>OX419720.1:70322416-72789083 GCA_948474765.1 Patella depressa | reverse complement strand
GGTTTTTAATTTAACACGAGTATTTTGAATTGGATTCGATCACCCAAGTTGTAAAACTTTATGATTGTTCACTGAATTGCCATCCATATACGTTTCCATAGTTGCCATGATCAGCGAGTTCTTGACATTGTTTGAATATTGTCTCCATTTTTACAACCTGGTTACGATTTAGTTACGGATGCACAGAATTGTTTTATGAATGTTTTAATTTATTCAGAAATGAAATCGGGTTTACCGTCCTATTTTTCTACACATAACGGAATAATGAAGATGGATAATGTCTTCAGATTGATTCTGGTCTAACGTAAGATTTCACCTTGGCAGCGTTAAGTTAGAGAACATTCTGAATACTAACGTTGGGAGTTTTATCAAATTTTCTGAATTTTCATTCCCCAATCTTCAGAAGAAGCGGAATGTTCACAAATTTTTAATTCATTAAATCGTAGTCAATATTAATGGGAATTAAGCCATTATCTTGTGTGTATTTCCATAAGGGACAAAATTAGCTTGTAAGGAATTCAACACCTCTCAGATAACAATCAGAGACGGTAAGATAGGGGTTTGTCTACATGGACTAATGATAAGGGTTTGTCTGCATAGACTAAAGATAAGGGTTTGTCTACATGGACTAAAGATAAGGGTTTGTCTGCATAGACTAAATATAAGGGTTTGTCCACATGGACTAAAGATAAGAACTTGTTTAGATAGACTAAGGATAAGGGTTTGTCTGCATAGACTAAAGATAAGAACTTGTTTAGATAGACTAAGGATAGTGTTTTTTGTCCATAGACTAAAGATAGGAACTGGTTTAGGTAGACTAAAGATAGAGGTCTTGTTTAGATAGACTAAAGATAGGAGTTTGATTATGTAGACTAAAGCTAAGATATTGTTTACTTAGATCTGATTTCTGACATTAATGACTATGATAAAAGTTGTATGACGTATAACAATGTTATTGTGGCTCTGTTATAGATAGGTTAATAGATAAATCAATGTTTAGAAGTTGACCAAGATATACCTAGAAACTATTAGATATATCTTATATAGAAATTATTAGACGCACTTGGGTGACGTATCGCGTAAAAGGCCTGTCTTTGATCAGAGGGAACAATAACTGAGTGACTATAGGCCTGTCTTCTGACCCACTGTGATCTCATTACAAACGGTGAAGATATCTGACAGCAAGTCATCAAAAACCATGGTAACGTATGTTATATCTATATTTCTTGGTGCCAATAACAGACAGACAAACACAGTTTTCTGATAAATATTACCATCTTTGTTCATTAGACTGTTATGTCTTGGTGCCAATAACAGCGAGACAAACACATAATTCATGATAAATATTACAACAATACTTGCTCATTAGGCTGCCCATAGTGGAGTTCCGTGTTTCTTGGTTCCGTGTCAATCCCAAGACATCCATCCTTGATCTCGTTCGTCTGACAGTACACGATTATGTGATCTCAATATATCAGACATCTCTTTATACAATACATGTATTAGACGATATCAGGACGGAGATTAAAGAATACAATATATAGCAGCTCCTTTTTATATTAAGAGATATTAGGACGGAGATTAGCGAATAAGGCGTACAACAGTGTAAATAATGTTTATAGGAAATTAATCATTATTAAAATGTGAAACCGTTCCTATACGTAGAATTTTAGGTATATAACTGTATTTCATATCCAGGGATTTTCAGGTATATACCAATGTATATAAGGTTTATAGCGAATTAATTATCATTGATTTGTGAAAGGATCTTTTTTCTCAAATTTTATAAGGAATTAATCATTACGTATTTGTGAAATGATCCTGTTAATGTACGAGATTTTCAGGGCTAATTAATAGAAGTTTGTGAATTCAGGTGAAAATTGGATCATGTAGACTTTAAAAAGTGGAATGAGATGAGTGCCGTCTAGCTTTATATGGAATGGATTATTATTAGTAGTATGGTGTACGGGTTATTGTGTATTTTACACTATTATTGTGTATTTTAGACTATGTACGGGTTATTATTGTGTATTTCAGACCATGTGCGGGTTGTTTTTCAGACTAGACTATGTAAAAGGGTTTTTTTGTGCATTTTAGACTATGTACGGGTTGTGTTAATATAGACTATGTACAAGTTGTTATTGTATATTTCAAACGATGTACGGGTTATTGTTTATTTCAGACCATGTTGTGTATTTCAGACTATGTAAAGGTTGTTATTGTGTATTTTAGACTGTGTACGGGTTGTGTAATTCAGACTATTTGTCGTTGTATTTCAGACGATGTACGGGTTATTGTTTGAGAGTATCCAGCACTATATAAAAGAAGATTATGGTGAAGAAGAATGGTTGAAGATTTTAGAGGATGCTGGATTAAAGAACATGGTGTTCACCACACATAATGTCTATAAAGATCAGATAATGTTGAATCTAGCATCTAGTTGTAGCAACATCCTCAAGGACAGAACTATGGATGAATTCCTGGGTAAGTTACAATACGGCGATGCTACATATTTAATTGTGAAAACATCACCAGATGCACTTCCCAGAAAACGAAATGAAATGGGGGGGGGGGGATGTAACGTCCTACTGCTATGCTGTATCTGGGTTAATGAAGGTAAGTGGCTAAGTGGGTAAGACACTGGCTCGCTAGCCTGGAAGTCGGGTGGTCGATCCCTGCATTGGCCGCGAAAGTTCATCCAGATTGTCAGCGTTGTTCTCCTTTGTCAATGATGCAGGACAGAGGGCCTCACAAGGACAGCTGTCTAGTCGTTTGGAGGGGGAGAAAACCGACGCCCCGCGTACGAATTGGTCTGCACAGAAGTCGATATAAGAGTAGGGCGTAGTGTCGCTGTCCGGGTAAAATTGCCCTCATAGTACACTGTATGACGTAATATACCCATCTTTATTAGCCCAGTTCGCAGGGAAACAGTAGGCCGTTAAAGTTCCAATTTCACATTTTCTAAGAAAGTCGAAACATAATTATTTCTATGTCTTTTGTCGAAAGGTTGTCAACTTACTATTATACGGTCCTGGGCAAAATTTTTTGGGCATTATAAAGGGTGACACAGGGTGATTGAGGAAATAGTTACTCAATTACCTCCCTTGTTTTCCTATTCCTCTCCATAGACGGCCATCTTCAAACGTTTGAATTTGAAGTTGAAAATGATATTTTTGCCAATTTCTCAACTGGCAGTACTGAATTATAGGATTAATAGGATTATTCTTTAACAAGGTAGGACTGTTTATAGGTTCAATCTATTTTTGGGCTTTATTTTAATACATTTTAAAAATATAACTTAAAAAAATGCTATTGGAGCTTTAAATTACTTTATATTTCATTTTCTATATCGAATTCCAACTGCCACGGAATCCTATACGGTCGCTTGTGTACAAGGGGCCCCGTTTGTCTGTCCCACGGAACTAGTAATTCTTCCCAGGTAACGCCTGAATCTAGAAATGTTTGTCTGTCCCACGGAACTAGTAATTCTTCCCAGGTAACGCCTGAATCTATTAATGAAGTGGAATAGGGTTTAACGTTTTACTTTGTCAGGGCAGCTTTGGCGAAATATAGCCCGACTGGTGCTGACACGCCATAAATATAGCCCGACTGGTGCTGACATGCCATAAATATAGCCCGACTGGTGCTGACATGCCATAAATATAGCCCGACTGGTGCTGACATGCCATAAATATAGCCCGACTGGTGCTGACATGCAATAAAATCGCATTTCATTTTGGGAGGGCAAGACATTTCTTTTACGTGCACGGCCATTTGTACTCGGGATCTCGGTTTTTCGTTAAATACGAACAACTACACACTTTTGAATATTGCCTGTATGTTTATGTTCAATTCTGGTTTCAAATCCCCGGATGTACGTGACAAGGAGTAGGGTCGCCTGTCCAACCTGTGGGTTTTCTCCGGTTCCTCCGCTTTCCTCCAACGACTAAAGACCCCTACGCGCAGGCGAATTATTGAAATAAAATTGAACCATGTGTTAGTCCCAAAATGACATAGTTTGTTTCGAGTGAACGTTAAAACCTCATTTCTCTCTCTGTGTTCATTTCAAGCTTTATTGGAATCTGTTTTATCAATTTCAGACCAGGACATGGCCCTATATCATTTTTCATTTCAAGAGTTATCAAAGCTGATAAAAAATTCTTTTCTTGTACTTTAACATTTCAAATATTGATTTATAATTTCTCATTTCAGGTTACTTTGGAACATGTTTTGTCAATTTCTGTGCTGGATATGGCTATGATAAAATATTACGCGTGGCTGGTCGCCATTACCGTGATTTCCTCAACGGAATCGACAACCTCCACGAAACTATACGCTTCAGTTACCCAAGATTAAAAAGCCCGTCATTTATCGTGGAGACCGAGGACGCATATGGTTGTGTTTTAGTTTATAGATCTATACGTCACGGATTTAGTTCTTACGTCATTGGACAATTACGTCAATGTGCAAAACAGTTTTACAATGTCGAAGTAGAGGTCCGAATACTGGAACAGCTAGAACAAAGTGGCCGCTATCATACCACCTTCCGGTTAAACTTTCATAACAAGGGATTTAAACCGGAAAATGAAAAGAAGGCAGCAATAAGCGAAGAGTTTAGAACTATTAGTGGCACTACATTTTTTAAGGTAAGTCAAATCGTCAGTAATGTACACGACCTAAAAATACATTATCGAATGTAATCAGTATCCAAATGCTTATCATGTTTATTATAGGCCCTAATTATTAATAATTGTTTTCGACTGTGTTATAAACATGTCGTCTCCTCTCCATGTCCAAATATTTTGGACCGTCTGCGTATACTTGCATTGTATGACTGGAGTATTTCTCACATGCATTTATGAGCATGTGCATTTTGTTTTAAGAATATGTCAATAATTTTGTGGCTTGTTCTTTTAGAAAACTATGCAATATCTGTATCTCTATAGGCCTAGATGTTTGCAGTCATTCATCTGTATTTGCAATAGGTCTGGATACTTGCAGTCATTCGACTGTATTTGAAATGAATGAAATAGTGGTTAATGTCTTTCTTTATCCCGGTTGACCATAAAACCAATCGGACGCCTTCGTGTTATGTTGATAGTTTTAAAATGAAAAGGCCTTACTGATTTGGATTGAGAAATAAATTTTTCTTTAAACATACATTATGCAAGAGCTAAATCTGCCTGAAATGGTATCTTCTTCATTATAAATTAGAAATTAATTAACTTATTCAGACCATAATCAACTGTTGATGGCATCGCTAGCCTGCAATGTTTATTGGATTACGTTCCGATTTGCTGTTCGACTTCAATTCATAATTTAATCCAAAAATGGATAATCGAGACTATACGTTTGTTTATCCTACCGACATCAGTACTGATGATCCAGGCTAGCCACAATATTCTCGGTTCATAGTGGATCAATTTGACTGCACAATATATTACGCAATACATACACTATCCCGCGCGTGCTTTTCGGTGAAATACGTCACGCGAGTCCAATATTTCATTCAGTATAGATAATGTACGGTTGGCAAAATAATGGTGCTCCAACATTAAAGGATGACGTCGTATCTCTATTTTAAGTAGTTTTTAATTATCAAAGTGAGAATTGTCAGTTCTTTATCTTATCTCCCATGATGTATCTTTAATTAAATTTGTTGTGTGTAGTAGTCTATATTTCAAAGTTTATGTATGAAGACAGAGAGGGCCAATGTGTAGAACCAAAATGGTTTCAAACTAGATCCAATATTAGCCAGTATATTTATCGTGACCCTTGAGGTTGTTTTAATTACCATGTTTTCCTTGTTCTGTGTTACCTGATCTTCAAAGAGAATCAGAAATGTCATTGTCGGGTTTATTGATTTCCCGCCATAGAACATTATGGTAGTTATGTAAATCGGGCGGAACCAAGATAAGTTGGGTGGTCTGGATTGGTGACTTAAACCAGTTGAGAGATTATCTGGTGGTCTGAATGTCGAACTTCGAGCCCTAGCCGTCCAGTCACCGCTAGCTTGCGGTCGTGGTTCGAGCTCCAGCCGTTCGCTCATCTCTTGCTTACAGGCGTGGTCACACATTGAAGTTGTGTATCATACATGTCCCTTGCCATGACAATGAACGCGACGTTGTAAACTTTAAAAATAGTCAATCGACATTTGTTAGTTTCTCACAGCTATTTGATCTTCCGATGAGCAGATTAACCAAGCAATGTTTATTTTGAAAATTAGTTAAGTAGTCCGTCGAAAAGTAGTATATTGGTCTCCTATATGAGCAATATAGAATTTATTACCAAACAATAATTTTATTTGTCATCTTTATTTAAAAACACAATGAAATATAATGGCCATGACAAGTATTTACGCTCATACATTATGCATGATAACAACCAACCAAACAAAAGTTTCCGGATTACTCCCCGAATACAAAATTTTCTGGATCCGTATTTGCCCTAACTAGTCTGGTTTGCTCTATAAAGCGTGGATATAGAGCAATGAATCTATTAGCCGGATTATATTGTAATGATTGGTTAATTATACCCTGTCTTGTGTGAAGTATAAACACTAGTTAGTTGGACGATGTAAGATATAAACTACTCGTTATATGAGATACATCAGGGATAATACCGATCATTACACTAGTAATATAACTGGTGCTTGATATCACTGACAAATAACGTAATCGAGAGAGAGAGAGAGAGGGGGGTGGGTTTAACGTCCACTCCACACACACTAGGTCATTTCAGGACTAACATATGGTTTAATTTCATTTCAATAATTCGCTTGCGCGTAGGGGTCTTTAGCAGCGGGAGGAAACCGGAGGAACCGGTGAAAACCTACTAGATTGGTCACGTACAACCGCGGATTTGAAACGACGCCAGTTGACTCAATAACAGGCTTCATGATACAGCGCGCACGTGCTAACCATTCTGCCATTTAGCCCCCCCCCCCCCGTCATCTATAGACCACATAATACGACATTTATAGACCAACTAATACCAGTTTTTATAATACGACATTTATAGACCAAACTAATGCCATTTTTATAAGGCTTCTTGTCACTTTGTTACTGGCTTTCACGTGTTTGTATTTACAGACTACAAAATACGAACTGAAAGAAAGGTTTTTAACTTTGCTACTGACTTTCACCTGTTTTTGTTTTCGTGGTTTTGATCCCTAAAAGGGAGTATAAGCGCATGCTAAACCTCTTGCATTTTCCCCAGGTTCCCCGGTCCCCACTAATGTTAAACACTGGAACTTGTAACCTAAATATTTGAATAGATGTGTACCATATGTTAGTCCCAATATGGCCAGCGCTGTCCGTCTTCTCTATTTTACGTGCACACTAATGTGTACACCGGATCCTCGTTTTTCGTCCCTTCCGAACGACTATATGTCGACCTTTGGCTCTCTGTCCTGCATCACTAACACGGGTAACAACACCGGAAAATCCGGATGAACCTTCTTGGTCAGAGCATGTATCGAAAAGTCTGGGCCACCATGGCGTTCGTTTAGGTTCGCGCTCATGGTAAAATATACCGTTTTAACCTCGTGCTTGTCTATGTAAAGGTTCGATAGATGGTTAAACGCAAACTATTAAATTCAGTTATTTACATTTCTCATTAGTCTGCCAACGCCGATCGCTGGGTAATATTTCCACTTGGCATCCAACATCTAAAGTATACGATGTTCAGATTAAAAAGGAAATTTACGTCTGTGTTACGAATGTAATATCGATTCCGACCTGTCTGGAAAAAAATAATTACACTTGTAAATTCCACTGTATGTGTTAAAATTCAAATAATGTAATCACATACATAAAATTGAAGGGGCATTAATCAATCCAAACGGTATATAAAGGAAATGATGAAATAGATGTCCGACAAGAAAGGTTTATCGATAATCTGCATCCGCGGTAAAAGGAAAATGACGAGCGATGTTTTGAAAAGGAGAACTGAACTAGATCTTGGTTTCTTGCTCGAGTTTGATAATTCTCTCTCTCTCTCTCTCTCTCTCTCTCACTGTGTCTCTCTCACAAACATGTGTCATATTTAGTTTCATAAAGTGATTTTAAAATGAAGATTGTCGGAACCGTACTTTATGTGAATGCAAGGAATTTTACATTGAATGCAAGGGTGAATTATCAACTTACAGTTAGTAAATAGCTGGGTCCAGGGGTGTAATATCTTCAGTCTGCGATAAACTATACTGTCGCCGACATTATATCGCTTACAAGTGGGCTACAGCCTGTCAGACTGTCGCGGAATGTCTTCGGTCGGTGTTATTTTGTAATAACTAGCATGGAATGTACGGGTTTGATTCTCGGGTTGATCGACCTGAATTAGCAGTAGTTCAGTACCAGACGGACTAATTATATAAAGCATCTTCGATAAAGAGAATGTTTCCTGTCTATTTAGATGAGAAGAATCTGGTTATCGTTGTTAATGGGTGAGTCAATACAAATCAACAACAGCAGGAATTACGGATGTTGGTACTCTATCATTATAATTGTCCTCCTAAATCTAACATTTAATATTAAACACGGCTACGTGTCATTTGTCAGTTACCAGGGAAACGGTATAAATGAAGTTATCCGTTAAAGAGAAAGAGAGAGAGAGAGAGAGAGAGAGAGAGGGAGAGAGAGAGAGACAGAGAGAGAGGGGGGGACTATGTTTCAAGTTTCAGTAATTCGCCAGTGCGTATGGGTTTTCTAGCGGTTGACAGTCGATCCTATCGATTATCACTAACGATCTAGGAATAGAAATCATGCCACTTGACGCGATGAGAGACCTAATGATCTATCACATCGTTTAGATACATACATCAGGACATACTCCAGGACCGGGGCATACACCAGGACAGGGGCATACACCAGGACCAGGATATACACCAGAACCGGGGCATAAACCGGACCAGCTTTATACACCAGGGACCGGGACATACACAGGGACCAGGGCATACACAGTGACCGGAACATACACAGTGATCAGGACATATACAGGGACTGGGAAATAGACAAGGACCCGGGCATACACCAGTACCGGGGCATACTAAGGGACCGGGGCATACACCAGGAACCGGGGCATACACAGGGACCAGGACCTACACAGTGACCGGGACATACACAGGGACTGGATAATACACATGGACCGGCACATAATCAGAGACCGGCCCATAAACAAGGACCTGGACATACACCAAGACCGGGACATACACAGGGACTGGGGAATACACAAGGACCGGCACATAAACAGAGACCGGGGAATACACCAAGAGCGGGGCATACACCACGACCAGGACATACACCAGGACCGGCGCATACACAGGGACTTGAGCATACACCTGGCCAGGGACATACACCAGGAACCGGAGCATACACAGGGACCGGGGTATACACAAGGACCGGCACATACACCAGGACCGGGGTATACACAGGGACTGGGGCATACACCAAGATTGGGGCATATACAGGGACCGGGACATACACAGCGGTCAATATAAGAATTGCAGAGATTTTTATATGGCCATATTTGATCATTTATTTACAACAACAATTTGCGGAATTAGTAACCTCAATTTGTCCAGTCCATATTGACTCAGCTAATGGCTTGATAAAACAGACACTATGGTCTGCATACAGCTTGAGTGAAATTTTCTGGCTTAAATGAGATATTCTGGATGTGGCTTGAGTGAGAGAGAGAGAGCGAGAGAGAGAGAGAGAGAGAGAAATGGGGTTTAACGTCCACTCAACACAAACTAGGTCATTTCGGGACTAACATATGGTTTAATTTTATTTCAATAATTCGCTTGCGCGTAGGGGTCTTTAGCAGTGGGAGGAAACCGGAGTGCCCGGAGGAAACCCACGAGGTTGAGAAGGCGCCCCTATCTCCATGCCACATACGCTCACACCAGGGCTCGAAATCAAAGCCGCAAGCCAGAGGTGATCGGCCAGCTAGAGGTCGAAGCGCGGCACCCTAGACCATTAGGCCCTCCCAACCCCCAGGCTTGAGTGTGATTTTGTGAAACGTCACCAGATACATATCAATATACCACCACTGGATTCCCAGATTAATACAATGATTATTTGGAGCTTTTCTATTTTCAGTTGTTTCCTTTTTGTATTGTGTTTGACAACACGATGACTATCCGCCATGTTGGTGAAAGTCTAGCCACCATGATGGGAGAGGTCAAGGACACTAAAATCACAGACAAATTCAGTCTACGGAGACCTCTCGTGGAGTTCACGTGGGATAACGTAAGTACTCGTAATATAACATGAGGCACGTCCCTAACAACGGACAGTGGGTGACCTGGTAGTCATGGTGGCGTCACATGGGTAGTATTTACAGCATGATGCCAGGGGAACCGCACACCGATAAGACAAATTACAATAACAACAAATGTCAAACTAGTTCAATGGCATTTAGTAATTGAACTAGAGTATACAGGTCACAATTCTATGGAATACAATTACTGCTTATTACTGAGCGACGTTTCGATTAGGCTTCTCTAGTCGTTATCAAGCAGAAGCCTAGTCGAAACGTCGCTCAGTAATAAGCAGTAATTGTATTCCATAGAATTGTGACCTGTATAACAAATGTCAAAACTGGATCCAGGGACGTTCGTAACGTGATGCGACCCCTCTTGACGGTGCGATAGTCTGTTAATTGAAGTTATAAATTAGAACGTCAAAATTAACTAAAGTAAAGGTAACACCCCTTAGAATTTGGTGAAACTATAAAATATAAAAAGATAAAATGTAGTGCGCAAAGACGTTATTGTTATTATGGTAAATTGTACGCTAGTATCAAACAGATTTCTCATTTATTCTCGATTATTCCAGCCCGAATTTGGTCACTGATCAAAACATATTTCATAGTGATTGCACTTTTTTAGTCAGTTTTCAAACTGTTATGTGTTTTACTGATTGTGTTGTTTTTTCACCAGTTTCGAACTTTTAAATGAAGTGTATTGAGTAAAAAAGTCAAAGATAAAAACAGGTTTTATCGTGTTTTTTATTCCTTTTTTCGTCAATTTCAGATTCTGATATTTCAAACTGTTATATTTTTGTAGTGATTGTATTTTTTTGTGAATTTCAGATTCTGAGTTTTCAAACTGTTATATTTGAATTAGAGGCTGGTCAATATATTGGTGGTTCTTCCAAATTAAGTGCTTCCAAAAAATGTACACACTACAAAAAACTACTACTGAAAGGACAGCTCAAATATCTTCCAGATTGGAAAATGGTTGCATTTCTCTGTACGCCATTGTAAGTTCTCGTGACATTTCTCTGCACCCTATTGTAAGTTCTAATGACATCTCTCCGTTCCCGATTCGAGAGAATTTGGTTTAAGAACTTTTTGAATGGCATGTCAGATTAATTTTTGTCTGTTGAATAAATAAAAAAAAATAATTGAATTGTAGATCAGGCCAGGACATACTTGTGATTTGAAAAACCGAATCATCTCCTGCCTATATAGGAAGCATGGGGTTAATAACGTATCAATCTTTATGCCAAGCAAATCTAAGAATCGAGTTTCATTTCACACGTAACGGTCACCCCGAGGTCAGCGGCACTCTCTTGAGATGTAAATGTTGTTATCCGGTTTCAAGAAATAATCTGAATTCATCTGAGAATCGACATTTGGTGATTACTACAACTCTTTAACTGGTGAATACGATTTGAGTTAATTGTTAAAATATATAAATTACTACCAGGTGGACCAGCCCAATACAGCAGAATGGAAAGGGGTTTAACAGCCTGGGTTTCCGCTCCACCCGGGGTAATGACGATAAAAAGCAGGTCGCCACACTATATATGTCTTTATATTTATTGGATGTTAATAAGGCAAACAAGAAAAATAATGTTAGTCTACATGATTTAACTATTAGAGCTAGAATTTCGTAGTTTCTATTTTTTTGGCTCAGTTGGTTGTCAACACACTGTTATACGGTCATAGGTATCATTCTCACACTTAATAATCATTCACACCGGAAATAATAACACAAATACTCCCCACCCCCCATTTAATGTTTTAATTTGAATTTGAAAATGATATTTTTGTCAATTTCTCAACTGGCAATAGCGAATTATGGGATTAATAGGAAATTCTCAAACACGGAAGGGCGGTCTATAGATACCATCTATTTTAAGTCTTTATTTAATTACATTTTAAAAACATAACGTAAAAATATGAAAACCTCGCTTTAAACCACGTGTCAAAATGTCAAATTTAGAGTTAAGTAGCGTATTATCTATGGATAGTTTCAATGAGTAATTTAGTAATATAAATGAAAATACGCGGGCTACAATTCTATGGAGTATAATAACAGTTTATTACAAGAAACAAATTCTATGGAATATAATAACGGTTTATTCCTGGACGACGTTTCTACGAGACTATATACTGGGACAATATAATAACGGTTTATTACTGGAAAACGTTTGTACGAGACTATATACTGGTAAAATGTAAACATGTAAACATCATTTGTATAATATTAATTATTCCTCCTTATGGTAATTAGTGACTATAGCAGATCTTCCGTTTAGTCTCAAATCATCTATAAATCATGGGCAGGGGAGGAAACCGCGGCACGGGGGACCCGGAGAAAACCCACGAGGTTGCACAGGTCACCCTACTCCTTGTCACGTACAACCGGGGATTCGAAAGCACGCCAGTTGACTCAATGGCAGGATTTATGATACTGCGCACACGTGCTAACTATTCGCCCCCCCCCCCCCCCCAACTCTCTAGAAGTTTTCATGATATCTATAAGTTAGTTGAAGTTGGATAATCGAGACTTTGTTTACTATGGTAACAACGGTAACACTGACAACCGAGTCTACACTATTCTTCAAATAGCAATCTTCAATCTATTTATTTTTCAGGTCTTTAAACATTGTATTAATCATGTTAAACATACATTATACAAGAAATAAATCTGCCTATTGCACGTCTTTCTTTAGGCCTGAAATGTTATCTAAATTATTAATTTATCCAGACCACAATGAACTCTCGATGTCACCTCTACCCTTCAATATTGACTGGATTAGAATCATGTATGCTCCTTAACGCTCATTGATAATTAAATCAAAAAATGGATAATCGGGACTATGCTTTTTATCGTATTGACTTTAGTCATGATGATCGAGGCTATGTGGAAATTTCAATCGCTTAAATCTTGGTTCATAGTACATCAATTTGCCTGAAATGTTCGGCAAGTTACCTTTGCATTATCTAGTTTTCAATTTTTATAGTGAGAACTGCCAACTCGTTATCTAATCTACCATAATGTATCTTTAACTAAGCATTGTGGTTTACTATGTCTTAGAATAACTGATCTCGAAGATATTTATATTTTAAAGAATAACTGATCTGGAAGATATGCAGAAAACTGGTTTATTTATGAATGATCTGAATATGTATGACAACAGTCGTGAAATGGTTCTTTGTGGTTGGCATAACGCGTCACAGCTCGAACATCGTGTCGATCAGGTAGGGTACCAACATCAAGACAAAGATAGAGAGAGAGAGAGAGAGAGAGAGAGAGAGAGAGAGAGAGAGAGAGAGAAAGTGAGAGAGAGAGGGGGGAATAGGGGTAGAGGGAGAGGTAGAAGGGGGAGGTAGAGGGAGAGAGAGGTAGAGAGAGGGGAAGAGGGGTAGAGGGAGAGGTAGGGATAAATTCCATTATCGGAAGGATATGTTCGTTTAATGAAAGGTTATCCATTACCTTGTTAAACACGTAGAAAAAACGGAAATTACTACATTAAATAATAGATTACTATTGTCAGTGACCTTTACATTTATTGATATGGGTTAATCAAATGGTGATAAAAATATCAAATAGATCGCTCCATGCGATCACGTGATTATGACTCTGTCTCGAGGTCGCTCCCTGACAGGCCTGGCAAGACGACGTCTTTTCGTTCGGCTGGGGCAAAAAACGCGGAACTCGTATTCACATTGACATGCACCGGGTTGCTAGATGTCTGGAGGCGTATTTACTTGTAGCATCTCAAATCTGTTTGTTTGGGGTTTGTTGTTAATAATGTGATGACAGATACTAGGTCGTGAGGTGCGGTGATTCAGTGTGTAGGATGTTGGCTAGCTAAAATCGAGGTTCTGTGATCGATCCCCGTTTTACCGAGCATGTTGATGTAGATTTTGAGGAGTTGTTCCCCCTTGTCAGTGATGTATGGCAGAGGGCATGGAAAGGAGCGATGTAGGTCTATAATCGTTAGGATAGAACGACAATTCGAGGTCCCGTGTACATAAAAGATCCCCAGGCACCTGGAATTCGATATAAGAGTAAGCCGTAGCTCCGCTCTCTGGACAAAATTTATCTTATATCACACTGTGTGGAGTATACATGCCTTCATAAGAACAGTCAACCACCATTTTATTTCTGATGACGTTGTCCAGTATATGAAATAATTAGTGGGGCGGGGCAAAGGTTAGCGTGCGCGCGCTGCATCATAAGGTCTGGCATTGAGTTAACTGGCGTGGTTTCGATTCCCCGGTTGTACGTGACAAGCTGTATCGTCGCCTGTCCAATCTCATGGGTTTACTCCCGGGACCTCCGGTTTCCTCCCACTGCTAAAGACCCCTACACGCAAGCGAATTATTGAAATACAATTGAACCATGTATTACTCCCGACATGGTCGACTTAGTTTGTGTCGAGCGGACGTTAAACCTCATTTTTCTCTCTCTGTTAAATAATTACATGTTATTTTTTATTATAGCAAGTGGAAGCCAGTCGTCAAATTGCTGAGAATCTACAAAAGCTAGATCAATGGCGACGTAAGGGTGATACATTGCTTTATTCTATGATGCCAAGAAGCATTGCTATAAGATTAAAAAATGGTGAAGATCCTATCAACACTTGTGAGGTAAAACATCTGTAAACATGTAATCTTGACATCCTTTCAACACGTGCGACGTTGTTTTTACCCTCGAGCGCAATATGATACTAAAACATTCCAACTTCAATAAAAGACAATTTCCGGTAGAAATGTGCAACATAATACAAGTTTGATAGGAAACGCATTAAAGTTGAATGCAGACATTGAAGATTTTAAGACCTGAAAATTGTGATAAATTGGCGACATTTCCTTCTATCACGGGATAAATATATCGACTCGTTATGGCTTGTAACGGAAGTGCACCATTACACATTAACTAAATGTACATAATCAATCACATGCCCATTTTGAGATGCTGGAAGCCATTGTCGCAACTTGACTCAATTTCCGGTTTGTGTCGGTTCCATGCGCATGAAATTCTGTGAGTTTGTTTCGTAGTTGGCATATGTTTCAAGTAATGGAATAAAAACCTAAAAAAATAATAAATTTGGTTGACTTAGAAATTATTGTTCGACAGTGTATCAGTGATGTTTTGTTATCTCAGCCGTTTGTTTGTATATCTGTAATGTTTTATATTTTAGTCGTTTGACAGTGTATCTGTGATGTTTTATATTTCAGTCGTTTGACAGTGTATCTGTGATGTTTTGTTATTTAGTCGGGTTTACGGAGATGTGTGCTCGAGCTTCCGCCCTACAGATTGTAGAATGTATCAACAATGTTTTTATTTTCTTTGATGATATTGTAGATAGATATAAACTATTCAAGGTATTTTTTTTTTATTTCAAGGTATTTTAGAGAGCTATAAACTATTTTATTTCTAATACAAAGTCAATTCAGAAACCATTCCTAGATCCGTTATGTAAGACGATGTTACAGATTGTTATTCTATCCCCTGTTTAGTCTGACCCTGAATATTTGGTGGTTGATCTGTCGTATTGGTGCTAGCTAGCCCAACAAACAGTCCGAAAACAATAACTGCGACAGGAGAAGAGGTACAACAACGACAAAGCTGGAAATCCTACAGCGCGATCTGAAATAGTTAATGTCTGATTTAGAGCGTCCTTTCGGCAACAGTCGATAGCCATAATTCACAAAACTTGGTTCTGGAACGGTCTTCCGTGGCGTAACAAACTGATGTATACCGTTCCATTATTGAATATGTTTATATTTAAGGTAGAGACACTAGGTGACGCTGTGTATATGGTGGCGGGTGGCGTACCAGATCGACAACCTGATCATGCGCAGAGGGTGGCTAGATTGGCACTAGAATTTTTAGAAAAAGCCCGAACATTGAAAGATCCGCTATCGGGAAATAATCTTAAAGCTAGAATAGGTAATGTAATCTATATTAAATTCTAAGCAAAACAGTATAGAATCACGAGATGAATTTTTAACGGCTTATTGCGATTTTACAACTGGGAAGGATTCCTTTACGTGCATGCCAATGTGTGCACGGGACCTCAGTTATTCATCCCATCTGAACGACTAGGCAGCTGTTCCTGCCAGACCCTCCGTTCTACAACAAAGGGGAAAACTGCGCCCGAAAATCATGATGAATCAACGCCGGCCCCCAGGTCAACGAGCCAATGTATACACGTAACCTGCACCAGTGACAAGGGCTGGTCACGCCAAAACTTTCCCAGTCAACTCGCTACCTCCAGGCCAGCCAGCAAATGTACACACGGGACCTACACCACTAACAAGGAGTGGTCACGTCACAACTTTCTCGGTGAATACGGAACCCCTGGTTATCGAGTGGGAAACACAGAAATCAACCAAGTTCGTGTAATGAACAGCAGATTCGAGGTTGAAGCCAGAATTAAATGACAGAATTAACATTGACGCCATAGGGGGAAATTAGTGGTGGTCTGTATCCTAATGGCGTCGACACGGTTATTTCCCTTTAACCCGAGTAAACTATAGAGGGAGATAAACCGATAATACGGTGTCTGCGATATCACCTCGGTGGAAGCGGACGTTAAATAAAACTAACTCACACATAATACGGTGTTTTGTTCCTTGCAGGTATGCATATAGGTAGCGTAGCATCAGGTTTAGTTGGTAGAAGAACACCCCAGTATTGTTTATTTGGTGATACTGTAAATACAGCTTCTAGGATGCAATCTTATAGTGAGGTAGGTTTTATATAATATTATTGAATACACCATTCATGAAATCCCAAGGCCCACCCCGGTGATGGACTAAAAGGTTTCTAGTGACTTGCCCCTGACATTTTTACTGGACGTTGGGCCTAGCATTCGTAATGGACGTGGGGCCTGGCATTCTTACTGGACGTGGGGCCTGGCATTCTTATTGGACATGGGACCTGTCATTCTTACCTGACGTAGCGCCTGTCATTCTTACAGGACATGGGACCTGACATTCTTATTGGACGTGGGTCCTGGCATTCTTACTAGACGTAGCGCCTGTTATACATACTGGACGTGGGGCCTGTCATACATACTGGACATGGGACCTGGCATTCTTACTGGATATGGCACCTGGCAATAAAAGCGTCTAATCCTTCGGATGATATGAAACATCGAGGGTTCATCGATCTACTCTTTGGCGTTCATAAATCGGCAGTTGACATTTGGAGTTCGAATAAAAACATAGGAACACGCCACTGCCCGAACGAAATCCCCCTTCTCGCATTGCACATTTAACACTTAATAGTGAGAGCAGGAGGCCCTTCCTGCACACAAAACAAACCCGCGGACACGACAGATAACATAGACATTGCAAGAAGTAACAAATATCAAATCAAGTGAATGAATCCTTGGACTGGCCGTACAGCCCCGGGTCCGTAATGACACAGGCTTCACTCCAAATAAAGAAAAACAAATTATTTATCAGAAAGAGGTAACAGAATTAATGTGATCGTTCTTGACAGTGGTCGTCACTTCAATGACAATAATCAGTCAGATGACGTCATAATTAAAAACGTCAAACAATTCTAACAATAAGGGCGATACTTGAGGTAGAAAACACTAAAAGAATAAAGTGTAGTGAACAAGCAATGACAATTACGTTGTCCTGTACCTGTTCTTTTTTTTTGTTCTAGGCAGGTAGAATTCACATCAGTCAACCATGTAAAGACAGTCTTCAAGGAAAGGGCTTTATTATCAAATACCGCGGATTTGTCCATGTCAAGGTAAACTTTTTCTTTATAATTCTCAAAGGAACAGCCAGGTTAGACTCTAATTGACATCCGAATACCCAAGCTAGATTCTAATTGACAATCAAGTGCCCATGTTGGACTTTAATTGACAACTGGGTACCCAAGTCTAATTGACAACCGATCGAGTACCAAACCAGACGATGGGCAGAGTATTCGTCATTCAAAGAACGTGTCCTTAAAGGAGGCGGAGTATTCGTCATTCGAAGAACGTGTCCTTAAAGGAGGCAGAGCATTCGTCATTTCAATAACGTGTACTTAAAGGGGGCAGGGTATTCGTCTTTCCAATAGCGTCCAACGTACGAAGAATTCTCACCATTTTGGCTTCACTCAATTCTAATCATAAATATGTATGATGTCTAAATAATTAGAAATCTTGTCTCGAAGTTTTTAATTTTCTAAAATTCTAGTACTGCCGAAGACCTCAGTCCGGACATCACGTCGATACCCCCACCCAACACAAGTACCCCGGGCGCTGCTCACATTCCTGAACACCCCCCTGCTGTGTGACAGGACGTGTTAAAAAGAAATATAAAAAAACTCATTATATAATGACATGAATTTATACATAAGAAACTCTTCTGTGACCAAAAAACATTTTCATATACTTTAGCATTTTAGTATAAACAAGAAGTTCTCTACGAATAAATGTCGGTATATTAGTCCGGGAACACAACTGTTAAAATCAGTCATAGCCTCCGATGAGGCCTTCTGCTTCCGCCATTAAGGCTACCCTCGGTTTGATCTTCATCTCCACGCGCTTCATCGAATACGCGAGGTTCTGTTTCCATTCGAACCACGTGATGCCAGTGATAACGCCATCTGGCGTGATGTTCTGTTCTCCGTTGGGATGAAATATCCCATTGAGGGACGCGTAACTGCAGGCGTTGAACCACCAACCGGACTGATCTTTATTGGAGCAACTAGCGTACCATTTGTCGTGATCGCGATCCATCGTACTGAAGAACATATTATTGTGATAGGCGAGGGAATCCCCGGCTGTTCCCGAGAAGCCATTGACCGTCAATTTGTATTTATTCTCTTCACTCGCCACTTTAAAGTAATCATACTGTGCCCATGCGTGCTGGTCCTCCCAGTCCAGGAGATCAATCCGTAGCGTGTAATTCGTGTTGCGCAACATGTAATATATATTCTCATTACCCAACCAAAACTCGGAATTCACGTTTCCGAATCCGAAAGCGTAATCATCCCATCCTCGCGTAAAGTTCACTGATCCGTCGTAACGTCGTTGAATGACGGTCCATCCACCACCCTGCATTTCCATGTCGCACCAAACGTTAACGACGTATCCACTGGGAAGTTTGAGTGGATAAACTCCACTAAGATTCAGACCACTCATCTTCAATTCGTAGCAATCTGAAACAAACAAACAAATGAAGTTTGACATGCACAATGCAGTGATACACAATGAAATTTACGTTTCCGCCTACTCTTCCCCAATATCTAATTTTCAATGGTTCTGTTACTCACACTCCATCAACAAGGACATGGATAGACCGAAAGACGATATGTTCGACATTTTCCATTCTTACGAACTTTAATTAGCACCGTCTGAAATTGTTTGTTTGTCTTATTGACAGGAAGAAACCTATTGATTTGTAAATCAAATCCATCTTTTACAATAAGTATTGATGAACGACTCTTTGTTTAAAATGTTTAGAATATTTTACAAAAAGTAAAACTTACTTCTCGCTACTGTTATATCTTTAAGAGCTGGGAATCCTCTCGCTCTGTTGGCACTCGGCATATCTTTAACACGATGAAATCCAGCTTGCATTTTAATATCGAGTCGGGACAATTTCCTAAATACACCATGAAATATTCAAACACATGTACGTCAAGTTAATCATTTATATAAATTAAACATTCTCTGAAATAAGGTATTGGAATTAAGGGGGTCATTGGTTCGGTGTATGTAAGAAAACGGGACCAGGGTGGTCGGTGTAACGAAGGTATGAGACAGAAGGGGGCCACGATGGTCGGCGTAAATAAGATATTAGAATGTAGGTTCTGTATGAATATGGCATTAGATGGAAGGGGGCTGCGGTGGTCGGTGTCAATATGGTATTAGAAAGAATGGGGGCCACGGTAGTCGGTGTAAATAAGATATTAGAAAGAATAGGGACCACGGTGGTCGGTGTATATAACGTATAGAAAGAAGGGGGCCATGGTGGATCGGCGAATCTGGTACTGGATCACTAACTATGCTGGAGGTCTCGGGTTCCATCTTGGGTTTTCAAGTGTGCATGACTTGGAATAAGGTCTAGTCGTTAGTATGGGACAAAAACAAAACGTGATGGGAGGAGGATTGTGCCTTCAAAGCGCCACACTAGGATTTTAATTCAGGGATCTGATTGGTCGAGTGGTCTATTGATTGGGATTTAGATCATAAGGTCTGTCTCACTTGAGGTTTGGATTCCCAAGCTTGTACCTGACACGGAGGGGGTTCGTGTGCCCAAACTTGTGGGTTTTGTCCGAGTGCTCCGGTTCCCTCCAACTGCTGAATTATTGAATTCGAGTGGACGTTAAACCCCATGTGCCAAGGTTTTTATTGAATGGAAGAGAATTACGTACGTTAGAATACTGTTGAATTGTCTGTCTCTTGTTAATTTTTCGTTCTGCATGTCGCGTTGTAAGCGCTCTAGGACCATACACTGGTGTTCATTCTGAAGCCCGGTTGGTAGATTACGATATGCTGATGATTGACAGATGTTGTCAGGGGTCTGACAGTTGCTAGGATACAGACACGTCACTACCAACAATATGGTGGCCGAGTACAACGCAACCATCGTCTAAAATATACAAAACGGATTAATACATTATAATATTTATAAATTAAACAATAGGTTGACAGACAACGAAACACGGGACAACAGTAGCGAAGTCGTCCATAAAGGCGTTTGTTTATTGGTAATGGAAGCATTTACAAGAAGATAAAACCTGATTAAGGGCAACAAGAGATAATTAAAACTTGATAGGTTTCTAGTTCTTCATAGTGCCAATTATTACTCTACAAAACGTGCGAGGCCCTGAGAACGTAGAAGATCCATTGGCAGTTTTAATCTGAAGAAGAGTAGACCGTAGCGCCACTACCTGGGTAACATTTCCCGCATAGCACATCGTATGCCCGTCTTAATTAATCCATTTGGAACTGAACATTTCATTTCCCCTAGCCCACCCGTCTTCTTTACCCCGCTTGGAGCAGAACAGTAGGACGGTGAACCCCATTTCCATTTATTTCACAAAACTTGTTCTGGTAGATGATAACTGTAGCTGTTCCTGTTATTAGTGAGTTCACAAGTAAGTGTAGACAATTGACCGACGGACAGAGGTAACTACGATATACGACTACATGATAAATAAATAAAGAATAAATTAAAGAGTACAGTATAAATTACAGGCTTATGGAGTGAATCTCGTTTTATTAAATAATTGGCTGGGTTGGAATTCTATTTAAAAGGGACGGATATTACTTCTTTTCAATATTCAACTTGTCTATCACGGTTACAAATATATTTAATTTTAGTAATTATGTAACAAAGTGGTTGTTTTTCGTTCCACCCGAACGACTAGACACTATCTCTCTGTCCGGGGCTCCGTCTTGCATCACTGACAAGGAAATGCACGCTTCGAATATTATAGGGAGCTTTCTAGGCCAATATGCATAGGGATATCGAACCCCGAGAGTGCCTGGACAGTAAACCGTCACCTTACTCTGGATAGTGAACACAGCTT
This sequence comes from Patella depressa, assembly GCA_948474765.1. Taxonomy (NCBI): domain Eukaryota; kingdom Metazoa; phylum Mollusca; class Gastropoda; family Patellidae; genus Patella; species Patella depressa. The sequence continues at coordinate 72,767,287 of OX419720.1, read as the reverse complement.
ACTAACCCTGTCACAGCGGCTGCCATTAATATCAGCTGGTTGATTTAACTGAATTATTTACACTTAATTGAATTATTTGTGTTGAAAATTGATAAAAACGCATAATAAAATCGTCCGTGTAGATCAAAAACCACCTTAAGATTGGTAAAAACAAAATAAAAAGTTCATATATATCAAAAAGTCAATTTAAAACACACTTATAAAATCGGTCTTGTGAAGAAAGAGGCTGGTCCATCTTCTCCCTTTGTCATAATAAAAACATGGTTAAAACAGGAGGTAGTTGGTTGTTTTAATTGACAATAATTTGCTGCATGCATACTAATAATAAGTTGGTTGTTTTAATTGACAATAATTTACTGTATGCATTCTAATAATAATTCGATTGTTTTATTTAACAACAATTTGATATACTAATAAGCTGGTTGTTTTATTTAACAACAATTTACTATAATAATAATAATAATAAGTCGGTTGTTTTAATTAATAACAATTTAGTTTATAATAATAATAAGCTGGTTGTTTTAATTAATAACAATTTACTATAATAATAAGCTGGTTGTTATTCTATGCTCATGATAAGCTGGTTGTTTTAATAATAACAATTTATTCTATGCTAATGATAAGCTGGTTGTTTTAATTAACAACAATTTATTCTATGCTAATAACAAGCTGGTTGTTTTAATTAACAACAATTTATTCTATGCTAATAACAAGCTGGTTGTTTTAATTAACAACAATTGAGTTTATAATAATAATAGGCTGGTTGTTTTAATTAACAATAATTTATTTTATACTAAACTTATAAAACTACATTCTTACCTTTTAATTAGATATTATACAAGAATAATGATTTCGTTGTTCTTTACAAATCCAACATGTCTCTCTCTGTCTGTGGTGTCGATGTTTCTACAAAGAAAGACAGGAACTTGAGTTCTTGTAGTGAGAATTAGATTCAGATAAACAACATATGTTCACACAAATAAATTCTATAATACGATTGTTTCCACATGTCCGGTGTTTTTCCGCTGTTAACTTCCGTCGAGATGACCTCTCCAGTTCGTGACCTTTTCTCTGTAATAGTGGAACCGCGGAACCGAACACATTGTGTGTCACGACTTGAACCTAGTTCCGTATCGAGGATGAAATATATATTAGCTTGTCACATGTGGGACATCGGGTTTCCTATTTAAAGCTACGGTTTGACGGATATTTTAGAACAATATATCCGATTCATTTTCGGGGCGTATTGTTTTATTCCTAAACCAAATGTGTTTAATCTATTGTATCTGTATAGTCATTCGGATAAGACAGAAAAAGAGGTCCTGTATACATATTGGCGGGTTATTAAAAGATCCCTTGGCAGTTAGAATAGTATATAGTGGTGTTTGCTTGTATCCATAAGCCCAGTAGGTACTAACGTTAAACCCGACACAGCTTACAACTATTAATGTTATAATGTCTATCATAGAGTCAAGTAACAGAGAGCAGGATCGCTATCCTAACCTCGTGGGTTTCCTCCGGGTCACCTAGTTTTCTCTCAAGGATTAAGACATTCGTGAGCTACAAAATATTTAAACTCTCTCTCCCCCTCTCTCTCTCTCTCTCTCTCTCTCTCTCTCTCTCTATTTTTTTAGCTGACAAAAAACCGTCATATCAGTTTTTTGATTACATTTGTCTGAATTATGAAACCCTTTATCCCCTACTACTTTAAATATCATCAATATGACGTTGTACACGTTATAAAGGCTATAAAAACAAATAGTGTACCGAGTGATTCGGGCTTGCAACATGTAAAATATAAACACACCTCTTCTTGTATTCATAGTAAAATAACGTTATGAATTATATGTCGCTAATATAAACAGTTCTCGTCTTTGTGTTTTGTATTCCGGAGGGACATTTCACTGCTGTCCGGATGTCTTCAAGCGACATTTCGTCACCGTTGTGTTTATTAAACCAAGGAAATGAGTTCAGTGTCTAACTAAAAAATTTTTTTGTCATATTGAGATTGCCATTTGTTTTAGTTTCACGTGTGCAGTGACGTAATATGCGCAATGGAGAGGGAGAGAGAGAGCGAGAGAGGGGGGGGGGAGATTCGAGATGGGGTTTAACGTCCACTCGACACAAACTAGATCATTTCGGAACTAACATATGGTTTAATTTTATTTCAATAATTCGCTTGTGCGTGGGGGTCTTTAACAGTGGGAGGAAACGGGAGGACACAGAGAAAACCCACGAGGTTGTACAGGCAACCGATATGCGCAATGGATAGCCGAATGGCTTAAAACATTCAAAAATAAATCTTTTCAGTTGAAGCAAGCATATCTAAGATCGATGTCACGTCCCTCCTCCGTTAATGTATGATTATTGCCCCATCCCACTCCGTCCGGCCCTATATATGATCGACGCCCCTCCCGTCCTCCTTCCATGAATGGTCAACGCCCCTCCCTCTCCGCCCCTTTATGATTGATGTCCTTTTCCCTCATCCCTCCCTTTATGATCGACGCCCCTCCCCCTCCACCCTTTTATGATCGATGCCCCTTTTCCCACATCCCTCCCTTTATGATCTATGTCCACTCCCTCCTTCGTCCCTTTATAATCTGCGCACGTCTCTCATCAGAAAGCCAATGTGAAGAGACAGTCGAGAACCTACTCTATTTTTATTAAAACATTTTTCTATTTTTTATCGACAATAATTGTTTTCACGTCGGTGGTCTATTAAACTTTATATTCAGCAGACGACAATTTTTAATCGACGGGAAGGGAACTTTTTATAATTTAAATTTTACAAATCTCGATTTTAAAACTATTTAAATTAACACACGTGTGTTATATAATCTGTATTGTCTGCACGTGTGTTATATAATCTGTATTGACTGCACGTGGTGTATAATACACGATTCTAATAAGGCTGCACCTGGAAACTATAATTCCTTTGTTCTACTCGGATATCACCGTCAGCCTTCTATATGTTGATGTGAGGGGGATATTCGAGTTAATATGATATATTTTCTATAAAACACACAATTTCCTTATCCCACATTTAAAATATAGTTTTTTGGCGTCGTTTTTATATTCAAAGAATACTCAAAGGATGTTTTTTTAATGAATTTACTAGGATAAAGGCCCTCTCACACATTATAATTGTGTTTCAAGGGGGCTTCTTATCATAATGGGTAAAGGCCCTCTCACACATCACAATTGGTTTCTCCCATGTATAAAGAGAGAGAGAAATGGGGTGTAACGTCCACTCGACACAGACTAGGTCATTTCAGGACTAACATATGGTTTAATTTTATTTCAATAATCCGCATGCTCTTTGGGGTCTTTAGCAGTGGGAGGTTGAGAAGACGCCCCAATTTCCATGCCACATACGCTCACACCACGGATCGAAACCACAGCCGCAAGCCAGAGGTGACCGGCCAGCTAGACGTCGAAGCGCGGTACTCTAGATCACTAGGCCACCCCCTCCCCCTCCCCTTCCCCCATATAAAAAAGACAATGTACCAATAAAATACATATTTTGTAACATAACAATTCCGTTGAGTTCGCATAGTATGATTACTGTTTCTAGAACACCTGATACCACTCCTAGGGTTCACATAGTATACTGACTCTTCATAAAACATGTCATACCACTCCTCATTTAGTGAGTTGAGGAGTTGATGCGGCTGACAAATTGTTATAATAACCGATGTTTGATATTGCAGGGAAAGGGCGAGCAGACGACATATTGGTTAGAAGGACGAACAGACGATAAATCAACCCAGTTACGTAAATCCGTCCGCCATGAACACAAATTCTGGTCCAGGAAACGGTAGGTAAACCGGTCCCGTACACTTTAGATAATAAGGTCTGTTATTCAGTCACGTGATTTCAATCCTTGTACGTGACAATGAGTGGGGTCTCCTATCAAACCTCGTCCTAAACCATATAGTCCCGAAATGACCTAGTTTGTGTTGAGTGGATATTATACGTGACATGGAGTGGGGTCTCCTATCCAACCTCGTCCTAAACCATACAGTCCCGAAATGACTAGTGCGTGTTGTGTAGATACAAAAACCAATTCAATGGCAATCGTACTTAACCCGTGGCCGATTAGTTCAGTGGAAAGATTTCCCAAGTCCTCTTCCTCTGATTAAGGATACATTATGTAAGATTTAGATAATAATTAAATGCCTCTGATTCAAGATGATAGTTTGAATAGTTCCGTTGGAAGATTGATTAAAGATACATTATGTACGATACAGAGATAGATGCCAATCTAAGCCATTCGGTCACCTCTAGACTTGATTATGTTTACATGATAATGGGTATATTAAGGACATTTCAGGCCTAAAGAAGGGCCTACAATAGACAGTTTTTGCTCTTGTATAATGCATGTTTAAGTAGTAATAGACAGGCATGTTTAAATAAACTGTTGTTATTTTATAGATATGTAGATAGCGGATACAACTGTTATGATCATCTACTATCTAGTGATGGTAGCAGTGATGCTGCTAGTGCCGTGTCCGTGACCAGTAAAACTGACTCTAAACGAGAAGGTCGACATTCCAGACGAGGTAGTCAAGATAAATGATAGAAGTACATAGTGTAATATATTTAACCAGGTGATTCAAAATATGGCAGTTCAGATACACAAGGTGCCTATTCTACATTAAGTCACACAAGATTCGAATTATACAAGTGGCCCATACTGGTGGGACTACATACATAGAACAATACAATTCAATGGTGACGTAGTGTCGGTTCCCGGTAGTAAGGGGCAAGGAATAGTGTCGCTTGCCCGACCTCGTGGGTTTACCTCCGGTTTCCTCCAACTGCTAAAGATCCCTACGGAGCTAGCTTATTATAAATATAATTGAACCACGTGTCAATCCCGAAATGACCTAGTTGATCAGGAATAGACGAAGAAGGTATGAATTGACATTTTCTGCCAGTGAATATTTATGATTTTGAGGCGGAAGGATAAGGGGTTTATCAGATGGGCTACGGTGATATGTACGGCTAATAGTTACCTGGTTTTAGTATGCTAATTGAAGTTTGTGTATTAAAAATTATGGGTGGTCAACCCCATACAAATTTTGATGCAAAGACATGACCATTTCTTTTTCTGTTTGTATAGTGAAAACATTCAGCCCAACGAAAATTTGCGGAAAAGATGGAGCTGGCAACAAGAGCAAAGAGATTGAAGCTATGGCAAGGATATTTGTTAATGAGCTACGTACGTCGTTGGAACTTCAGTCTGGTGATCGGCTCGCCCTAGCGATACCTATCTCGTTATTGTGGCGTTAACCAGTTTGGAACACTTGTTTATTGAAAGTAAAATTTTAACTATTTATCTGAGTCTTCGTCGTCAGTGTTGGAATACGACATAATGGTCAGAATACTTCGGCATATGTAACGAAATAATTTGACCGAGTCTCATCACTCATCAGTCTCACCGAATTGAATTAAAATTGGCAATTTGATCGAGTTTCATCGGTCTCATTCAATGAAAATAAAGATTATTTTGTCAAGAAATAAACTTGCTAATTGAATTAAATACAAACAGAAATCTATTGGTTAAAACACAGGACAAGGATCACAGTGGTTATCGTTGTTCAAGATTCCATTCCACATTGAAATGATTGTGTTACATTCTGATGTTTATGATTCGAAAAGAAAAGAAATCTGTTAGAATAAAGCGTATATAACTTTTATACGTCTTGTCTGTTGTTCGATCTCTTTCAAATGAATAAAATACTGTTCAAACTAGCTGGACTTCGTTCTGTGAATGAATGAAATGCTACTGGCCTCCAGGTGAATTCACTTAAATTGCAAAATTACGTGTTTCATTTATTATTTAAATTGCATGTGTGTCTTGTGGCCCTGTTTTTCAAATGAATGAAATAATGTTCTAACTAACAAGAAAAGACTGTGTAAGCGAAGTGGAAACTTACTGCTGGTCCCCGGATCAATTCACTTGATTTGAAAAATTACGTGTTTTATTAATCAATTGAAATGTATGTGTATATTGTGTGTGTCGTTCACGTGTTTGTCCTGGGTATATTTTGTTTATATGTGATGTGATCCTCCTGTCCTATTAGTATTCAAGTCTATGATTGTTATTATTCAACATGTGTGGTGTGGTCCTGTTGTCCTGTCAGTAGACTAGTCTATGACTGCTGTTATTCACCCATGTGTGGTGTGGTCCTGTTGTCCTATCAGTAGACTAGTCTATGACTGTTATTATTCACCTTGTACATGTCACCTATATTAAAGGGGAAGACCAACGATTTTCAACAAGGTTTCCATAAATCTTAAATATATATTGTTAAATAATCCCCTCTGTATCAAAGGCAAAACGTTTTATTAAAACCGGGAGTGACATAGTTGCTTCAACATGCTAACCGGGCTCTACAGTAAGCATGCAAATTTGGTATGTTTACTGCTGTAGTACCAATCTGTTTCACAGAGAATTACTTACGAATTAACTCTGTAACAGATAAGTGTCCACAGCACGTGCGTTGACTGCTCACCGCGTCAGTCATTGGCTCAACTGCTCGTGCAATGTTTACTTAACACCTAACTGCTTCATATCAGGCAAAATGATGCATTTTACTCATTTTAATACCCATTTACACTAAATAGGAAATATTTTTTAACTTCAAATACTTCAAATGTCTTTATTTTTCTTTTACCTCAAAAAAATGTTTGAGAATTTAATTTGTCGGAGTAAAAAAGTTAATATGCCGTACTTATTAAGCCTCGTCGATGTCATGCTTATCAGTGATTGTAGCGGCCAAGCGAATATTCACTGCGGGATCAGTTTGCTGTAGTACTCGCATCGTCCTTTGACCAAAAATCTGATAAAATGGGCTGTCTATCAGGATATTATAAAGTGGAGCGTATGGTAAACCACATGTAGTTTCAGGTTTTACGTGGCGTACGTGTGTGTATATGGTGGCTGATTGGTATCATGTCGCAATGTCGTGATGTCGCCTTTCATAACGCGATAACCCGACAACCCGACATCACGACATTTCTACCCGACAACACGACAACACGACATTTCTACCGGACATCACGACATTTTACCCGACATTACGACACTAAAAATGTCGTGGAACAAAAATCTAGCAATAAAGAAAATGGTTGATCAAGTGGAAGTAGATTCACACTCACATTGCAGTTTGAGTTGCATTCGTATCCATTTGTATACGTCCACATTCATAATGTGAACCGTCTTCATTAGCTCAGTCGGATCAGAACAGTAGGACGTTAAACCCCATTTCATTTCATAATGTGAACATATTATGCCGCAGCCCTTGTCTGTGTGTCTGTCACTGAGTCAAGTGGTGTGGTTTCCAGGCCAAGCTTGTCCATGACAAAGAGTTGGGTCGTGTGTCTAACCTCGTTGGTTTTCTCCGGGTGCATGCCCTACCCCGCGGGGTGGTGACAATCCCGCTTTTTGTTATTATTTTGTCTGTAAATATTCTACAGGTTCCAATTATTAAATTTGTTGCTGGAAATATACATCACAAACTATAGCCATGTACTCATCATGAGAGACTTTAACCTAGAGAAGATAAATTGGGACACCTGGACTACCCCTGCAAATGAATCCTGTCTAGACTGAAGCCCACTTGGTAATAGCGACCATTCAGTCATACAGTTCAACAACAATTGCTACATCCAACAAGAAAACAACGAAATACTATTACGACAAGGCAAATCTCGGTGAAAGAAAAAAACTTTCAGAAATGAAGTGAGAGGACTTATTAAAAATAGAAAGTATTAATGATCAGAGGAACACTTTTAAGGAGATCATCATGAAAAAACAAGATAAGCATGTAACTAAACGCGTAGGTAGAAAGGCAGATGCGAAAAATGGGCTAGACTCTAAAATGCTGGCTGTTATAAGAAATAAACACAGATGTTGCAAAAGATTCATGGAAACCAGAGACGAAAAAATATATGAAGAGTACAGCAAAATAATAAAAAAAAAACACGTCATAAATCTTACACGAAAAGCAGTTGAAAATAAAGAAAACTACAGACCAGTAAGCCTTTCTTGCATCTTGTGTAAAGTATTTGAACATTTTATTAGAGATCATGTATTAAAGCACGTGAAAGGTAACATACTCTTTTCACCTAGACATTTTGGCTTTATCTCTGCGAGGTCAACAACGCTACAAATACTACACGTTCTGGACAGGTGGACGGCAATACTGGATAATGGAGGGAGCCTAGATTGTGTATACCTAGATTTCATGAAGGCGTTTGATAAAGTGCCACACCAGCGCCTACTACTAAAGCTGTCAAGTAATGGTATATCAAGCAGTGAGAGATATGAATAGCTCCTTCGAGTGGACACCAGTAACTAGCGGAATCCCACAAGGCAGTGTCCTCGTACCGATATTATTTGTCATATACATTAATGGTCTATCAGAAAACATACATTCAGAATGCTACATGTTTGCTGATGACACAAAAGTCTTTAAAGAAATAGATGAATCAACGGATATGGAAACAAGATATGCTGGAACTAGAAAATTGGTCTAACAAATGGTTACTCAAATTCCATCCCGACAAATGCAAGATACTGACTACAGGAACGAGAACCTTACCTCCATATGAATACAAGCTGTGTGACACCAAACTCAAATATATAGAGAAGGAAAGGGATATTGGGGTAATTGTTGATGATAAAATAAGCTTTGAAGACCACATGAGTGAAAAAATAAACCAAGCCAATAGCATAATGGGACTAATACGCCGTTCCTTTACATACCAGGCGCGGATCCAGAGGTTCGGGGGGGGGGGTCCAGACCCCCCCCCCCCCCCCTGTTAAGACTTGAAATTGTTTTATGCAATTTTATTGGCGATTTAGACCTGTAATTTTGGAATTTACCTTCCGGAAATACGTCAGAATGAACCAAATTGAATCTAATTTACCAATTTGTTCTGGGCCCCCCCCCCCCCGCCGTCCGTTAATCGGTTGAGCGCAATTAGTTAAGCAATTATCAAAGTCCGCCCACAACTTGAATATTAAAATCTGGTATGGAACCCATATAAAGTTAAACATATATCAGCATTAGAAAATGTGCAGAAAAGAGCTACAAAGCTTATTTTGGGATTCAAAGAGTATATGTTACGATGAAGGACTGAGGAAGCTGAAACAGGGGCGTGGTGAGGGCAATTATTGAGAAGAAATTATGAGTAAAAAAAAAGATTTTGGCACAAAAACCCTTTTACTGACCGTGGAGCTGTGGCCGGCGAAGCCGGCCACCGCGAGCGCCGAAGGCTCGAGCCCGCGGCGGGGGGTCCGGGGGGCCCTCCCCCTGGAAAATTTCGAAAATTAGAAGCCCAGAAACGCAATCTCCAGCAATCCGAGACAAGAAATACGGTAATAAAATATGATTAAATTTTCCAACTTGACTCTTTCAAAATTTTTTTAATTGGGTCAGATGAAACAATTTTTCCACTTACAAATGTTTTTCATTTTTTGAGTAATTTGATTGTGATTTTGGCGCAAAAACTTTTTGGCGCATGAGTATGGCTACTCATGAACTCATTCTCACCACGCCCCTGAGCTGAAACTCCCAACACTAGCATACAGACGTACTCGTGGTGACATGATCGAGACCTACAAAATAACATCAGGAATCTATGACAATAGTTTGCCACATTTGTGTCAACCACATCCAGATACAAACACTACTAAAACAAGCTAAAACAAGAGGACATACACTAGTAAAAACTCTATTTAAGAAGATCAAACAAAAATATCAGGAAAACCCTTTTCACAAACAGATTAGTACAAGTATGGAACAGTTTACCTGACAGTGTAATAACGGCAAAAAGTACCAAAACATTCGAAAACATCTGGATAAACATTGGATTAATCAAGAACTCCTGTATGACTTCAAATCTAACCGGATTACTCAAAATGAAATAAGCGAAACCGACGATATGGATCTCAGTACATCAGGATTTTCCTACGTGGTTTCCCCTTGTCAGTGGTGCAGGACGAAGGGCCTGACAAGGACAGCTGTCTAGTCGTTCGGATGGTACGAAAAACTGAGATCCCATGTACACATTGGCGTGCACTTAAAAGATCCCTTGACAATTGGAATTCAATATAAAAATAGGCCATAGCACAGCTGCCCGAGCAAAATTTCCCTCAAAGCACAGTCAGAGACTTCAAAACCAAAAGTACGACACAGATGTCAGTAGCGCGCGTGTGTCCTCCACTGGCTTTTGACATAAAACTAACGTTACATTAACGTTAGACAACTAACGCTATATTAACATTAGAAAATTAACGTTAGATTTACAACAGAAAACTAACCATAAACTAACGGTTAGAAAGAAACCTGACGTAAAATTTATAATTTATGTTAGATTAACGTTAGAATTAACACCAATAACACATATAGAAATATTTTGTCTGAATTCCGACTATTTATCAACTGTTGGAATATACCCACACTGGTATGGTTATTTAATCAAGAAGTATTTAAAGCGACAAAAATTGGTAAGAAAACAGTCATAAAATTTACGTTAGATTTACGTCAGCATGACGTAAAAGTAACCATAACCAATATGACCTAAAAGTAACCTAAATTTAACCGTAAATGTTTACCATTATTGGACGCTAACCAAAATCTAACCATAATCTAACCATAATGACGTAAAAGTAACCTAAATCTAATCATCCATGTTAACTGGGTTTATGATACAGCACGTACGTGCTAACCATTCAGCCCCCCCCCCCCTATTAACAACAGAATACAATTCATATCATTTCACTTTATGAACAAGATAGCGGTTATATTGTATATAACTAATACACAACATTGTTTATACAAGATAGCGTTTATATTGTATATAACTAATACACAACATTGTTTATACAAGATAGCGTTTATATTGTATATAACCAATACACAACATTGTTTATACTGTTGGGAGACACGATGACTAAGTCATAAGACACTGGCTCGGTAACCTGCAAATCCCCTGTTCGATCCTTGTAGTTGCAGTGGTCCATAAAGTTCATCCAGATTTCCCGGCATTGTTCCTCTTTGCCAGGGATGCATGACAGAGGGCCTGGTAAGGGATAGCAAGACGGAAATGTTTCTGAATCACTGAATAATATGATAATGAGTGCTGCCTTGGTTATAAAAAAGACGGAAATGTTTCTGAACCACTGAATTATATCTACAAATCACTGAACAGATCTTCAGGATCTATATTAGATACATTAGAATTATTAGAACTACTTTTACTCATCTGACCTCGACCAACATCATAACTAAAAATATAAAAAAATAAGATATATAAATTATATGAATGATAGAGATTAAATAAAATGAAATAAAATGGAGGATGAAAGCTCTACTGTTCTATTCTGAATGATTGAATGAATCAAATAGGGTTTAACGTCCTACTCTTCTGCACCTAACCTGGGCTAATGAAGATGGGCCTACACCATACAGTGTGCTATGAAGGAAATTTTGCCCAGGCAGCGGCCTATGGCCTACTCTTATATCAAATTCCAACTGCCAAGGGATCTTTTACGTGCACGCCAATGTGTACACAGGACCTCGGTTTTTCGTCCCATCCGAATGACTAGGCAGCCGTGTCAGGCCCTCCGTTTTGTATCCCTGACAAGGGGAAACCATGCCGGAAAATCAAGATTGAACTTTCTCGGCCAATGCAGGGATCGAACACCCGACCTCCAGGTTAGCAAACCAGCGCCTTATCCACGTGATCCCCTGCGCTAATGTAGATTAACCAGTAATCTAACGCATGTGCATGAAATCATAAGGTCTGTACCAGCGCCTTACCCACTTAGCCACGTGATCCCCCGTGCTAATGTAGATTAAGGGGGTTGAGTGGTCTAGTAGTTTAACGCATGTGCATGAAATCATAAGGTCTGTACTTGAGTCAGGTGGTGGGGTTTCGAATCCCCACTTAAATGTGACAAAGAGTAGGGGTGTCTGTCCAACCTCATGGTTCCTTGTGCACTGCTCAACACACAAACCTGCAAGAGAATTGTTGGCATAAAATTAAACCATATTGAGTGGATGTTAAACCCCATTTCTCTTGCGATATATTAAAATATGGGCAGTGAAACAATATTTGCAGCCAATAAAAATGTATGGAGAGTGCCATTATATAACCATGGGTTCCGCATTTCAAGGGGTCAGCTCAAAATACTGGCAAGTTATCAATTCTAATTGAATGATTCTGTATTTTCAATATCATAATAGTCTACTATACAGTCTTCAACTACAGATCAACTACACAGAGATGTATATTAAACAAACTTTAACTGACCAGGTTTAAAAATGACTCATGTACTTTGTCATAAGGGTACCTGATTTAGGTTGCAAATATTTAATTTATTACCTCTCATTGGATGTATTTCTAGTTATTTTAGGTAGAATAGGTTTATAATATTAATTACCTCTCATTGGACGTATTTCTAGTTATTTTAGGTAAAGTAGGTTTATAACATTAATTACCTCTCATTGGATGTATTTCTAGTTACTTTAGGTAAAATAGGTTTATAATATTAATTACCTCTCATTGGATGTATTTCTAGTTATTTTAGGTAAAATAGGTGTATAACATTAATTACCTCTCATTGGACGTATTTCGAGTTACTTTAGGTAAAACCGGTTTACTTGGTGTCGCTGTTCTTACACTTCCTCTCTTTTTAGCTGGCCTTAAAAATAAAACACAATGACCATAATATTCACATATAGTTACCATAACAACCAGGTATAGTTACCATAACATATAGTTACCATAACAACCACATATAGTTACCAGTTACCATAACAACCACATATAGTTACCATAACAACCATATATAGTTATCATAAAAAAACACATAGAGTTACCATAACAGCCATTTAAATCTAACTGTCTAGTGAAACCCTACAACCACCTTACTGAATCTAACTGTCCAGTGAAACCCTATTGTGTATAAATTCTACCTTTTAACTATCCTAGAAGATGATGATTCAATCTCGTCCTCCCCTAAATCTAACGAACAATCTAGATCACCAGTTTTACGGCCCACATTTTTTCTCTGACGTTTAGGTGGTGGCGTCTAAAATAAATAAATAATAACGCTTTGTATATACACATAGTACGTTAAGCGAATAGGTTTTCAGATTTTCTTTCGTCATTCAATAAATATTAATTATTGATATGTAATATTCAAAAATAAACATCTATTTTAAGAAAGTTCCTTAATGCGTTCCTGTGTCAGTAGTGTGGGACAGTTGTTCAGACAGCAGGGTGTCCCCTATTTTAGTGGGGTAGTACAGATGGTCAGACAGCATGGTGTTCCCTTGTTAGTGAACAGCATTTGGTTGTTTGTACCGGAAGGAAAACCCAGATCCTGTGTGTATTAGAGAATGTTCCTAGTATCTAGTCCATCTAGTATGCCTATCTTCATTAGTCCGAACTCTCCAATTACAGATAATAAAATAAAAACCTGACAGAAAGGGAAGTAACTCTATATAATTTTATATAACCTACCTCTTCCTCGTCTGTATTTTCCTCTTTATCACTAGAAAATAAAAACAATGGTGATCAAATTAGTTATTTCGTTATTACGAATTAGTATTTCGTTTAAATGAATTCATATTTCATTTAAAACGAATTAATGTTTCTTTAAATGAAATAATTATATAAAAGTGGAATCATATAAGAAAAAATTATATAAGAGTGCATATTTAATAATTATGGTTTATTTACCTTTCTTCATTATTTGTTTCCACCTGTTGTTCTCTGTGTTGTCTTCCATTTCCAGTAGAATTCGACTGTGACACTGTAAAACATAATATAATCTTTTTATCTTTATCTCATACATGTTTTGTTTGCTATGTTTGTGTTCTGCTGTGCAGTTTTCCTGAACAACCTATTAAAAGTAGAGCAAACAAAACAAAATTCTGTCAAAAGAATGTTGTTTTTTTTTCTGGTAAGGTTAATAAGAAACTGGCTAATGCAGTTGGCAGGCCATTGCCCATACAACCACTGGTTAATACGAGTTATCTCATGCCATTGATCACAATCTTATTTTTCCTTTTGTACCAAAGCAGCAGACAAATCTAAACCCGGGCGACTGGGGCTACCCAACCCTTTGATACTTTATTTATTAAAAAGTGAGCGTAGGACCTTTTTTTAATTTAAACAAGATGACTAGTCATCAAACATACTGTGCCCTTGAACTTGTTTCGAAGAAAAAAGGAAAAATACCTTCTTTATTCTATTGGTAATCAATATAAAAATGTATCATATTTCGCAAACAGTGTCACTGGTTCTAGTATTGTGGCCCTGTTTAGTAGATATTACTCTCTATTTCTGAAAACTAATAAAGATTTACTCATCATAAATAAATGTGATACCTGGTGTTCCGTCATCTTTCTCATCATCTTGACCATCACCTGTAATAACATATCAAATATTTTCTTCAAATATTCTTTCCCAGAAAAACATTTATCGGGTGGTTATTTCAAATACATTACAAGTATGGCAATCTTACTAGAAACATCCAATCTTACTAGAAAAATACTAGATACAGGGCAAAAATGAAAGTTTTTTTTCTAACTGGCGATGCGACGATCAGTGATGTTTGCTCAAGTAATGTCATAGGTAGCATGCGAAGATTACCTAATCTCCCAGCGTTAGTGAGCGCTTGATGTATATGCTCATAAACTAGGTGGTGCAACATTTTCTGAGTGAAAAACCACAGAAAAAACTTGGGCAGTGGATCATCCGAGAATTTATTGGGCTTTGATATTTGTAATAAATAGTCAGCGATACATAGTCATGTATACAATGAATACTCCTGTAGCAAGGTACCGAGAGAAGTAAGTCACCTGATCAATTTTTTATATCAGGGGTATTCCCTGATATTTACAATGTTTTGAGAAGGATTAGAAGCAAAATTTAATTATAAATTAATTAGTTTGAATATGTTTTTAAAAGTAATTTTTAGTAGTATAAAAATTGTCCATACATGAGTAAAACTTGGGTCACATAAAAAAACATTTTTTAACTGAAAATAATTAAAAGTAATATAGAAATCATTCATACTTGAGTAAAACTGATAAATCTTACAACTTGGGTCATATAATAAAATATTTTCACTGCCTTCAAATTATTGTACCATATGTTACTTGAGAAATGATCTTGTTAGTGTCAAGTGGATGTTAAACCCTAAAGTCTCTCTTACCTGAACCATTTTCTTTTAAATGTCTTATTTTTTCTTTTTTACTATTTAATACGGCAACAAACTAAAAATAAAGAAATTTGTGTGGATGATATAATAATGGCCGACCTCTGATTACACAGTGCTAAAGGGAGATAATTTCCTATAATTTCAGGAATCCAGAAATTATTTGAAACTAAAATTAAGAATCAGATTTTCATATTTTATCTTACATTACACAAATTCAACTGATAAATCATTCATACTTGGAGCACTTGTTATTTACCTTGGAAAATAAATCTTTTTCCATTCCTTCTTTAGCAGCAACACATTTTTCCAGCCTCTATAAAAAAAAAGTTAAAGTTGAAATTAGAAACAAACCTACAGAGCTATTAATTTTTGTCATTTAGAAGGATTGTCATATGGTTACAAAATAATTCAATAATTCGCTTGTGTGTAGGTCTTTAGTAGTGGGAGGGGTCTCAGAGAAAGGCAAACAATTTGGACAGATAACTCTACTCCTAGTCACGTTCAAGCTGAGGAACGAAAACACTTGACTTAATATGTTGGACAGACAACTCTACTCCTTGTCACGTTCAAGCTGAGGAACGAAAACACTTGACTTAATACATGGACAGACAACTCTACTCCTAGTCACATACAAGCTGAGGAACGAAAACACTTGACTTGATATGGAAATATTTTAAAAATGGCTAATTCACGATTGTCAATATAATAATCTAAAAACATTTAAGTATTTCACCAAACGTAATTGATTAGAAATTACCAAATAATTTTTCTTCAATTTTCACTCATCCTCGATATCGTCAGTGGTACCATTACGTTCTATCCAGCACACCCAGGGATCATCCACGGGGGAGAAACAGTCAAATTATCTGCCCTTGATACATGTGCTATTCCTATCGACCAATCGAGTGGGTGACAGGAACGTAAACAATGATGATAAGACTAAGACAGGTGTGTAAACTGTTTTTTGATTGGTTCAAAGGCAGACAATTTGAATTTGAAGTCCCTGTGAATGCACGAGAGTAAAATGTGCTATTCCTATCGACCAATCGAGCTTTAAAGGTGCATAAACACTACAATAGTATCAAATATATTACGGTATAAATACTACGATGTCATCACCTTTAAAGCCATCATTCGTTCTTGTGACAGTCTGTTATTATCTGTTTCTAGCTGTTTAAGTTGATGTTGATCTCGTTCATTGTTGACTACGCTATGATTTAATATTGTACATATACCAGTCACTGGATCATCTTTTAACATTAGAGTTATACTCCCTAACTGAAACTATAAAACATATACCAGTCACTATAAAACATATACCAGTCACTATAAATCATATACCAGTCACTATAGACCATATACTGTGCCTCCAACAAGATCTTAATATCTGTAACCTATTTAAATACTGTAAACATACTCAATACGAAAATCAAAACAATGATTTACAAGACAGATGCAGTCATGTGAACAGTGTTGTCACTGTTCGTCTCCTGTATTTTCAAAAAAGCCTAAAATTCATAAAAAGATAGGTTGCCAAGCAACAAATACATCCACAGCAGCTATAACACAGTGTATAAATATAATCTCATCTGTTGACTACTCTGGCCTGTAGAGTGTTAACAAGTATAGTCAAAGAGGTCAAGGGTCATAACTATGGCACTAATTATCTGAAATTATTGAAAATCGATAGGCTTCTTTGTATTGTGACCTTTAAAAACACAGTGCATAAACATTAGCCTTGAGAGCGTCCACAAGATTTTTCAAAGGGATCAAGGGCACAACTCTTCCATTAATTATCGGAAATTGTTGAAAATCAATAGGTTTCTGAATTTAAAGTCAATCGGATATTAACTTAAGCCTATAGACGAAAGGACGGAGATAGCGACAATATACGATCATATTTCAATGTGGGGGCTTATAAAAAGTGAACAAACAATTTACCTTAATATCATCTGAGGTGACATGTTTCTTCCACACCAATTCAGCCGCATCATCATTTTTAATTTTAACACTGTATTCAAAATTCATATCATCATCATCTCTGATGAAGGCTTTTTCTGTTTGATTAAAATATGAGGTAAAATCCATTTTTAACCTTTTACGCTGTTTGTCCATATCATCGGCTGAAACTGTAATAAAATTTAGGATATATTGTCCGCAAGTATTTATCCAGTAGTTATTTTCAATAAAAGTATGGCAATTTTGGTATATATGGAAAGTATACATCCATAATCTTACGTTAGTTACATGAAAAATACTGGATTATCCGAAAAATACCCCTGTTTCACTGACTGGAAACTCAACTGTTGTCTGCCAGCTTATTTTGTGCTAGCTGGAATCAGGGAGCGTTTGTTATTTCTAGATCAAATGGTTAGGTTGTTTGGGGAACATTGAGGGACATCACAGTACAAAAGACCCTGCAATTAAACGTCATCGAAAAAATTAGTTGACAGAAAGCCTTAGTCAAATATATCATAAAATATATTTTCACTCAGTGGGAATGGTGTTGCATATATACAGAAGGGAGGTTCAATCTGTAGATTGCTCAGGACCGATTTTTACGTCTACATGACTGGTGTTCCTGCTGCAGAATATGAATGAGGAGTAAACATATAAAGTTGGTTAGACACAAGTATAAATTATAGTCTATTTATGGTATCAATATTCTTGTTGGTGGTAGAGGTGCAGGGTGGGGGGGTGGGCAAAGTTTGCTTCGCTACGGCACATAAAATATATCTTGGCACCACTTGTTGTAATTTTTGATGCTCTATTTTGCTTTAAAGCTTTGAAATGAGAAACCGTACAACAGAGGTCTTAAAATGCTATCTGATGCAAAAATTAAGCATGGTGTATGACATCCTCGGTTACTCAGTGTACTCATTCCGTTCTACTCCACTATACCCTGGGTTAATCCATAGGGTCTCCACGATTTCAAACTATTTGAATGTAGTTAGAGTGTACGAACCAATCAAAAAACAGTTTACAAACCAGTCTTACGTAGACTCTTCAGCGTCATTTTTTACGTCATAGAACTACATTGTTTACAAACAATGTGGCGGCTTGTTTGATCGATTATGAGAAAGTTTGTAAAAGATTTAATATGAAATTCTTAAATGACACTGATTTTTCTACTACGCGGTAGGTATTTTTCCCAAATGACATATTTGTAAAGTGTGCAAGAACGGACTAAGGTAGCCATGTTTTGGGGGTATTCTTTGTTGGAAAACTATGAGAGTTACTTCCCTTTGCCTATTACCTTTCCAAGTAACGCTTTATGGGATTGGACGATAAAAATATCACAATCCACCAGGGCAGATAATTTGAAATCGTGGAAACCCTATGGATTAACCCAGGGTATAGTGGAGTAGAACGGAATGACTACACTGGGCAACCGAGGATGGGTGACATTGGGTGTAAGCTGGACTCCATCAGTGCAGAAAAGTAGGGCATAAACCCCCATTTTATTTCATTCGTATATCCCCATGTATAACTTACAAGTCCCTATATCCTTATGTACACAAGTCCCTGTCATGTATACAAGTTCCTATATCCCCATGTATAACTTACAAGTTCCTGTCCATGTTGATTGTCCATCCGTTAGTAACAAATTAAAACCATCTTCTTTATCTACTGGTATCGTCGTTAACAGAAAAAACTGCTGACTTCCAACGGTTGTAATCTTTGAAAGAACCTTTTTACTCATGCTTTTACCTTAAACTAAAACAGATATAATGGATATTTATTAGAAAAATTAAAATTTAAATGATTAGGTCTACAGTTGATATCATTGCATGAGATTGGGGATTGATTGATGTCATATCAGTAATCAGGCCTACTACGTCATTATTAGGTAGGCCTACTACTGTACGAAAGGTCGATGTAGGCCTACTACTGTACGTCATTATAAGGTAGGCCTACATCGACCTGCTTAATAATATAGAGCAAAGCTCTTTTCCGGTAATAAAATAGTGTAACTGAAACCATCATCTGTTGGTTTCAGACCAGGAACCATCATCTGTTGGTTTCAGACCAGAACCGGATACACTGCCACTGGGCAAAACAGATAATGTGCATGGGCTAGATCTATTTGTTAAGACCAACTCAATTTTTGTCAAGGTTGTTGAGATGTAAATAAGGTTAGGGTATTTGATTGTTGGTGAGATTGTAGGGTCAGGTTTATGGTTAGGGTTGGGATTAGCGCTAACTCTATCTACATCTTATATACTTCTTTATGTTGTCTGCGATATTATTACTGTGTAATTGTGACCTTCAACCAAACTGGAAGTTGGCCTTATCAAATAGATCTAATGCATGTGCATATTAACATGCTAATGTGCATATTATCTCCTTTCTATCAAATTTTGCCCAAACGAAATTACACAGCTAATTTTAACACTTTTTGAAATTCAACAAAATTAAACTAATATTTATTAGGGGCTCACTCAGAGCTTTATTTTGGTGGTTTTATATTTGACTGGAGAATGTCAAAACCTGGGTTGTGTGTAGAATCGTACCGTGGGTGTAGGTGTACTTTGATACTGATATTGATAAAGAGCAAAGCTCCAAAGCCAACCTGTTTCACAGAGGATTACAAAAGTTTTCTATATCTGTTTAAGATGACTGTCTTGAACATGTGACGTCACATCACGCGACGTCAATCATTGGCTCAATGGCACGTGCATGTTTACAAAAGACGTTACTAGTTTGGGTTGAAAGTTGCCTTTTACTCATTTTAATACCCATTTACACTAAATACGAAATAATTTTTACCTACAAATACTTCAAACGACTTTATTTATTTTTGTACATAAAAAAAAAATGTTTTAGATTTTAATTTGTCGGAGGAAAGAAGTTAATATTTGTGACTCATTAAGTCGCAGCAATGTCATCCTTATCAGTGACTGTGGCGGCCTAGCGAATATTCACTGCTGATCAGTGTGTATATTCAGCTGAATTAATTAATACAAATTATTTATTATTAATTTATAAATGAATAAAAAATGGATCTACCTGCATCCACATCAATGAGGCGGATATGAAAATGGTATTTGAAGAATAGATTGGCACGTATAAAGATTCAATCTATAAAAAAGTAACCTGTTAACCTCTGCAATTTAATTATTTCACTATATTTATAAAGTTCGTTGTTTATTTACAATTTTTTTCTACTTTTGACAGCCATATTCCATTGTTATATTGTTATATTTAAACGAAACGAAATATAAAAGAAAACATCAGTCTATTGAAAATAAAAATTTGCAAACATTTTGGCCCTATACAAAAATTGGCATTTTGAGATTTATTACAGCGAAAAAATCTTTAAAAAGTCTAATATTTCTGATATCATTCCGTAGCAGATTAGTTGATAAATTTTTGATTTAGGTTGAAATTAATACTGGTTAAGGAAGTCTAACTAAATGGCAGTTGAAATTCAATGACTCAAAGATCGCGTCTCTCCCATCTTACAAACTTGGATTCTATTGGACGATATTAATAGATGATCCATTCAAAATAGATGTTATCGGCTTTCGGTAAAATCAACACGTTGAACTTTCTCATGGTCTGAAGAAAATGGTTGGTAAATTTGTCAATTAAATATCATTGAATATAGAGTATTCTATTAGCAATTTTACGTTTTAACAATGACACAAAACTCCCGATTAATAGAGCACACAAAATTAATGAGCGGGAAAACATGTGTGATCCTATTCTATTACTTAGTTCACGAAACCCGACTAATCATGAAAATGATAAATTGAAAGTAAGACAATCAACTACCCAGCTGAGCTCCCATTAGATTTGTCCTTTTCTTAATGCAGCAATCAACGTTATTGTTCTGGTTTTATAGACTAACATGTTTTAAGTGTTCCTCGAACCTCTGCCACCGAGTATAAAATAAAAAGAATTTGGATGTTGTGTCTGAACTACCCTGAACAGTCATAAATTATTATAAACAAATTCATCCTTTGTAATAAGGCCAAAAAAAAAAAGAGTTCTGTTTCCTGTAACGGATGGAAAATAGGGTAGGGTCGGTAGGTAGGTTTTTTTTTTGTTTTTTTTTTTTTTTTTTTTTTTTTAAATATTATAATTAGATCTTCTACCATCGTACTACGGGGCATACTCCTGCGCAGTGTTTCGTTTGATTAGAACTAATCCACTTCACACTGCTATCTTGAATGAACATTGTTGTGCTAAATTATTATTGGTCAGTAGTGCCATTACCAACCAATGACCTACATTGTAACAAAAAATAACGGGGTTAACCAGACCTCAAAATATGTTACCGCAATGTATCTAGTGACAATCACGATTTGTTTACGTCATAACCCGCGAAATTTATTATGCTCGATTATCCAGTGCCAACATGTTTTCTTCGTGGGCCATTTTGAAAATTATGCCGAATACGAGAAGAGAACACGCCCCGCCCAATATCAAGAATATGACTTCTATCCAGCAATGGTAAGAGAGGGATTTCTCGCGCCATTGCTTCAGGAATATGACTACGGGGGTCCAGGTCAAAGTTTCAAATGACCAGAACAATTTTTTTAAAAATATTTTTTTGAAAACATACATATAAAGCTACCCAATTTTTTTATTTCATCATAATATTCCAATTAGATCCAAAATCATGGTATTTTAATATCTCAGATCGAGGTCAAAAATGTAATCAAAACTGTCCGTACTGTCTTCAATTTTAAGTTGGGTTGAGTTGGCGCCGTGAACATAAAGTACGAATAGATTTGTGGATGGAATTCTTGGATAATTGTTTAAATGTATCAGAGACTCGATTACGATTTAAATATTATCTTTTGTGGCAAAAGAACTTTTAATCGTTCTATGAAGATACAAACAATAGCGTAGGGAAGCCATTTTGTTCAAGGGAAATAACTTGCGCTTAAAAGTTATCATATCGTACCGTTGCCCGAAATCGGTCCGTAATAAATTTATTTGTCTTTTAAATACCAATCGAGCAGATCCTATCCACCTATTTGAAATATAGGTTCACCTGTTTTTGTCCATTTGCGAGCCGTTACTAATTGGAACAAAAGTTGTGAGGTTTGTAGCTTTTCGGAATGTACATTGGTAAATCTATACGAAACCTGTAGTCTTGTTTTTCACGCCAGTTAGCAATCTCGCGTCAAAAGTATGGCAGATCTCAATAAACGTTTGCTGTACCCGCTTATTCTGATCGGTAAATGCCGATTCAAAGAACGATGACATAAATATTCATTTAAAGCAACAAATAATATATATATTTTCACGAATCCGGTAGGTTTAGAGTATTCGGAACGGTCGCTTGGTAAACAAAAAACTTTTTTATTCCCTTGGCGCTAAAAAAAATATTTTGTAATGGGTCGGTTGGGTTACCGGAAACATAACATTTTTTTTTTTTTGCCTAATGGTAATAAAATTAAAGGGTGACTAATGCGACATAGGCCTAGAGAGGCTAATGTTAGATAGGCCGGTTAATGTTAGATGGGGAGCTTATGCGACATGGGGCGACTATAATGTGACATGGGGCGACTAATGCAACATGGGGAGGCTAATGTGACATGGGGCGACTAATGTGACATGGGAAACTAATGCGACATGTAAAGGCTAATGTGAGATGGGGAGATTAATGTTAGATGGGGCGACTAATGTGACATGGGGCGACTAATGCATTGTGGGGAGCTAATGTGACATGGGGAGCTAATGTGACATGGGGTGACTAATGTGTCATGGGGCGACTAATGTAACATGGTGTGACTAATGTGACATAGGGCGACTAATGTGACTTGGGGCGACTAATGTGATGTGGGGAGCTAATGTGTCATGGGGCGACTAATGTCACTTGGGGAGCTAATGTATATTTATTTGTTACTGGTGAAACATTCTCAACTTGTGTCGCAGAATAAAAATGTTCATCAGCCAGGGAAGGGCAGGTGGTAGGCCTACTGAAAACTATGATATTGAACTACAGGTATCCATTAAAGGTGTTTGTAACAGGTGTACCTGAACAAAATATTTGTAGATGAGCAGGACCGTAGCTAGCGGTGGGGGCAAGACAGGCAGTTACCTGCCCTGGAACAAACCAGACACCCAGTGAGTGGATGCTTTTACCCAATCGGGAAAGAATCGGTTAACCTTTGTTGCCCTTTCTTTTGGTTGCAATACGAAACGACCGACATGACCCTCTTGCCCCTCCCCCTGTTAAAGCTACGGGTCTGATAAGTGACTCTAAATATTCTACTGATGAATGAAGCATTTTTTTTTTTTTTCAGTCGGCGTTGTTTAATTTCCAGAGTTTATTAACGGTTTTGTTATTGTTGATATGTACCTGTACTTATCTGAGATCTATTATACCTAGTATCATTGATAGAAATAAAACAGGGTGAGTACATAGCCCTGTTGGCTGTATAAATAATATATACTACTATAGCCCGGTTGGCTGTATAATATATACTAGGGTGGTTCCCCCTTGTCAGTGGTGCAGGACGGAGGACCTTGTAAGGAGCGACGTATAGTTCTATGTACACACATAGCGTTTCAGTCGGGGCAAAATGTCTCTCATGGCACAGGGGGGGTTGGATGGCCGAATGGTTAGCATGCACGCTGCATCATGAGGTCTGTCAGTGAGTCAACTGGCGTGGTTTCGATTCCTCGGTCGCCTGTCCAACCTTGTGGGTTTTCTCCTCCGGTTTCCTCCCACTGCTAAAGACCCGTTCATGCTAGCGAATTATTGAACCAATTCTGTCTGTGGCGTATGTTCATCGTCAATATACCAGTAGGAGTGGAACTGCTACAGTAGGACCCCATTTTCTCAGCAACTGTTTTAATATTTGTTTTTATCAGTGTTTCCTTTAATTTTATGAATGCTTTAAAATCACTGATCACTGTAGGCATCATCTAATTCTTATTTCAGCTTTCTAGGAATCTTTTGGAAATTTGCAAGAATAGGTAAGTCTCTAATATTGAACTCTATATATGTCTATTTCTGTCGTCCATCCATCGTCCACAGTGTTTAAATCTCAGGTGAAGACTTTTCATTGTCATCTGCTAATGCCATGGCGGGTGCATGGAGCTGCAGGGGCTGAATGTTTAATCCCTGGAGAAGACTTTTCATTGTCATCTGTTACTGCCATCGTGGGTGGGGTGGGGCTGAATGGTTAAATCTGTGCAAATGGAATCATGAGGTCTGCAATTGAGTCTAGTGGTGTGATGTTAGTCCCGAAATGACCTAGTTTGTGTTGAGTTGATGTTAAACCCCATTTCTCTCTCACTCTCTCTTTCTAACTGAGATTTAGTGAAAAAATACATCACCTATGGATAAGTTCCTAAACGTTTTGAACATTAAAGAACCCTTGAAAATTAGAATTCGAATAAGAGTAGACACAGTCGCAGCTCTCAGGGCAAAATTTCCCTCGGTGGCATACTGAATGGCGTAAATATACATTTCAAAGTTTTCCTCCCTGTTTCTACACATTGACGTGCACGTAAAAGATCCTTTGACAGTTGGAATTTGAAATGACTGTATGTCGTCGTGCTGCTGTCCTGGCAAAATTTCCCTCACACCAGACGGCATGATGTGTGGCCGTGAACAGAACAGTAGGATGATAAACCCCATTTTATTTCATTTCCAATATTAAATTATTTTACATAATCAAGATATTTTACTGTGTTTTTTAGGTGAAAGAAAAAGTCCATATGTAGCTGTTTGTTGTGTTGCCATGGCAATGAGTATTTTATTCTGGTCCTGATACTCCTCATATTAGAATAATGGACTGGTCCTGATCCTGTATTTAATATTTTAAACAATGAACTGGTCCTGATATTAGAATAATGGAATGGTCCTGATACTTTATTTGAAATAATGGACTGATCCTGATATTAAAATAATAGACTGGTCCTGATACTGTATTTAATATATTAAAACAATGGACTGGTCCTATGTATGAAAGTAAACTAAAGCTGGTGAAGCTTATGATTTTGTGACTGAGGTGTGTTCAGCATGGTGGAAGATGTCTGACAGGGTGCTCTATTTGTAATGATGAAAGATGTATATTAATGTATGGACAGGGTACTCTATTTGTAAAAACATTTTAGGACTTAATAATAATAATAACAGATTTATATAGTGCAAGATTACGCTAAAGTTTCTAATGCGCTTCCAATTCACTAACACTATGAAAGAACTAATTGAATAGGTGTGTTTTCAACTCACGTTTGAATTGGTCAACAGAGTTAATCATTCGTAATTCTTTGGGAAGATTATTCCATAGATGGGGACCTGAGCATGAGAAAGCTTGTTTCCCTAGTTCTAATTTCACATACGGAGTTATCAGTTTATTTTCTGATGATGACCTCAAGGTTCTTGTGTTGTTCTCGCATCATTTTAACAACTGTTTTAAATATAATGGAGATTTGTCATTCAATGTTTTATGAGTTTGCAGCAAGATTTTGAACACAATTCGTTTTTTGACGGGCAGCCAGTGTATACACATGTAAATATTTGACAGTATTCATCACTCATTTAAAGGAGGAGTTCCATATATATTTAAGTGAATAAAGGTGATTAATTTGGGGTGAAAATCTCTTTTGTGGCACCTTTTCAAAGAAATACAAATTTTCATAAGTCCCTGAATTCCTGACTGTTTAAGTGCCTGGTTAATCATGTCTATATTCTTACTGAATTTGTAGTGGTAAGTGATAGTCACGAGTAACAAGTCACTCAACCAATGGAAGAATTAAATTCATAGAATGTGTTTTGTATCATTAGATCTGGGACTGCACCTTTAAAATTCATGGCTCCTCCATTTTCATCTGCTTCAGTAATAGTCGCCAAAACATTCTCACATTTTCTAATTTTATTCAAATTAAGTCTTTAATTTTGTTCCAATTTGATTTTATTTTGGTTGTCTACACGAAGATTAAAGCTCTTCCATATCTATTTCCTGTTCTGATTCTAACCTGGCTTTTTAATGTCTTTGTTATTGGTTGATTATATTTTTCCTCCTGATTGGTTAGATGAGAGAGGTCATTCACATGTTTGCTCCTGAATGGTTAGATGAGCGAGGTCAGTTCACATAATTCCTCCTGATTGGTTAGATGAGCGAGGTCAGTTCACATGTTTGCTCCTGATTGGTTAGATGAGAGAGGTCAGTTCACATGTTTGCTCCTGATTGGTTAGATTAGAGAGGTCAGTTCACATGAACAGCAGTACAATATGTTAGATTTGGATCTGGCAGTTTTTTGCTAGATTAATTCTCAATATTAAATCTATTCATTACATTATTGTATGTATTCATTACATTATTGTATGTATCTAACCTGGTCAGCTAGTCATTACATTATTGTATGTATCTAACCTGGTCAGCTAGTCATTACATTATTGTATGTATCTAACCTGGTCAGCTATTCATTACAATATTGTATGTATCTGACCTGTTATTCATCACATGTATGTATATTCATACAAACCAAGAAATAAGCAACCTATGACTGTCATTTTGATCTTTGTGGTTAAATGTATTAAATATAATAAACATCGGTAAAACAGTCCAAAGTCTGGATTAATTCCTTGCATTGTCTGTGACTGGTTCCTTATTTTCAGGCTTGGTATATGATTTTTCAATGTACATAATTTAACATACATAAATTGTCTCATAACTATGAATAAATTGAAAGACAACAACATTTATTTTGATTTAATTTTTGCTTAATAATCATTACCTTTCTAACTGAGATTGCGGGGGGAGGGGCTGAATGGTTTGCACATGGGCGCTCGGGCTGTATCATAAAGCCTATCATAGAGTCAACTGGCGTGGTTCTCAATCTCCAATCCCCGGTTGTATGTGACAATGAGTGGGGTCACCTGTCCAACCTCGTAGGTTTGCTCACACTGATAAAGACCACTACGTGCAAGCGAATTATTAAAATAAAATTAAAACCATATGTTAGTCCCGAGATGACCTAGTTTGTGTCGAGTGGACGTTAAACCACATCTCTCTCTCCCGTCCTGT
The DNA here is from genome assembly GCA_948474765.1 of Patella depressa. Classification (NCBI taxonomy): domain Eukaryota; kingdom Metazoa; phylum Mollusca; class Gastropoda; family Patellidae; genus Patella; species Patella depressa. The sequence continues at coordinate 72,740,035 of OX419720.1, read as the reverse complement.
CCTACTGATAGAGCAGGAGCCCGGGGATTCAACCTAGCTGAAAATAGACTAGTCTCTCTCTCTCTCTCTCTCTCTCTCTCTCTCTCTCTCTCTCTCTCTCTCTCTCTCTGTGAGATTGCGTGAAACACGTACATCGACTATAGATAAGTTCCTAAACGTTAAACCTCATGTCTCTCTCTTTTTAACTGAGATTGGGTGAAACACATCGCCTATAGATAAGTTCCAAAACTTTTTATCTTGGTTTGTGCATGTAAAAGTACCCGTAACAGTAGACTAGCTGTAGGGCTGATGTAGGGAAAGATTTCCCTCATAGCAGACTTGTGTGACGTATGTCGTATCTATACTGAACAGCAGGACGTTGTGTTATAGATACTGCCCTATGTCAACTGGTACCCGTCACTCAGGCCTATCTATAGTCCTATATCAACTGGTACCTGTCACTCAGGCCTATTTGTAGCCCAAAACACGTCCTGGATTAACCAATTTTATTTCACAGTCTTGTAAAGTTTGTTGTTAGGGCAGGCCCGGCGGAGTGTGGGCGGAAGGAGCTTTAGCCTCCTTAATAATATGGTCGCAAGTACTCTTTTCTTCACCCTCGTGTATAAGAACCTAGGATGGAAGCCCGCTCCCCACCAAGAATTGCTTCAGCATGCCCTGGCTAGGGTTTTTAATTTGTAAATGTTGCCCCCCCCCCCTCGTCCGTGGATCCGGCGTTCACAATTGTTTGTGGAGCTATAGTCAGCTATAGACTTAAAATTTGTACACATCGATTAAGGCTGTAAACAATTTGATTAAACATTCCGCGCCATTTGTAACAAGGGACTCGAAGAACGTGGCTAGACATATTCCACAAGTCATGCCAAATGGTGACTTCATGTTCTTATCTGGAGAGCACGTATAATAAACACTACAAGAGTAGACCGGAATATATATAATACCAGACGCTAGAGATGGGCATTCGATTGAGACTTCTTGCGTATTCCGCTGAACATAACTGATTAGACTCGACACAAACTAGGTAATTTCGGGACTAACATATGATTTAATTTTATATCGCATAATTGGCTTGCGCGTAGGGGTCTTTAGCAGTGGGAGGAAACCGGGGGACCCGGAGAGAACCAACGAGGTTGGACAGGTGACCCTACTCCTTGTCTTGCAACCGGGTATTCGAAACCACGCCAGTTGACCCAATGACAGGCTTTATGATACAGCACGCACGTGCTTACCATTCGGCCACCCCTCCCTTCAAGTGATGGGGGGGGGGTATATTTCATATTGTATCATAGATAATCCCGGTCAGGGGCGTAAATGTGGGGGATGTGGGGGTGGTACACCCCCCCCCCCCCCAGCAAAAAAAATAGTCGGTCGCAAAATCAGTGCAGACGGTCGCAAAGTAGAGGTAGTCGGTATCAAAATAAGTATACGTCACGCTACTCACGCAAAACTTTAGTAGAAAAATAGTCGGTCGCAAAATAAGTGCAGTCGGTTGCAAAGTAAATGTAGTCGGTATCACAATAAGTACTCACTGTATACGTCACGCTACTCACGCAAAAAAAATAGTCGGTCGCAAAATCAGTGCAGTCGGTCACAAAGTAGAGGTAGATGGTATCAAAATAAGTACTCACTGTATACGTCACGCTACTCACGCAAAACTTTAGTAGAAAAATAGTCGGTCGCAAAATCAGTGCAGTCGGTTGCAAAGTAAATGTAGTCGGTATCAAAATAAGTACTCACTGTATACGTCACGCTACTCACGCAAAACTTTAGTATAAAAATAATCGGTTGCAAAATCAGTGCAGTCGTTCGCAAAATAGGAGCAGTCTTAGTATAAAATAACCTTGTCGTCAACTTATCATTTTTGAAAAGATGTTGTGTTTCACTCTCATTCTGTTGTGAGTATAATGTTAGTCTTACAACAAAATGTAACCCAGGGAGAAAAATAGTCGGTCTCAAAATAAGTGCAGTCACTGCAGTCGGTCTCAAACACAATGCCAGAATAGATCCCAAATACTATATATTTGCGTGAATCCGTGAGCCTAAATTGCATACGTCACTCTTATTCTGTTAAGTATGTTAAATTGGTCTAACAACAAAATTTCACCAAGGGAGAAAAATAGTCGGTCACAAAATAAGTGCAGTCACTGCAATCGGTCTCAAAAACAATGCCAGAATAGATCCCAATCAGCATTAATTATCTTCCATAGAACTATGTCCTTCTGTAAGGCTACTTATGTATTCCATTGTACTATAGTCTCCCGTGTATTTCATATAACTACGGCCTGCTGTATAATCCACAGAACTATGGCCTCTTGTAAGGCCTCCTGTGTATTCCATAGAACTATGGTCCCCTCTGCATTTTATAGAACTATACGACCTCTTGCGTATTTCATAGAAATGTGGCCAATGGCAATGTCTTAAGCTCGAGACAATTTGAAATAACGGTACGCCAACATCAAAGGTCATATATATTACTTAAAGTAGCTAAGTCTCTAACTCAATATCATCCAAAATCTTCAACATTGAAAACAAAACACGAATTATTTGTCATTTTAAATCAACATTGATGCTGTGATCTTACCGGAAAAGGATGGGCTTCTGATATCCAATATTTAAGACAAAATAAACATTTTACCAGTGGTACACGAATCGTGTACCATAATGCGTTTCAGCCCCAGTTCGAGGAAATTTGCATTCGATTGAGACTGCCGGCTTATTTCGCCCAACATAACTGATTTCAAATTAGAGTAAAAACGGAAATCATTGAATATAAATCAGTTAATACATTCTTATTACAGTGTTATATGCGTTGTGACCCATGTGTGTCAATTGCTAGGTCCCCAATGTTAGCGATGTAGCTCCTTTAAAGCGGGAATTTCCTATTTTCTAAGAAAGTCAAACCCTTATTATTTCTATGTCTTTTGCTCAAATGGTTGTCAACTCGTTATTATACAATCATGGGCATTATTTCCCAGGCATTTAAATACATACATATTAAAGTCTCACACTCGGTCATTAAACTACACATACCACATCGTGCAGTTGTAACTAGAGCGCGTGCTAATTACAAGCAGACGATATAAAATAAAGTAAAACTTCCACCGCCTATACAGGCGCGGATCCAGAGGGGGGGTTTGGGGGGTCCGAACCCCCCCCCTGCTCAGCTACATAAAAAAAAAAATAATGCCTTGCATCAATGAAATTACATCACAAAGTGATCCTACATCAGTATAAAAATGATTTCTCTGTTTAAAAAGCTCAATTTGTATGTATGCCTATGTAATTTAGAGACGATGATGGCAGATTTCCGTAACAGAAACCTGGCAAACCCCCTCCTGCAAAAATTCCTGGATCCGCCCCTGCAATAATGGCTTGATTCGAAAACTACCTGGTGTCCTATTTCTAATTTTAAACTATTAATATACTGACTCATGTGCTAACCGTTAATAAGACATGATGATACCCTGATAAACTTAGACAAGCTGTATATATATATTGTACAGAGGAGAGAGAGAAATGGGGTTTAACGTCCATTCGACACAAACTAGTTCATATCTGGACTACCATTTGGTTCAATAATTTGCTTGTGCGTAGGGGTCTATAACAGTCGGAGGGAACCGGAGGTCCCGTAGAGAACCCAGGAGACACAGGCGGCCCTATCCCTTGTCACGTACAACTCACGCCAGTTGACTCAATGACGACCTTATTTTGCAGCGCCCGCACGGTAACCATTCAGCCATCCAACCCCCTCTGTACAGAGGAAACATTATAACGGTGTTGACGGACTATACACATAGCCACATTCGTCATCAGAACTACTTCTGTCTTTAGTTATATATCATATTCTATTATACAATCATGGGCATTATTTCCCAGGCATTTAAATACATACATATTAAAGTCTCACACTCGGTCATTAAACTACACATACCACATCGTGCAGTTGTAACTAGAGCGCGTGCTAATTACAAGCAGACGATATAAAATAAAGTAAAACTTCCACCGCCTATACAGGCGCGGATCCAGAGGGGGGGTTTGGGGGGTCCGAACCCCCCCCCTGCTCAGCTACATAAAAAAAAAAATAATGCCTTGCATCAATGAAATTACATCACAAAGTGATCCTACATCAGTATAAAAATGATTTCTCTGTTTAAAAAGCTCAATTTGTATGTATGCCTATGTAATTTAGAGACGATGATGGCAGATTTCCGTAACAGAAACCTGGCAAACCCCCTCCTGCAAAAATTCCTGGATCCGCCCCTGCAATAATGGCTTGATTCGAAAACTACCTGGTGTCCTATTTCTAATTTTAAACTATTAATATACTGACTCATGTGCTAACCGTTAATAAGACATGATGATACCCTGATAAACTTAGACAAGCTGTATATATATATTGTACAGAGGAGAGAGAGAAATGGGGTTTAACGTCCATTCGACACAAACTAGTTCATATCTGGACTACCATTTGGTTCAATAATTTGCTTGTGCGTAGGGGTCTATAACAGTCGGAGGGAACCGGAGGTCCCGTAGAGAACCCAGGAGACACAGGCGGCCCTATCCCTTGTCACGTACAACTCACGCCAGTTGACTCAATGACGACCTTATTTTGCAGCGCCCGCACGGTAACCATTCAGCCATCCAACCCCCTCTGTACAGAGGAAACATTATAACGGTGTTGACGGACTATACACATAGCCACATTCGTCATCAGAACTACTTCTGTCTTTAGTTATATATCATATTCTACCGTGATAGTATTATAAATCTAGGTACTCTGTAAAACATTTCTGTTAAAAAACGGGAAAACTACTGTATAAATTTACAGAAATGAACTGTAAAATTACATTACGGGTAATTAGTCATAAAATAACGAGCAATTTACTGTTATCTTGTAGTTTGCGTGCATTTTTAGTAAATTAACGGTATTTCTGTAAATTTACAGCACATAACATATTAACACCAAAATACCCGTAGCATAAAGTGTATATAATATAACCTATATACAAACAAGAACAATGGCTGAGCGTGTATATTAGTAGATAAAGGTATGCTTATTCTACTGCTGTTCAGGATAACAAGATACCCAAATTACACCCTCGATATTAAACGTGTATTATATAAAAGCTAAATCTGCCGATCACAGAGATCCCGTGTTTGATCCCTGCGTTGGCCGAGAAGGTTTATCAGGATTTTCCGGTGTGGTTCCGCCTTGTCAGTGGTGCAGCCGTGCGGGACCGAGGGCCTGGCAAGGGACAACGTATTGTCGTTCGGATGGCATGAAAAACCGAGGTCCCGAGCACACCTTGGGGTTGGCAGTTGGAATTCGATTTAACTTTTCCTCAAAGCATACTGTATGACGTATGCCCGTCTTCATTAGCCCAGTCGAAGTTGAACAGTAAGACGTTAAACCCCATTTCATTTAGACAGTTATTTACATAACAAGCCCATAATCAGCTCTCTAGACCATCTGATGGCTCCAATTTTAAGTAGATTAGAACACCACGCCCATTCAATAATTAAATCACTAAACTGTTAGTTGTTGGATAATCGAAACTTCGTTTACTATCGTGGGAATATGTGCTTTGGCAATCGAGACTACGCTTATATCTATTATAGCGAGAATGATCATCGCTTTATTTAAATCTTACATACGGTAATGTATCTTTAATCTGTAAACATGTATAATTGATTATCTTGTTGGGGCAATTATTTTAAAATAAGCCTATGTTTCCGATTAGGCCTACGCAGTTAAATTCAAGATAACACCATCCTGTAAGCTTACAATTATGTTTTCTGAATTGGTTTAATTTCCCATTATTATAAGACATTTATTTGCGGGCCTCGTATTACTATTAGTAATAATAATGTCTGACTCTGATGTTCTCATGCCGACGTATTTTTATCGTAAAGTAAAATCTAAATCAGCAGAGCATGTCATCAAAGTTTAACCATTTTATGTAATACACATATAGGCCTACGCATAATTAAAATTCATTTGATAAACACTATTTCCATGACAAAATTATAAAAATTATAGGCCCGGCCCAGAGCGATAAGTCCTACAAACTGATGGAGTCTACGTTAAGGCAGATTCTCTACTGTCACGAAATCTGTTGAATTTGTCCGAATGATCAGACGTCCTGACCAATCCGTTTACTTCACGGAAATCATGGTAAGTAACAATATTGTTTTAAATTATCTTCCATTCTAATATCGTATTTACGTCATCGCGTGTAACATATTAGACCTACCGATTTCTATAGTAGGCCTACAGTATTTCAGAAATCGGTGATTAGACCTATTATAGTATACTTGACAACCGCGTCTATATTTCCAATTTTTAAAGAGGGACTGGAGAACCGCGTGTATATATCCGGTAGTTGGTCGTTAAAGCGGGAAAAGCAGAAAGACATAATAAGGTGTAAGGCCAAGTTGCAGTAGTTGTACTAGGCCTACAACTAAGTATTCTTGGAAATTATAATACAAGCGGCCATTCTAACTGAAATATTTTCCACACTGTTAATGTCACATACGGTGGATGAGTCGACTATACGTTAAATACGCGTGTCATGAAGATGAAACATAGCCTATGCCAGGCTTAGGATGCTATAGGCCTATCTTTTCATATGAAATTGAAATGTCAACATTCACATTGCAATTTTTCCACAGCAGAAGCTGTTGCTTTCAATACTTTATGCAAATGAACTCAATGTAAAATTTAATTGCAGTGGTGAAGAGTTGTGTAGTTACATCAAGTCTAACACATATGCTGCATTTAAATCGCACATGTTTAGAGAACACTATAAAAAATAATGATGGGGTCATAAAAGTTTGCCACTAACTAACAGTAATTGTAATAGTATTAATAATAGTAATAATACTGGTACTCTGATAGGCCTACGCCTAATAGTATTAATTCTAATGTTAATTTTTCTGCGATAGGCCTGGTTGTAAAGCAGAGATTTTCCTAACATTACAAAAAAAGTTTTGAATCCCAGAACCTAAAGCTCTAAAGGGGGGGGGGGAGGAGGCAAGCAAATGGTTAGCATGTGTGCGCTGTATTGTAAGCTTTAAGGTTAAGGCCTGTCATTGAGACAACTGCCATGGTTTCGAATCACAGGATACTCCGGTTTCTCTCAATGCTAATGACCCCTACCCGCAAGCAAATTATTGAAATAAAATTGAACCATGTTAGTCCTATGGACGTTAAACCCAATCAACCTACTCTCTCTCTCTCTCTCTCTCTCTCTCTCTCTCTCTCTCTTATCTTGATATTCAGTTCACTTGGTGAGAATACATCCTTAGTTACTTAGTATATGTATGTTTATTTTGTAGAGTCTTCACTCAGTTAAAGATGCAGTGGAGTTTATGGTTAAGGCGGACAATGTGGTTGTTACTATTGTGGATAGTTTCATGAAAGCATTTACAGTTTTCTTTACCTACTTTTATATATTTAATATTGTCTAACCTGATTAGGTGGCTTCAACATTGGAGTTTTTTCAAAGGTACATGTACATTTAATGAATATAATTATATACTTTTGAAACATCCCTGGCAACTTATTAGTACAATGTAATAGTGAAAAATGTTCAGTTTAGGGGAAAAGTCTATACTTTTATTAATATCAAATGGTCAAAAGAGTGGTTTAATGGAAGGGCTGTACATTTTCTGTTCACTTTTATACTAAAATTAGTATGACAAAAATTATAATAGCCAAAATTTCATGTATGGCAGAGGGCATAAGTTGGGATTCCATCAGGACCACATAAAGGGCATGATATATCGACACCCTTCATTGGCCATAGTTTTGATCTGGATACTATCATTTCCCTCTCTGCACGATAGTGCATTACCAGTTAGCTTTGTTAGTCAAAGTCTTATCCTGGAACATCTGGCTAAGTGGGTAAGATGCTGGCTTGCTAAACTGGAGGTTGGGTGTTTGATCCCTGCATTGGCCGAGAAATTTCCCCTTGTCAGTGATGCAAAACGGAGAGCCTGACAAACACAGCTGTCTAGTCTTGAATGGGACAAAAAAAAAACCGAGGTCCAGTGTGCTCAATGGCGTGCACGTAAAAGATCCCATGGCAGTTACAATTCGATATAAAAGTAAACCGTGGTGCTGCTGCCTGGGCAAAATTTCCCTCATAACACACATCTTCATAGCCCAGTTTTAGGAGCAGAAAAGTAGGCCTTTTACCCCCCATTTCATTTCATTTATACATTTGCCAGTGGACGGTCTTCTTAAACATACTTTGTTTTGTAAATTGCAGATGTATGATTGGATTAAACCCTGGATCAGGCACTAAAGGACGAAAACGGTGAAGAACATCCACCAGTAGCAAAGTTTTAAAGCTTATCAATGATGTATCTGCTTTTGAATGGATTACCATCATTTAAAGACAATGTGATAGTTTTACTGTTGTTTGTAGTTATTTGTATAACTTGTTCATGATAAGTAACAAGAAATTAAGTAATTTCTTTTCACTTCTGGTTCTTCAAGGGTTGAATTTTTAAATTAATTTTGCTGCCCAACTGTATTAGCACGTGACCTAAATATAGGTTTAACGTGAAAGGAAAGTAAAAGTAAAAATAGAATTTCTGAGAAATTGTAACAAGTGTGCTTATGCTGACCTTGACGCAATGTCATATAATGTAGATGTTGTCTGGTTTGATCGACGAATTTACATTGATGTTGATTGAAACAAAGCGTTAAATATGACCGACTGGGGAAGTAGAAATATCTAAAATACAACTTGTATACAGGTTGTTTACGTATTAACAGTTGTAGTTTGATATCATGTGATCTACGGGTCAGGATAAACCGCGTGAGATGACACGTGACGTGATTTAGTAGACTAGTAACCTGTAAGACTGTGTATTATACTGTTTTAATCGTTATGATTTTAATGTCGTGTTTTATATAAGACTAGACTAGTTAGTTGACTATTTACTATAGTGTTTTAATCTAGTAGATTATTTAGTATATTATTCAGTGTTTGAATCGTGTGTAGTATATTATTCAGTGATTTTAATATCATATTATGTTATACAACTCGTCATAACAGTCTAATTTAACAACATGGCGGAGCAGACAGACAAGGAGGTGTGTAGTATTTGTTTGACTGAATATAAAACTCCCGTTTTGATAGATTGTCAGCACCGGTTTTGCTTCATCTGTTTAGAAGATTATGTGAACAAAACTACTAATAAAGGCCAGTTCCTATGTCCATTATGTCGGTGTCCTATAGAAGGGGGTATGGAGCGTTTTAAACCTAAACTAAACATTGATGACAATTCTACTATTCCACAATGTGATGTATGTACTGAAGATACATGTCAATATTTTTGTCGAGACTGTGATCAATATTTATGTAAATCATGTAAATCCATGCATGATAAGTTAAAATCTTGTAAAGACCATGTTGTTTGTCGATATGATGAAAAACAAGTCTGTCAACAATCAAACGAACCAATGAAGGAAACGACACCAGCAACTTCCGTCACACATCCGAAAGATTTCTGTCCAAACCATGAAGATGAGCCAGTAAAAATTTACTGTAAAGATTGTTTACTAGCCGTGTGTTTCGACTGTTTAGTTACCGATCATAACGGACATAATTTGTTACATTTACGGAAGGATGAAGTCAGACAAAATATCAGGCAAGACTTAAAAACGCTGAATGAAGATTTAACAAAACAAATTACCAATTTTCAGAAACATTATGATAATTTAAATAGTAAATTAATTGAAGTCAAAAACTGTACAAAAACAGAATGTGACAGAGTCGATGCACACGTGGATAAAATCTGCTCAGAATTCCGTAAAATTGGAGAAAATATTAAAAAGGAAATGCAGAAATCTAGTGAACAAGAAGAATCTAGACTAGGGAAATTAATGGAGGACATTAAAAGACTAACAGAAGATTTAAAAGCTAGTGTTAAATATTCAGTGAATGTTTTAGAAGATTCGTCCATTGTTGAAGTTTTGCAAAGATTACCTAAAGTTAGACAGGAGAAAGATGAAAGTTGTAGTAGAAAATTGGATATACCTGCTGTAAGATATTCAATATTTCAGGTAGAAGAGATAGATGAAACTTTGTTAAGTAATCAACTTGGTAAGATTGTAAGTTGTGATGAGAATATGTATGAAGATGTTTTTAATGTTGATACTGTGTCAGGTGGTGGTTATGTGAATGGTAAACAACATGTAGTTTCAGGTTATACATGGCGTACATGTGTGGGTAAAAGCTTGTCATCATCATTATATGTTGGATTAAAGCTGAATGACGTAGAAGATACAAGTATTACGTCATGTGATGTTGACGTCATATATAAAGTTATAAATAAAACAGATGATAGACAATCTGTAGTTAAACAATATAATGGGACTGTTAAACCTGGTGGTTGGTTTTACTGTTGTACTGGTCTTATTGACTGGGAGAGACTCAGTAATCCTGTCAGTGGATTTATTGATCATCATAGAAACTTTACAATTCAAACAACAATTAATAAAATAACTAACATTGTACGGGATTAATAGGTTACTGTTATTAAGTGGAAGTTAAACTCTTATATCAATGGGTCTTTTACGTGCACATAAATCTCTACATATGACCTCGGTTTGTCGTCCTACACGAACGACTATACACTGTTTTGTGCTGTTGGCCGTGGAATTTCATCGATATTTTTTAGGCGTGCCTCACCCCCTTGTTAATGATACCTGGCAAGTCTCGATTATCGATTTTATTGTTATATTTGTTAATCTTTTAATCTTGATCATCCGATAGTTGATTGTGGGCGTGTCTAAAATAATAATTTATAAAACATTTGATATCAAAATAAAAACCTGCAATAGGTGGGGGGGGGGTCCCTTGTCACTGGTGCCGGATTGAGAGCCTGACAACGACAGATGTCTAGTCGCTCGGATGAGACGAAAAACAGAGGACCCGTGTATACATTGGTGTGCACGTCAAAGATCCCTTGGCAATTGGAATTCGATATAAGAGTAGATCATATCGCCGATGCCCTCATAGCACACTGTATGACGTATGTCCGTCTTCATTAGCTCAGTATAGAAACGAAACAGCTGTTCAACATAGGCAGACATAATTTATTAATAATATTTTAAAGTTAGTCGATAATTACACTCTGAAAGTCATCATCTTAAACTTAAACCATAGTAAAATGCTTACTGTCTGCCTCCCACGACACTGACCCCGAGAAAACCCACGAGGCGACCCTACTCCTTGCGACGCACAACCGGGGATTCGAAATCACGCAAGTTGACTCATTGACAGATCTTATGATACCATTCGGCTCATCTACGCCCCCTCCCCCCCCCCCCCTTGCTTATGTTATATATTGGTTTCATCATCATTACACAGGAAGTGATATCTTCACGCTTGTTGACGTATCCTACAAACTGTAATTCAGCTATATAAATTCCAAACAATGTAAATAAATATTGTTTAAACCAACACGATGCGTCATCAATTTATATAAACAGATGAAAATATTACTACAACACTGTAATAAGACTAATTAGCAAAATTGACTAAACGACACCATCTTAAATAAAAAATACCCAGTTAGATCTTTATGTAGTGTAGGACATCGAAAGCATAAAAACAAATAGAAATATAGGTCTGTAGGCCTAGTTTAATTAGACTGTTCTCTATTTTGTTTCAATTTTGCATGACTCTTATTGTACTTTGTCTAGTTACATTTTTTTTATACTCAAAAAGGTGACAGGTCAGAACCCAAATCTTGAAATTTTGGACTACTATGGAAATCCTTACTATGGTCGAGGTCGATTTGGAATTGTTTGACCGTGCCATCAATTTGTGAACTTGACAGAAATCGATTTTGATGTTGTGGTAAAGCTAGTTTCATTTTGTTAGTATTGTTTTATTTAAAGTCTATAGACGTATAAATAGTCGAGACTATAAATACACCTAGGTCACTGTAGTTATATATAGTGAGTAAATGGATATTTGATAACTGCATGAATAGTATGTTGACAGAACCTTTCTAAGTTTTATAATAATATTGCTATCTGCCATATATTATGTTCAATTTTATAACTTAATAGAAATCCATGTCTAGTTATTTAGCATACTATTAATGAGTTTATATCCATATTATACAATCTATTTTGTTGGAGATGTAACATAATACATTTTCTAATATTATTGAGAATTATTATCTCCCATTACTTAAATAGCTGAATTTGAATATATAGCATGCAATTATAATTTATATGCATATCCTATGACTTATTAAACATAACTAGATTATACTTCTGTATGTCAACTTAACGATAAATCACATTGTGTCCATCTGTTAAATAATGTTGCATTTATATGGTTGACATAAGGAACATATAGTTTATAAGTTTGCATGCGATGGGAATTAATTCTCTCATACATTGCCATCCTGTCGAGACGGCCAGGCGAACGTGTTACCCAGCACTAGTACCCCGGGCCAGCTGTTTATCAGTTTGTATTGTTAAGACCAAACTTGGGATATTTATAGCACATTTGACAAAAACCAAAAGAGCTCAGATTATACAACTGAAGAAAGGCATTAATAAATACATGGAGACGTTTTATTGTGTAATCATGAATAGATATATTATAATCATTGGCAACTCGTCATATATAAACTCGTGGTGGTTAAAGATACAACCTGCTATGGCCCAGGAGAACCGTCGTGGTTAAAGTTATATCTATATGTTAGTCCCAAATACGCCTGGTTTATATCTATATATTAGTCCCAAATATCCCTGGTTTATATCTACATGTTAGTCCCAAATATCCCGGTTTATCTCTATATGTTAGTCTCGAGTATAGATGGTATAAACATGATTTTCGCATTATCTCCGCTGGGAACTACATCAAACCTGATTATTACCCTTTGCTCTATTACCCTCCACAAAATCCTGGATCCGGGCCTGTCACCTGTCTATACAGTGAATGACCCATGTACTGTACTTGATAACAAAAGGTAAATTTCACCTACATATTATTTTTATAGAACAAAAAGTCTGGTTTTATCCAGATATATACTGTATCATACAACGGTCTCCACTTCCAGATGAAGACTGTCAAGTTTAAGTTATTTACAAGCGTATCACAAATATCCGGTTAGAGAGAGAGAAAAATGGGGTTTAACGTCCACTCGACACAAACTAGGTCATTTTGGGACTAACAAATATCGGGTTAGTTGGTCGGCCTTAGGTAATAAATATACTATTCAAAAAAAGTAGGGGATATTTGATTTTGGGGGCATAAAACTAAAATATGCAAATGACTACGAAAAAAGTCACTATAGAACCTAACAGAAGAAACATTTCCAGTTACATGTGACGCCCAAACGCACCAATAGCTACCGCATGGAATGCAGGTGATGCTTGGGATCATCATGGGGGTCCAACCCAAGATTTGCACGACTCTGACTTTGAATGTTACAGTCATTGTGGCATTGAATTCCAGGGTGGAAACATCAGTTTAATTGTTTTAGTGGCCAGAAAACAAATTTTGATATGCGTCGGCTTACCCAAAATGAAAGGTTACGTGCCCTTGGCATGCTACAGATCGGCACAACACAGGCGGTTGTGGCGCGGACGATGAATGTTTCTCAGTCTGTCATAAGCAGGCTATGGTCCAGATACCGTGATACACAATCTGTACAGGACAGACCACGCTCAGGTCGACCAAGGGCGACAACTCAAGCCCAGGATCGATTTATCCGTACCTTGGCCTTGTAAAATCGTGTCATCACAGCAAATCAGATCAGCGCTCGTCTTCAAACAGACACTGGTGTGAGAGTGAGTGGCCAGACGATTCGGAATCAACTGCATACGGGTCACCTTCGTGCCCGACGCCCTCGCGTGATCCCTTGTTTGAGAGATCATCACATTCAGGCAAGACGTCGTTGGTGTAGGGATCGTCAACACTGGGATAATCGACGCTGGAGCAATGTGATGTTTTCAGATGAGTCAAGGTTCACTGTTGATTTTTTGGACAGACGTAGGAGGGTGTGGCGTCGTCGAAACGAGCGCTTCCAAGACGTTAACACCATCAGACATGATCGATTTGGGGGTGGTTCTGTTATGGTGTGGGGAGGCATCACTGTTGCTGGAAGAACGGCTTTACATGTTGTTGCAGGGCGTGTTACAGGCCAGTACTACCGGGACAACATCTTGGCAGTCCATGTTGTGCCGTTCGCACGACGTCATGGCCGCCGTTTCATCTTCCAGGATGACAACGCAAGATGTCACAGGGCCAGGATCGTTACAGGCTACCTCCAACAACAGAACATCACCACATTACCTTGGCCAGAACTGAGTCCCGACCTCTCCCCCATCGAGCATGTCTGGGACATGCTTGGACAGAGGTTACGTCAACGTCAACAACGTCCTGCCAATGTCCAAGAACTTGCTGCTGCGTTGCAACAGGAATGGGACAATCTGGACCAAAATGACCTTAGACGTCTCATTAGGAGTATGCCACGTCGGATCAATGCTTGTTTGGCAAACAGGAGGATTTACCCGTTACTGACTTTGTTGTGATGCTGTGGTAACTTTGCTGTTTGACCCCGGGTATCATTTTACCCTTATAATGGTCAGTCTGTGCCTTACTTAGTCTAACGATCATTTGGAATAAATCGATGAATGTGAACTTCATTTCATTTTGTCATTTGTTTCTTCGTCAGTTTCATTAGGTGACTTTAATAACACTTACAAATCAAATATCCCCTACTTTTTTTGAATAGTATATGTGAATAAATACAGTGAGGCGGTAATAGACTTGTTACAGTAGGACGTCAAACTACACCTCATTTTAATCATAATAAAATCCACCTTGTATTTTGTATTATATGTACAATAAACCGGATAGGTGTTTAAATTATTGGGAATTATCTAGAAATGTGGGTTTACGTCCTACCTTTCTTCTCCAACTAGGCTAATGCAGACGGAATATTACTATTTTAATTCTGTAATATCTCTCTCAGACCGGGGTAGAGTCATTACTGTCCTGCTCAAGATGCAAATGATCACTGATTCACGACGTTTGATTTCTTTTGAGCATGTTCAAAACAAACGCCAAGTTCCGCGTTTGCAATTTTTTGGGAAATGTTCTGGCGTTTGCTGGCGACCAAGTGCATTTTCTAGTCGCCGTACCAGGGGCATTTCTCTTAACTCGTGTCATGGATTTCAAAATTTTAGGCGATGTCATTTAGTGAGCAATTTCAAAATTCCCTGTTCTACAAAAAGTTAGTGGGTCCGTTTTCTTCCCCAAAGGCCTTCTTCTGCCTTAACGATCTGGACCCTCCTGTTTTAACTTTATTCTAACGAAGACGTATTTTAACGAAGGGGTTGATAATATACCTATAATTTACACCACAGCTATTTTTTAAAGAACGTTAAAGTCAGTAGTTTGATATAATTTAATCTCTATAAACCAGGGAGGTAGAATGAAAGTGTGTAGAACCTCCATCACGTCTTATTTTAACTTAAATATAGCGCTTTATAAAACGTCTATAGCTTTAATGTATGAAACACATCTATAAGAAACTATGTGCAGAGTTTTGTGTTTCTGGTATAATTCTTAAATTAGGTCTGAGAATGGTTTGTGAAACCGGAAGACCTAGTAGTGTAGAACGGAGGACCTGGTAGTGTAGAACGGAGGACCTGATGGTGGGACATAACTCTAGCAGTAATATATTCTATTGGAACATAACTCCGGCAGTATTAAATTATATTGGGACATAACTCTTTTTTGTTTTTAATTTCTCAGGCAGATGCCAGTTAACATTTTGCGGGAATCGTCCATGGTACTTTCTCCAGACTTTGAAATGGCTAGGGCAAGTGATTCTTCACGAGAGTGTGGGATAGATTTAAGAATTTAGGGGAGAGGTTACGTCTCCACATAAGCACTGATGGTATCCACCATAAGCACTAATTGGTCCGTCAGCAGGTCGACAAACCTGAAAATGTAGTCCACCTAATGTTTTATGATGGATTATATATCTTCAGTATGTGTAGATTAATAGTAAGTGCACTACACGCAAAACAAAAATAAACAAATATCAAATCAGACGATGTCACCCTGACACCCCCTGGGTACCGGCATCCCAACTACGGTCAACTACCGTAGGCGTATAAATGTCGATGTTATAATGGACATAGGCGTAAACCCAAACACCACAGAATGCATATGTACAGCAATCTCGAGTTCTTGTGAAAAATCTTAGATGTTAGGGATGTTTCAATCATCCAGATGCATTAATTATATCTAATAGAACCATAGACTCCTGTAAGGCCTGCTGTGTATTCCATAGAACTATATAACCCCCGTAAGGTCTACTGTGTATCCCATAGAACTATGATCCCCGATGTATCCCATACAACTATGGACCCCTGTGTATTCCATAGGGCTGTGACCCGTGGCAATGTCTTAAGCTCGAGACCATTTGAAATAACGCTACGCCAACATCAACGAATAAGGTCACTCTGCATTTTAAATACATACATATTAATGTCTCGCACTCGACCATTACACTACATATACCACATAGTGACACTGTGAATAGAGAGCGTGCTAATCACAAGCAGACGACACAAAAGAACGTGAAATCTATATTTGATTCAAGAACTACCTGGTGACCCTGGTGTCCTATATCTAATTTTAAACTATTAATATACTGACTCAAGTGTTAAGACATGACATGACATGATAATACACGTACACATGATAATACATTTATTGCGTACAGTATTGATAACCTTAGACAAGCTGTATATACGCGTAGCGGTCTTTAGCAATGGAAGGAAACCGGAGGACCCAGAGAAAACCCACGAGGTTGGAGCGGTGGCCCTACTCCTTGTCACGTACAACCGTGGATTTTAAACTTTTCCAGTTGATTCAATTGCAGGCTTTATGATACAGCGCTTACAGGTGCTTAAATACTACAGTAGCATGAAATATATGGGGGCAGCATTATTCGTTCGTATGAGACGAAAAACGTAGGTACACGTTAGCATGCGCGCACAAGAACTGGTTAGTACAGCATTGAGTAGGACTTTGAACTCCATTTCATTTAGTAACAGTTGTAATATCTCTATATGTTAGTCCCAAATATCCTGGTGGTTTATATCTACATGTTAGTCCCAAATACCCCTGGTTTATATCTATATGTTAGTCCCAAATATCCTGGTTTATGTCAAGTGGTTGTTAAACCTCATCTGTACGCTTGTATCGAATCACAACTGTGCACATATTACTTTGGTTTGTCGTCCCACCCGAACGACTATACACTGTTCTGTGCTCTTGGCCGTGGAAATTCGTCGAGATTTTTGAGGCGTGCCCCCCCCCCCCCTCTTTGTTAATGATACCTGACAAGGAACAAAGTCTCGATTATCCATGTTATCGTTATATTTGTTAACCTTTTAATCTCGATCATCCGATAGTTGATCGTTGGCTTATTATGGGAAAATATGACATTGACACCAATACGATAATAAAAGTTGATTTTCTGAGAAACTGTAGGACGTTTGTTGGCCTTGACCCCAATACAATAATAAAAGTTGAATTTCCGAGAAATTGTAGTTTACATTAACCCTGACACCATGACGTATAATCGTAGATGTTGTCTAGTTAATCGATAAATTTACATTGATTGAAACAAAACGTTAAACGCATTAAATTCACCCTATGCCGACATGAACTATGTCGATATGTTTACATCATGTCAATAGTCGATTTAACTCTAAACCGATATGTCAGGTTTTATTGCATAATATATAGACTTGATAATATTGGCCACAGACCACTAATGATTTCCTCATTAACTTTTATGTTAATTCTCGTCTCTTAGACCGGCTCTAACTTTTCCCCAAATTTTTGTTGTGTATAACGCTTTCTGCCACATATGAAACAAAATATGTGGCAAACTCTTCTCCAAAAGTATGTATGAGGTTCACCATGAAAAATTTGAGACACACAGGCTTGAAGTAGAGACAAGTAAACATGAAATTTTCGGTCTTACGTTTCAACGTAACAAACCTCTCAACTCATGTATCCTTCCGCCTCAAAATCATGAATATTCACCAAAACCTGGCATAAAATGTATTTTCAAACGCCTTTCTTTGATTTTACACCACAAAGGCAAAAGGGGGTAAAGGGAAAGGGAGAGAAAGGCCAAAAATAACTATCGTCCTACGGCTTGGAAATATTTGGTTAGATGTGTCGTATATAAGGGTAAAACTTCAGGTATCACCAAAAGGCCTTTGTATGCTTCCCATATGTTCCGAAAACCTACCGGTGAAAGAAAAGGAAAAATCAAAGAATATTTGCCAAAATGATGACCCTTTAAGTACACATGCTGCTTTATGTACATCGATGCATCTCAGGTCCATGGGTCTTTGGGCTAAAATCTTTCTTGTTAAAGGCAGTATTTGAGTTCTGTGAAAAAATGGGACAGGATATAAACAAATTACACAGAAAACACTCAAAATTTGTATTTTTTTCTTCTACGAAATTTACATGTTGCATATTTAAATAACCAGCGACTGCCAGGCAGGATACGCAACATTTTGCAAGTGATGGATAGAAAACAGGATAAACCAAAAGCGATGGGTGTAGAATCAAAGAAAAGGGTTTGAAAATACATTTTCTGCCAGGTTATAGCAAATATTCATGATTTTGAGGCGGAGGGATACAAGGGTTGAGAAGTTGGTTACGTTGAAATGTAAGGCCGAAAATTGCTTGTTTTCTTGTCTCTACTTCCAGCTTGTGTATCTCAAGTTTTTCAAGGTGAACCTCATACATGCTTGGGGGATCACGTGGCTAAGTGGGCAAGGCGCTGGCTCGCTAGCCTGGAGGTCGGGTGTTCGATCCCTGCATTGGCCGAGAAAGTTCATCGCCAATTTCCGGCGTGGTTTCGCCTTGTCAGTGATGCAGAACGGAAGGCCTGACAAGGACAGCTGTCTAGTCGTTCGGATGGGACGAAAAACCGAGGTCCCGTGTACATATTGGCGTGTACGTAAATGATCCCTTGGCAGTTGGAATTCGATATAATAGTAGGCCGTAGCGCCGCTGCCCGGGCAAAATTTCCCTCATAGCCCACTGTATGGTACAGTTTGTAGCATGCAGTAACGAAATAGACGGTGTACATGTACTTATCGGCATATTTAAATCGGTTATCCATAGTCCATGTCTAACATATCTTTCAGAATTTTCTTTCCGCCCACATTATTTCTCCACACACTGCAAGACTTGAAAGTATTTATCGCTCAAAAGTTCCATTGTAAAGTATTTTTGGATACAGTCCACTTAAACCAGTCGGTCAAATCCTTCTCTGAAAATACCTAAATTTCAATCACGGTTCATTGTCAGAAATATCGGAAAAGATTGCCTTTTGATCCAAATTTTCTTCAGGCTTTGGACAGGTCCTCATCATATTTGCATCCACATCTATTCCATCGTCAATATGATGACTAAAAAGGATTGATTATTCGTCTGACTTCGTTTAATTATCCGCTTTGTTCTTGCTTTCAATTCAAAATGGCGACGTGTAAACAAAAACACGCGCATTATTACATCGGTAATTCTCGCTATTTGGCGGAAACTACCGAGCAATTATCCAATCATTGTTGCTTTTTTTAGAAGAGTCCATTAAATTTAAGGGTGAACGTTGTATATAATGTCAGATATAAACCTACTCTCCCTCGGATTGATATGATAGAGAACCCTTGGGCTTCGCCCGCGTGTTCTCTATCATATCAACCTTGGGATAATAATATCCTATACACATTATGTCCTGGGGAAATTAGTGTTTAAATCCGTCGATTTTTATTTTGGCGACCCTACGCCTCGCGGTATTGATACCATACTCATTGTTAAAGCATGGATTTTGCTAGCGATTTAGATAGAGCAACATGATGCATGTGGCAAACTCTTGCCCAAAAGCATGTATGAGGTTCACCATGAAAAACTTGAGATACACAAGCTGGAAGTAGAATCAATGACCAAAATATTTTCAAAAGATATTGTAACCAAAGCTGGAAAATAAATTTAATTTTAAAATCAAAACTCCTGGACATTTTCTTTAATTATATGACAACCCTTATTGCACGGGAAAGGGGTTCAGTGCGCTCAGCACTGGACGAAAACAGTGGGATGTGTTTTTTTGGTACAACAGCTACTCACTGCCAAGTGATCATACACATAATCTGTTTTACAGAGAATTACTTACGAATTATCTCTGTAACGGATGCCTGTCCAAAACACGTGCGTTGACTGCACGCCCCGTAGTCATGGGCTCAACGGCTCGTGCAATGTTTACTTAACACCTAACTGCTTCGGGCAAAATGATGCATTTTACTCATTTTAATACAAATTTACACTAAATAGGAAATATTTTTAAAATACAAATACTTCAAACGTCTTTATTTATTTTTCTTTTACCTCAAAAAAATGTTTGAGAATTTAATTTGTCGGATTAAAAAAGTTAATATGCCGTACTCATTAAGCCTCGTCGATGTCATGCTTATCAGTGATTGTGGTGGCCAAGCGAATATTCACTGCGGGATCAGTTTGCATACACATTAGGATGGTAATAAATACCAGTTTGTCCACAATTTACTCTCAATCTGATAAAACCAACACAATACAATGAGGGTAGCGCCCATTATCATTCAATAACACATTTGACAGTAGATATCGCCTGTGTGATAAATTACATAATCTACCGTGATCACTTTACATGAATTTGATTGGTCAATCAAAAAGGAACTACTTTCTTTTTTTGAAAGAAGCGACTTTTTTGAAATAAAAAGTAACTTCTTATTTTATTTAAAGATAGGTTGCCAGGCAACGAAACATACGCCCACAGCAGCTAAATCGTCCGGGCAGTCAACAAGGGTTGTCGCATATTTTTACTTTTTTTGGTAATGAAACAACTCATTATGGAATTATCTGAAAATCATTAGAATTTGTTTGCTTTTTATAAAGTTTTGCCCCACGCTATCAATTCGTATAGAAAACATTTAACATCATGGATTTAGCTGTTCTGTTATCAAAATTCATTGAAAATCAAAATACTTGCGCGTTTCAACACCTTAAACTCTGTGTATCAATCTGAAGTCAAACGGATGATAAGTTTGGCATCTGTAGCGTCACAAGGTTTTTTGAAGTGATCAAGGGAGATAACTCTGGAAGTAATTATTTGAAATCAATGAAAATCAGTAGGCTTCTTCGTCTCATGACCTTAAACAGTGTGTGTAAATTTAAAGTCAATCAGATATTAACTTTGGCGTCCACAGGATTTTTTGATGTGATCAAGGGCCATAACTCTGGCACTAATTATCGGAAATCGCTGAAATTCAATAGGCTTCTTCGTCTTATGACCTTAAACACTGTGTATGAATTTTAAGTCAATCAGATATTAACTGTGGCCTCTAGATCGTTCACAAGATTTTTTGAAGTGATCAAGGGCCATAACTCTGGTAGTTATTATCGGAAATCGCTGAAAAACAATAGGCTTCTTCGTCTCATGACCTCAAACACTGTGTATAAATGTAAAGTCAATCGGATATTAACTTTAGCCTCTAGAGCGTCCACAAGCAATTGTGGACGCCGGACCGACGGACGGACGGACAGGGGCGACGACAATATACGACCACATTTCAATGTGGGCGCATAAAAAGAAATTGTTTTTTTTCAATTGACCTTGAAGGAAATACTGGGTCAATTATTAGGACTTTGCAACAGGTAAACTGCTGTCAAAAAATGATGTATGTAATCCGATTCAGTAAAAGTGAAATCTATACCAAAGAATTTTATTTATTTTTTTGTGCATGAAAGAAAGGAATGCAGAGGCGGATACAAGGGGGGGGGGGGGGGGCAAGCGGCGCGGGCCCTCCTAATTTTCGACAGTGCCCTTTTTTACTACTGAAAGTGCCCTTGCTCAATTTTGAGGCTCTTTTTCTACGATTTCCGAACGTGTAGACGAAAATATCAGTCAAATAGCTCTTGGATTGGCTACAGATGTAAGGTAATGACGGATAATTTTCTTGCCCACAACCCCGCGCCCCCCCCCCCTCATGCCGCGTGCCCCATCTCTGCGGTCAGTGCCCTCATTTTCCGGCGCCCCCCCCTTTTCAAAATTCCTAGTTCCGCCCCTGGATTGGGTGATAAATCAGATTAAATCGTGAACTCTGGAAGGAGAGAGAGAGAGAAATGTGGTTTAAAGTCCACTCGACACAAACTAGGTCATTTCGGGACTAACATAATGCTTTTAATTTTATTTGAATAATTCGCTTGCACTTAGGGGTCTTTAGCAGTGGGAGGAAACCAGAGTGCCCAGAGTAAACCCACGTGGTTGGACAGGTGACCCTACTCCTTGTCACGCATAACCGGGGATTCGAAACCACACCAGTTGACTCAATGACAGGCTTTATGATACAGTACCTAGTACAAACCATTCAACCACCACCCCCTTCCCTATTAACAACAGAATTAAATTCGTAACATTTCGTTTTATTAACAAGATAGCGTTTATATTGTATATAACTAATACACAACATTGTTTATACAAGATAGCGTTTATATTGTATATAACTAATACACAACATTGTTTATACTGTTGGGAACACGATGGCTAAGTCATAAGATACTGGCTCGGTAAACTGCAAGTCCCCTGTTCGATCCTTGTAGTTGCAGTGGTCCATAAAGTTCATCCAGATTTCCCGGCATTGTTCCTCTTTGCCAGGGATGCAGGACAGAGGGCCTGGTAAAGGATAGCAAGACAGAATGTTTCTGAATCACTGAATAATATGATAATGAGTGCTGCCTTGGATATAAAAAAGACGGAAATGTTTCTGAACCACTGAAACATGTCTACAAATCACTGAACAGATCTTCAGGATCTATATTAGATAGATTAGAATTATTGGAATTACTTTTACTCATCTGACCTCGACCACCATCATAACTAAAAATATAAAAAAATAAGATATATAAATTATGTAACCGCTAGGTTCTTCAGTAACTATTCAAGTCTAGAATGGTTCTTCAATCCTTTAATTACTGGAACTTATATCTTACAATGACAATTTACATACAACGTATACTTACAGCACAGTGGATGACCGACGTAGCTGCTACTAAGTCGGGTGACCTAATGACTTGCCTATTGATGTACATTAGTCTTTTTATATTCTGACTATAATTGGATAAGCTCAAGTGTTGACATGAAAACATATACTATACAGGATTATCACTAGAGACATTAATATAAATAAACAATAACGGATTAAATACTTAACTAATTAGCTTCTACCCTAATTGATAACAATTCATGACAAATTAAATACTATCTAAAACTGACTGATTATTATGCCTGGTCATAATTATATGAATGATAGAGATTAAATAAAATGAAATAAAATGGGCTTGAAAGCTCTACTGTTCTATTCTGAATGAATGAATGAATGAAATGGGGTTTAACGTCCTACTCTTCTGCACCTGACCTGGGCTAATGGAAGACGGGCATACACCATACAGTGTGCTATGCGGGAAATTTTCCCCGGGCCGTGGCGCTATGGCCTACTCTTACATTGAATTCCAACTGCCAAGGGATCTTTTACGTGCACGCCAATGTGTACATGGGACCTCGGTTTTTCGTCCCATCTGAATGACTAGGCAGCCGTCCTTGTCAAGCCCTCCATTCTGCATCACTGACAAGGGGAAACCATTCCGGAAAATCGAGATGAACTTTCTCAGCCAATGCAGGGAACGAACACCCGTCCTCCAGGCTAGCGAGCCAGCGCCTTACCCACTTAGCCACGTGATCCCCCCACGCTAATGTAGATTAAGGGGGTTGAGTGGTCTAGTAGTTTAACGCATGTGCATGAAATCATAAGGTCTGTACTTGAGTCAGGTGGTGGGGTTTCGAATCCCCACTTAAATGTGACAAAGAGTAGGGTTGTCTGTCCAACCTTATGGTTCCTTGTGCACTGCTCAAGACACAAACCTGCAAGAGAATTGTTGGCAAGAGAATTGTTGGCATAAAATTAAACATATTGAGTGGATGTTAAACCCCATTTCTCTCGCGATATATTAAAATATGCGCAGTGAAACAATATTTGCAGCCAATAAAAATGTATGGAGAGTGCCGTTAACCATGAGTTCCACATTTCAAGTGGTCAGCTCTAAATACTGGCAAGCTATCAATTCTAATTGAATGATTCTGTATTTTCAATATCATAACAGTCTATTATACAGTCTTCAACTACAGATGAACTACACAGAGATGTATATTAAACAAACTTTAACTGAACAAGTTTAAAAATCACTCATGTACTTTGTCATAAGGGTACCTGATTTAGGTTGCAAATATTCAATTAATTACCGCTTATTGGATGTATTTCTAGTTATTTTAGGTAAAATAGGTTTATAATATTTTAATTACCTCCCATTGGACGTATTTCTAGTTACTTTAGGTAGAATAGGTTTACTTGGTGTGTCTGTTCTTACACTTCCTCTCTTTCTAGCTGACCTTAAAAATACAACATAATAACCATAATATTCATATAAAGTTACCATAACAACCATTTGAATGGATAGTAAGTAATCTAACTGTCCAATGAAACAATAGCCTATTGTGTATAAATTCTACCTTTTAACTACCCTAGAAGATGATGATTCAATCTCGTCCTCCAGTGCTCACTCTGGGTTCCATTTTTTTTCCGCCAATTTTTGATTTTAATTTATCAGCCAGATATTTTTTCCGCCAAAATAAAATAACTATTAAAAATCTTTTTCAGGAATTTTATTTACATAAATACATACAATATATATCTTAAAATTTAAAAAATTCTTCTCTGCTTTGCAGACTCCCATTTTTTGAAGACTGATTCACATGTTGAATAAAACATTGTTTTGTTAGCTGTATCATACCTTAACCAAGAATTTGAAAATTTCGATTCATCCCTGAAAGTGAAAGATCTACCTTTTCCAAATGCACTTATTATTTTACGTTTTTCGAAATTTTTCTCTGCGGTGGTCTTTTGGGGTATCAGTTCAATATCTAGGGCTGTAATATCATCATGTCAGTATCATCTGTAGTCTTCGGGCATTTTGGTGGTGGAATATTAAAAAAAATCTGACATTCTTCTGTCAGACGTTGAAGAAGGCTGTTCAATTTTTCGCTTACGACCCATGGCATATGATTTGATAATACATGGCTTTCAACAGTCCCAAGTTTATATACGCATTTATAAACTGTAACAACATACCTGGCTTCATTTATTAACGATATCGTCAATTTCGGTATGAAATAGATCAAAAAGCAGTCATAATCCAATAATCCCGAACAAATCGAGTGAGTATTGTTTACAGTGTCCGCCATTTTGAATAGATCGAAACGATCAACAAAGCGACCGATTCGTATTTGAAAATACACAATTAAATCTTTGTCTCTTAATTAGTTTATTACTACTCTGACTGTAAATACTTATCAACACTAATCCCAGATTGATCAAGAGACAAAAGATAGGGCTATTATTGATACCTAATTGATTGTTGATTGACTCAACGAAGCGCGATCGACGGTACACTGTTTAGTATGTACGCGCGGAAATCAAAGCTTTGTGCCGATAATTTTTTTATTTCCAGGTAAAAAAAGAATCGCCATACAGGAAAAAAATATCGCCAAAAATTTCGCCAAATTGAATATTCTTTAGCCAAAATTATATTTTAATCGCAATTGGCGAATTTGGCGATCGACAGCGTGAGCGCAGTTGTCCTCCCCTAAATCTAACGAACAATCTAGATCACCAGTTTTACGGCCCACATTCTTTCTCTGACGTTTAGGTGGTGGCGTCTAAAAAACGCTTTGTATATATACATAGTACTTTGAATAGGTTTGCAAATTTTCTTTCGTCATTCAATAAATATTAATTATTGATATCATGTAATATTCAAAAATAAACATCTATTTTAAGAAAGTTCCTTAATGCGTTCCTGTGTCAGTAGTATGGGACAGTCGTTCAGACGGCAGGGTGTCCCCTCTTTTAGTGGGGTAGTACAGATGGTCAGACAGCATGGTGTTCCCTTGTTAGTGAACAGCATTTGGTTGTTTGTGCTGGAAGGAAAACCCAGATCCTGTGTATAAGAGAATGCTCCTAGTATCAAGTCCATCTAGTATGCCTATCTTCATTAGACTGAACTCTCCAATTACAGAGAATAAAATAAAACCTGATAGAAAGGGAAATAACTCTATATAGTTTTATATAACCGACCTCTTCCTCGTCTGTATTTTCTTCTTTATCACTAGAAAATAAAAACAATGGTGATTAAAAACAGACTCTACAAAATCCAAATTCTATCAAATAATGTGACTACGGCTGACTATCGTCAGTAATAGGTTTTGTCATCAAATACAGGCTCTACAAATTCTAAGTTCTATCAAATAATGTGATTACTGCTGGCTTTCTGTAACAGGTCATCAATAATAGTCTAAATGGCACAGGTTTGGTCATCAAGTTTATTTAATTCTCAAGTGATTCTCTGTTATAATAATTTGTTTATATGTAAATTATCTGTTACAATATCAGTGAATTATTGGTTTAGTGAATTATGGCTACCACAGCTTAATTGTCTTTGATCCACCAATTTGACCAGATGGTCACAAACCTGGTTTCTATGGCAATATTATAAGCAAGTGTATTCAACCAAATTATGGTTTATTTACCTTTCTACTTTATTTGTTTCCACCCGTTGTTCTCTGTTTTGTCTTCCATTTTGAGTAGAATTCGACTGTGACACTGTAGAAAGTATCATATAATCTTTTTATCTTCATATTTATTCAACGAATGTGTGTGTACATGCCTCATGCATGTTTTGTTTGCTATATTTGTGTTCTGATGTGCAGTTTTCCTGAACAGCCTATCAAAAGCAGAGCAAGCAAATTAGAATACTTTCAAAATAATACTTTTTTTCTAGTAAGGTTAATGCCAGGCTGGCTGTCCTACTGTCATCTCATGCTATTGGTATGACAGTTAATACCAGACTGGCTAAAACAGCGGTTGATACCAGACTGGCTAATGCAGTTGGCAGGCCATTGCTGATACTCCTGAATCATTTAAAAAGAGTGTACAACATGGTTTAATTTTGAAAAAACAAATGGTCCCATTAATTATCACATCGAATTGTTTTCTCTGGGTAAATTGAATGGAAACGAAAAAGCATCATAGTCTGTAAACCTAAATATATTGTGTTGTATGGCCTGATGATCAAGGGTGAAAAAAACAGGATAAAGTTTTGGGCTATACTTCATATGCTTTAGGTCACTAGGTCTGTTATTAAGTCAAGAGGCATGAATAACCTTTGGTTTCCTCCTGCTGCTTAACAAACTGGTGAATTATTAACATGAGTACCACGTTAACTTTACATCCTATTTACAATATGTTGTCGCTAGCCAGGTACTTTGTACTGCATCATTGACAATATGTTGTCGCTAGCCAGGTACTTTGTACTGCATCATTGACTATATGTTGTCTCTAGCCAGGTACTTTGTACTACATCATTGACAATATGTTGTCACTAGCCAGGTACTATGTACTGCATCATTTACAATATGTTGTCGCTAGCCAGGTACTTTGTACTACATCATTGACAATCAGTAAATCACGATGAACGTTATCGGCCAATATTGGGATCGAACACGAGATCTCCGTGCTACTCACTGAATCACCGTGGTTCCCCCATTTATAAGCTCGAAGTGTAATAAAGATTTACTCATCATAAATAAAAGTGAATAAGTGTTACCTGGTGTTCCATCATCTTGACCCTCACCTGTAATAACATATCAAATATTTTCTTTAAACAAACTTTCCTAGAAAAATATTATATATGCCATGGAAAGTAGAAACATCCAATCTTACTAGAATAATATTATATATGCCATGGAAAGTAGAAACATCCAATCTTACTAGAATAATATTATATATGCCATAGAAAGTAGAAACATCCAATCTTACTAGAATAATATTATATATGCCATGGAAAGTAGAAACATCCAATCTTACTAGAAAAATACTGGATACAAGGCAAAAATGTAAGGGTTTCCCTAAACGGCAACCCTACAATCAGTGACGCCTGCTCAAGTAACAAACGCTAAATAAAAAATGAAATGAAATGGTGTTTAACGTCCGACTCTTCTGCTCCAAACTGGGCTAATGAAGACGGGTTTACGCCATACAGTGTGCTATGAGGGAAATTTTGCCCGGGCAGCGGCGATACGGCCTACTCATATACCGAATTCCAACTACCTAGAGATCTTTTATGTACACTCCGGTTTTCTATCCCATCCCAACAACTAGACAGCTGTCCTTGTCAGGCCCCCGTCCTGCATCACTGACAAGGGGGAATCACGTCGGAAAACCTGGATGAACTTTTTGGGCCAATGCAGGGATCGAAAACCTGACCTCCAGGCTAGCGAGGCAGCATCTTATCCACTAAGCCACCGTCAATGGTAAGATTATCTAATCTCCCAGTATTAGAGAGCGCTTGATGTATATGTTGATAAATTTGATGGTGCACCAGTTTCAGAGTTAAGAACCATGGCAAATATGCAATGAATTCTCATCCGGCATCGCCCCCGTAGCTAGGTACCGAGAGAAGTAAGTCACATGATCGATTTTTTATAACAGGGGTATTCCCTGACAATTACAATGTTTTGAGAAGGATTTAAAGCAAAATTATTATAAATAAATTAGTTTGAATATGTATTTTTAAAGGTAATAAAAAGTAATATAAAAATTGTCCATACATGAGTAAAGCTTGGGTCATATAATAAAATATTTTCACTGCCTACACATTATTGTACCATATGTTTATTGCGAAATGATCTTGTTAGTGTCAAGTGGATGTTAAACCCTAAAGTCTCTCTCACCTGAAAAATTTTCTTTTAAATTTCTTATTTTTTCTTTTTTACTATTTAATACGGCAACAAAGTAAAAATAAAAGAAATTTGTGTGGATGATATAATAATTGTGGCTGTCTCATTAAACATACATCATGTAAGATGTAAATTCGGCCTATTACACGGCTTTCTTTAGTCCTGAAATCTTATATAAACTATTAATTTCCACGATGTTTTCCATATGTCACTGGTTTAGCAAGGAAAAGGATGAAAACTGGCGGTTCACCCGAGCACAAGATGGTGTGAACATTAAAGAAGATCCAACAACTGGCATTTGATGGTGTAAGCCTATCTTTGATAATAGGCTTAATTTTGCTTTAACTCTGTACATCCTATGAAGTCTTTCGCGTAATACCCTGCATATTTTATCATTAATTGAAGATCGCCAGGTATAATTTGAGTGTGTATGTGTACCGACCTCTGATTACACAGTGCTAAAGGGAGATAATTTCCTATAATTTCAGGAATCCAGAAATTATTTGAAACTAAAATTAAGAATTAGATTTTCATATTTTATCTTATATTACACAAATTCAACTGATAAATCATTCATACTCGGAGCACTTGTTATTTACCTTGGAAAATAAATCTTTTTCCATTTCTTCTTTAGCAGCAACACATTTTTCCAGCCTCTATAAAAGAAAAGTTGGAATTAGAAACAAACCTACAGAGCTATTAATTTTTGTCATTGGGAAGGATTGTCATATGGTTAGAAAATATTTCAATAATTCGCTTGTGTGTAGGTCGTGTCTTTAGTAGTGGGAGGAAACCAGGACCTGAGTTCACAAAACATTCTCAGAATTAAGTTGAGAATTTACTTAAACTTGTCCGCCTTATTTTAACTAAAATATGAACCTTTATAATAATTTTGTTGTTTTAATGTATCAAATACATAAATAAAACACTATATGCAAAGTTTTGTATTTCTGGATCAAATATATTTTTCATAAACTGTGATTCAAAGTTAAGCAAATTCTCAACTTTAGTTTGAGAATGCTTTGTGAACTAGGGGTTAGAGGTCTCAGAGAAAGGCAAACAATTTGGACAGACAACTCTACTCCTTGTCCTGTTCAAGCTGAGGAACGAAAACACTTGACTTGATATAGAAATATCTTAAAAATGGCTAATTCACGATTGTCAAAATAATAATCTAAAAACATGTAGAATCGACTAGCAGCAACAAACAACTCAACAAAACACAATTGATTAGAAATTACCAAATAATTTTTTTTCAATTTTCACTCATCCTCGATATCATTACGTTCTACTCCAGCACACCCAGGGGTCATCCACGGGGGAGAAAAAGTCAAATTATCTGCCCTTGATACATGTGCTATTCCTATCGACCAATCGAGTGGGTGACAGGAACGTAAACAATGATGATAAGACAGGTGTGTAAACTGTTTTTTGATTGGTTCAAAGGCAGATAATTTAAAGTTTTGGGCTATACTTCATATGCTTTAGGTCACTAGGTCTGTTATTAAGTCAAGAGGCATGAATAACCTTTGGTTTCCTCCTGCTGCTTAACAAACTGGTGAATTATTAACATGAGTACCACGTTAACTTTACATCCTATTTACAATATGTTGTCGCTAGCCAGGTACTTTGTACTGCATCATTGACAATATGTTGTCGCTAGCCAGGTACTTTGTACTGCATCATTGACTATATGTTGTCTCTAGCCAGGTACTTTGTACTACATCATTGACAATATGTTGTCACTAGCCAGGTACTATGTACTGCATCATTTACAATATGTTGTCGCTAGCCAGGTACTTTGTACTACATCATTGACAATCAGTAAATCACGATGAACGTTATCGGCCAATATTGGGATCGAACACGAGATCTCCGTGCTACTCACTGAATCACCGTGGTTCCCCCATTTATAAGCTCGAAGTGTAATAAAGATTTACTCATCATAAATAAAAGTGAATAAGTGTTACCTGGTGTTCCATCATCTTGACCCTCACCTGTAATAACATATCAAATATTTTCTTTAAACAAACTTTCCTAGAAAAATATTATATATGCCATGGAAAGTAGAAACATCCAATCTTACTAGAATAATATTATATATGCCATGGAAAGTAGAAACATCCAATCTTACTAGAATAATATTATATATGCCATAGAAAGTAGAAACATCCAATCTTACTAGAATAATATTATATATGCCATGGAAAGTAGAAACATCCAATCTTACTAGAAAAATACTGGATACAAGGCAAAAATGTAAGGGTTTCCCTAAACGGCAACCCTACAATCAGTGACGCCTGCTCAAGTAACAAACGCTAAATAAAAAATGAAATGAAATGGTGTTTAACGTCCGACTCTTCTGCTCCAAACTGGGCTAATGAAGACGGGTTTACGCCATACAGTGTGCTATGAGGGAAATTTTGCCCGGGCAGCGGCGATACGGCCTACTCATATACCGAATTCCAACTACCTAGAGATCTTTTATGTACACTCCGGTTTTCTATCCCATCCCAACAACTAGACAGCTGTCCTTGTCAGGCCCCCGTCCTGCATCACTGACAAGGGGGAATCACGTCGGAAAACCTGGATGAACTTTTTGGGCCAATGCAGGGATCGAAAACCTGACCTCCAGGCTAGCGAGGCAGCATCTTATCCACTAAGCCACCGTCAATGGTAAGATTATCTAATCTCCCAGTATTAGAGAGCGCTTGATGTATATGTTGATAAATTTGATGGTGCACCAGTTTCAGAGTTAAGAACCATGGCAAATATGCAATGAATTCTCATCCGGCATCGCCCCCGTAGCTAGGTACCGAGAGAAGTAAGTCACATGATCGATTTTTTATAACAGGGGTATTCCCTGACAATTACAATGTTTTGAGAAGGATTTAAAGCAAAATTATTATAAATAAATTAGTTTGAATATGTATTTTTAAAGGTAATAAAAAGTAATATAAAAATTGTCCATACATGAGTAAAGCTTGGGTCATATAATAAAATATTTTCACTGCCTACACATTATTGTACCATATGTTTATTGCGAAATGATCTTGTTAGTGTCAAGTGGATGTTAAACCCTAAAGTCTCTCTCACCTGAAAAATTTTCTTTTAAATTTCTTATTTTTTCTTTTTTACTATTTAATACGGCAACAAAGTAAAAATAAAAGAAATTTGTGTGGATGATATAATAATTGTGGCTGTCTCATTAAACATACATCATGTAAGATGTAAATTCGGCCTATTACACGGCTTTCTTTAGTCCTGAAATCTTATATAAACTATTAATTTCCACGATGTTTTCCATATGTCACTGGTTTAGCAAGGAAAAGGATGAAAACTGGCGGTTCACCCGAGCACAAGATGGTGTGAACATTAAAGAAGATCCAACAACTGGCATTTGATGGTGTAAGCCTATCTTTGATAATAGGCTTAATTTTGCTTTAACTCTGTACATCCTATGAAGTCTTTCGCGTAATACCCTGCATATTTTATCATTAATTGAAGATCGCCAGGTATAATTTGAGTGTGTATGTGTACCGACCTCTGATTACACAGTGCTAAAGGGAGATAATTTCCTATAATTTCAGGAATCCAGAAATTATTTGAAACTAAAATTAAGAATTAGATTTTCATATTTTATCTTATATTACACAAATTCAACTGATAAATCATTCATACTCGGAGCACTTGTTATTTACCTTGGAAAATAAATCTTTTTCCATTTCTTCTTTAGCAGCAACACATTTTTCCAGCCTCTATAAAAGAAAAGTTGGAATTAGAAACAAACCTACAGAGCTATTAATTTTTGTCATTGGGAAGGATTGTCATATGGTTAGAAAATATTTCAATAATTCGCTTGTGTGTAGGTCGTGTCTTTAGTAGTGGGAGGAAACCAGGACCTGAGTTCACAAAACATTCTCAGAATTAAGTTGAGAATTTACTTAAACTTGTCCGCCTTATTTTAACTAAAATATGAACCTTTATAATAATTTTGTTGTTTTAATGTATCAAATACATAAATAAAACACTATATGCAAAGTTTTGTATTTCTGGATCAAATATATTTTTCATAAACTGTGATTCAAAGTTAAGCAAATTCTCAACTTTAGTTTGAGAATGCTTTGTGAACTAGGGGTTAGAGGTCTCAGAGAAAGGCAAACAATTTGGACAGACAACTCTACTCCTTGTCCTGTTCAAGCTGAGGAACGAAAACACTTGACTTGATATAGAAATATCTTAAAAATGGCTAATTCACGATTGTCAAAATAATAATCTAAAAACATGTAGAATCGACTAGCAGCAACAAACAACTCAACAAAACACAATTGATTAGAAATTACCAAATAATTTTTTTTCAATTTTCACTCATCCTCGATATCATTACGTTCTACTCCAGCACACCCAGGGGTCATCCACGGGGGAGAAAAAGTCAAATTATCTGCCCTTGATACATGTGCTATTCCTATCGACCAATCGAGTGGGTGACAGGAACGTAAACAATGATGATAAGACAGGTGTGTAAACTGTTTTTTGATTGGTTCAAAGGCAGATAATTTGAATTTGAAGTCCCTGTGAATGCACAAGAGTATAATGAAGTAGAATGAAAGCCAGGGTTAGTGGAGTAGAATGGATAATATTACTTTGTAATCATCTAAAACGACATCGCTCGATCTCAGCCTCTAATGATTAAATATGCAGGTTACTATCTTATAGAGGTGTGTAACTACTACAGTAATATCAAATATATTTTAAATACTACAGTGTCACTGTCATGACCTTTAAAGGTGCGTAAATACTACAATAGCATCAAATATAATTGAAATACTACGATGTCATCACCTTTAAAGCCATCATTCGTTCTTGTGACAGTCTGTTCAAGCCTTGAAATAACTGCTAAGGTTCAGCCTGACATCATGTCAGGCATAACTGATTTTCGGCCGGACATTTCAGATTTTCAGCCTGACAAATACCATTATTCCATGCAGTGGAAAATTCCCTCATATAATTCATATTTTTAAAATACTTTATATAGAATTCACAATTTAATGTAGTCACAAAACCATCGTCTTCTTCGTATGTTAACCACACGTCAGCATTGCATTTTGCTACGTCAGGTTTGATCCACTTTTCTACGGTTCTTATTGTATGTAATACCATTATTCCATCCAGTGGAAAATTCCGTCATATAATTCATATTTTTAAAATACTTTATATGGAATTCACAATTTAATGTAGTCACAAAACCATCGTCTTCTTCGTATGTTAACCACACGTCAGCATTGCATTTTGCTACGTCAGGTTTGATCCACTTTTCTACGGTTCTTATTGTATGTAATTTCGAACTAGTGACGGCGATGGCCCCCGTTTAGAAGTGTCATTTTGAGAGACATTAAATACAGTACCAGTTTTAAAATATTCTGGAACGGTCCCACTAGCCGGGATATCCCGTGCCCATGGGTTGGGGAAAATGAGAAGTTATTTTATTCGACATGTTTTCAACGCTCGTCTATTTACATTCACATCGATGATCGGAAGTGTCCAACAAAGTGAGATATTTTAATTTTCGTATAAAAAGTCTCTCCGTAATTACACCCATAGTCAACTTGAACATTTTCTTGTAACATTTTAAATATCATTACTTTTAATACTAATAATTTGTATAATTACATGTCATGTTATGTGTGATTTGGAGCTAATCATATACGAAAGTAACGCAAAGCTAGCTACTACACGTAGACTCGAATAACCAGCGGAAAAGAGCCGATTCTCAATATTACTCATTATTTTATCTTCACGCGGCCAAGATACATGTATGTAAATAGTGATATTTTAACTATGACCCGGGGTCGTTGATATAACCAGCGAAAAGGAGCCTATTCTAAAAAAAATAGTAATATTTTTACTATGACTCGGTTCGTTGATATAACCAGCGGAAGAAAGGCGATTCTAATAATTATTGATTATTTTATACGCGCGCGGCAGAGATATAAATAGTAACATTTTCACTATGACTCTGGTCGCTGATATTTTTGGGCCTGGATTTTGAGCCGATTCTATAAAAATAATAGCAATATTTTTACTAGGACTCGGGTCGTTGATATAGCCAGCGTAAAAAAGCCGATTCTAAAAATTATTGATTATTTTATCTGCACGCTGCCGAGATATAAATAGTAACATTTTCACTATGACTCGGATCGTTGATATTTTTGTGTCTGGATTTTCGAGTCTAGTAATAATTAGCGATCGACTCGAATTCGCGAATGAAATTACTATTTTTGGCTTACTGTTTTACCCAAAATCGGTCGGACATTTATGTCCGGACGAAAGTCAATTCGGTCTGTCAAAGGGGGTCAATTCGCCCGGACATTGTCCGTGTCCGGCCCCTTATTTCAGTGCTTGAGTCTGTTATTATCTGTTTCTAGCTGTTTAAGTTGATGTTGATCTCGTTCATTGTTGACTACGCTATGATTTAATATTGTACATATACCAGTCACTGGATCATCTTTTAACATTAGAGTTATACTCCCTAACTGAAACTATAAAACATATACCAGTCACTATAAAACATATACCAGTCACTATAAAACATATATCTGTAACCTATTTAAATACTGTAAACATACTCAATATGAAAATCAAAACAATGATTTACAAGAAAGATGCAGTCATGTGAACGGTGTTGTCGATGTTCGTCTCCTGTATGGTGTATCTTGATGGTGATAATCCAGATACAATTTCAAAAAAGCCTAAAATTAATAAAAAGATAGGTTGCCAAGCAACAAATACATAAACAGCAGCTATAACACAGTGTATAAATATAATCTCATCTGTTGACAACTCTGGTCTGTGTTGAGTGTTAACAAATATATTCAAAGAGGTCAAGGGACATAACTCTGGCACTAATTATCTGAAATTATTGAAAATCAATAGGCTTCTTTGTCTTGTGACCTTTAAAAACACTGTGCATAAACATTAGCCTTGAGAGCGTCCACAAGATTTTTCAAAGGGATCAAGGGCACAACTCTTCCATTAATTATTGGAAATTGTTGAAAATCAATAGGCTTCTGAATTTAAAGTCAATCGGATATTAACTTAAGCCTATAGACGAAAGGACGGAGATAGCGACAATATACGATCATATTTCAATGTGCGGGCTTATAAAAAGTGAACAAACAATTTACCTTAATATCATCTGAGGTGACATGTTTCTTCCACACCAATTCAGCTGTATCATCATTTTTAATTTTAACACTGTATTCAAAATTCACATCATCATCATCTCTGATGAAGGCTTTTTCTGTTTGATTAAAATATGAGGTAAAATCCATTTTTAACCTTTTACGCTATCATCGGCTGAAACTGTAATAAAATTTAGGATATACTGTCCGCAAGTATTTATCCAGTAGTTATTTTCAATAAAAGTATGGCAATTTTGGTATATATGGAAAGTATACATCCATAATCTTACGTTAGTTACATGAAAAATACTGGATTATCCTAAAAACACCCCAGTTTCATTGACTGGAAACTCGACTATTGTCTGCCAGAATATGAATGGGGAGTAAACATATAAAGTTGGTTAGACACAAGTATAAATTATAGTCTATTTATGGTATCAATATTCTTGTTGGTGGTAGAGGTGCAGAGTGGGGGGGGGGGCAAAGTTTGCTTATATCTCGGCGGCATTTGCTGTAATTTTTGATGCTCTATTTTGCTTTTAAGCCTTGAAATGAGAAACCGTACAACAGAGGTCTTAAAATGCTATCTGATGCAAAAATTAAACATGGTGTATGTTGGTCCCCATCAGTGCAGAAAAATAGGGCATAAACCCCCATTTTATTTCATTCGTATATCCCCATGTATAACTTACAAGTCCCTATATTCCCATGTATACAAGTTCCTGTCATGTATACAGGCCCCTATATCCACATGTATAACTTACAAGTTCCTGTCCATGTTGATTGTCCATCCGTTAGTAACAAATTAAAACCATCTTCTTTATCTACTGGTATCGTCGTTAACAGAAAAAACTGCTGACTTCCAACGGTTGTAATCTTTGAAAGAACCTTTTTACTCATGCTTTTACCTTAAACTAAAACAGATATAATGGATATTTATTAGAAAAATTAAAATTTAAATGATTAGGCCTACAGTTGATATCATTGCATGAGATTGAGGATTGATTGATGTCATATCAGTAATCAGGCCTACTACGTCATTATTAGGTAGGCCTACTACTGTACGGAAGGTTGATAGCTAGATCTATTTGTTAAGACCAACTCAAGGTTTCGTTAAGATCGCTAATATGTAAATAAGGTTAGGGTATGTGATTGTTGGCGAGATTGTAGGGCCAGGGTTATGGTTAGGGTGACCTTCGACCAATCTTGAAGTTGGCCTTATCAAATAGATCTAATGCATGTGCATATTAACATGCTAAGAGTTATCTCCTTTCTATCAAATTTTGCCCAAACAAAATTACACACCTAATTTTCACACTTTTAGATATTTAACAAAATTAAACTAATATTTATTAGGGGCTCACTCAGAGCTTTATTTTGGAGGTTTTATATTTGACTGGAGAATGTCAAAACCTGGCTTGTGTGTAGAATCGTACCGTGGAAATATAAATGCCGGTTTCTTTGTAGATGTACTTTGATACTGATATTGCTAAAGAGCAAAGCTCCAAAGCCAATCTGTTTAACAGAGGATTACGAAAGTTTTCTATATCTGTTAAAGATGACTGCCTTGAACATGTGACGTCACATCACGCGACGTCAATCATTGGCTCAATGACACGTGCATGTTTACAAAAGACGTTACTTTTGGGTTGAATGTTGCCTTTTACTCATACACTAAATAGGAAATAATTTTTACCTACAAATACTTCAAACGGCTTTATTTATTTTTCTAATACATAAAATTTTTTTTTTAATTTGTCGGAGGAAAGAAGTCAATATTTGTGACTCATTAAATCGCGTCGATGTCATCCATATCAGTGATTGTAGCGGCCTAGCGAATATTCACTGCTGATCAGTGTGTCTATTCAGCTGTATAATATTAATAAAAATTATTTATTATTAATTTATAAGTCAATAAATAATGGATCTACCTGCATCCACATCAATGAGGCGGATATGAAAATGGTATTTGAAGAATCTATTGGCACGTATAAAGATTCAGTCTATAAAAAAATAACCTGGTAACCTCTGCAATTGAATTATTTCACTATATTTATAAAGTTCGTTGTTTGTTTACAAATTTTTTCTACTTTTGACAGCCATATTGTAACAAAATGTCAGATTGGTATATTTAAACGAAACGAAATATAAAAGAAAACATCTGTCAGCTTTCAGTCTATTGGAAATAAAAATTTGCAAACATTTTGGCCCTATACAAAAATTGGGATTTTGAGATTTATTACAGCAAAAATTTTTTGTATCAGATTAGTTGATAAATTTTTGATTTAGCTTGAAATTAATACTGGTTAAGGAAGTCTAACTAAATGGCAGTTGAAATTCAATGACTCAAAGATCGCGTCTCTCCCTTCTTACAAACTTGGATTCTATTGAACGATATTAATAGATGATCCATTCAAAATAGATGTTATCGGTTTTCGGTAAAATCAACACGTTGAACTTTCTCATGGCCTGTAGAAAATGGTTGGTAAATTTGTCAATTAAATATCATTGAATATAGAGTATTCTATTAGCCATTTTACGTTTTAACAATGACACAAAACGCCCGATTAATAGAGCACACAAAATTAATGAGCGGGAAAATATGTGTGATCCTATTCTATTACTTAGTTCACGAAACCCGACTAATCATGAATATGATAAATTGAAAGTAAAACAATCAACTACCCAGCTGAGCTCCCATTAGATTTGTCTTTTTCTTACTGCAGCTAATGTGACATGGGGTGACTTATGTGGCATGGGGTGAATTATGTGGCATGGGGTGACTAATGTCACTTGGGGCGACTAATGTCACTTGGGGAGCTAATGTATATTTAGTTGTTACTGGTGAAACGTTCTCAACTTGTGTCGCAGGATAAAAATATTCATCAGACAGGGAAGGGCAGGTGGTAGGCCTACTGAAAACTTGGATATTGAAGTAAATGCTATTTCTTCTCATTATAACAATGTCTAGATATATGGCACACCTGACAGACACAAGTTATGATGTACATGTATATACCTGACAGGTATCTATTACAGGTATTTGTGACAGGTGTACCTTAACAAAATATTTGTAGATGAGCAGGACCGTAGGTTGCGGTGGGGGCAAGAGAGGCAGTTACCTGTCCTGGAACAAATCAGACACTGAATGGGGAAAGAATCGGTTAACCCAATGGGCACCAATGGGTGCCCTTTCCATTGGTCGCAATACTAAACCAACGACCAACATGACCCTCTTGCCCCTCCCCCTGTTAAAGCTACAGGCCTGATAAGTGACTCTAAATATTCTACTGATGAATGAACCAGTTTTATTTTTTTTCAGTCGGCGTTGTTTAATTTCCAGAGTTTATTAACGGTTTTGTTATTGTTGATATGTACCTGTACTTACCTGAGATCTATTATACCTAGTATCATTGATAGAAATAAAACAGGGTGAGTACATAGCCCTGTTGGCTGTATTAATAATATATACTACTATAGCCCTGTTGGCTGTATAATATATTTTCAATCCCTGCATTGGCCGAGAATGTTCATCAGTGGTTCCACCTTGTCAGTGGTGCAGAACGGTGGGCCTTGTAAGGAGCGTCGTATAGTTCTATGTACACACTTGTATAGACGTAGTAACAAAGAACCCTTGACAATTGGAATTCGAAATAAGGGTAGCGTCGCTGTTAGGGCAAAATGTCTCTCATGGCACAGGGGGATTGGATGACTGAATGGTTAGCATGCACGCGCTGCATCATGAGGTCTGTCATTGAGTCAACTGGCGTGGTTTCGATTCCTCGGTCGCCTGTCCAACCTTGTGGGTTTTCTTCGGTACCTCCGGTTTCCTGCCATTGCACAAAACCCGTTCACGTAAAGAAATCATTGAAATAAAATTGAAGCAATTCTCTCTCACAGTGTGGCGTATGTTCATCGTCAATATCCCAGTAGGAGTGGAACTGTTACAGTAGCACGCCATTTTCTCAGCAACTGTTTATAATATTTGTTTTTATCAGTGTTTCCTTTAATTTTTACATGAATATTTTAAAATCACTGATCACTGTAGGCATCATCTAATTCTTATTTCAGCTTTCTAGGAATATTTTGGAAATTTGCAAGAATAGGTAAGTCTCTAATATTGAACTCTATATATGTCTATTTCTGTCGTCCATCCATCCATCCATCGTCCACAGTGTTTAAAATTTAAACTTTAAATCCATGGTGAAGACTTTTCATTGTCATCTGTGACTGCCATGGCGGGGGCATGGAGCTGCAGGGGCTGAATGTTTAATCCTTGGAGAATGCCATCGTGGGTGGGGTGGGGCTGAATGGTTAAATCTGTGCAAATGTAATCATGAGGTCTGCCATTAAGTTAAACCCCATTTATCTCTCTTAGGGGTCTTTTAGCAGTGGGAGGAATCCGGAGTGCCCAGAGGAAACCCACGAGGTTGAGAAGGCGCCCCTATCTCCATGCCACAGCCGCAAGCAAGAGGTGACCGGCCAGCTTGAGATCGAAGCGCGGCACTGTAGACCACTAGGCCATCCCAACCCCCCTACATCACCAATAGATAAGTTCCTAAACGTTTTGAACATTAAAGAACCCTTGAAAATTAGAATTTGATGAAGAGTAGACACAAACGCAGCTTTCAGGGCAAAATTTCCCTCCATGGCTTACTGAATGGCGTAAATATACATTTCAAAGTTTTCCTCCCTGTTTCTACACATTGATGTGCACGTAAAAGATCCTTTGACTGTTGGAATTTGAAATGACTGTATGTCGTCGTGCCACTGTCCTGGCAAAATTTCCCTCACACCAGACTGCATGATGTATGGCCGTGAACAGAACAGTAGGATGATAAACCCCATTTTATTTCATTTCCAATATTAAATTATTTTACATAATCAAGATATTTTACTGTGTTTTTTTAGGTGAAAGAAAAAGTCCATATGTAGCTGTTTGTTGTGTTGCCATGGCGATGAGTATTTTATTCTGGTCCTGATACTCCTCATATTAGAATAATGGACTGGTCCTGATCCTGTATTTAATATTTTAAACAATGAACTGGTCTTGATATTAGAATAATGGAATGGTCCTGATACTTTATTTGAAATAATGGACTGATCCTGATATTAAAATAATAGACTGGTCCTGATACTGTATTTAATATATTAAAACAATGGACTGGTCCTATGTATGAAAGTAAACTAAAGCTGATGAAGCTGATGATTTTATGACTGAGGTGTGTTCAACATGGTGGAAGATGTCTGACAGGATGCTCTATTTGTAATGATGGAAGATGTATATTTATTTATGGACAAGGTGCTCTATTTGTAAAAACATTTTAGGACTTGATGTATTCACGTGTAAATGTTTGACATTATTCACCACTCATTTAAAGGAGGAGTTCCACATATATTTAAGTGAATAAAGGTGGTTAATTTGGGGTGAAAATCTCTTTCAACTTTTGTGGCACCTTTTCAAAGAAACACAAACTTTCATAAGTCCCAGAATTTCTGACTGTTTAAGTGCCTGGTCAATCATGTCTGTATTCTTACTGAATTTGTAGTGGTAAGTGATAGTCATGAGTAACAAGTCACTCAACCAATTGAAGAATGAAATTCATAGAATGTATTTTGTATCATTAGATCTGGGACTGCACCTTTAAAATTCATGGCTCCTCCATTTTCATCTGATTCAGTAACAGTCGACAAAACATTCTCACATTTTCTAATCTTATTCAAATTAAGTCTTTAATTTTGTTCCAATTTGATTTTATTTTGTCTGTCTACACAAAGATTTAAGTTCTTCCATATCTATTTCCTGTTCTGATTGTAACCTGGCTTTTTAATGTCTTTGTTATTGGTTGATTATATTTTTCCTCCTGATTGTTTAGATGAGAGAGGTCAGTTCACATGTTTCCTCCAGATTGGTTAGACGAGAGCAGTACAATATGTTAGATTTGGATCTGGCAGTTTTTTGCTAGATTAATTCTCAATATTAAATCTATTCATTACATTATTGTATGTATTCATTACATTATTGTATGTATCTGACCTGGTCAGCTATTCATTATGTTATTGTATGTATCTAACCTGATCAGTTATTCATTACATTATTGTATGTATTCATTACATTATTGTATGTATCTGACCTGGTCAGCTATTCATTATATCATTGTATGTATCTGACCTGTTATTCATCACATGTATATTATTCATACAAACCTAGAAATAAGCAACCTATGACTCAGTACCTGTCATTTTGATCTTTGTGGTTAAATGTATTAAACATCAGTAAAAACAGTCCAAAGTCTGGATTAATTCCTGGCATTGTCCGTGACTGGTTCCTTATTGTCAGGCTAAGTATATGAATTTTCAATGTACATAATTTAACATATATAAATTGTCTCATATAACTATGAATAAATTGAAAGACAACAACATTTATTTTAATTTAATTCTTGCTTAATAATCATTACCTTTCTAACTGAGATTGGGTGTGGGTTGAATGGCCGAATGGTTTGCTCGTGCGCGCTGTATCATAAAGCCTGTCATAGAGTCAACTGACGTGGTTCTCAATCCCCGGTTGCGCTGTATCATAAAGCCTGTCATAGAGTCAACTGACGTGGTTCTCAATCCCCGGTTGTACGTCAGAGCAGGGTCGTCTGTCCAACATCGTAGGTTTGCTCCAACTGCTTAAGACACCTACGCGCAGGCGAATTATTAAAATAAAATCAAAACCATATGTTAGTCCCGAGATGACCTAGTTTGTGTCGAGTGGACGTTAAACCACACCTCTCTTTCCCGTCCTGTCCAACTGATAGAGCAGGATCCCGGGGATTCAACCTAGCTGAAAATAGACTAGTCTCTCTCTCTGTGAGATTGCATGAAGCAAGTACATCGCCTATAGATGAGTTCCTAAACTTTTTGTCTTGGTTTGTGCATGTAAAAGTACCCGTAACAGTAGACTAGCTGTAGGGCTGATGTAGGGAAAGATTTCCCTCATAGCAGACTTGT
Source organism: Patella depressa (assembly GCA_948474765.1). Classification (NCBI taxonomy): domain Eukaryota; kingdom Metazoa; phylum Mollusca; class Gastropoda; family Patellidae; genus Patella; species Patella depressa. The sequence continues at coordinate 72,696,887 of OX419720.1, read as the reverse complement.
GTGACGTATGTCGTATCTTTACTGAACAGCAGGACGTTGTGTTATAGATACTGCCCTATTTCAACTGGTACCTGTCACTCAGGCCTATCTGTAGCCCTATGTCAACTGGTACCTGTCACTCAGGCCTATCTGTAGCCCTATGTCAACTGGTACCTGTCAGTTCAGCCTACCTGTAGCCCAAAACACGTCCTGGATTAACCATATTTAACAGTCTTGTAAAGTTTGTTTCCAGGGCAGACCCGGCGGAGTGTGTGTGTGTGGGGGGGAGGGGCTTTAGCCTTCCTAATACTTTGGTCGCAATAACTCTTTTCTCCAGGTTATTGCAGCCCCTGGACCCCCGTCTATAAGGACCTAGGATGGAAGCCCCCTACCCACCAAGGATTGCTCCAGCATGCCCTGGCTAGGGGATTAATTTGTAAATGTTGCCCCCCCCCCCCCCCTGTCCGTGGATCCGGCGTTCACAATTGTTTGTGGAGCTATAATCAGCTATAGACTTAACATTTGTACACATCGATTAAGGCTGTAAACAATTTGATTGAACATTTAAAGTGCGTAAAGTTTATGATAACTTTAAAGTAGCTAAAGTCTCTAATCAACTCAATATCATCCAAAATCTTCGACAGACAAAACACGAATTATTTGTTAATTTAAACCGACATTGATGTTGTGACATTGATGTTGGCGTTTCCGGGCCATTTGTAACAAGGGACTCGAAGAACGTGTCTAGACATATTCCACAAGTCATTCCAAATGGTGACTTCATGTTCTTATCTGGAGAGCACGCATAATAAACACTACAAGAGTAGACTGGAATAACCAGACGCTAGAGATGGGCATTCGATTGAGACTTCTTGTATATTCCGCCGAACATAACTGATTAGAAATTATTGTATTGGGTTAAACGTCCACTCGACACAAACTAGGTCATTTCGGGACTAACATATGGTTTAATTTTATATCGCATAATTGGCTTGCGCGTAGGGGTCTTTAGCAATGGGAGGAAACCGGGGGACCCGGAGAGAACCCACGAGGTTGGACGGGCGACCCTACTCCTTGTCATGCAACCGGGTATTCGAAACCACACCAATGACAGGCTTTATGATACAGTACGCACGTGCTTACCATTCGGCCACCCCCTCCCTTCAAGTGATGGGGGGGGGTATATTTCATATTGTATCATAGATAATCTCGGTCAAAACGTCAATCACCATTAATTATCTTCCATAGAACTATAGCCTTCTGTAAGGCCACTTGTGTATTCCATTGCACTATAGTCTCCCGTGTATTTCATATAACTACGGCCTGTTGTGTAATCCAACGAACTAAGGCCTCATGTGTATTCCATAGAACTATGGTCCCCTCTATATTTCATAGAACTATACGGCCTCTAGCGTATTTCATTGAAATGTGGCCTATGGCAATGTGCAGGGGCCATGCTAATCTTCTCTGTATCGTACCAATTGTAGTATCTTATGTTTGACTGCGATATCACTTCTGTGGAAGCGGACGTTAAAACACCAGGTAGTAGTAGTAGTATATGGTGGCCCATGGTTATCATAGAGAATGTGTAAGGAAATGAAATAACAATGAAATAAAATGAACACTAAATTAAATAAAATAAAAACTAAATTAAATAAAATTAAAACTAAATTAAATAAAATAAAAACTAAATTAAATAACAATTGAATAAAATAGAAAAGTAAATTAATTTTTTTTAATTAAAAAAAAAAAAAAAAAATTTAAATAAAATAAATGTAAATCAAAAAATTAAAAAGAAATTGAAAAATAATAATAAAAAATTTTTTTTTAAAACGAAAACTAAATCGAAAACTGAAATGAAAAAAAAAATTAAAATAAAAAAAAGGAAATTGAAAATTGATTGAAATTTTTTTTTTTTTTTTAAACAAAAAGTGAAAATGAAAACTAAAATTCACATGTCTCGACGTGGCCCATCGTTATCATCAGCCCATCGTTATCATTTAAACGGAAAAGTAATCGAACGCGCCCCTAACTTGTTGTGGACGAATAACTCTGATCATAAGGTGATATTTTACATCCAGTTACTCGCATAATCGCATGTATATGGAGCCACTATGACTCAGTGAGTAAGACGTTGGCTCGCTAACCTGGAGATCCCTTGTTCGACTCCTACGTTGGCCGAAAGTTTATCGGGACTCCTACGTTGGCCGAGAAAGTTCATCGGGATTTTCCGGTGTGGTTCCTCCTTGTCAGTGGTGAGGGACAAAGGTCCGGGTAAGAAACAACGCATTGTCGTTCGGACGAGACAAAAAACGTGTACGCATTGGCTTACAAGTAAAAGACAGTTGGAATTCGATATCGTAGCATCGCTTTCAGGGCAAAATTTCCCCAATAGCGCACTGTATGACGTGTGCCCGTCTTCGTTAGTCTTGTCGGGCATAACAGTATAACAGTGTATATATATGACGTTAAACTCTATTTCATTTCATTTTCGGATGTATATAATGATTAGAAGTCTGTGCGATGAGGGGAACAGGAATGGAATGTCAACGAGGAATATCGGAATCCACAAGTCTCAACCCATTTAACTGGATTATAGGGCTACTTTATTTTTCCTACTCTATTTCCACGTATACCAATAAAATCGGCTTCAAAACTAAAAGTATGCAAAAGAAAGTAGGCCTATAATCCAGTTAAATGGGTTGAGACTTGTGGATTCCGATACATGTATTCCTCATTGACATTCTATTTCTTTCCCCTTTATCGCACAAACATCTAAATATATGAGAGAGAGAGAGAGAGAGGGGGAGAGAGAGAGATGGGGTTTAACGGCTACTCGACACAAACTAGGTAATTTCGGGATTAAATGGTTTAATATTATTTCAATAATTCGCTTGCGCGTATGGGTCTTTAGCAGTGGGAGGAAACTTGAGTACCCGGAGTAAACTACGAGGTTGGGCAGCCGATCCTACTCCTTGCCACGTACAACCGTGGTTTCGAAATCACGCCAGTTGACTCAATGGCAGGCCGTATGATACAGCGCGCGCACGCTAACCATTCGGCCATCCAACCCATCTAAATTTATAGGAAGCCACGCTGGCTTGGCAGGTAACAAGTTAGGTCGATAACCAAGAGGTTGCGTGTTCTATCCCTGCACGGCCAGAGAGTTCATCGGGATTTTCGGACATGGTACGGTATATACATCCGAAAATGAAAGTGCGCTATTGGGGAAATTTTGCCCTGAAAGCGATGCTACGATATCGAATTCCAACTGTCTTTTACTTGTAAGCCAATGCGTACACGTTTTTTGTCTCGTCCGAACGACAATGCGTTGTTTCTTACCCGGACCTTTGTCCCTCATCACCACTGACAAGGAGGAACCACACCGGAAAATCCCGATGAACTTTCTCGGCCAACGTAGGAGTCCCGATAAACTTTCGGCCAACGTAGGAGTCGAACAAGGGATCTCCAGGTTAGCGAGCCAACGTCTTACTCACTGAGTCATAGTGGCTCCATATACATGCGATTATGCGAGTAACTGGATGTAAAATATCACCTTATGATCAGAGTTATTCGTCCACAACAAGTTAGGGGCGCGTTCGATTACTTTTCCGTTTAAATGATAACGATGGGCTGATGATAACGATGGGCCACGTCGAGACATGTGAATTTTAGTTTTCATTTTCACTTTTTGTTTAAAAAAAAAAAAAAAATTTTCAATCAATTTTCAATTTCCTTTTTTTATTTTAATTTTTTTTTTCATTTCAGTTTTCGATTTAGTTTTCGTTTTAAAAATTTTTTTTTTATTATTATTTTTCAATTTCTTTTTAATTTTTTGATTTACATTTATTTTATTTAAATTCTTTTTTTTTTTTTAATTAAAAAAAATTAATTTAGTTTTCTATTTTATTCAATTGTTATTTAATTTAGTTTTTATTTTATTTAATTTAGTTTTAATTTTATTTAATTTAGTTTTTATTTTATTTAATTTAGTGTTCATTTTATTTCATTGTTATTTCATTTCCTTACACATTCTCTATGATAACCATGGGCCACCATAGTAGTATGGCAATGTCTTATTTCGCGGAACATAACTTATTTCAAATTAGAGTAAAAACGGAAACCATTGAATGTAAATCAGTTAATACATTCTTATTACAGTATTATATGCGTTGTGACCCACTTCTGTCAATTGCTATAGGTCCCAAATGTTAACAATTTAGCTCCTTTAAAGCGGGGATTTCCTATTTTCTAAGAAAGCCAAAACCTTATTATTTCTATGTCTTTTGCTCAAATGGTTGTCAACTCGTTATTATACAATCATGGGCATTATTTCCCAGGCATTAAAATACATGCATATTAAAGTCTCACACTCGACCATGAAACTACACATACCACACCGTACAGTTGTAACTAGAGCGCGTGCTATTACAAGCAGACGACACCAGGGGCGTGGTGAGGGCAATTACTGAGAAGAAATTCTGAGTAACAAAAAAGATTTTGGCACAAAAACCCTTTTACTGACCGCGGAGCTGTGGCCGGCGAAGCCGGCCACCGCGAGCGCCGATGGCACGAGCCCGCGGCGGGGGGTCCGGGGGGCCCTCCCCCGGGAAAATTTCGAAAATTAGAAGCCCAGAAACGCAATCTCCAGCAATCCGAGACAAGAAATACGGTAATAAAATATGATTAAATTTTCCAACTTGACTCTTTCAAATTTTTTTTAATTGGGTCAGATGAAACAATTTTTCCACTTACAAATGTTTTTCATTTTTTGAGTAATTTGATTGTGATTTTGGCGCAAAAACTTTTTGGCGCATGAGTATGGCTACTCATGAACTCATTCTCACCACGCCCCTGGACGACACAAAATAAAGTAATAGTACCTGTACCGTATAGTGGCTTGATTCGAAAAATACCTGGTGTCCTATTTCTAATTTTAAACTATTAATATACTGACTCATGTGCTAACCGTTAATAAGACATGATGATACCCTGATAAACTTAGACAAGCTGTATATATATATTGTACAGAGGAGAGAGAGAATGGGGTTTAACTTCCATTCGACACAAACCAGGTCATATCTGGACTACCATTTGGTTCAATAATTTGCTTGCGCGTAGGGGTCTATAACAGGAGGTCCCGGAGAAAACCGAGGAGACTAGACAGGCGACCCTATCCCTTGTCACGTACAACTGAGAATGGAAATCACGCTAGTTGACTCAATGACGACCTTATTTTGCAGCGCCCGCACGGTAACCATTCAGCCATCCAACCCCCTCTGTACAGAGGAAACATTATAACGGTGTTGACGGACTATACACATAGCCACATTCGTCATCAGAACTACTTCTGTCTTTAGTTATATATCATATTCTACCGTGATAGTATTATAAATCTAGGTACTCTGTAAAACATTTCTGTTAAAAAACGGGAAAATTACTGTATAAATTTACAGAAATGAACTGTAAAATTACATTACGGGTAATTAGTCATAAAATAACGAGCATGTACTGTAATCTTGTAGTTTGCGTGCATTTTTAGTAAATTAACGGCATTTCTGTAAATTTACAGCACATAACATATTAACACCAAAATACCCGTAGCATAAAGTGCAATATAACCTATATAGAAACAAGAACAATGGCTGAGCGTGTATATTAGTAGATAATGGTATGCTTATTCTACTGCTGTTCAGGGTAACAAGATACCAAAATTACACCCTCGATATTAAACGTGCATTATATAAAAGCTAAATCTGCCTATCACAGGTATATTTTTCTGGCTTCAAATGTTATATAAATTAGTATTTAGACATTATGGGAGTCGTGGTGGCTCAGTGAGTAGGGGTTGGCAGTTGGAATTCGATTTAACTTTCCCTCAAAGCATACTGAATGACGTATGTACGTCCTTATTAGCCCAGTCGGAGTTGAACAGTAGGACGTTAAACCCCATTTCATTTAGACAGTTATTTACATAACAAGCCCATAATCAACTCTCTAGACCATCTGATGGCTCCAATTTTAAGTAGATTAGAACACCACGCCCATTCAATAATTAAATCACTAAACTGTTAGTTGTTGGATAATCGAAACTTCGTTTATTATCGTGGGAATATGTGCTTTGGCAATCGAGACTACGCTTAAAACTATTATAGCGAGAATGATCATCGCTTTATTTAAATCTTACATACGATAATGTATCTTTAATCTGTAAACATGTATAATTGATTATCTTGTTGGGGCAATTATTTTAAAATAAGCCTATGTTTCCGATTAGGCCTACGCAGTTAAATTCAAGATAACACCATCCTGTAAGCTTACAATTATGTTTTCTGAATTGGTTTAATTTCCCACTATTATAAGACATTTATTTGCGTGCCTCGTATTAGGCCTACTATTAGTAATAATAATGTCTGACTCTGATGTTCATGCCGACGTATTTTTATCGTAAAGTAAAATCTAAATCAGCAGAGCATGTCATCAAAGTTTAACCATTTTATGTAATACACATATAGGCCTACGCATAATTAAAATTCATTTGATAAACACTATTTCCATGACAAAATTATAAAAATTATAGGCCCGGCCCAGAGCGATAAGTCCTACAAACTGATGGAGTCTACGTTAAGGCAGATTCTCTACTGTCACGAAATCTGTTGAATTTGTCCGAATGATCAGACGTCCTGACCAATCCGTTTACTTCACGGAAATCATGGTAAGTAACAATATTGTTTTAAATTATCTTCCATTCTAATATCGTATTTACGTCATCGCGTGTAACATATTAGACCTACCGATTTCTATAGTAGGCCTACCGTATTTCAGAAATCGGTGATTAGACCTATTATAGTATACTTGACAACCGCGTCTATATTTCCAATTTTTAAAGAGGGGCTGGAGAACCGCGTGTATATATCCGGTAGTTGGTCGTTAAAGCGGGAAAAGCAGAAAGACATAATAAGGTGTAAGGCCAAATTGCAGTAGTTGTACTAGGCCTACAACTAAGTATTCTTGGAAATTATAATACAAGCGGCCATTCTAACTGAAATATTTTCCACACTGTTAATGTCACATACGGTGGGTGAGTCGACTATACGTTAAATGATACGCGTGTCATGAAGATGAAACATAGCCTATGCCAGGCTTAGGCTATGCTATAATAGGCCTATCTTTTCATATGAATGTCAACATTCACATTGCAATTTTTCCACAGCAGAAGCTGTTGCTTTCAATACTTTATGCAAATGAACTCAATGTAAAATTTAATTGCAGTGGTGAAGAGTTGTGTAGTTAAATCAAGTCTAACACATATGCTGCATTTAAATCGCACATGTTTAGAGAACACTATAAAAAATAATGATGGGGTCATAAAAGTAGGCATAATTTTGCCACTAACTAACAGTAATTGTAATAGTATTAATAATAGTAATAATACTAGTACTCTGATAGGCCTACGCCTAATAGTATTAATTCTAATGTTAATTTTTCTGCAATAGGCCTGGTTGTAAAGCAGAGATTTTCCTAACATTTCCAAAAAAGTTTTGAATCCCAGAACCTAAAGCTCTAAAGGGGGGGGGGGGAGGAGGCAAGCAAATGGTTAGCATGTGTGCGCTGTATTGTAAGCCTTAAGGTTAAGGCCTGTCATTGAGACAACTGCCATGGTTTCGAATCACAGGATACTCCGGTTTCTCCCAATGCTAATGACCCCTACCCGCAAGCAAATTATTGAAATAAAATTGAACCATGTTAGTCCTATGGACGTTAAACCCAATCCCCCTACTCTCTCTCTCTCTCTCTCTCTCTCTCTCTCTCTCTCTTATCTTGATATTCAGTTCACTTGGTGAGAATACATCCTTAGTATATGTATGTTTATTTTGTAGAGTCTTCACTCAGTTAAAGATGCAGTGGAGTTTATGGTTAAGGCGGACAATGTGGTTCCTACTATTGTGGATAGTTTCATGAAAGCATTTACAGTTTTCTTTACCTACTTTTATATATTTGATATTGTCTAACCTGATTCGGTGGCTTCAACATTGGAGTTTTTTCAAAGGTACATGTACATTTAATGAATATAATTATATACTTTTGAAACATCCCTGGCAACTTATTAGTACAATGTAATAGTGAAAAATGTTTAGTTTAGGGGAAAAGTCTATACTTTTATTAATATGAAATGGTCAAAAGAGTGGTTTAATGGAAGGGATGTACATTTTCTGTTCACTTTTATACTAAAATTAGTATGACAAAAATTATAATAGCCAAAATTTCATGTATGGCAGAGGGCATAAGTTGGGATTCCATCAGGACCACATAAAGGGCATGATATATCGACACGCTTCATTGGCCATAGTTTTGATCTGGATACTATCATTTCCCGCCCTGCATGATAGCATTACCAGTTAGCTTTGTTAGTCAAAGTGTTATCCTGGAACATCTGGCTAAGTTGGTAAGATGCTGGCTTGCTAAACTGGAGGTTGGGTGTTTGATCCCTGCATTGGCCGAGAAATTTCTCCTTGTCAGTGATGCAAAACGGAGAGCCTGACAAACACAGCTGTCTAGTCTTGAATGGGACAAAAAAAACCGAGGTCCAGTGTGCTCAATGGCGTGCACGTAAAAGATCCCATGGCAGTTACAATTCGATATAAAAGTAAACCGTGGTGCTGCTGCCTGGGCAAAATTTCCCTCATAACACACATCTTCATAGCCCAGTTTAGGAGCAGAAAAGTAGGCCTTTACCCCCCCCCCCCCCCCATTTCATTTGTACATTTGCCAGTAGATGGTCTTCTTAAACATACCTTGTTTTGTAAATTGCAGATGTATGATTGGATTAAACCCTGGATCAGGCACTAAAGAACGAAAACGGTGAAGAACATCCACCAGTAGCAAAGTTTTAAAGCTTATCAATGATGTATCTGCTTTTGAATGGATTACCACCATTTAAAGACAATGTGATAGTTTTACTGTTGTTTGTAGTTATTTGTATAACTTGTTCATGATAAGTAACAAGAAATTAAGTAATTTCTTTTCACTTCTGGTTCTTCAAGGGTTGAATTTTTAAATTAATTTTGCTGCCCAACTGTATTAGCACGTGACCTAAATATAGGTTTAACGTGAAAGGAAAGTAAAAGTAAAAGTAGAATTTCTGAGAAATTGTAACAAGTGTGTTTATGCTGACCTTGACGCAATGTCATATAATGTAGATGTTGTCTGGTTTGATCGACGAATTTACATTGATGTTGATTGAAACAAAGCGTTAAATATGACCGACTGGGGAAGTAGAAATATCTAAAATACAACTTGTATACATGTTGTTTACGTATTACAGTTGTAGTTTGATATCATGTGATCTACGGGTCAGGATAAACCGCGTGAGATGACACGTGACGTGATTTAGTAGACTAGTAACCCGTAAGACTGTGTATTATACTGTTTTAATCGTTATGATTTTAATGTCGTGTTTTATATAAGACTAGACTAGTTAGTTGACTATTTACTATAGTGTTTTAATCTAGTAGATTATTTAGTATATTATTCAGTGTTTGAATCGTGTGTAGTATATTATTCAGTGATTTTAATATCATATGTTATACAACTCGTGTAACAGTCTAATTTAACAACATGGCGGAGCAGACAGACAAGGAGTTGTGTAGTATTTGTTTGACTGAATATAAAACTCCCGTTTTGATAGATTGTCAGCACCGGTTTTGTTTCATCTGTTTAGAAGATTATGTGAACAAAACTTTTAATAAAGGCCAGTTCCAATGTCCATTATGTCGTTGTCCTATAGACGGGGGTATGGAGCGTTTTAAACCTAAACTAAATATTGATGACAATTCTACTATTCCACAATGTGATGTATGTACTGAAGATACATGTCAATATTTTTGTCGAAACTGTGATCAATATTTATGTAAATCATGTAAAACCATCCACGGTAAGTTAAAAAGCAGTAGGGACCATGTTGTTTGTCGATATGATGAAAAACAACCAAACGAGCCAATGAAGCAAAGGACACCAGCCACTTCCGTCACACATCCGAAAGATTTCTGTCCAAACCACGAAGATGAGACAGTAAAAATATATTGTAAAGATTGTTTACTAGCCGTGTGTTTCGACTGTTTAGTTGCCGATCATAACGGACATAATTTGTTACATTTACGGAAGGATGAAGTCAGACAAAATATCAGGCAAGACTTAAAAACGCTGAATGAAGATTTAACAAAACAAATTACCAATTTTCAGAAACATTATGATAATTTGAATAGTAAATTAATTGAAGTCAAAAACTGTACAAAAACAGAATGTGACAGAGTCGATGCACACGTGGATAAAATCTGCTCAGAATTCCGTAAAATTGGAGAAAATATTAAAAAGGAAATGCAGAAATCTAGTGAACAAGAAGAATCTAGACTAGGGAAATTAATGGAGGACATTAAAAGACTAACAGAAGATTTAAAAGCTAGTGTTAAATATTCAGGGAATGTTTTAGAAGATTCGTCCATTGTTGAAGTTTTACAAAGATTACCTAAAGTTAAACAGGAGAAAGATGAAAGTTGTAGTAGAAAATTGGATATACCTGATGTAAGATATTCAACATTTCAAGTAGCAGAGATAGATAAAACTTTGTTAAGTGATCAACTTGGTAAGATTGTAAGTTGTGATGAGAATATGTATGAAGATGTTTTTAATGTTGATACTGTGTCAGGTGGTGGTAGGTATGATGGTAAACAACATGTAGTTCCAGGTTATACATGGTGTACATGTGTGGTTAAACACCCATCATCATTACATGTTGTATTAAACCTGAATGACGTAGAAGATACAAGTATTACGTCATGTATTGTTGACGTCATATTTAAAGTTATAAATAAAACAGATGATAGACAATCTGTAGTTAAACAATATAATGGGACTGTTAAACCTGGTGGTAGGTTATACTGGACTAATCTTATTGACTGGAAGAGACTCGGTAATCCTGTCAGTGGATTTATTGATCATCATAGAAACTTTACAATTCAAACAACAATTAATAAAATAACTAACATTGTAAGACGTAAATAATTAGGTTACTGTTATTAAGTGGAAGTTAAACTCTTATATCAATGGGTCTTTTACGTGCACATAAATCTCTACATATGACCTCGGTTTGTCGTCCTATACGAACGTCTATACACTGTTCTGTACTGTTGGCCGTGGAATTTCATCGATATTTTTTAGGCGTGCCTCACCCCCTTGTTAATGATACCTGGCAAGTCTCGATTATCGATTTTATTGTTATATTTGTTAATCTTTTAATCTTGATCATCCGATAGTTGATTGTGGGCGTGTCTAAAATAATAATTTATATAACATTTGATATCAAAATAAAGACCTGCAATAGGTGGAAGGGGGGGTCCCTTGTCACTGGTGCCGGATTGAGGGCCTGACAACGACAAATGTCTAGTCGCTCGGATGAGACGAAAAACAGAGGACCCGTGTATACATTGGTGTGCACGTCAAAGATCCCTTGGCAATTGGAATTCGATATAAGAGTAGATCATATCGCCGATGTCCTCATAGCACACTGTATGACGTATGTCCGTCTTCATTAGCTCAGTATAGAAACGAAACAGCTGTTCAACATAGGCAGACCTAATTTATTAATAATATTTTAAAGTTAGTCGATAATTACACTCTGAAAGTCATCATCTTAAACTTAAACCATAGTAAAATGCTTACTGTCTGCCTCCCACGACACTGACCCCGAGAAAACCCACGAGGCGACCCTACTCCTTGCGACGCACAACCGGGGATTCGAAATCACGCAAGTTGACTCATTGACAGATCTTATGATACCATTCGGCTCATCTACGGCCCCCTCCCCCCCCCCCCGTTGCTTATGTTATATATTGGTTTCATCATCATTACACAGGAAGTGATATATATCTTCACGCTTGTTGACGTATCCTACAAACTGTAATTCGGCTATATAAATTCCAATCAATGTAAATAAATATTGTTTAAACCAACAGATGAAAATATTACTGCAACACTGTAAAAAGACTAATTAGCAAAATTGACTAAACGACACCATCTTAAATAAAAAATACCCAGTTAGATCTTTATGTAGTGTGGGACATCGAAAGCATAAAAACAAATAGAAATATAGATCTGTAGGCCTAGTTTAATTAGACTGTTCTCTATTTTGTTTCAATTTTGCATGACTCTTATTGTACTTTGTCTAGTTACATTTGTTTATACTCAAAAAGGTGACAGGTCAGAACCCAAATCTTGAAATTTTGGACTACTATGGAAATCCTTACTATGGTCGAGGTAGATTTGGAATTGTTTGACCGTGCCATCAATTTGTGAACTTGACAGAAATCAATTTTGATGTTGTGGTAAAGCTAGTTTCATTTTGTTAGTATTGTTTTATTTAAAGTCTATAGACGTATAAATAGTCGAGACTATAAATACACCTAGGTCACTGTAGTTATATATAGTGAGGGAATGGATATTTGATAACTGCATGAATAGTATGTTGACAGAACCTTTCTAAGTTTTATAATAATATTGCTATCTGCCATATATTATGTTCAATTTTATAAATTGATAGAAATCCATGTCTAGTTATTTAGCATACTATTAATGAGTTTATATCCATATTATATAATCTATTTTGTTGGAGATGTAACATAATACATTGTCTAATATTATTGAGAATCATTATCTCCCATTACTTAAATAGCTGAATTTGAATATATAGCATGCAATTATAATTTATATGCATATCCTATGAATTATTAATCATAAGTAGATTATACTTCTGTATGTCAACGATGAATCACATTGTGTCCATCTATTAAATAATGTTGCATTTATATGGTTGACATAAGGAACATATAGTTTATAAGTTTCCGTGCGATGGGAATTAATTCTCTCATACATTGGCATCCTGTCGAGACGGCCAGGCGAACGTGTTACCCAGCACTAGTACCCCGGGCCAGTTGTTCCCACTGGGATAACCTTCTCCAGGGTCGAAGCGAAGCTCTAGTACACCAATAGTTCGTGGTAATTGCTCCTAGAGCACACATAGATCTTAAACTGCTTGCAGTTTAAACAAAGATTACAGCCTTTAGAAAAAGCAAAGACTATAAACTGCTTGCAGTTTTTAAACAGATACAGCCTTTAACTGCTTGCAGGTAATGAACAGTATAGCTTTAAGTTATTACACAGAAACAGAACAGATCACAGAACGACTTGAACTGGGACAGTTCGCCTCTTTAAAAATAGTTAAAAGAGTATTTCCCAGTCCATTAAAACTTACCTGTATATATGTTATAATACATAATAAAACTTTATAGTTTTGTACAGTTTTGTTCCGTTTGTTCTAAGAGAGAGAGAGTCGAAAATAGCGTAACTACTTTTTAGCTAGTCCGCCTTCACCTCTGAAGAAGCTCTACTATAAAACGGCTTGAGGTCGGCCGATAGACCACTGGTGGAAGAGAAAGGGGTGCGGGTCCTGATCAACTAAATTGCAACAGAACTCCCTCAACCAAATAAATTGCTGCTCAACTTGTTGGCTAATCGCTACAATATCTGATTACCCGGTGCTGCTCAACTATACCAACAATATTATTTATATTTGAAATATATAAATAAAGCTGTTTCGGGATATTTTACTGTGTGTTCATTTGAAAACTAGGAGGCGGGTAACAATACTCCATCGATAACTTTGTCAAATTTTACTCGATCCTTTTTAAAATGTTGTAATGGCTGAACAGGTAAATAAGTATATCGTAACTAATTTTTCCTCCACTAAAATATGTAATTTATCACCGTTCTCACCTGTAATTTATCACTGTTCTCACCTGTTCTTTATCGCTCTTCTCACCTGTAATTTGTTTACAATATAGTTGGATTAAAGATGAAGTTTGTATGATGATAAATGTGTATGTTTATCATATTACTTGTTGATTAATGTAGGAAATTAACAGCAAAGCTCAAAACTTAGTATAACATGTTACCTGTTCGTTGATTAAAATATTATTTAGCAGTGGGAGGAAACCAGAGGACCCGGAGAAAAAAACCACGAAGTTGGAAAGGCGACCCTACACCCTGCCACGTGTAACAAGGGAAACGAAACCACACCAGTTGACTCAATGACAGTCCGTATCATTGCTACGGGAGATGTGTAACAAACTGTTAAATATACGGGAAGTGATGTCACCTCATTATGGCTACACTTGACAAATATAGTTCAAGGCGTAATTCGAGTGCTAGACGTATTGTGCAATGCATCGAAAAAGAAATGTATGTGACAATGACGGCCATTGGGTTAACTTATGCAACAAATCACCAAATTATCACCACTTATTTGCTGGGACGAGATGAAACGATTTTCGTTTCGTGGCTAAATGACTGCCTAAAAATAAAGCTGACAATTTCTGCTATTTTTGGTTCAAAATTCAAAAGAACATAACTTGAAAAGAATATTTTTTTCTGTTGCAGCAAAGACTTTGATCGATTTGTAAGATCAGTACATGTAAACTAAACATGTATACTATCTTAGTAATCTTATAAACACCCGCCATACCCATTCAGATGACTGTTATATTTAATAGAAGTTTTGACAAGGTTTCAACGTCAAGGTGACCCACAAAGTGCTGATCCCTATCTTTTACACCATCTTTTGTCTTACAATATTCTTTTTTATTTTAAAATTAAAACGCGTGGAATATAATAACAACACGTACTATAAACAAACAGGATCTCCCTTTCTTCATGAGCGAATAGTTTCCGATCACCGATTAAGACCCCTACGCGCAAGCGAATTATTGAAATATGGTTGAACCATGAGTTAGTCCCAAAATGGCCTAGTTTGTGTTGAGTGAGAGGGAGATAGAGAGAGATACTAACATATAATTCAATTTTATTTCAATTATTCGCTTACGCGTAGTGGTCTTTATAATAACAATAAATTTTAATATTCTAAAATTCATTTAAACAGATACCAATTGATTAAAAATGAAATATTCTAGTGAAAGCGTTCAGTAGATTAATTTAAATGACACAAATTAATTTGAAATTCAGTGGTATGAAATTATGGCGGTATATTAGTGCCAAAATTCTAACATGCTTTCGTCTAATTTCTTACTTCTATTCATGTAATTTCTAACCTCCATTCATGTAACTTCTAACTTCTATTCATGTAATTTCTAAATTAAGACAATGTATAATTCAACTTCTTTATTTGTTCAGTGTAAATATCAATTCTATTTCATCTTATTTCTAATATTGGGGCGACAAATGTCTACTTCATTGTGGTGTTACATGTTAAGCATGAACGGCAAACAAATTTAGAATTTTGATACATCTACCTAGCAACCATCATTATGACATCGTTTGGTGTCGCCACCGTGTGCTCAGTTTGGGAATTGAGCACCTGATCGGGACCATTCTATTGATACAAACCACTCCCTCTTCGTCAGATTGAGTGGCTTGCCTCAGTGTTAAAATTGAAAACAACATCGGGAGAGAGAGATGGGGACATGGGGTTTAACATCAACTCGACAACAACCAGGTCATTTCGGTATTAACACCGTTCAATTGTATTTCAATAATTCGCTTGCGCGTAGGAGTGTTTAGCAGTGGGAGGAAACCGGAGGACCCGGAGAAAACCCACGAGGTTGGAAAGGCGGCTCTGCTCCATGTCACGTAAAAACGGGAAATCGAAACCACGCCAGTTTATTCAATGACAGACCTTATGTTACAGCGTACACGTGCTAACCATTCGGCCATCCTACCCTCTAAACAACATTGAACGTGATATAAATGTATGGTTTGCAAATATTATTTCGAATACCGTGGCTAAGTGGGTAAGACGCAGGCTCGCTAGGCTGTGGGTCGGGAGTTCGATCCCTGCATTGGTCGAAAAAAGTTCATCCAGATTTTCTGGCGTGGTTCCCCCTTATTAGTGTCTTGTCGTTCCGATGGGATGAAAACCCGAGGTTCCATGTACATGTTGGCGTGCACGTAAAAGATCCCGTGACCGTTACACTTCGATATAAGTCCACGTCGTAGATCCGTTCTCCGGGCAATATTTCCCTAAAGCACACTGTATGGCGTATGTCCGTCTCCATTAGCCCGGTTCGGAACAAAACAGTAGGGCGTTAAACCCTCTTTCATTTCATTTCATTTTCTATTTCAAATATAAGCTAAACGGGATTTGGAGAATTTTATTCTATTTTTTTTTACGGTTGAGCCAATAATTAATATCTATATGCAGTTGGTCTATATTAACACAGGGTATAAATGTTATGGATAGGCCTACACAGATACTGAGTTTAATACTAAGTGACCTATCTCTCTCTCTCTCTCTCTCAGCACTCCTTCCAACCTTCAACCAAACGAAGAATGGGTCGTTTATACCAATTATGGTCCCGATCAGGTGCGCAATCATCCAATTGAGCACACAGTGGCGACACCAAACGATGTCATAATGATGGTTGCTAGGTAGAAGTATCAAAATTCTAAATTTGTTTGCCGTTCATGCTTAACATGTAATACCACAATGAAGTAGACATTTTTCGCCTCAATAATAGAAATAAGATGAAATAGAATTGATATTTACACTGAACAAATAAAGAAGTTGAATTAATTATACATTGTCTTAAATTAGAAATTACGTGAATGAAAGTTAGAAGTTACATGAATGGAGGTTAGAAGTTACATGAATGGAGGTTAGAAATTCGACGATAGCATGTTAGAATTTTGGCACTAATATACCGCCATAGAATTATACATTGTCTTAAATTAGAAATTACGTGAATGGAAGTTAGAAGTTACATGAATGGAGGTTAGAAGTTACATGAATGGAGGTTAGAAATTAGACGATAGCATGTTAGAATTTTGGCACTAATATACCGCCATATGAAATGCCGTACCATATTGGTAGTGATAAGAAAATTAATTTAGAATTAATTATTTTGACATGCAATGGTATGAAAATAATCAAAATTATATTGAATAAAAAGTACAACTAGGAGTATATAATTGTAATAACCATTAATAACCATTACCTTTTAACTGAGATGGGGGGGGGCGGTGAATGGCCGCCGAATGGTTTGCACGTGCGCGCTGTATCATAAAGCCTATCATAGAGTCAACTGGCGTGGTTCTCAATCTCCAATCCCCGGTTGTATGTGACAATGAGTGGGGTCGCCTGTCCAACCTCGTAGGTTTGCTCCAACTGCTAAAGACCACTACGCGCAAGCGAATTATTAAAATAAAATTAAAACCATATGTTAGTCCCGAGATGACCTGGTTTGTGTCGAGTGGACGTTAAACCCCATCTCTCTCTCTCTCCCGTCCTGTCCTACTGATAGAGCAGGAGCCCGGGGATTCAACCTAGCTGAAAATAGACTAGTCTCTCTCTCTCTCTCTCTCTCTCTCTCTCTGTGAGATTGCGTGAAACACGTACGTCGCCAATAGATAAGTTCCTAAACTTTTTGTCTTGGTTTGTGCATGTAAAAGTAGCCTACCCATGGCAGTTTGAATACTAGAGTAGACTAGCTGTAGGGCTGATGTAGGGAACGATTTCCCTCATAGCAGACTTGTGTGACGTATGTCGTATCTATGCAGAACAGCAGGACGTTGTGTTATAGATACTACCCTATGTCAACTGGTACCTGCCACTCAGGCCTACCTGTACACCTATGTCAATTGGTACCTGTCACTCAGGCCTACCTGTAGCCCAAAACACGTCCTGGATTAACTAATTTTATTTCACAGTCTTGTAATGTTTGTTGCTAGGGCAGACCCGGTGGAGTGGGGGGGGGTGGCTTTAGCCTATTGATTTCAACAATTTCCGATAATTATTGCCTGAAATATGGCCTTTGATCAGTTTGAAAAATCTTGTAGATACTCTGAGATAAGATCTGGATGTCTTGAAAATGGATACACAGTTAGGTCGCGGACTGGGGAAGATGGCTCATTTTTTGCCCTCTCGCTAAAACTCCTCGTGCTGCCTATTTAATATTTTAACTTGATAGATACAGCAAAAGTAGTGTTAGCAAGCACGCATCATCGGTCAGCGTGTAAAATATTCACAAAATTATCTGAATAAGAATTATATTTGTTCTCGCCATGACACAAACATGCTACGCGGTTAAGTAATTGATGATTGTATTGGACACTGTACACCAAATATTTGTACGCCGTCAAGGGCGGTTAAGTAATTAATGATTATATATAGGACACAGTACACCAAATATTTGTACGCCGTCAAGGGCCAGGGCTATTTTTATACGCCCACATGGAAATGTGGTCGTATATTGCGTCGCCCCCGTCTGTCGTTCACAATTTTTGTGAACGCTCTAGAGGCTAAAGTTAATATCCGAGTTATTTGTGCCAAGCTAAGACATGGCTCCCTCAATACAAGTTAGTTCTGGGTTCGTTAACATTAAAATGTAGGTAATAGATATGTAAGAAGCAGAATAAAAGTATTCTAAGATGTTAAACCAGTGTTGTCATCCAGAACGTAACATAAAGACCCAATACTGCAATACATGCAGCCATAGGCGTACGGGGCCGAACTTGTTTGCGGGGGCCAGCACATTTTCCCGACAAATATTTTTCTTTAGAGTCCGCGGAACCGCGGGCGGCGAAGCCGTCCGCTCGCAAGCGCCGAAGTCGCGAAGCGTCCGACGGGAGCGGGGGGGGGGGGGCTCCCCCAGAAAATTTTGAAAACCAGACGGCCGTAGACGCGATTTCCAGGCATTTCGAATACTTTCTATTAATTTGGGGTAGTAAATTATGTCAGTTGCAGCATAAAAACTGGTAAAAAGTCATCTTTAAAATACAAGCTCTAATACGCGGCTTTTTTCAAGTTTGCAATTTTTGGGGAAATGTTCCGGCATTTGCTGGCGACCAAGTGCATTTTCTGGTCGCCGTACTAGGGGCATTTCTCTAACTCGTGTCATGGATTTCAAAATTTTAGGCGATGTCATTTAGTGAGCAATTTCAAAATTTCCTGTTCTACAAAAAGTTAGTGGGTCCGTTTTCTTCCCCAAAGGCCTTCTTCTGCCTTAACGATCTGGACCCTCGTGTTTTAACTTTATTCTAACGAAGACGTATTTTAACGACGAAGAGAGAAGATGACCCACCGACTCTTCTCACAACAAAATACTTTAACACCACCGTGTTTTAAAGTGATATTTTACATACAAGGACGTGTATATGTTTTTATCGTTTAAATCGTTAGTTATACGGGTCGTTTTACATTGTCTATTTCACATTTAATAAAATGAGATATTCAAAATACAAACTATTTATAAACACTCCGTTGATCTGTTTCTAGGTGATAAAGTTAAACTATTATACAAAGTTTGTGTAGCTATTTATCAAGTGTTGACAGCAATGATTTATATGTTTATTATGAAGGACCATGATATTATTCCCCAAGGAATTAATAATATTCAGGTTATTGCATGTTGTTAATTCGATATCGTATCATACACTGTTAAAATAGGTACAAGTAAAAACAGTGGTAAGAAGTGTAAACTTTACACCACAACTACTAGACTGGTTTACAACGTTAAAGTCAGTAGTTTGATATAATTTACACCACAGCTATTTTTTAAAAGAACGTTAAAGTCAGTATGTAGTTTGATATAATTTACACCACAGCTACTGGCATGGAACGTTAAGTCAGTAGTTTTATATAATTTAATCTCTATAAACCAGGGAGGTAGAATGAAAGTGTGTAGAACCTCCATCACGTCTTATTTTAACTTAAATATAAAATATATCGCTTTATAAAACGTCTATAGCTTTAATGTATGAAACACATCTATAAGAAACTATGTGCAGAGTTTTGTGTTTCTGGTATAATTCTTAAATTAGGTCTGAGAATGGTTTGTGAAACCGAGGGACCTGCTGTGCTATTTTTTAGATTAGTGAAGTTCTATTCCATCAACATTACATTTTGGTACGACCTATCCCAGCTTTCAAGTCTCCTTGTCAGAATGGCAGGACTGGATGATCTGACAATGACAGTTCCTAACCATGTTCAATATAATATGTGACTCATCTCAGAGTCTCTCAGTGTCCTGCAGTTACTATTAGAACAACCTGTACATGTCTTGTCCGTGGGTTACTATTAGAACAACAGAATTATAGTTAGTACCCACCGGGCAACCATACCAGTAAATTTATGTTAACTGGGTTTATGATACAGCACATACGTGCTAACCATTCAGCCCCCCCCCCCTATTAACAACAGAATGCAATTCATAACATTTCACTTTATGAACAAGATAGCGTTTATATTGTATATAACTAATACACAACATTGTTTATACAAGATAGCGTTTATATTGTATATAACCAATACACAACATTGTTTATACTGTTGGAAGACACGATGGCTAAGTCATAAGATACTGGCTCGGTAACCTGCAAGTCCCCTGTTCAATCCTTGTAGTTGCAGTGGTCCATAAAGTTCATCCAGATTCCCCGGCATTGTTCCTCTTTGCCAGGGATCCATGACAGAGGGCCTGGTAAGGGATAGCAAGACAGAATGTTTCTGAATCACTGAATAATATGATAATGAGTGCTGCCTTGGTTATAAACTAGACGGAAATGTTACTGAACCACTGAATTCTATCTACAAATCACTGAACAGATCTTCAGGATCTATATTAGATACATTAGAATTATTAGAACTACTTTTACTCATCTGACCTCGACCAACATCATAACTAAAAATATAAAAAAATAAGATATATAATTTATATGAATGATAGAGATTAAATAAAATGAAATAAAATGGAGGATGAAAGCTCTACTGTTCTATTCTGAATGAATGAATGAAATGGGGTTTAACGTCCTACTCTTCTGCACCTAACCTGGGCTAATGGAAGACAGGCATACGCCATACAGTGTGCCATGAGGGAAATTTTGCCCGGGCAATGGCGCTATGGCCTACTCTTATATCGAATTCCAACTGCCAAGGGATCTTTTACATGCACGCCAATGTGTACACGGGACCTCGGTTTTTCGTCCCATCCAAATGACTAGGCAGCTGTCCTTGTCAGGCCCTCCATTCTGCATCACTGACATGGGGAAACCATTCCGGAAAATCGAGATGAACTTTCTCGGCCAATGCAGGGATAGAACACCCGACCTCCAGGCTAGCAAGCCAGCGCCCTACCCACTTAGCCACGTGATCCCCGGCGCTAATGTAGATTAAGGGGGTTGAGTGGTCTAGTAGTTTAACGCATGTGCATGAAATCATAAGGTCTGTACTTGAGTCAGGTGGTGGGGTTTCGAATCCCCACTTAAATGTGACAAAGAGTAGGGTTGTCTGTCCAACCTCATGGTTCCTTGTGCACTGCTCAAGACACAAACCTGCAAGAGAATTGTTGGCAAGAGAATTGTTGGCATAAAATTAAACATATTGAGTGGATGTTAAACAATATTT
This sequence comes from Patella depressa, assembly GCA_948474765.1. NCBI lineage: Eukaryota > Metazoa > Mollusca > Gastropoda > Patellidae > Patella > Patella depressa. Next base: position 72,675,445 of record OX419720.1, on the reverse strand, counting down.
GCAGCCAATAAAAATGTATGGAGAGTGCCATTCACCATGGGTTCCGCATTTCAAGTGGTCAGCTCTAAATACTGGCAAGCTATCAATTCTAATTGAATGATTTTGTATTTTCAATATCATAATAGTCTATTATACAGTCTTCAACTTTTATAAGATCAACTACACAGAGATGTATATTAAACAAACTTTAACTGACCAGGTTTAAAAATGACTCAGGTACTTTGTCATAAGGGTACCTGATTTAGGTTGCAAATATTGAATTTATTACCTCTCATTGGACGTATTTCTAGTTATTTTAGGTAGAATAGGTTTATAATATTTTAATTACCTCTCATTGGACGTATTTCTAGTTACTATAGGTAAAATAGGTGTATAACATTAATTACCTCTCATTGGACGTATTTCTAGTTACTTTAGGTAAAATAGGTTTATAATATTTTAATTACCTCTCATTGGACGTATTTCTAGTTACTTTAGGTAGAAAAGGTTTATAATATTTTAATTACCTCTCATTGGACGTATTTCTAGTTACTATAGGTAGAATAGGTTTACTTGGTGTCCCTGTTCTTACACTTCCTCTCTTTCTAGCTGGCCTTAAAAATACAACATAATAACCATAATATTCACATACAGTTACCATAACAACCATATATAGTTACCATAACAAACACATATAGTTACAATAACAACCACATATAGTTACAATAACAACCTTTTGAATGGATAGTAAGTAATCTAACTGTCCAATGAAACCTTAGCCTACTGTGTATAAATTCTACCTTTTAACTATCGTAGAAGATGATGATTCAATCTCGTCCTCCCCTAAATCTAATGAACAATCTAGATCACCAGTTTTACGGCCCACATTCTTTCTCTGACGTTTAGGTGGTGGCGTCTAAAATAAATAATAAAGCTTTGTATATATATACATGGTACTTTGAATAGGTTTTCAAATTTTCTTTCGTCATTCAATAAATATTAATTATTGATATCATGTAATATTCAAAAATAAACATTTATTTTAAGAAAGTTCCTTAATGCGTTCCTGTGTCAGTAGTGTGGGACAGTTGTTCAGACGGCAGGGTGTCCCCTCTTTTAGTGGGGTAGTACAGATGGTCAGACAGCATGGTGTTCCCTTGTTAGTTGTTTGTACCGGAAGGAAAACCCAGATCCTGTGTGTAAGAGAAGGCTGTAGTCGGACATAATGCTCCTAGTATCAAGTCCATCTAGTATGTCTATCTTCATCAGTTCCAACTCTCCAATTACAGATAATAAAATAAAAACCTGATGGAAAGGGAAGTAACTCTATATAGTTTTATATACCCAACCTCTTCCTCGTCTGTATTTTCTTCTTTATCACTAGAAAATAAAAACAATGGTGATTAAAAACAGACTCTACAAAATCCAAATTCTATCAAATAATGTGACTACGGCTGACTATCTTTAAACGAAATAATTATATAAAAGTGGAATCATATAAGAAAAAATTATATAAGAGTGCGTATTTAATAATTAAGGTTTATTTACCTTTCTTCATTATTTGTTTCCACCTGTCGTTCTCTGTTTTGTCTTCCATTTCCAGTAGAATTCAACTGTGACACTGTAAAACATATAATATAATCTTTTTATCTTTATCTCATACATGTTTTGTTTGCTATGTTTGTGTTCTGCTGTGCAGTTTTTCTGAACAACCTATTAAAAGTAGAGCAAACAAAACAAAATTCTGTTAAAAGAATGTTTTTTTTTTTCTGGTAAGGTTAATAAGAAACTGGCTAATGCAGTTGGCAGGCCATTGCCCATACAACCACTGGTTAATATGAGTTATCTCATGCTATTGTTCACAATCTTATTTTTCCTTTTGTACCAAAGAAGCAGACAAATCTAATCCAGGGCGAATGGGGCTACCCAACCCTTTTATACTTTATTTATTAAAAAGTGAGCGTAGGACTTTTTTTTAATTTAAACAAGATGACTAGTCATTAAACATACCATGCCCTTGAACTTGTTTCCAAGAAAAAAGGAAAAATACCTTCTTTATGCTATTGGTAATCAATATAAAAATGTATCATATTTCGCAAACAGTGTCACTGGTTCCAGTATTGTGGCCCTGTTTAGTAGATATTACTCACTATTTCTGAAAACTAATAAAGATTTACTCATCATAAATAAAAGTGATACCTGGTGTTCCGTCATCTTTCTCATCATCTTGACCATCACCTGTAATAACATATCAAATATTTTCTTCAAACATTCTTTCCTAGAAAAACATTTATCGGGTGGTTATTTCAAATACAAGTATGGCAATCTTACTAGAAACATCCAATCTTACTAGAAAAATACTAGATACAGGGCAAAAATGTAAGTTTTTTTCTAACTGGCGACTGATAATCAGTGATGTTTGCTCAAGTAACGTCATAGGTAGCACGCGAAGATTACCTAATCTCCCAGCGTTAGTGAGCGCTTGATGTATATGCTCACAGAAAAAACTTGGGCAGTGGATCATCCGAGAATTTATTGGGCTTCGATATTTGTAATAAATAGTCAGCGATACATCATCATGTATACACAATGAATATTCCTGTAGCAAGGTACCGAGAGAAGTAAGTCACCTGATCAATTTTTTATATCAGGGGTATTCACTGATATTTACAATGTTTTGAGAAGGATTAGAAGCAAAATTTAATTATAAATTAATTAGTTTGAATATGTTTTTAAAAGTAATTTTTAGTAGTATAAAAATTGTCCATTCATAAGTAAAACTTGGGTCACATAAAAAAACATTTTTTAACAGAAAATAATTAAAAGTAATATAGAAATCATTCATACTTGAGTAAAACTGATAAATCTTACAACTTGGGTCATATAAAAAAATATTTTCACTGCCTACAAATTATTGTACCATATGTTACTTGAGAAATGATCTTGTTAGTGTCAAGTGGATGTTAAACCCTAAAGTCTCTCTTACCTGAACCATTTTCTTTTAAATGTCTTATTTTTTCTTTTTTACTATTTAATACGGCAACAAACTAAAAATAAAGAAATTTGTGTGGATGATATAATAATGGCCGACCTCTGATTACACAGTGCTAAAGGGAGATAATTTCCTATAATTTCAGGAATCCAGAAATTATTTGAAACTAAAATTAAGAATCAGATTTTCATATTTTATCTTACATTACACAAATTCAACTGATAAATCATTCATACTTGGAGCACTTGTTATTTACCTTGGAAAATAAATCTTTTTCCATTCCTTCTTTAGCAGCAACACATTTTTCCAGCCTCTATAAAAAAAAAGTTAAAGTTGAAATTAGAAACAAACCTACAGAGCTATTAATTTTTGTCATTTAGAAGGATTGTCATATGGTTACAAAATAATTCAATAATTCGCTTGTGTGTAGGTCTTTAGTAGTGGGAGGGGTCTCAGAGAAAGGCAAACAATTTGGACAGATAACTCTACTCCTAGTCACGTTCAAGCTGAGGAACGAAAACACTTGACTTAATATGTTGGACAGACAACTCTACTCCTTGTCACGTTCAAGCTGAGGAACGAAAACACTTGACTTAATACATGGACAGACAACTCTACTCCTAGTCACATACAAGCTGAGGAACGAAAACACTTGACTTGATATGGAAATATTTTAAAAATGGCTAATTCACGATTGTCAATATAATAATCTAAAAACATGTAGAATCGACTAAGCAGCCACAAACGACTCAATTTGCACTGTTTAAGTATTTCACCAAACGTAATTGATTAGAAATTACCAAATAATTTTTCTTCAATTTTCACTCATCCTCGATATCGTCAGTGGTACCATTACGTTCTATCCAGCACACCCAGGGATCATCCACGGGGGAGAAACAGTCAAATTATCTGCCCTTGATACATGTGCTATTCCTATCGACCAATCGAGTGGGTGACAGGAACGTAAACAATGATGATAAGACTAAGACAGGTGTGTAAACTGTTTTTTGATTGGTTCAAAGGCAGACAATTTGAATTTGAAGTCCCTGTGAATGCACGAGAGTAAAATGTGCTATTCCTATCGACCAATCGAGCTTTAAAGGTGCATAAACACTACAATAGTATCAAATATATTACGGTATAAATACTACGATGTCATCACCTTTAAAGCCATCATTCGTTCTTGTGACAGTCTGTTATTATCTGTTTCTAGCTGTTTAAGTTGATGTTGATCTCGTTCATTGTTGACTACGCTATGATTTAATATTGTACATATACCAGTCACTGGATCATCTTTTAACATTAGAGTTATACTCCCTAACTGAAACTATAAAACATATACCAGTCACTATAAAACATATACCAGTCACTATAAATCATATACCAGTCACTATAGACCATATACTGTGCCTCCAACAAGATCTTAATATCTGTAACCTATTTAAATACTGTAAACATACTCAATACGAAAATCAAAACAATGATTTACAAGACAGATGCAGTCATGTGAACAGTGTTGTCACTGTTCGTCTCCTGTATTTTCAAAAAAGCCTAAAATTCATAAAAAGATAGGTTGCCAAGCAACAAATACATCCACAGCAGCTATAACACAGTGTATAAATATAATCTCATCTGTTGACTACTCTGGCCTGTAGAGTGTTAACAAGTATAGTCAAAGAGGTCAAGGGTCATAACTATGGCACTAATTATCTGAAATTATTGAAAATCGATAGGCTTCTTTGTATTGTGACCTTTAAAAACACAGTGCATAAACATTAGCCTTGAGAGCGTCCACAAGATTTTTCAAAGGGATCAAGGGCACAACTCTTCCATTAATTATCGGAAATTGTTGAAAATCAATAGGTTTCTGAATTTAAAGTCAATCGGATATTAACTTAAGCCTATAGACGAAAGGACGGAGATAGCGACAATATACGATCATATTTCAATGTGGGGGCTTATAAAAAGTGAACAAACAATTTACCTTAATATCATCTGAGGTGACATGTTTCTTCCACACCAATTCAGCCGCATCATCATTTTTAATTTTAACACTGTATTCAAAATTCATATCATCATCATCTCTGATGAAGGCTTTTTCTGTTTGATTAAAATATGAGGTAAAATCCATTTTTAACCTTTTACGCTGTTTGTCCATATCATCGGCTGAAACTGTAATAAAATTTAGGATATATTGTCCGCAAGTATTTATCCAGTAGTTATTTTCAATAAAAGTATGGCAATTTTGGTATATATGGAAAGTATACATCCATAATCTTACGTTAGTTACATGAAAAATACTGGATTATCCGAAAAATACCCCTGTTTCACTGACTGGAAACTCAACTGTTGTCTGCCAGCTTATTTTGTGCTAGCTGGAATCAGGGAGCGTTTGTTATTTCTAGATCAAATGGTTAGGTTGTTTGGGGAACATTGAGGGACATCACAGTACAAAAGACCCTGCAATTAAACGTCATCGAAAAAATTAGTTGACAGAAAGCCTTAGTCAAATATATCATAAAATATATTTTCACTCAGTGGGAATGGTGTTGCATATATACAGAAGGGAGGTTCAATCTGTAGATTGCTCAGGACCGATTTTTACGTCTACATGACTGGTGTTCCTGCTGCAGAATATGAATGAGGAGTAAACATATAAAGTTGGTTAGACACAAGTATAAATTATAGTCTATTTATGGTATCAATATTCTTGTTGGTGGTAGAGGTGCAGGGTGGGGGGGTGGGCAAAGTTTGCTTCGCTACGGCACATAAAATATATCTTGGCACCACTTGTTGTAATTTTTGATGCTCTATTTTGCTTTAAAGCTTTGAAATGAGAAACCGTACAACAGAGGTCTTAAAATGCTATCTGATGCAAAAATTAAGCATGGTGTATGCCATCCTCGGTTACCCAGTGTACTCATTCCGTTCTACTCCACTATACCCTGGGTTAATCAATAGGGTTTCCACGATTTCAAACTATTTGAATGTAGTTAGAGTGTACGAACCAATCAAAAAACAGTTTACAAACCAGTCTTACGTAGACTCTTCAGCGTCATTTTTTACGTCATAGAACTACATTGTTTACAAACAATGTGGCGGCTTGTTTGATCGATTATGAGAAAGTTTGTAAAAGATTTAATATGAAATTCTTAAATGACACTGATTTTTCTACTACGCGGTAGGTATTTTTCCCAAATGACATATTTGTAAAGTGTGCAAGAACGGACTAAGGTAGCCATGTTTTGGGGGTATTCTTTGTTGGAAAACTATGAGAGTTACTTCCCTTTGCCTATTACCTTTCCAAGTAACGCTTTATGGGATTGGACGATAAAAATATCACAATCCACCAGGGCAGATAATTTGAAATCGTGGAAACCCTATGGATTAACCCAGGGTATAGTGGAGTAGAACGGAATGACTACACTGGGCAACCGAGGATGGGTGACATTGGGTGTAAGCTGGACTCCATCAGTGCAGAAAAGTAGGGCATAAACCCCCATTTTATTTCATTCGTATATCCCCATGTATAACTTACAAGTCCCTATATCCTTATGTACACAAGTCCCTGTCATGTATACAAGTTCCTATATCCCCATGTATAACTTACAAGTTCCTGTCCATGTTGATTGTCCATCCGTTAGTAACAAATTAAAACCATCTTCTTTATCTACTGGTATCGTCGTTAACAGAAAAAACTGCTGACTTCCAACGGTTGTAATCTTTGAAAGAACCTTTTTACTCATGCTTTTACCTTAAACTAAAACAGATATAATGGATATTTATTAGAAAAATTAAAATTTAAATGATTAGGTCTACAGTTGATATCATTGCATGAGATTGGGGATTGATTGATGTCATATCAGTAATCAGGCCTACTACGTCATTATTAGGTAGGCCTACTACTGTACGAAAGGTCGATGTAGGCCTACTACTGTACGTCATTATAAGGTAGGCCTACATCGACCTGCTTAATAATATAGAGCAAAGCTCTTTTCCGGTAATAAAATAGTGTAACTGAAACCATCATCTGTTGGTTTCAGACCAGGAACCATCATCTGTTGGTTTCAGACCAGAACCGGATACACTGCCACTGGGCAAAACAGATAATGTGCATGGGCTAGATCTATTTGTTAAGACCAACTCAATTTTTGTCAAGGTTGTTGAGATGTAAATAAGGTTAGGGTATTTGATTGTTGGTGAGATTGTAGGGTCAGGTTTATGGTTAGGGTTGGGATTAGCGCTAACTCTATCTACATCTTATATACTTCTTTATGTTGTCTGCGATATTATTACTGTGTAATTGTGACCTTCAACCAAACTGGAAGTTGGCCTTATCAAATAGATCTAATGCATGTGCATATTAACATGCTAATGTGCATATTATCTCCTTTCTATCAAATTTTGCCCAAACGAAATTACACAGCTAATTTTAACACTTTTTGAAATTTAACAAAATTAAACTAATATTTATTAGGGGCTCACTCAGAGCTTTATTTTGGTGGTTTTATATTTGACTGGAGAATGTCAAAACCTGGGTTGTGTGTAGAATCGTACCGTGGGTGTAGGTGTACTTTGATACTGATATTGATAAAGAGCAAAGCTCCAAAGCCAACCTGTTTCACAGAGGATTACAAAAGTTTTCTATATCTGTTTAAGATGACTGTCTTGAACATGTGACGTCACATCACGCGACGTCAATCATTGGCTCAATGGCACGTGCATGTTTACAAAAGACGTTACTAGTTTGGGTTGAAAGTTGCCTTTTACTCATTTTAATACCCATTTACACTAAATACGAAATAATTTTTACCTACAAATACTTCAAACGACTTTATTTATTTTTGTACATAAAAAAAAAATGTTTTAGATTTTAATTTGTCGGAGGAAAGAAGTTAATATTTGTGACTCATTAAGTCGCAGCAATGTCATCCTTATCAGTGACTGTGGCGGCCTAGCGAATATTCACTGCTGATCAGTGTGTATATTCAGCTGAATTAATTAATACAAATTATTTATTATTAATTTATAAATCAATAAAAAATGGATCTACCTGCATCCACATCAATGAGGCGGATATGAAAATGGTATTTGAAGAATAGATTGGCACGTATAAAGATTCAATCTATAAAAAAGTAACCTGTTAACCTCTGCAATTTAATTATTTCACTATATTTATAAAGTTCGTTGTTTATTTACAATTTTTTTCTACTTTTGACAGCCATATTCCATTGTTATATTGTTATATTTAAACGAAACGAAATATAAAAGAAAACATCAGTCTATTGAAAATAAAAATTTGCAAACATTTTGGCCCTATACAAAAATTGGCATTTTGAGATTTATTACAGCGAAAAAATCTTTAAAAAGTCTAATATTTCTGATATCATTCCGTAGCAGATTAGTTGATAAATTTTTGATTTAGGTTGAAATTAATACTGGTTAAGGAAGTCTAACTAAATGGCAGTTGAAATTCAATGACTCAAAGATCGCGTCTCTCCCATCTTACAAACTTGGATTCTATTGGACGATATTAATAGATGATCCATTCAAAATAGATGTTATCGGCTTTCGGTAAAATCAACACGTTGAACTTTCTCATGGTCTGAAGAAAATGGTTGGTAAATTTGTCAATTAAATATCATTGAATATAGAGTATTCTATTAGCAATTTTACGTTTTAACAATGACACAAAACTCCCGATTAATAGAGCACACAAAATTAATGAGCGGGAAAACATGTGTGATCCTATTCTATTACTTAGTTCACGAAACCCGACTAATCATGAAAATGATAAATTGAAAGTAAGACAATCAACTACCCAGCTGAGCTCCCATTAGATTTGTCCTTTTCTTAATGCAGCAATCAACGTTATTGTTCTGGTTTTATAGACTAACATGTTTTAAGTGTTCCTCGAACCTCTGCCACCGAGTATAAAATAAAAAGAATTTGGATGTTGTGTCTGAACTACCCTGAACAGTCATAAATTATTATAAACAAATTCATCCTTTGTAATAAGGCCAAAAAAAAAAAGAGTTCTGTTTCCTGTAACGGATGGAAAATAGGGTAGGGTCGGTAGGTAGGTTTTTTTTTTGTTTTTTTTTTTGTTTTTTTTTTTTAAATATTATAATTAGATCTTCTACCATCGTACTACGGGGCATACTCCTGCGCAGTGTTTCGTTTGATTAGAACTAATCCACTTCACACTGCTATCTTGAATGAACATTGTTGTGCTAAATTATTATTGGTCAGTAGTGCCATTACCAACCAATGACCTACATTGTAACAAAAAATAACGGGGTTAACCAGACCTCAAAATATGTTACCGCAATGTATCTAGTGACAATCACGATTTGTTTACGTCATAACCCGCGAAATTTATTATGCTCGATTATCCAGTGCCAACATGTTTTCTTCGTGGGCCATTTTGAAAATTATGCCGAATACGAGAAGAGAACACGCCCCGCCCAATATCAAGAATATGACTTCTATCCAGCAATGGTAAGAGAGGGATTTCTCGCGCCATTGCTTCAGGAATATGACTACGGGGGTCCAGGTCAAAGTTTCAAATGACCAAAACAATTTTTTTAAAAATATTTTTTTGAAAACATACATATAAAGCTACCCAATTTTTTTATTTCATCATAATATTCCAATTAGATCCAAAATCATGGTATTTTAATATCTCAGATCGAGGTCAAAAATGTAATCAAAACTGTCCGTACTGTCTTCAATTTTAAGTTGGGTTGAGTTGGCGCCGTGAACATAAAGTACGAATAGATTTGTGGATGGAATTCTTGGATAATTGTTTAAATGTATCAGAGACTCGATTACGATTTAAATATTATCTTTTGTGGCAAAAGAACTTTTAATCGTTCTATGAAGATACAAACAATAGCGTAGGGAAGCCATTTTGTTCAAGGGAAATAACTTGCGCTTAAAAGTTATCATATCGTACCGTTGCCCGAAATCGGTCCGTAATAAATTTATTTGTCTTTTAAATACCAATCGAGCAGATCCTATCCACCTATTTGAAATATAGGTTCACCTGTTTTTGTCCATTTGCGAGCCGTTACTAATTGGAACAAAAGTTGTGAGGTTTGTAGCTTTTCGGAATGTACATTGGTAAATCTATACGAAACCTGTAGTCTTGTTTTTCACGCCAGTTAGCAATCTCGCGTCAAAAGTATGGCAGATCTCAATAAACGTTTGCTGTACCCGCTTATTCTGATCGGTAAATGCCGATTCAAAGAACGATGACATAAATATTCATTTAAAGCAACAAATAATATATATATTTTCACGAATCCGGTAGGTTTAGAGTATTCGGAACGGTCGCTTGGTAAACAAAAAACTTTTTTATTCCCTTGGCGCTAAAAAAAATATTTTGTAATGGGTCGGTTGGGTTACCGGAAACATAACATTTTTTTTTTTTTGCCTAATGGTAATAAAATTAAAGGGTGACTAATGCGACATAGGCCTAGAGAGGCTAATGTTAGATAGGCCGGTTAATGTTAGATGGGGAGCTTATGCGACATGGGGCGACTATAATGTGACATGGGGCGACTAATGCAACATGGGGAGGCTAATGTGACATGGGGCGACTAATGTGACATGGGAAACTAATGCGACATGTAAAGGCTAATGTGAGATGGGGAGATTAATGTTAGATGGGGCGACTAATGTGACATGGGGCGACTAATGCATTGTGGGGAGCTAATGTGACATGGGGAGCTAATGTGACATGGGGTGACTAATGTGTCATGGGGCGACTAATGTAACATGGTGTGACTAATGTGACATAGGGCGACTAATGTGACTTGGGGCGACTAATGTGATGTGGGGAGCTAATGTGTCATGGGGCGACTAATGTCACTTGGGGAGCTAATGTATATTTATTTGTTACTGGTGAAACATTCTCAACTTGTGTCGCAGAATAAAAATGTTCATCAGCCAGGGAAGGGCAGGTGGTAGGCCTACTGAAAACTATGATATTGAACTACAGGTATCCATTAAAGGTGTTTGTAACAGGTGTACCTGAACAAAATATTTGTAGATGAGCAGGACCGTAGCTAGCGGTGGGGGCAAGACAGGCAGTTACCTGCCCTGGAACAAACCAGACACCCAGTGAGTGGATGCTTTTACCCAATCGGGAAAGAATCGGTTAACCTTTGTTGCCCTTTCTTTTGGTTGCAATACGAAACGACCGACATGACCCTCTTGCCCCTCCCCCTGTTAAAGCTACGGGTCTGATAAGTGACTCTAAATATTCTACTGATGAATGAAGCATTTTTTTTTTTTTTCAGTCGGCGTTGTTTAATTTCCAGAGTTTATTAACGGTTTTGTTATTGTTGATATGTACCTGTACTTATCTGAGATCTATTATACCTAGTATCATTGATAGAAATAAAACAGGGTGAGTACATAGCCCTGTTGGCTGTATAAATAATATATACTACTATAGCCCGGTTGGCTGTATAATATATACTAGGGTGGTTCCCCCTTGTCAGTGGTGCAGGACGGAGGACCTTGTAAGGAGCGACGTATAGTTCTATGTACACACATAGCGTTTCAGTCGGGGCAAAATGTCTCTCATGGCACAGGGGGGGTTGGATGGCCGAATGGTTAGCATGCACGCTGCATCATGAGGTCTGTCAGTGAGTCAACTGGCGTGGTTTCGATTCCTCGGTCGCCTGTCCAACCTTGTGGGTTTTCTCCTCCGGTTTCCTCCCACTGCTAAAGACCCGTTCATGCTAGCGAATTATTGAACCAATTCTGTCTGTGGCGTATGTTCATCGTCAATATACCAGTAGGAGTGGAACTGTTACAGTAGGACCCCATTTTCTCAGCAACTGTTTTAATATTTGTTTTTATCAGTGTTTCCTTTAATTTTATGAATGCTTTAAAATCACTGATCACTGTAGGCATCATCTAATTCTTATTTCAGCTTTCTAGGAATATTTTGGAAATTTGCAAGAATAGGTAAGTCTCTAATATTGAACTCTATATATGTCTATTTCTGTCGTCCATCCATCGTCCACAGTGTTTAAATCTCAGGTGAAGACTTTTCATTGTCATCTGCTAATGCCATGGCGGGTGCATGGAGCTGCAGGGGCTGAATGTTTAATCCCTGGAGAAGACTTTTCATTGTCATCTGTTACTGCCATCGTGGGTGGGGTGGGGCTGAATGGTTAAATCTGTGCAAATGGAATCATGAGGTCTGCAATTGAGTCTAGTGGTGTGATGTTAGTCCCGAAATGACCTAGTTTGTGTTGAGTTGATGTTAAACCCCATTTCTCTCTCACTCTCTCTTTCTAACTGAGATTTAGTGAAAAAATACATCACCTATGGATAAGTTCCTAAACGTTTTGAACATTAAAGAACCCTTGAAAATTAGAATTCGAATAAGAGTAGACACAGTCGCAGCTCTCAGGGCAAAATTTCCCTCGGTGGCATACTGAATGGCGTAAATATACATTTCAAAGTTTTCCTCCCTGTTTCTACACATTGACGTGCACGTAAAAGATCCTTTGACAGTTGGAATTTGAAATGACTGTATGTCGTCGTGCTGCTGTCCTGGCAAAATTTCCCTCACACCAGACGGCATGATGTGTGGCCGTGAACAGAACAGTAGGATGATAAACCCCATTTTATTTCATTTCCAATATTAAATTATTTTACATAATCAAGATATTTTACTGTGTTTTTTAGGTGAAAGAAAAAGTCCATATGTAGCTGTTTGTTGTGTTGCCATGGCAATGAGTATTTTATTCTGGTCCTGATACTCCTCATATTAGAATAATGGACTGGTCCTGATCCTGTATTTAATATTTTAAACAATGAACTGGTCCTGATATTAGAATAATGGAATGGTCCTGATACTTTATTTGAAATAATGGACTGATCCTGATATTAAAATAATAGACTGGTCCTGATACTGTATTTAATATATTAAAACAATGGACTGGTCCTATGTATGAAAGTAAACTAAAGCTGGTGAAGCTTATGATTTTGTGACTGAGGTGTGTTCAGCATGGTGGAAGATGTCTGACAGGGTGCTCTATTTGTAATGATGAAAGATGTATATTAATGTATGGACAGGGTACTCTATTTGTAAAAACATTTTAGGACTTAATAATAATAATAACAGATTTATATAGTGCAAGATTACGCTAAAGTTTCTAATGCGCTTCCAATTCACTAACACTATGAAAGAACTAATTGAATAGGTGTGTTTTCAACTCACGTTTGAATTGGTCAACAGAGTTAATCATTCGTAATTCTTTGGGAAGATTATTCCATAGATGGGGACCTGAGCATGAGAAAGCTTGTTTCCCTAGTTCTAATTTCACATACGGAGTTATCAGTTTATTTTCTGATGATGACCTCAAGGTTCTTGTGTTGTTCTCGCATCATTTTAACAACTGTTTTAAATATAATGGAGATTTGTCATTCAATGTTTTATGAGTTTGCAGCAAGATTTTGAACACAATTCGTTTTTTGACGGGCAGCCAGTGTATACACATGTAAATATTTGACAGTATTCATCACTCATTTAAAGGAGGAGTTCCATATATATTTAAGTGAATAAAGGTGATTAATTTGGGGTGAAAATCTCTTTTGTGGCACCTTTTCAAAGAAATACAAATTTTCATAAGTCCCTGAATTCCTGACTGTTTAAGTGCCTGGTTAATCATGTCTATATTCTTACTGAATTTGTAGTGGTAAGTGATAGTCACGAGTAACAAGTCACTCAACCAATGGAAGAATTAAATTCATAGAATGTGTTTTGTATCATTAGATCTGGGACTGCACCTTTAAAATTCATGGCTCCTCCATTTTCATCTGCTTCAGTAATAGTCGCCAAAACATTCTCACATTTTCTAATTTTATTCAAATTAAGTCTTTAATTTTGTTCCAATTTGATTTTATTTTGGTTGTCTACACGAAGATTAAAGCTCTTCCATATCTATTTCCTGTTCTGATTCTAACCTGGCTTTTTAATGTCTTTGTTATTGGTTGATTATATTTTTCCTCCTGATTGGTTAGATGAGAGAGGTCATTCACATGTTTGCTCCTGAATGGTTAGATGAGCGAGGTCAGTTCACATAATTCCTCCTGATTGGTTAGATGAGCGAGGTCAGTTCACATGTTTGCTCCTGATTGGTTAGATGAGAGAGGTCAGTTCACATGTTTGCTCCTGATTGGTTAGATTAGAGAGGTCAGTTCACATGAACAGCAGTACAATATGTTAGATTTGGATCTGGCAGTTTTTTGCTAGATTAATTCTCAATATTAAATCTATTCATTACATTATTGTATGTATTCATTACATTATTGTATGTATCTAACCTGGTCAGCTAGTCATTACATTATTGTATGTATCTAACCTGGTCAGCTAGTCATTACATTATTGTATGTATCTAACCTGGTCAGCTATTCATTACAATATTGTATGTATCTGACCTGTTATTCATCACATGTATGTATATTCATACAAACCAAGAAATAAGCAACCTATGACTGTCATTTTGATCTTTGTGGTTAAATGTATTAAATATAATAAACATCGGTAAAACAGTCCAAAGTCTGGATTAATTCCTTGCATTGTCTGTGACTGGTTCCTTATTTTCAGGCTTGGTATATGATTTTTCAATGTACATAATTTAACATACATAAATTGTCTCATAACTATGAATAAATTGAAAGACAACAACATTTATTTTGATTTAATTTTTGCTTAATAATCATTACCTTTCTAACTGAGATTGCGGGGGGAGGGGCTGAATGGTTTGCACATGGGCGCTCGGGCTGTATCATAAAGCCTATCATAGAGTCAACTGGCGTGGTTCTCAATCTCCAATCCCCGGTTGTATGTGACAATGAGTGGGGTCACCTGTCCAACCTCGTAGGTTTGCTCACACTGATAAAGACCACTACGTGCAAGCGAATTATTAAAATAAAATTAAAACCATATGTTAGTCCCGAGATGACCTAGTTTGTGTCGAGTGGACGTTAAACCACATCTCTCTCTCCCGTCCTGTCCTACTGATAGAGCAGGAGCCCGGGGATTCAACCTAGCTGAAAATAGACTAGTCTCTCTCTCTCTCTCTCTCTCTCTCTCTCTCTCTCTCTGTGAGATTGCGTGAAACACGTACATCGACTATAGATAAGTTCCTAAACGTTAAACCTCATGTCTCTCTCTTTTTAACTGAGATTGGGTGAAACACATCGCCTATAGATAAGTTCCAAAACTTTTTATCTTGGTTTGTGCATGTAAAAGTACCCGTAACAGTAGACTAGCTGTAGGGCTGATGTAGGGAAAGATTTCCCTCATAGCAGACTTGTGTGACGTATGTCGTATCTATACTGAACAGCAGGACGTTGTGTTATAGATACTGCCCTATGTCAACTGGTACCCGTCACTCAGGCCTATCTATAGTCCTATATCAACTGGTACCTGTCACTCAGGCCTATTTGTAGCCCAAAACACGTCCTGGATTAACCAATTTTATTTCACAGTCTTGTAAAGTTTGTTGTTAGGGCAGGCCCGGCGGAGTGTGGGCGGAAGGAGCTTTAGCCTCCTTAATAATATGGTCGCAAGTACTCTTTTCTTCACCCTCGTGTATAAGAACCTAGGATGGAAGCCCGCTCCCCACCAAGAATTGCTTCAGCATGCCCTGGCTAGGGTTTTTAATTTGTAAATGTTGCCCCCCCCCCTCGTCCGTGGATCCGGCGTTCACAATTGTTTGTGGAGCTATAGTCAGCTATAGACTTAAAATTTGTACACATCGATTAAGGCTGTAAACAATTTGATTAAACATTCCGCGCCATTTGTAACAAGGGACTCGAAGAACGTGGCTAGACATATTCCACAAGTCATGCCAAATGGTGACTTCATGTTCTTATCTGGAGAGCACGTATAATAAACACTACAAGAGTAGACCGGAATATACCAGACGCTAGAGATGGGCATTCGATTGAGACTTCTTGCGTATTCCGCTGAACATAACTGATTAGACTCGACACAAACTAGGTAATTTCGGGACTAACATATGATTTAATTTTATATCGCATAATTGGCTTGCGCGTAGGGGTCTTTAGCAGTGGGAGGAAACCGGGGGACCCGGAGAGAACCAACGAGGTTGGACAGGTGACCCTACTCCTTGTCTTGCAACCGGGTATTCGAAACCACGCCAGTTGACCCAATGACAGGCTTTATGATACAGCACGCACGTGCTTACCATTCGGCCACCCCTCCCTTCAAGTGATGGGGGGGGGGTATATTTCATATTGTATCATAGATAATCCCGGTCAGGGGCGTAAATGTGGGGGATGTGGGGGTGGTACACCCCCCCCCCCCCAGCAAAAAAAATAGTCGGTCGCAAAATCAGTGCAGACGGTCGCAAAGTAGAGGTAGTCGGTATCAAAATAAGTATACGTCACGCTACTCACGCAAAACTTTAGTAGAAAAATAGTCGGTCGCAAAATAAGTGCAGTCGGTTGCAAAGTAAATGTAGTCGGTATCACAATAAGTACTCACTGTATACGTCACGCTACTCACGCAAAAAAAATAGTCGGTCGCAAAATCAGTGCAGTCGGTCACAAAGTAGAGGTAGATGGTATCAAAATAAGTACTCACTGTATACGTCACGCTACTCACGCAAAACTTTAGTAGAAAAATAGTCGGTCGCAAAATCAGTGCAGTCGGTTGCAAAGTAAATGTAGTCGGTATCAAAATAAGTACTCACTGTATACGTCACGCTACTCACGCAAAACTTTAGTATAAAAATAATCGGTTGCAAAATCAGTGCAGTCGTTCGCAAAATAGGAGCAGTCTTAGTATAAAATAACCTTGTCGTCAACTTATCATTTTTGAAAAGATGTTGTGTTTCACTCTCATTCTGTTGTGAGTATAATGTTAGTCTTACAACAAAATGTAACCCAGGGAGAAAAATAGTCGGTCTCAAAATAAGTGCAGTCACTGCAGTCGGTCTCAAACACAATGCCAGAATAGATCCCAAATACTATATATTTGCGTGAATCCGTGAGCCTAAATTGCATACGTCACTCTTATTCTGTTAAGTATGTTAAATTGGTCTAACAACAAAATTTCACCAAGGGAGAAAAATAGTCGGTCACAAAATAAGTGCAGTCACTGCAATCGGTCTCAAAAACAATGCCAGAATAGATCCCAATCAGCATTAATTATCTTCCATAGAACTATGTCCTTCTGTAAGGCTACTTATGTATTCCATTGTACTATAGTCTCCCCATACTCCTGCGCAGTGTTTCGTTTGATTAGAACTAATCCACTTCACACTGCTATCTTGAGTGAACATTGTTGTGCTAAATTATTATTGGTCAGTAGTGCCATTACCAACCAATGACCTACATTGTAACAAACAATATCGGGGTTAACCAGACCTCAAAATATGTTACCGCAATGTATCTAGTGACAATCGCGACTTGTTTACGTCATAACCCGCGAAATTTATTATGCTCGATTATCCAGTGCCAACATGTTTTCTTCGTCGGCCATTTTGAAAATTATGCCGAATGCGAGAAGAGAGGAGGGATTTGATTGGACGTTAAAAAGAGACACGCCCCGCCCAATTTCAAGAATATGACTTCTATCCAGCAATGGTAAGAGAGGGATTTCTCGCGCCATTGCTTCAGGAATATGTAGTCTCCCGTGTATTTCATATAACTACGGCCTGCTGTATAATCCACAGAACTATGGCCTCTTGTAAGGCCTCCTGTGTATTCCATAGAACTATGGTCCCCTCTGCATTTTATAGAACTATACGACCTCTTGCGTATTTCATAGAAATGTGGCCAATGGCAATGTCTTAAGCTCGAGACAATTTGAAATAACGGTACGCCAACATCAAAGGTCATATATATTACTTAAAGTAGCTAAGTCTCTAACTCAATATCATCCAAAATCTTCAACATTGAAAACAAAACACGAATTATTTGTCATTTTAAATCAACATTGATGCTGTGATCTTACCGGAAAAGGATGGGCTTCTGATATCCAATATTTAAGACAAAATAAACATTTTACCAGTGGTACACGAATCGTGGTATAATGCGTTTCAGCCCCAGTTCGAGGAAATTTGCATTCGATTGAGACTGCCGGCTTATTTCGCCCAACATAACTGATTTCAAATTAGAGTAAAAACGGAAATCATTGAATATAAATCAGTTAATACATTCTTATTACAGTGTTATATGCGTTGTGACCCATGTGTGTCAATTGCTAGGTCCCCAATGTTAGCGATGTAGCCCCTTTAAAGCGGGAATTTCCTATTTTCTAAGAAAGTCAAACCCTTATTATTTCTATGTCTTTTGCTCAAATGGTTGTCAACTCGTTATTATACAATCATGGGCATTATTTCCCAGGCATTTAAATACATACATATTAAAGTCTCACACTCGGTCATTAAACTATGGAGCGGAATTTCCCCCATAATTCTAAATCCTAACCTAGTAATGCGTATGCTAATATGCTTACTTCTATGCATGTAACTTCTTACTAACAAATGTTAAATTGGCTATTTAAACTTGTAAAAATGCTAATTTATATTACTTATTTCTTAAATATTGCAGTTAGAATTTGTATTTTGTTCTCTTTCCATTACTAGTTTTAATTTATTGTAGTCTGTTTAGTTTCGTTAACATTTTGACATTTCACAAATGTTGCGCGGTAAAGCTGTCATAATTCTAAGCCAAATTTTGCTAACAGACGCCGCTGTTTACAATTGTATGGAGGCTGATTGGGGACATGCAAAATCTCGCCCTTTTCATAACCCGACATAGACCAAAATCATAAACTATTCTATGTTTAGAATATATAAATAGGATTCTCTGTCGTGCATTTATCATAATAATATTGCTAAATCGATCGATTTAGCATATTGTGTTTCTAAAAGAACAATAAAATATATAGTAAGAACTAATTACGTCATGCATGGGAGTGTATAAATAAATATAAATAGGTAATCATTTTTCCCCTCAAATTTATGAAATATTTTAGGCACATAAGTAAATTTTTTTTTGATATTATTTTTAACTTTTTATTGGGTCAAGCTTCCAAATTTTCATGATCCTCGGTGGCTCGGTGGGTATGTCCCAGACTCGGTCTCGGGTTCGCTGCCGGTGATGGAACAGAAAGTCCCTCGGGTTTTCCACGGGTTTAACGCCCTATATTCTTCTGCACCTAACCTGGGCTAAGGAAAGATGGACATACGCCATACAGTGTGCTATGAGGGAAATTTTGACCGGATAGCGGCGCTACCACCAATGTGTATTATACACGGGACCTCGGTTTTTCGTCCCTTCGGTTCCTGACGTGGAACAATGTCTAGTCGTTCTAATGGCGTGCACGTAAATGAACCCTGGACGTTGGAATTTGAAATAATAATGAGCCGTAGCGCCTCTGTCCGTGCAAAATCACCTCACACTACACACTTCATGGCGTGTTCTCGCCTTGATGCTGAACGACGGGACATTGTTCCACGTCAGCAACCGAAGGGACGAAAAACTGGGTTCGCTGTCGGTGTTGGAAGAGAAAGTCCATTGGCTTTTCCACGGGTTTAACGTCCTATATTCTTCTGCACCTAACCTGGGCTAAAGAAAGATGGGCATACGCCATACAGTGTGCTATGAGGGAAATTTTGACCGGGTAGCGGCGCTACGGCCAATACACGGGACCTCGGTTTTTCCTCCCTTCGGTTACTGACGTGGAACAATGTCGAGTTGTTCTAATGGCGTGCACGTAAACGAACCCTGGACGTTGGAATTTGAAATAATAATGGGCCGTAGCGCCTCTCTCCGTGCAAAATCACCTCACACTACACACTTCATGGCGTGTTCTCGCCTTGATGCTGAACGACGGGACGTTATACTCGATTTCATTTAATGATAAATTAAGGGAGAATAGATAGGCCCAAAAAGCTGACTAATGTAAAGGGAATTTGCTGAAAATTTCAGTTTCCCTCTGACCGAGAATTTAGCGATTGAATTTTGCGCATAGCCTCGATCATCATTACTAAAGTCGGTAAGATACAAAAAGAACCACATAGTCTCGATTATCCATTTTTTTGATTTAATCATGAATCAGCGTTGAGCATCAGATCGGATCTTTATACAGTAAACATCACAGGCTAAAGGTGACATCGACAATTGGTAATGCAGATTCTGCTCTTGCATAATGTATGTTTAATTTCCAAATCACCGGGTTGTCTTATGAAGTAGAGGGTCTCCTTGGGCATTGGGCGAACGATTCGCCCCTTAAATTGATCTTATTAATCTCATTCCAAAGTTTGGGTTTGTGGGTGGGTGAGGTGTGTCTGTGTGGAGTGGGAGGGGTGTGGCTTTGCTTTAATATTTATATCTGAATTATCATTTCCTGTTTCTCAATTCAATCTCAAATAAAATAACATATTGTTTATAAACCAAAACAAACACAAAATAGCTTTTTTCTACCGGTGTATTTCTATATTATTTAAATAATATAAGAATAATTTACTTTTGTACGTAACATATTTTATATATCTTTAGCAAATTACTTCTCTCAAAAATATTGAGAACGAATATTCTAAGCCTAATTTTGCTAACAGACGGCGCTGTTTACAATTGTATGGTGGCTCCTTAGGAACACGTAAAAATGACCCGATAAATAAATGGGCTATTTTATCGTCCATTTTCACAAATAATGCACTATCGATTGTTTTGGCTTTTTTGTTTTCTAAAAGAATAATATATAGCAAGAACTCATTATAAATCGGTCATGCTTAGTTTGGCTTATCTCTTCCCCTCAAAATTATGAAATGCTATACGCACACAAACAAAGTATTTATGATATTATTGAAGTTACCTATATCGGGCTAGGCTTCCAAATCATCGGGAGTCGCGGTGTCTCGGTGAGTAAGTCACTGGCTCGGTAACCAGGAGATCTCGGGTTTCCGGCTCGCTTTCCACCTGTTAGTGCCTGACAAGGAACTATGTCTTCATGGGACTAAAACCCAATTACGTACACCAAGAGTAGTCCATAGCGCCCCTGTCCGTACAAAATCCCTAGAAATTGCACACTTCATGACGTTTCCCCGTCTTCATTAGCATAGTCAGTGCATAATAGCAGGGTGTTAAACTTTATTTCATTTCTAAATCACCGGTTTTGTGTCTGGAGGTAGGGGTTTTGGGGATTGGGCCATTAATATGCACGAATTTAAAAATGGTATAGTTCTACATTGTTTACACCCTCTCAAATTTCTATATTATGCACCCGTTGAGGGGTTCCGGGGTAATTGCCACCGCCCCTCTCCTCTTATATCTTAATGTTTCCAAATGAAATGGAGTTTAACATAATACTGTTCTGCTCCGAACTGAGCTAATACTCCATAAAGTGTGCTATGAGAGAAATTTTGCTCGGACAGCGGCACTACAGCCTACTTTTATATCGAATGTCAACTGTCAAGGGATTTAGCTGTCCTTGCCAGCCCCCCCCCCCCCCGTCCTGCATCACTGATTAGGGGGGGGGGGGCATTCCGGAAAATCTGAATGAACTTTCTCGGCCAATGTAGGGATCGAACACTTGACCTCCAGGCTAGCGAGCCAACGTCCTACTTACTCAGCCACCGTGACCCCCCCCCCCCCCATTATTGTTACCATGCCTGTAAATTATTTGGAATCAATCAACTTATACCAATGATGATAACTGACAGGTACATAACATTAAAATTGATTAGACAACATAGGGTAGTATAGACAAATATTTTCTTTCAAGAGTTTGCATCCATTCATATTTTCACGTGCACGTATTATGCCATCACACTTGTCCGTGCGTGTGTCTACAGATCCCAATTTGTTATCCGACTTTGATGAAACTTAAATTGTATATTGATATCCCAAAGATTTCGATAACAGTTAGTAGTGTAGCTCCTGATCGCACGAAAGTCGCACAAACAGCTTGTAGATCACAATTTTTATTCAATTTCTTTAAAACTAAAATTGTATGTTATAAACGAAGAACTCGATTAGGTTCAATTCTGGCGCGTTTCGACCGTATTTTCCTGGATTTTAACCCCTGGTTGAGCCAAAATCGCGTACATAGCTTGTGCGCCCCGAAGAGATCATAATTTTGATTAGCTATATATAATATGTTTTAAACACAAACAACAATCACTGGTGAATTTGATTTTGGAGGAAATCGCTCCGTAACTTCTCGTTAAAATTGCTCCGCCCCTTTACGCATATACATGTTCACAATGGGCCACCATATAGTAAACAGCGCCATCTGTTAGCATAATACGCATTATGCTAACAGGTGGCGCTGTGTATTATATGGTAGTTCATTGGAGACAAGTACAATATCACTCTTTTCATTACCCGTCAGACATGACGACATTTTTATGTCAAAAATACTAAAATACTTTAAGTACAAAGGCAAATTATTCTACATATTTTTCAGATGAATAAATATGATACTTTTTCGTGCATTTGCCCCCGATACGGCCTTATCGATTGATTTAGTCTCCCTTTTTTTGCAATATTCGTTCTCAATATTTTTGAAAGAAGTAAAGATATATAAAATATGTTACGTACAAAAGTAAATTATTCTTATATTATTTAAATAATATAGAAATACACCGGTAGAAAAAAGCTACTTGGTGTTTGTTTTGGTTTATAAACAATATTTTATTTTATTTGAGATTGGATTGAGAAACAGGAAATGATAACTCAGATATAAATATTAAAGCAAAGCCACGCCCCGCCCACTCCACACAGACACACCTCACCCACCCACAAACCCAAACTTTGGAATGAGATTAATAAGATCATTTTAAGGGGCGAATCGTTCGCCCAATGTCCAAAGAGACCCTCTACCTCATAAGACAACCCGGTGATTTGGAAATTAAACATACATTATGCAAGAGCAGAATCTGCATTACCAATTGTCGATGTCACCTTTAGCCTGCGATGTTTACTGTATAGAGATCCGATCTGATGCTCAACGCTGATTCATGATTAAATCAAAAAATGGATAATAGAGACTATGTGGTTTTTTTTTTTGTATCTTACCGACTTTAGTAATGATGATCGAGGCTATGTACAAAATTCAATCGCTAAATTCTCAGTCAGAATGAAACTGAAATTTTCAGCAAATTCCCTTTACATTAGTCAGCATTTTAGGCCGATCTATTCTCCCTTAATTTATCTTTAAATGAAATCGAGTTTAACGTCCCGTCGTTCAGCATCAAGGTCTGAACAACGTCCAGGATTCATTTACGTGCACGCCATTAGAACGACTAGACAATGTTCCACGTCAGGAACCGAAGGCACGAAAAACCGAGGTCCCGTGTACACATTGGCCGTAGCGCCGCTACCCGGTCATAATTTCCCTCATAGCACACTGTATGGCGTATGCCCATCTTTCCTTAGCCCAGGTTAGGTGCAGAAGAATACAGGACGTTAAACCCGTGGAAAACCCGAGGGACTTTCTCTTCCAACACCGACAGCGAACCCGAGACCGACCGAGCCACCGAGGATCATGAAAATCTGGAAGCTTGACCCGATAAAAAGCTAAAATAAAATCAAAAAAAAAAATTTACTTATGTGCCTAAAATATTTCATAAATTTGAGGGGAAAAATGATTACCTATTTATATTTATTTATTCACTCGCGTGCATGACGCAATTAGTTCTTACTATATATTTTATTGTTCTTTTAGAAACACAATGTGCTAAATCGATCGATAATTTAGCAGTATTATTATGATAAATGCACGACAGAGAATCCTATTTATATATTTTAAACATATATAGAATAGTTTATGATTTTTTTCTATGTCGGGTTATGAAAAGGGCGAGATTTTGCATGTCCCCAATCAGCCTTCATACAATTGTAAACAGCGCCGTCTGTTAGCAAAATTTGGCTTAGAATTATGACAGCTTTACCGCGCAACATTTGTGAAATGTCAAAATGTTAACGAAACTAAACAGACTACAACAAATTAAAACTAATAATGGAAAGAGAACAAAATACAAATTCTAACTGCAATATTTAAGAAATAAGTAATGTAAATTAGCATTTTTACATGTTTAAATAGCCAATTTAACATTTGTAAGTAAGAAGTTACATGCATAGAAGTAAGCATATTAGCATACGCATTACTAGGTTAGGATTTAGAATTATGGGGGAAATTCCGCTCCATATTAAACTACACATACCACATCGTGCAGTTGTAACTAGAGCGCGTGCTAATTACAAGCAGACGATATAAAATAAAGTAAAACTTCCACCGCCTATACAGGCGCGGATCCAGAGGGGGGGTTTGGGGGGTCCGAACCCCCCCCCCTGCTCAGCTACATAAAAAAAAAAATAATGCCTTGCATCAATGAAATTACATCACAAAGTGATCCTACATCAGTATAAAAATGATTTCTCTGTTTAAAAAGCTCAATTTGTATGTATGCCTATGTAATTTAGAGACGATGATGGCAGATTTCCGTAACAGAAACCTGGCAAACCCCCTCCTGCAAAAATTCCTGGATCCGCCCCTGCTATAATGGCTTGATTCGAAAACTACCTGGTGTCCTATTTCTAATTTTAAACTATTAATATACTGACTCATGTGCTAACCGTTAATAAGACATGATGATACCCTGATAAACTTAGACAAGCTGTATATATATATTGTACAGAGGAGAGAGAGAAATGGGGTTTAACGTCCATTCGACACAAACTAGTTCATATCTGGACTACCATTTGGTTCAATAATTTGCTTGTGCGTAGGGGTCTATAACAGTCGGAGGGAACCGGAGGTCCCGTAGAGAACCCAGGAGACACAGGCGGCCCTATCCCTTGTCACGTACAACTCACGCCAGTTGACTCAATGACGACCTTATTTTGCAGCGCCCGCACGGTAACCATTCAGCCATCCAACCCCCTCTGTACAGAGGAAACATTATAACGGTGTTGACGGACTATACACATAGCCACATTCGTCATCAGAACTACTTCTGTCTTTAGTTATATATCATATTCTACCGTGATAGTATTATAAATCTAGGTACTCTGTAAAACATTTCTGTTAAAAAACGGGAAAACTACTGTATAAATTTACAGAAATGAACTGTAAAATTACATTACGGGTAATTAGTCATAAAATAACGAGCAATTTACTGTTATCTTGTAGTTTGCGTGCATTTTTAGTAAATTAACGGTATTTCTGTAAATTTACAGCACATAACATATTAACACCAAAATACCCGTAGCATAAAGTGTATATAATATAACCTATATACAAACAAGAACAATGGCTGAGCGTGTATATTAGTAGATAAAGGTATGCTTATTCTACTGCTGTTCAGGATAACAAGATACCCAAATTACACCCTCGATATTAAACGTGTATTATATAAAAGCTAAATCTGCCGATCACAGAGATCCCGTGTTTGATCCCTGCGTTGGCCGAGAAGGTTTATCAGGATTTTCCGGTGTGGTTCCGCCTTGTCAGTGGTGCAGCCGTGCGGGACCGAGGGCCTGGCAAGGGACAACGTATTGTCGTTCGGATGGCATGAAAAACCGAGGTCCCGAGCACACCTTGGGGTTGGCAGTTGGAATTCGATTTAACTTTTCCTCAAAGCATACTGTATGACGTATGTCCGTCTTCATTAGCCCAGTCGGAGTTGAACAGTAGGACGTTAAACCCCATTTCATTTAGACAGTTATTTACATAACAAGCCCATAATCAGCTCTCTAGACCATCTGATGGCTCCAATTTTAAGTAGATTAGAACACCACGCCCATTCAATAATTAAATCACTAAACTGTTAGTTGTTGGATAATCGAAACTTCGTTTATTATCGTGGGAATATGTGCTTTGGCAATCGAGACTACGCTTAAAACTATTATAGCGAGAATGATCATCGCTTTATTTAAATCTTACATAGGGTAATGTATCTTTAATCTGTAAACATGTATAATTGATTATCTTGTTGGGGCAATTATTTTAAAATAAGCCTATGTTTCCGATTAGGCCTACGCAGTTAAATTCAAGATAACACCATCCTGTAAGCTTACAATTATGTTTTCTGAATTGGTTTAATTTCCCACTATTATAAGACATTTATTTGCGTGCCTCGTATTAGGCCTACTATTAGTAATAATAATGTCTGACTTTGATGTTCATGCCGACGTATTTTTATCGTAAAGTAAAATCTAAATCAGCAGAGCATGTCATCAAAGTTTAACCATTTTATGTAATACACATATAGGCCTACGCATAATTAAAATTCATTTGATAAACACTATTTCCATGACAAAATTATAAAAATTATAGGCCCGGCCCAGAGCGATAAGTCCTACAAACTGATGGAGTCTACGTTAAGGCAGATTCTCTACTGTCACGAAATCTGTTGAATTTGTCCGAATGATCAGACGTCCTGACCAATCCGTTTACTTCACGGAAATCATGGTAAGTAACAATATTGTTTTAAATTATCTTCCATTCTAATATCGTATTTACGTCATCGCGTGTAACATATTAGACTTACCGATTTCTATAGTAGGCCTACCGTATTTCAGAAATCGGTGATTAGACCTATTATAGTATACTTGACAACCGCGTCTATATTTCCAATTTTTAAAGAGGGACTGGAGAACCGCGTGTATATATCCGGTAGTTGGTCGTTAAAGCGGGAAAAGCAGAAAGACATAATAAGGTGTAAGGCCAAATTGCAGTAGTTGTACTAGGCCTACAACTAAGTATTCTTGGAAATTATAATACAAGCGGCCATTCTAACTGAAATATTTTCCACACTGTTAATGTCACATACGGTGGGTGAGTCGACTATACGTTAAATGATACGCGTGTCATGAAGATGAAACATAGCCTATGCCAGGCTTAGGCTATACCATAGGCCTATCTTTTCATATGAATGTCAACATTCACATTGCAATTTTTCCACAGCAGAAGCTGTTGCTTTCAATACTTTATGCAAATGAACTCAATGTAAAATTTAATTGCAGTGGTGAAGAGTTGTGTAGTTATATCAAGTCTAACACATATGCTGCATTTAAATCGCACATGTTTAGAGAACACTATAAAAAATAATGATGGGGTCATAAAAGTAGGCATAATTTTGCCACTAACTAACAGTAATTGTAATAGTATTAATAATAGTAATAATACTAGTACTCTGATAGGCCTACGCCTAATAGTATTAATTCTAATGTTAATTTTTCTGCAATAGGCCTGGTTGTAAAGCAGAGATTTTCCTAACATTTCCAAAAAAGTTTTGAATCCCAGAACCTAAAGCTCTAAAGGGGGGGGGGGGAGGCAAGCAAATGGTTAGCATGTGTGCGCTGTATTGTAAGCCTTAAGGTTAAGGCCTGTCATTGAGACAACTGCCATGGTTTCGAATCACAGGATACTCCGGTTTCTCCCAATGCTAATGACCCCTACCCGCAAGCAAATTATTGAAATAAAATTGAACCATGTTAGTCCTATGGACGTTAAACCCAATCCCCCTACTCTCTCTCTCTCTCTCTCTCTCTCTCTTATCTTGATATTCAGTTCACTTGGGGAGAATACATCCTTAGTATATGTATGTTTATTTTGTAGAGTCTTCACTCAGTTAAAGATGCAGTGGAGTTTATGGTTAAGGCGGACAATGTGGTTCCTACTATTGTGGATAGTTTCATGAAAGCATTTACAGTTTTCTTTACCTACTTTTATATATTTGATATTGTCTAACCTGATTCGGTGGCTTCAACATTGGAGTTTTTTCAAAGGTACATGTACATTTAATGAATATAATTATATACTTTTGAAACATCCCTGGCAACTTATTAGTACAATGTAATAGTGAAAAATGTTTAGTTTAGGGGAAAAGTCTATACTTTTATTAATATGAAATGGTCAAAAGAGTGGTTTAATGGAAGGGATGTACATTTTCTGTTCACTTTTATACTAAAATTAGTATGACAAAAATTATAATAGCCAAAATTTCATGTATGGCAGAGGGCATAAGTTGGGATTCCATCAGGACCACATAAAGGGCATGATATATCGACACGCTTCATTGGCCATAGTTTTGATCTGGATACTATCATTTCCCGCCCTGCATGATAGCATTACCAGTTAGCTTTGTTAGTCAAAGTGTTATCCTGGAACATCTGGCTAAGTTGGTAAGATGCTGGCTTGCTAAACTGGAGGTTGGGTGTTTGATCCCTGCATTGGCCGAGAAATTTCTCCTTGTCAGTGATGCAAAACGGAGAGCCTGACAAACACAGCTGTCTAGTCTTGAATGGGACAAAAAAAAAACGAGGTCCAGTGTGCTCAATGGCGTGCACGTAAAAGATCCCATGGCAGTTACAATTCGATATAAAAGTAAACCGTGGTGCTGCTGCCTGGGCAAAATTTCCCTCATAACACACATCTTCATAGCCCAGTTTAGGAGCAGAAAAGTAGGCCTTTACCCCCCCCCCCCCCATTTCATTTGTACATTTGCCAGTGGACGGTCTTCTTAAACATACTTTGTTTTGTAAATTGCAGATGTATGATTGGATTAAACCCTGGATCAGGCACTAAAGGACGAAAACGGTGAAGAACATCCACCAGTAGCAAAGTTTTAAAGCTTATCAATGATGTATCTGCTTTTGAATGGATTACCACCATTTAAAGACAATGTGATAGTTTTACTGTTGTTTGTAGTTATTTGTATAACTTGTTCATGATAAGTAACAAGAAATTAAGTAATTTCTTTTCACTTCTGGTTCTTCAAGGGTTGAATTTTTAAATTAATTTTGCTGCCCAACTGTATTAGCACGTGACCTAAATATAGGTTTAACGTGAAAGGAAAGTAAAAGTAAAAGTAGAATTTCTGAGAAATTGTAACAAGTGTGTTAATGCTGACCTTGACGCAATGTCATATAATGTAGATGTTGTCTGGTTTGATCGACGAATTTACATTGATGTTGATTGAAACAAAGCGTTAAATATGACCGACTGGGGAAGTAGAAATATCTAAAATACAACTTGTATACAGGTTGTTTACGTATTAACAGTTGTAGTTTGATATCATGTGATCTACGGGTCAGGATAAACCGCGTGAGATGACACGTGACGTGATTTAGTAGACTAGTAACCCGTAAGACTGTGTATTATACTGTTTTAATCGTTATGATTTTAATGTCGTGTTTTATATAAGACTAGACTAGTTAGTTGACTATTTACTATAGTGTTTTAATCTAGTAGATTATTTAGTATATTATTCAGTGTTTGAATCGTGTGTAGTATATTATTCAGTGATTTTAATATCATATGTTATACAACTCGTGTAACAGTCTAATTTAACAACATGGCGGAGCAGACAGACAAGGAGTTGTGTAGTATTTGTTTGACTGACTATAAAACTCCCGTTTTGATAGATTGTCAGCACCGGTTTTGTTTCATCTGTTTAGAAGATTATGTGAACAAAACTTTTAATAAAGGCCAGTTCCAATGTCCATTATGTCGTTGTCCTATAGACGGGGGTATGGAGCGTTTTAAACCTAAACTAAACATTGATGACAATTCTACTATTCCACAATGTGATGTATGTACTGAAGATACATGTAAATATTTTTGTCGAAACTGTGATCAATATTTATGTAAATCATGTAAAACCATCCACGGTAAGTTAAAAAGCAGTAGGGACCATGTTGTTTGTCGATATGATGAAAAACAACCAAACGAGCCAATGAAGCAAAGGACACCAGCCACTTCCGTCACACATCCGAAAGATTTCTGTCCAAACCACGAAGATGAGACAGTAAAAATATATTGTAAAGATTGTTTACTAGCCGTGTGTTTCGACTGTTTAGTTGCCGATCATAACGGACATAATTTGTTACATTTACGGAAGGATGAAGTCAGACAAAATATCAGGCAAGACTTAAAAACGCTGAATGAAGATTTAACAAAACAAATTACCAATTTTCAGAAACATTATGATAATTTAAATAGTAAATTAATTGAAGTCAAAAACTGTACAAAAACAGAATGTGACAGAGTCGATGCACACGTGGATAAAATCTGCTCAGAATTCCGTAAAATTGGAGAAAATATTAAAAAGGAAATGCAGAAATCTAGTGAACAAGAAGAATCTAGACTAGGGAAATTAATGGAGGACATTAAAAGACTAACAGAAGATTTAAAAGCTAGTGTTAAATATTCAGGGAATGTTTTAGAAGATTCGTCCATTGTTGAAGTTTTACAAAGATTACCTAAAGTTAAACAGGAGAAAGATGAAAGTTGTAGTAGAAAATTGGATATACCTGATGTAAGATATTCAACATTTCAAGTAGCAGAGATAGATAAAAGTTTGTTAAGTAATCAACTTGGTAAGATTGTAAGTTGTGATGAGAATATGTTTGAGGATGTTTTTAATGTTGATACTGTGTCACGTGGTGATTGGTGTTATGGTAAACAACATGTAGTTCCAGGTTATACATGGAGTACACGTGTGCGTAAAAACTCATCATCATTACGTGTTGGATTGAAGGTGGATGACGTAGAAGATAAAAGTATTACGTCATGTGATGTTGACGTCATATATAAAGTTATAAATAAAACAGATGATAGACAATCTGTAGTTAAACAATGTAATGGGCCTGTTGAACCTGGTGGTTGGTCAGTCTGTTGGACTGATCTTATTGACTGGAAGAGATTCAGTAATCCTGTCAGTGGATTTATTGATCATCATAGAAACTTTACAATTCAAACAACAATTAATAAAATAACTAACATTACAAGACGTAAATAATTAGGTTACTGTTATTAAGTGGAAGTTAAACTCTTATATCAATGGGTCTTTTACGTGCACATAAATCTCTACATATGACCTCGGTTTGTCGTCCTATACGAACGACTATACACTGTTCTGTACTGTTGGCCGTGGAATTTCATCGATATTTTTTAGGCGTGCCCCATCCCCTTGTTAATGATACCTGGCAAGTCTCGATTATCGATTTTATTGTTATATTTGTTAATCTTTTAATCTTGATCATCCGATAGTTGATTATGGGCGTGTCTAAAATAATAATTTATATAACATTTGATATCAAAATAAAGACCTGCAATAGGTGGAGGGGGGGGGGGGGTCCCTTGTCACTGGTGCCGGATTGAGGGCCTGACAACGACAAATGTCTGGTCGTTCGGATGAGACGAAAAACAGAGGACCCGTGTATACATTGGTGTGCACGTCAAAGATCCCATGGCAATTGGAATTCGATATAAGAGTAGATCATATCGCCGATGCCCTCATAGCACACTGTATGACGTATGTCCGTCTTCATTAGCTCAGTATAGAAACGAAACAGCTGTTCAACATAGGCAGACATAATTTATTAATAATATTTTAAAGTTAGTCGATAATTACACTCTGAAAGTCATCATCTTAAACTTAAACCATAGTAAAATGCTTACTGTCTGCCTCCCACGACACTGACCCCGAGAAAACCCACGAGGCGACCCTACTCCTTGCGACGCACAACCGGGGATTCGAAATCACGCAAGTTGACTCATTGACAGATCTTATGATACCATTCGGCTCATCTACGCCTCCCTCCCCCCCCCCCCCCGTTGCTTATGTTATATATTGGTTTCATCATCATTACACAGGAAGTGATATATATCTTCACGCTTGTTGACGTATCATACAAACTGTAATTCAGCTATATAAATTCCAAACAATGTAAATAAATATTGTTTAAACCAACAGATGAAAATATTACTGCAACACTGTAAAAAGACTAATTAGCAAAATTGACTAAACGACACCATCTTAAATACCCAGTTAGATCTTTATGTAGTGTAGGAAATCGAAAGCATAAAAACAAATAGAAATATAGATCTGTAGGCCTAGTTTAATTAGACTGTTCTCTATTTTGTTTCAATTTTGCATGACTCTTATTGTACTTTGTCTAGTTACATTTTTTTATACTCAAAAAGGTGACAGGTCAGAACCCAAATCTTGAAATTTTGGACTACTATGGAAATCCTTACTATGGTCGAGGTCGATTTGGAATTGTTTGACCGTGCCATCAATTTGTGAACTTGACAGAAATCAATTTTGATGTTGTGGTAAAGCTAGTTTCATTTTGTTAGTATTGTTTTATTTAAAGTCTATAGACGTATAAATAGTCGAGACTATAAATACATCTAGGTCACTGTAGTTATATATAGTGAGGGAATGGATATTTGATAACTGCATGAATAGTATGTTGACAGAACCTTTCTAAGTTTTATAATAATATTGCTATCTGCCATATATTATGTTCAATTTTATAACTTAATAGAAATCCATGTCTAGTTATTTAGCATACTATTAATGAGTTTATATCCATATTATATAATCTATTTTGTTGGAGATGTAACATAATACATTGTCTAATATTATTGAGAATTATTATCTCCCATTACTTAAATAGCTGAATTTGAATATATAGCATGCAATTATAATTTATATGCATATCCTATGACTTATTAAACATAACTAGATTATACTTCTGTATGTCAACTTAACGATAAATCACATTGTGTCCATCTGTTAAATAATGTTGCATTTATATGGTTGACATAAGGAACATATAGTTTATAAGTTTGCATGCGATGGGAATTAATTCTCTCATACATTGCCATCCTGTCGAGACGGCCAGGCGAACGTGTTACCCAGCACTAGTACCCCGGGCCAGCTGTTTATCAGTTTGTATGGTTAAGACAAAACTTGGGATATTTATAGCACATTTGACAAAAACCAAAAGAGCTCAGATTATACAACTGAAGAAAGGCATTAATAAATACATGGAGACGTTTTATTGTGTAATCATGAATAGATATATTATAATCATTGGCAACTCGTCATATATAAACTCGTGGTGGTTAAAGATACAACCTGCTATGGCCCAGGAGAACCGTCGTGGTTAAAGTTATATCTATATGTTAGTTCCAAATACGCCTGGTTTATATCTATATGTTAGTCCCAAATATCCCGGTTTATCTCTATATGTTAGTCTCGAGTATAGATGGTATACACTGTTAGAAATATTCTGGTAATTTTACCATAAAACTACGGGCAGCAAAAGTTGCCCCTAAATCATACGTAAAATTACACCGTTAGTTATTTAACGTTTTACTGTAGAATTACATATATGTTAATTTACATTTCTTGTAAAAATACATCACAATGTTAATTTACATTTCTTTTGTAACAATACACCACAATGTTAATTTACATTTCTTGTAAAAGTACATCACACTGTTACTTTTAGTAATTTTACATGCAGGATTCGGGCAACTTTTGCTGAGAATTATCAACCAGTTTTAACATTACCTAAGTATATATTGAATATCAATAACCCATTTGGTAGACGGGGGCATTGTTTCAGGCTTTCAGTTGCAAGCTCGCGTTACTATCTATTTGCAGGCATTAAAACCCTGCTTTACAGACAGTCCTTCCCACTTACACTGGCCAATCGGTTTAATTAATCGCCTTCAAGCGAACATGGAACCGAGATGATACAACGGCCACTACGTCAAAACATTTTTCTTATACATTTAAGAAAAAACTTACAGACTGATTAACGCACACTAAATATTAATACACTTTATGGATTTTATAAATAATGGTAACAAGATATACATGACATGCAATATACATATATTTACAAAATGTGATTGACCATATTATGGTTATCAACTTGAAATGAATACTATAAGAAGATAACTATAAGGAATGTTTTGTTGCTATATGGAATAATAAAATAAAATAAGAAATAGTAAATTTACCGATTACGCGAACACCCAATAAGTAAATTTACAAACTAACGTTTATACACTTAAATCTGAAAATAACATGCTGGTTATGTTATATTCCGTTCAATTTTGAAATATTACATAATAAAGTGCCTTGTGAATATTGGTAAATATTCCTAATTCGTTTTAAGGAAAAAGCAAATACTTTAACTGCTGCAATTTTACCTATATTTCTTGCCTAAAAGTAAATTACATAATAATGTGAATAAAAGTTATATGCCTGCTTCGTTACTTTCAGCTCAATTTTATTACATAATATGTAAGAATGTACTTTTTAGCGGATTTTGAATGTCTTTGATATCATCGCTGCTTATTGACAAAAAGACATGAAACTCGATAAACATACACGAAATACGGTAAAAATACATCAGACTTGGTAAAAATACATCAGACTTGGTAAAAAGTAGTATATGTTGCAAAATATACCGACAATTGGGGTGCAAAATCTACTATTTGGTTGTGGACTTCAACGATCACTGTTAATTGGTTGTGTGTTGAGAAATGTTAATAAAAATATCTCAATTTTGATTTCATTACTACTAAATAAAATGTTTATTTGATATCAACTTTTTAGTCATTTTTACGACAACCAATTTGGGCTACGACACATCTTAATACAGTTGAAATACACTATACATTACTGTATTTTGACGTTACGTGTGTTAAATGACCTATTTCGGGGTAAAATCACCTGTATAATGTGGGTATTTTTACGTGAATTTGTACTATCACATCTTAATGCAGTTGGAATACACTGTACATTACTGTATTTTGACGTTACGTGTGTAAAATAACCCATTGCAGGGTAAAATCACCTGTATAATGTGGGTATTTTTACGTGTATTTGTACTATCACTCCTATTTTGCTGTGATAAAACATACATATGTAAAATAACACACAACTACGTAAATATTTTACCATATTCTTACGGTAAATTAACATTTATTTCTAACAGTGTAAACATGATTTTCGCATTATCTCCGCTGGGAGCTACACCAAACCTGATTATTACCTTTGCTCTATTACCCTCCACAAAATCCTGGATCCGGGCCTGTCACCTGTCTATAGAGTGAATGACCCATGCACTGTACTTGATAACAAAAGGTAAATTTCACCTACATATTATTTTTATAGAAAAAAGTCTGGTTTTATCCAGATACTGTATAATACAACGGTCTCCACTTCCAGATGAAGACTGTCAAGTTTAAGTTATTTACAAGCGTATCACAAATATCCGGTTAGAGAGAGAGAAATGGGGTTTAACGTCCACTCGACACAAACTATGTCATTTTGGGACTAACAAATATCGGGTTAGTTGGTCGGCCTTAGGTAATGGGTTTTAAGGGATTTTAACACAAAATTAAGCAGTTGTATCCCTCATAAAGTTATCAGGATTGGCCCTTTAACAACAACGACAATAAAACAATGTTTTGTCTTAAATTTTAATATTAGAAATATGTGAATAAATACAGTGAGGCTGTAATAGACTTGTTACAGTAGGACGCAGCTTTTTTCAAGTTCGCAATTTTTTGGGAAATGTTCCGGCATTTGCTGGCGACCAAGTGCATTTTCTGGTCGCCGTACTAGGGGCATTTCTTTAACTCGTGTCATGGATTTCAAAATTTTGAGGCGATGTCATTTAGTGAGCAATTTCAAAATTTCCTTTTTCTACAAAAAGCAAGTGGATCCGTTTTCGTCCCCAAAGGCCTTCTTCTGCCTTAACGATCTGGACCCTCCTGTTTTAACTTTATTCTAACGAAGACGTATTTTAACGACGAAGAGAGAAGATGACCCACCGACTCTTCTCACGACAAAGTACTTTAACTCCACCGTGTTTTAAAGTGATATTTTACATACAAGGACGTGTTTATGTTTTTATCGTTTAAATCATTCTGTGCTGTTGGCCGTGGAATTTCATCGATATTTTTTAGGCGTCCCCCCTCCCCCTTGTTAATGATACCTGGCAAGGAACAAAGTCTCGATTATCCACGTTATTGTTATATTGGTTAACCTTAAAGTCTCGATTATACATTATATTGTTATATTTGTTAACCTTTTAATCACGATCATCCGATAGTTGATTGTGGGCGTGTCTTGTGGGCGTGTCTAAAATAATAATAATTTATATAACATTTGATATCAAAATAAAGACCTGCAATGGGGGGGGGGGGGGGTATCTGTCGACCTTTCAACTGACAGTTTGAAGTTGTAAAGTGGGTAACGAAAACCCCACGTGCAAGCCATTTTTTTTAGCTTGTGGTCCCTCTGGAGGTCAGAATTATTATCCCATTTAAAAAACCGTTTGATTATATCACCGTTACATCGTAATGAAGGTTGAGGTCGAATTTCGTGAAAATCGGACCAAAATTGACAGCTGTTCTTGTCTATGGAAGACCAAATGGGACAATATTCATGATTCTTGTTTCTACATTTCAATTGGAACATTTTAGACACGAACGCAACATTCTAAACTAATGATTCTTGTTTCTACATTCTTATATCAACATTTCAAGCACAAAATCAACATTTTAAACAAAAAATTGACATTATGTTTCATTTTCGGCGTTTTATCGGTAACTTTTATGTATCGTTTAATATCAAAATTAAAAAATAATTTCTTAATTTTACAAGACAAAGAAATCAATTCATTGGTTTCTGAAAGTATCTTAAAAAAAATCTGGAATTTGAACTCTTATGAAAATATTTTCTACGTTTCAAAAAGTCTTGAAGTTAAAATCTTGAAATGGAAAATGTCCAGAAAAATATCATGAATTATCAACATTATTACACCAGAGGGCGTTAGCGTTTGTGTACAACTTTGATACAGACTATAGATTAGAAAATAAAGGTAGACTTTACACTTTACTACGATCGAGTGGAAGTGGGCCCCTGTTGTGTTTAAACAGTAATTAGTTGCATGAAACAGAACTTATAGTTAATATGAAAAAGTAAACATAACAGTGAATAGATTCCATTTAAAACCCAGCATTATCATCCATTTTTGCCATATTCGAAACACGTGTATGTCTAATTATTTGTAAACATATGAAAAAGTAAACAAATATTAATAACAGCGAATATGTAATAAAGGCCTTTTTCCTAATTTTTTCTAGCTGTTTAAATTATAGAAGTTATTTATCATATCTCGAGCTTAATTTCTAATTACTGTTTAAACACAACAGGGGCTCACTTCCACTCGTAGAAAAGTCTACCTTTATTTTCTAATCTATAGTCTGTATCAAAGTTGTACACAAACGCTAACGCCCTCTGGTGTAATAATGTTGATAATTCATGATATTTTTCTGGACATTTTCCATTTCAAGATTTTTAACTTCAAGACTTTTTGAAACGTAGAAAATATTTTCATAAGAGTTCAAATTCCAGATTTTTTTCTGGACATTTTCCATTTCAAGATTTTAACTTCAAGACTTTTTGAAACGTAGAAAATATTTTCATAAGAGTTCAAATTCCAGATTTTTTTTAAGATACTTTCAGAAACCAATGAATTGATTTCTTTGTCGTGTAAAATTAAGAAATTATTTTTTAATTTTGATATTAAACGATACATAAAAGTTACCGATAAAACGCCGAAAATGAAACATAATGTCAATTTTTGGTTTAAAATGTTGATTTTGTGCTTGAAATGTTGATATAAGAATGTAGAAACAAGAATCATTAGTTTAGAATGTTGCGTTCGTGTCTAAAATGTTCCAACTTGAATGTAGAAACAAGAATCATGAATATTGTCCCATTTGGTCTTCTATACTTGTCAGGCCATCCATCCTTCATCACTAACAAGGGGAAACCACACCAGAAAATCTAGATGAACTTTGTCACCCAATGCAGGGATCAAACACCCAACCTCAAGGCTACCGAGCCAGCATCTTACCCACTTAGCAACATGATCCCCAGTCGAATTTGAAGCCTACTGAAATGAACCTTTATAACCCAAAGATCTTGATTCATTTCGATATTTGCACATATCAAATTCTAACTTAATGATGTAGGAAAAATCACTTTCGGTATTGCTTGTTCTCTATCCATCTCTCGAAAATGTGGGCGTATCCTGCCTGGCAGTGCCAGCCTATCTTTTTATTACATAAAGTAATTTAGCTTTATTACATAAAGCATATGTATATATTATATCTGTCGACAATTTATATTTCTTATTGTTATAGTAATATGTATTTTCTTTATAAATCGTTATGCATGTAATATTATTATTTTACTTACTCACACTGTATATACCAGCACCCGTAATAAACGTCAGCTTAAAGTATTCTTTTCCTCTAGTTTGTAGACGCTCCAGTACCACGGTCACCCCAAACTGATCCCGCAGTGAATATTCGCTTGGCCGCTACAATCACTGATAAGCATGACATCGTCGAGGCTTAATGAGCACGGCATATTGAATTTTTTACACGGACAAATTAAATTCTCAAACATATTTTTGAGGTAAAAGAAAAATAAATAAAGACGTTTGAAGTATTTGTAGTTAAAAAATATTTCCTATTTAGTGTAAATGGGTATTAAAATGAGTAAAACGCGTCATTTTGCCCGAAGCAGTTAGGTGTTAAGTAAACATTACACGAGCCGTTGAGCCAATGACTGCAGTCAACGCACGTGCTATGGACACTCATCTGTTACAGAGTTAATTCCTAAGTAATTCTCTGTGAAACAGATTGCGGTCACCCCCTAACGACAAGTATCGTTATAAAATATAGTATTGCTGAGGGACAAGGGTTTCCAGTTGCGCATTATCGGAAGACGCCCATAGGCTATGTAATCTTCCCGAGGCGCATTATCTCCGACGGATTATCAAGGTATCCTCGAGTAAGGACGATTAGATAAATCCAGAGATAAACCCCCCTTTCCCATACGTAACAGACCCGGTTTACATACAGGGTAGAATTACTCATCGTGGAGTAGAGATATATTTAAAATAATAACCTGCTATAGACTGATGGTGGATAGGCCTACATACATGATAGAAAGATGTATTTAAGATAGTAGCCTGATATAGACTAATGGTGGATAGGCCTACATACAGAGTAGAGATGAACCTATTATGTCTTGTTGAAGTGATGGGGGGGTATATATTAAACAATGTAATGGGACTGTTAAACCCGGTTGGCCAGGCTATTATACTGATCTTATTGACTGGACGAGATTCTGTAATCATGTCAGTGGATTTATTGATCATCATAGAAACTTTACAATACAAGTAACAATTATTAATAAAATAACTGACATTGTACGGGATTAATAGGTTATTAGTGTACTGTTATTCTGATTAAAACTATTAATTTATGGCCAATGTTCCGTCTAATTTTTATACACCATTATTGAAATGTGGTTGTATATTGTCGTCACTCCAGTCCGTCCGATGTCCATCATTCCCAGTGAACGATTGTTCGGAATCTACCACCTATTCTTTATGACGGCAAGTCACGTAATGTTTTGGCACAAATCACTAGAATCGTATAAACACACGTAGCTATTGATATCCTGATGAGGGGGGGGGGCAGCGTTTAGTTGTTCGGATGAGACGTAAGACTTTAAAGTAGAACTTTGAATTCCATTTCCATTGGTCACAACCCATATTAGGTTTAGTCCCAATTATCATGGCGTCTGATGTCTATCATTCGGGACTAACATGGTTCCAGAGACAATGTGAATGTGTCTTTCTGTTTTTTTTTGTTTTTTTACAGTCTTGAATATTTGAGCGTATATATGGGGTAACCACAGGTTACTTTGACAAAAGACAGATGCTGTGATTGTACATAATAAAACATAATAAATGCACGTAACTACTTACCTGTCTTTAACATTACTACGTTACGTATATTATCTTTAACATTATCTCCCGCTTGGAATGATCATTCCATTGCACGAATTGATGATAAAGGATAAAGCGCACGACCATAATATCTTTTTTGATAAAAAGTGTTGTTTTACGATCTATTTTATGTATGTGAAGAGGCGATCAATGCATGCATGTTTTGGGGTGTGGGGGCGACAATGATAATGGACTAATAAAAATGCAGTAAAAATTTAAGGTGATAAATATGAGAGTAATACTGATAATACATTTAACTACTTCTGATATTGATCCCCTGATGTGCGGGGGGGGGGGGGGGTAATGGATGTGTGTGTGGGGCGGGGGGGGGGGGGGGTATGTCGAGCTTCCAACTTAGATGTCGTTTATTGTATTGTCAGTAAACTGTAATAGTTTCTCTTGTTAACAGCGCGTGCTGAGCTCAAGCAGACGACAGAAAACTTGAATATTCTTAATATACATTTAGCGCGAAAGGAAATAAAAGTTGCATTTCTGTGAAATTGTGACAAGTTTATTTATGTTCAGGGGTGGATCCACAGCATGCCATTTTTTAATTTGTTTATCTATATGTTAGTCCCAAATACTACATATACCACATAGTAACACTGTGAATAGAGAGCGTGCTAATCACAAGCAGACGACACAAAAGAACGTGAAATCTATATTTGATTCAAGAACTACCTGGTGACCCTGGTGTCCTATATCTAATTTTAAACTATTAATATACTGACTCAAGTGTTAAGACATGACATGACATGATAATACACGTACACATGATAATACATTTATTGTGTACAGTATTGATAACCTTAGACAAGCTGTATATACGCGTAGCGGTCTTTAGCAATGGAAGGAAACCGGAGGACCCAGAGAAAACCCACGAGGTTGGAGCGGTGGCCTAGCTACTCCTTGTCACGTACAACCGTGGATTTTAAACTTTTCCAGTTGATTCAATTGCAGGCTTTATGATACAGCGCTTACAGGTGCTTAAATACTACAGTAGCATGAAATATATGGGGCAGCATTATTCGTTCGTATGAGACGAAAAACGTAGGTACACGTTAGCATGCGCGCACAAGAACCTGTTAGTACAGCATTGAGTAGGACTTTGAACTCCATTTCATTTTGTAACAGTTGTAATATCTCTATATGTTAGTCCCAAATATCCTGCTGGTTTATATCTATATATTAGTCCCAAATACTCCTGGTTTATATCTATATGTTAGTCCCAAATACCATGGTATATCTCTATATGTTAGTCCCATGGTATATATCTGTATGTGTTAGTCCCAAATATCCTGGTTTATGTCAAGTGGTTGTTAAACCTCATCTGTACTCTTGTATCGAATTCCATCTGTGCACATATTACTTTGGTTTGTCGTCCCACCCGAACGACTATACACTGTTCTGTGCTCTTGGCCGTGGAAATTCGTCGAGTTTTTTGAGGCGTGCCCCCCCACCTCTTTGTTAATGATACCTGACAAGGAACACAGTCTCGATTATCCATATTATCGTTATATTTGTTAACCTTTTAATCTCGATCATCCGATAGTTGATCGTTGGCTTATTATGGGAAATATGACATTGACACCAATACGATAATAAAAGTTGATTTTCTGAGAAACTGTAGGACGTTTGTTGGCCTTGACCCCAATACAATAATAAAAGTTGAATTTCCGAGAAATTGTAGTTTACATTAACCCTGACACCATGACGTATAAATGTAGATGTTGTCTGGTTGATCGATAACTTTACATTGATTGAAACAAAACGTTAAATATGACTGACCAGGGAAGAAGAAATATATCCAATATCCCTTGTATACAGTTTACGTATTGTACATGGTTTGTTTACGTATTAAAATACTCTCTTTAAAACAAACGAGTAGTGTGTACGTATGTCTACGTCATCTGGAGACGATGATGTCATCATACATAGTCAATTGTTTTATTATCTCAACAAGGACCTGACTCACAATATTTATGATTTCTGTATATTTCTGTATCGTGTCCGTATATTTGTCTTCTGTGTGCACCCCACCCCCTTCCTTGCCCTGTCTGGCATTCTGTATATTGTATCGTGTTCGTATATTTGTCTTCTGTGTTCCCCCCTCCCACCAACATGCACATACTTTTAAATATGGGGTTGGTTAAATAAAAGTAAACCATTAGAATAAATAAATATATTTTATTATCATTTATACAATATTATATATTTAATGGTGGACTTTTACAAGCGATACCACTACATCTAGATAAATCAAATAGTTCCTGTTTTAAAATGGCTATTAATTGTTGATCAGCTGTATTTACTATATTATCAAACTCATGGGGATCTTTATCAAGGTCATATACTTCTACAAAATTCTGAAAAACAAAAACAAATGGAATGACTAATAGAACTAGAGACAGTTTTATTTATGTTTGAAATTCGACAGCTTGGCATGATAGTAGGTAGCCATGGGGGTGGGAGCGTAGCTTGGTGTATTTTACATACAGGGTAGAATTACCCATCGTAGAGTAGAGATGTATTTAAAATAATAGGCTGCTTTAGATTAGTAATTGATAGGCCTACTTACAGAGTAGAGAGAGATATTTATAATAATAGCCTGCTATAGGAGGATGGCGGATAGGCCTACCTTAGTTAGTAAATAAACTTACTAGTAAATCTTCTAATTGACAGTATTTTTATAATTTTTCCCCTGTCCAATAACTCTGAGACAGGCGTAGGTATTATTCCACGAATCTTGACATTCACAATGAGAATGACATACCTGTAATTATAGTATACACCGATCAATCGTGGTGTCCGGGCGTACTAGTCTGAAACTTTAAACAAAATACTATATCCTGATGAAAACCATAGAAATCTCTGGTAGATATATTACTTGTCACAGTCTTACCTCAATTTTTATAAAGGTGTAAAAATATAAACAATATGTTGTCAAATAAGGTGTCGCGAACAAATGCTGGTTTCTTGAATGGGATCGCAACCAACAAAATGATGGCAACCGCTGCTATAGACGAAGATGGATAGCAGGAAACAACTGAAAAATAAAATTTATTAAAAAGATGACTTACCATAATGCCTTGATTATAAAGTTGTGGACATCCTGGATTATCAACCAAATGTTCGACCAGAAAGTTCTCCATGGTGCCGACGTCTGTACTAGAATCAGACATCAATATGGGAACCATGGAAACACCATCCATCTGTGATGGTACAGATTGTCCGGATAGTTCCACGAACGTTGGTCCTAGGTCGATATTCATCACTGGTGCCTGGAATATCATAATAAGAATAACTTTACTCGACAAAAAATAAGTCATTTCGGAACTTACATAGGTGTTGAATTTTATTTCGCTAATTTGCTTGCGCTTAGGGGTTTAGCAGTGGGGGAATGCGGAGGAACGTGAAAAACACACGGGGTTAGACAGACGATATTAC
The DNA here is from genome assembly GCA_948474765.1 of Patella depressa. Lineage (NCBI taxonomy): Eukaryota > Metazoa > Mollusca > Gastropoda > Patellidae > Patella > Patella depressa. Next base: position 72,632,319 of record OX419720.1, on the reverse strand, counting down.
TCCTTGTCACGTACAAGCGGAGAGTCTACTGACCATCAGCATACACTACCCTATACATGACACCCATCATAACTATATACTTACACTACTGACTTGTCCTGGTTTTATACCCGGTCCACTGATCATCAGCGGTACTCTGACGTCAAACTCATACATCTGTCGTTTATCATACGGCATGAAAAACTGACCTGTAAAATTGAAAACAAAACTATCTTCGAATCTCATCTGGCGGCAATTCCCCCCATGGTTACCATCTACAAGGCAGTTTTGCCCCCTCCCCCAGTGTCATGCCCAAGGTTCAACTCCTTGTTGTTCGATCCTGGTGTTGCATATCAGCGTTGGCCTAGAAAGTTCATGGGTATTTTCCAGTGTGGTTCCCCCTTGTCACAGATGTAGGATGGGGGTCTGGCAAGGGACAATAAATAGTCCTTCAGATGGGACGAAAAACCGAGGTTCCATGTATACAAATTTATGTACATGTTAAAGAACCCTTGACAGTTTGAGTTGGAAATAAGATTAGCTTACACTATTCTGGAACAATTTCCCTCATAACACAACGTATTGCTTATAAACACGCAATGTATGTATTTGAACTATTCGTACTAACCTCCAATATTCCATATACTGTGTATTTACACGCTTCGAGGGCAGCAAATTTAAAACTGAAACTGGTTTGGTTTCTGATTTGGCTACCAAAATGATTCAGAAAATATTTTTAAAAAGGTATTATGGTATCGTGTAGAGAGCCTTTGTTGTAACACATAAATATTATGTTATGGTAAAAAGCACAGTTGTAATCAAGTGTTCGTAACATTAGATAGAAATATGGAGAGGTCATAACAGGTTAACTATCTTATGCATTCTGGCATTCTCATGTAAGGAGTCAAACACATAGACAGGGACTCCCCCTATCTCTAACGGAGTGATCCATGAAGAATATCGAGTAAGATTAGGCGGATTATCATCGCGGTAATCAATTAAACAGCCCGGACAAAGTTTACTTCTCGCACACAAATTACTCATAGGACATTAGACGGAGATATCATGTATCGTTCAAAAATGTTCGAGTCGTGGATTTGGGGGGGGGGGGGGGGAATATCCCTGAAAGTTCCCGCTTTGTCGAGGCGTTTGTCCCAGGATCCAGAGGACAGGAATTATTTGATATAGGTGTAAACTCAAACACCGCCGAGTGGATACGTGCACCTGTATCGAGTTCTTGTGGCAAATCGCAGAGGTTATGGACCTTTCCACATCAGTTGATATGCGCATGACTTGTTCAGGTGATTGTGGGGGGAGGGGTGTGTATATTTCATATTTTATAATAGAGAAGTCAGGTCTAAGCGTGTGTTCCATAGCACTGTGCCCCGTGTGTATTTAATAGAACTATGGCCCCCTGTGTATCTGGCCGAGGAAATTCATCAAGATATTTTTGAGGCATGCCCCACCGCCTTGTTAATGATACCTGGCAAGGAACAAAGTCTCGATTATCCACGTTATTGTTATATTTGTTAATCTTTTAATCTCGATCATCTGATAGTTGATTGTGGACAGTTTTATTTCTTACATAAGATGTAAAGTCTTGTTATTATAACGATTCGTCTTCATTAATCACCTCTTTAGATAGATGTCTTCACTTTCTAGACTAACCTGATTGGTTGGGGTTGGTGTGTGTGTGTGTGGGGGGGGGGGGGGGGGGGGGGGGGGGGGGGGGGTATGTCGACCTTTCAACTTAAATATCTTTTATTTTATCGTCAGTAGACTTTAATAGTATCTCATGTTAATAGCGTGTGTTAATCACAAGCAAACGACCCAAAATATCCTAAAACATGAATATTCTCTAGCGTAATGTGGCAATTGTTTATGTTCAGGGGTGGATTCAGGAGTGGGGGGAGGGTGCGGGGTGTTTTGTCCTTTATCATCCGATGGTGGGGGTGGGGGTGGTCATTCAAAGCGCCAGATAATGATATAGACATTTGTGATATCACACACAATGCTTTGCACCTATTAATTCATAATAAAAATTGACGTCAAACGGGGTGTAAAGCCTAGTGTATGTATGTCTACGGTGATGGCATCATGCAAAAATTCCTGGACCCTGTATAGAATTTCAATCAAACGTTATCTTGCCGTGAAAATACAAAGGGGCTTCTGGTATCCAATATTTAAGACACAATCAAACTTTAAACTCCGCACAGAAATCGCGTGCCTGAATGCAATTTGAACGTCAGACCCAGAGAAAAAAAAAGCTAGCTACCATTTAATATTCGTACATTAGTTACGTACGGCTAGAATGCTGTCGAGCGTCATTTGTAATGCATCGACTCAATGAAGGAGGCTAAATATATCCAACAAGGGATAGTCAGCGACCTAGACTCGACTAACCAGACGCCAAGACTTCCATTCAATTTTCACTCTTCGCGTACTTCGCCGAACTTAACTGATACGAAATTTCAGTACAAACAAAAACAACTGAATGTAAATCAGTTTATATACATTCATATAACATAATCATATGCGTTACGACTACTTTGTGTCCATTTCTGGGTGCCAAAGATAGCGATTTAGCTCTTTTCAGTGCCGGCCGGTTTCATTACCCCAGTTGGAGCAGAATAGTAGGACGTTAAACTCCATTTCATTTCCTTTAAGAATGCCATTTGTTTTTATTTTATTAATTACCATTTTTAGACGGATTAATAATATGATAAATTGTATATAATTTATGATAAATTATATATAATTTATGATAAATTATATATAATTTATGATATATCGTACATAATTTATGATATATTGTAATTGCCTCACTCTACAACTGTTATATATTTTATGCGGTGGGGTAAACGTTATTGACACCAAAGGCTAAGTCAGATGAGCCCATTGACTTACCGCACGACACTTGTTGCAAAACGCTCCGCCCCAAAAGCTAATGTACATTACCACATGACTAACATAAAATGTATCTGAAAACCATCAACATATTCCAACGAATCATAAATGGTCACTCCCAAGCATTTGCAGTGACGAAGTGCCCTACCACGCGGAACGTACAAACTGTAAATCGGACCGTTCTCATCAATAACTGACTAACCGCGGTCACTGTAACTCTTTATAGCCAGAACGAACGCATCGCCTGGTGACCTGATGATTATGATCATGAACCCTTAACAGACAAATTCAATTCTGATCCCGACTATAGGACGTATACTCGTCTTTTTAGCTGCTCACTGACTATTAAATTACCTTATACAGAACATTTAAGACATGTCACATAACAGAATTATGTAAATCACAGGTTACTGAGATGTTTATTTCTGGTCAAGTGTCGATGCAGATTCTCTCTTCGCTATTAGGGAATGAAAAACATTTCAAATTATCTGAAGTTCAGCGTCACCAGCTCGCCCCCATATTACCCCCTGATACATATAACATTGTTCGTACTCGTCTCTTACGATGATGTCGATTTGGTAACGCCCCCACCCCACCACTCCTTACTGATATAACTCAACGCACAGCATAATGAAATTAAGTTCACCGTGCTCACAGAACGAGACTCCCCTTTCCAGATGTTATTTATTATCGGGAGAAACAACAAAGCGCTCCAAACTTCAGTTTATAGGACACAAGCCACAACTTAATAACAAACCCAACCAAGACCAAAAAAGCCACCATCGCGACACTCACCTCAATATTTGTGATCGGAATCTTAAATACCTTTTTCAACATTTAACCAAAAAACTGCTACTCAACACCACAAAGTTAAAAAAAAAACTGATCATCACCCATCCACGTCAGCATACGATTCCATGGTAGTTCATCCTACCCAGGGGCGTAAATGTGGGGGGGGGGTGGTACACCCCCCCAGCAAAAAAAATAGTCGGTCGCAAAATCAGTGCAGTCGGTCGCAAAGTAGAGATAGTCGTTATCAAAATAAGTATACGTCACGCTACTCACGCAAAACTTTAGTATAAAAATAGTCGGTCGCAAAATCAGTGCAGTCGGTTGCAAAGTAAAGGTAGTCGGTATCAAAATAAGTACTCACTGTATACGTCACGCTACTCACGCAAAACTTTAGTATAAAAGTAGTCGGTTGCAAAATCAGTGCAGTCGGTCGCAAAATAGGAGCAGTCTTAGTATAAAATAACCTTGTCAACTTATCATTTTTGAAAAGATGTTGTGTTTCACCCTCATTCTGTTGTGAGTATAATGTTAGTCTTACAACAAAATGTAACCCAGGGAGAAAAATAGTCGGTCTCAAAATAAGTGCAGTCACTGCAGTCGGTCTCAAACACAATGCCAGAAAAGATCCCAAATACTGTATATTTGCGTGAATCCGTGAGCCTAAATTGCATACGTCACTCTTATTCTGTTGTAAGTATGTTAAATTGGTCTAACAACAAAATTTCACCAAGGGAGAAAAATAGTCGGTCACAAAATAAGTGCAGTCACTGCAATCGGTCTCAAAAACAATGCCAGAATAGATCCCAAATGCTATGTATTTGCGGGAATCCGTGTGCCTAAATTGCATACGTCACTCAAAACTTACTATAGTATAAAATAACCATGTCTGCTTGTCACTCTTATTCTGGTGTGAGTATGTTGTTCTATAAAATGTTTTCTACCACGGCAAAAAATAGTCGGTCTCAAAAAAAAGTACTCACCGCAGTCGGTCTCCGACTAAATGAATTAATGAAATAAACATACAATCATAAAACAAGCGAAATTGACAGATAAGCCTCAAGATTATGTCCCATTTCTTATCAACCCCAGTCCCAAATATTTAAAAGCTTTGTTACATATCTGAAATTTTTTTTCGCGCCTTCGGCGCAATTCCATTATAACATCATTCTTCTACTCGGTTACATATCTGAAATTTTTTCGCGCCTACTCGTCAGTTGTCTTATACTGTCTCAGCACAATCATATTCACGATTATAGTGAACTGCCCAGTTTGTAGTACCACTGGTGTGTGGGGCGGGGGTATGTGCATCAGTCGGTCGCATTTTGGCTAAACACACCCCCAAACGAAATCGATATGTACGCCCCTGATCCTACCAAATCAGATATTAATAGTTTTTCTAATAATATTATGTATTACAAATGATGATGTTGAGTGGGTCTATGGTTCCTTACAATGATTTAAAGTAGCTAAGTCTCTAAATTAGTATCATCTAAAATCTTACGGAAGCTATGACGACCGAGACTCTCTTACAATGGAATCGCTCAACGTATTCTGTTTTCCTTATCTATATTTAACCATTATAGCGAGGACTGTCGACGGTTTATCTAACGTTACCTAATACACCTTTAAGTAAAATGAAGTAGTGGCGTGTGTTCAAGTTTAAAGACTTGTTTTTAATCTATTGACTGAGTTTAAATACTGGTTTTGATTCTGTTGACGGAGTTTGAATATGTTAGGTATATTTGATAAACATATTTATGCAGCCTACCTGCTAATATTACAGGTGTGTAGATGTATGTAGGCTAGCTTATTAGCAAAATAAAATGTTCTGCTCCGACTGAGCCAATGTGCTATGAGGGGCATTTTGCCCGGGTAGCGGCACTATGGCCTACTCTCATGTCCGATTCCAAATATAAAGGGATCTTTTACGTGCACACAAATGTATACACGGAACCTTGGTTTTACATACCAACCGAACGACTAGAGAGCTGTTCTTGTCCTTCACAACTGATAAGGGGGGACCACTGTCTCGACCAATGCAGGGAGCGAACACGTGACCTCCACACATTGAAACAGTCCGATTTGTCGTAATAAATTATTAATAGAGACGTGCTTTCATAACGAGATCGAATTGTATTATCTAACACTGGGCGTATAATATTGATTGTAAACTTATTAGCTTGAAATTGTTTATTAGGGACGCACCAGAGACATCAATTTTCTGACCCCTTGCTACCTTTTCCTATTTTTTATGATTCTTAAGTATATTTAAACAGACATGAAATAATATAGTTGTATGTATAGTCTTTTCAAATAACCTATATATAATATTACTATATACGTAATTTATTATATTTGCATATATAAAGCACATTGTGTTTATAATGATAGTTGAATGATATGATTATGTCAAGGTGTATAGTATCGATATATTTGTGCACAGCAATGTGCCCTATTATTATTCCATGTGGTATGGTGTTATTGCATATTACAGATTGTGTGCAATAGCTTGATCTACGGCTTCCACGACTTCTAAACGCCCCTGATGTTGGATCTGAAGGGGTTGAATCGTTAACACAAAAAATAATAGCATACCATGTACAAGGTAACCTTGTATAGAGCAATGTGGAAATAAAGCCATTTTAAACAAATACACTTGACATATTACATACCCTGTATATATCTTGTAATATAATCCCCCCCCCCCAAAAAAAAAACCCGAATAATTTTTATTGTACATATTTACTACTACCGCTTAAGGGTATAATACAACCCACAAGCAAAGAACAAGATCAAGTGATTTTGTTAGAGGTAGTAAACTCCTGAAATCAGTCCTAATTGCTCACCTACATAGTCCATTTGATCTCAATAGCCAGTAATATAACTGACCACGTGTAACACAAATAGTCTATTTGATCTCAATATAATGAAATGAAATGAAATGAAATGGGGTTTAACGGCCAACTGTTCTAATGAACTGGGCTAATGAAGACTGGCATACGCCAACTGCCAAGGGATCTTTTACATGCAAGCCAATGTGCACAATATACCCACACTTACACATTGAAACAGTGTGACGTGTCGAAAGAAACTATTAATACAGAACTGTTTTCATAACGTGATCAAATTGCAGTTATCTAACACAGGGCGTATAACATGGATTTCAAACGTATTAGACTGAAAATTGTTTATTAGGAACGACGGCGAAATGCACCAGAATCACAAGTTTTCGCACCCCTTGCTACCTTTCCCCATTCTTTACATTTACATAGACATGAAATAATTTAGTTATATGTATAGTCTTAAATAACGTGTATAATATCACTGTATACGCAAAATAATATAGTTGTATGTATAGTCTTCTCCTGTTATTATTCCATGAGGTGTGGTGTTATTGCATAGTACAGATTGTGTGTAATAGCGTGATCTACCAATTAGAGCGTAGCTAAGTTCATCTAAGATGGTGGATCTGAATGGACAGGTGAAATAGATCTAAATAATCATTATCACAAAACAATAACAGTATTCCATGTAACATGTAACCTTGTAAAGATTATTATTATTGTGTCTCGTCGGGTCTTCCCATTTGAAAGGGTTTTGGTGACAGTCATTTTTAAGAATATCCCGCTTGCGTATGATTTTATTGGGAGTCACGGGGGGTACAGAGTGTAGGGTACTGACTCACTAACTAAGAAGTCCCCGGTTCGATCCTCGTGTTGGCCAAGTGGGTTAATTTGGAGTTTTAGGCCTAGGTTTCCCAGATGGGATGAAAACCGAGCTCGTTGTCGTGCAGGTAAATTAACCTAGATAGTTATTCAATTGCCCTTATAGCACATTAAATGGTATATGTCCTGTTTCATTAGACTGAGGGGGTTGTTGGATGGCCGAATAGTTTGTGTCATGATTTCAGTTTTAAATTAATAACTGGGTCATTCCATATCAATTGGACCAATGATGGGAACATGACCCCTCCAAAAAAATTACCAAAGATTTATGTTAAACTACCAAATCCGACATTCTACCGCTCTAGGTCAACAACTTGCTGAGACTTGGTCATTTGAAATTAGGGTGCAGTTTTCGAGTGCTTTAAAGGGACAATAACACTCTTGCTGGCTTGGCAGTCCCAGAAAGTAAATAAGAGCCTTATTCTAAGTACTAGATGTTTAAGTGTCATACTCGTTGTGTAAATTATCCATTACGACCTATTTTACTTGTCCAGAGGGTTCGTAAATATTTTAAATCAAAGTCACATTTGAAAAGGTTTACGTTAGACTTTCCAAATCAATTAGTTGAATTTTTCCATTTTTTTAAATTAGATGTGTTAAGATGAAATTTATATCATCAATTAATTGGAATATTGTAAAATAATACGATTTGTTGACCAGAATGAAGATTGGGACATATTATTCAGTTACAACAAGAGTTGTATTGAGCCTTTAAACACATTCCAAATATAATTTTAACACAGGGATGATAGCTACTATAGATGCGTAATAAAGGTTTCATGAATCGGAAGTGACGAACGCAGACGGAAAATACGAGGTATCCCTCTATATAACTGACTGAAGTGACGAGTGATAACAGATACAAAGCCGAATTTGTGTTCGTCATTTCCGATTGTTGAAACCTTTATTACTCATCTATCGTAGCAATGATCTCTGTGTTAACACTATATCTGGAAAGTGTTTAACCAATGACAGAGAGAGAGAGAGAGAAATGGGGTTTAACGTCCACTCAACACAAACTAGGTCATTTCGGGACTAACATATGGTTTAATTTTATTTCAATAATTCGCTTGCGCGTAGGGGTCTTTAGCAGTGGGAGGAAACCGGAGTGCCCGGAGGAAACCCACGAGGTTGAGAAGGCGCCCTTATCTCCATGCCACATACGCTCACACCAGGGCTCGAAACCACAGCCGCAAGCCAGAGGTGACCGGCCAGCTAGAGGTCAAAGCGCGGCACTCTAGACCACTAGGCCATCCCAACCGACACCAATATTGTCCTTTAACTCAAACCCACAACCCTTAGCAACGCTCCCGTGCCCTAAACCCCTTTACATCTCAACAAGAGTGTTATTGGGGCTTTAAACTCACATTCTAATAGGAGTAGGTAGAACTCTCTAACTTTGAAATCAAAGACAACAGTTGGGTAGATTACAAATTTAGCATCACAGTCAATGTGCGATGCATATCTTTTGTGCCACCAGGTAGGGAAATGTTGAACAGATGATCTATTAACTTCTTTTTTCATGATTTCCACATGGAATGACCCAACTTGTCTCTGTCCTATGTTGTTATTCTTTAAGGGGGGTTATATCTCTTTAAGGGAGGGTATATGTCTTTAAGAGAGGGTATATCTGTTTGAGGAAGGGTATGTTTCTTTAAGGGAGGGTAAGTCTCTTTTTTAAGGGAGGGTAAGTCTCTTTAAGGAAAGGTATGTCTCTTTAAGGAAAGGTATATCTCTTTAATTGACAAGATGTCTCTTTTAAATGTCATATTCTTTATGGTCGAACAATCATTTAACCAACGAGAAAATCGACTAGCATATTCTATTATAATAATTATGAGCTGTAAAAGATTTATTGATAGTGAGATTTAAATGTCCCTGGCTTATCTTTTGTGCATTTATTTGTCTTTATCTTGTCTTTAAAATGTCCTATTCTTTCTGGTTTAACAATCAGTGAGATGTGCTTTAAAGGATTTATTAATTGTGAGATATTAAAGAAGTTTGTCTACTATAACCAGATGGCATATAATAGGGACGCTACATGTGATAATATGTACCAATAACACCGAGATTGTATACCCCGGTAACTTTCAAAGCAATACAAGGGTGGGATGTTTGTTGTTTTTCTTGATATCAGATAAATATGTCCTTGGTTTATCTTTTTGTGAATTTATGTAACAAAACACCTCAACCTATTTCTATTCAATTTGATCCTTGGTGAATTTTCTTCGTATATAAAATGCACTGACTTATGTGAGAACAAGTTAACCCTGTTCTCGTAATTCTATACAGTGATAAAGCGATTTCTACCCGGATGGAAAATACCCATTGCGACAACATGACCTAACAGGTTTATGACTGTAACTGATAAAGAAAGCCCGCTATAATTATGTTATTTTCTATTTAAGAGGAAACTGACATTTCCAGCGTAAATCGAAACCAAAAATTGTTAAAATTTATGGTGGAAATTCAATCTGATTAAAACACAGATCCAATTTCGTTTCGTTTTTATAGTTCAAAATTTCGTTTTTACTTGTCTTTACCACTCTTGGATCATAGCAGCGATAGAAATCAAAACAAAACAAAAGTAGATATAAAAAAAAATGGCGGTCGCTAATTGGTTAATCGAATGACTGACATTATCGGGTCACTCGGCAAACCTCGGAAGATTTCGGACAATCTAAACTCGGCTGTATGATGAATTCCGCCATATTGGAACTACTTTAAAGGTCCCGGATGAAACATGGCTGCGCCCATTCCGAACACAAGTTGGCGACCTATATGGCTAGCGACCTATTCGACCGATCCAGCTTACGAAATTACACTTCATTTCTGAGCTAAAGGAATGGATAAAAAAATAATATATTCTACTTTCATTTGATAGACATAACGTTGGATTTTATTGGTTGATAAATAGAGACTGTTGTCTTTACTCTAAATAGGTTTCCAACGAACAGGTTGCAGCTCGATCTGTCGAATAGGTCGCTAGCCGAATAGGTTCCCAATTTGTGTAATAGCGTCAAGTTTTCCTGTTAAAGGAAACCGGTAGCCGCATCGCAAATGTATGGATGTAGGTACATATCACTTACCGTCATACAGCCGAGGCTAGATGTAGTTTACGGAATCTGCCGAGATTTGCCGAGTGGTTATCGGGTCAAATGTCGCTTGCTTGGTATCTGACGTCATAGAACGTGAACTCCCACTATAACGTGTTAGATCTACATGTAATGTAGGCCATCGAAAGTATAAAAAACGAAACGAAATATAGATGTGTATTTTGATCTGATTGGTGTAAATTTTTCAAGGACCACCCTAATATTACTAAGAAAGAACACAGTTGTTTGGCGACCCTTACTAATATCTTGGAAGATTATCTGGTTTCATTTCGAGGTTAATCCAGATATTCCTTTTTGTGCAACATTTGAAATAAATTATTAGAGCGACACAATCTCGTTCTGATTATATATAATAAAACGCTTCACCGTTTAACACTTCATGGAATCAATAGAGGGTAATACTTTTATAAAGCATTGTAATCTTTCAGTTCTCATACCTTGCCTGTTTCATCCAAGTGGTATGGCATATCTCAAAATGACTGCCAAACGATATTCGTTAAAATCGTTTGGTTTTTATTTTTTGTTGTTTTTGGTTGGTTGTTTTGTATGTGTGTGTCTGTGTGTGTGATGGTGCGTTTGTATATGGTGTATATCGAGGGCACACATCTGAATACACACCGACTAATCGCGGACCTGTGTCAACCAAGGATGTCCTCGGTTCAACCGTGGCCTTTTTGAACTCAATCTAGGACTGTAATGATGTTTAGAAGCCCGGATTTAATATCCCATTTGATTTTAAAATCGATCTGAGATTTTCCGCAGTAGGCGGTATTCAACAGTTAGGGTGTGTGTGATCTGAAAAAGGACAAATATGATTGTGTTTAGTGTTAATTGGACATGGAGTGTACCAAGTCTTCAGTTAACCGATATATGGTCACGCGGGGGAAATAAGTTATTATTCCTGTCATATCTAAACTTATTTAAAGTTACATTATGGGAGATAAGATAAAGAGATGGCAGTGGTCACTATAATAGTTAAAAACTAGATAGTGTAAAGGTAATTTGCTGAAAATTTCTTTCAAATTGATCCACTATTAGCCGAGAAAAAAGCGTTTGAAATATTTACATAGCCTCGGTCATCATTACTCAAATCATTAATATAACCAACATAGACTCGATTATCCACTTGATTGATTTAATTATCAACGGCCATTAAGCGGCATATAGGAATTTAATCCGCCAACATCGAAGGCTAGCCTAAACATCAAGAGTTTATTATGGTCTGGATGTGTTAATTAATGTCTAATTGATTATTTAGATAACATTTCAGGCCTAAAGAAAGACCTGTAATAAGCTGATTTTGCTCTTGCATAATGCTATTTTAATAACCGTTTTCAACCCGATCTTTAGAAACTCATCAGAAAGCAGATTGACTCAACATTTGCCAGAATTAGTGTTCATGTACAATTCTACTGTTCATTCATCAACAGGGTTGACACCTTTCTATTTAATGCAAGGTAGACATCCCAAACTCTCAATAACCTTGACTTCCTTTACATTGAACGGTAATTCTGCCTTTTTCAAAATAGTGATAGGTAATACAACCGCAAAATGTTCATCAGAAATTTCTGTTCTTAGTTTTAAAAAATACTGAATCTGTCCTAGATTAACTTTTCTATTCACCAAATATTTCACAGTGTAACTATTTCGAACTAGCACTCTTTGATAATTTTTGCCATGAAAAACTACACCATTCTTTATAATCTTATAAAATATATAGCTATCTAAAATATTTCCTGTTACCAATGTCTGTATTTTGTTGAGAATCTCTAACGAAAGACTGCATTTTCTAAATGTACCTGAAGCATATATATCAGGTGAAATGGAGTATTTATTCCTTGAAGCATATCTGCTTTTCATGCTCAAATAAAATGTGTGTGCTGGAGAACCCAGTTCCAAATCATTAGCTAATAATGGTAACTGCTGATGCATCACAACCTGTTTTGAAATTTGTAAAGCAACTTGTTGTGTGCCATGAAACATTTTTCTCAAATCTCCATTCAAGTCCTCGTAGAAAAAACATGAGTGTTCCCATAGCGGTCCTAAATCTTTTACTTTTGTAGGTATATGCAAGAGTGCATGACAATTTGATAATTCGTAGCGTGTTCCATAGAGTTAGTCAAACTGAATACTAAATTTACTTATCAAATCCTGTGCTGTAGCCAAACAGGATTTTGTAATTGATTTTTGAAGCAGTATCAACATAGCTTTATTTAGACACAAAAAATACATAAAAAAATTTGTGGGTAAAATACCAATGAGACAAGGCACTGAGTAATATAGCAAAAATGTTCTATATTCTGATGCCTTCCAATAAGCAATATCCGAAAAACCTCTTGGTGACCTAGTTATGAAGTAAGGGGGTGTCATACCTAAAATGTTTTCATTTAAAATGACTAGACTATCTCCAATAAAATATTCTTCCTGTCTATGACTTGATTGCAACCACAAATTTAACAACGACTTCATTACACCTAATACAACACAGTGCATATAATCAATTGTAACTCCCCTAATTATATCGACCTGTGGTAACAAATATAACATACTTATTCCCTTTACACCTTTTATGGTTTTTTTTTACTCTACTACCGGTTTTACTATCTCAACTGTCTTACTGTGTGTTCTTTCTTCATTAAAGCCTCTATGTTTATATTGGTCATCCATGTTGTAAGGATATGTCATAGTACTACCATTGCCAGTTTTAGCAGACTGACCTTTCTCATAACAAGTTCCACAACCAAAGAATCCATTAAACTGAACAAAATTTTGCAGAGCACACCTGACAGGAGCATCACACACAGCACTTAGAAAAACTGCTCTAAGCATTTTAACACCCCGGTTGTGGAGAGTAATTTCACAGCCTGAAAGAAAATGTGTAGAAGTTCAGTTATCATTCAATTTGATATATGACAACAAACATTTTCTCTCACTTTACCCAAAATAGTACTTATACCTTTAAATAATTGGGCACAGAGTTGAAAATATGGTAAAGCTTGTTCCATATTTGCCCCCAGATATAAGCAACAAACATTGCTTTAATATTCTTTGTGCAAATAGTGTGTATATACATGTTAATGTATATACTTTCAAGCAAAATCCCATTCTATCTCTTTCAAAAACCAATTGTCTCTATATTACCGCGTGATACAGTCGAGTGTAATGAAATTATAACAGGTTCTTTTTCAAATATAGAATAATCTTTAATCAGGATGCGTACAGGTTACAGAAGTTCAGTAATAAGATTATGTACCACACCAATAGGTGGGGAAACAGTTAACGAGGAATGCATAAATTTGGAATTTTGACATACGACGCTAAATCGAATTTCGTTCTGGGTAGTAACTAGCCAGAACCCATTGGAGACATATTCAGCCATAGGTAAAACATAATTTGGTTTAACTATGACCCGGCAACATTTATCAATTCGTTTTTTGTTCTGCATAAATAAGGCAACCACGCATAGCGTACTCAAATTGATTGGGTATATCGGACTTCGTATGCGACAAAACCCTACTAATGGATTGCTACATTTGTCGGCTTCTTCGCGAGTTAGCAAAACATATTTTGTCCTTTGGACATTGACGGCCATAATGTCGGTTTCAAGTTCGTATTTTGCCACCATTTTAAAAGTAGCTTTCGAATTGGAAAGAATTTTCTTGGAAGTCATAGGTACAGGAAAATTATGCGCACGGTAAATTTCTAGTCCTCCGTCAGAGTCTAAAAGAGGCACCGATATGATTACTAAAATGCGGTTTCCGTCCAGAACTGTGGTGCAAGTTAGTAATTTGTAGAACGACCATAAATCAGTCTTTGGGTCGCTTGTAAATGTAAACTTGGTGCAACATGTTTTGTATTTCGACAAGTAATCGCCTTAGATTGATCGGCGTTATTGTACTAGGTGACAAATGACCAAGGGAGAGCATATTGAGTTGCAGTCGTAACTCCTCCAAATATAGCTCGGCTCTCATTATCATTAGTTTAATGTCATCTATGACTAAGTTTAAACGAAGATACAAGTGCAGAAATTTTTCCAGTTGCAGTACATGTCTCTTGAATTCTCCGACAATATGCATTACTTTTCGATCTAGACTACTAAGTTTGTCATTCAGTTTAGTTATAGCTTGTCTGTTAGTTGAAATTTGGACTCTCGAAACGTTTAAGAGGGAAAGGCTTTCCTTCGCGACATGAGCAATAGCCTCTTGATTTTTCGTTAAGTCTTTTACATTTTTTCTGATAGAATTCAAATCACTCTCGGAGACTGCGCCAAACAGAAAATTCAAGGCTTTACCTACTATGGGAATGAGCGATCTTTTCTGTCTCGAGGTTTGTAACGTTTTGAAATCGGCCACTGTCGTCATTAGGTCAATGTGATTGTCTCTTAAAGTCATAATTTCGGTCCTAAGTTTATTTAAGGTTATTCGGAATTCGCGTGTCTCGTTAGATGCGTACTGAGAGGTGATATCATCTACCTCTATTAGCGCACGTCCCATGTCAAAGGATATAGTTTCAATAAATCTATCGAAAGGGGCCATATAGTTGATAATCTTTATGAGCCACGAAGATCTACTGGTCGTTATCCGGTTAACTGGTCTAAACAGCAAGTTGTCATGAGTAAGGAAACCTCTTGTCAGTCCAAAAGTCACCCAGAGAAACCATAACTTCATACCCTACAATAAAATAATTAAAACGCCTAATTATTTTATTTCAATCATCGAATGTCTAGAGGTAGCTGCTGCTATACGCGGCATATGCTATGCAATAGTCATTCCGTCTCAAGTAATCCGCACGCGTCCATCGCGGTTACTTAGAACATTTCGGTCAGAGCTTGTAGTAAATTCTTTACTTTCGAGCTCTTAAGGGGTCTAGGAGGCGCTTTTCGTCTCTTTACCGATCTCTGTTGCTTAACAGGCCCATCGACACGTGCACTGTCGATGACCATTGTTCCAGAATCATCCCCAAGGTCCATATCGTCATGTTCCTGGGTCGATACTACCACATCATCTTCGTCAAGTGATAGGTTTCCGGCATCCGGTGCCGCTTCATTCCGCCTAAGGCGTTTGGCGAGTTCCATTAACAGAATGTCGTCCTCGCTGGACGAACTATTAATCTCGCGCTGGTATTTCCTGGCTATATCCGCCAAAGGATTTAATTTCTCGTCTTTTGATGTGTCTGGTTCTAATACTTCGTCGTCGGATTCGGTTTCTGAGGGAGGTTCAATGTATGCCGCCTTTCTCATTGGCTTTTCCGAACTGGATTTGGGTATTTCCCATTCCATATTCGCCAATCTGAGATGTTCTGCGTGCGATTTCGTAATAGTCCCGTCGAGCTGATTTCTTATTTTATATGACACAGGAGAGGTCTTTTCAATAATTCTAAAATACGGTCGCCACTTTTCTTGTAATTTATTTTTCCTTAAATGATTCTTATAATAAACAGGGTCGCCAATTTCGAAGCTAACATCCTTACTATTTCTATCAGCGTATTTATTTTGTCTTTCTTTCGATTTCTTTAGATTTCGATGCACAAGAACGAACGCCTTGTGCTGGTTTTGCAGAGCTATCTCGTGATGGTCTACTCCGGCGTAGCGCCTTCGTAATTGAAGTATGTTGTCTAATGGTAGAACAACATCTCTATTGTACAATAAGTAAAACGGAGAGAATTTGGTAGACTCACTTATGTGAAATCTAATCGCAGCCAAAGTCTGATTAAGATACAGATCCCATGTGTGGACGTCATCCTTAATCTTTTTCGATAATACGTCATGCAAGACTCTGTGGAACCGTTCTACCTTCGCATTGGCCTGGGGGTGGTAGAATGAGGTGAGGACGTGACCTATATTTAATCTTTCTAAAGTCTGGCGAACTAATCGATTACAATTTTCCGTACCGTTGTCGCTGACAATTTCCAGCGGGCAACCATATTTCGGGAATATTTCCTCTATTATAAGATGGGCGACGTTTTCTCCAGTCTTGTCTTTTACAGGAAAGCTTTCGCACCAACCCGAGTACCAACAGACCAAGGAGATTAAATACCGGTTGCCTGATAGGGTGAGTGGGCAAGGCCCAGAAAGATCCACACTTAATTTAGCGAATGGATACGGAGGGATGTCCGTATTCTGTAATGGAGGTTTTTGTTTTGTTAATGAACGCGATTGACACGGGATGCATTCTGATACATATTTATAGATCCTTTTATACATCCCCGGAAAGTAATATTTTTGTTTTATGTAGTCAAAGGTTCCATCAATACCAAAGTGACCTTGTTCGTCGTGGTATTGTTTCAATACTTCCTCAACCAAATGTTCCCGTATGTACAACCTAAGAACGGGTTCGTCATTAGGGCTGGAGATATAGTACAAAATATCTTCCACCAGCAAATATTGGTTTTGACTCGATTTAACTTTACCAGTTATTTGTTCTGTTATTTCGCTATTATTTCGTCTTTAGACTGTTCTAACCTCTAGCAGTGACTATTACTAAAGGACTTAAATTATGCCAGGCCCAACATGCCATCTGGTGCAAAACACTTCGCAATTATACTGGGATTAATAGCTTTTTCGTAATTGATAAAAATAAACCAATAGTAGACACTTTAGATAAAATCAATCAAAAAGACAATGCAAAATCAATAGAAACTTTCGACTTTTCTACTTTATATACTATGCTACAACATGCAGACCTTAAAAAGAATTTGGATTGGTTCGTGGATAAGGCCTTTAATGGTGCTTTTGGAAAAGGCAGAAATCTGATGGCCATCTACTCACAAGTGCAAGATGGATCATAAAACGGCGCAATGCCAATACTGTAGTTTTCGATAAAGAAAAATTTCAAAATATTATACATTTTCTCATTGACAATGCCATATTTGAGGTTGGGGATCAGATTATACAACAAACTATTGGTTTACCAATGGGAACTGACCCCGCCCCATTTATGGCAAATGCACATTTATATAAATACGAATTCGACTTTCAAGACCATAAAAGAAAAACAGATTACAAGGTAGCAAAAAGTCTAAATTATACCTTCCGTTACATTGATGACATAACACCAATCAATGATAATGGTAATTTCAATAAATACAAAGATGAAATATATCCTCCTGAACTTATATTAAATAAAGAAAATTCGGGCACTATAAATGCATCTGTCCTTGACTTGGACATCAATATAATTAATAATAAATTTAATGTCGGTATATTCGATAAAACGGACAAATTTGGTTTTGAAGTAGTAAAATACCCGTCAGCTCATAGTAACATACCAGATACGACACTATATAATGTTTTCTATTCACAGGCATTACGATTTTTAAAAATATGCAACAATAAATAACTATTTCTTTCCCGAATAAAAATTCTTAATTTTAAGTGCACGGCCAAAGGTGGTACACAATTACGCATTTTGAAAGAAATTTCAAAACTTCCATTTCTTCAACATAATAAGTTTTACATTTCTTATAATGATATTACTGACTACATATTGGATAATGATTCTATATAAATTGCTTCTAGATGTCTAGTCCTATCTGGATTATTGCCCTTATTTTTAGGCCTTTATGAATACACTAATAACTTACGATTTCTTTAGCATTCCTGTTTTGCATTTCTTACGTGGGACATTATATAATAATTATACTATGGTTTGTACAATTGCATGGTCTTTAAAACTAATAGTTTTTATATTTTAACGTAATTTTATCTAGATTATCGCCCTTTTATCGGGAAATTGCACCTTCTAAACCACGACGTCATAACAACTATTACGGCAGATTCACGTCACACCACTCAGTCAGCAGACGGCTGTCTCCCTAGATAGTCTTTTCCTTTGCTTCTTTGTATTCAGTTGTGTTTTTGTTTCTGTGTCGATTGCAATGTTTGTCCTAGATGCATTTATATACTTCAATCCTTTTGTTGATTTGGTTTTGAACTAGGCCTACTTCTGATACATTTAACTATGTGGTTACTTGTGTAGCGAAATTTATACAACAATATGCTTGCATTCGTAATTCTTGCAACATATAATAGATCATGACTCATGCTGACACTATATAATTATTTCTCTGGGTTGCATTCCCAGTTGTTTTCAAATATGAGTGAAGTCTGTGTCACCACAGGCCCGGGACTGTACAGCGCAGTGGACGCTTACGGCTAGCCCCCGGATCCATTCACTCTCTTTGATTTGTTTATGTTTGTGGTTTTTGAGTATGATGTCTTGTCCGTATATTTGTTTTTGTGTAAGATTGTGTGTGGTGCAACCCTCCTGCACTTACTATTAAAACATCGTAATCTTTGATTTTTATCTTAGGGTCTCTAAGTTCTTCAACCTCGTTGATTTCGCATTTCGCGTATTCTCTTGGATTGAATAAATTCGAGTTGAAAGCATTAATTTCGTAAGTGTTATCGTTTATCTCCGGTTCGACTTCGCTATCCTCCGGTCTATCAATATTATTAAAAGAAGCTTTGGGAACTCTTGAGAGGAGGTCCGCGCAGAGGTTGCTTTTCCCTGGAATGTATTCTATTTTGCAGTTATAACCTGCAATACCTAAAGCCCAAAGTTGAATCTTCTTATTCTGCATAGGCGATTCCAGAAGATATTTCAACGGTTGGTGGTCAGTGCTAGTAATAAACCTCGCGCTGTGAAGGTAAAAGTCCAGTTTCTGCAAGGAGTAGTGTATTGCGAAGGCTTCTTTTTCAGTCGTTCTCCATCGCGTCTGACAATCAGTCAATTTGTGAGACAGGTAATAGACGGGAAGCTCCTCGTCGGGATCCGTCTCACTGGGTTGAACTAAGCAACTCCCTACACAGGTATCGGATGCATCTATGTAAAGAATATACATGCGGTTGGGATCCGGGTACTTCAGGAGAGGTACCACGGTTAAACTTTCTTTGAGATAGTCGAAGGCTGTCTGACATGTCTCATCCCAATTGAACCTCGCGAACTTCTTTGTCAGTTCGATTATAGGTTCCGCAATTTTAGGGAAATTAGGTATAAAGCGCCGATAGTAGCTACACATGCCAATAAAGCTACGAGTTTCTTTTACGCTTGTGGGCGGAGCCATAAACCTAATGGCCTTCACCTTGTTCGGATCTGGTTTAACTCCGCTTGACGTTATTACGAAGCCCAAGTAGTTTGTTTCCTCTTGCATAAAGGTACACTTACTAATTTTTAGCTTCAATCCGTGTTTCCTTAGCCTGTCAAACACAATTTCTATGTGTTTAAGGTGTTCTTCTAATGTGCGCGAATAAATTAGTATATCATCCAAATATGCCATGGCAAAATCCTCCAAGTCTTGCATGGCTACACTCATTAAATGTTGGAAAATTGGAGGGGCATTACAAAGACCGAAAGGCATAACATTAAATTCAAAGAGCCCTTTATGACATGCAAACGCTGTCTTTTCTTTGTCTTCTTCGTTCAACGCTATTTGCCAAAAACCGCTTCGTAAATCGCATGTAGTAAAGTATTTCGCTTTATCTAACATGTTTAATATGTCATCAATTATTGGAATTGGGTTTGAACACGGGCGAGTAATCTTGTTTAACTGTCGAAAGTCAACACAGAAACGTTTCGAGCCATCCTTTTTATCAACGATTACCACCGGAAAGCTCCAGGGGGAAGAAGATCGTCTTATTATACCCGAAGATAACATATCGTTTATTGCTTTATTAACGACCTCTCTCTTACCTAATGGGGTCCTATATGGTCGAAGTTTTATCGCCGGATGATTGCCAGTATCAATCTTCATGGCGACGGTTTGTGTTTGACCTAGGTCATTATCATCCCTAGCAAAAAGATCTCTATGTTTAATGATTAATTTACTAACTACTTCTTTATGCCTTGGGCCAACGGTAAGCTGACCTAGTAACTCACTGTTACTTTGCGCATGATTGGTTTTATTACTTATTGTGGCTATCTCCTGTGTCGAGTATGAATTATTCATTTCGTTATCGTTCGCGGGTTCAGCTCGACCTATTACACAACCTCTTTTTAATTTATATGTTTTGTTAGTATTATTCACGATTAACACCGGTATACCCTTGTGAAAATCTATTTCGCTGACCTGGACTAGTCCGTTACATATCATTAGTCCAGGTTCAGAGCCTACGAATCCGTCTTCGATTCCAGACACATATAATGATTGTGACTGTGGTATCTGTTTCATCCGGGATACACACAGCACACTCGATTGTGGACACACAGCCACGTCGCTCGCTATACGCAGAAACGACGAGACATATGCGTCGACTATAAGGGGAACATACGTCCCGTCCACTCTCAAACAACCAAGGTCAAAATAGAGCCTAACTTTATTGTCAATCAAAAAATCTCTAACTAAAATTAAGTTCCGATTCATGCTTGTAACGACGTAGAATTTCTGCTTAAGTTTTTTCTTGTTCATTTCGAAATGGAATATCGCGTGTCCGTCAACCTTAATTTCGTGGTCATTGACGGATTGGAGCGATATCGCTTCGTGAAATAATTTAGGTTTATATGTCAGTGATGTATATACCCTTCGGTGCATAAGGGAACAATCAGCTCCAGAATCTAAAAGGCACCTATAAAATTGTCGTTCTATTTTTACCAAGCATGAACTCGGATTCCCTGCCAAATTTATGTATTTTATCAATTTTGGTCCATCGTCACTCTCTCCAACAGCTCTTGATTGGAGAGAGTCTAGAAGTTTCCCGGTCGTCCTAAACTTCGAAGGAATTGCTCTCTTGCCTCGAGTGCTTTTCCCCTTCTTAAATGCCTAGGTCCGCCGTTCTGAATAAATCGCGCGGGTCCGACATTCGGCATAAATGCGGGTTTGTCACTTCGCATAAATCGCTCGGGTCCGTGATTTTTAATAAATTGTTGCAGTAATTGGTCTTGGCTTAACGTCTGTGGTCGATCATTTTGCGTTGTCCGTCCCCTACGCTGTCCTTGTCCATGGGGTTGCGGTCTGTCAACTAATTGTGGGCAATCCCTTTTAAAATGGCCGTCCTCGCCGCAGTGCCAGCAGCAATACTGGACTTCCCTATTTTGTACGACGTTGACTCGTTGTGAGCAACATTCGCTCGTTCGGTGTCCCGCGCGTTAGCATTTGCGGCATTTTCGAGGACGGAAGTGATCCACTTTCATCCTTTCCATCATCGTCGCTGGGGGTGCCTGTTGGCACAGAATTTTGGCAACTGCGCATTTGGCGTATACGAACGTGGGACATCCGGACGTGTCATGTATCGTTTCATAAAGTCCTGTTTCTGGGTGGCGATCAGCGCCGCGTCCTGCAATGTCCGCGGGCTTTTTCGCCATAGCTCGGAATATAATTGTTTGTCGGCTATTCCGTCAGTAAATATTAGCACCATGTGGGCCTGCACGTCCGGATGACCCACGTTTGTATACGCCAAATGCGCAGTTGCCAGAATTCTGTCAGAGAATTGTTGAACATTCTCTTCCCGTTTTTGCTTTAGGTATCGCATGGACGAAATTATGTCCATCTTGTCCGATGTTTCATCAAAACGAGACGCTAATTCAGCTTTCATCTCTTCCCAGCTTATTGCGGGATTGTCTTTTAGATAGCGTTCTATGAAATCGCTAACTTCCCCTCTGGACGTGTGGTACGCACACTCTCTGATGGCTCCCCTCGAAAGGCCTTTAATCGTTGCGTATTTGACGCCTCGGTTTGGGCGGCTGTTTGGATGGCAACCTGCGTACTCAGGGCGCCTATTGAATTGGATAAGCCCCCTACCTCACTTTTGAGTTGTCCTACGTTACCGTTCAGGTCATTTAGAATTGCCTCTGCTGCCATTTTTAGTAAATTCAAAAAAATCTTTTACCTTACTTATTCGTCTGTAGTCCGTCCTCTTGATTTTGATGTATTCTATTCTGATCTAACGGAACCAAATTACAACTCTATGTGATACAGTCGAGTGTAATGAAATTATAACAGGTTCTTTTTCAAATATAGAATAATCGAGTTATATAAATATAAAATATAGGGCACGACTATTTTACAACTGTTATATATGTGAAAATAATGAAGTTTTTAATTACTTGGAAGTGGCTACATTTACTTGAAATCTTACCTGCTTTGTAAAGCGTTTGCATTTCTTCAACTACGGGTCTTAAAAAAATATCCATTACAGGTTTTGTGTTTCCAAACCAAAGTCCAATGAAAAGTCGGTTTTCCCTTGAATACCTTCATGAAATGAAAACAATTAATGTGCC
This sequence comes from Patella depressa, assembly GCA_948474765.1. Classification (NCBI taxonomy): domain Eukaryota; kingdom Metazoa; phylum Mollusca; class Gastropoda; family Patellidae; genus Patella; species Patella depressa. The sequence continues at coordinate 72,609,588 of OX419720.1, read as the reverse complement.
ATACTTTTAGTTGGAATAACTATCATATAAATCGTGGGAATGTACGTTATTAGCTATTTTCGATCCCATTCTATAAACCTCATTGGAAATGTAAACAACAGTAATTAATAGTTACTCAAGTTAAAACATTATCAGTATAGCAAAGACTTTTCCATGGTAAACCAGTGCAAACTGATTATTTATTAGATTGCAATGTCCATTTCACTTTCATAATCTTATATTTGAATGTAACAAACACTGAGTTACTACAACCCCCAAACAATATGTATGAAATAATCAATGCACCTGAAAGGAAACATTATCTATGTTTGTTTTGCTGGTTTACCTTTGTTTTGGAGACAGTTCATTGATTGTAAGATATATCGGCCAAATGCTGAATTTAGAAGAATTGAAAAGTTGAACACCATCTGTGTTCAGATGAAATGAAATGTGAACTTCGCTTTGTTTAATACTGTCTGGAGAACCAATGAAATGACCGTTTTCAAAGACACTTTTATACAAATCTCCATCAACTATGTCTTCAATGACATCATCATTCTCTTTCTGTCTCTTTGTTGTGTACGTTAACAAGTTAAGAATGCCAGCTCCTGAAAGAATGAAAAATGTTGTTTAACATCCACTTAATATAAAGCAGGTCATTTTGTAATTTGTTTGTGCATAGGGGGGGGGGTTACCAGTGGAAGGAGCCAGAGAAAACACATCAGGTTGGATTGTGACCTAAAAGCATGGGATCACTCCACTTATACATTCCCACAGTTTATAGGAGGGAATGTATGGCAGGGAGCAAGAGACGTTAGCATCTGACACAAGCTTCGTCATTTCGGGACTAACTTATGGTTCAATTTTATTTCTATAACAAGATGGCTAGTCATCACCATCCTGTGCCATTACACTTGTTAAGAAGGCATAAGGAAAAACAAGTTATTTACTGTTGATATATTTATTTACTGTTGATATGTATTCTTTCACTACTCGAACAAAAATGTCACTTTATAATGATACACTTTGTCTTGAAATGGTAGATATAAATTTAGAATTCTCATATTGTGGGGATGAAACAGACTATAAAGGAGAATGGGATAATCTGTTCATGTGGAAAGTGATGAAGTTTTTCTTTCTGATTTCTTCATTACACAGACCTGACTAAAAATATTTTATTCAAGTTGCATAAAGCAATATGGAAATTCATAGATATCGGTGTTCTTGACGAAATTTAACCAAAATGAAATGAGGTTTATCGTCCTGCTTTTCTACGCCATCTAGGCTAATGGAGACCCATATAGTGTTTAATGGGTGAATTTAGCCATGACAGGGGTGCCACGGTCTACTTTTTATTGCGAATTACATCTGCGAAGGGTTTCGTAAGATCCGAACGACTAGACAATAACGGCAAATCACAGGACCAGAACTAATTTTATTTCCATGGAAACACAAATTATTATTAGCAAAAGGCACAACTACTGTATGTTATTTTCAAAAAGATATTTTGAACGGTTTGAAACAAAAATGAACACCAAAAACTTTGTGAAATTTGTTCCCATGGAAATACAAAATTTATATACCAATAAATCTGACTAGACTGGTCTTGGTTTTCAGAAATCAAAACTTTTAGAGCTGATATGTAGGCTAATGGGTACAATACTATGATGGCATCAACACAACTTTTAAAACATTGAATTACTTGATATCAGCTGCCTAAGTTGACATGTTGTGGGTTTGTTGAGGCCATAGTATTTGTGACAGTTGGAGCAAAAATAGTGGTTTTGAACTGGGGATTTCATTTCCTGAAAGAAATCTTTGAAAAATTTGACACTGCTCCTAAAAATGTTCGGAGCAATACAGTGTAACTCAATTAGTACCAACAGATCTTTTAATGCTTCTCCACTCATACCATGTCTTGTAATAAATGTTATGATCAACAGAATACTGACACTCAGGGATAAACGGGTCCCTTTATATACTATTCAAAAAAAGTAGGGGATATTTGATTTTGGGGGCATAATACTAAAATATGCAAATGACTACGAAACATTTCCAGTTACATGTGACGCCAAAACGCACCAATAGCTACCGCATGGAATGCAGGTGATGCTTTGGATCATCATGGGGGTCCAACCCAAGATTTGCACGACTCTGACTTTGAATGTTACAGTCATTGTGGTATTGAATTCCAGGGTGGAAACCTCAGTTTAATTGTTTTAATGACCAGAAAACAAATTTTGATATGCGTCGGCTTACCCAAAATGAAAGGTTACGTGCCCTTGGCATGCTACAGATCGGCACAACACAGGCGGTTTTGGCGCGGACGATGAATGTTTCTCAGTCTGTCATAAGCAGGCTATGGTCCAGATACCGTGATACACAATCTGTACAGGACAGACCACGCTCAGGTCGACCAAGGGCGACAAATCAAGCCCAGGATCGATTTATCCGTACCTTGACCTTGAGAAATCGTGATATCACAGCAAATCAGATCAGCGCTCGTCTCCAAACAGACACTGGTGTGAGAGTGAGTGGCCAGACGATTCGGAATCGACTGCTTAGGGGTCACCTTCGCGCCCGACGTCCTCGCATGATCCCTTGTTTGAGAGATCACCATATTCAAGCAAGACGTCGTTGGTGTAGGGATCGTCAACACTGGGATAATCGACGCTGGAGCAATGTGATGTTTTCAGATGAGTCAAGGTTCACTGTTGATTTTTTGGACAGACGTAGGAGGGTGTGGCGTCGTCGAAACGAGCACTCCAAGACGTTAACGTCATCAGACATGATCGATTTGGGGATGGTTCTGTTATGGTGTGGGGAGGCATCACTGTTGCTGGAAGAACGGCTTTACATGTTGTTGCAGGGCGTGTTACAGGCCAGTACTACCGGGACAACATCTTGGCAGTCCATGTTGTGTCGTTCGCACGACGTCATGGCCGCCGTTTCATCTTCCAGGATGACAACGCAAGATGTCACAGGGCCAGGATCGTTACAGATTACCTCCAAAACAGAACATCACCACATTACCTTGGCCAGCACTGAGTCCCGACCTCTCCCCCATCGAGCATGTCTGGGACATGCTTGGACAGAGGTTACGTCAACGTCAACAACGTCCTGCCAATGTCCATAAACTTGTTGCTGCGTTGCAACAGGAATGGGGCAATCTGGACCAAAATGACCTTCGACGTCTCATTAGGAGTATGCCACGTCGGATCAATGCTTGTTTGGCAAACAGGGGAGGATTTACCCGTTACTGACTTTGTTGTGATGCTGTGGTAACTTTGCTGTTTGACACCGGGTATCATTTTACCCTTATAATGGTCAGTCTGTGCCTTACTTAGTCTAACGATCATTTGGAATAAATCGATGAATGTGAATTTCATTTCATTTTGTCATTTGTTTCTTCGTCAGTTTCATTAGGTGACTTTAATAACACTTAAAAATCAGATATCCCCTACTTTTTTTGAATAGTATATATTGGCCTTTTGTCTCCAAAAGTTGAAGAAGCACCTGTAAAACAAATATTTAAACGTTTTTGATGGTTCTTATATAAAAATATGGTTTAGTGTGCCCCGATTATATCTACCTACCCTCAGTATTTTCATTTTCAGATAACGAGTCATATTCTTCATCATCAGTGTACAATCCACTATCATCTTCATCAGTCGTTATTTTTTCATCACTATTAACATCTTCTGAAACAAACAAAAAACAAACTATTTATATCATACCACAGTCCACAGAAAAAAAATGTGACCAGCCTCCTGATATCGGATTATAGGGCATACAGACGAAATAAGGCCAGGGCCCGATTCCTAGAAAATTCTTAGGCACGTTCTTGTGCTTAGATTTCAAGTAGACTTTGCAATTAAGTAAACTTATCGCAATTTGTGTTCCCAGAAAATTCTTAAGAACGTTCTTGTGCTTAGATTTTAAGTAGACTTCTGAGTAAGGACAAGCACGTTATTATGTGTTCCAAGAAAAAACTTACGCACAACTTCGTTCTTAGAATTGTCAATCTAAGCACAAATCTCGAGCAAGGTATAGGGGCTTGATTACCAACTTTAAGCCCGTTACTGCTTCAAACAATATGACTGACCGTATAGTTAGTTATTCGACGGCATTTACTACACCTTTTGATACCCAAGAGACATTTGGAAGACAGAAAATCCTTAAGAAATATATTTTCGGTAAGAATGCTATAGAATATTTCGCTTCTACACTAAAAACATTTTATTTATTTACAAATTGGTAAACAACACGCAGGCAACTTGTAAGGAGCTAAATCGCTAACATTTGGCCTTGGGACCTAGAAATTGACACAAGTGGGTCGCAACGCATATAATACTCTAATATGAATGTATATAAACTGATTTACATTCAATGGTTTCCGTTTTTACTCCAATTTCAAATCAGTTATGTGCGGCGAAATTTGCCAACAGTGTCAATCGAATGCAAATTTCTAGCGTCTAGTTATTCCAGTCTACATGCGCCGTTTGATTTGATACAATGTAGCCTTGTTCCCCAAGTCTCTTGCTAGAACTGGGCTGAAACGCATTATGGTAAAATATTCAGAAGCCCATCTTTTTCCGGTAAGATCACATCATCAATTTTGATTTAAACTGACAAATAATTCGTGTTTTCAGTGTCGAAGATTCTGGATGACTTTGAGTTAGAGACATAGCTACTTTAAAATCAGGCGCTGCCTTAATCATTCCGTCTGTTTGCATGTGCTTGCGTATTTTGGTGGTTTTTTTTAGCTTAGGCCTATAGACCTATAGGGACCATGTCAAAGGCATCAGGGGATCACGTGGTTAAGTGGGTAAGACGCTAGCCAGAGCCAATTCCTAGAACATTCTTAAAAGTAAGCACAAAGTTATGCTTCACTTTTGCTTACGTAAGAAACTTTATAAAATACCGTCTCTAGAAAATTTTCAAGACCGTTCTTACGTAAGCACAAGTTAAGTACGAGTCTAAGCACATTGTGACTGGTAAATTGAGAGTATGGTGCTCTCTAACGTCATAAAAACATTTTTGGTATGCAAATTACACCGTAAATTCGTCTGCATCACAGAGTTTCTATATATAGCTCTATTGTCTGCATAGAGTTATAAATAGAACAATGACATTAACTTCCCGAAAAATAGTCGATTTAGATGTATTTTATTATTTAACAAATGAAATGAAATGAAATATGGTTTAACGTCCTACTGTTTTGCTCCTAAACTGGGGTAATGAAGACATACGTCATACAGTGTGCTGTGAGGGAAATTTTGCCCGGGCAGCGGCGCTACAGCCTACTCTATCGAATTCCAACTGCCAAGGGATCTTTTACGTGCACGTCAGTTGGTACACGGCACCTCGTTTTTTCGTCCCATCCGAATGACAAGACAGCTGTTCTCCGTCCTGCATCACTGACACGGATAAACCACGTCGTCGGCCAATGCAGGGGTCGAACACCCGACCTCCAGGCTAGCGAACCAGCGTCTTACCCACTTAGCCACGTAATCCCCTGATGCCTTTGACGTGTTCCCCATAGGCCTACACATATAAAATGTACCACAAACTAAACAAAAGAAAACAACCCAAAACGCAAGCACATGCAAACAGACCGAATAATTGTGAGAGCGCCTGATCTTTAAGTAGCCCGCGTGTGTGTTTTTTACCAATTTGGAAATAAATGAATTATGTTTAGGGTAGAAGCGAAATTTTCTACAGCATTCTTCTCGAGAATATGTTTCTAAAGGATTTTCTGTCTTTCAATTGACTCTTAGGTATCAAAAGATGTAGCAAATGTCGTCGAATAAATCCACGGTCAGCCATATTGTTTGAAGCAGAAACAGACTTAAAAGTTTGGTAAGCAAGCCCTATACCTTGCTTGGGACTTGTGCTTAAATTGACAATTTTAAGAACGAAGTAAAGTTTTTTCTTGGAACACATAATAACGTGCTTATGCTTACACTGAAGTCTACTTAAAATCTAAGCACAAGAACGTTCTTAAGAATGTTCTGTTAACACGAAATAAGATAAGTTTACTTATTTGCAAAGTCTGGGCTACTTAAAATCTACATGTAAGCGCAAGAACGAGTTAAAGATTTTTTTAGGAATCGGGCAGAAGTAGGGTGTTCGATCCCTGCATTGGCCGAGAAGGTTCATCCCCTTGTCAGTGATGCAGGCTGAGGACCTGGCAAGGACAGCTGTCTAGTCGTTCGGATGGGACGAAAAAATATGGTCCCGTGTAAAAATTGGTGTGCACGTCAAAGATCCCAAGGAGTAGCACACTTTCTGGCGTATGCCCGTCTTAAGCCCAGTTTAGGAGCAAAACAGTAGGACGTTAAACACTATTTCATTATTTGTCAAATACATCTAAATCGACTATTTGAAGTTAATGTCATTGATCTATTTATAACTCTATATGCAGACGAATTTACGGTGTAGTTTGCATACTAAATTTGTTTTTGTGACGCTAAAGAGCATCTTAGTCTCAATTTACCAGTCACACTGTGCTTAGACTCATACTTGGCTTGTTCTTATGTAAGAACGGTTGAGAAGTTTCTATAGAGACGGTATTTCATAATGTTTCTTACGTAAGCAAAAGTGAAGCATAACTTTGTGCTTACTTTTAAGAATTTTCTAGGAACCGGGCCCTGGAATGGAAGACCAAATAATCAAGCTTGACCAACGTCACGAATTCAATTTGACGAATGAATTAATACAGACAGTCGTGTGGCGGCAATCGCTTGAGAATCGAACACTTCTTTATATATTTCTTACAGAATATTGCAACCTATTTTTTACGTATGTGAGCACTGGCTTTAAAGCGCATGCGCATATAACGGTTAACCAAGAACATGGAACTAAGTGACGTATAGTGCATACAGATTATGGGGTAGTTATTTTAATTGTCATTAAACGAATATAATGACATGTTAACGAAGCGGGGGTGGGATGGCCTAGTGGTCTAGAGTGTCGCGCTTCCACCTCTACCTGGCCGGTCACCTCTGGCTTGCGGCTGTGGTTTCGAGCCCTGGTGTGAGCGTATGTGGCATGGAGATAGGGGCGCCTTCTCAACCTTGTGGGCTTCCCACGGGCACTCCGGGTTCCTCCCACTGCTAAAGACCCCCATGCGCAAGCGAATAATTGAAATACAATTAAACCATATGTTAGTCCCAAAATGACCTGGTTAGTGTCGAGTGGACGTTAAACCCCATTTCTCTCTCTCTGTGAGGGTTTGAGTTTGACTATAGGCTAATTCCATGATATGATATAAAAAGTCATGTTTATTTATTATTTACAGCTGCATCAGCGATCACTCTTGTTCACTCATACATACACACTTCTCTTTATATTAGTGTTTATCTATAGCGCAGGTTAATTGGTTTCACAATGATAGTGTTAATACAGGGATTCCCCTCCTTTTTATCCCTGTAGGTGTTTCTGTTGTGTACGTTTAATATTGGCTGGGTATGACCATTATGGCTTATTTCGATTTTGGCAAATATCAACTGAATGTTATATTTGCACTAGCTGACACATTTATAGCATCAAAATCACATTACAGGGTTCCTATATCCTTTTCTTTTTTTTAACAGAAGCTGTTCAAAAGTCCTGTGAGCCAAGAAAGAAGGTTCAACTGCTTCAGAAAAATGTTAAGAAATCTGGTATGGTTATATTATTTTTAAGTGGATAGTATCGCCCTTGTAATTTTTGACTACGGGTCCAAGCAAATGCTTATTAAAGGTACCACATCAGGTCATGTGATTGGAACAAAACTGTGCTGCTACCGTGTCACAAATATTTAACGGCACACTAAGAAAATACAAAGAACAATGTGTCCCCAATGGCCCAATTGAGTATTCACTGGTGTCTACTTATAAGTTCATAGCTGTGCTTTTCTTTTTTTTAGTTTGAGTCCGTCTGTGTGTCTATGACTAGCCTGTGTCTACTGATGTATGCCATCTGACTTACCATGTTTTAATATGTAAAATTCAAATATATTTCATATATTTAGCCAAGTGTGCCATAATTTTTGCATGTGTTCCAAGGTGTACCCTTGACACTTTTAATGTTTATTATGCTAAGCCACATTTCATTTCGTTCAAATTATTCTATGTATGCATTCCAGTCCAAGATAGTGAAGATGAGGATGAAGATTTTAGATTCCCAAGTGAATCATCAGAGGAGGAGGCAGTCGGTAAGAAAGTTACATATTTCTATGAACCATAATGCAATCCTTTAACTCGATTCAGTTTTTACTCAACCAGTTTCGTGTTCTGCTTCTGAAGTCACAAAGGACACCGATTGGTTAGCTATTGTAACTGATTAGACAGTGCTCAGTGAATGGACAATTATTGAATTCAATTCAATACAACCATGCGTATTTTGAGACCATATTATATCCTAGTATATAATTATTCAGTCATTTACACATTTCTGATAACATACCAACGTTAATTCCAAATCATGATACTTGCATCTTGAAAATTAAACATAACCTTGGAACATTTTTGAGACTATAACTTAGTATTTTTTTTTGTTCTGGCTTTGGGGAGAAACCCCATAACCCCAATTTAGATCACATACCATTTATATTATTTATGAGGTGAACACTTGGATTCTAGAATGTACTTTGCATAACATCAATTTTCAATCTATTACAGTCAAATCATCAACACTATCCAAGAAGAAGATACCGACCAAGACATTGTCAGGTATTAAAGTGCATTCTATTAATTGTTGTCTATAATGTCTTTATTGATACAAAAGAATTACTGTTTATATAAGATTTACTGACTGAAGGGTAGTCGGACTGGGCTAATTCCAACCAGATTTGTGGCTGATTCGGACCATGACAAAGCTCATTCGGACCATTATTTGAATTACAAGATCATTTCAAATATGACAATAAATAATGAAATAGTGATTGATTACTTTAAAACCAAAAAGCCAAATCACGGAAAAAGTGCTTAACAATCTTTGCTGATTCAGACCAGATTCTTAGCTGATTTTTGACCCCATGATATTTGAATGACGAGAGTATGTAAAATAAGTTTGCGTACATATAATGGTTTCGGAAACCACCCATGAAGTTTATAAAATAAAAAAATATATATATTAAAATTGCATAAAATAATTGAGATAATCCCTGTTAAAACAGTCACTGTGACATACAAAATGGAATATAAAACATAATCTGACGTACTTAAAAGCACATTGTAGTCACGCTTTAGCCCCGATAAAAACCTATTAAATTTAATTCAATATTGAAATCTTAGTTTCTAGTATTTTGTGGTAAGAATCGGCCTCGTAATAGATAGAACCAGATTTGACCTTTGGTCCGAATCAGGCATGGTCCGAACCAGCTTGGTTTCCTATGAAGTAACTACTAAAGGCACGGTTACAAACAGTAAAAAATAGAAATGGATATATTTTTTTTTATTTTAGCGACTCACAAAGATGTGGTGAAGCAGAAAAAAGGGAAATAAAAAACAAACACCAAGAAAGTTATGGCACTGAATGAAAAAAGAAAAGAGGCCTTTGTCAGAGATATGACTGAAGGGTGTTGTCCTAATCCTTTTGATTTAGAGATCGAAAACCTGATAGGTAATATATGCATTGCTTTCGTACACGATGAACAGTCCATTTGCTGATTTCACTACTTTGCCTAACTATTTTGCCTATAACGTTTTTAGGACTTCGAATTTTGCCTAATGGTTTGGATTGTTCGTACTTGGTTTTATTTTATTTCATTGTGGACGTTGGTATAAAACATTTTCTGGGCAAGAAACTCACAATTAGACAGTGGTGCCCCGAACAAAAAATCACCAAATAGTCATTTGATGGTATATTTATTTTTTCAGAGACAGAAAATGAAGATAATGATGAAGCAGAGACATGTAGTATGTACATTAATCGTCTAATGTTCAATGACTGAACAGTTCAAATACTGACAATTCCACTAAACGTAAACATGTTTTTTCAACCATGTCAGGTCCTAGGTTTGATCCAGTGTGCTTCACCCCTCATCGGTGATGCAGAATTAGGGGCCTATGAAAGTAATAGCGTGTTGGATCATACGGAAAGCTGATATCATGTGTACACACGCACTGACGTGCACATAAAGATACACTTCAAGATGAAATTAGTCCTTATCCAGGCAAAAATTATCTTGACATATTGAATGGCATGCTCATCTTCATTAGCAAACCTTTAGTTAGTAGTGGGGCTGACATGTTACATTTTTTGGCTGAGATGTGCACTTCCGGAAAGAAGCATGAAAATTTGGCCTAAGGGGGTTTTGGGGTATGCTGATTTCAAAAATGGCGGGAGCCACGACGTCACTCCAGCCGTTCCCGCTAAAAATTGAGAAATTCAAAATGGCCAACATAAATCACGTTTTCGTCCATAAAATTTTTGTAAGTGTCCTGATTTCAATGATCTTGCTGATTTAAAAAATTGCGGGAACCACGATGTCTCTCCAGCCGTTCCCTCCAAAAATTGAGAAATTCAAAATGGCCACCATAAAACACGTCCTCGTCGATAAAGTTTCTGTAAGTGCCCCAATTTCAATGATCTTGATGTCTATATACCTATGTTTTTAAGGTCAAGGGATCCAGTAAAGCACATACGTAGACTCATAGGGGATGCTCGATTCACAGTTCCGGAATTGAATTCCAAAACTGGTGTCAATCGAGTGAAAAGGGGAATTTCGGAGTACAGCGCATGTGTCGACTGTATAAAAAAATATCCCAACCAATCATGACAGCTAAAACATATCTTTTACCTAGGAATACGTCACGATTCTACTCACTCCACCTCAGCTGTCGGGACTGACAGAACTGTGACAGGACTGAATTCCGCGCCACTCGATCGTAATTCTGTCGATTCTGGACATGACCCATTTTAACATCCCATCCATTCCCCAAAAAGCCAGGTTTTAAGATAATTTTATGTAACGGTTTTCGCAAGACGTGATTCACACGAACACAATAAGAGATGGAATATTATTTACAGCTAGGTCAATCCTTTATTTCCATATGACCCACTAAACAATTAAAATAGTAATATTCCGTCTGCATTAACCTAGTTGGAGAAGAAAGGTAGGACGTTAACCCACATATCTAGATAATTCCCAATAATTTAAACACCCATCCGGTTTATTGTACATATAATACTAAATACAAGGTGGCTTTTATTATGATTAAAGTGAGATGTTGTTTAACGTCGTCTTGTAACAAGTCTATTACCGCCTCATTGTATTTATTCACATATTTCTAGGTAGTTTTCCACGATGGTGCCAGGTTGTAGTATAACCACACGACCACCATGGCATTGTGTATCTTAAACCACGACAGTTTATATATGACGAGTTGCCAATGATTACAATATATCTATTCATGATTACCAATAAAACGTCTCGATGTATTTATTAATGCCTTTCTTCAGTTGTATAATCTGAGCTCTTTTGGTTTTTGTCAAATGTGCTATAAATAGCTCAAGTTTGGTCTTAACCCTACAAACTGACCAGGAGTAAATATTCGCTTGACCGATTCAATCAGTGAAAGAAATGATATGGGTTTGATACAATAAACTCATTTTTTTCTGCAAATTGGAGTGGGGGGGGGCATATGTTAGTCCCGAAGTGACCTAGTTTGTGTCGAGTGGACGTTCAACCCCATTTCTCTCCCTCTCTCTTCTGCAGATTAAATTCTAAAACAAGTATTTAGAACTATTAAAATCAGAAATAAATGTGTCGGAGTATATCTGTTTAAAAAAATGTCCTATTTAATATTACCCACATTATAGATTATTTATATAGATTCGCAAACAGCCTATAAAGCTTATATTATTAATTCGTCTCCAAATGGTAATAAACAAAATAAATAAAATAAACAAAATAAAAAATGGCACTCTGTGGATCCACTCCTGAACATAAATAAACTTGTCACAATTTCACAGAAATACAACTTTTATTTCCTTTCTCGCTAGATGTATATTAAGAATATTCAAGTTTTCTGTCGTCTGCTTGAGCTCAGCACGCGCTGTTAAAAAGAGAAACTATTACAGTTTACTGACAATACAATAAACGACATCTAAGTTGAAAGCTCGACATACACCCCCCCCCCCGCCCCACACACACATCCATTACCCCCCCCCCCCCCCTCCCGCACATCAGGGGATCAATATCAGAAGTAGTTAAATGTATTATCAGTATTACTCTCATATTTATCACCCTAAATTTTTACTGCACTTTCATTAGTCCAGTATTATTGACCCCCCCCCCCACCACACACACACACACACCCCACACACACCCAAAAAAAACACAACCAAACCTGCATCCGATCCGCTTGATCGCCTCTTCACATACATAAAATAAATCTTGAAACAACACTTTTTATAAAAAAAAAAAGATATTGTGATCGTGCACTTTTTCCTTTATCATCAATTCGTGCAATGGAATGATCATTCCAAGCGGGAGATAATGTTAAAGATAATATACGTAGCGTAGTAATTTTAAAGACAGGTAAGTAGTTACGTGCATTTATTATGTTTTATTATGTACAATCACAGCATCTGTCTTTTGTCAAAGTGACCTGTGGTTACCCCATATATACGCTCAAATATTCAAGACACATTCACATTGTCTCTGGAACCATGTTAGTCCCGAATGATAGACATCAGACGCCAGGATAATTGGGACTAAACCTAATAATATGGGTTGCGACTAATTGAAATGGAATTCTAAGTTCTATTTTAAAGTCTTACGTCTCATCCGAACAACTAAACGCTGCCCCCCCCCCCAGGATATCGATAGCTACGTGTGTTTATACGATTCAAGTGATTGGCGCCAAAAAATTACATGACTTGCCGTCATAAAGAATAGTTGTCAGATTCCGAACAATCGTTCACAGGGAATGATGCAATCTGATTAAAATACAGATCCTATTTCGTTTCGTTTTTATAGTTCAAAATTTCGTTTTACTTGTCTTTACTACACTAAGATCTGAAAGATTTGTTATTTAACTTGTGTTCTGCTTGAAATGAGGAGTCAGCCAATCAAATTATCTGTCGAATCGAGGGGTTGACCTTTTTTGCGCTGAAGTGTGGGTAGGCGTTATCCGCGATAGAATCAAAACAAAGCAACAACGATTCTGATTGGTTAATCGAATGTCTGCGGTTAAAGGGTCAAATGTCGCGTGCTTGACATATGAACTGGCTGAACGTGACCTCCCGCTATATCTTGTTAGATCTACAGTTTTATAGATCTGAATTTCAATTAGATTGGGAATGATGGCATCGGACGCCAGACGGACTGGAATGACGACAGCATACAACGACATTTCAATGATAGTCTACAAAAATAAGAAGGAACATAGTTTCAATCATAATAACAGTAACCTAATTATTTACGTCTTGTAATGCCAGTTAATTTATTAAATGTTGTTTGAATTGTAAAGTTTCTATGATAATCAATAAATCCACCGAATCTCTCCCAGTCAATAAGACCAGTATCGCAGAATACCCCATCACCACCAGGTCTAACAGTCCCATTACACTGGTTTACTACAGATTGTCTATCATCTGTTTTATGTATAACTTTATATATGACGTCAACATTACATGACGTAATACTTTTATCTTCTACGCCATGAAGGAATAATCTAACAAATAATGGCGATGAGTGAATAAACACACGTGTACTCCATGTATAACCTGAAACTACATGTTGTTTACCATTATACCAACCATCATAACCACGTGACACAGTATCCACATTAAAAACATCTTCATACACAATCTCATCACAACTTACAATCTCACCAAGTTGATTACTTAACAAAGTTTTATCTATCTCTGCTACTTGAAACGTTGAATATCTTACATCAGGTATATCCAATTTTCTACAACAACTTTCATCTTTCTCCTGTCTAACTTTAGGTAATCTTTGTAAAACTTCAACAATGGACGAATCTTCTAAAACATTCACTGAATATTTAACACTAGCTTTTAAATCTTCTGTTAGTCTGTTAATGTCCTCCATTAATTTCCCTAGTCTAGATTCTTCTTGTTCACTAGATTTCTGCATTTCTTTTTTAATATGTTCTCCAATTTTACGAAATTCTGAGCAGATTTTATCCACGTGTGCATCTACTTTGTCACATTCGGTTTTTGTACAGGTTTTGACTTCAGTTAATTTACTATTTAAATTATCATAATGTTTCTGAAAATTGGTAATTTGTTTTTTTAAATCTTCATTCAACGTTTTTAAGTCTTGTCTGATATTTTGTCTGATTTCATCCTTCCGTAAATCTAACAAATTATGTCGATTATGATCGGCAACTAAACAGTCGAAACACACGGCTAGTAAACAATCTTTACAGTAAATTTTTACTGGCCCATCTTCGTGGTTTGGACAGAAATCTTTCGGATGTGTGACGGAAGTGGCTGTTGTCGTTTCCTTCATTGGTTCGTTGGATTGTTGACAGACTTGTTTTTCATTATATCGACAAACAGCATGGTCTTTACAAATTTTCATCTTGTCATGCATGATTTTACATGATTTACATAAATATTGATCACAGTCTCGACAAAAATATTGACATGTATCTTCAGTACACACATCACATTGTGGAATAGTAGAATTGTCATCAAGGTTTAGCTTAGGTTTAAAACGATCTATACCCCCGTCTATAGGACAACGACATAATGGACATTGGAACTGACCTTTATTAGAAGTTTTGTTTACATAATGTTCTAAACAGATGAAACAAAACGAGTGCTGACAATCTATCAAAACGGGAGTTTTATAGTCAGTTAAACAGATACTACACACCTCCGTGTCTGTCTGCTCCGCCATGTTGTTAAATTAGACTGTTACACGAGTTGTATAACATATGATATTAAAATCACTGAATAATATACTACACACGATTCAAACACTGAATAATATACTAAATAATCTACTAGATTAAAACACTATAGTAAATAGTCACCTAACTAGTCTATAAAACACGACATTAAAATCATAACGATTAAAACAGTATAATACACAGTCTTACAGGTTACTAGTCTACTAGATCACGTCACGTGTCATCCCAGGCGCTTTATCCTGACCCGTAGATCACGTGATATTAAACCACAACTGTTAATACGTAAACAACCTGTATACAAGTTGAATTTTAGATATTTTTACTTCACCAGTCGGTCATATTTAACGCTTTGTTTCAATCAACATCAATGTAAATTTGTCGATCAAACCGGACAACATCTGCATTTATACGTCATGGTGTCAGGGTCAACATAAGCACACTTGTTACAATTTCTCAGAAATTCTACTTTTACTTTTACTTTCCTTTCACGTTAAACCTATATTTAGGTCACATGTGTACCTAGATTTATAATAATATCACGGTGGAATATGATATATAACTGAAGGCGAAAGTAGGCCTGATGACGAGTGTGGTTATGTGTATAGTCCGTCAACACCGTTATAATGTTTCCTCTCTACCGGGACGTTACCGTGTGAGCGCGGCAAAATAAGGTCGTCATTGAGACAACTAGCGTGATTTAGATTCCCAGTTTGTACGTGACAAGGGATAGGGTCGCCTGTCCAAGGGATAGGGTCGCCTGTCCGGTTCCCTCCCACAGCTAAAGACCCCTACGCGCAAGCAAATTTTTGAACCAAATGGTAGTCGAGATATGACCTAGTTTGTGTCGAGTGGACGTTAAATCCCATTTCTCTCTCTCTCCTCTGTACAATATATATATACAGCTTGTCTAAGTTCATCGGGGTATTATCATGTCTTATTAACGGTTAACACGCGAGTCAGTATATTTATAGTTTAAAATTAGAAATAGGACACCAGGTAGTCTTTGTACGACCAAGTAGCTTTTTAATCAAACCACTATACGGTATAGGTTTTACTTTTTTACAAACAGGACACCGTCTAGATTTTTAATCGAGTTAATATAGGTGGTGGAGGTATTACTTTATTTTGTGTCGTCTGCTTGTGATTAGCACGCGCTCTCGTTACAACTGTATTATGTGGTATGTGTAGTTTAATGCAGTTTTATAATAATATTGCACGAGTGCGATGACGTCATCCTTTGATGAGCAACTTTCCAATCGTTTATAAATTTTACTAGATGAACTATTAGACCCGTGTGTATTTCATGGCAAAGCACGTGCCAGTCACGGGAGTCCTTACAGGATGCCATAGAATATTGACACTGATTGGTCACCTGATCGACATAGGCGTACGAGCTGGGGGGGGGGGGCTGGGGAAATTTGGGCACACAATTGTACTTTGTAAAAGTTGTATAAAAAAATATTGTGTTCTTGAATGTGTCCAATTTAACAGCGAATTTAAATTCAGAGTGTCTATAGTTAGGCAATTAAATAGAAATCTTATGACTTGAACCCTCTTTTGTTTGCAGTACAGTAAGCCACGAGTTACAGTTACATAAACAACTGTTTCTATTTGTGTATATTACAAGTAAATAAAATTTAATTCTCTTTTATTGATGATTTAGAAATCAAGAACTTATTCGTCGCAAAAGAGATATTGTAGAACCTGTCATGGGCCTTCAATTAAAAATTGTACTTTTTTTTATTTGGTAAAACCTCCTTAGAATCACTTAAAATGCATATTTATTCATACGTGATTTGGTTAAAGGGACAATAACATTCTTGCTGGCTTGGTAGCTCCAGAAAATAAATAATACCCTTATTCTAAGTACTAGATGTTTAAATGTCCTACCTGTTGTGTAAATTATCCATTACAACCTATTTTATTTGTCCAGAGGGTTCGAAAATATTTCAAAATCCAAGTCACATTTGAAAAGGTTTACGTTAGACTTTTCAAATCAATTGGTTGAATTTTTCCAATTTTTTAAATTAGGTGTGTTAAGATGAAATCTATATCAACATTTAATTGGAATATTCTAAAATAATACGATTTGTTGACCAGAATGGAGATTGGGACATATTTTTCAGTTACAACAAGAGTGTTATTGGGGCTTTAAAATAGCATTATGCAAGAGCAAAATCTGATTTTTACAGGTCTTTCTTTAAGCCTGAGATGTTATCTAAATAATCAATTAGACATTAATTAACATATCCAGACCATAATAAACTCTTTATGTCAAGACTAGCCTTGGATGTTGGCAGATTAAAATCGTATATGCCGCTTAATGGCGGTTGATAATTAAATCAATCAAGTGGATAATCGAGACTATGCTGTTTATATTAATGATTTGAGTAATGATGACCGAGGCTATGAATATTTCAAAAGCTTTTTTCTCGGCTAATAGTGAATCAATTTGACTGAAATTTTCAGCAAATTATCTGTACACTATCTAGTTTTTAACTATTGTAGTGAGAACTGCCATCTCTTTATCTTATCTCCCATAATGTAACTTTAAATAAAAACACAGACACCCTTAGCAGCATTCGGATCGGAACCTATATTTTGTATTAATAATATTAAAGTAGCTAAGTCCCTAACTCAATATCATCCAAAATCTTCAACATTGAAAACACGAATAATTTGTCAATTTAAATCAACATTGACCCCCTAACTTTCGGGCAAGCTGACTTTTCGGGCAGGCAGATAAAGTGTGAAAAAAAAAAATTCACCTACTTAGCCCGAAATCTAATAAAACACTAATTTTACGGACTGGAATAGCAGTAAAACGCGTTTCGTCAAATATTCCAAAATTTTCCTGGGAGGTCTATCAAGGTCAACTCCGCTTCTTCGCCTATCGAAAAAAAAGGCGCAGCTGTCTGTAAACCTGAATTTCTGTTTAGTTTGCTTCCCTAACTGTCCTTGAGCCCTAAAACACTAATTTTACTTTTCTTTTAATTGACAACCACGAATTTGTACTGAGTCGACTATGGATTAAAACAGTTTGTCTGGAGCCATTCTACTTTGTTTTCGGGCATCGATAAGTATTTGTAAATGCAGCTACAACAGTCTGGTTGGGTGGTTGGAATTCGGAGTGGGATTTCGGTTATAAAACCATTGGATACTTTTGGAGTTACTGACATGGGCTAGAATAGCAGAAAACGCATTTGCGGTGGTTAAATTTTCAAATTTTTCTCCGGAGGGTGAGGCCCCCATACTCCGCGACGATTGATTGTTTTTCGAATTCGGTTCAGCAGGTGGACTGTATTTGACCAAATTGAAGTTACCCTAATTAAGCTAAATTTGATGACTTTGAAGTTGCTTTTTTCACAGGTTGAAATAGAAGGAAAACAGCCGTCAATATTCCAAAATTTTCTTGAGGGGGAGAGGGGGGGTGCGTCTGTAAACCCGAAAATTTTTCGGGCAATTTGGGTTCTGCCCCCTCCCACCCTAACTGTTATTGAGTACGTATGCCTATGATTATTATTGTGTAACATACCAAGAACCTAACTATATTTTTTGGGCACCAACCACCACCGCCCCCCCCCCCAGTCAAAAATTTCCCCGTACGCCTATGCTGATCGATACGATTGTTTTGCTTTCATTGTGGTGGACATGAGAAAATAATTGTCGAATTTGTGCAGTAAATTTCATTTTTTGTCCTGGTGAGTAATTTTTTCTCTCTGAATTTAGTGTTTAATTGTTTACACATGCTTGGGGTTGATGACCAATGTTTTATATGTGACGTATGATAGGGTAATGGCCTTGAATAGTCCACATTGTTCAGTTCGATTGAAGACTTCCACTAAGCACAATCACGTGTTAAGTATATAAAATCCTGTTGGGGCTAGTTCGAACCTTTTGCTCGGGGAAAGTTCGCCCGGGTGGGTGCGTGGGTGAGAACGTGTGGGTGCGAACGTGCCCCATACCACAACGGTATTGAAACTCATCATATTCTTTGTATGCACAACTGTTTACTGGCGCGCAAAAATTAATGATAACCTAAGATACTTAGATCTGCATTTAAAATTCTTTCAGAATGTAAAACGATCGAGCGAAACCATAATACGCAAATACAAGAGGTCACGACAGAGGAGATCAAACGGTAGGCCTTAGAACATTATAATAATAAAGTAATACCTGTACCGTGTAGTGGTTTGATTAAAAAACTACCAGGGCCCGGTTGCTCAAAACTAAGTTATTTTAACGATCCGTTAAACTCTAAAGGAGTTATCTTTGTAACGTGTCGTTTGTTAACGGTCCGTTAAAATTTAGGTTGCTGGAAAGTCAATTTCATTATCCGTTCGCTAACGGATTCATTAAAGTTAATCCAAGAGAAGACTGTTTGTTCATTGGCTGAATTTAAGATTTTTAATTTCAATGAACATGTATAACAACTTCACAGAAGTTACTATTAACAAGAAACTGAAGACAGCGAGACAGCTGTGCAGTCTGTTCAAACCAGATGTCAGACAAAATATCAAACAAGACTTAAAAAAGCTGAATGATGATTTAGAAAAACATATTACCAATATTCAGAAACATTATGATAATTTACATAGTAAGTTAACTGAAGTCAAAAACTGTACAAAAACAGAATGTATCAAAGTCGATGCACAAGTGGATAAAATCTGCTCAGAATTTGTAAAATTGGAGAAAATATTAAAAAGGAAATGCAGAAATCTAGTAAACAAGAAGAATCCAAATTAAGGAAATTAATGGGGGACATTAAAAGACTAACAGAAGATTTAAAAGTTAGTGTTAAATATTCAGTGAATGTTTTAGAAGATTCGTCCATTGTTGAAGTTTTGCAAAGATTACCTAAAGTTAGACAGGAGAAAGATGAAAGTTGTAGTAGAAAATTGGATATACCTGCTGTAAGATATTCAACATTTCAAGAAGCAGAGATAGATAAAACTTTGTTAAGTAATCAACTTGGTAAGATTGTAAGTTGTGATATGTATGAAGATGTTTTTAATGTTGATACTGAGTCAGGTTGTTGGTGTTATGGTAAACAACATGTAGTTTCAGGTTATACATGGTGTACAGATGTGTATAAAGGCTTGTCATCATCATTATTCCTGGATGACGTAGAAGATACAAGTATTACGTCATGTAATGTTGACGTCATAAATAAAGTTATAAATAAAACAGGTGATAGACAATCTGTAGTTAAACAATGTAATGAGACTGTTAGACCTGGTGGTGGGTTATACTGTGGTACTGATCTTATTGACTGGAAGAGACTCAGTAATCTGTTCAGTGGATTTATTGATCATCAATAAAACTTTACAATTCAAGTAACAATTAAAATAACTGACATTACAAAACGTAAACAATTAGGCTACTGTTATTCTGATTAAAACTTAACTATGTCAATGTTCCTTCTAATTCTTATATATCATCATTGTCGTCACCCCAGTCCGTCTGGCGTCCGATGTCCATCATTTGGGACTACCATGGTTCCCGAGACAATGTGAATGTGTTTCTTAAGAGGTGGGTGGATGGAGGGCGTCAGTTTTAATGGACTAATAAAAATGCAGTAAAACTTTAGGGTGATAAATATGAAAGGTATATTGATAATAAAACGCCAGGTGTGGTCATTATGAAAGAGTTACACCAGTCCGTCTATATGTTACGTATAATTGAAATAACTCTCTATTTACTCGCAGGTCGTCTATTAAGTGGAAGTTAAACTTTTATATCAACTGGAAGTTGGTTCTTTTACGTGCACATAAATCTCTACATATCACCTCGGTTTGTCGTCCTATACCAACGACTATACACTATTCTGTGGTGTTGGCCGTGGAATTTCATCGATATTTTTTAGGCGTGTCCCCCCTTCCCCTTTTTAATGATACATGGCAAGGAACAAAGTCTCGATTATCCACGTTATTGTTATATTTGTTAATCTTTTAATCTCGATCATCTATAGTTGATTGTAAAGAAATGAAATGAAATGGGGTTTAACGTCCTACTCCTGGGTTAATGGAAGACAGGCATACAGTGTACTATGAGGGAAATTTTGCCCAGACAGCGGCGCTACGGCCTACTCTTATATCGAATTTCAACTGCCAAGGGATCTTTTACGTGCACGCCAATGTGTTCACGGGACCTCGGTTTTTCGTCCCATCCGAACGACTAGGCAGCTGTCCTTGTCAGGCCCTCCTTCTGCATCACTGACAAGGGAAAACCACGCCGGAAAATTTAGATGAACTTTCTCGGCATTTGTATCAAAATAAAGACATGCAATAGGTTGAGGGGGGGAGGGGTATGTCGACCTTTCAACTGACAGTTTGAAGTTGTAAAGTGGGTAACGAAAACCCCACGTGCAAGCCATTTTTTTAATGAGATTTCAACGGGGTTGTTTCCATAAAGAGCTATAATATGGCGCATGTCTGTCTTGATCGTCAATAAAGTTTAATATACCACATAGTTGTAACTAGAGCGCGTGCTAATCACAAGCAGACGACATAAAATAACATTAAACCTATACAGTATGGTGTTTTATTTCAGTCACACCCGGCTTCACATCCATGTCCGATCCCGGTGTTGATTTTCTGGCGTTCATTGGGATTTGCTGGTGTGTTTCCCTCTTGTCAGTGATGCAAAACAGGGTGCCTTGTGTGGGAAAACGTATAGTCGTTCGGATGGGACGAAACAACGAGGTTCCTTAATAATATCCACGAGCGTATTGGGTGAAATATTTAAATGATGTACAATGTTCCAAGTAGAACTCTACATCTCAACCAGCTCTAATGGATTATATAGATTACATCTATTATTGATATTATTATAAATATTATTATAAATATTATGCAAATATTACGCGCGCGCATGCATGCTCCATATAAAGGACATTGCATGCACATGCGCTGATTATCGTATATCATTGACGTTATTTTATTACATTAAGTAATTTAGCTTTATTACATAAAGCATATGTATATATTATATTTGTCGACAATTTATATTTCTTATTGTTATAGTAATATGTATTTTCTTTATTCATCGTTATGCATGTAATATTACTATTTTACTTACTCACACTGTATATACCAGCACCCGTAATAAACGTCACCTTAAAGTATTCTTTTCCTCTAGTTTGTAGACGCTCCAGTACCACGTCCACCCCCTAACGACAAGTATCGTTATAAAATATATATAGTATTGCTGTGGGACAAGGGTTTCCAGTTGCGCATTATCGGAAGACGCCCATAGGCTATATAATCTTCCCGAGGCACATTATCTCCAACGGATTATCAAGGTATCCTCGAGTAAGGACGATTAGATAAATACAGAGTTACCCCCCCCCCCCCGCCCCGTTCCCATACGTAACAGAACTCTTGGCAGTTGAAATTCGATAAGAGTATACAATAGCACCGCTGTCCGGGCAAAATGTCCCTCATAGCAGACACTGTATGTTGTATGACCGTCTACATTAAATCCCATTTTATGTGATTTTATATTGTTTAAGTATTTTGTTTGCGTGTAGGGTCACATGTCTTCTGTTTATTTCTCATATTCAATGATGTAAATAAACGTCTTACCTTTCTACACCGACCCGACTAATGATGTTGATATATATCATATAATTAATATCAAACCTAGTATACACCAACATCTGGGTTGTCCTATACGTCGGGCTCTCATCTGGATATTAAATATTCAATTGATGAGATTTGTAGATTGTCAACAAGCTACTACTGTTAAATATTGTGGGGTTGATGTATGTCGAGGAAGTATTACCGTAGATTGTCCACAAGCTGTTAAATGTTTATTTTATACTAACTGTATGTATTCTTTACGTGCACGAGACTTGGGTGTTTCGCCCCCATTGGCTCTGGTATTATAGTCAATCATATCTCACTACTAATACAACGTTTGATAAATGTTCCTTTTTTCTTTTTTCTTGGGTTGCTTCCCTTAATTGTTTTTCATTTTGATTGAAGTCTATATCACTACAGAACCGGTTTTAACTATTATACAACGTTTGTGAAATATTCCCCGTTTTCTATTTTCATTAATTGCTTCTATAAACCAGTAGAATAAATAAATATATTTTATAATCATTTATACAATATTATATATTTAATGGTGAACTTTTACAATCGATACCACTACATCTAGATAAATCAAAGGGTTCCCTAAAAAATAAACACACTTATATGGATATACCACTTCTGAATTTTATTAACACGCTACGTTTCAATACACACACAGGTATCGTTATCAAGCAAATAATGTTTGACAGAGTGCCATTGGAGGTCTATTTATAGCCTAGCCGTGGCTATCCGAAAACGTACCATACTTTATGACCTGTCCATCAAAGGTTTAAATAAGTAAAAATAGTTTTATTCCAGAAAATGGATTGGAAATAATGAAAAATAAAAAGGAATGGCACAATGCATTATTTTATGTTGATATTCACTGTATACCCTGATGGGAGAGAGAGAGAGAGAGAGAGAGGGAGAGAGAGAGAGAGGGGGGTTCCCCATACGTCCATTTGAAACAAACTAGGTAATTTCTGAACTTACATATGGTTCAATTTTATTTTAATAATTCAGTTGCGCATAGAGGTATTTAGCAGTGGGAGGACCCGGAAAAACCCCACGATATTGGACAGACGGCCTTGTCATGTAAAAGCTCGGAATCAAATTCACGCTCGCTACTTGACTATATTCCACCCTCTGATCCCAAGCGCATGCATTAACCATCCCCCAACCACCTTAATGCATTTTAACGTACCAAATATGACGGGGTGGGCACGGTGGCTCAGTCTGTAGACGCTGGCTCGCTAATCTGGTGATTCCGTCCGAAAAAGTTATCTGGAGATTCCGACGTGGTTGGCCTTAACGGAAGATCTGGCAAAGGACGATTTAAGATCCCTACGCGCCGAGAATTATTTAAATCAAAAAACCCTGAACCATAGTATGTTAGTCCCTCTCGACTACACAGCTACCCTCCGTCCTGCACCTGTGACAGGGGGGATAACCGAAATAAATTACGATCATGGCTAAAAAATATATCGTTTAGAGTACACAGACCCGCCCCAAAAATGTCACTGCGTATTAAACTGACTTTAAATTTTATGCCAAATTTTAATCGGAATCCCTTAGTCATTTTTAAGAAATCCCTGGCTGGTATGCCTATGTGAGTAGTTGTAAATGAGAGAGAGAGAGAGAGAGAGAGAGAGAGAGTATAAATAGAAGTATAAATAGAAGTATACGAATGGCAAATATATTAAACAGTTGAAATGAAATGTATTGGTAGGAAATGAGATATAAGAATGGTAAATAAAATATATAAACTACGGGTCGCAGATAAAATATTTCTGGATTAGTCATAGATACAAAATTTCACAGAATACGGAACTTTTCACATGTGTGTTACTTCTATCTACACACGATGTCGGTTTCTCTGTCGTCGCCTCGCTGTGAACGAAGGTTTCATCATAGAACTGTACTATATACGATCTATGGTTTCATTTACACGGCGAAGCTTCAAATAACAAACGACAATTAAAAGGGGTCTGTAATTTGAATAAAAGCACACACAATCTGCAAGAATTTTAAGTTTATTATAGAAAACGAATGGCGAATAACCATCCTTATGGGCCTGGGCTATTCGCCAGTCCGTTGAAGTTGTGTTGGAAATTCAACAGGTTGGCATAATATATAGTAGCATCCCGTGTGGGTGGGGCGTGTCTTGGTGTATTTTACATACAGGGTAGAATTACTCATCGTAGAGTAGAGATGTATTTGGAATAATAACCTGCTATAGAATAATGGTGGATAGGCCTACTTACAGAGTAGAGAGATGTATTTAGAATAATAACTTGCTATAGGAGGATAGTGGATAGGCCTACCTTGGTTAGTAAATAAACTTACTAGTAAATCTTCTAATTGACAGTATTTATAATTTTTCCCCTGTCCAATAACTCTGAGACAGGAGTAGGTATTATTCCACGAATCTTGACATTCACAATGAGAATGACACACCTGTAATCATATATATGATTGGTAATCCACAACATGACGTCAATAATTAAAGTTGACATCATTCTATATTGCATCCAACCAATCCAATTCCTGTAATCTAGTTAATTCATATCTACTATGGATCTGTGACGTCATCCTTAAGGCAACCAATTACAGTACGTCAACATATTTCTAGGAATTTTCTGTATCACATTTTCTTATTGGCAAGGAAGAGCGTCTGGTAGTTTGGGACTAACGAACCACCGAGGTGCCGTGCACACATTGGCGTGTGCGTAAAAGAAACCTTGGTAGTTGGAATCCGATATATGAGAAGGCCGTAGCACCGCTGTCCGGGCAAAGTATCGCTCTTTATCAACCCGTCTTTAACAACCCAGTCGGAGCAAAACAGGGGGCGGTTAATCCCCATTACCGACTTACAAACATGCCTTGATTATAAAGTTGTGGGCATCCTGGATTATCAACCGAATGTTCCCCGTAATGTTCAACCAGAAAGTTCTCCCTGGTGACGACGTCTGTACTAGAATCAGACATCAATATGGGAACCATGGAAACACCATCCATCTGTGATGGTACAGATTGTCCGGATAGTTCCACGAACGTTTGGTCCTAGGTCGACGGTGCCTGGAATTACAAAATAAATATAAGTTTACTCGACAAAAAATAAGTCATTTCGGAACTTACATAGGTGTTGAATTTTATTTCAATAATTCGCTTGCGCTTAGGGGCTTAGCAGTGGGGGAATGCGGAGGAACGTGAAAAACACACGGGGTTAGACAGACGATCTTACTCCTTGTCACGTACAAGCGGAGAGTCTACTGACCATCAGCATACACTGCCCTATACACGATACCCATCATAACTATATACTTTCACTACTGACTTGTCCTGGTTTTATACCCGGTCCACTGATCATCAGCGGTACTCTGACGTCAAACTCATAACAGCTGTCGTTTACTTACACTACTGACTTGTCTACTGACCATCAGCATACACTACCCTATACACTACACCCATCCTAACAATATACTTACACTACTGACTTGTCTACTGACCATCAGCATACACTGCCCTATACACGACACCCATCATAACTATATACTTTCACTACTGACTTGTCCTGGTTTTATACCCGGTCCACTGATCATCAGCGGTACTCTGACGTCAAACTCATAACAGCTGTCGTTTATCATACGGCATGGAAAACTGACCTGTAAAATTGAAGACAAAACTAACCTGAAAATTTAACAGAAAACTATCTTCGAATCTCATCTGGCGGCAATTCCCCCCCCCCCCCATGGTTACCATCTACAAGGCAGTTTTGCCCCCCCCCCCCAGTGTCATGCCCAAGGTTCAACTCCTTGTTGTTCGATCCTGGTGTTGGATATCAGCGTTGGCCTAGAAAGTTCATGGGTATTTTCCAGTCTGGTTCCCCCTTGTCACAGATGTAGGATGGGGGTCTGGCAAGGGATAATATATA
The DNA here is from genome assembly GCA_948474765.1 of Patella depressa. Lineage (NCBI taxonomy): Eukaryota > Metazoa > Mollusca > Gastropoda > Patellidae > Patella > Patella depressa. The sequence goes on along the minus strand of OX419720.1, from coordinate 72,583,216 downwards.
GTCCTTCAGATGGGACGAAAAACCGAGGTCCCATGTATACAAATTTAAAACTGAAACTGGTTTGGTTTCTGGTTTGGCTACCAAAATGATCCAGTCGTTGCCGGTGTTAATTGGTACTATGATACATTTAAACGTCGAGAATTTCTTCCTAAAATATTTTTAAAAAAAGTATTATGGTATCGTGCAGAGAGCCTTTGTTGTAACACATAAATATTATGTTATGGTAAAAAGCACAGTTGTAATCAAGTGTTCGTAACATAAGATAGAAATATGGAGAGGTCATAACAGGTTACTCAATATCAATCTCAATATGTCTTACATCGTGTTACAATATCTGGAATGACATCATGTTTGTACATATCATTAACATCAAATGATCTTCACTTAATATTGAAAACAAGCAACAAAGTCTACGGGCCTGACACTAGGTTACAAAGAATACATATGCAAAGTCCCAAGATGATCCAATTTAAATTGTAGACTGTATACAATAAACATAAAACACAAATAATTGGCGGGGCTGTGCACCGGGGTGTCTAGACATAAAACCAAAATGAATAGTACGCACCCTTGGGCTAGAAGTAATATCGATATACGCCAAGTCTCCAGATGATCCACAAGGAGAGAATGATCCAAGAGAATGACGGTCACAAAATTCATTAAAACGACGAATACTAACGGAGTGATCCATGAAGAATATCGAGTAAGATTAGGCGGATTATCATCGCGGTAATCAATTAAACAGCCCGGACAAAGTTTACTTCTCGCACACAGATTACTCATAGGACATTAGACGGAGATATCGTGTATCGTTCAAAAATGTTCGAGTCGTGGGTTGGGGGGGGGGGGGGATATCCCTGTAAGCTCCCGCTTTGTCGAGGCGTTTGTACCAGGATCCAGAGGACAGGAATTATTTGATATAGGTGTAAACTCAAACACCGCCGAGTGGATACGTGCACCTGTATCGAGTTCTTGTGGCAAATCGCAGAGGTTATGGACCTTTCCACATCAGTTGATATGCGTATGACTTGTTCAGGTGATTGTGGGGGGAGGGGTGTGTATGTTTCATATTTTATAATAGAGAAGCCAGGTCTAAGCGTGTATTCCATAGCACTGTGCCCCGTGTGTATTTAATAGAACTATGGCATCCTGTGTATCTGGAAATTCATCGAGATTTTTTAGGCGTGCCTCACCCCCTTGTAAATGATACCTGACAAGGAACAAAGTCTCGATTATCCACGTTATTGTTATATTTTTTAATCTTTTAATCTCGATCATCTGATAGTTGATTGTGGACAGTTTTATTTCTTACATAAGATGTAAAGTCTTGTTATTATAACGATTCGTCTTCATCAATCACCTCTTTAGATAGATGTCTTCACTTTCTAGACTAACCTGATTGATTGGGGTTGGTGTGTGTGTGTGTGTGGGGGGGGGGTATGTCGACCTTTCAACTTAAATATCTTTTATTTTATCGTCAGTAGACTTTAATAGTATCTCCCGTTAATAGCGCGTTACTCACAAGCAAACGACCCAAAATATCCTAAAACTTGAATATTCTAAATATAAATCTAGCGTAATGTGGCAAGTTTGTTTATGTTCAGGGGTGGATTCAGGAGTGGGGGAGGGTGCGGGGTGTTTTGTCCTTTATCATCCGATGGTGGGGGTGGGGGTGGTCATTCAAAGCGCCAGATAATGATATAGACATTTGTGATATCACACTCAATGCTTTGCACCTATTAATTCATAATAAAAATTGACGCCAAACGGGGTGTAAAGCCTAGTGTGTTTGTATGTCTACGGTGATGGCATCATGCAAAAATTCCTGGACCCTGTCTAGAATTTCAATCAAATGTTATCTTGCCGTGAAAATACAAAGGGGCTTCTGGTATCCAATATTTAAGACACAATCAAACTTTAAACTCCGCACAGAAATCGCGTGCCTGAATGCAATTTGAACGTCAGACCCAGAGAAAAAAAAGCTAGCTACCATTTCCATTCAATTTTCACTCTTCGCCGAACTTAACTGATACGAAATTTCAGTACAAACAAAAACAACTGAATGTAAATCAGTTTATATACATTCATATAACATAATCATATGCGTTACGACTACTTTGTGTCCATTTCTGGGTGCCAAAGATAGCGATTTAGCTCTTTTCAGTGCCGGCCGGTTTCATTACCCCAGTTGGAGCAGAATAGTAGGACGTTAAACTCCATTTCATTTCCTTTAAGAATGCCATTTGTTTTTATTTTATTAATTACCATTTTTACACGGATTAATAATATGATAAATTGTATATAATTTATGATAAATTGTATATAATTTATGATATATTGTATATAATTTATGATATATTGTATATAATTTATGATATACAATGGCGTCTGTAATTGCCTCACTCTACAACTGTTATATATTTTATGCGGTGGGGTAAACGTTATTGACACCGTCCTATATCTATATCTATATCTATGGATTGGATTTCTCACCACATTTAGATGAGGAGAGTCTTTAGGCTATTTCACGTGTGAGACCCCTTCCAACCCCTCGCCCACTCGACTACTGGTACCGGAAGATAGAAGTGTGTTTTTGACCCAATAAAATTGAGCAAATCCGAGAATGATGACATATGTTAATAATTCATGAGCACGAAAATTTAAAGGAGCGTCAAAATATAATATCACACGTCATAAAGTACTCTTTATATACAGTTTCTTTTATTTTCTTTTATAATACTTTACCTGTTTCTATTGACTTGTTTAACAGAAGTAACCCATGACAACAATATGTTGAGACGACTAGATAACAGAATAGGACGATTCAATGTTTAATGACACAATGATAATTTCAATTTTATTACCAACTCTTTCACAATAATTGAATGAAATATTCCCACACAGGGTGTTAATCTGTTTTCAGTTTCTATACCAATTCAATAAAACATTTAATAAATGTCTTGTCATTATTATTCATAATTTATGACGTTGTTCGTTTATTTTAAATAATACAGTTCAAGGGATCAACACATTTCGATTTTATAGATTCAACATTACACGTAGACCTAAATGTATTTTTTAAATACGTGTATAAACATACTAATAGGCTGGTAGGAGAACTTCGGATTTACGTGTATAAACATACTAATAGGCTGGTAGGAGAACTTCGGATTTACGTGTATAAACATACTAATAGGCTGGTAGGAGAACTTCGGATTTACGTGTATAAACATGCTAATAGGCTGGTAGGAGAACTTCGGATTTACGTGTATAAACATACTAATAGGCTGGTAGGAGAACTTCGGATTTACGTGTATAAACATACTAATAGGCTGGTAGGAGAACTTCGGATTTACGTGAGCTGAGGAAAAAATCCGAAACAAAAGGATTCTTACTTTTTATGAAAGGTATTGGGCAAAAAAAGTTATAGGCGTTCTGTCAGATAGTTTCTGTGGTGGGGAAAACTCGCCAGACGTCCCTAATTTCCCCCATCCCACCCCACTAGCTCATTTATTACCCACACGAGACATGTTGAAAAATGTTCATCAAATTTACATGCATTAAAAAGATCACCTCCAGACATGTTTTATACTAACAAAACACTACCAAATACTACCTCATTATTGTTGGAATCTATGTGGGGTAACATTTGGCAAACTTCCTGTCGGCCCATCCAGACGTAACTATCCCCCCGCACCAAAGGCTAAGTCAGATGAGCCCATTAACTTACCACACGACACTTGTTGCAAAACGCTCCGTCCCAAAAGCTAATGCACATTACCACATGACTAACATAAAATGTATCTGAAAACCATCAACATATTCCAACGAATCATAAATGGCCACTCCCAAGCATTTGCAGTGACGAAGTGCCCTACCACGCGGAACGTACAAACTGTAAATCGGACCGTTCCCATCAGTAACTGACTAACCGCGGTCATTGTAACTCTTTATAACCAGAACGAACGCATCGCCTGGTGACCTTGATGATTATGATCATGAACCCTTAACAGACAAATTCAATTCTGATCCAGACTATAGGACGTATACTCGTCTTTTTAGCTGCTCACTGACTATTAAATTACCTTATACAGAACATGTAAGACATGTCACATAAAACAATTATGTAAATCACAGGTTACTGAGATGTTTATTTCTGGTCAAGTGTCGATGCAGATTCTCTCTTCGCTATTAGGGAATGAAAAAACATTTCAAACTATCTGAAGTTCAGCGTCACCAGCTCGCCCCCATATTACCCCCTGATACATATAACATTGTTCGTACTCGTCTCTTACGATGATGTCGATTTGGTAACGCCCCCACCCCACCACTCCTTACTGGTATAACATAACGCACAGCATAATGAAATTAAGTTCACCGTGGTCATAGAACGAGACTCCCCTTTCTAGATGTTATTATCGGGAGAAACAACAAAGCGCTCCAAACTTCAGTTTATAGGACACCAGCCACAACTCCCAGATTCTCAATAACAAACCCAACTAAGACAAAAAAAGCCACCATCGCGACACTCACCTCAATATTTGTGATCGGAATCTTAAATACCTTTTTTCAACATTTAACCAAAAAACTGCTACTCAACACCACAAAGTTAAAAAAACCGATCATCACCCATCCACGTCAGCATACGATTCCATGGTGGTTCATCCTACCAAATCAGATATTAATAGTTTTTCTAATAATATTATGTATTACAAATGATGATGTTGAGTGGGTCTATGGTTACTTACAATGATTTAAAGTAACTAAGTCTCTAACTTAGTATCATCTAAAATCTTACGGAAGCTATGACGACCGAGACTATCTTACAATGGAATCGCTCAGCGTATTCTGTTTACCTTGTCTATATTTAACCATTATAGCGAGGACTGTCGACGGTTTATCTAACGTTACCTAATACACCTTTAAGTAAAATGAAGTAGTTGCGTGTGTTCAAGTTTAAAGACTTGTTTTTAATCTATTGACTGAGTTTAAATACTGGTTTTTAATCTGTTGACTGAGTTTGAATATGTTAGGTATATTTGATAAACATATTTATGCAGCCTACCTGCTAATATTACAGGTGTGTAGATGTATGTAGGCTAGCTTATTAGCAAAATAAAATGTTCTGCTCCGACTGAGCCAATGTGCTATGAGGGGCATTTTGCCCGGGTAGCGGCACTATGGCCTACTCTCATGTCGGATTCCAAATATAAAGGGATCTTTTACGTGCACACAAATGTATACACGGAACCTTGGTTTTACATACCAACCGAACGACTAGAGAGCTGTTCTTGTCCTTCACAACTGATAAGGGGGGACCACTGTCTCGACCAATGCAGGGAGCGAACACGTGACCTCCACACATTGAAACAGTCCGATTTGTCGTAATAAATTATCAATAGAGACGTGCTTTCATAACGAGATCGAATTATCTAATTCAGGGCGTATAATATTGATTGTAATCTTATTAGCTTGAAATTGTTTATTAGGGACGCACCAGAAAACACCAATTTTCTGACCCCTTGCTACCTTTCCCTATTTTTTATGATTCTTAAGTATATTTACACAGACATGAAATAATATAGTTGTATGTACAGTCTTCTCAAATAACCTATATATAATATTACTATATACGTAATTTATTATATTTGCATATATAAAGCACATTGTGTTTATAATGATAGTTGAATGATATGATTATGTCAAGGTGTATAGTTTAGATATATTTGTGTACAGTGATGTGTCCTATTATTATTCCATGTGGTATGGTGTTATTGCATAGTACATATTGTGTGCAATAGCTTGATCTACGGCTTCCACGACTTTTAAACGCCCCTGATGTTGGATCTGAAGGGGTTGAATCGTTAACACAAAAAATAATAGCATACCGTGTACAAGGTAACCTTGTATAGAGCCATGTGCAAATAAAACCATTTTAAACAAATACACTTGACATATATCCTGAGACAAGTTTGTGTCTTATAGTTTATATCTTGTAATATAAGGGTATAATACAACCCACAAGCAAAGAACAAGATCGAGTGATTTTGTCAGAGGTAATCTCCTGAAATCAGTCCTTATTGCTCACCTACATAGTCCATTTGATCTCAATAGCCAGTAATATAACTGACCACGTGTAACACAAATAGTCTATTTGATCTCAATATAATGAAATGAAATGGGGTTTAACGGCCAACTGTTCTAATGAACTGGGCTAATGAAGACTGGCATACGCCAACTGCCAAGGGATCTTTTACATGCAAGCCAATGTGCACAATATACCCACACTTACGATTTGAAACAGTGTGACGTGTCGAAAGAAACTATTAATACAGAACTGTTTTCATAACGTGATCAAATTGCAATTATCTAACACAGGGCGTATAACATGGATTTCAAACGCATTAGACTGAAAATTGTTTATTATGGACGACGGCAAAATGCACCAGAATCCCAAGTTTTCGCACCCCTTGCTACCTTTCCCCATTCTTTACATTTACATAGACATAAAATAATTTAGTTATATGTATAGTCTTAAATAACGTGTATAATATCACTGTATATGCAAAATAATATAGTTGTATGTATAGTCTTCTCCTGTTATTATTCCATGAAGTGTGGTGTTATTGCATAGTACAGATTGTGTGTAATAGCTTGATCTACCAATTAGAGCGTAACTAAGTTCATTTTTAAGAATATCCCGCTTGCGTATGATTTTATTGGGAGTCACGGGGGGTACAGAGTGTAGGGTACTGACTCACTAACTAAGAAGTCCCCGGTTCGATCCTCGTGTTGGCAAAGCGGGTTGATTTTGAGTTTTAGGCCTAGGTTTCTCAGATGGGATGAAAACCGAGCTCGTTGGCGTGCAGGTAAATTAACCTTGATAGTTATTCAATTGCCCTTATAGCACATTAAATGGATATGTCCTGTTTCATTAGGCTCAGGGGGCCGTTGGGTGGCTGAATAGTTTGTGTCATGATTTCAGTTTTAAATTAATAACTGGGTCATTCCATATCAATTGGACCAATGGTGGGAACATGACCCCTCCAAAAAACTTACCAAAGAATATATGTTATAGTATATGGTCTTAAACTACCAAATCCGAAATTCTACCGCTCTAGGTCAACAACTTGCTGAGACTTGGTCATTTGAAATTAGGGTGCAGTTTTCGGGTGCTTTAAACTCACATTCTAATAGGAGTAGGTAGAACTCTCTAACTTTGTAATCAAAGACAACAGTTGGGGTAGATTACAAATTTACCATCACAGTCAATGTGCGATGCATATCTTGTGTGTCACCAGGTAGAAAAATGTTGAACAAATGATCTATCCACTTCTTTTTTCATGATTTCAACATGGAATGACCCAACTTGTATCTGTCCTATGTTGTTATTCTTTAAAGGTGGGTTATGTCTCTTTAAGGGAGGGTATATCTCTTTAAGAGAGGGTATGTCTATTTAAGGAAGGGTATGTTTCTTTAAGGGAGTGTAAGTCTCTTTTTAAGGAAGGGTAAGTCTCTTTAAGGAAGGGTAAGTCTCTTTAATTGACAGGATGTCTCTTTAATTGTCATATTCTTTATGGTCGAACAATCATTTAACCAGCGAGAAAACCGACTTGCATATTCTATTACAATAATTATGTGCTGTAAAAGATTTATTGATAGTGAGATTTAAATGTCTCTGTTTTGTGCATTTATTTGTCTTTATCTTGTCTTTAAAATGTCCCATTCTTTCTGTTTTAACAATCAGTTAGATGTGCTTTAAAGGATTTATTAATTGTGAGATATTAAAGAAGTTTGTCTACTATAACCAGATGGCATATAATAGGGAGGCTACATGTGATAATATGTACCAATAACACCGAGATTGTATACCCCGGTAACTTTCAAAGCAATACAAGGGTGGGATGTTTGTTGTTTTTCTTGATATCAGATATAATATATGTCCTTGGTTTATCTTTTTGTGAATTTATGTAACAAAACACCTCAACCTATTTCTATTCAATTTGATCCTTAGTGAATTTTCTTCGTATATAAAATGCACTGACTTATGTGAGAACAAGTTAACCCTGTTCTCGTAATTCTATACGGTGATAAAGCGATTTCTACCCGGATGGAAAATACCCAATGGGACAACATGACCTTACAAGGTTATGACTGTAACTGATAAAGCCTGCTAGAATTATGTCATTTTGTATGATTAAAATGGCATTTCCAGCGTAAATCGAAACCAAAAATTGTTAAATTTTATGGTGGAAATTCAATCTGATTAAAACACAGATCCTATTTCGTTTCGTTTTTATAGTTCAAAATTTCGTTTTTACTTGTCTTTACTACACTTGGATCTGCAAGAATTGTTATTTAACTCGTGTTCTGCTTGCAATGCGGGCTCAGCCAACCAAATGGTCTGTCGAATCGAGTGTTTGACCTTTTTTTCGCGGAACTGTGGGTAGACATTAGCAGCGATAGAAATCAAAACAAAGCAAAAGTAGATAAAAAACAAATGGCGGTCGCTAATTGGTTAATCGAGTGTTTGACGTTATCAGGTCAAATGTGGCTTGCTTGGTATCTGACGTCATAGAACGTGAACTCCCACTATAACGTGTTAGATCTACATGTAATGTAGGCCATCGAAAGTATAAAAAACGAAACGAAATATAGATGTGTATTTTGATCTGATTGGTGTAAATTTTTCAAGGACCACCCTAATATTACTAAGAAAGAACACAGTTGTTTGGCGACCCTTACTAATATCTTGGAAGATTATTTGGTTTCATTTCGAGGTTAATCCAGATATTCCTTTTAGTGCAATATTTTAAATAAATTATTAGAGCGACACAATCTCGTTCTGATTATATATAATAAAACGCTTCACCGTTTAACACGTCATGGAATCAATAGAGGGTAATACTTTTATAAAGCATTGTAATCTTTCAGTTCTCATACCTTGCCTGTTTCATCCAAGTGGTATGGCATATCTCAAAATGACTGCCAAACGATATTCGTTAAAATCGTTTGGTTTTTATTTTTTGTTGTTTTTGGTTGGTTGTTTTGTATGTGGGTGTGGGTGTGTGATGGTGCGTTTGTATATGGTGTATATCGAGGACACACATCTGAATACACACCTACTAATCGCGGACCTGTGTCAACCAAGGATGTCCTCGGTTCAACCGTGGCTTTTTTGAACTCAATCTAGGACTGTGATGATGTTTAGAAGCCCGGATTTAATATCCCATTTGATTTTAAAGTCGATCTGAGATGTTCCGCAGTAGGCGGTATTCAACAGTTAGGGTGTGTGTGATCTGAAAAAGGACAAATATGATTGTGTGTATGAAGTCCGTGTTTAGTGTTAATTGGACAGGGAGTGTACCAAGTCTCTCCAGTCAACCGATTTCTACCATGCACATCATATATGGTCACGCGGGGGAAATAAGTTATTATTCCTGCCATATCTAAACTTATTTAATAACCGTTTTCAACCCGTTCGATATTAAAAATCACACCATCTAGTCATTATATTACTTCTGACTGAAATTTCGAAATTTTTACCTGGCGTAACATATAAGGTTATTGCCGAAATAATAAGAATAAAATAATAAATAATCAACAATTGAAATATTAATAAGTCGTGCAATTTCAAGTAGTGACACTTGTTATGGCTTATTAAACCAGTTACAATTGTCTTATATAATGCGTAGGTACCACTGAGCAATTTTAGTCTTGCGGATGTACTATAGATATAAATTGATGAGCCTCGGGAGGCGTCGGAATCAGGTTTGCCGGTGTCCCAGGGGAGCTCCTGGGGCATCGCGAGCCACGTGGACCCATCGAAAGAACACGGGAGAACTGCAAAAAGTTTCAATTCTTTCATTGTCAGGAACACAGATCGGGGAGGAATCCCTGGTGCTTCCGCGAAATATTTGTTTCCCCGGGGCATCACCGAAGCGTCGGCGATATCTTTGCTGAAGTATCAGGGTACCTTTGAGGATAGTTAAATCGGGGATGCCTCGGTGAACAAGTAATTCGCGGAAACTTCAGGGAAGCATCCCCGAGCTTCTTGGTCGGGAAAACATCGAAAAATTTTCAATACAAGCTTTGAGATGTTTCGCAGTTATCCCGAGGTCACCCGATGGTTCCAAACATAATAGTTAAACTCGTCTTGTTATGAAAATCTTTTAACATTTAGATTGATGAATTGTTGTTAAGAGCATCTCCACCTTTACAAAAAAAAATGTTTTTGAAATTCCTAAAACAGAGAGTGGTTAAGCAAGCGAAATGTGCCGAAAAGTCGAATTTGACAAGCATCAAATACAAAAATGTATTTTTCATATGGTCCCAGGCATTTCTTTCAAAATGGCTGCCAAATGTAGTAATATAATGTCATATATAGTGGTTATGCAAGCGAAATGTGCCGGAAAATCGAATTTGACAAGCATCAATTAAAAATAATTATTTTTCAAAATGGCTGCCAAATTTGGTAATATAATGCCATTTAAAAATACCCCATAAATTTGGTAATAAAAGGGCAGCGATAGTCTCGTAAGATATGAAATGCAGTGGGGTTTAACGTCCTAAGGTTACGTAAGATATGACTTTTGCTATGTCTGTTATATGGTTTTCGATGTCTCTGAATTTAAAGATAAATTTCGAAAATCCAAAACGGCAGCAACACAAATCGGCAGATTTTAATTTATTACTTGTTGGATATTACTTGTAACATGCCATTTTCACGGTTTTCAATGTTGCCGGGTTCATTACTGATCTCAAAAAATGAATCCTTGATGGCAGAAATTCAAAATGGCCGGCAAAATTTAATCCAAAATTTTGTAATTTTGTAATATGTCTTATATATGTATTGGGTTCAACTTCAAAATGGCCGGCAAAATGAAATCCAAATAGATGAAATTTTAATTAATCGTCATGTGTTTCATTTGGATATGGCTTGTAATATGTCTTATGGGTTTGGTGGTTGCTGGGTTCAATTTCTTTCTAAAAAATACTAGTTATGAAACGACGATCAAAATAGAAACCAAAATGGCGATGTCTGTCCTTGTGGATATTGCTTGTAAAATAAGGTTTTAAGGTTACTAAATTCAATATTGGGTTCAAACTTAATTTCAGATAGGATTGTCACACACCAAATTTGTGCGGAAGCTAGAAACAACAGGACAAATTACAGAAAACATTTTTTACGGTCAGTTTTATAAAAGCAAGAAGATAACCCCATCGGACCCTCAATAGAGTGGGAACCCATCGGGAGGCCTTGTTCAGGGATCCTGGGCAAATGAATATGAATTTTACGATATGTTAATCCCGATATGACATAGTTTCTCTTAAATGAATATATTCTTAACGCTCTTCAACTATCTGGATGCGATAGACTTGGTGTAGAAAATTCTAGGTACATTTTAATGTTGACAATAATAAAGATCCAATTTTAGTTTTTAGTTACACACTGTTAACTATCTATAGATGTTTTAATGAGTTTATTCAACTCAACATAAAACTAAAAATAAATAGATACAGTTGCTATAACTTGGTAGAAATACCTGTCTTTCTGCATTATTTTTAAAATTAACCGAAAAACACAAAATATATAGTATAATGCATTGTTAAGATTAAAACAGAAAAAAATAATAGATACATTATAAATATTCCCAAAATATTTGATTTAGTCCTCAAAAAATTACAAAATTGCATGTCCCTTACTTTTTGAAAATTTACGCGTTTAATTTTTGTATAATTCAAATATTCTCCATGCAGTATTTTTTTACCATAAACAACTCGAATGAATAAATATAAAAGTAAACTATTGTTTAAAAACGATTAAGTATTTTTGCGATAGTTACAAATAAGTTTTATTCAACTTTGTTTTTAAAAGATTTTCTGTCCCTAGAAATTATGCCCATCCTATAACAGAGTATTAAATATAAAATAATAAAGAACCCCTTCGTTGACGAATGATATAATTTCCTGTCTTAGGTCCCCGCCTTCTGTGTTAAATGACAACAAACAGTTGATCTGCCTAGATCAAATATTTTACAGAAACAAAACAAGATGGTAACTAAAATCAATGAGTATTTTTAAAAAGCATCTTTCCAGTAACAACCTTTTGGGCAATTTTATACATTCAGAGTATAAGTTTTATTGCTTTCGGTAAATATAAATTTGAGTGATCTTGCCTAGATGAACGAAATTAACTGCATAGTGTGGTACTTACATTCCACAATAATTTTGAGAGAGTGCTTTTGGCCTGTGGTGTTTTTTTGGGTTTTTTTTTTTTTTTGGACTACATGGGTTCCACAAGATATTGGACACAAAAAAACTATATTTTTCAAATATTTCTTCTCAGAGCCCCGTATCCCCCTGTGTGGTACCACATTCCACAAGATTTTCGACATTTTTACCACAAGAATTCAACATAATATTTTACTTCGAAAATACCTTCTCGGACCCCCATTCCACAAGACATTAATAGGGGGTTGGATTGCCGAATGGTTCGCGCGTGCGCGTTGTATCATAAAGTCTGTCATTGAGTCAACTGGCGTGGTTTCGATTCCCCGGTTGCACGTTGCAAGGAGTAGGATCGACGGTTCATCCTCGTAGGATTTCTCCGAGACCTCTGGTTATATAAATTAGTATTTAAACATTATGGGGAGTCGTGGTGGCTCAGTGAGTAGGACGTTGACTCGCTAACCTTCAGATCCCGTGTTTGATCCCTGCGTTGGCCGAGAAGGTTTATCAGGATTTTCCGGTGTGGTTCCGCCTTGTCAGTGGTGCAGCCGTGCGGGACCGAGGGCCTGGCAAGGGACAACGTATTGTCGTTCGGATGGCATGAAAACCCGAGGTCCCGAGCACACCTTGGGGTTGGCAGTTGGAATTCGATTTAACTTTCCCTCAAAGCATACTGTATGACGTATGTCCGTCTTCATTAGCCCAGTCGGAGTTGAACAGTAGGACATTAAACCCCATTTCATTTAGACAGTTATTTACATAACAAGCCCATAATCAACTCTCTAGACCATCTGATGGCTCCGATTTTAAGTAGATTAGAACACCACGCCCATTCAATAATTAAATCACTAAACTGTTAGTTGTTAGATAATCGAAACTTCGTTTATTATCGTGGGAATATGTGCTTTGGCAATCGAGACTACGCTTATAACTATTATAGCGAGAATGGTCATCGCTTTATTTAAATCTTACATACGGTAATGTATCTTTAATCTGTAAACATGTATAATTGATTATCTTGTTGGGGCAATTATTTTAAAATAAGCCTATGTTTCCGATTAGGCCTACGCAGGTAAATGCAAGATAACACCATCCTGTAAGCTTACAATTATGTTTTCTGAATTGGTTTAATTTCCCACTATTATAAGGCATTTATTTGCGGGCCTCGTATTACTATTAGTAATAGTAATGTCTGACTCTGATGCTCTCATGCCGACGTATTTTTATCGTAAAGTAAAATCTAAATCAGCAGAGCATGTCATCAAAGTTTAACCATTTTATGCAATACACATATAGGCCTACGCATAATTAAAATTCATTTGATAAACACTATTTCCATGACAAAATTAAAATTCATTTGATAAACACTATTTCCATGACAAAATTATAAAAAATTATAGGCCCGGCCCAGAGCGATAAGTCTACGTTAAGGCAGATTCTCTACTGTCACGAAATCTGTTGAATTTGTCCGAATGATCAGACGTCCTGACCAATCCGTTTACTTCACGGAAATCATGGTAAGTAACAATATTGTTTTAAATTATCTTCCATTCTAATATCGTATTTACGTCATCGCGTGTAACATATTAGACCTACCGATTTCTATAGTAGGCCTACCGTATTTCAGAAATCGGTGATTAGACCTATTATAGTCATAGAGTTATATTTATAGACAACCGCGTCTATATTTCCAATTTTTAAAGAGGGGCTGGAGAACCGCGTGTATATATCCGGCAGTTGGTCGTTAAAGCGGGAAAAGCAGAAAGACATAATAAGGTGTAAGGCCAAATTGCAGTAGTTGTACTAGGCCTACAACTAAGTATTCTTGGAAATTATAATACAAGCGGCCATTCTAACTGAAATATTTTCCACACTGTTAATGTCACATACGGTGGGTGAGTCGACTATACGTTAAATGATACGTGTGTCATGAAGATGAAACATAGCCTATGCCAGGCTTAGGCTATGCTATAATAGGCCTATCTTTTCATATGAATGTCAACATTCACATTGCAATTTTTCCACAGCAGAAGCTGTTGCTTTCAATACTTTATGCAAATGAACTCAATGTAAAATTTAATTGCAGTAGTGAAGAGTTGTGTAGTTATATCAAGTCTAACACATATGCTGTGCACATTTAAATCGCACATGTTTAGAGAACACTATAAAAAATAATGATGGGGTCATAAAAGTAGGCATAATTTTGCCACTAACTAACAGTAATTGTAATAGTATTAATAATAGTAATAATACTGGTACTCTGATGGGCCTACGCCTAATAATATTAATTCTAATGTTAATTTTTCTGCAATAGGCCTGGTTGTAAAGCAGAGATTTTCCTAACATTTCAAAAAAAGTTTTGAATCCCAGAACCTAAAGCTCTAAAGGGGGGGGGGGGAGGCAAGCAATTGGTTAGCATGTGTGCGCTGTATTGTAAGCCTTAAGGTTAAGGCCTGCCATTGAGACACCTGCCATGGTTTCGAATCACAGGATACTCCGGTTTCTCCCAATGCTAATGACCCCTACCCGCAAGCAAATTATTGAAATAAAATTGAACCGTGTTAGTCCTATGGACGTTAAACCCAATCCCCCTACTCTCTCTCTCTCTCTCTCTCTCTCTTATCTTGATATTCAGTTCACTTGGTGAGAATACATCCTTAGTTACTTAGTATATGTATGTTTATTTTGTAGAGTCTTCACTCAGTTAAAGATGCAGTGGAGTTTATGGTTAAGGCGGACAATGTGGTTCTTACTATTGTGGATAGTTTCATGAAAGCATTTACAGTTTTCTTTACCTACTTTTATATATGATATTGTCTAACCTGATTCGGTGGCTTCAACATTGGAGTTTTTTCAAAGGTGCATGTACATTTAATGAATATAATTATATACTTTTGAAACATCCCTGGCAACTTATTAGTACAATGTAATAGTGAAAAATGTTTAGTTTAGGGGAAAAGTCTATACTTTTATTAATATCAAATGGTCAAAAGAGTGGTTTAATGGAAGGGCTGTACATTTTCTGTTCACTTTTATACTAAAATTAGTATGACAAAAATTATAATAGCCGAAATTTCATGTATGGCAGAGGGCATAAGTTGGGATTCCATCAGGACCACATAAAGGGCATGATATATCGACACCCTTCATTGGCCATAGTTTTGATCTGGATACTATCAGTTCCCTCTCTGCATGATAGTGCATTACCAGTTAGCTTTGTTAGTCAAAGTGTTATCCTGGAACATCTGGCTAAGTGGGTAAGATGCTGGCTTGCTAAACTGGAGGTTGGGTGTTTGATCCCCGCATTGGCCGAGAAATTTCCCCTTGTCAGTGATGCAAAACGGAGAGCCTGACAAACACAGCTGTCTAGTCTTGAATGGGACAAAAAAAAAACCGAGGTCCAGTGTGCTCAATGGCGTGCACCTAAAAGATCCCATGGCAGTTACAATTCGATATAAAAGTAAACTGTGGTGCTGCTGCCCGGGCAAAATTTCCCCCATAACACACATCTTCATAGCCCAGTTTAGGAGCAGAAAAGTAGGCCTTTTACCCCCCCATTTCATTTATACATTTGCCAGTGGACGGTCTTCTTAAACATACTTTGTTTTGTAAATTGCAGATGTATGATTGGATTAAACCCTGGATCAGGCACTAAAGGACGAAAACGGTGAAGAACATCCACAAGTAGCAAAGTTGTAAAGCTTATCAGTGATGTATCTGCTTTTGAATGGATTACCACCATTTAAAGACAATGTGATAGTTTTACTGTTGTTTGTAGTTATTTGTATAACTTGTTCATGATAAGTAACAAGAAATTAAGTAATTTCTTTTCACTTCTGGTTCTTCAAGGGTTGAATTTTTAAATTAATTTTTCTGCCCAACTGTATTAGCACGTGACCTAAATATAGGTTTAACGTGAAAGGAAAGTAAAAGTAAAAGTAGAATTTCTGAGAAATTGTAACAAGTGTGCTTATGCTGACTTTGACGCAATGTCATATAATGTAGATGTTGTCTGGTTTGATCGACGCAGGCCCGTATCTAGACACCATTAAGCGGGGGGGCATTACCTTTCGGTAGGGGGGCAAACATTTTGAGGAAATTTTCGGAAAGGTCATTCTAACAGACTGTTGTTATCATCATGCTATGTAGTTACCTAGACGTCTAATAAGCATTTTAAAATAAGTGTTCAAACAAAAAAAAAATAGCTTTTTTAGGTTAATATAAGGAACTGTGGATACTTTAATGATTGTTAGCAATTTCTGAGCGGGGGGGGCGAGCATTTCACGCGGGGGGGGGGGGGGGGGCATGCCCCCCGCGCCCCCCTGTAGATACGGGCCCGGATCGACGAATTTACATTGATGTTGATTGAAACAAAGCGTTAAATATGACCGACTGGGGAAGTAGAAATATCTAAAATACAACTTGTATACAGGTTGTTTACGTATTAACAGTTGTAGTTTGATATCATGTGATCTACGGGTCAGGATAAACCGCGTGAGATGACACGTGACGTGATTTAGTAGACTAGTAACCTGTAAGACTGTGTATTATACTGTTTTAATCGTTTTGATTTTAATGTCGTGTTTTATATAAGACTAGACTAGTTAGTTGACTATTTACTATAGTGTTTTAATCTAGGAGATTATTTAGTATATTATTCAGTGCTTGAATCGTGTGTAGTATATCATTCAGTGATTTTAATATCGTATGTTATACAACTCGTGTAACAGTCTAATTTAACAACATGGCGGAGCAGACAGACAAGGAGGTGTGTAGTATTTGTTTGACTGAATATAAAACTCCCGTTTTTATAGATTGTCAGCACCGGTTTTGCTTCATCTGTTTAGAAGATTATGTGAACAAAACTACTAATAAAGGCCAGTTCCTATGTCCATTATGTCGGTGTCTTATAGACGGGGGTATGGAGCGTTTTAAACCTAAACTAAACATTGATGAGAATTGTACTATTCCACAATGTGATGTATGTACTGAAGATACATGTCAATATTTTTGTCGAGACTGTGATCAATATTTATGTAAATCATGTAAAACCATGCATGATAAGTTAAAATCTTGTAAAGACCATGTTGTTTGTCGATATGATGAAAAACAAGTCTGTCAACAACCAAACGGACCAATGAAGCAAAAGACACCAGTCACTTCCGTCACACATCCGAAAGATTTCTGTCCAAACCATGAAGGAAAGAGAGTAAAAATATATTGTAAAGATTGTTTACTAGCCGTGTGCTTGAATTGTGTCGTGACTGATCATATCGGACATAATTTGTTAGATTTGCAGAAGGATGAAATCAGACAAAATATCAAACAAGACTTAAAAACGCTGAATGACGACTTAAAAAAACAAATTACCAATTTTCAGAAACATTATGATACTTTAAATAGTAAATTAATTGAAGTCAAAACCTGTACAAAAACAGAATGTGAGAAAGTCGATGCACACGTGAATAAAATCTGCTCAGAATTTCGTAAAATTGGAGAAAATATTAAAGTGGAAATGCAGAAAACTAGTAAACAAGAAGAATCCAAATTTGGGAAATTAATGGAGGACATTAAAAGACTAACAGAAGATTTAAAAGCTAGTGTTAAATATTCAGTGAATGTTTTAGAAGATTCGTCCATTGTTGAAGTTTTACAAAGATTACCTAAAGTTAGACAGGAGAAAGATGAAAGTTGTAGTAGAAAATTGGATATACCTGATGTAAGATATTCAACATTTCAAGTAGCAGAGATAGATAAAACTTTGTTAAGTAATCAACTTGGTAAGATTGTAAGTTGTGATGAGAATATGTATGAAGATGTTTTTAATGTTGATACTGTGTCACGTGGTGGTGATGTGTATGGTAAACAACATGTAGTTCCAGGTTATACATGGTTTACAGGTGTGTGGAAAGGCTCATCATCATTACTTGTTGGATTAAAGCTGAATGACGTAGAAGATACAAGTATTACGTCATGTAATGTTGACGTCATATATAAAGTTATAAATAAAACAGATGATAGACAATCTGTAGTTAAACAATGTAATGTGACTGTTAAACCTGGTGTTGTGTCATACTGTTATACTGATCTTATTGACTGGAAGAGACTCAGTAATCCTGTCAGTGGATCTATTGATCATCATAGAAACTTTACAATTCAAACAACAATTAATAAAATAACTAACATTGTAAGACGTAAATAATTAGGTTACTGTTATTAAGTGGAAGTTAAACTCTTATATCAATGGATCTTTTACGTGCACATAAATCTCTACATATGACCTCGGTTTGTCGTCCTATACGAACGTCTATACACTGTTCTATACTGTTGGCCGTGGAATTTCATCGATATTTTTTAGGCGTGCCTCACCCCCTTGTTAATGATACCTGGCAAGTCTCGATTATCGATTTTATTGTTATATTTGTTAATCTTTTAATCTTGATCATCCGATAGTTGATTGTGGGCGTGTCTAAAATAATAATTTATATAACATTTGATATCAAAATAAAGACCTGCAATAGGTGGAAGGGGGGGTCCCTTGTCACTGGTGCCGGATTGAGGGCCTGACAACGACAAATGTCTAGTCGCTCGGATGAGACGAAAAACAGAGGACCCGTGTATACATTGGTGTGCACGTCAAAGATCCCTTGGCAATTGGAATTCGATATAAGAGTAGATCATATCGCCGATGTCCTCATAGCACACTGTATGACGTATGTCCGTCTTCATTAGCTCAGTATAGAAACGAAACAGCTGTTCAACATAGGCAGACATAATTTATTAATAATGTTGTAAAGTTAGTCGATAATTACACTCTGAAAGTCATCATCTTAAACTTAAACCATAGTAAAATGCTTACTGTCTGCCTCCCACGACACTGACCCCGAGAAAACCCACGAGGCGACCCTACTCCTTGCGACGCACAACAGGGGATTCGAAATCACGCAAGTTGACTCATTGACAGATCTTATGATACCATTCGGCTCATCTACGGCCCCCTCCCCCCCCCCCCCCGTTGCTTATGTTATATATTGGTTTCATCATCATTACACAGGAAGTGATATATATCTTCACGCTTGTTGACGTATCCTACAAACTGTAATTCAGCTATATAAATTCCAAACAATGTAAATAAATATGGTTTTAACCAACAGATGAAAATATTACTGCAACACTGTAAAAAGACTAATTAGCAAAATTGACTAAACGACACCATCTTAAATAAAAAATACCCAGTTAGATCTTTATGTAGTGTAGGACATCGAAAGCATAAAAACAAATAGAAATATAGATCTGTAGGCCTAGTTTAATTAGACTGTTCTTTATTTTGTTTCAATTTTGCATGACTCTTATTGTACTTTGTCTAGTTACATTTTTTTTATACTCAAAAAGGTGACAGGTCAGAACCCAAATCTTGAAATTTTGGACTACTATGGAAATCCTTACTATGGTCGAGGTCGATTTGGAATTGTTTGACCGTGCCATCAATTTGTGAACTTGACAGAAATCAATTTTGATATTGTGGTAAAGCAAGTTTCATTTTGTTAGTATTGTTAGTAAAGTCTATAGACGTATAAATAGTCGAGACTATAAATACACCTAGGTCGAACTGTAGTTATATATAGTGAGGGAATGGATATTTGATAACTGCATGAATAGTATGTTGACAGAACCTTTCTAAGTTTTATAATAATATTGCTATCTGCCATATATTATGTTCAATTTTATAACTTAATAGAAATCCATGTCTAGTTATTTAGCATACTATTAATGAGTTTATATCCATATTATATAATCTATTTTGTTGGAGATGTAACATAATACATTGTCTAATATTATTGAGAATAATAATCGCCCATTACTTAAATAGCTGAATTTGAATATATAGCATGCAATTATAATTTATATGCATATCCTATGACTTATTAAACATAACTAGATTATACTTCTGTATGTCAACTTAACGATAAATCACATTGTGTCCATCTGTTAAATAATGTTGCATTTATATGGTTGACATAAGGAACATATAGTTTATAAGTTTGCATGTGATGGGAATTAATTCTCTCATACATTGCCATCCTGTCGAGACGGCCAGGCGAACGTGTTACCCAGCACTAGTACCCCGGGCCAGTTGTTCCCACTGGGATAAACTTCTCCAGGGTCGAAGCGAAGCTCTAGTACACCAATAGTTCGTGGTAATTGCTCCTAGAGCACACATAGATCTTAAACTGCTTGCAGTATAAGCAAAGATTACATCCTTTAGAAAAAGCAAATACTATAAACTGCTTGCAGTTTTTAAACAGATACAGCCTTTAACTGCTTGCAGGTAATGAACAGTATAGCTTTAAGTTATTACACAGAAACAGAACAGATCACAGAACGGCTTGAACTGGGGCAGTTCGCCTCTTTAAAAATAGTTAAAAGAGTTTTTCCCGGTCCATTAAAACTTACCTGTATATATGTTATAATACATAATAAAACTTTATAGTTTTGTACAGTTTTGTTCCGTTTGTTCTAAGAGAGAGAGAGTCGAAAATAGCGTAACTACTTTTTAGCTAGTCCGCCTTCTCCTCTGAAGAATCTCTACTATAAAACGGCTTGAGGTCGGCCGATAGACCACTGGTGGCAGAGAAAGGGGTGCGGGTCCTGATCAACTAAATTGCAACAGAACTCCCCCAAGCAAATAAATTGCTGCTGAACTTGTTGGCTAATCGCTACAATATCTGATTACCCGGTGCTGCTCAACTTTACCAACAATTTAGGAAATTTACAGCAAAGCTCAAAACTTAGTATAACATGTTACCTGTTCGTTGATTAAAATATTATTTAGCAGTGGTAGGAAACCAGAGGACCCAGAGAGAAAAACCACGAGGTTGGAAAGGCGACCCTACACCTTGCCACGTGTAACCTGGGAATCGAAACCACACCAGTTGACTCAATGACAGTCCGTATCATTGCTACGGGAGATGTGTAACAAACTGTTAAATATACGGGAAGTGATGTCACCTCATTATGGCTACACTTGACAAATATAGTTCAAGGCGTAATTCGAGTGCTAGACGTATTGTGCAATGCATCGAAAAAGAAATGTATGTGACAATGACGGCCATTGGGTTAACTTATGCAACAAATCACCAAATTTTCACCACTTATTTGCTGGGACGAGATGAAACAATTTTCGTGGCTAAATGACTGCCTAAAAATAAAGCAGACAATTTCTGCTATTTTTGGTTCAAAATTCAAAAGAACATAACTTGAAAAGAATATTTTTTTTCTGTTGCAGCAAAGACTTTGATCGATCTGTAAGATCAGTACATGTATAACTAAACATGTATACTATCTTATTAATCTTATAAACACCCGCCATACCCATTCAGATGACTGTTATATTTAATAGAAGTTTTGACAAGGTTTCAACGTCAAGGTGACCCACAAAGTGCTGATCCCTATCTTTTACACCATCTTTTGTCTTACAATATTCTTTTTATTTTAAAATTAAAACGCGTGGAATATAATAACAACACGTACTATAAACAAACAGGATCTCTCTTTCTTCATGAGCGAATAGTTTCCGATCACCGATTAAGACCCCTACGCGCAAGCGAATTATTGAAATATGGTTGAACCATGAGTTAGTCCCAAAATGGCCTAGTTTGTGTTGAGTGAGAGGGAGATAGAGAGAGATACTAACATACAATTCAATTTTAGTTCAATTATTTGCTTGCGCGTAGTCGTCTTTATAATAACAATAAATTTTAATAAAATTCATTTAAACAAATACCAATTGATTAAAAATGAAATATTCTAGTGAAAGCGTTCAGTAGATTAATTTAAATGACACAAATTAATTTGAAATTCAGTGGTATGAAATGCCGTACCATATTGGTAGTGATAAGAAAATTAATTTAGAATTAATTATTTTGACATGCAATCGTATGAAAATAATCAAGTACAACTAGGAGTATATAATTGTAATAACCATTAATAACCATTACCTTTCTAACTGAGATGGGGGGGGGGGGGCGGTGAATGGCCGCCGAATGGTTTGCACGTGCGCGCTGTATCATAAAGCCTATCATTGAGTCAACTGGCGTGGTTCTCAATCCTCAATCCCCGGTTGTATGTGACAAAGAGTGGGGTCGCCTGTCCAACCTCGTAGGTTTGCTCCAACTGCTAAAGACCCCTATGCGAATTATTAAAATAAAATTAAAACCATATGTTAGTCCCGAGATGACCTAGTTTGTGTCGAGTGGACGTGACACCACATCTCTCTCTCCCGTCCTGTCCTACTGATAGAGCAGGAGCCCGGGGATTCAACCTTGCTGAAAATAGACTAGTCTCAGTCTCTCTCTGAGATTGCGTGAAACACGTACATCGCCTATAGATAAGTTCCAAAACTTTTTATCTTGGTTTGTGCATGTAAAAGTACCCATGGCAGTTTGAATACTAGAGTAGACTGTGGGGCTGATGTAGAGAAAGATTTCCCTCATAGCAGACTTGTGTGACGTATGTCGTATCTATACTGAACAGCAGGACGTTGTGTTATAGATACTGCCCTATATCAACTGGTACCTGTCACTCAGGCCTATCCATAGTCCTATGTCAACTGGTACCTGTCACTCAAGCCTATTTGTAGCCCAAAACACGTCCTGGATTAACCAATTTTATTTCACAGTCTTGTAAAGTTTGTTGCTAGGGCTGACCCAGCGGAGCGGGGGGGGGGGCGGGGGCTTTAGCCTCCCTAATAATTTGGTCGCAATAACTCTTTTCTCAATCTCTAGTTAAACAATGTAATGGGACTGTTAGACCTGGTGGTGGGTTATACTGTGATACTGATCTTATTGACTGGAAGAGACTCAGTAATCCTGTCAGTGGATTTATTGATCATCATAGAAACTTTACAATTCAAACAACAATTAATAAAATAACTAACATTGTAAGAAGTAAATAATTAGATTACTGTTATTAAGTGGAAATTAAACTCTTATATCAATGGTTCTTTTACGTGCACACAAATCTCTAATACATTTAACTACTTCTGATATTGATCCCCTGATGTGCGGGGAGGGGGGGTAATGGTTGTGTGTGTGGTGTGGGGGGTGGGGAGAATGTCGAGCTTTCAACTTAGATGTCGTTTATTGTATTGTCAGTAAACTGTAATAGTTTCTCTTGTTAACAGCGCGTGCTGAGCTCAAGCAGACGACAGAAAACTTGAATATTTTTAATATACATTTAGCAGACGACAGAAAACTTGAATATTCTTAATATACATTTAGCGCGAAAGGAAATAAAAGTTGCATTTCTGTGAAATTGTGACAAGTTTATTTATGTTCAGGAGTGGATCCACAGCATGCCATTTTTTTATTTTGTTTATTTTATTTATTTTGTTTATTACCATTTGGAGACGAATTAATAATATAAGCTTTATAGGTTGTTTGCGAATCTATATAAATAATCTATAATGTGGGTAATATTAAATAGGAAATTTTTTTAACCAGATATACTCTGATACATTTATTTCTGTTTTTAATAGTTCTAAATACTTGTTATAGAATCTAATTTGCAGAAGTGAGAGGGAGAGAAATGGGGTTTAACGTCCACTCGACACAAACTAGGTCATTTCGGGACTAACATATCCCCCCCCCCCCCCGCAATTTGCAGAAGAAAATGAGTTTATTGTGTGAGCGAATTAAATCAACCCGATATCATGTCTTTCACTGATTGAATCGGTCAAGCGAATATTTACTCCTGATCAGTTTGTATGGTTAAGACCAAACTTGAGCTATTTATAGCACATTTGACAAAAACCAAAAGAGCTCAGATTATACAACTGAAGAAAAGCATTAATAAATACATCGAGACGTTTTATTGTGTAATCATGAATAGATATATTATAATCATCAGCAACTCGTCATATATAAACTCGTGGTGGTTAAAGATACAACCTGCTATGGCCCAGGAGAACCGTCGTGGTTAAAGTTACACCATGTCATGGTGGTGGAAAACCGTCGTGGTTTAAGATATACCATGTCATGGTGGTCGTGTGGTTATACTACAACCTGGCAGCATCGTGGAAAACCACCTAGAAATATGTGATTAAATACAGTGAGGCGGTAATAGACTTGTTACAGTATATTAAACTACACCTCATTTTAATCATAATAAAAGCCACCTTGTATTTTGTATTATATGTACAATAAACCGGATAGGTGTTTAAATTATTGGGAATTATCTAGATATGTGGCTTCACGTCCTACCTTTCTTCCCCAACTAGGCTAATGTAGACGGAATATTACTATTTTAATTCTGTAATATCTCTCTCAGACCGGGGTAGAGTCATTACTGCTCTGCTCAAGATGCAAATGATCGCTGATTCATGACGTTTGGTTTCTTTTGAGCATGTTCAAAACAAACGCCAAGTTCCGCGTTTGCAATTTTTGGGGAAATGTTCTGGCGTTTGCTGGCGACCAAGTGCATTTTCTGGTCGCCGTACCAGGGGCATTTCTCTTAACTCGTGTCATGGATTTCAAAATTTTAGGCGATGTCATTTAGTGAGCAACTTCAAAATTCCCTGTTCTACAAAAAGTTAGTGGGTCCGTTTTCTTCCCCAAAGGCCTTCTTCTGCCTTAACGATATGGACCCTCCTGTTTTAACTTTATTCTAACGAAGACGTATTTTAACGACGAAGGGGTTGATAATATACCTATAATTTACACCACAGCTATTTTTTAAAGAACGTTAAAGTCAGTAGTTTGATATAATTTAATCTCTATAAACCATAGAGGTAGAATGAAAGTGTGTAGAACCTCCATCACGTCTTATTTTAACTTAAATATAGCGCTTTATAAAACGTCTATAGCTTTAATGTATAAAACACATCTATAAGAAACTATGTGCAGGGTTTTGTGTTTCTGGTATAATTCTTAAATTAGGTCTGAGAATGGTTTGTGAAACCGGAGGACCTGGTAGTGTAGAACGGAGGACCTGGTAGTGTAGAACGGAGGACCTGATGGTGGGACATAACTCTAGCAGTAATATATTCTATTGGAACATAACTCTGGCAGTATTAAATTATATTGGAACATAGCTCTTTTTTGTTTTTAAAAACACTAAAAGAAAATTAATTTCTCATGCAGATGCCAGTTAAGACTTTGCGGGAATTGTCGATGGTACTTTTCTTGATAAATTCCAGGTAGACGGTAAAATCTCCAGATATGTTACCACGGTCGCAAGACTTTGAAATGGCTATGGCAAGTGATTCTTCACGAGAGTGTGGGATAGATTTAAGAATTTAGGGGAGAGGTTACGTCTCCACATAAGCACTGATGGTATCCACCATATGCATTAATTGGTCCGTCAGCAGGTCGACAAACCTGAAAATATAGTCCACCTAATGTTTTTTGATGGATTATATATCTTCAGTACGTGTAGATTAATAGAAGTACACTACACGCAAAACAAAAATCTACAAGATGAACCTGCGGACAAGACAGAAAACAGATATTGCAAAACAAATAAAAATAAGCAAATATCAAATCAGATGATGTCACCGTGGCACCCTTGGGGTACCGGCATCCCAACTACGGTCAACTACTGTAGGCGTATAAATGTCGATGTTATATTGGACATAGCCGTAAACTCAAACACCGCTGAATCCATATGTACAGCAATCTCGAGTTCTTGTGGCAAATCTTAGATGTTATGGATGTTTCCACGTCAATTGTTCAAGTGAGTCGGGGTGGGGGGTATATTTCATGTATTATCAGAGAAGCCAGGTCAAAACGTCAATCAACCAGAAGCATTAATTATATCTAATAGAACCATGGACTTCTGTGTAATTCATAGAACTATATAACTCCCTGAAAGGCCTCCTGTGTATTCCATAGAACTATGTTCCCCTGTGTATCCCATAGAAGTATAGTCCCCTGTGTATCCCATAGAACTATGGAACCCTGTGTATTCCATAGAACTGTGACCTATGGCAATGTTTTAAGCTCGAGACCATTTGAAATAACGTTACGCCAACATCAACGAATAAGGTCACATCTGCATTTTAAATACATACATATTAAAATGTCTCGCACTCGACCATTACACTACATATAACACATAGTAACATTGTGAATAGAGAGCGTGCTAATCACAAGCAGACGACACAAAATAACGTGAAATCTATATTTGATTCAAGAACTACCTGGTGACCCTGGTGTCCTATATCTAATTTTAAACTATTAATATACTGACTCAAGTGCTAATTGCTAATAAGACATGATAATACATTTATTGTGTACAGTATTGATAACCTTAGACAAGCTGTATATATACTGAGTGCCATAGAGAACGCATCACTTAGTTTTTCGTATAACAAAATGATCCTGTAAACATATCTTATTTATTTTGCTTCTTATTGTCAATAATATTCAAATGGGAACACATCAATAACAACACATTTGTAACTGTTGACAATTACGTCTGATATTGATCCCCTAATTGGGGGGTGGGGGCAGCGTTAGTCGTTCGGATGAGACGAAAAACGTTAGCATGCATGCACAAGAACCTGTTAGTACAGCATTGAGTAGGACTTTGAACTCCATTTCATTTAGTAACAGTTGTAATATCTCTATATGTTAGTCCCAAATATCCTACTGGTTTATATCTATATATTAGCCTCAAATACCCCTGGTTTATATCTATTTATTAGCCCCAAATACCCCTGGTTTATATCTATTTATTAGCCCCAAATACCCCTGGTTTATATCTATATGTTAGTCCCAAATATCCTGCTGGTTTATCTCTATATATTAGCCTCAAATACCCCTGGTTTATATCTATTTATTAGCCCCAAATACCCCTGGTTTATATCTATATATTAGCCTCAAATACCCCTGGTTTATATCTATATGTTTGTCCCAAATATCCTACTGGTTTATATCTATATATTAGCCCCAAATACCCCTGGTTTATATCTATATGTTAGTCCCAAATACCCCTGGTTTTTATCTATATGTTAGTCCCAAATATCCTACTGGTTTATCTCTATATGTTTGTCCCAAATAACCTGGTTTAAGTTGAGTGGATGTTAAACCTCATCTGTACTCTTGTATCGAATTCCAACTGTGCACATATTACTTTGTTTGTCGTCCCACCCGAACGACTATACACTGTCCTGTGCTGTTGGCCGTGGAAATTCATCATTAAGATATTTTTTAGGCCTCCCCCCCTTGTTAATGATACCTGGCAAGGAACACAGTCTCGATTATCCAGTTTATTGTTATATTTGTTAATCTTTTAATCTCGATCATATGATAGTTGATTTTGGGTTTGTTATGGGAAAATATGACATTGACACCAATACGATAATAAAAGTTGATTTTCTGAGAAACTGTAGAACGTTTACTGACCTTGACCTTGACCCCAATACAATAATAAAAGTTGAATTTCCGCGTGTACGTATGTCTTAGTAATCTGGAGACGATGATGACATCATACATAGTCAATTGTTTTATTACCTCAACAGGGACCTGACTCACAATATTTGTGATTTCTGTATATTTCTGTATCGTATGTTTGTCTTCTGTGTGCACCCCACCCCCTTCCTTGCCCTGTCGGGCATTCTGTATATTATATCGTGTCTGTATGTTTGTTTTCTGTGTTACCCCCTCCCTTCCCTGCCCTGTCTGGCATTCTGTATATTGTATCGTGTCCGTATGATTGTCTTCTGTGTGCCCCCCCCCACCAACATGCACATACTTTTAAATATGGGGTTGGTTAAATAAAAGTAAACCATTAGAATAAAAAAATATATTTTATTATCATTTATACAATATTATATATTTAATGGCGGACTTTTACAATCGATACCACTACATCTAGATAAATCAAATAGTTCCTGTTTTAAAATGGCTATTAATTGTTGATCAGCTGTATTTACTATATTATTAAACTCATGGGGATCTTTATCAAGGTCATATACTTCTACAAAATTCTGAAAAACAAAAATAAATGGAATGACTAATAGAACTAGAGACAGTTTTATTTATGTTTGAAATTCGACAGCTTGGCATGATAGTAGGTAGCCATGGGGGTGGGAGCGTAGCTTGGTGTATTTTACATACAGGGTAGAATTACCCATCGTAGAGTAGAGATGTATTTAAAATAATAGGCTGCTTTAGATTAATAATTGATAGGCCTACTTACAGAGTAGAGAGAGATATTTATAATAATAGCCTGCTATAGGAGGATGGCGGATAGGCCTACCTTGGTTAGTAAATAAACTTACTAGTAAATCTTCTAATTGACAGTATTTTTATAATTTTTCCCCTGTCCAATAACTCTGAGACAGGCGTAGGTATTATTCCACGAATCTTGACATTCACAATGAGAATGACATACCTGTAATTATAGTATACACCGATCAATCGTGGTGTCCGGGCGTACTACTCTGAAACTTTAAACAAAATACTATATCCTGATGGAAACCATAGAAATCTCTGGTAGATATATTACTTGCCACAGTCTTACCTCAATTTTTATAAACGTGTAAAAATATAAACAATATGTTGTCAAATAAGGTGTCGTGATCAGATGCTGGTTTCTTGAATGGGATCGCAACCAACAAAATGATGGCAACCGCTGCTATAGACGAAGATGGATAGCAGGAAACAACTGAAAAATAAAACTTATTAAAAAGATGACTTACCATCATGCCTTGATTATAAAGTTGTGGACATCCTGGATTATCAACCAAATGTTCACCATAATGTTCGACCAGAAAGTTCTCCATGGTGCCGACGTCTGTACTAGAATCAGACATCAATATGGGAACCATGGAAACACCATCCATCTGTGATGGTAC
Source organism: Patella depressa (assembly GCA_948474765.1). Lineage (NCBI taxonomy): Eukaryota > Metazoa > Mollusca > Gastropoda > Patellidae > Patella > Patella depressa. The sequence continues at coordinate 72,554,127 of OX419720.1, read as the reverse complement.
AGATTGTCCGGATAGTTCCACGATCGTTGGTTCTAGGTCGATATTCATCACTGGTGCCTGAAATAACAAAATAAATATAACTTTACTCGACAAAAAATAAGTCATTTCGGAACTTACATAGGTGTTGAATTTTATTTCACTAATTTGCTTGCGCTTAGGGGCTTAGCAGTGGGGGAATGCGGAGGAACGTGAAAAACACACGGGGTTAGACAGACGATCTTACTCCTTGTCACGTACAAGCGGAGAGTCTACTGACCATCAGCATACACTGCCCTATACACTACACCCATCATAACTATATACTTACACTACTGACTTGTCCTGGTTTTATACCCGGTCCACTGATCATCAGCGGTACTCTGACGTCAAACTCATACAAGTCGTTTATCATACGGCATGGAAGACTGACCTGTAAAATTGAAGACAAAACTAACTTGAAAATTTAACAAAAAAACTATCTTCGAATCTCTTCTGGCGGCAATTCCCCCGATGGTTACCATCTACAAGGCAGTTTTGCCCCCCCCCCCCCAGTGTCATGCCCAAGGTTCAACTCCTTGTTGTTCGATCCTGGTGTTGGATATCAGCGTTGGCCTAGAAAGTTCATGGGTATTTTCCAGTGTGGTTCCCCCTTGTCACAGATGTAGGATGGGGGTCTGGCAAGGGACAATAAATAGTCCTTCAGATGGGACGAAAAACCGAGGTTCCATGTATACAAATTTATGTACATGTTAAAGAACCCTTGACAGTTTGAGTTGGAAATAAGATTAGTTTACACTATTCTGGAACAATTTCCCTCATAACACAATGTATTGCTTATAAACACGCAATGTATGTATTTGAATTATTCGTACTAACCTCCAATATTCCATATACTGTGTATTTACACGCTTCGAAGGCAGCAAATTTAAAACTGAAACTGGTTTGGTTTCTGGTTTGGCTACCAAAATGATCCAGTCGTTGCCGGTGTTAATTGGTACTATGAGACATTTAAACGTCGAGAATTTCTTCTGAAAATATTTTTTAAAAAGTATTATGGTATCGTGCAGAGAGCCTTTGTTGTAACACATAAATATTATGTTATGGTAAAAAGCACAGTTGTTATCAAGTGATCCATGAAGAATATCGAGTAAGATTAGGCGGATTATCATCGCGGTAATCAATTAAACAGCCCGGACAAAGTTTACTTCTCGCACACAAATTACTCATAGGACATTAGACGGAGATATCATGTATCGTTCAAAAAAATATTCAAGTCGTGGGTTGGGGGGGGGGGGGGAGAGAGAAACATCCCTGTAAGCTCCCGCTTTGTCGAGGCGTTTGTCCCAGGATCCAGAGGACAGGAATTATTTGATATAGGTGTAAACTCAAACACCACCGAGTGGATACGTGCACCTGTATCGAGTTCTTGTGGCAAATCGCAGAGGTTATGGACCTTTCCACATCAGTTGATATGCGCATGACTTGTTCAGGTGATTGTGGGGGGAGGGGTGTGTATATTTCATATTTTATAATAGAGAAGTCAGGTCTAAGCGTATATTCCATAGCACTGTGCCCCGTGTGTATTTAATAGAACTATGGCACCCTGTGTATCTGGCCGAGGAAATTCATCAAGATATTTGAGGCGTCCCCCCACCCCCTTGTTAATGATACCTGGCAAGGAACAAAGTCTCGATTATCCACGTTATTGTTATATTTGTTAATCTTTTAATCTCGATCATCTGATAGTTGATTGTGGACAGTTTTATTTCTTACATAAGATGTAAAGTCTTGTTATTATAACGATTCGTCTTCATTAATCACCTCTTTAGATAGATGTCTTCACTTTCTAGACTAACCTGATTGATTGGGGTTGGAGTGTGTGTGTGTGGGGGGGGGGGGGGGTATGTCGACCTTTCAACTTAAATATCTTTTATTTTATCGTCAGTAGACTTTAATAGTATCTCATGTTAATAGCGTGTGTTAATCACAAGCAAACGACCCAAAATATCCTAAAACATGAATATTCTAAATATAAATCTAGCGTATTGTGGCAATTGTTTATGTTCAGGGGTGGATTCAGGAGTGGGGGAAGGGTGCGGGTGTTTTGTCCTTTATCATCCGATGGTGGGGGTGGGGTGGTCATTCAAAGCGCCAGATAATGATATAGACATTTGTGATATCACATTCAATGCTTTGCACCTATTAATTCATAATTTAAATTGACGCCAAACGGGGTGTAAAGCCTAGTGTATGTATATCTACGGTGATGGCATCATGCAAAAATTCCTGGACCCTGTCTAGAATTTCAATCAAATGTTATCTTGCAGTGAAAATACAAAGGGGCTTCTGGTATCCAATATTTAAGACACAATCAAACTTTAAACTCCGCACAGAAATCGCGTGCCTGAATGCAATTTGAACGTCAGACCCAGAGAAAAAAAGCTAGCTACCATTTCCATTCAATTTTCACTCTTCGCGTACTTCGCCGAACTTATACCCCCGTCAGACCGGAGTTGCGTCCTTACTGCGCTTCTACTGCGACAAAAAATGGTCTCAGAGCGAGTCAAGATCGCCATAAGCGTGGTAACAGCGCGGTGGAAACACTAGATATCGTGCTGTGGTCTCCATGGTCGCCAATAATCGCCGAGCCACGACGTTTGTTTTGAACATGCGCATATGATCTGGAAAGCTGCGAGAACGTGATGTGGTCGCAAAAGTCCTTATTGCGCTGCTACGGCGACAAAAAATGTTTCCAGAGCGTGCGAAGATCACCCTGAGTGCTGTGGAAACGCGAGATATCGTTCTGTGGTCTCCATGGTCGCCAATGATCGCTGAGTCACGGCGTTTGTTTTGAGTATGTTCAAAACAAACGCCAAGGTCCTGTCATATGATATTGAAAACCGAGAGAACGTGGTGGGTCGCGAGGGTCGCGCGATAAGCGTGGTAACATCTTTATGAACGTAGCACACGCGCAGTACACACGTGGAAAAGACGCTGCGAAAATTGTAACATTTGCAACGGTGCCTTCATGGCGTCTTCACCACAACCCTCACGCGTTGACCGCGACCCCACCCAGTGCTCTGAGTCCTTATGGCGTTGTCATAGCGATGTTACGATGATTCCATCACTGTTGCGCGACTGCATCACGACCTCATGGGGCTACCTCTTAAGCATATGGCGATTTTATGAGGTTCCCACAACGTGTATGGAGTTCTTAATACGACCATGGCGCGGTTACCAAGCTTGCATTATTCGCTTATGGCGACCATGCATTTCATGCAAGACTTGCTTTGAAAATGGACGATTCAAAGGTCATCTTGAAATTTCGAAAAAAAATCAAACCAGCCTGCATAGTCGCCGTGATCACGTGGTGGAAACGCACGTGTAGTCCAGATAAGACGTGTGGTTGAGCGACGCGGGTTCGCGATGACCGCTTATAGATCTCAATCGAAACGCCATAAGCGCGGAGAGATCGTGACGAACCCGCCGCGAGAATTCTATATAAACGCACAGGTCGCAGTAAGAACGCGACATTTTTAAGGTTGTAATTTTGGGACATTTTTCCGCGTTGTGTTCACGCTTGCCGACGACCTTGTGTATTTCCAGGCCGCCGTTCGGTCGCAGAGCGCAGTAGGGTCACCACTCCGGTCTGACGGGGGCTTTAACTGATACGAAATTTCAGTACAAACAAAAACAACTGAATGTAAATCAGTTTATATAGATTCATATAACATTATCATATGCGTTATGACTACTTTGTGGCCATTTTTAGGTGCCAAAGATAGCGATTTAGCTCTTTTCAGTGCCGGCCGGTTTCATTACCCAGTTGGAGCAGAATAGTAGAATAGTAGGACGTTAAACTCCATTTCATTTCCTTTAAGAATGCCATTTGTTTTTATTTGATTAATTACCATTTTTACACGGATTTATGATAAATTTATGATAAATTGTATATAATTTATGATATATTGTATATAATTTATGATATATTGTATATAATTTATGATATACAATGGCGTCTGTAATTGCCTCACTCTACAACTGTTATATATTTTATGCGGTGGGGTAAACGTTATTGCCACCGTCCTATATATATATATATCTATATCTATGGATTAGATTTCTCACCACATTTAGATGAGGAGAGTCCTGAGGCTATTTCACGTGTAAAACCCCTTCCAACCCCTCGCCCACTCGGCTACTGGTACCGGAAGATAGAAGTGTGTTTTGTTAATAATTCATGAGCAAGAAAATTTAAAGGAGCGTCAAAATATAATATCACACCTTGTGTCTTACAGTCAATATATGTCATAAAGTACTCTTTATATACAGTTTCTTTTATTTTCTTTTATAATACTTTATACCTGTTTCTATTGACTTGTTTAACAGAAGTAACCCATGACAACAATATGCCACAATATTTGAATGATATATCCCACACGTCTAAGCTTTATTCATTATTTACAAAGTATTTATTCGTGTATTTATGACGTTATTAATGTATTTTAAATAATACCGTTCAGTTTCTATACCAATTCAATAAAACATTTAATACATGTCTTGTCATTATTATTCACAATTTATGACGTTGTTCGTTTATTTTAAATAATACAGTTCAAGGGATCAACACATTTCGATTTTATACAATCATTACATGTAGACCTAAATGTATTTTTCAAATACGTGTATAAACATACTAATAGGCTGGTAGGAGAACTTCGGATTTACGTGTATAAACATACTAATAGGCTGGTAGGAGAACTTCGGATTTACGTGTATAAACATGCTAATAGGCTGGTAAGAGAACTTCGGATTTACGTGTATAAACATGCTAATAGGCTGGTAGGAGAACTTTGGATTTACGTGAGCTGAGGAAAAAATCCGAAACAAAAGGATTCTTACTTTTTATGAAAGGTATTGGGCAAAAAAAGTTAGAGGCGTTCTGTTGGATAGTTTCTGTGGTGGGGAAAACTCGCCAGACGTCCCTAATTTCCCCCATTCCATCCCACTAGCTCATTTATTAACCACACGAGACATGTTGAAAAATGTTCATCAAATTTACATGCATTAAAAAGATCACCTCCAGACATGTTTTATACTAACAAAACACTACCAAATACTACCTCATTATTGTTGGAATCTATGTTGGGTAGCATTAGGTTAACTTCCTGTCAGCCCATCCAGACGTAACTATATCCCCGCACCAAAGGCTAAGTCAGATGAGCCCATTAACTTACCGCACAACACTTGTTGCAAAACGCTCCGCCCCAAAAGCTAATGTACATTACCACATGACTAACATGAAATTTATCTGATAACCATCAACATATTCCAACGAATCATAAATGGTCACTCCCAAGCATTTGCAGTGACGAAGTGTCCTACCACGCGGAGCGTACAAACTGTAAATCGGACCGTTCCCATCAGTAACTGTCTAACCGCGGTAACTGTAACTCTTTATAGCCAGAACGAACGCATCGCCTGGTGACCTTGATGATTATGATCATGAATCCTTAACAGACAAATTCAATTCTGATCCAGACTATAGGAGGTATACTCGTCTTTTTAGCAGCTCACTGACTATTAAATTACCTTATACAGAACATTTAAGACATGTCACATAACACAATTATGTAAATCACAGGTTACTGAGATGTTTATTTCTGGCCAAGTGTCGATGCAGATTCTCTCTTCGCTATTAGGGAATGAAAAAACATTTCAAACTATCTGAAGTTCAGCGTCACCAGCTCGCCCACATTACCCCCTGATACATATAACATTGTTTCGTACTCGTCTCTTACGATGATGTCGATTTGGTAACGCCCCCACCCCACCACTCCTTACTGGTATAACATAACGCACAGCATAATGAAATTAAGTTCACCATGGTCACAGAACGAGATTCCCCTTTCTAGATGTTATTATCGGGAGAAACAACAAAGCGCTCCAAACTTCAGTTTATAGGACACCAACCACAGCTCAATAACAAACCCAACCAAGACCAAAAAGCCACCATCGCGACACTCACCTCAATATTTGTGATCGGAATCTTAAATACCTTTTTTCAACATTTAACCAAAAAACTGCTACTCAACACCACAAAGTTAAAAAAAAAACTGATCATCACCCATCCGGGTCAGCATACGATTCCATGGTAGTTGATCCTACCAAATCAGATATTAATAGTTTTTTTCTAATAATATAATGTATTACAAATGATGATGTTGAGTGGGTCTATGGTTCCTTACAATGATTTAAAGTAACTAAGTCTCTAACTTAATATCATCTAAAATCTTACGGAAGCTATGACGACCGAGGCTCTCTTACAATGGAATCGCTCAGCGTATTCTGTTTTCCTTATCTGTATTTAACCATTATAGCGAGGACTGTCGACGGTTTATCTAACGTTACCTAATACACCTTATCTATATTTAACCATTATAGCGAGGACTGTCGACGGTTTATCTAACGTTACCTAATACACCTTTAAGTAGAATGAAGTAGTGGCGTGTGTTCAAGTTTAAAGACTTGTTTTTAATCTATTGACTGAGTTTAAATACTGGTTTTGATTCTGTTGACGGAGTTTGAATATGTTAGGTATATTTGATAAACATATTTATGCAGCCTACCTGCTAATATTACAGGTGTGTAGATGTATGTAGGCTAGCTTATTAGCAAAATAAAATGTTCTGCTCCGACTGAGCCAATGTGCTATGAGGGGCATTTTGCCCGGGTAGCGGCACTATGGCCTACTCTCATGTCCGATTCCAAATATAAAGGGATCTTTTACGTGCACACAAATGTATACACGGAACCTTGGTTTTACATACCAACCGAACGACTAGAGAGCTGTTCTTGTCCTTCACAACTGATAAGGGGGGACCACTGTCTCGACCAATGCAGGGAGCGAACACGTGACCTCCACACATTGAAACAGTCCGATTTGTCGTAATAAATTATCAATAGAGACGTGCTTTCATAACGAGATCGAATTGTATTATCTAACACTGGGCGTATAATATTGATTGTAAACTTATTAGCTTGAAATTGTTTATTAGGGACGCACCAGAAACACCAATTTTCTGACCCCTTGCTACCTTTCCCTATTTTTTATGATTCTTAAGTATATTTACACAGACATGAAATAATATAGTTGTATGTACAGTCTTCTCAAATAACCTATATATAATATTACTATATACGTAATTTATTATATTTGCATATATAAAGCACATTGTGTTTATAATGATAGTTGAATGATATGATTATGTCAAGGTGTATAGTTTAGATATATTTGTGTACAGTGATGTGTCCTATTATTATTCCATGTGGTATGGTGTTATTGCATAGTACATATTGTGTGCAATAGCTTGATCTACGGCTTCCACGACTTCTAAACGCCCCTGATGTTGGATCTGAAGGGGTTGAATCGTTAACACAAAAAATAATAGCATACCATGTACAAGGTAACCTTGTATAGAGCCATGTGCAAATAAAACCATTTTAAACAAATACACTTGACATATATCCTGAGACAAGTTTGTGTCTTATAGTTTATATCTTGTAATATAAGGGTATAATACAACCCACAAGCAAAGAACAAGATCAAGTGATTTTGTCAGAGGTAATCTCCTAAAATCAGTCCTAATTGCTCACCTACATAGTCCATTTGATCTCAATAGCCAGTAATATAACTGACCACGTGTAACACAAATAGTCTATTTGATCTCAATATAATGAAATGAAATGGGGTTTAACTGCCTACTGTTCTAATGAATTAGGCTAATGAAGACTGGCATACGCCAACTGCCAAGGGATCTTTTAAATGCAAGCCAATGTGCACAATATACCCACACTTACACATTGAAACAGTGTGACGTGTCGAAAGAAACTATTAATACAGAACTGTTTTCATAACGTGATCAAATTGCAGTTATCTAACACAGGGCGTACAACATGGATTTCAAACGTATTAGACTGAAAATTGTTTATTATGGACGACGGCAAAATGCACCAGAATCACAAGTTTTCGCACCCCTTGCTACCTTTCCCCATTCTTTACATTTACATAGACATGAAATAATTTAGTTATATGTATAGTCTTAAATAACGTGTTTAATATCACTGTATACGCAAAATAATATAGTTGTATGTATAGTCTTCTCCTGTTATTATTCCATGAGGTGTGGTGTTATTGCATAGTACAGATTGTGTGTAATAGCTTGATCTACCAATTAGAGCGTAGCTAAGTTCATCTAAGATGGTGGATCTGAATGGACAGGTGAAATAGATCTAAATAATCATTATCACAAAACAATAACAGTATACCATGTAACATGTTACCTTGTAGTCAGCCCTGATTGTCCATATAACGTACATAGTCTATTTGATCTCAGTAGCCAGTAATATAATGAAAGTAAAGGTAAAAACACTTTCTGATAAACACATCTTATTACATACTTTAAGTAGTTTTATTGTTTTTCTTTTCAAGTTATTTGAATTTTTGTCTTACATCTTTCTTCGTTCCTCTGTTTTATGTGATTTGTTTATTTTTTTGTCCGTGCCACGATCATGCTTATATATTAGATGGTCTTAAATGTGACAATCCAAAATGAAATGAAATGGGGGTTTAACGTCCTACTTGTCTGCTCCGACTGGGATAATGAAGACGCGCATACGTCATACAGTGTTCTATTAGGGAAACTCTGTAGATGGTCTTACACGAGAGAATCAAGTAGCTTTGTAATAAACAAATTGAAATTCAAAGGTTATTATTATTGTGTCTCGTAGGGTCTTCCCATTTGAAAGGGTTTTGGTGACAGTCATTTTTAAGAATATCCCGCTTGCGTATGATTTTATTGGGAGCCACGGGGGGTACAGAGTGTAGGGTACTGACTCACTAACTAAGAAGTCCCCGGTTCGATCTTCGTGTTGGCCAAGCGGGTTGATTTGGAGTTTTAGGCCTAGGTTTCCCAGATGGGATGAAAACCGAGTTCGTTGTCGTGCAGGTAAATTAACCTAGATAAATATTCAATTGCCCTTATAGCACATTAAATGGTATATGTCCTGTTTCATTAGGCTGAGGGGGCCGTTGGGTGGCTGAATAGTTTGTGTCATGATTTCAGTTTTAAATTAATAACTGGGTCATTCCATATCAATTGGACCAATGGTGGGAACATGACCCCTCCAAAAAACTTACCAAAGAATATATGTTATAGTATATGGCCTTAAACTACCAAATCGGAAATTCTACCGCTCTAGGTCAACAACTTGCTGAGACTTGGTCATTTGAAATTAGGGTGCAGTTTTCGGGTGCTTTAAACTCACATTCTAATAGGAGTAGAACTCTCTAACTTTGTAATCAAAGACAACAGTTGGGGTAGTTTACAAATTTACCATCACAGTCAATGTGCGATGCATATATTTTGTGCCACCAGGTAGCAAAATGTTGAATAAATGATCTATTCACTTTTATTTTCATGATTTCAACATGGAATGACCCAACTTGTCTCTGTCCTATGTTGTTATTCTTTAAGGGGGGTTATGACTCTTTAAGGGAGGTTATATCTCTTTAAGAGAGGGTATGTCTATTTAAGGAAGGGTATGTTTCTTTAAGGGAGGGTAAGTCTCTTTTTAAGTGAGGGTAAGTCTCTTTAAGGAAGGTTATGTCTCTTTAATTGACAGGATGTCTCTTTAAAATGTCATATTCTTTATGGTCGAACAATCATTTAACCAGCGAGAAAACCGACTCGCATATTCTATTATAATAATTATGTGCTGTAAAAGATTTATTGATAGTGAGATTTAAATGTCCCTGGCTTATCTTTTGTGCATTTATTTGTCTTTATCTTGTCTTTAAAATGTCCTATTCTTTCTGGTTTAACAATCAGTGAGATGTGCTTTAAAGGATTTATTAATTGTGAGATATTAAAGAAGTTTGTTTACTATAACCAGATGGCATATAATAGGGACGCTACATGTGATAACATGTACCAATAACACCGAGATTGTATACCACAGTAACTTTCAAAGCCATACAAGGGTGGGATGTTTGTTGTTTTTCTTGATATCAGATAAATATGTCCTTGGTTTATCTTTTTGTGAATTTATGTAACAAAACACCTCAACCTATTTCTATTCAATTTGATCCTTAGTGAATTTTCTTCGTATATAAAATGCACTGACTTATGTGAGAACAAGTTAACCCTGTTCCTCTCTGTTTCTACACATTGACGTGCACTTAAAAGATCCTTTGACAGTTGGAATTTGAAATGACTGTATGTCGTCGTGCCGCTGCCCTGGCTGTTTAAGTGCCTGGTTAATCATGTCTGTATTCTTACTGAATTTGTAGTGGTAAGTGATAGTCACGAGTAACAAGTCATACAACCAACAGTCGCCAAAACATTTTCTAATCTTATTCAAATTTAGAACATAACCTCATTTTTCTTCCAATCAGATACCTTTAAAATGACCATGTGACACTGTTCTATTTCATGAAGAATGAAGTTATCTTAAGTACTTGCCATTGGCTGTAGAAAACCCCACCCACAGCTCAGGTCATGGTATGTGATCACTAATTGGGATTAACACAGTAAGCTAACTACACGGTCTGCTGATTTAGGGTGAGCTAAATAAAGGATAAAGACAACAACATTTAATATAATTTAATTGTGGTTATATCTTAATATTTACAATATAATTTACATGCATTATATTTCAACCGTTACAGTTTTATCTTTTTTTCGCAAAACTACTTTATTTACACAATCTGGAATTATTATTTCGAGAGTGTTATTAGCACTTGAAGGCACATCTTGGTTTACGCAAGTTTTCAACTTCTTAATTTCCTGAATTTCGTCATTATCTTCTTGTGTACCGGTAGTTTTAAGTAAGAGTTAGAACCCATAAATTTAACGCCCATTTGTTGTTGTTTATGGTCTTGATTGGAACTGAACATTTTTGTATATTTTCTAAATCTGCCTGCTTCACAGGACTAGAAAAACGTCCTTTATTATCACGAGTCACACATGGCATATCCACTAGTTGTTGCGTTGGAATATCCATCACTTGCGATAGGCTAATTAGTTCATCATCTGATGGAAACGATGCCCAGTCGACAGCAAAATCTGGCACATCCATATTGAAGTACATTTACTATAGTGACTATAAAATTACTACTGAATGAATGAAGGAACATAATAAGATTAAAGTTGTACTCATTAACGATCAAAAGTTACTTGTAATCACTTGTAATCACCTTTAATCTCTTAATCTCATGACTTATACAGGTGACATTGAATGACTCCACCCAATTGTCAATCACTCTATGACCACACCTACAAATTATTCAACTTTAACAAATTTCATATTTCAATTAGTTTTCCCCAAATATTTTATGAAATATAAATAATACAAATATCATACTATATTTTGTATAAGTTTTGAAAGTAGAGATCATGTTCTAAGTGAGTTAGAACCCATATAGAAAATTCTTCATGGTTTAGAAAGGGCTACGCCCTTTCTAAACCATGAAGAATTTTCTATATGGGTTCTAACTCTTACTAAGTCTTTAATTTTGTCGGAATTAGATTTTATTTTGTTTGCCTACACGAAGATTTAAGTTCTTCCATATCTATTTCCTGTTCTGATTATATTCAGGTTATTGCAGGTTGTTAATTCGATATCGTATCATACACTGTTAAAATAGGTGCAAGTAAAAACAATAAGCAGTATTAAGACGTGTAAATGTTACACCACAACTACAGTTTTTAGAACGTTAAAGTCAGGGGTTTAATATAGTTTACTCTCATCATTTAAATAGATTTAATTTGAAACCCCAAAAAGTTCCACCATGATTTCTATAAACCAGGGAGGTAGATTGAAGTGTGTAGAATCTCCACCATGATTTCTATAAACCAGGGAGGTAGAATGAGGTGTGTAGAACCTCCACCATGATTTCTATAAACCAGGGAGGTAGAATGAAGTGTGTAGAACCTCCACCATGATTTCTATAAACCAGGGAGGTAGATTGAAGTGTGTAGAATCTCCACCATGATTTCTATAAACCAGGGAGGTAGATTGAAGTGTGTAGAACCTCCACCATGATTTCTATAAACAGTGTAGGACGGAGGGCCCGGTCGTGCAGGACAGAGGACCTGGTAGTGTAGGACGGGGGCCTGGTGGTGGGTGGAGGACCTGGTGCTGTAGGGTGGAGGACCTAGTTGTGTAGGGTGGAGGACCTGGTGCTATAGGGTGGAGGACCTGGCAGTGTAGGGTGGAGGACCTGGCAGTGTAGGGTGGAGGACCTGGTAGTGTAGGGTGGAGGACCTGGTGGTGTAGGGTAGAGGACCTGATGGTGGCGCTGATGGTCGTCATTTCGTATAGATCATAATCATCCTGATTGAACTACATGTATATACAATGATGATATAACTCTTTTAAATATACTCCCTCTCTCTCTCTCACTCTCTCCCTCCCCTCTCTCTCCCTCTGGTTAATCCAACATACTTCAATCTGTTTATATTGGTTTGCCCCAATATTCATCAATATTCATCAATATTCATCAATATCATCATCAACATCAATATTCATCAATATCATCAACATCAATTTCTATTGTCGTAATTGTATTAATGTTTTTCGATACATACCACTTCCACTCCTAATTAAATGCCCAGTTACATAAACATTATACGTATAGCTGTCCATTATATCACCATACTTCCGCTCGGTCACAAGAATTTCCTTCCAATAGCCCAAATATTGAAACCCTCCCCCAGACCGCCACCCCCTTCAGGTTGCCCAGTGTTATAGTCACTTCTCTAAGGTTGACAAAAATCGATAACAAAATCAATAACAATCATAATATGAATTTTATGTCAACTTGAATAAAACGATGGCGAACAACTATATATGGGCAACACGCTTTATGTTCTACCGGTGCGCTCAGGCTCTGTTATATCTATATGTTATACCTCATCTGTACTCTTGTATCGAATTCCAACTGCCAATGGTTCTTTTACAAGCACGGAAATGTGTATAATCTGTCTTTAATTGACAGGGTGTCTTTTTAAAATGTCATATTCTGTATAGTCGAACAATTATGTAACCAACGAGAGAACCGATCGACTCGCATATCTATTATAATACTTATGTGCTGTAAAAGATTTATTGATAGTGAGATTTAAATGTCCCTAGCTTATCTTTTGTGCATTTATTTGTCTTTATCTTGTCTTTAAAATGTCCTATTCTTTCTGGTTTAACAATCAGTGAGATGTGCTTTAAAGGATTTATTAATTGTGAGATATTAAAGAAGTTTGTCTACTATAACGAGATGGCATATAATAGGGACGCTACATGTGATAATATGTACCAATAACACCGAGATTGTATACCCCGGTAACTTTCAAAGCAATACAAGGGTGGGGTGTTTGTTGTTTTTCTTGATATCAGATATAATATATGTCCTTGGTTTATCTTTTTGTGAATTTATGTAACAAAACACCTCAACCTATTTCTATTCAATTTGATCCTTGGTGAATTTTCTTCGTATATAAAATGCACTGACTTATGTGAGAACAAGTTAACCCTGTTCTCGTAATTCTATACGGTGATAAAGCGATTTCTACCCGGATGGAAAATACCCAATGGGACAACATGACCTTACAAGGTTATGACTGTAACTGATAAAGCCTGCTAGAATTATGTCATTTTGTATGATTAAAATGGCATTTCCAGCGTAAATCGAAACCAAAAATTGTTAAATTTTATGGTGGAAATTCGATCTGATTAAAACACAGATCCAATTTCGTTTCGTTTTTATAGTTCAAAATTTCGTTTTTACTTGTCTTTACTACTCTTGGATCTGGAAGAGTTATTATTTAACTCGTGTTCTGCTTGCCATGCGGGCTCAGCCAACCAAATGGTCTGTCGAATCGAATGACTGACGTTATCGGGTCAAATGTCGCTTGCTTGGTACCTGACGTCATAGAACGTGAGCTCCCACTATAACGTGTTAGATCTACATGTAATGTAGGCCATCGAAAGTATAAAAATAGGTTGCCAGGCAACGAAACATACGCCCACACAGCAGCCAAATCGTCCGGGCAGTCAACAAGAGTTGTCGCATATTAAGGAATTATCAGGAAATCATTAGAATTTGTTTGGTTTTTATAATCAAACGTTTTTTTTTAAATCAGATAATAATTGTGACCTCCAGAGGCACCACAAGCTAAAAAGGGTGATTTTTCGTACAATCAGGGGACATAATTCAGGAAGTAATGACCCGATGGGTGCAAATATCGAAAGGAACCAAGATCTTTGGGTTATAAACATACCTGTCAAGTTTCATCAAAATCGATTCAAAATTGTGACCTCTATAGGGTCCACAACCTTGATATAACATATTTTCACACTATTCGTGTACAAACGGCGGCCATTTTGTCCGTCAATTCTAGTCCGGTTTTCACGTAATTCAAACTCTCTTTTCATTACCATGTGTAGGGTGGAGGACCTGGTGGTGTAGGGTAGAGGACCTGATGGTGGCGCTGATGGTCGTCATTTCGTATAGATCATAATCATCCTGATTTTTTTAAATCGGATAATAATTTTGACCTCCAGAGGAACCAAAAGCGAACAAAAGCGATTTTTCGGACAATCCGGGGACATAATTCAGGAAGTTATGATCCAATGGGCGCAAATATCGAAAGGAACCAAGATCTTTGGGTTATAAACATACATTTCAAGTTTCATCAAAATCGGTTCAAAATTGTGACCTCTATAAGGTCCACAACCTTTATATAACATATTTTCACAATATTCGCGTACAAACGGCGGCCATTTTGTCCGTCAATTTTGGTCCGATTTTCACAAAATTCATACTCAACCTTCATAACCATGGAACGGTGATATAATCAAACGGTTTTTTAAATCGGATAACAATTTTGACCTCCAGAGGGACCACAAGCTAAAAAGGGCAATTTTTCGGACAATCAGGGGCCATAATTCAGGAAGTTGCGATCCGATTGGCGCAAATATCGAAAGGAACCAAGATCTTTGGGTTATAAACATGCATTTCAAGTTTCATCCAAATCGGTTCAAAATTGTGTCCTCTACACTGTTCACAACCTTGATATAACATATTTTCACACTATTCGCGTACAAATGGCGGCCATTTTGTCCGTCAATTTTGGGCCGATTTTCACGAAATTCCATCTCGGCCTTCATAACCATGGAAAAATGATATGATCAAACGGTTTTTTAAATCGGATAACAATTTTGACCTCCAGAGGGACCACAAGCTAAAAAGGGCAATTTTTCGGACAATCAGGGGCCATAATTCAGGAAGTTACGATCCGATTGGCGCAAATATCGAAAGGAACCAAGATCTTTGGGTTATAAACATGCATTTAAAGTTTCATCCAAATCGGTTCAAAATTGTGTCCTCTACACTGTTCACAACCTTGATATAACATATTTTCACACTATTCGCGTACAAATGGCGGCCATTTTGTCCGTCAATTTTGGGCCGATTTTCACGAAATTCGAACTCGACCTTCATAACCATGGAACGGTGATATAATCAAACGGTTTTTTAAATCGGATAACAATTTTGACCTCCAGAGGGACCACAAGCTAAAAAGGGCGATTTTTCGGACAATCAGGGGCCATAATTCAGGAAGTTACGATCCGATTGGCGCAAATATCGAAAGGAACCAAGATCTTTGGGTTATAAACATGCTTTTCAAGTTTCATCCAAATCGGTTCAAAATTGTGACCTCTACACTGTTCACAAGCTAAAAAACGTGATTTTTCGTACAATCAGGGGCCATAACCCATGAAGTTACAGTCCGATACATGCCAATATCGAAAGGAACCGAGATCTTAGGGTGATAAACCTATGTTTTAAGTTTCATTGAAATCGGATAAAAATTGTGACCTGTAGACTGTTCACAAACAATTGTGGACGGACGGACGTCCGGACGGACGGACGGACGTCCGGACGGACGGACGAACAGGGGCGACAACAATATACGTCCACATGAAAATGTGGGCGTATAAAAAACGAAACGAAATATAGATGTGTATTTTGATCTGATTGGTGTAAATTTTTCAAGGACCACCCTAATATTACTAAGAAAGAACACAGTTGTTTGGCGACCCTTACTAATATCTTGGAAGATTATTTGGTTTCATTTCGAGGTTAATCCAGATATTCCTTTTAGTGCAATATTTTAAATAAATTATTAGAGCGACACAATCTCGTTCTGATTATATATAATAAAACGCTTCACCGTTTAACACGTCATGGAATCAATAGAGGGTAATACTTTTATAAAGCATTGTAATCTTTCAGTTCTCATACCTTGCCTGTTTCATCCAAGTGGTATGGCATATCTCAAAATGACTGCCAAACGATATTCGTTAAAAACCGTTTGTTTTTATTTTTTGTTGTTTTTGGTTGGTTGTTTAGTATGTGGGTGTGGGTGTGTGATGGTGCGTTTGTATATGGTGTATATCGAGGACACACATCTGAATACACACCTACTAATCGCGGACCTGTGTCAACCAAGGATGTCCTCGGTTCAACCGTGGCTTTTTTGAACTCAATCTAGTAGGACTGTGATGATCGATGTTTAGAAGCCCGGATTTAATATCCCATTTGATTTTAAAGTCGATCTGAGATGTTCCGCAGTAGGCGGTATTCAACAGTTAGGGTGTGTGTGATCTGAAAAAGGACAAATATGATTGTGTGTATGAAGTCCGTGTTTAGTGTTAATTGGACAGGGAGTGTACCAAGTCTCTTCAGTCAACCGATTTCTACCATACACATCATATATGGTCACGCGAGGGAAATAAGTTATTATTCCTGTCATATCTAAACTTATTTAATAACCGTTTTCAACCCGTTCGATATTAAAAATCACACCATCTAGTCATTATATTACTTCTGACTGAAATTTCGAAATTTTTACCTGGCGTAACATATAAGGTTATTGCCGAAATAATAAGAATAAAATAATAAATAATCAACAATTGAAATATTAATAAGTCGTGCAATTTCAAGTAGTGACACTTGTTAGGGCTTATTAAACCAGTTACAATTGTCTTATATAATGCGTAGGTACCACTGAGCAATTTTAGTCTTGCGGATGTACTACAGATATAAATTGATGAGCCTCGGGAGGCGTCGGAATCAGGTTTGCCGGTGTCCCAGGGGAGCTCCTTGGGCATCGCGAGCCACGTGGACCCATCGAAAGAACACGGGAGAACTGCAAAAAGTTTCAATGCTTTCATTGTCAGGAACACAGATCGGGAGGAATCCCTGGTGCTTCTGCGAAATATTTGTTTCTCCGGGGCATCACCGAAGCGTCGGCGATATCTTTGCTGAAGTATCAGGGTACCTTTGAGGATAGTTAAATCGGGGATGCCTCGGTGAACAAGTATTTCGCGGAAACTTCAGGGAAGCATCCCCGAGCTTCTTGGTCGGGAAAACATCGAAAAATTTTCAATACAAGCTGTGAGATGTTTCGCAGTTATCCCGAGGTCACCCGATGGTTCCAAACATAATAGTTAAACTCGTCTTGTTATGAAAATCTTTCAACATTTAGATTGATGAATTGTTGTTAAGAGCATCTCCACCTTTACAAAAAAAAATGTTTTTGAAATTCCTAAAAAATTTGACAAGCATCAAATACAAAAATGTATTTTTCATATGGTCCCGGGCATTTCTTTCAAAATGGCTGCCAAATGTAGTAATATAATGTCATATATAGTGGTTATGCAAGCGAAATGTGCCGGAAAATCGAATTTGACAAGCATCAATTAAAAATAATTATTTTTCAAAATGGCTGCCAAATTTGGTAATATAATGCCATTTAAAAATACCCCATAAATTTGGTAATAAAAGGGCAGCGATAGTCTCGTAAGATATGAAATGCAGTGGGGTTTAACGTCCTAATGTTACGTAAGATATGACTTTTGCTATGTCTGTTATATGGTTTTCGATGTCTCTGAATTTAAAGATAAATTTCGAAAATCCAAAACGGCAGCAACACAAATCGGCAGATTTTAATTTATTACTTGTTGGATATTACTTGTAACATGCCATTTTCACGGTTTTCAATGTTGCCGGGTTCATTACTGATCTCAAAAAATGAATCCTTGATGGCAGAAATTCAAAATGGCCGGCAAAATTTAATCCAAAATTTTGTAATTTTGTAATATGTCTTATATATGTATTGGGTTCAACTTCAAAATGGCCGGCAAAATGAAATCCAAATAGATGGAATTTTAATTAATCGTCATGTGTTTCATTTGGATATGGCTTGTAATATGTCTTATGGGTTTGGTGGTTGCTGGGTTCAATTTCTTTCTAAAAAATACTAGTTATGAAACGACGATCAAAATAGAAACCAAAATGGCGATGTCTGTCCTTGTGGATATTGCTTGTAAAATAAGGTTTTAAGGTTACTAAATTCAATATTGGGTTCAAAACTTATTTTCCGATAGGATTGTCGCAGACCTAGAAACATCAGGACAAATTATAGAAAACATTTTTTACGGTCAGTTTTATAAAAGCAAGAAGATAACCCCATCGGAAGCTCAATAGAGTGGGAACCCATCGGGAGGCCTAGTTCAGGGATCCTCGGCAAATGAACATGAATTTTACGATATGTTAATCCCGAAATGACATAGTTTCTCTTAAATGAATATATTCGTAACGCTCTTTAACTATCTGGATGCGACAGACTTGGTGTAGAAAATTCTAGGTACATTTTAATGTTGACAATAATAAAGATCCAATTTTAGTTTTTAGTTACACACTGTTAACTATCTATAGATGATTTAATGAGTTTATTCAACTCAACATAAAACTAAAAATAAATAGATACAGTTGCTATAACTTGGTAGAAATACCTGTCTTTCTGCATTATTTTTAAAATTAACCGAAAAACACAAAATATATAGTATGATGCATTGTTTAGATTAAAACAGAAAAAAATAATAGATACATTATAAATATTCCCAAAATATTTGATTTAGTCCTCAAAAAATTACAAAATTGCATGTCGCTTACTTTTTGAAAATTTACGCGTTTAATTTTTGTATAATTCAAATATTCTCCATGCAGTATTTTTTTACCATAAACAACTCGAATGAATAAATATAAAAGTAAACTATTGTTAAAAAACGATTAAGTATTTTTGCGATAGTTACAAATAAGTTTTATTCAACTTTGTTTTTAAAAGATTTTCTGTCCCTAGAAATTATGCCCATCCTATAACAGAGTATTAAATATAAAATAATAAAGAACCCCTTCGTTGACGAATGATATAATTTCCTGTCTTAGGTCCCCGCCTTCTGTGTTAAATGACAACAAACAGTTGATCTGCCTAGATCAAATATTTTACAGAAACAAAACAAGATGGTAACTAAAATCAATGAGTATTTTTAAAAAGCATCTTTCCAGTAACAACCTTTTGGGCAATTTTATACATTCAGAGTATAAGTTTATTGCTTTCGGTTTAATATAAATTTGAGTGATCTTGCCTAGATGAACGAAATTAACCGCATAGTGTGGTACTTGCATTCCACAAGACATTAATAGGGGGTTGGATGGTCGAATGGTTCGCGCGTGCGCGTTGTATCATAAGGTCTGTCATTGAGTCAACTGGCGTGGTTTTAATTCCCCGGTTGTACGTGACTAGGAGTAGGGTCGCCTGTTCATCCTCGTAGGATTTCTCCGAGTCATCTGGCTCCCCCCCCCACTGCTAAAGACCCCTACGCGCAAGCAAATTATTGAAATAAAATTGAACCATATGTTAGTCCCGAAATGACCTATAGTGGACGTTAACCCCATTCCCCTCTCTCTCTACGGCCGAAAAAACAATTCTAATACTCGGGTTCTACTACACTACGTTGGTGCCGAAAAAGTGATATTAAACACCACTTCATATTTTAATGGTGACTGTAAGCGTCTTAGTTTTATTGGATAATTAATATTGGAGAAGGATGTCCGGGTACAATTATATTACCTTGAATTGCGCATGTAACCATATATATGCATAACATTATCATAACATAATCATATGCGTTACGACTACTTTGTGTCCATTTTTAGGTGCCAAAGATAGCGATTTAGCTCTTTTCAGTGCCGGCCGGTTTCATTACCCCAGTTGGAGCAGAATAGTAGGACGTTAAACTCCATTTCATTTCCTTTAAGAATGACCTTTGTTTTTATTTTATTAATTACCATTTTTAGACGGATTAATAATATGATAAATTGTCTATAATTTATGATATATCGTATATAATTTATGATATATGATGTATTGTGTGTAATTATATTTTACATATAGGCTGGTAGTAGAACTTTATTAAACTGTTGTTTATAGTAAACCAGCCCACAACTCCTCGGATCATCCAAAATCTTCCACAGACAAAACACGAATTATTTGTTAATTTAAACCGACATTGATGTTGTGGTCTTACTGGGAAAAGAATGGCTTCTGATATCCAATATTTAAGACAAAATGCGTTTCAGCCCCACAACTGATTTGATGTTAAGAGTTAAAACGGAAACCATTGAATATAAATCAGTTAATACATTCTTATTACAGTATAATATGCGTTGTGACCCACTTGTGCCAAATTCTAGGTCATAAATGTTAGCGATTTAGCTCCTTTAAAGCGGGAATTTCATATTTTTCTAAAAAAGTCAAAACATAATTATTTCTGTCTTTTGCTCAAATGGTTGTCAACTCGTTATTATACAATCATGGGCATTATTTCCCAGGCATTAAAATACATACATATTAAAGTCTCACACTCGACCATTAAACTACATATACCACATCGTACAGTTGTAACTGGAGGATGATGCCGGGTAAAGCAGATTTTATATCACTGAAAGACCAACTTGGCAACAAATATCACAAACAGAAACGTCATTTAGTTACTACGCTTACTAAGACCTACAAGTGCTTCTTAGAAGATAACCCTACAGCTACAAGTTTGATTGGCAAATCAAAGTTTTCGTCACTTCGACCAAGATGGGTGCTCTTATCCTCTCAGATGCCTCAAAATGTTTGCGGTTGTAAATATCATAACAACATCGTGCTTCTATTAGAATCACTACATCGAAGATACCCAACTGTTGTCCCCTTGTATTCCAAGACAGATTTTACAGCACATTGTGTTTGTGATGTCAACAATGAGAAATGTATGTCTAACAACTGTAGTACTTGTTGCGACGGCAAGTTATTTGAGAAAAGATTTAAAAAGTCTGTTCCGGAAGACAAAGAGTTTTCTTGGTACCAGTGGGAAGATACTGATGGATTTGTTCAAAAGGTCAAGAAACAAAACTCTTCGTATGACGCGTTTGACGAATTAGCCCTGCAGCTCCCTAAGTTCTTCTGGCACTCGTACATCAAGGATAAACAAGTAGCCTCCTATAAACACACAAAGTCAATATCAAATGGAGAAACCTCAGAGGAGTGTCTGCTCCAAATGGATTTCGCAGAAAATTTCACATGTATATGGCAGGACGAGATCCAGTCCGCCCATTGGAAGCAACGTCAGGTTACAGTTTACACAGTGATGATCACTTACAGAAATGAGAAGTTGTCTTACGTTATAACCAGCGATAACTTAAGTCACGACAAGAACGCCGTTGCAGCTTTTACTTCTATCATGTTGGACATCATTACTGAAACCCTCCCGACCGTTAAAAAGATTTGCATTTGGACAGACGGTCCTTCCAGTCAATACAAAAACAAATATATATTTACGTTGCTTGCCAAACTTCAGGAACACCATGCGGTACAGCTGAATTGGAACTTCTTTGCAACAAGTCATGGTAAAGGCCCGAATGACGGAATAGGTGGAAATGTTAAACGTATCGTACACAGACTGATAATGGCCAGAGCAGCGGTGGTGTACGATGCACAAACTTTTACTGAAGCAGTTAAATCGTCCAAAAGTCAGATAAATATCCTTTCAGTGACTGATGCTGATATTCTTCAAAGATGTCATGAACTTGAAGTTGATAGCCCGTGGACCGGTCTTCAAACATTCCCGGGGACGATTTCTACACATTATGTGAGACCACTTGAAAATGGATCAGTTGAATTGAAGTTTTACACCAGTGATCCGGAATCTAGGAAAGTCAAAGCTAAATACATCGGTGAAAAACGCAGTGTTACAGACAAGGAAAATAGGAACCACTCAAAGGAGGCAGATAGAGTGAGTCGCGTTTGGAACTGTAATAAATGTGGATGGGGTTATGGTGATAAGGGTGACCCAAAATTAGAAGAGGACTGGATCATGTGTCAAGTTTGTAAATTGTGGCTTCATGAATCTTGTGGCGAAACATATGGAATACTTGGCGATGGAGACCAATTAACTTGCAGTGGTTGTTTATGAATAAAACTTCCGACATCGCTATAGAACTAGTTTGATTTTGGATTAAAGTTTATCATAACATAAAATAAACTTTTCACTCGGGATTATAAAAAAAAAGAAGCGCAATTGTTAAAATCTATTTATTGAAAGTAAATGTCGGTTTAAAACTGTTAATTTGTGTTGATTTTATCTCCCTGCTGATCAGTTATAATCAATGTGACGGAATTTCTGCACTGTAATTCCGTCACAATGTGAAACGTAATTCCGTCACGCATGTTTTAGGCAACCACTAACAATTATTTCTGATGATTTGTTTATACAAAATGTTGTTTTTCTACTTTCAGAGCTAGATATTTTTGAAATATTCTGAAATGAACGCCACAAAATCTTTCGATTTGCAGATTTAATAATAAACACATAGTTTCCACTTGGGTAATGTCAAAGTGGGTAATTCCGTCACATGAAGTTATAGACATTATTTCATAAAATGCATGTGATATAAAGAGCCAAAGATGATTTTTAATCATTCCTCACATATCCCCCATCTTATAAAATCCCCAGTGAAATATGTTATTACTATATTTAACAGCCACTGAATGTTTAAGACTGCACAATAAGGGGTACCGTGTAATTCCGTCACGGTGGAATCCATGATAGGGGTCTATAATAGTCGGAGGGAACCGGAGCTCCCGGAGAAAACCCAGGAGACTAGACAGGCGACCTTATCCCTTGTCACGTACAACTGAGAATCGAAATCACGCTAGTTATTGACTCAATGACGACCTTATTTTGCAGCGCCCGCACGGTAACCATTCAGCCATTCAACCCCCTCTGTACAGAGGAAACATTATAACGGTGTTGACGGACTATACACATAGCCACACTCGTCATCAGAACTACTTCTGTCTTTAGTTATATATAATATTCTACCGTGATAGTATTATAAATCTCACTGTAAAACATTTCTGTTAAAAAACGGGAAAATTACTGTATAAATTTACAGAAATGAACTGTAAAATTACATTACGGGTAATTAGTCATAAAATAACGAGAAATTTACTGTAATCTTGTAGTTTGCGTGCATTTTTAGTAAATTAACGGTATTTCTGTAAATTTACAGCACATAACATATTAACACCAAAATACCCGTAGCATAAAGTGTATATAATATAACCTATATACAAACAAGAACAATGGCTGAGCGTGTATATTAGTAGATAAAGGTATGCTTATTCTACTGCTGTTCAGGGTAACAAGATACCAAAATTACACCCTCGATATTAAACGTGCATTATATAAAAGCTAAATCTGCCTATCACAGGTATATTTTTCTGGCTTCAAATGTTATATAAATTAGTATTTAGACATTATGGGGAGTCGTGGTGGCTCAGTGAGTAGGACGTTGACTCGCTAACCTTCAGATCCCGTGTTTGATCCCTGCGTTGGCCGAGAAGGTTTATCAGGATTTTCCGGTGTGGTTCCGCCTTGTCAGTGGTGCAGCCGTGCGGGACCGAGGGCCTGGCAAGGGACAACGTATTGTCGTTCGGATGGCATGAAAAACCGAGGTCCCGAGCACACCTTGGGGTTGGCAGTTGGAATTCGATTTAACTTTCCCTCAAAGCATACTGTACGGCGTATGTCCGTCTATATTAGCCCAGTCGGAGTTGAACAGTAGGACGTTAAACACCATTTCATTTAGACAGTTATTTACATAACAAGCCCATAATCAACTCTCTAGACCATCTGATGGCTACAATTTTAAGTAGATTAGAACACCACGCCCATTCAATAATTAAATCACTAAACTGTTAGTTGTTGGATAATCGAAACTTCGTTTATTATCGTGGGAATATGTGCTTTGGCAATCGAGACTACGCTTAAAACTATTATAGCGAGAATGATCATCGCTTTATTTATATCTTACATACGGTAATGTGTCTTTAATCTGTAAACATGTATAGTTGATTATCTTAGGCCTACGCAGGTAAATTCAAGATAACACCATCCTGTAAGCTTACAATTATGTTTTCTGAATTGGTTTAATTTCCCACTATTATAAGACATTTATTTGCGGGCCTCGTATTACTATTAGTAATAGTAATGTCTGACTCTGATGCTCTCATGCCGACGTATTTTTATCGTAAAGTAAAATCTAAATCAGCAGAGCATGTCATCAAAGTTTAACCATTTTATGTAATACACATATAGGCCTACGCATAATTAAAATTCATTTGATAAACACTATTTCCATGACAAAATTATAAAAATTATAGGCCCGGCCCAGAGCGATAAGTCCTACAAACTGATGGAGTCTACGTTAAGCATGGAGGTGTATATATTCTATGACGTTAAGGCAGATTCTCTACTGTCACGAAATCTGTTGAATTTGTCCGAATGATCAGACGTCCTGACCAATCCGTTTACTTCACGGAAATCATGGTAAGTAACAATATTGTTTTAAATTATCTTCCATTCTAATATCGTATTTACGTCATCGCGTGTAACATATTAGACCTACCGATTTCTATAGTAGGCCTACCGTATTTCAGAAATCGGTGATTAGACCTATTATAGTATACTTGACAACCGCGTCTATATTTCCAATTTTTAAAGAGGGGCTGGAGAACCGCGTGTATATATCCGGTAGTTGGTCGTTAAAGCGGGAAAAGCAGAAAGACATAATAAGGTGTAAGGCCAAATTGCAGTAGTTGTACTAGGCCTACAACTAAGTATTCTTGGAAATTATAATACAAGCGGCCATTCTAACTGAAATATTTTCCACACTGTTAATGTCACATACGGTGGATGAGTCGACTATACGTTAAATACGCGTGTCATGAAGATGAAACATAGCCTATGCCAGGCTAAGGATGCTATAGGCCTATCTTTTCATATGAATGTCAACATTCACATTGCAATTTTTCCATAGCAGAAGCTGTTGCTTTCAATACTTTATGCAAATGAACTCAATGTAAAATTTAATTGCAGTGGTGAAGAGTTGTGTAGTTATATCAACTTATCAAGTCTAACACATATGCTGCATTTAAATCGCACATGTTTAGAGAACACTATAAAAAATAATGATGGGGTCATAAAAGTAGGCATAATTTTGCCACTAACTAACAGTAATTGTAATAGTATTAATAATAGTAATAATACTGGTACTCTGATAGGCCTACGCCTAATAGTATTAATTCTAATGTTAATTTTTCTGCAATAGGCCTGGTTGTAAAGCAGAGATTTTCCTAACATTTCAAAAAAAGTTTTGAATCCCAGAACCTAAAGCTCTAAAGGGGGGAGGGGGCAAGCAAATGGTTAGCATGTGTGCGCTGTATTGTAAGCCTTAAGGTTAAGGCCTGTCATTGAGACAACTGCCATGGTTTCGAATCACAGGATACTCCGGTTTCTCTCAATGCTTATGACCCCTACCCGCAAGCAAATTATTGAAATAAAATTGAACCATGTTAGTCCTATGGACGTTAAACCCAATCCCCCTACTCTCTCTCTCTCTCTCTCTCTCTCTCTCTCTCTCTTATCTTGATATTCAGTTCACTTGGTGAGAATACATCCTTAGTATACGTATGTTTATTTTGTAGAGTCTTCACTCAGTTAAAGATGCAGTGGAGTTTATGGTTAAGGCGGACAATGTGGTTGTTACTATTGTGGATAGTTTCATGAAAGCATTTACAGTTTTCTTTACCTACTTTTATATATTTGATATTGTCTAACCTGATTCGGTGGCTTCAACATTGGAGTTTTTTCAAAGGTACATGTACATTTAATGAATATAATTATATACTTTTGAAACATCCCTGGCAACTAATTAGTAGAATGTAATAGTGAAAAATGTTTAGTTTGGGGGCAAAGTCTATACTTTTATTAATATGAAATGGTCAAAAGAGTGGTTTAATCAATCTCGTTCCCAGAGGCAGCCACGGAGCCGAAGGCCTCTGGCACATTAGAATGTCCATTTTTTCCAATTTTTTTCAAACCTACGCCCCGCCCATTCTGACCTATGATTGGTCAATCTTTTTGGGTCGATTTCTCGAAAACTATAGAGGTCGGATCGTCGTTTTGTTTGTTGTAAAATGACCCTTGAGTCAAAGTCAACTCGCTGACATAAAAAATTGGATCGTAAACGAACAAATTCAAGTTTTTGTAAAGATCTATTTTTCTACGCGTGGGTATATTTTTAAGTGATTCGGTCATCCAGGCACGTAAAATCAGGGGCGTATGACGCAAATAAACGAGGAATTTCGCGCGTATGAATTACATGTCATTTTCCGGGAAAATGGCTACGCCGATTCACCAGAGAAATTAGTATGACAAAAATTATAATAGCCAAAATTTCATGTATGGCAGAGGGCATAAGTTGGGATTCCATCAGGACCACATAAAGGGCATGATATATCGACACCCTTCATTGGCCATAGTTTTGATCTGGATACTATCATTTCCCTCTCTGCATGATAGTGCATTACCAGTTAGCTTTGTTAGTCAAAGTGTTATCCTGGAACATCTGGCTAAGTGGGTAAGATGCTGGCTTGCTAAACTGGAGGTTGGGTGTTTGATCCTTGCATTGGCCGAGAAATTTCCCCTTGTCAGTGATGCAAAACGGAGAGCCTGACAAACACAGCTGTCTAGTCTTGAATGGGACAAAAAAACCCGAGGTCCAGTGTGCTCAATGGCGTGCACGTAAAAGATCCCATGGCAGTTACAATTCGATATAAAAGTAAACCGTGGTGCTGCTGCCTGGGCAAAATTTCCCTCATAACACACATCTTCATAGCCCAGTTTAGGAGCAGAAAAGTAGGCCTTTTACCCCCCATTTCATTTCATTTATACATTTGCCAGTGGACGGTCTTCTTAAACATACTTTGTTTTGTAAATTGCAGATGTATGATTGGATTAAACCCTGGATCAGGCACTAAAGGACGAAAACGGTGAAGAACATCCACCAGTAGCAAAGTTTTAAAGCTTATCAATGATGTATCTGCTTTTGAATGGATTACCACCATTTAAAGACAATGTGATAGTTTTACTGTTGTTTGTAGTTATTTGTATAACTTGTTCATGATAAGTAACAAGAAATTAAGTAATTTCTTTTCACTTCTGGTTCTTCAAGGGTTGAATTTTTAAATTAATTTTGCTGCCCAACTGTATTAGCACGTGACCTAAATATAGTTTTAACGTGAAAGGAAAGTGAAAGTAGAATTTCTGAGAAATTGTAACAAGTGTGCTTATGCTGACCTTGACGCAATGTCATATAATGTAGATGTTGTCTGGTTTGATCGACGAATTTACATTGATGTTGAGTGTGTGAAATAGCTTTATTTAACGTCCGCTTCCACCGAGGTGATATCGCAGACAATAACATGTTATTTGTGTATGGTGAGAATATTTACAAAGTGATTAGTGGAAAATAGATAATTGAATATATTTATATATATATGTACAAAAACATTGACTAACTGGTGTAAAGTAAAAAAGTGCTATTTGAGACGATCACAGACATAGACAGATGAGCACAGTGCAAGACATACATAAACATGGACGAACATATAGACAAAATGGACAATTACGAACAGACAAGAACATTTACATACAGAGACATGATATGTACATATATATATATTTGGTCATTTTGTCGGTCTGGTCGTTCTGTTCGGTAGAATGGCAGGGCGGTGCAACTCTTCCTTGGGGCTTGTCGGTGAGTGATAGGCCTGATCCATTCTTCCTTCCATTTGGTTTTGTTGTCCGGTATGGTGGTTCTGTTTCATCTTCGTTTTTTGTGTTCATTCCTTTTGTTTGTTGGTTCTCTGAAGGAAGAATCCAGCACCTGAAAAGAAAGAAGAAAAGAAAAAAAAAAAAAAAAAAAAAAGAAGAGTATCTGGTCTTACAGCTGATCTGGGATTATTTCGTCTGAGATAAGGCTTCAGTGGAGGGGGGGGGGAATGGTGGCAAAGAAAAAAAAAAAAAAAAAAAAAAAAAAAAAATGGAATGGAATGAAAGGTAGAATTAAAATAAATTGGATAGAGTCCGGTAAGAGTAGTAGTAGGCATAAGGTTCAAATAAAGCATAGTATATTCATAAATACATTTTATAATTCTTTATTTCAAATCCATTTGTAATTACAATACAACATTATGTGAAATTACATGGATGTACAATCAATCATGATTTAAGTATATAATTGATGATAAACGATAATAATAATAATTTTATTTCTGTAGGACGGTGCGTTTCCCTCGAGGGGACATTTTTGCGCACCGTCCTGCATTGTGTTTTTTAATTGATTAGTTAAGTTGCCAGATGGGTTACGCTTCTCTCTAGGAGACATTTTTGCGTTCCACCTGGCTTACGCATGGTGCTATATATGTTTTGTTAAACCTATTTCCTGTATGAAGTCCCAGATGAGCTGAGAGGTCCAGTATCTGTCTTCTGGTGGTGGAGAAAGTAGGGAATTGAGATTAAGTGAGTTCCCCCTTTCTATCAGTTTGTCTATTAGCGGTTGACGTTCTGCTTTTAGTTGATTGCAGTTGATTAACAGGTGTGAAGTGGTTGCAACATGTCCACACGGGCATTTGATTGGTGTATAAGTGTAATCTTTGACTACCTCTATTGTTTTGAGCCTCGTGATGAGTTTGCATATTTTGATAGAAGGATGATTGATGTAGACCCTGTCAACAAGATTGCTGTCTAATTGATAGCGATGTGTATTTTCTTGTTTGAGACGGGCTTTCCATGCATTTTTAATCTTCTCTTTTGCTATGCTTGCAAATTCCTGACTGCTGTATTCTAGAATGTCTATTTCGTTTAATGATAAACTCTCTTTGGCCAGTTTGTCGGCCTGTTCATTTCCTAAGATGTTTACATGAGAGGGGATCCATGCTAGGATCACCTCTCTCTCCCTATTTTTGATTGTTTGAATGATTTCCCTGATTTGGTGGATTATAATCTGCCTGTTCTTAGTGGAATTTGTTTCTATTGATTTGATGCAACTCAGGGAGTCCGACAGGATAACGGATTTTTGATGTTGATTGAAACAAAGCGTTAAATATGACCGACTGGGGAAGTAGAAACATCTAAAATACAACTTGTATACAGGTTGTTTACGTATTAACAGTTGTAGTTTGATATCATGTGATCTACGGGTCAGGATAAACCGCGTGAGATGACACGTGACGTGATCTAATAGACTAGTAACCTGTAAGACTGTGTATTATACTGTTTTAATCGTTATGATTTTAATGTCGTGTTTTATATAAGACTAGACTAGTTAGTTGACTATTTACTATAGTGTTTTAATCTAGTAGATTATTTAGTATATTATTCGGTGTTTGAATCGTGTGTAGTATATTATTCAGTGATTTTAATATCGTATGTTATACAACTCGTGTAACAGTCTAATTTAACAACATGGCGGAGCAGACAGACAAGGAGTTGTGTAGTATCTGTTTAACTGACTATAAAACTCCCGTTTTGATAGATTGTCAGCACCGGTTTTGTTTCATCTGTTTAGAAGATTATATGAACAAAACTACTAATAAAGGCCAGTTCCAATGTCCATTATGTCGGTGTCTTATAGACGGGGGTATGGAGCGTTTTAAACCTAAACTAAACATTGATGACAATTCTACTATTCCACAATGTGATGTATGTACTGAAGATACATGTCAATATTTTTGTCGAGACTGTGATCAATATTTATGTAAATCATGTAAATCCATGCATGATAAGATGAAAATTTGTAAAGACCATGTTGTTTGTCGATATGATGAAAAACAAGTCTGTCAACAATCAAACGAACCAATGAAGGAAACGACACCAGCAACTTCCGTCACACATCCGAAAGATTTCTGTCCAAACCATGAAGATGAGCCAGTAAAAATTTACTGTAAAGATTGTGTACTAGCCGTTTGTTACCAGTGTCTTGTGACCGATCATAACGGGCATAATTTGTTAGATTTACAGAAAGATGAAGTCAAACAAAATATCAAACAAGACTTAAAAACGCTGAATGATGATTTAGAAAAACAAATTACCAATTTTCAGAAACATTATGATAATTTAAATAGTAAATTAATTGAAGTCAAAGCCTCTACAAAAACAGAATGTGACAAAGTCGATGCACACGTGGATAAAATCTGCTCAGAATTTCGTAAAATTGGAGAAAATATTAAAGTGGAAATGCAGAAATCTAGTAAACAAGAAGAATCTAGACTAGGGAAATTAATGGAGGACATTAAAAGACTAACAGAAGATTTAAAAGCTAGTGTTAAATATTCAGTGAATGTTTTAGAAGATTTGTCCATTGTTGAAGTTTTACAAAGATTACCTAAAGTTAGACAGGAGAAAGATGAAAGTTGTAGTAGAAAATTGGATATACCTGCTGTAAGATATTCAACATTTCAAGTAGCAGAGATAGATAAAACTTTGTTAAGTAATCAACTTGGTAAGATTGTAAGTTGTGATGAGAATATGTATGAAGATGTTTTTAATGTTGATACTGTGCCAGGTTATGGTGTGAATGGTAAACAACATGTAGTTTCAGGTTATACATGGTGTACAGGTGTGTGGAAAGACTCATCATTACTTGTTGGATTATACCTGAATGACGTAGAAGATAAAAGTATTACGTCATGTGATGTTGACGTCATATATAAAGTTATAAATAAAACAGATGATAGACAATCTGTAGTTAAACAATGTAATGGGACTGTTGGACCTGGTGGTAGGTTTTACTGTATTACTGGTCTTATTGACTGGAAGAGACTCAGTAATCCTGTCAGTGGATTTATTGATCATCATAGAAACTTTACAATTCAAACAACAATTAATAAAATAACTAACATTACAAGACGTAAATAATTAGGTTACTGTTATTAAGTGGAAGTTAAACTCTTATATAAATGGGTCTTTTACGTGCACATAAATCTCTACATATGACCTCGGTTTGTCGTCCTATACGAACGACTATACACTGTTTTGTGCTGTTGGCCGTGGAATTTCATCGATATTTTTTAGGCGTGCCTCACCCCCTTGTTAATGATACCTGGCAAGTCTCGATTATCGATTTTATTGTTATATTTGTTAATCTTTTAATCTTGATCATCCGATAGTTGATTGTGGTCGTGTCTAAAATAATAATTTATATAACATTTGATATCAAAATAAAGACCTGCAATAGGTGGAGGGGGGGGGGGGTCCCTTGTCACTGGTGCCGGATTGAGGGCCTGACAACGACAAATGTCTAGTCGCTCGGATGAGACGAAAAACAGAGGACCCGTGTATACATTGGTGTGCACGTCAAAGATCCCTTGGCAATTGGAATTCGATATAAGAGTAGATCATATCGCCGATGCCCTCATAGCACACTGTATGGCGTATGTCCGTCTTCATTAGCTCAGTATAGAAACGAAACAGCTGTTCAACATCGGCAGACCTAATTTATTAATAATATTTTAAAGTTAGTCGATAATTACACTCTGAAAGTCATCATCTTAAACTTAAACCATAGTAAAATGCTTACTGTCTGCCTCCCACGACACTGACCCCGAGAAAACCCACGAGGCGACCCTACTCCTTGCGACGCAAAACCGGGGATTCGAAATCACGCAAGTTGACTCATTGACAGATCTTATGATACCATTCGGCTCATCTACGCTCCTTCCCCCCCCCCCCCCCGTTGCTTATGTTATATATTGGTTTCATCATCATTACACAGGAAGTGATATATATCTTCACGCTTGTTGACGTATCCTACAAACTGTAATTCAGCTATATAAATTCCAAACAATGTAAATAAATATTGTTTAAACCAACAGATGAAAATATTACTGCAACACTGTAAAAAGACTAATTAGCAAAATTGACTAAACGACACCATCTTAAATAAAAAATACCCAGTTAGATCTTTATGTAGTGTAGGACATCGAAAGCATAAAAACAAATAGAAATATAGATCTGTAGGCCTAGTTTAATTAGACTGTTCTCTATTTTGTTTCAATTTTGCATGACTCTTATTGTACTTTGTCTAGTTACATTTTTTTATACTCAAAAAGGTGACAGGTCAGAACCCAAATCTTGAAATTTTGGACTACTATGGAAATCCTTACTATGGTCGAGGTCGATTTGGAATTGTTTGACCGTGCCATCAATTTGTGAACTTGACAGAAATCAATTTTGATATTGTGGTAAAGCAAGTTTCATTTTGTTAGTATTGTTTTATTTAAAGTCTATAGACGTATAAATAGTCGAGACTATAAATACACCTAGGTCACTGTAGTTATATATAGTGAAGGAATGGATATTTGATAACTGCATGAATAGTATGTTGACAGAACCTTTCTAAGTTTTATAATAATATTGCTATCTGCCATATATTACGTTCAATTTTATAACTTAATAGAAGTCCATGTCTAGTTATTTAGCATACTATTAATGAGTTTATATCCATATTATATAATCTATTTTGTTGGAGATGTAACATAATACATTGTCTAATATTATTGAGAATTATTATCTCCCATTACTTAAATAGCTGAATTTGAATATATAGCATGCAATTATAATTTATATGCATATCCTATGACTTATTAAACATAACTAGATTATACTTCTGTGTGTCAACTTAACGATAAATCACATTGTGTCCATCTGTTAAATAATGTTGCATTTATATGGTTGACATAAGGAACATATAGTTTATAAGTTTGCATGCGATGGGAATTAATTCTCTCATACATTGCCATCCTGTCGAGACGGCCAGGCGAACGTGTTACCCAGCACTAGTACCCCGGGCTAGTTGTTCCCACTGGGATAACCTTCTCCAGGGTCGAAGCGAAGCTCTAGTACACCAATAGTTCGTGGTAATTGCTCCTAGAGCACACATAGATCTTAAACTGCTTGCAGTTTAAGGAAAGATTACAGCCTTTAGAAAAAGCAAAGACTATAAACTGCTTGCAGTTTTTAAACAGATACAGCCTTTAACTGCTTGCAGGTAATGAACAGTATAGCTTTAAGTTATTACACAGAAACAGAACAGATCACAGAACGGCTTGAACTGGGACAGTTCGCCCCTTTAAAAATAGTTAAAAGAGTTTTTCACAGTCCTTTAAAACTTATCTGTATATATGTTATAATACATAATAAAACTTTATAGATTTGTACAGTTTTGTTCCGATTGTTCTAAGAGAGAGAGAGTCGAAAATAGCGTAACTACTTTTTAGCTAGTCCGCCTTCTCCTCTGAAGAATCTCTACTATAAAACGGCTTGAGGTCGGCCGATAGACCACTGGTGGCAGAGAAAGGGGTGCGGGTCCTGATCAACTAAATTGCAACAGAACTCCCCCAAGCAAATAAATTGCTGCTGAACTTGTTGGCTAATCGCTATAATATCTGATTACCCGGTGCTGCTCAACTTTACCAACAATTTAGGAAATTTACAGCAAAGCTCAAAACTTAGTATAACATGTTACCTGTTCGTTGATTAAAATATTATTTAGCAGTGGTAGGAAACCAGAGGACCCAGAGAGAAAAACCACGAGGTTGGAAAGGCGACCCTACACCTTGCCACGTGTAACCTGGGAATCGAAACCACACCAGTTGACTCAATGACAGTCCGTATCATTGCTACGGGAGATGTGTAACAAACTGTTAAATATACGGGAAGTGATGTCACCTCATTATGGCTACACTTGACAAATATAGTTCAAGGCGTAATTCGAGTGCTAGACGTATTGTGCAATGCATCGAAAAAGAAATGTATGTGACAATGACGGCCATTGGGTTAACTTATGCAACAAATCACCAAATTTTCACCACTTATTTGCTGGGACGAGATGAAACAATTTTCGTGGCTAAATGACTGCCTAAAAATAAAGCAGACAATTTCTGCTATTTTTGGTTCAAAATTCAAAAGAACATAACTTGAAAAGAATATTTTTTTTCTGTTGCAGCAAAGACTTTGATCGATCTGTAAGATCAGTACATGTATAACTAAACATGTATACTATCTTATTAATCTTATAAACACCCGCCATACCCATTCAGATGACTGTTATATTTAATAGAAGTTTTGACAAGGTTTCAACGTCAAGGTGACCCACAAAGTGCTGATCCCTATCTTTTACACCATCTTTTGTCTTACAATATTCTTTTTATTTTAAAATTAAAACGCGTGGAATATAATAACAACACGTACTATAAACAAACAGGATCTCCCTTTCTTCATGAGCGAATAGTTTCCGATCACCGATTAAGACCCCTACGCGCGAGCGAATTATTGAAATATGGTTGAACCATGAGTTAGTCCCAAAATGGCCTAGTTTGTGTTGAGTGAGAGGGAGATAGAGAGAGATACTAACATTTAGTTCAATTTTATTTCAATTATTCGCTTACGCGTAGTGGTCTTTATAATAACAATAAATTTTAACATTCTATAATTCATTTAAACAGATACCAATTGATTAAAAATGCAATATTCTAGTGAAAGCGTTCAGTAGATTAATATAAATGACACAAATTAATTTGAAATTCAGTGCTATGAAATGCCGTACCATATTGGTAGTGATAAGAAAATTAATTTAGAATTAATTATTTTGACATGCAATGGTATGAAAATAATCAAAATTATATTGAATAAAAAGTACAACTAGGAGTATATAATTGTAATAACCATTAATAACATTACCTTTCTAACTGAGATGGGGGTGGTGAATGGCCGCCGAATGGTTTGCACCGGGACCTTTAAAGTAGTTCCAATATGGCGGAATTCATCATACTGCCGAGTTTAGGGGGGCTGAATGGTTTGCACGTGCGCGCTGTATCATAAAGCCTATCATAGAGTCAACTGGCGTGGTTCTCAATCTCCAATCCCCGGTTGTATGTGACAAAGAGTGGGGTCGCCTGTCCAACCTCGTAGGTTTACTCCAACTGCTAAAGACCCCTACGCGCAGGCGAATTATTAAAATAAAATTAAAACCATATGTTAGTCCCGAGATGACCTAGTTTGTGTCGAGTGGACGTGACACCACATCTCTCTCTCCCGTCCTGTCCTACTGATAGAGCAGGAGCCCGGGGATTCAACCTAGCTGAAAATAGACTAGTCTCTCTCTCTCTCTCTCTCTCTCTCTCTCTCTCTGTGAGATTGCGTGAAACACGTACGTCGCCTATAGATAAGTTCCTAAACTTTTTGTCTTGGTTTGTGCATGTAAAAGTAGCCTACCCATGTTAGTTTGAATACTAGAGTAGACTAGCTGTAGGGCTGATGTAGGGAACGATTTCCCTCATAGCAGACTTGTGTGACGTATGTCGTATCTATGCAGAACAGCAGGACGTTGTGTTATAGATACTACCCTATGTCAACTGGTACCTGCCACTCAGGCCTACCTGTAGACCTATGTCAATTGGTACCTGTCACTCAGGCCTACCTGTAGCCCAAAACACGTCCTGGATTAACTAATTTTATTTCACAGTCTTGTAATGTTTGTTGCTAGGGCAGACCCGGTGGAGTGGGGGGGGTGGCTTTAGCCTCCCTAATAATTTGGTCGAAAGTACTCTTTTCTTCAGGTTATTGCGGCCTCTGGACCCCCGTCTATAAGGACCAAGGATGGAAACCCCCTTCCCACCAAGAATTGGCTAGGGGATTAATTTGTAAATGTTGCCCCCCCCCCCCCGTCAGTGGATCCGGCGTTCACAATCGTTTGTGGAGCTATAGTCAGCTATAGACTTAAAATTTTTACACAGCGTTTAAGGCCATGAGACGAAGAAGCCTATTGATTTCAACAATTTCCGATAATTATTGCCTGAAATATGGCCTTTGATCAGTTTGAAAAATCTTGTAGATACTCTGAGATAAGATCTGGATGACTTGAAAATGGATACACAGTTAGGTCGCGGACTGGGGAAGATGGCTCATTTTTTGTCCTCTCGCTAAAACTCCTCGTGCTTCCTATTTAATATTTTAACTTGATAGATACAGCAAAAGTAGTGTTAGCAAGCACGCATCATCGGTCAGCGTGTAAAATATTCACAAAATTATCTGAATAAGAATTATATTTGTTCTCGCCATGACACAAACATGCTACGCGGTTAAGTAATTGATGATTGTATTGGACACTGTACACCAAATATTTGTACGCCGTCAAGGGCGGTTAAGTAATTAATGATTATATATAGGACACAGTACACCAAATATTTGTACGCCGTCAAGGGCCAGGGCTATTTTTATACGCCCACATGGAAATTTGGTCGTATATTGCGTCGCCCCCGTCTGTCGTTCACAATTTTTGTGAACGCTCTAGAGGCTAGTTGTTTGTGCCAAGCTGGCATGGCTCCCTCAATACAAGTTAGTTCTGGGTTCGTTAACATTAAAATGTAGGTACTAGATATGTAAGAAGCAGAATAAAAGTATTCTAAGATGTTAAACCAGTGTTGTCATCCAGAACGTAACATAAAGACCCAATACTGCAATACATGCAGACATAGGCGTACGGGGCCGAACTTGTTTGCGGGGGCCAGCACATTTTCCCCGACAAATATTTTTCTTTAGAGTCCGCGGAACCGCGGGCGGCGAAGCCGTCCGCCCGCAAGCGCCGAAGTCGCGAAGCGTCCGACGGGAGCGGGGGGGGGGGGCTCCCCCAGAAAATTTTGAAAACCAGACGGCCGTAGACGCGATTTCCAGGCATTTCGAATACTTTCTATTAATTTGGGGTAGTAAATTATGTCAGTTGCAGCATAAAAACTGGTAAAAAGTCATCTTTAAAATACAAGCTCTAATACGCGGCTTTTTTCAAGTTTGCAATTTTTGGGGAAATGTTCCGGCATTTGCTGGCGACCAAGTGCATTTTCTGGTCGCCGTACTAGGGGCATTTCTCTAACTCGTGTCATGGATTTCAAAATTTTAGGCGATGTCATTTAGTGAGCAATTTCAAAATTTCCTGTTCTACAAAAAGTTAGTGGGTCCGTTTTCTTCCCCAAAGGCCTTCTTCTGCCTTAACGATCTGGACCCTCGTGTTTTAACTTTATTCTAACGAAGACGTATTTTAACGACGAAGAGAGAAGATGACCCACCGACTCTTCTCACGACAAAATACTTTAACACCACCGTGTTTTAAAGTGATATTTTACATACAAGGACGTGTATATGTTTTTATCGTTTAAATCGTTAGTTATACGGGTCGTTTTACATTGTCTATTTCACATTTAATAAAATGAGATATTCAAAATACAAACTATTTATAAACACTCCGTTGATCTGTTTCTAGGTGATAAAGTTAAACTATTATACAAAGTTTGTGTAGCTATTTATCAAGTGTTGACAGCAATGATTTATATGTTTATTATGAAGGACCATGATATTATTCCCCAAGGAATTAATAATATTCAGGTTATTGCATGTTGTTAATTCGATATCGTATCATACACTGTTAAAATAGGTACAAGTAAAAACAGTGGTAAGAAGTGTAAACTTTACACCACAACTACTAGACTGGTTTACAACGTTAAAGTCAGTAGTTTGATATAATTTACACCACAGCTATTTTTTAAAAGAACGTTAAAGTCAGTATGTAGTTTGATATAATTTACACCACAGCTACTGGCATGGAACGTTAAGTCAGTAGTTTTATATAATTTAATCTCTATAAACCAGGGAGGT
This sequence comes from Patella depressa, assembly GCA_948474765.1. Classification (NCBI taxonomy): domain Eukaryota; kingdom Metazoa; phylum Mollusca; class Gastropoda; family Patellidae; genus Patella; species Patella depressa. The sequence goes on along the minus strand of OX419720.1, from coordinate 72,516,084 downwards.
AGAATGAAAGTGTGTAGAACCTCCATCACGTCTTATTTTAACTTAAATATAAAATATATCGCTTTATAAAACGTCTATAGCTTTAATGTATGAAACACATCTATAAGAAACTATGTGCAGAGTTTTGTGTTTCTGGTATAATTCTTAAATTAGGTCTGAGAATGGTTTGTGAAACCGAGGGACCTGCTGTGCTATTTTTTAGATTAGTGAAGTTCTATTCCATCAACATTACATTTTGGTACGACCTATCCCAGCTTTCAAGTCTCCTTGTCAGAATGGCAGGACTGGATGATCTGACAATGACAGTTCCTAACCATGTTCAATATAATATGTGACTCATCTCAGAGTCTCTCAGTGTCCTGCAGTTACTATTAGAACAACCTGTACATGTCTTGTCCGTGGGTTACTATTAGAACAACAGAATTATAGTTAGTACCCACCGGGCAACCATACCAGTAAATTTATGTTAACTGGGTTTATGATACAGCACATACGTGCTAACCATTCAGCCCCCCCCCCCCCCTATTAACAACAGAATGCAATTCATAACATTTCACTTTATGAACAAGATAGCGTTTATATTGTATATAACTAATACACAACATTGTTTATACAAGATAGCGTTTATATTGTATATAACCAATACACAACATTGTTTATACTGTTGGGAGACACGATGACTAAGTCATAAGATACTGGCTCGGTAACCTGCAAGTCCCCTGTTCAATCCTTGTAGTTGCAGTGGTCCATAAAGTTCATCCAGATTCCCCGGCATTGTTCCTCTTTGCCAGGGATCCATGACAGAGGGCCTGGTAAGGGATAGCAAGACAGAATGTTTCTGAATCACTGAATAATATGATAATGAGTGCTGCCTTGGTTATAAACTAGACGGAAATGTTACTGAACCACTGAATTCTATCTACAAATCACTGAACAGATCTTCAGGATCTATATTAGATACATTAGAATTATTAGAACTACTTTTACTCATCTGACCTCGACCAACATCATAACTAAAAATATAAAAAAATAAGATATATAATTTATATGAATGATAGAGATTAAATAAAATGAAATAAAATGGAGGATGAAAGCTCTACTGTTCTATTCTGAATGAATGAATGAAATGGGGTTTAACGTCCTACTCTTCTGCACCTAACCTGGGCTAATGGAAGACAGGCATACGCCATACAGTGTGCCATGAGGGAAATTTTGCCCGGGCAATGGCGCTATGGCCTACTCTTATATCGAATTCCAACTGCCAAGGGATCTTTTACATGCACGCCAATGTGTACACGGGACCTCGGTTTTTCGTCCCATCCAAATGACTAGGCAGCTGTCCTTGTCAGGCCCTCCATTCTGCATCACTGACATGGGGAAACCATTCCGGAAAATCGAGATGAACTTTCTCGGCCAATGCAGGGATAGAACACCCGACCTCCAGGCTAGCAAGCCAGCGCCTTACCCACTTAGCCACGTGATCCCCCACGCTAATGTAGATTAAGGGGGTTGAGTGGTCTAGTAGTTTAACGCATGTGCATGAAATCATAAGGTCTGTACTTGAGTCAGGTGGTGGGGTTTCGAATCCCCACTTAAATGTGACAAAGAGTAGGGTTGTCTGTCCAACCTCATGGTTCCTTGTGCACTGCTCAAGACACAAACCTGCAAGAGAATTGTTGGCAAGAGAATTGTTGGCATAAAATTAAACATATTGAGTGGATGTTAAACAATATTTGCAGCCAATAAAAATGTATGGAGAGTGCCATTCACCATGGGTTCCGCATTTCAAGTGGTCAGCTCTAAATACTGGCAAGCTATCAATTCTAATTGAATGATTTTGTATTTTCAATATCATAATAGTCTATTATACAGTCTTCAACTTTTATAAGATCAACTACACAGAGATGTATATTAAACAAACTTTAACTGACCAGGTTTAAAAATGACTCAGGTACTTTGTCATAAGGGTACCTGATTTAGGTTGCAAATATTGAATTTATTACCTCTCATTGGACGTATTTCTAGTTATTTTAGGTAGAATAGGTTTATAATATTTTAATTACCTCTCATTGGACGTATTTCTAGTTACTATAGGTAAAATAGGTGTATAACATTAATTAATTACCTCTCATTGGACGTATTTCTAGTTATTTTAGGTAGAATAGGTTTACTTGGTGTCCCTGTTCTTACACTTCCTCTCTTTCTAGCTGGCCTTAAAAATACAACATAATAACCATAATATTCACATACAGTTACCATAACAACCATATATAGTTACCATAACAAACACATATAGTTACAATAACAACCACATATAGTTACAATAACAACCTTTTGAATGGATAGTAAGTAATCTAACTGTCCAATGAAACCTTAGCCTACTGTGTATAAATTCTACCTTTTAACTATCGTAGAAGATGATGATTCAATCTCGTCCTCCCCTAAATCTAATGAACAATCTAGATCACCAGTTTTACGGCCCACATTCTTTCTCTGACGTTTAGGTGGTGGCGTCTAAAATAAATAATAAAGCTTTGTATATATATACATGGTACTTTGAATAGGTTTTCAAATTTTCTTTCGTCATTCAATAAATATTAATTATTGATATCATGTAATATTCAAAAATAAACATTTATTTTAAGAAAGTTCCTTAATGCGTTCCTGTGTCAGTAGTGTGGGACAGTTGTTCAGACGGCAGGGTGTCCCCTCTTTTAGTGGGGTAGTACAGATGGTCAGACAGCATGGTGTTCCCTTGTTAGTTGTTTGTACCGGAAGGAAAACCCAGATCCTGTGTATCAAGTCCATCTAGTATGTCTATCTTCATCAGTTCCAACTCTCCAATTACAGATAATAAAATAAAAACCTGATGGAAAGGGAAGTAACTCTATATAGTTTTATATACCCAACCTCTTCCTCGTCTGTATTTTCTTCTTTATCACTAGAAAATAAAAACAATGGTGATTAAAAACAGACTCTACAAAATCCAAATTCTATCAAATAATGTGACTACGGCTGACTATCTTTAAACGAAATAATTATATAAAAGTGGAATCATATAAGAAAAAATTATATAAGAGTGCGTATTTAATAATTAAGGTTTATTTACCTTTCTTCATTATTTGTTTCCACCTGTCGTTCTCTGTTTTGTCTTCCATTTCCAGTAGAATTCAACTGTGACACTGTAAAACATATAATATAATCTTTTTATCTTTATCTCATACATGTTTTGTTTGCTATGTTTGTGTTCTGCTGTGCAGTTTTTCTGAACAACCTATTAAAAGTAGAGCAAACAAAACAAAATTCTGTTAAAAGAATGTTTTTTTTTTTCTGGTAAGGTTAATAAGAAACTGGCTAATGCAGTTGGCAGGCCATTGCCCATACAACCACTGGTTAATATGAGTTATCTCATGCTATTGTTCACAATCTTATTTTTCCTTTTGTACCAAAGAAGCAGACAAATCTAATCCAGGGCGAATGGGGCTACCCAACCCTTTTATACTTTATTTATTAAAAAGTGAGCGTAGGACTTTTTTTTAATTTAAACAAGATGACTAGTCATTAAACATACCATGCCCTTGAACTTGTTTCCAAGAAAAAAGGAAAAATACCTTCTTTATGCTATTGGTAATCAATATAAAAATGTATCATATTTCGCAAACAGTGTCACTGGTTCCAGTATTGTGGCCCTGTTTAGTAGATATTACTCACTATTTCTGAAAACTAATAAAGATTTACTCATCATAAATAAAAGTGATACCTGGTGTTCCGTCATCTTTCTCATCATCTTGACCATCACCTGTAATAACATATCAAATATTTTCTTCAAACATTCTTTCCTAGAAAAACATTTATCGGGTGGTTATTTCAAATACAAGTATGGCAATCTTACTAGAAACATCCAATCTTACTAGAAAAATACTAGATACAGGGCAAAAATGTAAGTTTTTTTCTAACTGGCGACTGATAATCAGTGATGTTTGCTCAAGTAACGTCATAGGTAGCACGCGAAGATTACCTAATCTCCCAGCGTTAGTGAGCGCTTGATGTATATGCTCACAGAAAAAACTTGGGCAGTGGATCATCCGAGAATTTATTGGGCTTCGATATTTGTAATAAATAGTCAGCGATACATCATCATGTATACACAATGAATATTCCTGTAGCAAGGTACCGAGAGAAGTAAGTCACCTGATCAATTTTTTATATCAGGGGTATTCACTGATATTTACAATGTTTTGAGAAGGATTAGAAGCAAAATTTAATTATAAATTAATTAGTTTGAATATGTTTTTAAAAGTAATTTTTAGTAGTATAAAAATTGTCCATACATGAGTAAAACTTGGGTCACATAAAAAAACATTTTTTAACTGAAAATAATTAAAAGTAATATAGAAATCATTCATACGTGAGTAAAACTGATAAATCTTACAACTTGGGTCATATAATAAAATATTTTCACTGCCTACAAATTATTGTACCATAATATGTTTATTGAGAAATGATCTTGTTAGTTTCAAGTGGATGTTAAACCCTAAAGTCTCTCTCACCTGAACCATTTTCTTTTAAATTTCTTATTTTTTCTTTTTTACTATTTAATACGGCAACAAACTAAAAATAAAGAAATTTGTGTGGATGATATTATCATGCCTGACCATTGATTACACAGCGCTAAAGGGAGATAATTTCCTATAATTTCAGGAATCCAGAAACTAAAATTAAGAATCAGATTTTCATATTTTATCTTATATTACACGAATTCAACTGATAAACCATTCATACTTGGAGCACTTGTTATTTACCTTGGAAAATAAATCTTTTTCCATTTCTTCTTTAGCAGCAACACATTTTTCCAGCCTCTATAAAAGTAGAAATTGGTAATAAAACTTCTACAGTGTTGTTAATTTTTGTCATTTAGAAGGATTGTCATATGGTTAAAAAATATTTTAATAATTCACTTAAGTGTAAAAGTTGTTAGTAGTGGTACCAATGGTACCATTACGTTCTACTCCAGTAGAATGAAAGCCAGGGTTAGTGGAGTTGAATGAATAATATTACTTTGTAATCATGTAAAACGACATCACTCGGTCTCGGCCTCTAATGATTAAATATACAGATTACTATCTTATAGACGTGCATAAATATTACAGTAATATCAAATATATTTTAAATACTACAGTGTCACTGTCATCACCTTTAAAGGTGCATAAATACTACAATAGCATCAAATATAATTTAAATACTACGATGTCATCACCTTTAAAGCCATCATTCGTTCTTGTGACAGTCTGTTATTATCTGTTTCTAGCTGTTTAAGTTGATGTTGATCTCGTTCATTGTTGACTACGCTATGATTTAATATTGTACATATACCAGTCACTGGATCATCTTTTAACATTAGAGTTATACTCCCTAACTGAAACTATAAAACATATACCAGTCACTATAAAACATATACCAGTCACTATAAAACATATACTAGTCACTATACTGTACTGAAACTTTAGTTTATCACCCAATATCTTATTTAACAGTAGATATCGCTTGTATGATAAATTACATAATCTACTGCGATATCTCCAAGGAGATATCGCTTTACATGAATTTGATTGGTCAATCAAAAGGGAACTACTTTCTTTTATTATAAAGAAACCACATATTTTAAATAAAAAGTGAACTTTTTTTTTAAAAAAGAAACTGTTTTTATTTAATTGATCTTGAAGGAAATACTGGGTCAATATATAGGACTTTGCAATAGCAAACTGGTGTCAAAACAACTGAAGTATCACTACGCTGTAATGTAATTAAGATTCAGTAAAAGTGAAATCTATACCAAATAATTATATTTATTTATTTGTGCATGTAAGAAAGGATTGGGTGATAAATAAAATCTCCAACTCATGTTTTTTGATATCAAAAAATATCAACACTCGTTGATAAAGTAAAAAAAACTCGGCAGAGACTCGGTTTTTTTTACGTTATCAACTTGTGTTGATATTTTTTGATATCAAAAAACACTTGTAGGAGATTCTCTATGTATATTCATTATTGAATACCACCACTACTTCTAGTACCTCCAACAAGATCTTAATACTTGCAACATATTTAAATACTGTAAACATACGCAATATGAAAATCAAAACAATGATTTACAAGAAAGATGCAGTCATGTGAACAGTGTTTGTCTCCTGTATGGTGTATCTTGATGGTGATAATCCAGATACAATTTCAAAAAAGCCTAATACATCCACAGCAGCTATAACACATTGTATAAACAAAGTATATTCAAAGAGGTCAAGGGTCATAAATATGGCACTAATTATCTGAAATTATTGAAAATCGATAGGCTTCTTTGGCTTGTGACCTTTAAAAACACTGTGCATAAACATTTGCCTTGAGAGCGTCCACAAGATTTTTCAAAGGGATCAAGGGCACAACTCTTCCATTAATTATCGGAAATTGTTGAAAATCCAAAGGCTTCTGAATTTAAAGTCAATCGGATATTAACTTTAGCCTATAGACGAATGGACAGAGATAGCGACAATATACGATCATATTTCAATGTGGGGGCTTATAAAAAGTGAACAAACAATTTACCTTAATATCATCTGAGGTGACATGTTTCTTCCACACCAATTCAGCCGTATCACCATTTTTAATTTTAACACTGTATTCAAAATTCACATCATCATCATCTCTGATGAAAGCTTTTTCTGTTTGATTAAAATAAGAGGTAAAATCCATTTTTAACCTTTTACGCTGTTTGTCCATATTATCCGCCGAAACTGAAATAAAATTTAGGATATACTGTCTGAAAGTATTTATCCAGTGGTTATTTTCAATAAAAGTATGGCAATTTTGGTATATATGGAAAGTATACATCCATAATCTTACGTTAGTTACATGAAAAATACTGGATTATCCTAAAAACACCCCAGTTTCATTGACTGGAAACTTGACTGTTGTCTGCCAGAATATGAATGGGGAGTAAACATATAAAGTTGGTTAGACACAAGTATAAATTATAGTCTATTTATTGTATCAATATTCTTGTTGGTGGTAGAGGTGCAGGGTGGGGGTGGGCAAAGTTTGCTTCGCTACGGCACATAAAATATATCTCGACGCCACTTGTTGTAATTTTTGATGCTCTATTTTGCTTTTAAGCTTTGAAATGAGAAACCATACAACAGAGGTCTTAAAATGCTATCTGACGCAAAAATTAAGCATGGTGTATGCTGGTCTCCATCAGTGCAGAAAAAAAGGGCATAAACCCCCATTTTATTTCATTCGTATATCCCCATGTATAACTTACAAGTTCCTATATCCCCATGTATAACTTACAAGTTCCTGTCCATGTTGATTGTCCATCCGTTAGTAACAAATTAAAACCATCTTCTTTATCTACTGGTATCGTCGTTAACAGAAAAAACTGCTGACTTCCAACAGTTGTAATCTTTGAAAGAACCTTTTTACTCATGCTTTTACCTTAAACTAAAACACATATAATGGATATTTATTAGAAAAATTAAAATTTAAATGATTAGGCCTAGAGTTGATATCATCGCATGAGATTGAGGATTGATTGATGTCATATCAGTAATCAGACCTACTACGTCATTATTAGGTAGCCCTACTACTGTACGGAAGGTTGATAGCTAGATCTATTTGTTAAGACCAACTCAATTTCTGTCAAGATTGCTGAGATGTAAATAAGGTTAGGTTATGTGATTGTTGGCGAGATTGTAGCGCCAGGTTTATGGTTAGGGTTGGGATTAGCGCTTGCCCTGTCTACATCTCGTGACCTTCGACCAAACTTGAAGTTGGCCTTATCAAATAAATCTAATGCATGTGCATATTAAAATGCTAAGAGTTATCTCCTTTCTATCAAATTTTGCCCAAACAAAATTACACACTTAATTTTCACACTTTTTGATATTTAACAAAATTAAACTAATATTTATTAGGGGCTCACTCAGAGCTTTATTTTGGAGGTTTCATATTTGACTGGAGAATGTCAAAACCTGGGTTGTGGGTAGAATTGTACCGTGGGAATATAAATGTCGGTTTCTTTGTAGATGTACTTTGATACTGATAAAGAGCAAAGCTCCAATGCCAACCTGTTTCACAGAGGATTACGAAAGTTTTCTATATCTGTTAAAGATGACTGTCTTGAACATGTGACGTCACATCACGCGACGTCAATCATTGGCTCAATACCACGTGCATGTTTACAAAAAATTACTAGTTTGGGTTGAATGTTGCCTTTTACTCATTTTAATACCCATTTACACTAAATACAAAATAATTTTTACCTACAAATACTTCAAACGGCTTTATTTATTTTTCTAATACATAAAAAAAAAGTTTTAGATTTTAATTTGTCGGAGGAAAGAAGTTAATATTTGTGACTCATTAAGTCGCAGCAATGTCATCCTTATCAGTGATTGTAGCGGCCTAGCGAATATTCACTGCTGATCAGTGTGTCTATTCAGCTGTATTGTATTAATAAAAAATATTTATTATTAATGGATCTATCGGCATCCACATCAATGAGGCGGACATGAAAATGGTATTTGAAGAATAGATTGGCACGTATAAAGATTCAGTCTATAAAAAAATAACCTGGTAACCTCTGCAATTGAATTATTTCACTATATTTATAAAGTTCGTTGTTTGTTTACAAATTTTTTCTACTTTTGACAGCCATATTGTAACAAAACGTAAGATTGGTATATTTAAACGAAACGAAATATAAAAGAAAACATCTGTCAGCTTTCAGTCTATTGAAAATAAAAATTTGCAAACATTTTGGCCCTATACAAAAATTGGCATTTTGAGATTTATTACAGCGAAAATTTTTTAAAAAGTCTTATATTTCTGATATCATTCCGTAGCAGATTAGTTGATAAACTTTTGATTTAGCTTGAAATCAATACTGGTTAAGGAAGTCTAACTAAATGGCAGTTGAAATTCAATGACTCAAAGATCGCGTCTCTCCCATCTTACAAACTTGGATTCTATTGGACGATATTAATAGATGATCCATTCAAAATAGATGCTATCGGTAAAATCAACACGTTGAACTTTCTCACGGCCTGTCGAAAATGGTTGGTTGGTTGGTTAATTTGTCAATTAAATATCATTGAATATAGAGTATTCTATTAGCCATTTTACGTTTTAACAATGACACAAAACTCCCGATTAATAGAGCACAAAAAATTAATGAGCGGGAAAACATGTGTGATCCTATTCTATTACTTAGTTCACGAAACTCGACTAATCATGAATATGATAAATTGAAAGTAAGACAATCAACTACCCAGCTGAGCTACCATTAGATTTGTCTTTTTCTTACTGCAGCTACTGAGCTAATGTGACATGGGGTGACTTATGTGGCATGGAGCGACTAATGTGACATGGGGCGACTAATGTCACTTGGGGAGCTAATGTATATTTAGTTGTTACTGATGAAACATTCTCAACTTGTGTCGCAGGATAAAAATATTCATCAGCCAGGGAAGGGCAGGTGGTAGGCCTACTGTATACTGGGATATTGAGGTAAATGCTATTTCTTCTCATTATAACAATGCCTAGATATATGGCACACCTGACAGACACAGATATTGTCAGACACAAGTTATGATATATATATCTGATCTGACAGGTTTTGTAACAGGTGTACCATAACAAAATATTTGTAGATGGGCAGGCCCGTAGCTAGCGGTGGGTGCAAGAGAGGCAGTTACCTACCCTGGAACAAATCGGACACCCAATGGATGCTTTACCCAATCGGGAAAGAATTGGTTAACCTTTGGTGCCCTTTCCTTTGGTTGCAATACGAAACGACCGACATGACCCTCTTGCCCCTCCCCCTGTTAAAGTTACGGGCCTGTTAAATGATAAATATTCTACTGATGAATGAACCATTTTTATGTTTTTTTCAGTCGGCGTTGTTTAATTTCCAGAGTTTATTAACGGTTTTGTTATTGTTGATATGTACCTGTACTTATCTGAGATCTATTATACCTAGTATCATTGATAGAAATAAAACAGGGTGAGTATATAGCCCTGTTGGCTGTATAAATAATATATACTACTATAGCCCTGTTGGCTGTATAATATATACTAGAGCCCTTCTGATTGTAACCTAGCTTTTTAATGTCTTTGTTATTGGTTGATTATATTTTTCCTCCTGATTGTTTAGATGAGAGAGGTCAGTTCACATGTTTCCTCCTGATTGGTTAGACGAGAGAGGTCATTCACATGAACAGCAGTACAATATGTAAGATTTGGATTTGGCAGTTTTTTGCTAGATTAATTCTCAATATTAAATCTATTCATTACTTTATTGTATGTATTCATTACATTATTGTATGTATCTAACCTGGTCAGTTATTCATTACATTATTGTATGTATCTAACCTGGTCAGTTATTCATCACATTATTGTATGTATCAAACCTGGTCTGTTATTCATTACATTATTGTATGTATCTACCCTGGTCAGCTATTCATTACATTATTGTATGTATCTGACCTGTTATTCATCACATGTATGTATATTCATACAAACCAAGAAATAAGCAACCTATGACTCAGTACCTGTCATTTTGATCTTTGTGGTTAAATGTATTAAATATAATAAACATCAGTAAAAACAGTCCAAAGTCTGGATTTAATTCCTGGAATTGTCCGTGACTGGTTCCTTATTGTCAGGCTAAGTACATGCATTTTCAATGTACATAATTTAACATATATAAATTGTCTCATATAACTATGTACATAAAATATTGTCTCATTGAAAGACAACAACATTTATTTTGATTTAATTCTTACTTATTATTATTAAGGATTTATATAGTGTCACTTCAACAGTACTGTGCTCCAGTGCGCTTTACAATATAGATATAAAAGCAAGTATAAAAATAAAAAAAATACAAAAACATAAATACAAAAAGGATATACAGGTCAGGTACGACATACAATAGGAAAGACACGTACATTTAAAATTCTTAAAACATAACCATATAGACAGGTGTATAGAATAATAAATTAATAAAATAAAAGTAGGATAATTAGTAAAACACAAGAAAGATAAAAAATAAAAGATAATTATCACAGGCTGAATTTTGAATTCTAAAATTCAATGTATAACCACATACATTAATATGTTAGTATTAACAAGAAACTGAAGAGAATAGTGCTGTTGTTTTCACAGATTCAATTAAAGACAGAAAGATAGGTATACTTTATTACATTTTTAACAATAATATTAAATAAGATAAGATTTATGTGATTTTGTTATTTACTTAACTTTTTTTAACTATTATTTTCCCTATATTTCAGTTCTACCATGAAATAAAACTTGTATAGTTCTGAATAGTGAATCAGATTCAGTCACGAGAGTAAAAATAACCCAATCAATTTGGAAGAAATCATGGGCCAACTCTTTTTATTCCCAAAATAAGAATTAATAAAAAAATCTGTAGATTTCTATAGTACCCATTCCTACAGAAAACTGTAGTGACTGAATTTCCTAACTTCAAAATACTACAGCATTCATTCCTATACATAACTGTAGAAATCCTACAGAAAGTGCAATAAAAAAACCTATAGAATACCGGTACTACAATATTTTCCTTTAGAAATTATCTCATAAATCTGTTGGAAAAACTATAGGATTTGCGCTGCAGAAACTGTAGAATATTTGGGGCCGTTATTTCCTACAGGCCCCAAAATTCTGTAGAATACTATAGAATTTTATCCTACAGAAAATGGGACACGCCCCCCACAAAACTCTATAGATTTTCTATAGAATTCTTTAGAAAACTACACCGGTATTCTATAGGACTTTTTGCTAATTGGCTTGTAAATTCTGTTTTCCATCCAATTATCATAATATGATCGAGTTTGGTATCAAAATATACGTTTTCGGGGTAACTGCATCCATTTCCATACACATTCTTGTGATAAATGCTACCGCTGTGTCAATATTGGGGGTTATTCAAGGTGGCGGTCAGTTTGGGCGGGAAAATCCGAATTTTGGATTAGGATCAAGTTTGGTGTCAAAATACGTTTTGAAGGTAGTTGAATCGATTTTGTACATATTTTAGTCATTAATTGATTCCCTGTGTCAATATAATAGTAGGGTGCCCCGTGGCCGAAACTCCCTACTAAAACTTGTACTCGACACGTTGTATGTGCACGCTTCAGTGGCGTAACTCTAATTGATTTCAGACGAGTCTCAGGCTCACTTTGTGTCTATAAATAGCCACAGCACGTTGCATTCTCAACACATGTAATAACCATATCAGCCGTAAAAAAATCTATTGTTGATGATTCTGGATATCAGTAATATTTAGCTTTTTGGTTATTACAGCAGCTTTAGAAATTAGGCTCGTTTTATTTTTTAAATTGCTTTATCATTAACTAGACCGTAAGGAGCGGCATCTTTTTGTTTAGTACAAATAATATCTCTGAATAACGCGAGTTCGACAGGAACATGATACTAGCTGTAGTTTTATTTAAATTTTCAAAATTTTCTCCGAGAGGGTGAGGCGCCCATACCCCGCGACGATTGATTGGTTAGTTGGAATTCGGGTCAGCAGGTAGGCCGTTTTTAACCAAATTGAAGTTGCTGTATTCACAGGCCGGAATAACAGTAAGACGCGTTTGCGGCAATTAAATTTTCCCGTCTTCGTGGACGGTAAACGATTGATTGAAATTTGAGTCAGACACCCTAATAAGTGTGTGTGTGTGTGTGTGTGTGGGGGGGGGGTGCGTGTCGGCCAATTCGGGTGCTGCCCCCTAACTGTCATCGATCCCGTACACAGGATCAGTTCCTAACCCAAGCCAACCCTAGAATTTTCAAGATACTAACATGAATTTTCAAGTTACTAAAACACGACATTCCCCCGGACATCTGGCTCCCCCCACCCTTTCACCCCCAGGGCATTTCCCCCTGAAGACATCTTCCCTCCTAGAACATCTTCCCTCCTAGAACATCTACCCTCTCGGACTTTTACTCACCGGACATTTGCCCCCTGGACATCTACCCCCCGAGTTTCCCCCCCCCCCCCCTCCGGACATTTTTGCTCTGGAACATCTGCCCCCTAGGACATCTCTGCCACCCCCCCCCCACCCTTTAGAAACCTGGACGTTACGAGGTACTTCAAGAACAAATGTAAAATACATATAAATTTTTTTACAGTGAATTATTTTACAGGTCAATAGTACAGAGCTAGACAGTAGAATGTGTCCATCGTAGAAGGAAGGCGACTCTTGGGGGAGGGTCGGGTGGCCGATAGGCTACGCCTTTGTCTACCATCAATGGTGTCGAGGGTTCGAGTCCCATTCTCTGCTATCTTAGTGACAAGTTGTGGGAGCAGCCTATCCGATCACTTAGGGGTACTCCCAGAACATAAGCAGATTATCGGCGATAACACGTAGATTGACATGATTTACGGTGTCGACGTGCTAATAAGATCAACCCTAACAAGATCCTGATGTCTTAACCAGGCCTTTAAACCGCTCCCAACCCTCCCCACCAACTAGATCCAAATATCTTACCAGGCCCCCACGCTCTCCACACCAACAAGATACAATTGACTATCTATACTTGTTGAGAAAGGAGTAGTATTACATGAAACTGAAGGGGAGGTAAATAAATTAGAAATATTAGGAAATTGAAGAGAATTTATATCAATTGATGAGAAGAGAATAATGATATTCATTATTATGATATATGTACTTAATCTTGAAATGTGTTTAATGTGTACTGAACTGAAGACATACATGTATCCTCCCTGTGTCGCCTGTCCAATCTCCTGGTTCACCGGTTTCCTCCCACTGTTAAGACCCCTCTGTGCAAGCAAATTATTAAAATAGATTGAACCATATGTCAATTATGAAATGACCTAGTTCTCAGGATCCTCTGTTTTCCTCACACTACTCAAGACACCTATGTCGAGTGTATGTTTAACCTTATTCGTTCCCTCTCTCATATCCTCCCACAAATGTCAACAGAAAAGCATGAGTGCATCTGTTGTATTAATGAAGGTTCTTACCTCGATTCATGGTGATATAAATCTAGTTGTATTATTGAAGGTACTTACCTCAATTCATTGTGATATAAATCTAGTTGTATTAATGAAGGTTCTTACCTCAATTCATTGTGATATAAATCTAGTTGTATTATTCACTGTAGTGATATATCATGGCGATCGTGGTATGTTTTATACCTTAAAGGCTTACCATTGTCTTCTGTATAAAGTAGTAATCATCCATGGAGGTTGGACCAGTAGACTCCATTAATATCAAGTACATTTTTTTCAGGCATCAGTTATCTCCCCTACTGACGAAGATTCACAGACTTTTACTGTCAATGCAGCTAATGGCGACGTCTACAGATTACGAGGTAACCTTTATAAACTGGGCAGTTGGATGTCCGAATGGTTAACACATGCGCACGCTGTATCATAAAGCCTGTCATTGAGTCAACTGGCGTGGTTTTTATACCCCATTCGTACATGACAAAGAGTAGGGTCGCCTGTCTAACCTTGTGGGTTTTCTCTGGGTCCTCCGGTTTCCTTCCACTGCTAAAGACCCCTACACGCAAGTGATTTATTGAAATAAAAATAAACCATATGTTAGTTCCGAAATGACCCAGTTTGTTTCGAGTGGAGGTTAAACCCCATTTCTCTTTCTTTCTTTTATAGCAAACGTTTTGTGAAGTTTCTCAGTCATCAAGTCAGTACATTACTCAATCATTTACCCAACATCAGAGTTGTACCAGGTGTGAATCGTGATGGAGACTAAGAAAGTGCTTTTCATGACATGTTCTTTCTTCTCTGGGTTAAAGATTTTGGGAGTTGGGGAGAAAAAGGGTCATGGTGTCTCTGTAACAAATTGATCGGGGAAGGATCTGGTAAAGTGTGAATTTTAATAATGTTTCGTTGTTTTACAGCCTCTGATGCTAGAGAGAGACAACATTGGGTTGATAGATTATGTGCTACAGCTGAATATCATACAGCGTCAATTGCTCAGGTAACTTAATTACAATATCATATAGCATCAATTGCTATGGTGACTTAATTACAGAATCGTACAGCATCAATTGCTATGGTAACTTAAGTACAATATAAATCACGTCCCAGTTTGTGCTGGGAAAAGTATTTCAAACCTGACTATCCTAGGGTGATGCAAGCAAAGCTGACAGGTGTAGCTACCCCAGGTGGATGCAAGCAAAGCTGAGAAGCCCAGCTGTTCCGGGTGATGCAAGTGAGGCTGGCAAACAAATTATTTTCTTATCTTTCTAATGGTACACATTGGAGATGATTTTTCTCTGCCTGAAAACCAATAGTTTTGGTTCAATGAGTATAGATCCAGTGTGATGAACTTTAACCTTTTCTGTTTTTAGTACAGTACACCTGTTCCTAAGAAAGAGTCAATACAAGTTCATACTGCTGTAAAAGAGGCTACACCCGTTAAACTTGGGTACCGACCACATTCCTCCTCTATTGAAAATATTAATTCAAATGTTGTTATCAGGTAGGTATATACGTTCATTTGACCAGTCGTGTAGACAGACCAGCTGGAGAACCTACCTGTATCTGTAAAATTAGAATTAAAACTGACCTACTTGGAGAAAGGGTTTTTATTAGAATAATAACTGAACTACTGGGAAAAAAAGTTTTAGAATTATAGCTAAACTACTGGGTAAAGCAGGGGATTTTATTCCAGGACATAAATATTCAAAATTCACACCCAAGTGGTGTTCATGCTATCATTTCCCGATCACCTATGGAGCCACAGTGACTCAGTCAGTAAGGTTCTCGGATTGATTGCGAAAGTTCTTCAGCTTTTCCCAGATCAATTTGATTAAAACATCGGGTTTCGCTTTTTATAGTTCAAAATTTCATTTTACTTGTTTTAATTGTAGTAGGATCTGAAAGAGTTTGTATATAACCCGCGTTCTAGTTGATTTTATGTGTTAGCCAATGAAACAGTCTGTTACGGCAAGTTCTTGGTGTGTGGTGCACGGGTCGGTTGGTATCACACTAAAAACATCAATGCTGATTGGTTAATCAAATGTCTGACATCATGGGGCCAGAAGCCGCGCTTCGACCTCTAGCTGGCCGGTCACCCCTGGCTTGCGGCTGTGGTTTCGAGCCCTGGTGTGAGCGTATGTGGCATGGAGATAGGGGCGCCTTCTCAACCTTGTGGGTTTCCCTCTGGGCACTCAGGTTTCCTCCCACTGCTAAAGACCCCTACACGCAAGCGAATTATTGAAATAAAATGAAACCATATGTTAGTCCCGAATTGACCTAGTTTGTGTCGAGTGGCCGTTAAACCCCATCACTCTCTCTCAATCTCTCTCCCTGTCTCTCTCGCTCTCCCTCTCTCTCTCTCTCTTCTCCACTACCTCCACTACAACTGGCCAGCTTCATGTAGTGAAGGCAATCAAAAGTATAAAAAAAATGAAATATAAATAAGTCGTAGCACCACTGCCCTTGTAAAGTTTCCCTGTCTTTGTTACCCTGTTTGCACCACTGCCCTTGTAAAGTTTCCCTGTCTTTGTTACCCTGTATGGTGTAGAATGTTGAATGTTAAACCCCATGTCATTGTTTTATATTTCAAGTTATTGTTTCTCTAGTCATTATCAACCAATGATAAAATATAACAAGACATGTACACAACAATACTTTAACTGCTTGCACAATAACTGCTTATAATTGAGCAGCGTTTCGACAAGTCTTCTCTCGTCGTTATCAACCAATGATAAAATATAACAAGGCAATACATGTACACAATACTAAGTTTTAATGCTGACCAACCAGAGTTCTCGGTATAATTCTAATGTTTTATATATTGTTTACAGTCGATCTCAGTACAAGCCACAAGGGAATTCGGAACTATCCGGTGCGTTACGAGATGTCAAGGAATATATCATAGAATCAGAAGATTATCGAGATTATTTAGGAGAATTAATTGAGGTAAACAAATTTCATATAACCAAGAATTTTTACGGAGGTTTATCACTGACAACGTTTCATCAATTTAAAGATTATTTGAATCCAGAATTTGATTGACCTTTATTGTTTTTTTATTTTATGCTGCTGGGTTTTGGGCGGTGTGACACATGCTCTTTAGCCACTCAGAGAAAGCCCATGAGGTTGGTCATTGACATTTATTGGAACGGCGTGACACATGCTCTTTAGTCACTTGACACAGAGAAAACCCCTTGAGGTTAGACAGGCTATGCCATTTAACACCCCACCTCCCCCGACCTAAAATACTCATAGTTTGAACAATCATATAAAGCACTGAATCTACTAGTAGTGGAGTTATATGCCCTGTTTGATTCAGTAAAGCTTGTCCTTCTCAGAAAACCAAACTAATTTTGTTTGTTTTAACTTTCAGGGATTACCAAAGTCAGGGACGTATTTGACGAGTCTAGACAAGGTAATGGATTTTATTCACTTTATGTTGAATATATGAACATCTGGTTCATTCATTTTCATTGGCTAAATGTCTTTTCTCGTGATTGTTTAAAAGACAGAGAATACATAATAATTGCTTTGTCAGCGATTATAATTGCTTTGTCAGTGATTATAATTACTTTGTCAGTGATATTACTTTGGTGGAAACTTGAGGTTAAATAATTACTGCTTTTCTAACAATATGTGCAAAAGTTGAATTAATTCTGCTGATCTCTTACCCCTAGTAAAGCAACATTCCCTCAGTATTTGCTTGATAAAGACAAGAGTAATCCTGGTCAAGTTGCTTAGTATTAAACTCAGTAATTGTCTATCAATAAAATTGTACCTTGTGTTAATATGTTCAATTACTAAATGCCAATCAAAGAAGATCCTCAGTATTCACAGTGGTATCGTCCCGTTTTACTCCCCTAACACCCCCGTCCATTCACTGGGGGGTCACGGTGGCTAAGAGGGTAAGATGTTGGCTCGCTAGCGTAAATGTCGGGTGTTCGATCCCTGCATTGACCGAGAAAGTTCATCTACATTTACCGTCGCGGTTCCCCCTTGTGATGCAGGACTGAGGGCCTCACAAGAACAGCTGTACAGATTGGCGTGCACATAAAAAAAACCTTGACAGTTGGAATTCGATATACATGTACATGTAAGAGTAGGCCCTAGTGCCGCTGTCCGGGCCAAATTCCCCCCATAGCACATCTATTCTACTAACTAACTCACGATCTCCTGGGTCCATTCATGGGGTAATTAACGAATGATACCAATGGGAAGGTGCATGATTAAACCATGGAATTGTAAGATTTATAACAGAATAACTTTATTTATCAAATTTGAAGTAATGTTAAAAATATTTATTCTAAGACTAATGCTGTTATATGCTTTGGGAATTTTATAAACCTTTTAGAAATATTTTCTCGCTTATATGATTCTTGTTATTATTATCATGAATGGTTCTAATAAATAGAGTTTAATTTATACATGCATTATGCATTTAATCAGAAAATGTTTTTGATTATCCATTCAATTCTTGACGGGAATCAGTTTGCCAGTCTCAAAATTTATTAAACTGTCAAATTTGAAGTTCATATTTTCTGAGTTGAAAGATTCGGACACATAGATAGGTGAACTTTCTGTACAAACTACAATTTTCATTTAACTGGGACCACGTTTTCAAAAATGTATTTCAAAAGTAGGTTGTCCGAGAAATTGTTGTCAAGAAGGTTTGGCTATCTCTCCAGCGAATATAAAGTTTTAGGAGTCATTTGAAGCAAATTTTTGATAGATTAATCAGTTTAAATATGTTTTTAGTCCAAATATCGTATCATCAAATCACACAGTTTGTACGTCTTTAGATAATGCATGATTAAGTTAAATTGTATTTAAGAACATCAATATCATTTCACTGGTACTATACGTATACACACTTCAATTGTAGTTTTCACACTTAATATATATTTATTAGATTCTATATCAATCATGACTTATACAAACATTGGAGACTAATGAAGAACTTCGAGTATAATGGCGAATATTTTCGTCAGGTACGACTAAAACTATTATTTCCGGGCCTTAACAACGTAGATTAATGGTAACAGGATCATTGAACGAAGTTTGTAAGTCATGTTCTAACCCTTAAAGCCTTTAATAAGGGCAAACCCTTCAGCTCTTACAACTACACAGTCACCAATGTAACGCCTGGGAAAAAAATGAATACGTGTCGATCTTGTTGTCTAGCAACTGACTCTGCATTTTAATAGCTGAGTTGATGTTTTTAATTGGTTTAATATATTTTCAGAATTTATTGTTATTAAAAGCCACGTCGTCTGCAACTATGCAATGTTTACATCAGTGTCTTCACATACTCCACACGAAACAGGTATGCATATGCATGATCAAAATAACTCGAGAATATTTCTAAAATCTGTGTATTGTTGTAAATGATACATAGATGCAGAAACAGAAATATCGCTATTGTTTGAGAATGTTTCTATAATCTGTATTTATGGCTTACGACTCAATGGGGGATACACACACCATGGGGATTTTTTGCCTGGACCGCGGCGCTATAGACCATTCTTTTGTAAAGGAGTCTTTAATGTGCACACCTAATACATGGTGTAGTAATGCTTAGAAATAATATTTTATTACTGATAAATACGTTACTAAATATAGATCAGATGTACATGTGACATCAAATATCAACCTTGTAATTTTATCATGATATTTCTTAAAATAAAACATGAAATTGTATGGAAGATACTTTTGTGGACTGTAATTACTGAAGTTAATAGCAGCAACAATTAATTAATGCTACTCTCGTGGCCATCAAGCACAAGTCTGTAATTATTATCCATGAAATATTGTGTTTTATTTATTGTGACAAATTACTAAATGCCATTTCAACAAATAAATATTGTTTAAATTTCGGTTGTTTTATATCTTGATGAGGGTCAGCACAGTATAGATTTATATCCTGTGAAGGTTACCCATTGTTTCTTTTCGTTTGTTTAGCTTTAACTTTAAAGGGACATAATTCATGTTGTAGGAAAATTCTCTATATTATATTTTAACAATTTGGTAAAATATTTCTGGGAAATAATGATTTAACTTATCTGAATTATTGCAAGTATACAATTGTTGCAATATAGTGTATATACAGTGGCATTAAGCGATCAGAATCATAACAAAACTAACACAGTTACTCAGGTTTATTATACAATGTTTCCAGGCACAATTGTCCAATGTTTCCAGGCACAATTGTCCAATGTTTCCAGGCACAATTGTCCAATGTTTCCAATAAGACCGCAGTTAATTAATTGTTTGTTTCTCATGACCTGCCCACATGTCCGTTTTTATCCGTAATAATTGCGCACTTCCTTAATTATTTGGTCAAATTTAATGAGGTCAAAAATTTGTCCTGTAAAACTATATTTGTTTGCCTTTGAATATGAGCAATGAATTGACGAATTAAAATCCACTATTTATCTATGAAAATAACACCGTAGGTAATAAGTAAAGTAGGCTAGAATGTGAATAACTAGTATTTACAGAGTCCGACCGTAAAACAGGAAATGATCATACCGTATAATATCTGCCATCCAAACCAAGGAATGGTACATGTAGCTGCAACATTCACAACCACATAAACTGTATTAGGCACTTGTCATTTGTAATAGAATTCACAGAAAGATATAATGTCTTTAAATTCCTGCTAAATTATTTTATTTATGTGAGCAATGGTCTCAAATCTCTCGCCACAAGATAGTCTTGATCATGAGGTACAGACTGATTGACAAGTACCGCTTCACGGCACTATAAACAATCTCGAAAGGACACAAGGATACATAAAAAAGTAAACAGTTTTATTATGATAGACCAAATAATAAAACTATGTTATCGTGATGCCATATATATATGTGCCGATGGGTTCAAAGTTGAAGACAATTAACGGACGGGCGATTGACAATGCCTTTGTTACAATCTTCCATCATGACTAGAATAACGACCACAGTGTGTAGTAAATTTTTTGGACAGACATTTTAAATAATCTAACTTTTTTTGTATTTAGATATATATCCAAGGGTATGCTTTTAATTATTTATGTCAGAAAAATTACCAACTAGTCTGAAACCGGTCATTTCGTAACGGTCAAAGTAGGGAAAGGTAAAGAAATGAAATGCCAAAAATGAATGAATTAACCAACCGTTAACTTAGATTAGAAGCATATCACTAATATCAAACTTATTCATTATGATCAAGTCTTTCATTATTTGGATATTGTGCAACAGATATTTATAAAGATTTTTTAAATTATTAAATATAAATAAATCAGGGACACTGGTTAGCCTTAGGTTTTCAATGACCAAGAAACTGACATTAGTTATGGCTGAAATAGATACAGCGTTTAACAAACAAAAAAAATTCCATCTCCATAATTAATAATTAATAATTACCTCATGTAGCATGTATATTTCACAAACTTAGGTCATGAGTAACTGACAATTCATTAACCGTGGCCTAAAAATAAAATTTTCTGTAAGAATTTTACCATATTGATGAATATTTCAAAGAAATAATGGCAGCTAATCATCATGCTTGTTGTACTATTTCCATAATCCCAGACATATTGGTGATGGTCTTACTTGTTTGTACATATATATAAATAATCTATTTCTATAATCCAATACATATTAGTGATTGTCTTGCTTGTTTGTACATGTGTTTAAATAATCCTAGATAAATTGGTTATTGTCTTGCGTGTACATATAAATTGATCATATCAAGCGTAGAAATTATTTTATGTTTAAAACAAATGGAAATTTTGGACTTATGAAATAGATTACTGGTACGTACATGCTATGAGGGGAAGGAACTACTGGTATATACATGCTATCAGGGGAAGTAACTACTAGTATATACATGCTATCAGGGGAAGGAACGTAATTAACGCTTTCTATGGGTCGTTTAATGCCTTACTAATTCTTATTTATTTAGGAAAACAGGGGAACATTTTAATGTCATGTTGATATAATATCTTGTACTGCACATGAGCGATATTATATTTTGTATAGCACACCTTAACGCAAGCCTGGACACCAGGCACCCGTCAGAAACAAATTACCACACAATGTTGACATTATGAAATATGTTGTGTGGTAATTTGTGTCCAACAAGGTCTGTATATACAGATGCCTGATATCCTAACTCGATCCTACAGAAAAAGATTAGACTCCCTAACATAATTAGTAACCCGACAGTGTTTGTTTAGGTGAACCTTCATGATGCCCTTGAACGTATCACAGCCATTGAGTTCTTGTTTAACTTTGTTTTTACATTTTAGGCAATGATGAATCATCATCCGTTACCTCTAACTGCACCCAGTAAACCTAGATCCTAGTAAGTACAAGTTAACCTAAATCGTAGTAAGTACAGTAAACTTCTAACTGCACCAAGTAAACCTAGATCCTAGTAATTACAAGTAAACCTAGATCCTAGTAAGTACAAGTTAACCTAAATCGTAGTAAGTACAGTAAACTTCTAACTGCACCAAGTAAACCTAGATCCTAGTAATTACAAGTAAACCTAGATCCTAGTAAGTACAAGTAAGTCTTGCTCTGCTTGTATTTGATCCATGCTGGCATGAACACTAAATTAGGTTTACATTATAGCCATAAATATTTCTCCTGTTGGGCTGTGATATATTTTAATGTTTGTGTCACTACCTCCAAGTCCACAGTTTGATTTTAAGCACACCACACGTCATTATGGGGAGTTGCAGTGGTTTAACCGTCTATATTATCCCAGACAGGGGGGGGGGATGGCCTAGTGGTCTAGAGTGCCGCTCTTCAACCTCTAGCTGGCCGGTCACCTCTGGGTTGCGGCTGTGGTTTAGAGCCCTGGTGTGAGTGTATGTGGCATGGAGATAGGGGCGCCGAATTCTCAACGTAGTGGGTTTCCTCCGGGCACTCCGGTTTCCTCCCACTGCTAAAGACCCCTACGCGCAAGCGAATTATTGAAATAAAATTAAACCATCTGTTAGTCCCGAAATGACCTAGTTTGTGTTGAGTGGACGTTAAACCCCATTTCTCTCTCTCTCTCTCTATCCCAGACAGTGCAAAAAAGTAGAAAATCGAACCCCATTTCATTTTTGGTTATTATTATATTGTATTTTGTAGTTCTGGTCTACGAAGAACAAGCAGTCAACACAGTGCACCCTCTACAGCTGAGAGTTACTGCTCCACGACTTCTGCACAAATGAGGTCAAATTCTCCGCATTTATTAACTGATCCAAAATTAAATGGTATGTAACATCTTGTGATATTCAACAAGTGGTAAACTAAACACTGTAACTTGGATATCATGTAGTTGTGCTGTCTTATGGGGAGTTTCTATAATATTATGCTAGAGCTGAATCTGCCTATTGCAGGCCTGAAATGTTCTCTAAATTATTGATTAGACATTAATTAACTTATCCAGACCATAATCAACTGTTGATGGCATCGCTAGCCTAAAATATTTACTGGATTAGAACCTGGTCGACTGCTGCTGATTAAATCACAAAATGAATAATCAAGACTATGTTTTTAAGTAATGATGATCGAGGCTGGACCTAAAATTCAATACCTAAAAATCTCAGTTCGGAGTGGATCAATTTGACTGAAATTTTCAGCAAATTCCCTTTACATTATCTAGAGTTTAATTATTATAGTGAGAACTGCCAGCTCGTTATCTTATATCCCATAATGTATCTTTAATGTTTTCTTTGAAGCTAGTGAAAGTAAACAATTGTAAACCCAACACTCCCGATCTAATCTTTACCTAAAATCTGTTTCTAATTAGTCTACTTATGCAATATTTTTAAAGGGATATACATTAAGTATGTTTTTAATTTAGTGTACTTGTTCTGTAGGAGATGTGTGTAAGGTCTGTTTCAAGTTAGTTTACATGTTTTGTAAGTGATATGGGTATAGTCTGTTTCAAGTTAATGTACATGTTGTGTATTTCTGTAGTCTACTTATTCAATATTGTTATAGGAGATGTATATAAAGGATGTTTCTCAATTGTTCTGTAGGAGATGTGTGTGTGTATAGTCTGTTTCTAGTTAATATACATGTTGTGTATTTCTGTAGGTGATATGTGTAAAGATATAATAAATCATGAAGAAGAGGTGTTAGATGAAACAGAGTATAAAGATTTTGATCTCGATGGTGTGGAAGAACATAAATCTATTATACTACATCTGTTATTGCAACTTAAATTAGGAATGGATCTCACTAAGGTAGGTCTTTTATTCGTTTTACTCGTCTTTACTACAATAGGATCTCATCCAATCTGGTTCAAACACAGATCCAATTTCGTTACGTTTTACTTGTTTTACTACACTAGGATCTGGAAGAGTTGTTATATTATCGATGTTCTGGTTGATGTGAGGAATTAGCCAATAAAATGGCCTGTTGCTGTGATTTCTTGGGGCGTGATAGGGAAAGCAACATCAATACTGATTGATTAATCAATGTCGGACGTCAAAAGCCGACCTTCCAGTACGTACAATCCGCCTTATCTTCATGTAGTGTAGTTTAAACTTTACATTGTCCTGCACAGGGCTCACACTGTCGGTCGCCAAAATTGAAAGCCAGTGTGAGCCCTGGTCCTGCACCACTGACAAAGGGGAACCACACCGGAAAAATGCTGATGAACTTTCTCAGTCATCGTGAGTTGCTGGCGCTCAGTTTTAAATGAATGATTCTCTTGTTTTCAGGTGGTTTTACCAACTTTTATATTAGAACGAAGATCATTATTAGAAATGTTTGCCGATTGTATGGCGCATCCAGATTTATTTCTAAAGTAAGTGGATGACATGTGTCTATACTGGTTGTTTAATTGTTAATTTAGATTATCTATCCGTAATAATACCTTGAAATATTGACTTATATATTTAAAAACTGAACGTTTGATTTCTCCGTTTATATAAACGAAGAAGTAAGTGCTAAAATCATGTTAGATTGAGTTCTGTGGGTTTAGAATTGGTACATTGATATTGGGGATGAGGTTAGAATTTGTACCATTGTATTAGATTGAGTTCTTTGGGATTAGAATTGGTACGATGGTATTGGGGATGAGGTTAGAATTTGTACCATTGTATTAGATTGAGTTCTTTGGGATTAGAATTGGTACGATGGTATTGGGGATGAGGTTAGAATTTGTACCATTGTATTAGTGATGAGGTTGAAATGGTACAACCATATTAAATGTAAACCATGCAAGCAAGATAAATTGGAATTTGCAAGTCTTTTAAGATGGGACAAAACTTCAACATTTTTCTTCATACATCATAAACAATGTTAGTCAAGTTAAACACAATTATATCAGTACAGACAATAGTTTATTATATGTGAAAATCTATTCATGATAGTTAGAAAGGGTTGAAACAAAACAGGACCTTACTTATTAACTTCAGGTTTACGTTGCTCCCAGGGTAAAATATTTAAAGACTGTTTTATCTATTTTAAAGACTTTTTTATTTAATTTAAAAACTGTTTTATTTAATTTAAAAACTGTTTTATTTAATTTAAAAACTGTTTTATTTATTTTAAAGAATACCTGAGAAATCTGATGCTGAAGAGAGAATGTTAACAATATTAGAATGGTACCTAACTTCATTTCACGCAGGTAGACAGGTACGTTGATTTTATAGACATTGGTACAGGTACGTTGATATGACATGCAGGTACGTTAATATTATGCACGAGTTGACAAGTGAGTTACACAGGTAGAGAGGTGTTGATATTAGACTCAGACAGACAGGTAGATAACATTATTTTTAACGCAGGTAGACAGGTACATCTTGATGGCTTTCATCTCGGTTATAATTATCTACGTGTAGTATGCCAATTGATTTACTCTTTTTACTTCCAACCTGAATGATTAGGCTGACTTTTCTTGTCATCCGTGCAGACACCATTCCTTGAGTTAAGAATGAGTTAGAAAAATCAAAACAGTTTAGCCCAACATCGAGACAAACATGGCTTCTTTTATATGAAGCATTTTGTTATGATGTCATTGATTTAGTCCCGATGCTGATTGGGCTTTGATGTTGTTATGGTTTCCGATATTGATTTGGTTTGAATGTTGATTTAGTTTCGATGTAGAAAGATTTTAGTTGGGATGTCAATAATATATTATTTGAATAAAGATCCCCATCTTTAATTCACAGGGTTCTGTGGCCAAGAAACCGTATAATCCAATAATAGGAGAAACGTTCCATTGTTCGTGGGAAATACCTCATGAAGCTGATTCCACGGCTGGCGGTGACACTAATCATGTTAAAACAGATAGATTGATTTATTGTGCTGAACAGGTGTCGCATCATCCACCAGGTACGTCACTCACGTCAGAACATGGGCGTCTTCAGTAGAAGGCTTGATCTCGCTTGAACTATGTACATCTTATCAAGGCCTTCAAGTAATACCCTGACTTTTTCGGCACTAATTTTAAATTAATAATTGCCCGGGCCGCTGCCCTATGGCCTACTCTTATACTGAATTCCAACTGCCAAAAGATCTTTTATGTGCATGCCAATGTAGACACATGTCCTTCTTTTTTTTGGTCCCATCAAAACAACTAGACACTTGTCCTTGTCAGGCCCTCCGTCCTACTTTATTGCCCCAACTTGTCTAATTAAACCCCAGCTCACGACCTGCTACACATGCTACTTACTACAGGGGGAATTGTAGTCAACTTACAGGTATTCTGTGCTGTAGTTAATCACGACAAGTACTTTCCTCGTACTATTTATAAAACTTTCACCTGGTATCATATCGGTCCCATTCTGCACTACTGACCAGGGGAAACTACGCTTGAAAATACTGGGTAGCGTTCTTGACCAACACTCAGGATCTCCAAGGTTTTTAACCAGATCTGGATTATTGATAATATACAGTGGGGAATAATTTTCCATTTGAACAATCAGGGAATAATTGTTGTTATACCAATGTCTTGTTTCCATGACAACAACTAGACAAGTTTCGTTGTCAGTTTCTCATTCCTGCTCCTAGTAAAGCACACGGAATATTTCTCAATCAACATGTGGACCATCTGGTGAGTGTCCCAGCAAGATAATCACTGAGTCACTATGGGGATGCTCGATTCACAGTCCCGAACGTCAAGAAACGACAGAATTACAATCGAGTGACGAAGAATTCAGTCCTGTCACAGTTCTGCCTGTCCCGACAACTGAGGTGGAGTGAGTAGAATCGTAACGTATTCCTACAATGTAGGTGAAAAATATGTTTCAGCTGTCATGATTGGCTGAGATATTTTTTATACAGTCGACACATGCCTTGTACTCCGAAATTTAATTCCAGAACTGTGAATCGAGCATCCCCATATTTTCACTTCCACACTTGAAAAATTACCTCCCTTGTTTTTCTACGCCCCCCCCCCCCTCCCTCATGCAATAGCTATCTTCAAACATTTGAATTTGAAGTTGGAAATGTCTGTTTTGCAAATTTTCCAACTGGCAATATTGAATTATAGGATTAATAGGATTATTGTTTAACTGGATAGGACTGTTTATAGACACCATCTATTTAAGGGGCTATATTTTGAAAATATAACTTAAAAATATGTAATTGTAGCTTTAAAGATGTAGTATTTATCTTTCTACTTTAAAAATTTAGTTTCAGCTTTTTATTTTGAATGTCCTAGTCGGAGAGTGTGTATGAATGCTTCTATCTGGACCAAATCTAAATTTATGGGAATGTCTATAGGTGTTGTTATGGTTGGAAAAGGTACAATTAGATTTACTTTTATTTACAATGTAAGAAACAGCTGTATTTGTAATTTGTAACTTATATCAGATTTCTGGCAATATCAGATTTTCAACATTTAAACTTATGTTGACCTGAAAGTTATATTATTAGACCAGAACAACTGTTCTCCTAGCATTAGTCATCTTCTTGTTTATCTTGTTTATGTTGACCTGAAAGTTATAGTATTAGACCAGAACAACTGTTCTCCTAGCACTTCTTGTTCATCTTGAGGTCGACATGCTTAAGTAAAGCCTAAAACCTTGCTGATTTAAGGCCGAAAACTCTGCCGATTAAAATACAATCAGCATGAAACTTGGCGTGTTTGTTCCTTTCGCTATCGTGCATCAATTTACAGGGTTCTTAGAGATCTTTTCTTGATATGACATCACAGTTCGAAGATGGCTGGGATGATATCACACTTGGTTGCTGATCCAATAGCAATTATGATGTCGGGCGCTATCAGAAATGGCTCCTTTAAACTCTCTGTGCGTCTCTTTGCAGTTTCAGATAATACCAAGGTCTTATTCAATACTAAATTCTACTCAACATTTGACAACAGAATAAATCAGGCCGAAATTCGACATATTTTAGATTCTGATGGGATGAAAAGTTGTATAATAGTCCTCTAAATTTTCTGGCGCAACGTACGTCGAATGAATATTTTCTGGGAAGGAGAATATTTTTGCATTAGACTGAAGTCTATTGTTCTTATTTTCAGTAACGTTAAATCTGTTAGATTATACGTTTAGTTTACCCAGTGACTACGCCCGATCTACCACCCAGTCTATATTAACCATAACATTATTGTTGTTATTTACAGTAACGTTACATCTGTTAGATTATACGTTTAGTTTACCCAGCGCCCGGTCTATATTAACCATAACATTATTGTTGTTATTTTCAGTAACGTTACATCTGTTAGATTATGGTGAAGTTTATACGTTTAGTCTACCCAGTGCCTACGCCCGGTCTATATTAACGGTACCCTGGGTTGAAATGGGTGATAAAATAACTATATCCTGTCCACAGACCAACTATTCATCAGCGGTTGTCTTTCATACCAAGGTAGGACCAAATCAGAATACAGTATGTTGGAAAAAGTGTGTAGTTGTTCGAGTAGTACAAAAAATGTTGGGAGTACTCGTAAAATAACCCTTGACAGTTGAAATTTCCCCGATAGTAAACTGTATGGCGTAAGCCCGTCTTCATCGGCCCAGTCGTTATGTGAATTATGAATTATTAGACATTTATTATTATCATCTCTCTAAAGAATCGAATGGCTGAGATTTTATAGGGATTATAAACGCCCTACAATTTACTAATTCAATGTTGAACTGGATAATCAAGACTTTGTATAATATTGTAGCAATGGTACTAGACAATCAAGACTATCTTGTCAAAACTTCAAACATTCATAACTTTACCAAGAATAAAGAAATTTGTCTGAAATGTTCAATATATTCTTTTTGAATTATTTATTTTTGAACTATTATAGGAAATGAAATGAAATGAAATGGGGTTTAACGTCCCACTCTTCTGCATCTAACCTGGGCTAATGCACGACGGGCATACGCCATACAGTGTGCTATGAGGGAAATTTTACCTGGGCAGCGGCGTAATACGGCCTACTCTTATATCGAATTCCAACTACCAAGGGATCTTTTACGTGCACTTCAATGTGTACACGGGACCTCAGTTTTTCGTCCCATCCAAACGACTAGGCAGCTGTCCTTGTAAGGCCCTCCTTCTGCATCACTGACAAGGGGAAATCACGCTGGAAAATTGAGATGAACTTTCTCGGCCAATGCAGGGATCGAACACCTGACCTCCAGGCTAGCGAAAACTATTATAGAATGAATGACCAACTCTTTATCTAAATTTTTCATAATGCATCTTTAACTAACATTGACCACATGTTAGTCTCAAATTACTAATTATTCATTTTCTGCCATTTTACTGTGGTATATTTGAGCATAATTGATATTATGTAAGTCTCATCTGGGGGAGTTGGGTTGCCACAAAGCCGGAAGTTTGCGCGTGTTGATTATAAGGTCTAGTCTAGGATTGTCTGTTTAACTGGTCTGTCATTGAGTCAGCTGGTATGGGTTTGACTCCCCAGTTGTACGTGACAAGGAGTAGCTAATCCAATCTTGTGAGTCCTCCTGTTTCCTCCCACTGCTAAAGACCCCCTACGCACAAACAAATTATTAAAATAAAATCAAACCATATGTTAGTATCAAAATGACCTAGTTTGGGTTGAGTGGACATTGAACCCTTTCTCCTTATTTATTTTCTCCTGGTTCTCCCACTGCTAAAGATCCCTTCACGCAAGCAAATTATTGAAATTTAATTGAACCATGTGATAGTCCCAAATTGACCTATTTATTTTTTATAAGCAGTATTTTATTGAGATTTGTATATGAATAGAGATTGGGGAACATGCATAGCTTATATTAAACCCCTAATATTGATATTAGAATAGTAAAATCAGTATTCGATGTGATCACTTTTTTAGAACAATTTTTTTTTTATTTTTAGTTTTTCAGAAAGATTGATGATACCTGGGTGTACAAGAATCCATTGACGTCACAAATAAAATCACCTCCATCGTGATCGAACATTGATAGCTAGAAATCAACATTGTATAAAATACACACAACTATCACTATATATAGTCATCTTTATGCTGGATGTAGGGGGGTGGGGGTTAAATGGTTTAACGCATTGATCTCCACACTTGTACGTGACAAGGAGTTTTGAAATACAATTGAGATGTATGTTAGTCCCGAAATGTGTCGAGTGGACGTTAAACACTATTTCTTTCTCGCTCGCTTCATACTAGAGAAACTTTGTTAGTCCCGAACATGCAGCCACACAGAATAGCAAGGGAGTGGTACGTATTGACAAGGGAGTGACACGGGATAGCAAGGAAGTGAAACAGAATTGAGTCTGGTTAGTCGTGAAACACATGTGTGATGATTTGTAGAGATACTATCAACATTACTGATGCCCAAGGGTCGATCCGTAGTTAACAGAATTACTATCCAGTGCCACAGAATTGACACTGCAGATTTGCCATCAGGTGTTCGTAACTTGCTATCAAGAGTCACGGAAATGTATCTTTTATCTTTTGCCTGAAAATCTGATGTTCAGTTGCACTAATTGTGGCCAAATTGACCCATTACCAAGCATGAATGGAATAATGCTACAACTGGGCTATTGAAGACAGAGAATGGAAATTAGCCTTTGTTAAACATACGTTATGTTAGAACTAAATCTGCCCATTGCAGATTTTAATTAGATTAGAATGGTCCAGTGACATAGTTCATTTCCATTTTCGTTTGCTTTGTTATTATTGTAGTTCACATATCTGCTGTTTAATAGATGGGCATGGTTATGTTTTGATGTGTGGTATGGGTGGAATTAAGAATGAGGTCGACAGTTGGTTACATTTTTAACTTTATTAGAATGTTTATATTTAAAATTTTTCAACTTTAATTTTCCATTTTGAAATTATAGCAAATGTTTATAAATAATTATCTAATGTGCAATATTAATGTCATCTTTAAGTGGGTTTAGAGCGAGAAATGGGGTTTAATGTCAACTCGACACAAATAGGTCATTTTGGGACTAACATATGGTTTAATTTCATTTCAATAGTTCACTTGCGCGAAAGGGTCTTTAGCAGTGGGAGGAAACCGGAGTGCCCGGAGGAAACCCACGAGGTTGAGAAGTGGCCCCTATCTCCATGCCACATACGCTCACACCAGTTATCGAAACCACAGCCACAAGCCAGAGGTGACCGGCCAGCTAGAGGTCGAAGCACGGCACTCTAGACCACAAGGCCATCCCAACCCCCCTAAGTGGGTTTAGAGAGTGATGTATACATGAAACATTGAAAGGGTTAGGGTTATTATAGGATACCAATCACTGTTTTTATTATAGTAGATGTAGGGGGATGGCTGAATGGTTAGCATGTGCACACTGTATCATAAGGTCTGTCATTGAGTCAACTGGCGTGGTTCGGATTCCTCGGTTGTACATGACAAGGAGTAGGGTGGTCGTGGGTTTTCTCTGGTTCCCTCCCACTGCTAAAGACCTCTACGCACAAGCGAATTATTGAAATAAAATTAAACCATATGTTAGTCCTGCAATGACCTACTTTGTGCCAAGTGGACGTTAAACCCCATTTCTCCCTCTCAATTATAATAGTACCACAATTCAACAAGTATTATGATAGCACTATGAGCATACTTATCGAAACGTTATTGAATAAAACTAGGATACACGTGACTACTGTACTGGACATATAGGTCTACTGTATTTATGAAACAATGTTATTTATGTCAGTGTGAAGTTTTTGTTTTACAGTATGTATATTTGATCCAAATTATTATCACTTTCATAATCTTCTTGTAAAGAATATTCACAATATATTTCATATTATTCATATTAACCATTGACATTATTTATTTCTTACATATAAGTTAAACAGAGCAAGTTTTATTGTTATTATACAATTTGGCTACTCAAGTCTTAAACATAAAATTAGAAACGGTGATTCCATTATATAGTTTGATGCACTGTAAGTCACATACATGTATCATGGCTACTCAAGTTTTAAAGGATCAATGACAGGCACTAATCACATAAACAGTGATTCGATAGTTTAATGCTCGGTAAGTCATGTATGATGATGTAAATACATATGATATAGTGGACATGTTATTATATACGTCGGGGGATGGGGATGGCCTACAGTTCTAAAGTGCCACGCTTCGACCTCTAGCTGGTCGGTCATCTCTGGCTTGTGGCTGTGGTTTCGATCCCTGGTGTGAGCGTATGTGGCATGGAGATAGGGGCGCCTTCTCAACCTCCTGGGTTTCCTCCGAGCACTCCGGTTTCCTCCCACTGCTAAAGACC
This sequence comes from Patella depressa, assembly GCA_948474765.1. NCBI lineage: Eukaryota > Metazoa > Mollusca > Gastropoda > Patellidae > Patella > Patella depressa. The sequence continues at coordinate 72,483,357 of OX419720.1, read as the reverse complement.
CCTTCACGCAAGCGAACTATTGAAATAAAATTAAACCTTATGTTAGTTCCGAAATGACCTGGTTTGTGTCGAGTGGACATTAAACCCCATTTCTCTCTCTCTCAGACGAGGGCTTGTATTTCAATATTTTGTCAGTTGGTCATATTTTTGATTTACTTGGTTTTGGTTGTCATTGATCACAATAACAAGATATTATTTCCAACCTTTGACATTTGTCTGGCGAGGTTGGGACGACAAACCGAGATCCAGCAATGTACACGTTGACAATGCCTTGCTCACCTGTCGGCACATAATTCATGTTTAAATAATTTTTATACGTGCACATTTTCATGTGCCCCTGTCCGTCTACGGGTCACAATTCTTATGCCATTTTGGCGAAACCTGAAATATAGCTTTATCTCCAAAAGACCTCGGTTATTGGCAGGTTTCAGAATAAAAACTTCATGGATTATGGCCCCTGATTGTGCGAAAAATCACGTTTTTAGCTTGTGGACCCTCTAGTGGTCACAATTTGAACCGATATTTGCGCATATCAGATCTTAACTTCCGGAATTGTGGCCCCTGATTGTACGAAATATCGCCTTTTTTTAGCTTGTGATACCTCTAGAGGTAACAATTATTATCCATTTTAAGAAAAAAAAGTTTTATTGTCCATGAATAGTGTAAAACATATGGCCCAAGTTCACAAAACATTCTCAGACTTAAGTTGAGAATTTACTCAAAATTGTTCGCCTTATTTTAACTAATATATCACCCTTTAAAAAACCTTTGTTGTTTTAATGTGTCAAATACATCAATAAGACACTATGTGCAAAGTTTTGTGTTTCTGGATTTAAAGATATTTCTCATAATAAGTGACATACGACACACCTGTGCTTGCCTACTCCATGATCAAACACGATAGCAGATGGCTTCCATCTTGTTTACTGACGGTACTACTTATTTTAAGACAGACTCGGCTTTCCAATTTATAATATCTACGTCATTGGGGATTTCCAATTTATACTCACTGGTTGCTATGACCCGCTATGGCGTTGTCTAGAAACGCGCGTGCTCGCGTTAGTTTAAAGTTTTTGCTATACGTTTAACATGGACTATTTGATGTAATTTGCCTGATTTGATTTGGCCCCATTTCCATAAATTTAGGTTGTTTTTTAGAAATTTTTAGCAAATGTTAATCTTAGGTGTTTTTTAATTCTAGCCGAAGTAAATTTTTTTACAATTTATAGCGAGTTAAGTTATCGTCTCTAAGAGGCGGGCGTAGTATTTTAAATGGCGGCCATTTGCCATCATGTGTATTCTTGAAGTAGGTACATATGATGTAATCGTATGAATAAGTGATTGAAAGTTGAGCAAATTCTCAACTTAAATCTGAGAATGCTTTGTGAACTTGGGGCATGGTATATCAAGGTTGTGGACCCTGCAGAGGTCACCATTTTAATCCAATTTTGATGAAACTTGAATTGCATGTTTATAACCCAAAGATCATGGTTGCTTTTGATATTCTTGCATATTGGATCGAAGCTTCCTCTAGAATTATGGCCCCTGATTGTAGAAAAAAATTTTAGCTTGTGGTCCCTCGAGAGGTCCCAATTATTATCCGATTTAAAACAACTTTTTAGTATATCCCCTTTACACCCTAATGATGGTTGAATGGGCGCCACTCATACGCAAACAGTGTAGACATCTTGAATATCATGGTTGTGGACCCTTTAAAAGTCACAATTTTGATCGAAAATTCACTTTTGGTTTAGTTTGTGGGGGAATCCTGCCTGACAGCCGCTTGTTACAGAAACTCAGGCCCACTAATGTAAATATCTGTTTAATATGGAACTCAATATGTCAATAGATTTACTAGAAGGATTGGATATACATGTTTATAATTAAATAATAGAGTAATGATGTATATAAATATATATAATGTAATTATATACACTGAGTGAATTGACAGCAATGATGAATTGTATGAAACTCGAATTGTATGACGTGTAATTTGTTCTGCTATCTATACTGTATATTGATGTACATGAATATTCATGTATCTATATAATATATATAATGAGTGTAAATATAATATACACGTCACGTGATCTTACTATCATATCAACTGTGATAAACACCTTCATAACAAATATCAGTTTTTATTTCTCATTTTTATGGGCAGATATGTCTGGTAGGGGTCTCATTTATATGGGCAGATATGTCGAGTTGGGCTGGTAAGGGTCTTATTTATATGGGCAGATATGTCAAGTTGGGCTGGTAGGGGTCTCATTTATATGGGCAGATATATTGCCCGGTAGGGGTCTCATTTATATGGAGATATATGTCTGGTAGGGGTCTCATTTATATGGGCAGATATGTCGAGTTGGGCTGGTAGGGGTCTTATTTATATGGGGAGATATGTCGAGTGGGTCTGGTAGGGGTCTTATTTATATGGGGAGCAAGACATGATTATCCCTGTGGGACCCCTGTTGTCTTGGTTCTGTAGGGGATTCTTAGATACCTTTACCGATGAAAGAAACCAATCATGGCGGCCTGGGTAAGACAGCTACCTCTTGATCCATCACAGTAATCAAACAATTCATTTCATGCGACACGAGATTGAAGATGACAGTATCGATCATAGGTGTAGAATGTTCAAACTTTGTAATTATTAGGTGAACGTGGAAGGGGTGGAGACTTGATTAATAGTTGCATTACATCCATACTTTGACTAAGTTCGATAATGGCGTGGAGACCTGCAAACCTCTGCTAACGGCTCATTTTGTGATGATAGACAATGATAAACAACATAGTGAAAACCAAATAACTGATAAAATATTTATTACCATTATTTTATTAAAATAGAAATGGGGTCGCGTATGATTACGGGGTTCATTCATTGGGGAAACACCACTCGTCAAATCTCGACAAATTCCAGAACCTACATCTAGTCTCGGCTGTATGACGAATTCCGCCATATTGGAACTACTTTAAAGGTCCCGGATGAAACATGACTGCGCCCATAGTGTCTTGGAACGACTTAAAACGTGCCGGATGTTTGTAATAGCGTCACGTTTTCCTGTTAAAGTAAACCGATAACCACATCGCAAATGTATAGGCGTAGGTACATATCACTTACTGTCATACAGCCGAGACTAGATGTAGGTTCCGGAATCAGTCGAGAATTGCCGAGTCCGATTATCTGCCTTTGATGAGCATGCTATTTTTATCGACCAATTCAAAAGTTGTTAAATACATAAAACCTGACATACAAACATCTTTCCCATCAAACTTCTCGCAAACTTTTTCATAATCGAAATGAGGTGAAATTGGCTTTGACGAGAGAAATAGAGAGAGAGAGACACACACATAAAAACTAGAACTAGGTCAATTCAGGACTAACATATGGTTTAAAATTTCATTTCAATAATTCGCTTGCGCGTAAGGTGTCTTTAGTAGTGGGAGGAGATCGGAGGAACCGGAGAAAACCCACGAGGTTGGACAGGCGATCCTGCTCCTTGTCACGTACAGCCGGGGATTCGAAACCACACCAGTTGACTCAATGACAGACTTAATGATACAGCGCGCACGTGCTACCCACTCGCTCCCCCACCCCAATGATTAAAGTTCTCTGTGTTCTATTTTAATAATCGAGCGAACAAGACGCCGTACCGTTGTGAGCGTAAACATTGCGACTAGGAATAGTTTGTAAACTGGTTTTTAATTGGTTCGTAGAATCAAGCTACGATCAAGGGCAGACAATTTGAATCTGTAAAATGCCCCATTGATGATCGAACCCAAGTTATAATTGATTAGAAGAGAATGAGATACCGAGGAGAATGGACTGATTGTAGTGAGAACGTGCTGTTTTGTTGAATAAATGTTCACATTACGTTGTTAGTTTGGGGTGTAGCTCAGTACTAATAGTGAAATGATCTTGCACGTTCTCACGGTATATTCTGGATAATATACAGTTCCAAATAAATTACATACTATGATGAAGGTTAAACGTTTATTAGAAGACTGGCACATTAAGAATATATATAATATCTAATGAATACAAAATATTTAAACAATATGCATGAATAATAAACAATAAGACCGGTAACAGTAATGCGATTCAGAATACATTATAATTACAATATTACGATTCGAAATATATTTAATGTCTTTAACAAAAGAATATATAAATCTTTGCTTTACGCCTGGCATTGTTTGAAATAATATAACATATTATATGCGACGTTTGATATTAAACGTATGTGCATAATTATGTATGAAATTTCATATATCACGTGATGTCATATATTCTCAATATAACATTTCACATACTATGCATAATATAAAAAATAGTAACCTTAATAACAAAAGAATAATACATGCAAATTATTACTAATACGAAATATTAGCCCACCTAAAAATAATATACAGTTCCAAATAAATTATACACGCTGAGGAAGGTTCAAACGTTTGTTAGAAGACTGGCACAGTATAAGAATACTGACCGTATGTCTTCTGTCGTATATAAAGCAAACATTATCATCAGTTCAGAAGTTTACTTGGAACTAAATTAAACATGTTTAGGTGATTATAGATATATTTAAAAGTTTAACCCTTTGAACAAGAGATGGTCGTAAGACAATTTAAACATCACAATAGGTAAAGTTAATCCTTTGATGGATATTATTTAATAAATTGTGTACCATAGACCATAGGTGATACACGTATACTATATTATGTAAAATAATATGACATACTGAACTCTGGTCAAGTTGTAAGATAACAATAAAGACGAGAGAGACATTCTACTGCCACATTAAATTTAAAACAATTATTTCTAAGAACAAAAATATCTATACTATATCAGTAGCTTTAACCACATACCTTTCAATAAATTATAATTAACAGCCAATTTACTCTCTTGAAATCTGTTTGTTCATTGGCTGAATTTTGAATTCTAAAATATAGTGTATAACCACTTACATTAATATGTTAGTATTATCAAGAAACTGAAGAGAATAAGTGCTGTTGTTTTCACAGACTTGATTAAAGACAGAAAGATAAGTATACTTTATTACTTTTTTAACAATAATATTAAATTAAATAAGATTTATGTGATTTTGTTATTTACTTAACTTTATTTAACTATTATTTTCCCTATATTTCAGTTCTACCATGAAATAAAACATGTATAGTTCTGAATAGTGAATAATCAGCAGAATTCAGATTCAGTCACGAGAGAAAAAATAACCCAATCAATTTGGAAGAAATCATGGGCCAACTCTTTTTATTCCCAAAATAAGAATTAATAAAAAAATCTGTAGATTTCTATAGTACCCATTCCTACAGAAAACTGTAGTGACTGAATTTCCTAACTTCAAAATACTACAGCATACATTCCTATACATAACTGTAGAAATCCTACAGAAAGTGCAATAAAAAAAACCCTATAGAATACTACAATATTTTCCTATAGAAATCTTCCCATAATTCTGTTGGAAAAACTATAGGATTTGCGCTGCAGAAACTGTAGAATATTTGGGGCCGCTATTTCCTGCAGGCCCTCAAAATTCTGTAGAATACTATAGAATTTTATCCTACAGAAATTGGGACACGCCCCCCACAAAACTCTATAGATTTTCTATAGGATTCTTTAGAAAACTACACCGGTATTCTATAGGACTTTTTGCTAATTGGCTTGTAAATTCTGTTTTCCGTCCAATTATCATAATATGATCGCGTTTGGTATCAAAATATACGTTTTCGGGGTAACTGCATCCATTTTCACGCACACTCTTGTGATAAATGCTACCGCTGTGTCAATATTGGGGGTTTTTGAAGGTAGTTGAATCGATTTTGTACATATTTTATTGATTAATTGATTCCCTGTGTCAATATAATAGTAGGGTGCCCCGTGGCCGAAACCTTTCCCTACTAAAACTTGTACTCGACACGTTGAATGTGCACGCTTCATATATGGCCCTATTACGCTTCCGTACATATGTCCGTATTTGTATTACGTATTTCTTTTGCTCGTTCTCTCTCATTATAACGAGCTTTTAAATATGCAACATAAAAAATGAATGGTTAGACAGCCGTTCTTTCTATAGCCGTTTTACTTTGCCTATTTTACATTTAATAAGAAAAATACGGATTATTCATAAACACTCCGTTGATCTGTTTCTAGGTCGTGAAGTCAAATTCTAATAAAAAGCTTTTGTAGATATATATTACATGTTGACATCAATGCTTTATATGTTTATTGTAAAGGACCATGATATTATTCGCCAAGGAATAAATAATATTGTGAAGTATCTTGATATTTCCCCCTAGAAATTGCATGAAGGTAATTGAATGTAGTTAATTTCCATATCGCATCATACACTACAAACATTCAGTAGAGTGTGAGAGTGAGGATTAGCTAGGTCAAATGGGGGAGGAGGGCACAAGATACAATCCTCAGTGGGCGGCGGAGTCGTTAGTAGCGGAAAGATATGGGCGGTCCTGTGACAATCCACCTTACTTCTTGCAATGTACAAGTTTGAGATCAAACCATGTCACTTGACCCAATGATAGACCTTATGATCTAAAACACGTGTTAGACCATTCACACCACACCCATTTAAATGTGTAATTTAGAAGTGTAAGTGTATTGGGGTGACGGGACCCAATGCCCTTATTTAAAACAGTAGCTGATGTTCTGGAAGAGTAAGCACACACTGCCTCGCACACGACATCCATCACATTGAAAATCATAGACATATCTCGTTATTATGAATAATACCCAGCTGTATATATTGTTTAAATGGACAACGAGTTAGTGTACGATTATGTCGCTTTCCTCTTTGAATGTTTCTGTAGTAAATAAAAGGGAATTCGGTTGAACGTCCGACTGTTCTGTTCCGATTGGGCTTATGAAGAAAGGCACACGTCATGCAATGTGCCCTAGTTTTACTTCGATTTCCAACTGTCAAGGCCTCGTTTACGTGCACGGCAATTTGTGTACAGGACCTCGGATTTTCGTCCCATCGGAACGACTATACATTGTTTCTTGCCAGGCCCTCGGTCCTGCACCACTGATAAATGGGAACCACCCTGAAAAATCTCGATGAATTTTCTCGGCTAACGCAGGGACCGGACACTTCTAGCCTGTCGCATTTCACAAAACAATGAATAATCATGCACATAGAAGGTGGCCTCTTGCCAGTACGTTCAATCACCCTGGAAACAACGAGCAACCCTAAACGGAAAAGGGGACCCATTGGCAGACATAATGGGTGGAATTGGCACTTCATGCGTAACCTAAGTAAAAGAAACTCGCACGAATCATAATTATACTGACGCGACATTAAATCCCAAAGTTTTGGAGCTGTCCTGACAAAATGCCACTAATTACTAATTAATGTATCCAACTGTGAAAACCTCAAGCTGCTTTTGTCCAACCCCATCCCATTTCTTGACATGTGTAATCAGGGTATTACTGTGAGAATCTTGACATGTGTAATCAAGGCAGTACTGTACACCCAGTAGAAAAACTCGACAGTTTTCCGGGGGGGGGGGCAGCAAATTGGGAATGTATCAAACCATATAGACTGTGCAGTGCCTAACGCAAATTTTGCAGTCGTTTTAAAGTGTCGTAAGTATCTATAAGGTGACAAGTTAGCATCGGAAAAGACTCTTGTTTTGGATGGAATGAGTCATTTTGTGAGAATCTGGTTTCATCGTTTGATTCGGCACACGGTTTGGTTTTAATTCTTGTGTATGGGACAAGATGAGAAACAGTTGTAAAAATATTTATTTAACAAATTTAATGACATACAAGAAGAAAGGTAGAGACTACACACAGAAGATAAAGCAACAATAAAGAACTGATCATTTCCTTAACAAATTAACAAATTTAATGACATACAAGTACACACAGTAGATAAAGCAGCAATAATTAACTGATCATTTCCTGGTTAAATCAATTTAATGGAACCTAGTGCAATTGGATTCACAGTTTATTTTTTGTTTTTGTATCAACTTAAATGTTATGCGTACTTTGGTGTCATTGAGAATATATAATGGTAAAGTCTAATATTGCCTTGTTAACGTTCAAGTATATCTAAATTATTTATCATTACACAACATATATAATGTACTCATACTTCCCTCTACAAGACTTTTAGTTACAATAGCACATCACATATATATATACATGTATATATAAAACTTACAATAGGATATCGCATCAATACAATATATTAATATCTACATAAATTGTAAAGCTTCCAGAAGATTTCTAAAATAATGGCATAGGAAAAATCAACATAAAATAAAGTAACTAAAAACAAGTTAGCTTTCCCAGGTTTTAAAATTAAACGAGTCTAAAGAGTAGCACTGCTTCTAATAGCAAGAGGGAATTTATTCCATAATTGTGGAGCGCGATAAGAAATGGGTATTCTATATACAGATATCGTATGTACTTCGTCGGTTTTCGTGAAGGCGTGTTAACGTTTAATACCGCAGATGGATTGACAGGGTAACATAATATTTCACTAAATAACAGGAGCCTATTTCACGAAATTTTAACTAAAGATAAAATCCAAATTTTAGTAGATACTTTAGTTTTGATTGACTAAGCACTAAAATCAATCTAATATTATCCAATCAAATTACTAAAATTTGGATTGTATCTTAGTTAAAATTTCGTGAAACAGGCCCCAGATTCTTAAAACTATGTGATAAATAGAGAATATCCTACGAGTCTTTTTTATATCAAAAATATCAACACAAGTCGATAAAGTAAAAAAAAACCCCAACCCTTTCTTACAGGTACAAATAAATAAATATAATTCTTTGCTATAGATTTCACTTTTACCGAACCTTATTACATTACGGCATCATTATTTACAGCAATTCAACCATTGCAAAATCCTTTACATTAATATATTCTACAAGTTTAAATATTTACAGTCACCGACATTAATGTATTCTACAAGTTTAAATATTTACAGCCACCGACATTAGGTGGTTTTAAGGCACATTCGTGTGTCACGTGCATACATGTGATATTTAAGGCCATGGCATCTAACTACCGACAGAACAGTTGAACGATCAAACCCATTTCTAACTATTGGTACTGTATACATAAACCCTGTTTACATTGCAAATTGTACGCCTGCCAGACCCGGTACGCGGCACCGCATGGCTATTTTTCTTGTAGTGCAAACTAACTGAAATTAACATTTCTGTGAAGAGTTCCTCATTTTACATACCTGGCACGGTTCCAAAACCGTTTTTGTGTTTTTTTTTAGTAATGTAAATGGGTCAATTTCATGAATTTTATCGCGACCAAGTTTAAACGGGGCTAAAGTAAACAGAGGGGGACCAAACACTGGCCCTTGTGGCACCCAAACAACACATTGAGGATGAAACATTTCTGACAACAGTTATCTAACTTCTTCTCATAAGACACCCTGTTTTTAATTAAAAGATCAAACACAAGGCCAGTTACTACAAGGTCAGATTAAAACCTATCTCAATGAATTGCGTAGTCAACCGGACCAAATGTTGTTGACGGGTATACATGAATTAGTAATACACATTTCTTATTGTCAATAGACAGAATAAAATCCTAAAACACGACAACTGATAATTAAATCCTAAACATACATGAAATATGAAATAATAATTAAATCCTAAACATGCATGACATAAGATTTAAAAGTATATAGATGATATATATGTAAATATAAAACACTAATAATTAAATCCTAACCATTCACTCAGTTCTAACGGATGTTTCCGTTTGTTTATTTTGATTTCATGATTAAATACAGTAAGAATCGTAACGACCTGTTCAATCTTCATGGTTATTTGTAATACTCAGGTAAGTATAGATGTGTACGATTTGAATTAGTCCTTAAAGGAGGGTCTGATGGGAGATACTGATCCTACCAACGTGGCTCATATATTATATATTAGGATTTGAATCAGACCTTATTATATGTTACATATTAGGATTTGAATAAGACCTTATTACATATTACATATTAGGATTTGAATTAGACATTATTATATATTACATATTAGGATTTGAATCAGATCTTATTATATATTATATATTAGGATTTGAATGATACCTTATTATATATTACATATTAGGATTTGAATTAGACCTTATTATATATTACATATTAGGATTTGAATTAGACCTTATTATATATTACATATTAGGATTTGAATCAGACCTTATTATATATTACATATTGGGATTTGAATTAGATCTTATTGTATATTACATATTAGGATTTGAATTAGATCTTATTATATATTATATATTAGGATTTGAATTAGACCTTATTATATATTACATATTAGGATTTGAATTATACCTTATTATATATTATATATTAGGATTTGAATTAGACCTTATTATATATTACATATTAGGATTTGAATTAGACCTTATTATATATTACATATTAGGATTTGAATTAGATCTTATTATATATTACATATCAGGATTTGAATTAGACCTTATTATATATTATATATTAGGATTTGAATTAGACCTTATTATATATTACATATTAGGATTTGAATTAGATCTTATTATATATTACATATAAGGATTTGAATTAGACCTTATTATATATTACATATAAGGATTTGAATTAGACCTTATTATATATTACATATTAGGATTTGAATTAGATCTTATTACATTATTACATATTAGGATTTTGATGGGAAAAGAGCCAATCAATTACATTTAAAATATAAAAACAATCAGAAAATATTAGTTTCAAATCTTCTAAATGTACAAATAAGGATTATTATTTATGGATCAAGATTTAGATTTGAAAACATGGATCGCATATTGAAGTAAATACATGTTGATGCATATTCAATCTGACAAAATACTTTGTTACGTTTCAGCGTAATACCATGAAAGGGTAAATCCGGGATTTCGATTTTTGTTAAGTCGAAAACTATTTGTTAATGTGAAGTATAATACCTTTTAATGGCGCCATTGATCCTTTCATACACTAAAATTCGTTGGGAGTTGGATTGCCGAGTGGATAGCGCGTGCGCATTGTATCATAAGGTCTGTCATTTAGTCAACTTGCATGGTTTCGATTTTCTCGGTTGTACGTGATATAGAGTAGAATCGCCTGTCTAACCTCGTGGGTTTTCTCCGGGTTTCTCTTACTGCTAAAGACCCTACGAGCCAGAGACTTATTGAAATAAAATCGAAACATATGTTAGTCCCTATTTGTGTCGAGTGGGCGTTAAATCCCATTGTTCTTTCTCTCTGAAAAAGTGAAACTGAAAACTTTGTTATATTGGGCGTTAAAGTGGGACGTTAAATCCCAATTCATTTCGTTTTCTGTAATTCCCCTTTAACTTTTAATATACATAACTTATAATGTAAGATAATCAAAACTTGAATATCCTCATGTTCTCGAGTATGAACCTCGTTAGATACAATTCAATTCAATTCTTTATTTCTTTAAGTCTACTGACTCATCTATGATGGCTGATTGGTATCATGTGGTATTATCGTGGTGACGCCTTTCATAACGCGTTGTCGGGATGTCGGGTTGTCGGGTTGTCGTGATGTCGGGTTGTCGGGTTGTCGCGTTATGGAACAAAAAACTGGCAATAAAGAAAATGGTTGATCAAGTGGAAGTAGATTCACACTCACATTGCAGTTTGAGTTGCATTCGTATCCATTTGTATACGTCCACATTCATAATGTGAACCGTCTTCATTAGCTCAGTCGGATCAGAACAGTAGGACGTTAAACCCCATTTCAGTTCATAATGTGAACATATTATGCCGCCGCCCATTTTATTTCATAATGTGAACACATTATGCCGCCGCCCTTGTCTGTGTGTCTTTTATTGAGTCAAGTGGTGTGGTTTCCAGCCCAAGCTTGTCCATGACAAAGAGTAGGGTCGTCTGTCTAACCTCGTGGGTTTTCTCCGGGTGCATGCCCTACCCCGCGGGGTGGTGCCAATCCCGCTTTTTTGTTATTATTTTGTCTGTAAATATTCTACAGGTTGCAATTATTAACACATTTTGTTCAAATTCGGCATGATCAATCATTTCAATAACAGGATGGTACCTATATTAATATTTAGTCTGTAAACACTCTACAGGCCGCGATTCTTAATGGATTTTCTTCAAATTTGGCATCAGCATTATTTTTAAAGAGACAATGGCACCTACTGATATAAATGCATGCCCGACCCATAGGGGCGTTGTCACGCCCACTTTTCGTGAATATTTTGTCTGAAAACACCTTTCAGGCTGTAATTCTTATGAGATTTTGTTCAGTTTTAGCTTGATCAAGACAGAATGGTAAACACCCTACAGGTTGTAAATTTCATACGTCCACATTTAAATAAATCGTCGTCGGCCCCGTCTGTCCGTCACACCGCCCGTCGGTCAGATTGTGGACTCTCTGGGGCCTAAAGTTATCATCGGATTGATTTTAAATTTATATACAATGTTTATGGCCATGAGACGTAGAAGCCCATTGATTTTCACTGCCAGAGTTTCATGAACATAAACACTTGGTATAAATTTCAAATCAATCGGATAATAACTTTAGTCACAAGGACTGGCATGAGCATTATTTTCAAAGTTATGGCCCATGATCACGTTTCACTTTTTAAAATGTTGTGGACGCTCTAGATGCTAACGTTGTCATCCGATTCGTTTTAAATTGATGCACAGTGTGTAAGTTCATGCGACAAAGACGCCTAATGATTTTCAGCGATGTCCAATAATTACTACCAGAGTTATGGCCCTTGATATATTTCAATGTGGGCGTATAAAATTTACAGCCTGTAGGGTGTTTACCATCCTGTCTTGTGTAACACTACAGATAACAGACCATCAGCATAGGTTGTAGATCTTTTATTGAGAACATGGAATAGACATAGATCGGAAGGAGCTCTATTCAAGTCTGACTTACTGTCAGTTAATTCTGGCTTTATAAAGCATACAGCCATTAAGAATAATGATACATGACAGATTAACTTATTTGGAATTGAGAGTATAGTTTCTATACCTGCACTGCATCTTCCCTTTAATGTCGCGAAGTTCTGCCGAGTGTTAAACACATAGATCATGTGTAGGTTATAAATAACATATAAATAAATAAGATATTTAATGAGATCGTGCCTTTTGTCAAAACGAGCAGAGGTCATTCGTGTGTTGCCTGTAAATAACATATTGAACAGATAAGCAGAAGTTGTATATAGTTGAAAACGTCAAATATAATATAATGTCAAATCTAGCAAAGTTCTATGTAAAAATAACTTTGTCACATTCCTTCATCACCCATGAGTTATGTACCAAAAGGACATAACAAACACAATTGAAAACGTCCAATATAATATAATGTCAAATCTAGCAAAGTTCCATATCACTTTGTCACATTCCTTCATCACCCATGAGTTATGTACCAAAAGGACATAACAAACACCATTTTCACAGGTGGGACACTGTTTCCATTTGTATACATTGATGTTTCGCACAATAAAATTACATTACACACGAATTAGGAAGAGCACACGCGATATAACACAGCAAACCTGATATAACAACAGTACGCATGAAATAATAAAAGTACATATGATAAACTTAAAACACACGCGATTATATATATATATATATTTATATTACAAGTCCGGAACAACCTTGGTCCTAGAAGTTTTTGTAGGACGATACCATTCTAAGTGTACACTTCCTGTTACCATTAAATTTGGTACTGACATCATAATATTTAATTTTCCACTGGCATCCTTCTTGATAAACTTATGACAAAGTTAATGTCACAGGATTATGTCGTAGTGCTGGTGTGGAATCATCTGTTCCAGCAAACGTATTTCCGTCCTCGGTCTCCGCCGACACCATCTCCTTATGAGCAGCATACGTTGCCCTGACTCTGTCATTTTCGAATTTCTTGGCTAATTTTCCTTGACGAATTTGAAAGTATCGTACCAAAAGATAAGTAACGACACTAATAGTTAAAATGAGCCCAATAATACTTAATACAGAATTTGTGTGAGGCCATGGCTTGTCTACAACTTTAAGAGGGGTGAGTTCTTTGATAAATTTCTTAATAGGTATTTCTTTCACATCTTTTAGGGTAGGGGGAAGTTCAGGAATTTCAAGATTTGGAAATGCTACAGATAAAGGTTTCCACAAGGCAAGACTTGAAATATTAAAGGGTAATTCGACATAGCCATGAATAATTAGCGACTCTCCATTGACCGATTGTAAATTAACCTTGTCGGGGATTAAATTAGGTTTATATTGTAATTTTTGGTATATGCGATTATTAATTATGCTTACTTCAGCTCCGCTGTCAATTAACGATCGGAAGTTTTGAGATCCTAATGCTAGTAAACAAGAACTTGGATTATTAGAAATATTTAAATTAAATAAAGGCAATTTTTGTGAGCTCTTTCCATTAGCTTCAACATGAAAAGAGCGTTTTAGTTTAAATGGGGATGTCGCCGGGAACCATTAAACCTAGGTGGATGGGGAGGGCGATGAACATACCTATTATGCTCGCAATTTCGACTGATGTGTCCCTGTTTATTGCAATTCCAACAAATAATATGTGGATTTCGCCGGAAAGGCGGTCGGTGTGTGAAATTTGACCTATTTGGAGAAAAGGGGGGTTTATTTATAAAATTAGACCTACTGGAATAAAAAGGTGGTTTAGTATCCTGAACACTATTAATGGCAGGTGGTAAACTAATTATGGACCGACACTCATTAGTACGATGGCCGTAATTATAACATTTTTGACATTTTTGCATGGGCCGAAGATGATCAATTTCCATTGGCTCATGATTATTGGTAAATCGAGGGGTAGAACGCTGATTTAGACGTAACGCAAATCGAGCTTGCAAATTTTGTTCTGTCATAGCCGAAACCGTGGCTTCTTGAAGAGTTTTAGGATTGTCGCGAATTAATTTTAGCTTTAACCGATCATCTAACAATCCCGTTATGAAATATCCTACTAATTGTCGCTGAACGTGTTCTAAAAGAATTTCAGCAGAATTATAAGCCTTATTTGCCAAAGAAAGTAAACGTTCAGCATAGATTTGTACATTTTCAGAAATATATTGTTTTGCTTGTTGTAAGATGACTAACGCATGTTGCGGGTCAACAATAGTGTCATATCGTGTGGCCAATTCCTTTTTTACAACTTCCCAAGTACAATTCGGGTGTTCCGTTAAATATCTATTCAAAAAATCGCTCACCGTACCTTTACTGGATTGATAAGCCACATATTTAACCTTATCTGTAGCAATTTCTGCCAAAAAGGAATATTTTTCAATACTTTTGATCCAGGGTTCAAAAGTTTTAGGGTCCCCCGAAAAAGACTCAACTAAATTAGAAATGCCATGATGCTTTAAAGTTGTAGACAGCCCACTTAATTCCCCAGTTAAATTCTGAAATAAAGTTGCAACTTCAGGATGTTCAGCCATAATCGAAAATTAACAAAGACAAAAGCTAACGTACCTTTTCAATGTGGAGATTACATGTAACTGGAGAATTCTGGCGTCTACAAGATGGCCTACGGCTACATATGAGGACTGGTTCACGTTGTTTCTGGTTCACTGGATCACGAGCACCATTTCTTATATCTGTAACACTACAGATAACAGACCATCAGCATAGGTTGTAGATCTTTTATTGAGAACATGGAATAGACATAGATCGGAAGGAGCTCTATTCAAGTCTGACTTACTGTCAGTTAATTCTGGCTTTATAAAGCATACAGCCATTAAGAATAATGATACATGACAGATTAACTTATTTGGAATTGAGAGTATAGTTTCTATACCTGCACTGCATCTTCCCTTTAATGTCGCGAAGTTCTGCCGAGTGTTAAACACATAGATCATGTGTAGGTTATAAATAACATATAAATAAATAAGATATTTAATGAGATCGTGCCTTTTGTCAAAACGAGCAGAGGTCATTCGTGTGTTGCCTGTAAATAACATATTGAACAGATAAGCAGAAGTTGTATATAGTTGAAAACGTCAAATATAATATAATGTCAAATCTAGCAAAGTTCTATGTAAAAATAACTTTGTCACACTTGATCATGCCAAATCTGATTAAAATCTCATAACAATTACAGTCTGAAAGGTGTTTACAGACAAAATATTCACGAAAAGTGGGCGTGACAACGCCCCTATGGGTCGGGCATGCATTTACATCAGTAGGTGCCATTGTCTCTTTAAAAATAATGCTGATGCCAAATTTGAAGAAAATCCATTAAGAATCGCGGCCTGTAGAGTGTTTACAGACTAAATATTAATATAGGTACCATCCTGTTATTGAAATGATTGATCATGCCGAATTTGAACAAAATGTGTTAATAATTGCAACCTGTAGAATATTTACAGACAAAATAATAACAAAAAAGCGGGATTGGCACCACCCCGCGGGGTAGGGCATGCACCCGGAGAAAACCCACGAGGTTAGACAGACGACCCTACTCTTTGTCATGGACAAGCTTGGGCTGGAAACCACACCACTTGACTCAATAAAAGACACACAGACAAGGGCGGCGGCATAATGTGTTCACATTATGAAATAAAATGGGCGGCGGCATAATATGTTCACATTATGAACTGAAATGGGGTTTAACGTCCTACTGTTCTGATCCGACTGAGCTAATGAAGACGGTTCACATTATGAATGTGGACGTATACAAATGGATACGAATGCAACTCAAACTGCAATGTGAGTGTGAATCTACTTCCACTTGATCAACCATTTTCTTTATTGCCAGTTTTTTGTTCCATAACGCGACAACCCGACAACCCGACAACCCGACATCACGACAACCCGACAACCCGACAACCCGACAATACGACATTTTTACCCGACATTACGACATTTTTACCCGACATCACGACATTTTTAGTGTCGTAATGTCGGGTAAAAATGTCGTGGTGTCGGGTAGAAATGTCGTGATGTCGGCTTGTCGGCTTGTCGGGTTGTCGTGTTGTCGGGTAGAAATGTCGTGATGTCGGGTTGTCGGGTTGTCGAGTTGTCGCGTTATGAAAGGCGACATCACGACAATACGACATGATACCAATCAGCCACCATACTCATCAGATAACATATATACACAAACACAATATATACACGGCAAGTAAATACAAACATTATAATTACATACACACAAACACAATATACGCATGTTCATTAAATACAAACAGACAAATAGTTTGGGGATGGGGTGTAGATAAATTGTATTAAATTGCTAGCCTAAATTTAACAAGACTGGAAAATGCAGTAAATATTATAAGCTTCGTAAAATCTTCCGAACTTCTAAAATGACTTTAAAGGGGGGAAATAAGCTAGATTATTACCACAAAATAAAACAACAAAAGATAAAATAAATAAATAGTTGAATCAAAGGAGAGCGGGGGGGGGGTACATTTAGTTAGGTCAGTTTAATTATTATTTAATAGAGTGGTTCTTTTCTTATCTGCAGAAATGAGAAATTTGCCAAGGTTCCGTATTTCGGATGTAGAAGTTGTACTTAATAATTGAATTAGTTTAAACATGTTAGGATTTCGTAAAAAGTATGGTTTGATAAACTGGTGACGCAATTCATTATAGCAAGGGCAGCCTATAATAAAATGAAATTCGTCTTCTATGTCATCTAGGTTACAAAGTGTGCACTTTCTTTCACTACGTTCTATTTTGTTGTATCGGCCTACTTCTATATTTAAATTATGCGCGGAAATTCGGAATTTGCTTATAGTTTTAAGGAAAATAGATTTAACGCTTTTTTTTAAATAGCTCTGCAGCGTAAAGTTAACGGTTAAATGTTGATAAATTATGCCTTTGGCGGACGATTTTATTTTTTCCATGTTTTCTTGGGCAAAGATATCATGTAACCTATTTTTTATAATTTGGAACGTACCATTGTTAACTTCTTTTAAAAGCAATATATATCCAAGACCGATTCTATCTAATTCAGTTTTAACAAATTTAATCCAACTGTCATTATTTAAAATCATATCTTCATAACAGGAGTTAAGAATAACATTATCAGTATTACGTAGACCAATCCAATATTTAAAAATCCTACATTTTCTATCTAAAATCAAAGGGTATCTACCGAGTTCGTTATAAATCATACTACTACAAGTTGTTTTTCGGACGCCAAGTAGTTTTTTGCAAAAAAATAAATGTAATTTTTCAATATCGCTAGCCGAATGTGTGCCCCAAATCTCGGCACCGTAATTTAAAATACTTTTGACGTATGTATCAAAGATTGATAATTTTGTTTCTACGTTAAAGTGATTTTTGTTACAAGTATTTGATAAGCTAAAAAGAGCTTTACGCCCTTGGTCCGCTAAGCGTTTTTGCGTGTTATTAAGTAGTTAAATTCATTGACAGTTTCTAAAACATTATTTTTATAGAACCAAATTTCGTTTTCTCTTATTTTACCACCGTTTCTGAAAATCATTATTTTCGTTTTTTCAATGTTTACGGTTAAGTCCCACGAATCGGTATAACTTTCAAGTGAGTATAATAATTTTTGTAAACCTTCAGGGGTTTCTGCAAATAAAACCATATCATCTGCGTACATTAATAAAAATAAATTGATCATTTGTAAATTAATAGATGGACAATTATCTGTTAGAAATTGATCTTCACAATCGTTCACGTACAGGGAAAATAATATCGGAGATAAAACCTCGCCTTGAAATAATCCATTTGAACATAAAAACATTGTTGAGAGTAGATTATCGTTTTTGACACAGCACCTGACATTGTCATAAAGTGACTTGATTATGCTAAACATACGCCCTTTAACGCCCTGTTTTAATAATTTGTACCATAAATTGTGTCTATTTACAAAGTCAAAAGCTTTCCTATAATCCACGAAGCAGCAGTAAAGTCTTTTTTTTTTATTAAGATATTTTCTAATTAAATAATGTAGCGAAAAAATCGCATCAGTAGTTGACATATTTTTTCTAAAGCCGAATTGTGCGTCCGTAATGAGTGAATACTGTGCGTCATATTTGATCAATCTTTTATTTAAAATACTTGTAAATAGTTTACCTAAACAACTGAGTAGCGTTATTCCTCTATAGTTGTCAGCATCGTTAACATCTCCCTTTTTAAAGATTGGGACAATACAGCCTATCGACCAACTTGTGGGGAAATAGCCTGAATCATAAACATTATTAAACAAATACTTAAGACATGGCATCAGTGTCATTTTACATTTAATTAGAAACTCATTTAATATTCCATCTAATCCACTCGATTTATTAGTCTTTAGGTTATCAATTGCAGAAGAAATTTCTGATTCTGATATTTCTAAATCTAGCTCTTGTGTATTCAAGTCAGTGGGATGATTTTCGTATTTATTCATATATTCCTCTACTGTTTCGTTGACTTTAGCATTCGTGGAACACAGGTTTGAAAAATGTGAATAAAACTCTTCAGTAGATAGATTTGATCGAACGGATCTGCCAGCCCTTTTAAAATATCTATAAAATTGTCTGGGGTTATTTTTTCTTAAAAAATCCAACATATTTCCTTGTTGTAATTTATATCTATTTTTTAATGTGCGCTCGGTTCTCTTATATTTTGTTTTGTTAGTAACAAGAGTTGAATGATTTTCAAGTGACTTATACATATTAAATGCATGAAGTGAATTTTTATAATCTTTAAATAGCTGTTTACATTCTTCATCAAACCACGGTTGGTCGAACTTAGCGGATGACCTTTTATTTTTAGTTACTTTGTGAGACCTACATATTTTAGTTTCACTGCAGAAAGGATGTATAATACTAACGAGCGCCCCTGAAAACTTTTCAATCGAGTAGTTTATGCTACGTTGATCGCGGTTTCCAATTTTACATAGTTCAAACAACTTATTAAATTCGTTACTAACAGCATTAACAACGTGGACTGAGTTTTCTTCATTCCATCTGAAAATAGAGTTTATATGGTTGTCTGAATTTACACAATCAGTATTATCAAAATTTATACAATCATTGTTATCGGAATTTGTACAATCAATGTTATGAACATTATTATACACAATATTTCTTGTGTCAACCGGGCTACACATTGTGAAGCATACAGGTGCGTGGTCAGAGTATTGGTTAAACATACCACTCTGGAATGTCAATATTTTAGAAAACGTTTTCTCATCACATAAGACATAGTCTATTAAACTTGTGCCTCTATTGTTATAAAATGTGATTGCCCCACTTTTATCTTCCTCATGTCGGCCATTCACAATTCTCAGACCGGTTGTTTTACACAAAGAAAGTAAGTTTCTACCAAATTGATTTACATTAGGGTCAGTGTTATTTCGCTTACTAATAGTACATGTATCAGGTGTATGTTATAACTGACGACAGATTATCTAAACATGTTTTAGACAAACAGTCCAGATCAATGTAATCATTGTTAGTACTTGTTCTACTATTAAAGTCACCGAAGCAAACTATGGTTCCTTTTGATTTATATTTAAGTATACAATCTTCTAAACAAGTAAATAGATCGACATCATATTTATCATAGAAGACACTATTAATTGGTGGGAAATAGTTAGCTATCAAATATAATTTATCGTGTGAATCTTTATTACGAGATACTTCTAGTACCACGATGCTGTTTTCTTTAGTTTCTAAAATTGTGCAATACCTGCTAATTAAAGTTTTAATAAATATGACAATACCACCGCCTTTTGCTTTAGCCCTGGGTATACAATAATATGTATAATTATCTAACTCTAGAGATTGATTATCTTCGGGTTTTATCCAACATTCGAATAGACATACAATATCATACTGGCATATAATATTAACGAAGTCACAGTCAATTACTTTATCTTTTAGTGATCTGCAAATATTCCAAGATACTACATTAATTGTATTCCCCAACAAGTCCTACGCTATCTCATGTCCCAGTCTCTCCGGCGTCGATCCGTAGCGTGCTCGCTTGGGTGGTTGATAGTATCGGTTGGTCTCAGAACTCTGTGTAGCTGCCGTGGCTGGTAGATTACGTCGTGGGGTTTCATCTAACATTTCTAATGGACTGGTTTCACCTGCGTATAGCTGGCCGTCTATGAAAAGTTTATCTCTTATGAGACGTGTGCGGTGTCCTGACAACCGAAAGCGTCTTTCTATGGGGTATAGCTGTTTCCTCCTCTCTTGGATAGCTGCAGGGAATTGTTCACTGATTCCGTAAGGCGTACCTTTAAGTATGTATCCACGCTTCTTTATTTCCCTGAGATCATTGTAGTAGATGAAACGGGCCACTATCGGGCGATGTTTACCATTCATGATTTTGCCAAATCTGTGTACATTGCCGAATTCCACACAATGATGTATTCCTAATTCATGGTTGAGAAAACCTCTTAATTTAGCTTCAGTGTCTTCGGGATTTGATTCTTTTAATCCACTAAAAACTAGATTGTTTTTCATTGATCTACACTGTAGATCTAATAGTGTGTCTTTAATTACACCGTGATCTTTAATCAAGGTTGTAATATCGGCTATGACTGAAGGAGAAATTTCAATACATGAGTTCACTTGCACTTGGATACCCTTTATCTGTTCTTTGTTTAAAGTGATTTGTTGGTGAGCTTCTTCACACATGTTGTTAATTCTCTGAGTAGTGCTCTCTAATTCTTGACTTTTTACTTGAATTTGTTGAATAATATTTTCAAGGTTTGCTACTTTTGTACAAATGTTATGCAAAGAAAGTTGAATGTCATCAATCTTTTCCATATGCACTTCGATATTATCTAGCCGTTTACATATCTTATTGAGCAAGGACTTTATACTACCCTTTTCAATTTCAACCTCAACATCCATTTCTCTCTGGTCAGACATAATTTTACTTTATATTCTCTCCATTTGATAAACTGAGTTCGTAAAATCCACAGCAAACACAAGTACATGTACAAGTAGACAGACGATATTGCCCTATACATGTAGTTGACACATTTGTTTAGAATAGAAGTTCATTATAATAATCTCTAGTGAGGAGCTCTACAATAACACGTCTTACTCTGCCAACAAAGGCGTGCTTGACTGTAGGTCCTACTGGATCAGGTCCGACATCTCTACTATGTGACGAGTCTCGTCGTGGACATTCTGCTGGGATTTAATCTAACTTAATAATGCCCTAGCAACGCGTACACCCCATCCATCCCTCAATTCATAAAGCAGTATCCGGTTTAACCAAGTCTTCTAGTGAGATATCACTTAATCTAAAACACTATCTAAGAAAACACTGATATACACATCATGTAACATGTTCTGAGTGAAGTTTTAGACATACTGACTGACTGAGTTTAGTGAAATATTAATACAGTCAAATTATTTTTGCACCTTTAGATAAGAGGAAATTAATCTTTTCCTTCTGTTCAATCTTCGTTTTAAAACACCAGAGTTACCGTCAGTATAACTTACGTTGTATCCACGGTCCTACAGGATATTGTTAAAATAACTCTTATACGGTCGAAAAATTGTAATTTTTGCACCTTTAGATAAGAGGAAATTAATTTTGTCCTTCTGTCCGATCTTTGTTTTAAAACACCAGAGTAAAGCTGTCATCATATTGTCATTGTCAGTATAATTTATATCGTATCCTGCGTCATTGACTAAATATTTCACTGTTTCTAATGTACCTAGATAACAGCTATGATGTAATAGATAATTACATTTATCATAGTCATCCTCGTCTATCAGGATATCTTTATATGGTCGACATATTGTGATCTTCGCACCTCTTGATATCAGAAAAATAATCTTTTCCAGCTGTTGAATCTCTGATAAGAAACAACATAATAATGGAGTATCATTATCGTTATCTATACGGTGTATATCTAATTTCACTACATTAACCAAATACTTAACAGTTTCAATGGTTCCATCTGCACAAGAACCATGTAGTAAATTGCAGTTATTGTTATTTACTGTATACAAATCACCACCATTTGACGATAATAACATCAGTTTATCAACAGGGTTAGTCTTAGACGTACTACAATACACAGCTGGTGTCAAACCATCATTGTTTTGATGGTTAACATCCAACTTGACGTCGTTAACCAAATACTTAACGGTTTCAGTGGTACCAGACCAACAAGCGGGGTGTAGTAAACTGCCGTTAGAGTTATCTACTGTATACAAGTCACCACCATTGGACGATAATATCATCAGTTTATCAACAGGGTTAATCGTAGACACACTACAATACACAGCTGGTGTCCAACCATTATTGTTTTGATGGTTAACTTCCAACTTCACGTCGATAACCAAATACTTAACAGTTTCAGTGGTACCAGTCAAACAAGCGTGGTGTAGTAAACTGCGGTTGGAGTTATCTACTGTATACAAGTCACCACCATTTGACGATAATAACACCAGTTTATCAACAGGGTTAATCTTAGACACACTACAATACACAGCTGGTGTCAAACCATCATAGTCTTGATGTTTAACATCCAACTTCACGTCGTTAACCAAATACTTAACGGTTTCAGTGGTACCAGACCAACAAGCGTGGTGTAGTAAACTGCGGTTGGAGTTATCTACTGTATACAAGTCACCACCATTGAACGATAATAACATTAGTTTATCAACCGGGGTAATCTCAGACTGACTACAATACACAGCTGGTGTCAAACCATCATTATCTTGATGGTTAACATCCAACTTGACGTCGTTAACCAAATACTTAACGGTTTCAGTGGTACCATATTCACCAGCATGGTGTAGTAAACTGCGGTTAGAGTTATCTACTGTATACAAGTCACCACCATTTGACGATAATAACATCAGTTTATCAACAGGGTTAGTTTTAGACTTACTACAATACCCAGCTGGTGTCCTACCATCATTGTCTTGATGGTTAACATCCAACTTCACGTTGTTAACCAAATACTTAACAGTTTCAATTGCCCCATTTATACAAGCATGGTGTAGTACACTGCGGTTTTTATCATCAACAACGTTAAAATTAGCACCTTTCATTAACAAATATTTGAATTTTTCAACTGAGTCAACACATGCTATTAACATATTTACATTAATAAGATCGATGTAGCTTTCACTTAGAATTAAAATATCGAAAATGGCCCGGAACGTGGTAATATCATTTAACATAAGAGCGTTTATCAGAAATGGCTGCCTTAGTTCGTCTTTTATTTCTAAACGGTTTAATTTTTCAATAAAATATTGGAGGCATTTAGTATTTACAACTGCAAGCGCTTCTAAGAATGGAGATCGGCCCTCGTGATCGGACTCATTAACCGGACATCCAGCTTGAGTTAACAGAACAAGAACATCATGGGAATTGATGTCATTCCTTCCACCTTGAGCAGCACAAGCTGCATGGCTGGGTAATCTCCCCTTGTTATCTCGTTCAAACACAGAAGCACCATTTTTAATTAAGATTGAAACAGTTTCTGTTTTCCCCCTGCCTGCGGCCAGGTGAAGTGCTGTGCAACCATCTTTGTCTTTAGCATTTAAATCGAAACCCCTTTTTACGAGAAAATTAATTATATCACTAACATCGTGGATAGAATCACAAGCGTTATGAAGAATCGTTCTTGATTTGTTATCTAGTGATCTTATATCAAAGTTTGTATGTTTAGCAGCAACATGTTCAATAACATTAAAGTCGCTAGAATATACAACAAAGTGTGGCAATGTTACTAGGTCATCATATTTGAGAGCTTTCAATAAGACATCTATTTTTTCAATTGGTTTAATTTTCGAAATAACAGCAAGACTGATCGCATCCCACCCAAATTTTGTTTTCTTGTCAACCAGTTCAGGCAAATTGTCTTGAAAATATCTAAGAATTTTTTCAAGGCAATCAATGTCACCGTAAAGAGAAACATAATGCAAAAAATGTCCCGATTCTTCTATTGCGTTTATATCCCCTAAGCTGAGGTGATTAATGTTGCGTAAAATATCGTTTATGTTTATATCTTTATTATTAAGAAACCTTGACAAGAACCTGATGTCAAGAAAAGCAGAATGGGTCAAAATAACACTTTTTTCATTACGCAGTTCCATAATAAAACGAGAGGAAAGTTCGTCAAAGTTGTCGATGACAATGCAGTTGCACTGATCTTCTGGTTTTATACTAAAAACTGTCATCAACATTTCAAAGGGACAATATTCTAAAGCCATTTTAATGAAATTTTCTGAAAAATGAGTTAAGAACGGCACCGCAACAAAATCCCGCAATGAAATCATTTTAATAAAATTTTCTTCAAAAATGCGAATAAACGTTTCTGAAAGGCCGATGATTTGTTCACGAGCTATACATATTTCAAAGTTATTGTAAATTTCGTCCTTGATTGCTTTGATAACTTTTTTTACTTTATCATTGGGATGTTCTAGATCTGTCTTCGGCACACTATGTAAACAGAATACCATACTTAATGCTGTGTATATGTCTTTATTTCCATCCCAAAACATTTTTAACTCTTGCAATATGAAATCATGGGGCGATCTGAAATCAGTCGGTAATTGACCACACTTTAAGTCACCGCCGAAAGAGGCGATAGCCGGAAAACCAAAGTATTCGCCGGTTTCTAAAATACTGGTAATTTTATCGTCATGTACTTTATAAAATTGCAGTATTTCTTTTTTTTCATTATAGTTTAAGGAAAATTCGCCTGAATGAAGTGTAAGTTCTGTTTGGATAGAGAATAATTTGAACCCCTTTAAATGACATTTAGAAGAATTATAAATATTATCCCTCATAATATAAATAAAGGCCAGCTGATCCCTTTCCTTTCGGATTCGAAAATTTTCAAAATGTTTAGGCCATTGATCCTTACGTTCCTTCAATGTATTATATTTACCATACATATCATCCACCAGTATTAAATACTTATCATCCTCAAAGTTAACTTCTTTTAAATCACTGGGCTCATCTATCAGCAATGGTGTATACTGTTGGTTGTTTTCAACAAATTTGTTGGCGATCATCTTTGAAAGCGTGCTTTTGCCGTCGCCTGCAGCTCCTATTATACCTAGGATTTTCGATTTCGTCAGTATCTTCAAACCTTCATCATAAGCTCGGGTCTTCACATACTCCTTTGCCTTCACATCAGTAAGACTGGCTTTAGTGTCGTCTAAAGAATACAATAATATTATAATTAAAGTACGGAATTTAATACATGGGAGACAGTGAGGAGTGTCGAGTTAAAGAAGTTGAATTCACTATTGTAATATTATTCAAAATATTTCGTTGAGCTTAAGGTAATTAAATCTACCTTTCAGAGTCCTCAGCTGTTGGCTATCTCTATTCTTCTCACCTGTAATAAAATATAAACAACAGGTTAGTCAGTCCCCGATTACAAACCAGGGACACTAGTACGAAATGATGAATGTCTCAATATTCGAAGACATTATCTCTAGGGTTTACGAGGACCTGCAGATTATTAACATATTTAGAAAATTATAAGCGTAAATAAAAATGGAATTAAGCGCAGGTTACTGCTTGGAATATTTTTGAATACTTACCCAACGGCTTCGACAAATCTGTGATTTTATCCAGTTGATGAATTTCACTGAACTTAAAAACAAAACGAAAGAAACTTAGCTTTTTGTGTTTGAAACACACAATGTTATAGACATTTTGGTATAGTTACAGTTATAAGCACATATGTTTGATTTAGTCATAGTTAATACAATTGCTTTAGTTTTGTCGAAAACTTGATTGAGACGTTTATTCTTCTGTGCATTTCTCGAAGTTTCCAGAAAAGTAGGACGTTAAACCCCATTTCATTTCTCTATGAAGTGCATCTTTTGTATTTCATTGTTATTGTCGTTGCATATTATCATATTATTATTCAGTTGTAAGGCGTTTGTCCTATGGGTAAATTCTGGCAATTAATGAACGTATAGTCCCCTGATAGTTTCCGATCAATAGACAAGCAATCTGATTAAAACACAGATCCAATTTCATTTCGTTTTTTATACTTTAAAATATGGTTTTACTTGTCTTTACTACACTGGGATCTGGAAGAGTAGTTATCATTAACGTTTTCGGCTTTAAGTGAGGGATTACCCAATGACACAGTCTGTCTCAGCGAGCTTAAGGCGTGTGGTTCACGGAACTGTGGGTAATCCGCAAGAAACACCAAGTGTCTGACGTCATAGGGTCAAAAACCACTTGTATGACCTCTGATGCGTCCTGTCGCTATAGGCCATCGAAAGTATAAAAAAAATAAAACGAAATATAGATCTGTATTTAACTCAGATTGATAGACAGGAATAGAAAAATAACTTACATATTCTTTGTTCGAATGTGTCTCCAATCTATTAATTGTAGAATCGTCGCCATCTTTCATGTAACCTATAAGAACAAGTTAGAAATAACAGATTCCGTCTTCTCATGCACTATTTATTTCTCACTATTGTGGCTATTTTGACATTATATGAGTGTCATATGTTTCTCTACTTTAGCAACATGTTACTGAATAATAGTGTAGTATATCTTATAGAACAGTTCGTGAGACAAAATAGGCTGAACATATGCAAAACAAGGGGTTGCCTAGCAGCGTACGCCCCGATTAAGGAAGAGATGGACGGGAGGCAGGAAGTTTCGATTCGATACGTGTAATTATTGAAAGAAACAAGATCCTTCTTCAATATAAACAAATATTTTAAGCTTCATTAAGATAAAATAAAAACTGTAATCTCTAGATTGTTCACTATTTGCGTACGCGGGACAGCCATTTTGTCAGTCAGCTTCGTTCTGATTTTCATAAAATTCGAACTCCTCCTTCATTATGGGGATAAAAGTTGTGGCATCCAATTATGGTGTATCGGTTATATATTTAAACGACAAGGTATAAATCAGATAACAAGCGTTCTTTAATGCTAACATACTATAGGGGTTATTTTAGTTCTATTTAAGATATTGACGTGGTTAAACAAATGGGTGACAACGAGAACTAGGTTAAGTAGGTATTTGACCGGATTCAACTTTCTTATACTAACTCACAGACTGTACCTGTCACCATCCATCAATGTCTAGAGGTAGGTTACTTGTGTACAGTTATTTTCTATTGATTTTGCTGCAACATGAATGGTTTAAAAGATATTTTCTATCAGATTTTACGCTGTGTGTTTTTCACCACAAGAGTACCATTAACATATATGTCCAATATCTTGTGAACACTCTCTGAAAATCTTGTAGAATGTGGTAACACACAGACATATAGGGGGTCTGAGAAAAAAGAAATAATTAAATATAAATGATTTTGTTATGTCCAATATCTTGTGGAACTCCTGTGGTGCCAAACACATGAAAATATGGGCGTATAAACTAAACTATGACAGTTATCTTTATATGCGCAATCAGACAATGGAGAACGTTTTGTTTCAAAAATAAAATCACGGATAACGTTATCATTTATCTTAAATGTTTATTTTAATAATAATTTCTCTTGTTGAATTTAAGCGTTCTTTAAGGCTGTGAGGTTTATTTTTTCCAGTAAAGTTTAATTGTGCAGATATAAAAGAATTCATATTAAAGAGTGATTCCCGGTAAAGTTAAGTTGTATCTTCTATCTGGGCTGTCGGCGCCAAAGTAGGGAATCTTATAAAAGACTGTTGCAATATTGCAAGCGGGAAATAATCAAGTATGGTGCTAGGGCTGCGGCAGATGCCTGTTTTATACATCTTCTGATATTTTGTTAAAATGAAAACAAAATTCTGTACATAAATAATAAATAAATTACTGTCAACTAAAGCACCGCTAGGTCCAATCAACATAGATTATGTTTTGCCTTTGTTTAGTTTTAAACGGTATAAGACAACACAGGGCTGGTCTTTTTTTTCTTTTTTTTAAACAATATTTTATTCAGGTTGTCTGAATGGGATTGGGGAACAGGCTTAGTTTATGTAAAACCCCTCTCCCTAAGTAATTTGTATATACATATTATTAATGAAAAATGGGTGTATATATATAGTTAAAATGGCAAACACATACATATTATATAAACATAATAAAATGGGTGAAAATGTGCAGTATATATAGTAATTAATAATTATACATATGCAAGCAAAGTGAGGATTATTTGATAATAAACAAAATTAGATAGACTAGCCAAGATTATACATTAAAATATTACTTGATCGAATTGAGTTTAGAATCTGTTTGACATATTAATAAACTTATGGACCTGGTTAAAAATATTAGTATTAATTTCTAGACTGTAGGTTTTGGAGCCGAATAAAAGACAGTTTATATTTTTAAAATCATATTGTAATTTGTCAATGGTTTCTGTTCGTGCATTTGAATGTAAGGAACATCGCAGAAGGTAATGATCGGGATCTTCAAATATGTGACCGTAGAGGCATGCGGGACAAATTTATGACCCTGCAGGCTGGTCTTTATGTTACAGATTGCTGAAAATTATTTTTAATGTCGTATTCATCGGGTTTCGAAAGAGTCTGCCAGATAGATAATGATAACAGATTATGGTGAAATGTTCATATGTCATGACAGGCGTCGTTTCAACGGTAGGCCTAACTAAGACTTTAATATTCATACAAGTTTATAATTATCCATACTTGAATTTAAACATCACTAGACTTATATTAATTCCGTGCATGTCGTCATAGAATAGCTGTCGAAATTTTCAATATTTAATTGATCAAATATAAGATGCACCATGTAGTTTCTACATGTTTGTGTTATAATAATGTCTAGTGCTAGGCTACAGCAGGCGAGCGGTGATCTATCTATTGTCCGTGGAAAGGTTAGGAAATTAGAAAAAAAAAATTAATGTCACTTCATAATAGTTAAAATCGACTATCAAATATTTTTTTTTCTTGTTTTTTATTAAATTTTATTTCTCATTACTAAAGGCAAATCTGTGAGTAATGATCTAGCTACGATAATGAAAAGAACTTTCGAAAAAGGCCTACATTTGATAAAAAAAATGTAAAATTCTTAATTCACGAGTATAAGGCCTGTACTACTTATTTACGCGAGGTTTCATTTCAGGCTTCGCAACTGGTAGAAATATGGTGAAAAATACATTTACAATAAAATTATCTAAACTTTTTAGATAAAATTAAATTTTCCCATTAGCTAGATTTATCTAAGATAATAAAAATTACAACCAACTTCATTTCATTTATTTTATGCTAATCATTTACAATTAACTTGTTCATAGTAGGTAATTAATAAAATTATTTCAAAAATGTAATTTATTATTATAAACATTCACAGGATTATTTTTATGCAAAAACAAAATGGCAAATTGATATACAAATTGACATGTATTTTTCAGATCACTTTCACGATTTCAAATGACAGGCACAGATTATAACGTGACGGTTTAATCTCACTGTGCCACCCAATCAACTGGTGTTATAGGGTAGTGGTGTGAAAATGTAAGTAAACAAAGGATTATAGACTGTATCCTTATTAGTACTGTTCACCTAGTTAAGATTTAATTATTTTAATTCTCAAGGAGGTCAAAATTTAGTTAATTTGGCACAGTAAAATGAAGAAGATCGGAAAAAGCCACCCAAATATATTTAAATTTATTAACATTGCGTTGAAAGAGCAGACTTGTGCTGAAAATACCATAGTTCAATTGGATAACGGGGGACGATTGCCCCATAAAAGGTGAAAATAAAAGAATAGAAGAATCTATTCATGATCCAAAATAGAACTGTTAAATGGAGTAAATGGAGTAAAAATGTGCAATTGAATATACTGACGTCAGATCACAGTTAGTAGGGTTATGATTTATGGTTGATACATGTATTTGTTGTTACTTTAATGTAATTTATTGTGAATAAAGTTGTTAATCAGTCTAAACCTAGTAGTTTTAAAAAGCGGACTATACTTTTAACACCATTGTATTCGATAATCCCCTTGCTTGATTAATCCCCCCATCATAGCGGGTGGCACAGTGAGGTGTCCCCAACGTGACTCATCAACAACCAAGTTAAACCGTGGTGTCGGACTATTTATACCTTATGACCACAGGCACCTGAGGGTGTTAAAATAAATTAAAATAAAACTTCTTACTACTGCTTAACTATATAGAGTATAATACTATACTATAGTCAAGCAGTAGTAAGAAGTTTTATTTTAATTTATTTTAATCCCTTCAGGTGCCTGTGCTTATGACCAACTTATACATCAACTCTAATACTTTATTTCTATTTCAGTGCTTATCCGGTTTTCACAGTCTAATTACACATCCTTCATATCTTAACTTTCAGCACTTAACCAATTTGACAGTCGGAGGATAGTTTTCACATTTATTGGTTTCAGTTTATTGGAAGAATATATTTAGGGTCCCCCCATCCATGTTTAAGTCTAATAATAGGTTTCTTTCATGATTTTAAGCTTTCAGAATTAACACAACTCAGTGCTTATCCAGTTTCACAGTCTAGTTATATATTTTACATATCTTGGTTTGCAGTACTTATCCAGTTTTACAGTCATAATATAGTTTACATGTATTGGCCTTTTATACATAGAATTAATATATTTACGGTTTCTTTCTTCCAGATTTATACTCTTATAATTAGGTTTTATCCTTCGGGACTTCCAGCTTATACATACACACTTCTCTTTATATTATTGTTTATCTATAGCTCAGGTTAATTGGGTTTCCATTAATAGTGTTAATACACTGATCTTTTTATAAATAATAGCATTCACCTTCTTTAATCCCTGTAAGAGTTTTCCGTTGTGTAGGGTTAATCCATAATGGTCCCCTAATCAAAGGTGAATTAAACTTTAATTGTATTTAATTCTTATCTTTGTTGCATATTCTGTATATATTTGCCTCCTATTCACATTTTTGTATCATTTGCAAACGAAGATTCGACAAAATATTTCAATTAGATTACAGAAATAACCACTTAGAATCAAAATAAATTTGCTTAAAAATTAAACAGAATTAAATGACATTACTTCCGGTGATAATGAAAAAGTTAAATTAATTATATTAAATCATAAATGGCATTACGATTCACATGGTTAAAGTTTTATGAAAACCGGATAATAATTGACACATCCGAAAATCGTTTATTTCTCTCCAACTGAATAAATTAGAAAGGATTTTGTGATATCTATATGACCGAATTGTGTTTATTTATCGGTTTATGTAAACTTAAAGTAAAACTTTTCCAAACGTAGCAAAAAACATTCATTTGAAGGGATAAAAATACAATAAAGCGGAGAGAGAGAGAGAGAGGGGACAGAAATGGGGTTTAACGTCCACTCGATAGAAACTGGGTCATTTGTGGACTAACATATGGTTTCATTTTATTTCAATAATTCGTTTGCGCGTAGGGGTCTTTAGCAGTGGGAGGAAACCGGAGTGCCCGGAGGAAACCCACGAGGTTGAGAAGGCGCCCCTATCTCCATGTTACGTACGCTCACACCAGGGATTGAAACCACAACCGCAAGCCAGAGGTGACCGGCCAGCTAGAGGTCGAAGCGCGGCACTCTAGACCACTAGGCCATCCCAACCCCCCACAATAATGCGTCACTTTCATTCTTTATTTTAAATTGTAATCAGTTTGATATTACGTACATTTCTTTTGCGCATTAAATGGTGTCACTTTTATGAAAAATCCAATAATAATTGATACTTTTAGAGAGAGAGGGAGAGAGAGAGCGAGAGAGGGGGGTGGGGGGGGTTGAACGTCCACTCGACACAAACTAGGTCATTTTAGGACTAGGCTAATACTTTCTCAGGCAAAATAACTTGAAAAGTGACTCATGCAACTGCTTTTATTACAAACTAATTTTTGTAATGACACTTGGGACCACGAACAATAAATAATTAATCTAGGACCCAAAAAACCTGATTTAGCCAATGGCAGCTGACGAAATTTACTAAGAGAAAATACTGTGTAAAATTCTATAAAAAAAATTCTTGATTATTGTAAAATTATGGCAATATTTTTAAAAAGGACAACTTCGGTGGTTTTGGACATTTGGTATTGTCACAGAACGTTCAAAATTGCTTTGTCCTCTAAGTCACACACACTTTCCAAGTAAAACCGAAGACATCGCAACGATGCAACAAGCAGTTCCTGGTCACAGGTCATGGAATTTCTTAAGAATGACAAAAAGAAAAAAGAAATATTGAGAAAGGCCAAAATTTCGCCGAGTTGTAAAAAGAAACATTTCAACCGAGAAAAAATGTTCCGATAGATGTTTTTAATTAAATCGATCATAATGATCAGACATCACTTCCTATCAGATGTTATTGATTTTGTTAAGAATCTTAAACAAGAAAAGAAATGAAATGGGGTTTAACGATTCTTCTGCACCTAACTGGGCTAATGGAAGACGGGCATACGCCATACAGTGTGCTATGAGGGAAATTTCGCCCGGGCAGCGGCGCAACGGACTACTCTTATATCGAATTCCAACAGCCAGGGGATCTTTTACGTGCACTCCAATGTATACACGGGCACTCCTTCTGCATCACTGACAAGGGGAAATCAAAACAAAGACTTATTAACTAAATTATAACTGTAAAGTTTTCAATCGGGCGAAATTTCCCTTTTTAACACGTTAAAAGTTGCACAAAACATTTGGTTATCAACCAATTTTAAAACTTCCAAAATAGGCACGAAATGACCTACTTATATGCTTGCCATCAACATTTGACCTGATTCTGAAGATTTTGAAAATTAAGGAAAAGAATGCACCGTAAACTACGGAAGCCCATAAGGGTCAATCAAATGAAAAAAAATTATTCTGACTATCTTGTAATTACAAGATAGCTATCTTGTAGTTATAAGATAGGCTATCTTGTAATTACAAGATAGCCAAAGCCAATAAGGGTCAATCAAATGAAAAAAAGAAATATTCCATTACAAGACAGCCAAATCAGTTTTCTTTTATTACAAGATACTGTAACACAACATTAAGCAGCTGTGGTTTATAGCTGTCGTACAATTAGTATATATATGTGTTACACGTGCATTATTTGAGTTAGTTAATTAGTCACTATCTTCTCGTATTATTAGATAATATTATATGATTGTCCGTTTAATGAAGGCTTCTAGTATATAATCTTTTAGAGGCATTTAGTAACTGGAACGAGCATTAAACTATAACACATACTTATGGAAGAACAATTACTGATTTATTTAGGCGACGTTTCGAAGAGTATTCTCTCAACGTTTTCAAGCAAGTGCAATAACAAATGTGTATGGCAATTATATATACACATTTGTTATTGCACTTGCTTGAAAACGTTGAGAGAATACTCTTCGAAACGTCGCCTAAATAAATCAGTAATTGTTCTTCCATAAGTATGTGTTATAGTTTAATGCTTCTAGTATATATGTATTATAACTTGTGAATGGCTGTTAAATACTAATAAGGTTGTGGATAACACCATGGCCTTATAAATGATCTGAAGTTAGAAGCTTAAAAGAGACGATGGAAGACAATCTTATCGAGAGGCCACAGACCGGGGACTGCTCTACAAGACAGAACGAGGGCATGTGACAATGGAAGCAGACGTGAATTTGGACGCTGGTCATTATGACTACAAACTAATGTTATGTTCCTGTGTGCTCTATTGGTTGTAGACTTATAGATGTATTTGTAATGTCCGTTCCTGCAATGTTATAATAAAGAAGTCCAATTCACAGTTATTATCGATTATGTTACAATACTGAGAAGCCCGCTAGGGTCAATCAGATGAAAAAAACCTAATTTATTTCAAGGTCGTCCCACACTGATTTATTGATTCAAAATGTCGAAAATTATACAAAGATAAGAAAATTATTGGGAATTGGTCTATGGATGGAATAATATTCGTTAAAACCCAATCCGGAAATGTTATACTTATCAGAACGGAACGTGATTATACGAAGCTCGAAGAATCATTAAGCCTCAAGATAACCATAAAGAAATCGCATCTTCAAAACAAAGATCAAGATCTAACAGAAGTAAAGTCCACTGATTAAATCTGATATGCTGTACTGACTGAATAGTGCAATAGTATCTTTTAACTAATAAATAAGACCCGATAACTGATAATTACTAGATAAATGGAAAACATAAAACACAACTTGTTCTTACATTTGAACATTGGTTTAAAACATTGGTTTAAAAATATAATAAGATTATAAATTTTAAGTTACAAAATGCATTAGATATAATGAAATATTTCCTTAAATGAGGAAAGAGGATTACCAATAAAGCAATATTAAGTTCCATTTATAACATACAGCTAAATGTTTTAATTGTAAAGACACCTCCAAATGTTACTATCTACGTAGGTCCCTCAAAAACCATTTGTCTTTAAGCACGGTTTTATAAATCGATTTATATCATGTATTGAAATCACTGGTTATAATGATAAGAGCGATATGCATATTGTAAAGATACTGAATAAGATTGGCGAGTGTTGTTTCAACAACCCTGTTGAATAGTCTAACACAAATTCGATGTTATCACAAGCGCGGACCTCGGAGAGAGACTTTTAAAAGCCCAGTCAGAAATTATTTCACCTGTAAAGATACTGTCCAAAACATAAGCAAAGATTTCGAATATCATATTATCTAATCATTATCAATTAGTTCAACACATAATTTTGAATGAAAGTTTATATTATATTGTGTAAATAAGGAAAAACTATGTACGTGTCCATTTGAAGTGTATCTAAAATTAAATAACTGGCCTGATGTACATTTACGTGTATAGGAAATCCTAAAACCAACCACTGTAATACAAACTAGAATGACTTGTTATTCTAAATCCATGCATGTTATAGTCTTTATGTACACATACAAGAAATGATTATACTATTGGCATAGGGTTTCGCTTACACGAAACGATCTTCCATTTCACTGTTCTATTTATGTCCAAGATATAAAATGATATTTTATTTAGTAGCATACTAAGCTTAACAATGTCATGTATGAAAAATACTAACTATACTGATTAAACACAAAATATGTATATTGAAAGGACACTGAATAAGATTGATGAACTAGCATAAATTCCGTGTTATTACAAGCGCGGACCTCAGCGAGAGAGTGTCTTCAAATTCACTTTATGTCTAATAACATTGCTTTCTTAATACGCTAAGCCTAAGTAGCCTATAGTCCCTGAAACTTAAATAGAAGTTTACACCGAATCTATATTTGGGGTCTCTTATTATTGCAACAGTTATCATTTAGTTAAACATATGAATGGAAGCTTATTTTATACTATGTGTGTGTGTACACTTGAAGAATATTTAAATTGAAATAACCAGTCAGATGTATCACGTCTCTAAACTCATACCCGTGCATAGGAAACCCCCTTAACCCTTTACTGTAACGGAAAGCTTGTTAAAGTGGATTTTTAGAACTTTCAACATAATATTTCAGTTATAAAAGATCTGATGGTTGAATATTTTATCTACGTGTATGTCACAACTTTGCAATTAGTATCGTACTTATGACCATAATCGTCTTGTATACGACAATGACTTAATATCCATACCAAACAACAGTGTCATAAAGTTCTAGTTTACAAATTAGTATGTTCCTCTGATAAAAAGGCCTTGGTGAATATTTTTACCCCAAATACAATGTGATTATAAGCGCGGACCTCAGAGAGGGACTACCCTTCATTTTATCATACAAGTTACCTTAACACATGCGATGGATATGTCAAGCGTAAGGCTATTTCCTAATATTTGAAGAGAAGTCTAAACTACACCGAATAAAAATTTGATGTATAGACAGATATGTGTAAAATATAGGCTTACATTGATCTCATCGATATACAAATCAGACTCGTCATCTTTTATAGTCATTAACAAAAAAGACTTTTTTTTTTTCTTTTTTTTTTTATTTGTAATAATACATTCTACAAAATAGTATTTCTCTAAGAATAGATTTTGGAGAAAGCCTTCCTTCGCCTTAGGTACCTTGCTTTAGTATTGGTGCGTAGTCCTCACCCTGTGTGTCAGAAGCACACAGGAATTAGTTTTGTTGGCTGTTTTTCTAGCGTGTATAAAAATGAGCATTGCATACAAACCCTTTTTAACCAGATTATAATACTTATAGTAATAATTTTAAACATCTGAAATGCTACTGTTAACGACTAAGATCAGTCATGTCTTATTTCGATCTACACTCAGATATTGACCAAAACCAAAGAACCTTTTGTGTATAATGTATACATGTATATATATTTGTTACATTAGTTTTTCTAGAAATGACTCGCATAAATTTTCTATATTATTTTTCATCCTGTTTATATGCCCAATAGAGAGATTATTCTATGTCTCTTATGTATATACGTTGTTTTCACCTTTTTATATTTGTTGTTTAAAACATGTTCACTTTAAATTGTACCACGTGTCGTCATCCCTGCTATCTTCCGTCTTAGTTTTGTTATCATCGTGCTCACCATTCTCGTCGTCCTCGCCATCATCATATCAGTTGTACATCTTCCTTTATCACGATTCCAAATTAAGGCTTTTGCTCTTTAAATACCACCCAGTAGTCGCAGCTAGTTTGCTCCTTTTACTTTCTGGCGATATTCATCCCAACCCTGGCCCAAGCAAACTCAAAATAATTCACTTAAACATTAGAAGCCTGCAAAATAAACTAGACCTACTGTCCACTGATT
Source organism: Patella depressa (assembly GCA_948474765.1). Classification (NCBI taxonomy): domain Eukaryota; kingdom Metazoa; phylum Mollusca; class Gastropoda; family Patellidae; genus Patella; species Patella depressa. The sequence goes on along the minus strand of OX419720.1, from coordinate 72,445,686 downwards.
TTCCCGACGTTGATGTTATTACTCTGTCTGAAACGTGGATAAATGATTCTATTAAAACTGACATAATACGGTTAAGTAATTTTCATGAACCCGTTCTTGTTAACCGATCTGACGGACAAGGTGGCGGAGTAGGCATCTACGTTCGTGAAAACCTATACTACAAACGTCGTAAGGATCTTGATGTAAACGGCCTTGAGGCGGCTTGGATAGAAATCCAGGCCCTAAACAAAACCTTTCTAGTTGGCACCTACTATAGGAAACCATCATTAAATGTAGGATATTGGAATGAACTTGAAAATAGCATCGCACAGGCTAAGGACGACAACAAGCCATTCTGTTTCAATGGCATTTAGTAATTGAACTAGAGTATACAGGTCACAATTCTATGGAATACAATTACTGCTTATTACTGAGCGACGTTTCGACTAGGCTTCTCTAGTCGTTATCAAGCAATGATAAAATCTAAAAAATAAGACAAGTCAATATATACATGTACATAACAATACACTCTCAATGCTGACAAAACAGGGATCTCCCTTAATTTGCACGTACCTAAAAGAAATCTAATTTAATAATAATTAGGCCCTTGGGTACTATACCAGCATCCCTGCATCGCATTAAGAAAGTAAGATTGTTACATACATGTATATATTTTCCTTCTGTTCTTCGTATCTGATCAATGAGTTTGACTGCCACATCTCCATATTGATGTCTAATAAACTGTTTCAATGGCATTTAGTAATTGAACTAGAGTATACAGGTCACAATTCTATCAATATGGAGATGTGGCAGTCAAACAAACTCATTGAGGGCGTAGCCCTTTCTAAACCATGAAGAATTTTCTATATGGGTTCTAACTCACTTAGAACATGATCTCTACTTTCAAAACTTATACAAAATATGGTATGATATTTGTATTATTTATATTTCATAAAATATTTGGGGAAAACTAATTGAAATATGAAATTTGTTAAAGTTGAATAATTTGTAGGTGTGGTCATAGAGTGATTGACAATTGGGTGGAGTCATTCAATGTCACCTGTATAAGTCATGAGATTAAGAGATTAAAGGTGATTACAAGTGATTACAAGTAACTTTTGATCGTTAATGAGTACAACTTTAATCTTATTATGTTCCTTCATTCATTCAGTAGTAATTTTATAGTCACTATAGTAAATGTACTTCAATATGGATGTGCCAGATTTTGCTGTCGACTGGGCATCGTTTCCATCAGATGATGAACTAATTAGCCTATCGCAAGTGATGGATATTCCAACGCAACAACTAGTGGATATGCCATGTGTGACTCGTGATAATAAATGACGTTTTTCTAGTCCTGTGAAGCAGGCAGATTTAGAAAATATACAAAAATGTTCAGTTCCAATCAAGACCAGAAACAACAACAAATGGGCGTTAAATTTATGGAAGGACTGGGTTGATAATAGGAACTCTAAGCCAGAGACATATTTTGAGAAAGGAAAATTAATTCCTACGGACATTAATACATTAAATGATGAAGAATTACAATTTTGGCTGCAAAGATTTATTGTTGAGATAAGGCGTAAAGATGCGACAAATTATCCACCAAACACTCTTGTTCAAATTGTTTCGGGATTACAAAGGTATATCAAAAATGATTGTAACAGAAATAATGTGAATATTTTGAGAGATGATGATGAGAAATTTAGTACATTCCGCAAAATATTGGATTCCGAAATGAAACGACTGACATCTCTTGGATTTGGAACAAAAGTAAAATCATGTGAACCAGTGCTTCCAGAAGAGGAAAAAGTAATGTGGGATAAGGGCGTTTTTTCTATGAACACAGCAGAAGGACTGAGTAACGCGATATTTTTCTATAATGGAAAAGCCTTTGCATTTAGAGGTATGGAGCAACATAAGTGTGTTGAAGCTGAACAATTTGAAATTTTGACTGATCAAAAAAACAAGAGAAAATTTATAAGATTCACTCCTAGGATACAAAAAAACTCGCAAGGTGGATTAAAACGAAAAAATGTGACAATTACACCAATTGAACACTATGAACAGCCAGATAATGAGCGTTGTTTGGTGAAAATGTATGATTATTATCTATCGCTTATTCCCCGTAAAGGATTTCTATATAAAAAACCACTGACCACAACCGTAACTGATGAAAGTCAACATCCCAGGTTTAGTGCTGCCAATATAACTTTTAATAAACTTTCTCAAATGTTTAAAAAAATTTATCAACAAGCTGGACTTAGTATTGAGGGTCGAACAATATCAAACCACTCTGGTCGGGTAACTTGTTGCACAACTTTGTACAATGATGGTTTTTCGGATAAGGCTGTGACGTCAAGGAGTGCCCATAGAAGCAACGCTGTCCAGAAATACCAAAGAGAGTTATTTTCTATTAAAGATAGTGTTAGCAAGTCTTTGGGGCCGCCTGAAATAAATGACATTAAAACTACCGGTACACAAGAAGATAATGACGAAATTCAGGAAATTAAGAAGTTGAAAACTTGCGTAAACCAAGATGTGCCTTCAAGTGCTAATAACACTCTCGAAATAATAATTCCAGATTGTGTAAATAAAGTAGTTTTGCGAAAAAAAGATAAAACTGTAACGGTTGAAATATAATGCATGTAAATTATATTGTAAATATTAAGATATAACCACAATTAAATTATATTAAATGTTGTTGTCTTTATCCTTTATTTAGCTCACCCTAAATCAGCAGACCGTGTAGTTAGCTTACTGTGTTAATCCCAATTAGCGATCACATACCATGACCTGAGCTGTGGGTGGGGTTTTCTACAGCCAATGGCAAGTACTTAAGATAACTTCATTCTTCATGAAATAGAACAGTGTCACATGGTCATTTTAAAGGTATCTGATTGGAAGAAAAATGAGGTTATGTTCTAAAAATAGATAATAATATATTTTTTGGTAATCGCGAGAAAGCTAACCAGAGCTAAATAGAAAACCTTCTTGACGACCCCCCAAACGTAACACCCCATGACGTATTTATCGAAGATCCATTTTTTTCCATTGAAGAAGTTAGTAACGTTTTATTATCCTTAAATATTAACAAGGCTACCGGTCCCGACCGACCATGTGAACAATCGCATACTCAAATCATCTTTTAAAACCTTATCTAAACCCCTGTCTATTCTGTTTAATATATTATTCCAATTCGGTACCTTTCCAAATATTTGGAAGCTGGCCAATGTTGTCCCCGTTTATAAGAAAGGTGATATACATGACGTGTGCAATTATAGACCAATTTCACTTCTAAGTTGTCTTGGCAAAGTTTTTGAAAAATGTCTTCATAAATACTTGAATAATTTTTTAGTTGAAAATGAAACTATTTCCCCTTTTCAGTCGGGCTTTAAACAAAATGATTCTACCATATATCAATTAATTGAAATCAATGATTATATTGCTAAGGCTATGGACGATGGACATGAAATCAAAGCTGTATTCTGTGACGTAAGTCGCGCATTTGACCGAGTCTGGCACAAAGGTTTACTAAATAAATTATACGCTGTAGGAATTAGGGACAAATTTTTACTCTTAATAGAAAATTATCTCTCAAACAGACAACAAGTTGTAGTTATCAAAAACGAAACATCTAAAATGAAAACAGTTGAAGCAGGTGTTCCCCAGGGCTCTGTCCTAGGCCCAACATTGTTTCTTATTTACATTAACGACGTCATCAAGAACATAAACTCCCATGTCAGACTGTTTGCGGACGATACATCCCTGTATGTCACTATTGAGGATCCCGTTTTATGCCAAACCAATCTTAATGATGACCTCTCTAAGATATCCACCTGGTCAATTGATTGGAAAGTCAACTTTAACCCAAATAAAACAGAAAGCATGACTTTTTCACGGAAAAAATCTCCTTCTTCGTTCCATGTGAACTTTAACAATACCGACATAGTAGATACAGCTGACCATAAACACCTTGGGCCTATAATCAATTCCTCGGGACAGTGGACAGTTCATACCAATTCTATAATTATTAAAGTAGGTAAACTTGTGGATGTTCTTAGAAGTTTCAAATATAAATTGTCAAGGAAATCATTAGATACTATATACAAATCATTCATTCTCCCTATATTTGATTATGCTGATGTAATTTATGATAACTGTAGTAAAATTGACTGTGAAAAACTTGAAAATATCCACCTTGATGCCCTTAGAACTATAACGGGTCTGGTTAGAGGTACATCCCACAAAATTCTATACACTGAGTCTGGACTCACTTCTTTGAAACAACGAAGATATAGGCATAGGTTAACCATATTTTATAAACTGGTAAACAAACTGGCGCCCCCAAACTTATGTCTTCTTGTCCCACCTAAAATATCCGACATTAATCCATATCTTCTGCGCGACCACAACTCTTTAAGACCTGTTCATTGTTACACGGAAACCTATAAATCTTCCTTTGTCCCACTAACAGTTCGCGATTGGAATGATCTACCTGCTTATGTTAAAGATTCCTCTTCACTTAAAACATTTAAACAACATCTTTCCAAACATGATAAACAAGTCCCCTCATATTTCTACTTTGGCAACCGCTCAGTAAATGTCGTCCATACACAACTTAGACATGGTAAAAGCACACTAAATTATCATAAATTCCAAATGCATGTCTCCGAAAATCCTTCGTGTAAGTGTGGCTACGACATGGAAAATACAGAACATTTTTTCTTCTTCTGTCCATTGTACAAGGAAGAACGAATCCGTACCATTGATAATCTCCCCTACTACTTCCACAATATTTCAGCAATTCTTGACGGAAACCCGAACGTGAATGAGTGTGAGAACCAGGCCTGTTTTGAAATTATTCATTCGTATATAAGTGCTACAAAACGATTTAAGCTGATAAAGTACTGATCAAATTGACTTAAACGCTTACTCTACCCAGTCCCCACCCCGATTATGAGGATGTTGACACACGATGTACAATCTTATGCCAGTAATGACACAATACCATACATGTAGATGTACTTATTTTCACGCAATGTATTATAATTTCCATGCAATTTAGACATGCCATGTTTTGTTCTATTATTTTGGAGACGAATTAATATAAGCTTTATAGCTTGTTTCCGAATCCATATGATTTATTATGTATTGTTAATATGTAATTATATGTTAAATAAATACTGTTTAAACCAAGTGTGTGTGTGGGAGAGAGAGTAGGGAGTAGGGAGTACTCCTTGTCGCGTACAACGGGGGATTAGAAATCACTCCACCGGCTTTACGATACAGTGCGCACGTGCTAACAAATCGACCTGCCAACCCTCCAGCTCAACGAAGTATTATTGTATGTTACGGGATCGGCATCATCAGGTTGTCAGTCCTCCGGTTTCCTCCAACTGCTAAACAGAGAGGGGTGTGTGGTTTAACGTCCACTCGACACAAACTAGGTCATTTCGGGACTAACATATGGCTTAATTTTATTTCAATAATGCACTTGCGCGTAGAGGTCTTTAGCAGTGGGAGGAAAGATGAGGACCCGGAGAAAACCCACGATGTTGGACAGGCGACCCTACTCCTTGTCACGTACAACGGGGGATTCGAAGCCACGCCAGTTGACTCAATGACAGGCTTTATGATACAGCGCGCTCGTGCTAACCATTCGCCATCCAACCCCCACCCCACTACTAAAGACCCCTACGCGCAAACGAATTATTGAAATTAAATTAAACCATATGTTAGTCCCGAAATGACCTAGTTTGTGTCGAGTAGACGTTAAACCCCATTCCCCCTCTCCTTCCCCCCTTCTCTCTCTATATATATCTCTCTCTCTCTGCCACACACACACTTCTTTGGCCTATAACTATCCGATAAATTACTGTGGGACAACTTTGAAATAAATTAGGTTTGTTTTCATCTGATTGACCCTAACGGGCTTCTCCGTATCTTGTAATACAAGAAAACTAATTTGGCTATCTTGTAATTACAAGATAGGCTATCTTGTAACTACAAGATAGGCTATGCTATCTTGTAATTACAAGATAGTCAGAATATTTTTTTTTCCATTTGATTGACCCTTATGGGCTTTGGCTATCTTGTAATTACAAGATAGTCAGAATATTTTTTTTTCATTTGATTGACACTTATGGGCTTCCGTAGTAAACAACTTAGTCGGTACGAAAAAATTCAAAGTGGAAATTTGAATTTTCGAAAGCTTCATGTACAGAAAATTCGACCCTGAGCGAGGCTCTGCTGGATATATAGGACACAAAGGCCCCAAACTACAGCCAATGGTGTTTATTTTCACGCTCGTTTACGTGGATTTTTTTTACTATTTTTCATATTCAATTCAAAATGGTGACCACCGGTTGACGGAAATCAAAATTCTGCTCTCTAAATTTTATAGGCATTCTTTCAAGGATTCAGAAAATGTAACTCCCATGTCTGTAAGTAAAATATCGCAAAAGTTTAACGTCCACTTCGCACCACCTAGGCTATTGGGGACTAACATATGGTTTAATTTTATTTCAATAATTCGCCTGCGCGTGGGGATCTTTAGCAGTTGGAAGATACCGGAGGAGAAAACCCACGAGGTTGGATAGGCGACCCTATTCATTGTCACGCACAACCGGGGAATCGAAATCACGCCAGTTGACTCAATGACAGGCCTTATGATACGGCGCACACACGCTAACCATTCGGCATCAACCCCCACCACCCCCAAACCCTTAGGGATTTTCACGTTTAAGATGGTGGCACCTCCGGTTGGATCGAAAAAACTCCATATTTCTTACAAAACAAAACAATTCATGGCAATCTGACATACCCTTTTTCAATTTTTTTGAATATTTTGATCCTCAAACATAAAGCACAATTTCATTTCAATAATTCGTTCGGACGTATTGTTCTTGGGCAGCAGGAGGACACGGAAAAACCCCACGAGGTTGGGTTGGCTACTCTACTCATTGGAACATTTGAAGTATCACTTGACCCAATGACATAAAAATTATGATATAAAACACACGCATTAGAACAGTCGACAACCCGACCCTCTTAGATATTAACAGATCATTACATAAAAAGAACAAAAATTCGTTTTTACTCAATGCAAAAAAAAAGAGGAAAAAAATATGTAGCATCTGCGATTTGCCCTAAAATAAAGTAGTGGTATACTTTTTAATACTAGTCCCCAATCCGTGCATTACGCATTCACATACACTGGAAATTACAGGGTGTTATTAACACATCGAAAATATATAAATACTACAATTTTGTGCTGTGCTGGGACGGTAAAGATTTTAACAAAATCTCAAATAAAATCAATGATTTATTTGCAAACGTTATGACAAGAAAAATAAAGTGGACAACGCATATTGTTTATTATTAGAAACGTCAGGCAATAATCCACTCTTCTAGCCTGATTGGACATTGCGTCATTAGTAAACAGACTGGCGTATTCTTATATGGAGAGCATGCGCAATAAATACTACATTGCAACCATTTTAAAATTTATCCTATCATGATAATACTTTCCATTTCTTCGTATATTCAAGACACACGCGTGATACAATGCCATGTTAATCCGTGTTTAGTTCGTGATGATCACTATTTTGACGCATTATCTTTAAGAGTTTACGAGGACCTGCAGAGTATTGCAATTTTCAGAAAATTTAAAGCGTTAATGAAAATGGAATTAAGTGCAGGATACTGCATTGAATACTGTTGAATACTTACCCAGAAGATCGGTGTTCTGTTCCAGTTGATGAATTCCACTGAGCTAAAACAAAAGAACATTAGCTATTTAAGTTTGAATACTTAATTTTATAGGACAATACTGTATACTGGAAAACACACAAAAAAAACACCGGAAAACACCATGTTATACTGAATACCGGAAAACACCATGTTATACTGAATACCGGAAAAACCCTTCATACCTGAAAACACACTTAATACCGGAAAACACCTTATATAGGTAACCCGGAGTCGGATCCTCTGTGGGTGGGGGTTAGGATTAAGGTTAGCTTTTACATTTGTGGGTTAGGGTTAGGTTTAGGTTTAGTTTTTTTGTGTGTTTTCCGGAGGACCAGGCTCCGGGGTGCTTATTTAGGGTGCTTTCCGGTATTTAGTGTGTTTTCCCGTATTTGTTTTTTTTCGGTGTTTTCTGGTATTCAATATAACATGGTGTTTTCCGGTAGTTTTCCGGTGTTTTCGGTGTGTTTTTTTTTGTGTTTTCCGGTATAAAGAATATATACCATTTTATAGACATTTTGGGTAACGTTACATATGTTTGATTGAGTCATAGTTAATAAAATGCTTCAGTCTTTCTGTTTCGAAACGCGACTGAGACGCTTATTCTACGGTGTATCTCTCCAGGTTTGCAGAAAATTAGAACGTTAAACGCCATTGCATTTCTCTCTGAGGTTGTGTACGTCTTTTGAATTTCATTGTTATTGTTGTTGCATATTATTATGTAATATTCAACCGAAAAGCGTTGATCCGATGGGCAAATTCGCGTAATTAATCAACGTATAATTATTGACAGTTTCTGATCAACAGACAAGAATAGAAAATACTTACATATTCTTTTTCCGAATGTGTCCTATCATCGCCATCTTTCTTGTAACCTAGAAGAACAAGTAACAAATAACAAGTTCTGATTTCATATGCACTATTAATATCTCATAAACATAGTATGGCTATTGTGACATCATATGATCGCCATTTGTTGTTGTTCTTTAGGAACATGTTAGAATTACTGTCATTTGGTTCATCTGGATTATATAAAATTTAAGGAACGCTAGTATTTCATAGAACTGTATACTTGAAACAAAATAGGCTGAAAATATGAAAAACAACGGCTTACCATGCCTATACGATTACATTATGCATGAGATGGACAGAGAACGAGCTAAAATAAAATCTTTTTTACGCACAACCGGGGTGAGCAAAATCCAAGAAGTTACGAACCGATACTTGCAAGTATTGACAGGAAACCAGATCTTTCTGATATAAAAATAGATTTTAAGCTTTATTAACACCAGATAAAAATTATGATCTCTAGAGGGTTCCAACCGGCAGTGTGAAGTTAGCTCGATTTTCGTTTTTCGATATTGGTGAATATCGAAAAACGAGCTACTCGATTTTCGATATTGGCGAATAACGAAAAACAACTAGCTCATTTTTCGATATTCAAACTGAATCTCAAAAAAGCAGATTTCATGGATGTATATCTAAAACGATCTAAAGATATCATAAATGAAGATGCCTGAGCAGCGGATTCACTTTGTACGATAAACGTGATGACTTGGACTTTCCATTTATTAGTAGTAACATTCCAATATCACCAGCTTATGAAGTGTTTGTGTCTCAGCTAATTCGTTACGCGATTTTTTTAAGTAGATCGAGGCATTTGTCATCTAAGCTTCAACTACAGGGATACTTGCACACTAAACTTATAAAAACCATTAAAAATGTCGGTAAAATAGCGTGATTGGTAAATATAACATGTCTCTCTCAGCCAGTATTCTAGATATATTTAATTGACGTATATCCTATTTACTGTCTCTCTGATTATGTCTATACTACATCATTAACAAAGTTCATCACGTGCATTTCGCATACCAATAGTTCATTGGCCAATCACGCTATTTTACCGACATTTTGTCTAATAGGGGTACCGGGCAGGGTAAGCTTACTCTTCCGGACACCTGTTACCACTGTTTGTCGTGTATTTTGTACACGGTGAACAGTCCATTTGCTGATTATACTATTTTTCCTATAACTTTTTTATAACTTCGAATTTTGTCTAATCGTTTGGATTGTTCGTACTTGGTTTTATTTTATTACAGAATGTCTCTAAAACACATTTGGTTAAATCAGTATTCTAAAACGAACCAAATATATCATAAATGAGGATGCCTGAGCAGCAGGGTCGTATGTAGGATTTTAAAAGTGGGAGTGCCGCAGTTGTATTGGTGGGGGGGGGCAAATATTATGCCCGATTTACTGAGCGGCGAGCCCGAGACCCTGTTGTAAACGCATTTTCCACAAACTTGGAGCCGTAATCAAAGTCGCTAGCAAGTGGTCCCCTGTGTTAATTTCGATGGCGCTGTTTCTCATTTTGATGTTAAATACACCAAAATGAGAAACATCTTATCCTCTAGACTAAAACTAGTCTGAACCACCAATAAGGAAGGCCACGTGGATATAGGGCGACCAAAATGTCATGTGGGGGACCGCCCTCAGAAAATTTTGAAAAATAACGCTGCTGGAAACACGTTTTGCGGCCACTCTCGTGATATCTAAGAGTCGATTTTGTATTTTATATTTTGTATTTTTTTTCAGGGGCGGCGGTTGTTTTTAGTAGCCCCGCCTTTTGGATCCGCGCCTGTGGTGGCGCCCCATGGCCTCCACATAAATGATATAAGAGTGTTTGGATCAGGTACCAATATTGGCGTGTGGGGGCCATTAAAACCGACCGATTGATCAGTGCCTTTTGAGGGGGCGTCATTTCTCTTGGCGCCTTATGTTTCTGGGGTTACATTGAGTGGTCTCAAAAGTCAGGGAGAAAGAGCTTTTTTGTGTGAATCCACTGCTCAGGCATGCTCATTTATGACATCTTTAGTTCGTTTTATTAAACTGATGTAGTCAAATGTGTTTTAGAGATATTCTTTCGATATACATGATTAAAATCTGTATTTTTGAGATTCAAGCCTGAATTTAAAAAAACGAGTAGCTCGTTTTTCGAGATTCGTCAATATCAAAAAACAAGGAGAAAGGTCAGTTTTTATGTGAATCCACTGCTCATGCATCTTCATTTATGATATCTGTAAATAAACATTCATCAAATCGGCTCTTTTGCGTTTCATGTTTGAATAAATGAAAACGAGTAGCTCGTTTGGTGAGATTCAGCAATATCAAAAAGGAATGAGAAAGAGCAGTTTTTAAGTAAACCACTGCTCAGGCATCCCCATTTATGATATCTTTAGATCCTTTTAGAATACTTATTTAATAAAATGTGTTTTGGAGACACATCCATCAAATCTGCTTTTTTGAGATTTAAGTTTGAATATCGAAAAACGGGTAGCCAGTTGTGGCAAAACGAGCTACTTGTTTTTCGTTATTCGCCAATATCGAAAATCGAGCTAACGTCACACTACCTCCACAACCATGGTATTAGATACTTTTTACACTATTTGCGTACGCGGGCGGCATTTTGTCAGTCAGTTTCGTTCTGATTTTCATGAAAGTCGAACTTTTCCTTTAACGATGATAAATTTAAACGTCTTTTTATATCGGACCTCCAGAGGGTCTACAAGATATAAACCCAATTTAGCGTAGTACCAAAGGCCCTAATCCAGAGGATTACGGTTTGATATGCACAATTTGGGGAACATAAACATATATTTTATGTTTCGTCAAAATCAGAAAACAAGCGTTTGTGATGCTAATGTACTATACGGACTATTTTATTTCTATGAACAGTGCTCTGTTTAATATATTGGAATGGTTAAACAAGTGGGTCACAACGAGAACTAGGTTAAGTAGGTGTTTGACCGGATTCAACTTTCTTATACCAAATCACAGAAAGTACATGTCACCATCCATCAATGTCTAGAGGTAGGTTACTTTCTATTTATTTTGCTGCAACATTAATAGTTTAAAAAAAAGGTATTTTCTATCAGATTTTACGCTGTTCCTTTTATATCACATGGTATACTAGGTCCCTGTTGTATCACATGCTATAATAGGTCCCTGTTATATCACATGTTATAATCAGTACCTTTTATATCACATGTTATGTCACATGTTATAATAGGTTCCTGTTATATCACATGTTATAATAGGTGCCTGTGTGTTTTTCTCCACAAAAGTACCATTAACATATATGTCCATTATCTTGTGAACATTCTATGAAAATCTTGTAGATTGTGGTAACAGACAGACATATAGGGGGGTCTGAGAAAAAAGAAACTAAATATAAATGATTTATTTTTTATGTCCAATATCTTGTGGAACTCTTGTGGTGCCAAACACATGAAAATATGGGCGTATAAACTAAACTATGACAGTTATCTTTATATGCGCAATCAGACAATGGAGAACGTTTTGTTTCAAATATAAAATCACGGATAACGTTATCATTTATCTTTAATGTTTATTTTAATAATAATTTCTCTTGTTGAATTTAAGCGTTCTTTAAGACTGTGGGGTTTATTTTTTCCAGTAAAGTTTAATTGTGCAGATCTAAAAGAATTCATATTAAAGAGTAATTCCCGGAAAAGTTAATTTGTATCTTCTATCTGGGCTGTAGGCGCTAAAGTAGAAAATCTTAAAAAAGACTGTTGCAATATTGCAACCGGGAAGTAATCAAGTATGGTGCTAGGGCTGAGGCAGATGCCTGTTTTATACATCTTCTGATATTTTGTTAAAATGAAAACAATATTTCGTACATAAATAATAAATAAATTACTGTCAACTAAAGCACCGCAGTTTTTTTTTGTTTTTTTTTTATTGTCTGGTAATATTCCTGAGCACCATGGCGATTGATTAGCGTTGGGATAGCTAGGGCTAATCAAAATAGATTATGTTTTGTCTTTGTTTAATTTTAAACAGGTCTGGTCTTTATGTTACAGATTGCTGAAAATTATTTTGAATGTCGTATTCATTTTCATCGGGTTTCGAAAGAGTCTGCCAGCTAGATAATGAAAACAGATTATGGTGAATTGTTCATATGTCATGACAGGCGTCGTTTCAACGGTAGGCCTAAATAGGACTTTAATATTCAATCCAGTATAATTATCCATACTTGAATTTGAACATCACTAGACTTATATTAATTCCGTGCATGTCTTCATTAGAATAGCTGTCGGAAATTTTCAATAATATTTAATTGATCAAATATAAGATGCACCATGTAGTTTCTACATGTTTGTGTTATAATAATGTCTAGTGCTAGGCTATAGCAGGCAAGCGGTAGGCCTATCTATTGTCTCTGGAAAGGTTAGGAAATTAGAAAAAAAATTTTAATTTCACTTCTCAGTAGTTAAAATCGATTTCAAATATATTTTTTTCTTGTTTTTTTATTAAATTTTATTTTTCTTTACTATAGGCAAATCTGTGAGTAATGTTCTAGCTACGATAATGAAAATAACTTTCGAAAAAGGCCTACTTTGATAAAAAAAAAAAATTCTTAATTCACGAGTATAAGGCCTGTACTACTTATTTACGCGAGGTTCCATTTCAGGCTTCCCAACTGGTAGAAATATGGTGAAAAATACATTTACAATAAAATTATCTAAACTTTTTAGATAAAATTAAATTTTCCTATTAGCTAGATTTATCTAAGATAAAAAAAATTACAATCAACTTCATTTCATTTATTTTATGCTAATCATTTACAATAAACTTGTTCATAGTAGGTAATTAATAAAATAATTTCAAAAATGTAATTTATAATATAAACATTCACAGGATTATTTTTATGCAAAAACAAATTGGTAAACAGATATACAAATTGATATGTATTTTCAGATCACTTTCACGATTGTAAATGATAGGCAGAGATTTTAACGTGGCACATCAACAACCAAGTTAAACCGTGATGTCACTGTCAGCTTATGACCAACTTATACATTAATTGTAATACTTTATTTCTATTTCAGTGCTTATCCGGTTTTCACAGTCTAATTACACATCCTTCATATCTTAACTTTCAGCACTTATTCAATTTTACAGTAACAAAAGTATGGTAATCAATAAGCTGGAAGTCCCGAAGGATAAAACCTATTATAAGAGTATAAATCTGGAAGAAAGAAACCGTAAATATATTAATTCTATGTATAAAAGGTCAATACATGTAAACTATATTATGACTGTAAAACTGGATAAGTACTGCAAACCAAGATATGTAAAGTATATAACTCGACTGTGAAACTGGATAAGCACTGAGTTGTGTTAATTCTGAAAGCTTAAAATCATGAAAGAAACCTATTATTGGACTTAAACCTGGACGGGGAAAACCGTAAACATTTTCTTCCAATAAACTGAAACTAATAAATATGAAAAAACCTTGATATACCCAAAGTTTTATTAAAATACCATATATTTATTTATTTATTTATTTTTCCAAGAGGCATATCAAACATGACAATAGAGGTGATAATATGAAGTTACATGATAATAAGATGATAAGATGTGAAAGTTTTGATGAGAGAACAAGTAATGATGTCATGAATGACCAGCCTCTTGAGGATAAGCCATAAAAATCTGCTTAGATTAAAACTAGGTTTATTTCCAATGGGGTCCTTGGAGGAGGATCAGGTCATGTCATCATAGAGGGGCAGTTTCATTTATGAACGATGATTGGTGAAAAATGACAATAAATATGAAATGTGTGTGCACCATAAGGGATGTGAAGTTCGAAGAGGTATGAAAGACATTGGATTACACATACATAATTAAAAAAACTAAAACATTTGTTTTTCTAGCAAGTGTTGTTATAACATTTTTCTTAAAAGTGACCATGTTTTCTATTGATTTAAGTTGGTTTGGAAGTTCATTCCAGGCCTGAATACTTGAATAGTAGAAGGTTGAATATTGGGTATTATTTTTGCATTTTGGTACAACATAATTATAAATGCTTGATCCCTGACTAAGCGAAAATTGGCTTTCATGTACACCGGAGACACATGATGAAAGATTTTGTGAACATGGTTCAATTTCAGTTGTTTGACTCTATTTTCAAGATTTAAACTATTTAGATCTTTATACCGATTTGGGGTAATTGAATCTCTGGGACCTGAGTTGTGTATGAATCGGATAACTTTGTTGTGAATAATTTGCAGTTTGTTCTTCAATTTCTTGTTTAAGCCCGAAAACCAAGCTGAATATACATAATTTGCACCATTTGCGTACAAAGGGCGGCCATTTTGTGCTACAGTTTTTTTAAATCGGATAAAAATTTTGACGCGATATTTCGTACATTCAGGGACCATAATTCAGGAAGTTACAATCCGATATGCGCAAATATCGACAGGAACCAAGATCTTTAGGTTATAAATATGCATTTCAAGTTTCATCAAAATCGGATGAAAATTGTGTTCACAAGATAAAAACGCGACTTTTCGTAAAGCAGGGGCCATAATCCACGAAGCTTCGTTCTGATACACGCCAATATCGCCAGGAACCGAGATCGTGAGGAAATAAACCCATATTTTTAAGTTTCGTTAAATTGTGACCTATAGAGTGTCCACAAACAAATTGTGGACGGACGGACAGGGCCGACAACAATAATACGTCCACATGAAAGTGTGGGCGTATACAAATTATTTTAGATCTGCCTGGTATTATACAAATGGAAACTAACCTGGTTCGAGTTTGAAAACGGCCTTATAATAATGATTGTCATATAGAGCATCAATAAATTTATCATAACCTGTGTGACCACACCCTAAAATAATGAAGAGCACTTGCTTAGCGGCGGCTCGTTTACCATCCTTCTTTGCCGTTTTTACTTCTTCCATATCATCTTCATTGAAGGCGTGTTTTTCAAATAGAGAATCTGCTACAAGCATTGGAGCAAGTTTTATTTGATTGATAAGAAATACGAAATTAGCTTGGATCTTGTTATATTGTAATTCTGGAAGTGTTCCTCGACAACTTCCGCCACCTGACGCCATTTTGCTGCTATATAATCAAATAAGAGTCTCTCAAAACATATTAATTTAGTTTGACTGTTCCATTTTCTTCCTCTTTCGTTTCATTTCGACCTAGAAAACATAACAAAATGAACACCAGTGGCTGTCAGGCAGGATACGCCCACATACAAGAGTTGGATAGAGAACAAGCTAAAACGAAAGTGGTTTTTCCTACAATCAAGGGCCCAGTTCGTGAAGTTACAAACCGATATGTGCAAATATCAAATGGAACCAAGACCTTTGGGTTATTAACATGCATTTTAAGTTACATCAAAATCGGATTAAAATTGTGACCTCTACAGGATCAACAACCTTGATATACCATTTTTTTACACTATTCGCATACAAATGACGGCCATTTTTTGTCTGGCAACTTTGGTCCGATTTCCCCGTAATTCAAACTCAATCTTCCTTAGGGTGTAACGGTGATATAATCAAACGTTTTTTTTTAAATCGGATAATAATTATGACCTTCAGAGGGACCACAAGCTAAAAGATAGGTTGTCAGGCAATGAAACATACGCCCACAGCAGTTAAATCGTCCGGGCAGTCAACAGGAGTTGTCGCAGATTTGTACTTTTTTCGGTAATGAAACATTTATAATACACTAAAATCTGATTAAGAGTACACATTAGGTAATTAAATACCCCTTCAAATAATCCGATCTTCCTGAATGCACTGCTAAAATGGATGACAGTTTTCAACACCTAATCATTTTAAAATGATATTTTATACTTGATGTTATTAAAATGGAAATTGTTAGAACAATAAAATTTAATTCCAAATAACCATTGTCTTACACTATGAAGAAATATTTTTGAAGACCCTAAACATTTATTTTAAAATCGCACATAATGTTATCTGGATCAAAGAAAAATTAATTAAAACTGCTGATAATTTATATCCTGTTTGTAAAGAGGAAACGGAAGATATTATTTATTTATTTTACTCATGTGTAGATATATCAATATTAAATACGCCTATTTATGTTTATCAACACTTATATTGATAACATCCATTATAAACACTTTGTATTGACTTTACTGTCCCATTCCTGTTGCAACGCAGCTGCAAGTTCTTGGACATTGGCAGGACGTTGTTGACGTTGACGTAACCTCTGTCCAAGCATGTCCCAGACATGCTCGATGGGGGAGAGGTCGGGACTCAGTGCTGGCCAAGGTAATGTGGTGATGTTCTGTTGTTGGAGGTAACATGTAACGATCCTGGCCCTGTGACATCTTGACTCAGTGCTGGCCAAGGTAATGTGGTGATGTTCTGTTGTTGGAGGTAACATGTAACGATCCTGGCCCTGTGACATCTTGCGTTGTCATCCTGGAAGATGAAACGGCGGCCATGACGTCGTGCGAACGGCACAACATGGACTGCCAAGATGTTGTACCGGTAGTGATGGCCTGTAACACGCCCTGCAACAACATGTAAAGCCGTTCTTCCAGCAACAGTGATGCCTCCCCACACCATAACAGAACCACCCCCAAATCGATCATGTCTGATGACGTTAACGTCTTGCAAAGCGCTCGTTTCGACGACGCCACACCCTCCTACGTCTGTCCAAAAAATCAACAGTGAACCTTGACTCATCTGAAAACATCACA
Organism: Patella depressa; assembly: GCA_948474765.1. Lineage (NCBI taxonomy): Eukaryota > Metazoa > Mollusca > Gastropoda > Patellidae > Patella > Patella depressa. The sequence continues at coordinate 72,428,393 of OX419720.1, read as the reverse complement.
TTGCTCCAGCGTCGATTATCCCAGTGTTAACGACGTCTTGCCTGAATGTGATGATCTCCCAAACAAGGGATCACGCGAGGACGTCGGGCGCGAAGGTGACCCCTATGCAGTCGATTCCGAATCATCTGGCCACTCACTCTCACACCAGTGTCTGTTTGAAGACGAGCGCTGATCTGATTTGCTGTGATGACACGATTTCTCAAGGCCAAGGTACGGATAAATCGATCCTGGGCTTGAGTAGTCGCCCTTGGTCGACCTGAGCGTGGTCTGTCCTGTACAGATTGTGTATCACGGTATCTGGACCATAGCCTGCTTATGACAGACTGAGAAACATTCATCGTCCGCGCCACAACCGCCTGTGTTAAGCCGATCTGTAGCATGCCAAGGGCACGTAACCTTTCATTTTGGGTAAGCCGACGCATATCAAAATTTGTTTTCTGGTCACTAAAACAATTAAACTGATGTTTCCACCCTGGAATTCAATGTCACAATGACTGTAACATTCAAAGTCAGAGTCGTGCAAATCTTGGGTTGGACCCCCATGATGATCCCAAGCATCACCTGCATTCCATGCGGTAGCTATTGGTGCGTTTGGGCGTCACATGTAACTGGAAATGTTTCTTCTGTTAGGTTCTATAGTGACTTTTTTCGTAGTCATTTGCATATTTTAGTATTATGCCCCCAAAATCAAATTGTGCGAAACAAAAGCCACTTCAACCCCAGACGAGGCAAGGACGTGACGCTGGACAATTTCATTGATTACTTAACCAAGTTGCCACTGTCTATAAATCGCAACGCAAAATCAAATGTGTCAAAGGAAGAACAGTGCGCTATAGATTCTTTGAAATCCAACAATACGATCGTTATTAAGGAAAGCGATAAAGGTGGTGCCATCGTTATAATGGATGCAAAATATTATGAGAGAAACGTACTCAAAATACTTGACGACAAACGTGTGTATATAACCATAGATTCGAACCATGATAAAAGAACAATGGGATTAATAAATGGATTAATCCAAGATCACAAAAATGAACTGACGGACAATGAACAGGATTATCTTCGGAAATTCGAATATAAAACAAGTCAGTTTTATGGTCTTCCAAAAATCCATAAATCCAAGATAATCAAGGAGTCCGTTAAACACCAAAATGTAGAATTTGTTAGTATTTTTCAACCAGACGACCTTCCTTTCAGGCCAATAATTGCCGGTCCAAGCTGCCCTACTAACAGGCTATCAAATCTTATTGATATCTTACTTAAGCCGTACGTGCCAAATGTGAAATCTGTTATTCGGGATGACATAGATTTCGTTAATACATTACCCCAAAATCTAAATGATGGCGACTTCTTCGTAACCATGGATGTTCGGAACATGTATGGCAATATTTCCCATGATCTATGCCTTCAGGCCGTAGAATATTGGTTGGATAAATATCCTGAATGCAGTCATGAGAGAATTTCAAAAAACTTTATTCTCAAAGCCATACGCATCATCCTGACTAACAACACTTTCACATTTGGCGAAACAAATTACAAACAAATTCTTGGTATAGCGATGGGTACCAAGGCGGCACCACAATTAAGTAATTTAACAATGGGATTTCTTGAGGAAAAATTATACTCAATTGTGGAAATTGAACATGTCGTGGATTACAGAATATATTTAGAAAATCAGTTGAAACGATTCCTAGACGATGTATTCTGTATTTGGAATGAACGATTTGGCAACATTGCAGATTTGCAACACATAATGAATGATTTAGACCTAAATATAAAATTCACAATTGAAACGAACGATCTGCAAATCGCATTCTTGGACGTTCTAGTGAAACGAAGGGGAGAACTCCTTATAACGGATATGTATTCTAAAGAAACAGATACAAAAAATTATCTTTCGTATAAATCATGTCATCCACGCCATACCAAAAATAATATACCTTTCTCTTTAGCTAGAAAAATATGCACAATTGTGATAGATGAAGACCTCCGGGTTGTCAGATTAGGTGAGCTAAAACGAAATTTATTGAAACAGTATTACCCCCTCGAGGTATAAAAAAGGCTTTGGCAATTGATACCCAAACACTGAGGGCTACTAAAGCAAAAAACAATTCGGATAATATCATTACCTTTGTCGCTACTCATAACCCCCAACATCCCAACTTCTTTAAAACAATGTACGAGAGCAGGTCACTCCTGGCATCAAACGACAACCTCAAAGCGAAATTTGATAATGTTCAATTCATTAAATCACAAAGACAACCACCTAATCTGAAACGCCTCCTAACCAGAGCAAATTCAATTCATCTATCACAAGGACCGGTTTTTATGTATCTAAATGCCTGGATCTTCGATGCAAATGTTGTGACCATATAATACCAAATAACCAATATAAATTTCGTAACATTATGTTTAGCGTCAACGACAATATGAATTGTGACACAAAAAATCTCATATATGTCTTGACTGTGATTTTTTCTACATAGGTGAGACAAGTACTCATCTACGGGATAGAGTACGCAACCATCGACGGGATTGCAATATTGAAAATGGGCCCTTATTTGTAAATAGACATATCTTTAAATGTGCGCAACATCTACAAATAAAATTTCAAATTTTCCCTTTTTATAAAATGAAAGTCGATGACACCACGAAAAGGAAATTAATGGAAAATCATTTTATTAAAAAATACACTCCTCGACTTAATAGTCAATAAGTAACAATTGGCAATTAGCCTCATTTATTTATTAATTTTCTTTAATCTATCTCATGATAATCTTCCATTCAAGTGTTCTCGAATTGAACCCATATGCTACAGATTAACACACGTGTGTACATGTTTTGTATTAGTTAACGATATGTAACCATGGACAATGGTGGTAACTATAGCTAATTAAAACCACGGTGTTACTATGTAAATATGTATAAATATACTATAATGTCCATCTTTATACAATGACATTATTTATGAATAGTCCCAAGACGGACGAAAAGTACTTTAAAATGTTAAAATGTTATTAAACCAGTGTTGAAATCAGTTTGTGTCGGCATACCTTTTATCTTTTTATCATTTATCATTTTTCGTCCGTCTTGGGACTATCCCGTCGATGGTTGCGTACTCTATCCTGTAGATGAGTGGATGTCTCGCCTATGTAAAAAAAATCACAACCCAGACACGTCAAGACATATATGAGATTTTTTGTGTCACAATTCATATTGTCGTTGACGTTAAACGTAATGTTACGAAATTTATATTGGTTATTTGGTATTATATGATCACAACATTTGCATCGAAGATCCAGGCATTTATATACATAAAAACCGGTCCTTGTGATAGATGAATTGAATTTTGCTCTGGTTAGGAGGCGTTTCAGATTAGGTGGCTGTCTTTGTGATTTAATGAATTGAACATTATCAAATTTCGCTTTGAGGTTGTCGTTTGATGCGTTGAAGATAACTACTCTTAGGTATTGAATACACAAAAACATAAAAGTTTTTGAAAAAAGAACTACATTATTTGTCGATTACTAGTACTTTCGCCTATTTTATTAAGCTCTTCAGATAATAAACATTTAAATTTGTCAATGAAATATTTTTCTTTCAATCTCATTTTCATGGGGTCTGAATACGGCATCTTAAAAAAGGGGTATATTTTGAATTCGCCTTTACCGCATATATCAGTGGCTTCCTGATGAAAATATATTGAAACATGTAGAATAGAAGCAAATTATTTTTATATTTGTCCTATGATACTGTACATTAGAACAACCACTCACTACTGCTATATATATAGAACTGGCTTGTTTTATGCCAGTTTTATGGTCTTCCAAAAATCCATAAATCCAAGATGATCAAGGAATCTATTAAACAACAAAAAGCCGAATTCATCAGTGTTTTCCAACCAGACGGTCTCCCATTCTGACCAATAATTGCCGGTCAGTGCTGCCCTACTAATAGACTATCAAATCGGATTGATATCTTAATTAAGCCGTACGTGCCAAATGTAAAATCTGTTATTCGGGATGACATAGATTTTGTTAATAGATTGCCCCAGAATCCGAACGATGGCGACGTTTTCGAAACATGGATGTTTGTAATATGTATGGCAACATTTCCTATGACTTATGCTTTTAGGCCATAGAATATTGGTTGGATAAAAATTCTGAATGCAGTCATGAGAGAAATTTCAAACAACTTCATCCTCAAAGCTATACGAATCATTCTGACTAACAACACTTTTACATTTGGCGAAACAAATTACAAACAGATTCTTGGTATAGCGATGGGTACCAATGCGGCACCACAATTAAGTAATTTCTTGAGGAAAACTTTATTCAATTGTTGAAATTAAACATGGTGTGGATTACAGAATATATTTAGAAAATCAGTTTGAACGATTCCTAGACAATTGAAACGAACGATCTGAAAATCGCATTCTTGGACGTTCTAGTGAATCGAAGGGGAGAACTCCTTATAACGGATATGTATTCTAAAGAAACAGATACCAAAAACTATCTTTCTTATAAACCATGTCACCCACGCCAAACCAAAAATAATATACCTTTTTCTCTAGCTAGAAAAATATACACCATTGTGATAGATAAAGACCTCCGGATTGTTAGATTAGGTGCGATAAAAATTGTTTTTATTGAAACAGTATTACCCCCTCGAGGTAATAGAAGTTATCCAAACACTGAGAGCTACTAAAGCAAAGACAGTTCTGATAATATCATTACTTTTGTTGCTACTCATAACCCCCATTATCCCAACTTTTTTAAAACAATGTACGATAGCAGGTCACTCCTGGTATCAAACGACAACCTCAATACGAAATTTGATAATGTTCAATTCATTAAGTCACAAAGACAGCCACCTAATCTGAAACACCTCCTAACCAGAGCAAAATTCAATTCATATATCACAAGGTGTTACACAATTGGGGGATATACAATTGCATACCCTCACGAAATCAATTAGCAATCTTATCACAGGGCTAGCAGACAGATCGCAGGTGGTCAAAATATGGCAGTCTAACAGACAGACAAAGGTCGTTAGGAAGTCATTAATCATCACAGCTGTCCCGAGTTACGCAAGATCTTGAATAGTAAAGCAATGCGCACGGGAAGCTTAATCTGTTATTATATAATGACCAGCTGCCAATCCCGGTCATAATATAATCTGAAATATAACACCTGGAATTAGTTGATTGGCCAATAACTATATGTCCGAACAAGTTATTGACTCACCCCGACCGGATACTGACCAATCAGGTTACGGTGCATGGGTGTGGCATCAAGACAACAAGGCTGGACATGGATTCGGCCCAGTAATTAAAAGATTAGACAAACCGTTTTGGGATGGAGTCAGGTCCAGGAGGCCATGCTAGGCGGGTGCCTAGATGAAGGTACCTAATGGATAGAGTGAGGTCCAGTCAGGGCTAGGAGTTAGGTCCGGCCAGGACTGAGCGAAGGCCATGGGCGCCTTGGCACGAGACGAGACGAGACGAGAGCTTCTGGAGTTAGAACACTCGTGCTAAGCCAAGCTAATTAAGTCATGACTCCTTCCATATAGTTAGTTCTACGGTCGTTTACATCACGATGTTTGTACCTATTGTAAGAAGCAGAATAAAAGCATTATCAGAAGTTTACCAGTGTTGTCATCAAAAACCCGATTAAAGAATTAATACTGTCACAAAGGACCGGTTTTTATGTATCTAAATGCAAGGATCTTCGATGTAAATGTTGCGATCATATTACGCCAAATAGCTAGTATAATTTTCATAAGTTTACGTTTAGTGAATTGTGACACAAAAAATCTCATATATGTCTTGTCTTGCAATTGATGCTTTAGTTACTATATATATCGGGGAGACATCCACGCATCTACGGCATAGAGTACGGGCATAGAGTACGCAACCATCGACGGGATTGCAATATTGAAAATGGGCACAACACCTACAAGTAAAATTCCAAAATTTCCCTTTTTATACGCCCACATAGAAATGTGGACGTATATTGCCGTCGCCCCCGTCCGCCCGTCTGTCGGTCCGTCCGTCCGTCCGTCTGTCCGTCCGTCCGTCCATCGTCCACAATTGCTTGTGAACGCACTAGAGGCCAAGGTTAATATCCGATTGACTTTAAATTTATACACAGTGTTAAAGGTCATGAGACGAAGAAGCCTATTGATTTTCAGCGATATCCGATAATTACTGCCAGAGTTATGACCCTTGATCACTTTGAAAAATCCTGTAAACGCTCTAGAGGCTAAAGTTAATATTGGATTGACTTTAAATTTATACACAGTGTTCAAGGTCATGATACGAAGAAGCCTATTGATTTTCAGCAATATCCGATAATTACTGCCAGAGTTATGACCCTTGATTACTTTGAAAAGTTAATATCCGATTGACTTTAAATTTATACACAGTGATTAAGGTCATAAGACGAAGAAGCCTATTGATTTTCAGGGATTTCCGATAATTAGTGCCAGAGTTATGGCCCTTGATCACTTCAAAAAATCTTGTGGACGCTCTAAAAGTCAAAGTTAATATCCGATTTACTTTTAATTTATACATAGTGTTTAAGGTCGTAAGACGAAAAAGCCTATTGATTTTCAGCGATTTCCGATAATTAGTGCAAGAGTTATGGCCCTTGATCACTTCAAAAAATCTTGTGGACGCTCTAAAAGCCAAAGTTAATATCCGATTGACTTTAAATTTATACACAGTGTTTAAGGTCATGAAACGAAGAAGCCTATTGATTTTCAATGATTTCCGATAATTACTGTCATAGTTAAAGCCCTTGATCACTTTAAAAAATCTTGTGGATGCTCTAGAGGCCAAAGTTAATACCCGATTGACTTTAAATTCATACACAGTGTTTAAGGTCATGAGACGAAGAAGCCAATTGATTTTTAGCGATTTCCGATAATTACTGTCAGAGTTATGGCCCTTGATCACTTCAAAAGAAATATTGTGGACACTATAGAAGCTAAAGTTTACATCTTATTCACTTTAGATTGATACACGGATTTTAAGGTCTTGAGACGAACAAGTATATTGATTTTCAATGAATTTTGATAACTTGAACACCTCAATTTATGATATTAAATGTTTCGTATACTAAACATTAGCATGGAGGAGAACTTTATCAAAGCCAAACAAATTCTAATGATTTTCTGATAATTACTTAATGAGTTGTTACTCTTAATCAGATTTTAGTGTATTATAAATGTTTCATTACCGAAAAAAGTAAAAATATGCGACCACTCTTATTGACTGCCCGGACGATTTAGCTGCTGTGGGCGTATGTTTCGTTGCCTGGCAACCTATCTTTATAAAATGAAAGTCAATGACACCACGAAAAGGAAATTAATGGAAAACCATTTTATTAAAAAATACGTTCCTCGACTTAATAGTCAATAAGTAACAATTGGCCATTAGTTTTATTAATTTTCTTAAATCAATCCTGTGATTATCTTCCACTCATTGTTCCTAAATTGAACCCATATACTACAGATTAACACACGTGTGTGCATGTTTTGTATTAGTTAACGATAAACTGTGTAACCATAGACAATGGTAACTATAGCTAATTAAAACCACAGTGTTACTATGTAAATATGTATAAATATACTATACTGTCAATCTTTATACGAAAAGTGCTTTAAAATGTTAAAATGTTATTAAACCAGTGTTGAAATCAGTTTGTCTCGGCATACCTTTTATCTTTTTATCATTTACCGTGAAACAAAGTAGTACTCTCTTTAAAAAAAAGTAGCGGATATTCAAAAACAATACATAACTATACATGAACATAAACAGTTCATGTGGGTGGCGTATCTGATGGCCTCATTTCACTCGCAAAGATATACACTGTCAAAAGTGAAAATGAACGTTTTTAATTTTTGTCTTAATAATGAGTAATTGCAATCTGGAAACCAGAAAATTTTTTGAAGAAATTTCTCTGGGGAATCGGGGTAGCCCTTTTCCCGGAAGGTGACATGCAATTCCTACGCGCGAAATTTCTCGTTTATTTGCGTCGTACGCCTCTGATTTTACGAAACGGCGATCCGACCTCTAGATTTGGAGAAATCGACCCAAAAAGATTGACCAATCAGAGGTCAGAATGGGCGGGGCTTAGGTTTGGACAAAATGGACGGTCTAATGCGCCAGAGGCCTTCGGCTCCGCGGCTGCCTCTGGGAACGAGATTGGAGTAATTGCTCCACCAATCCTCAAACATCCAACAATTCGTCGTGGCATGCTCCTAATCCACCGTCCAATCACGGTTTGGGACAATCTGACCCACTCCTCTTGCAGTGCCACGGCCAATTCTTGCAGTGTTGTCGGTTGACGTTGACAAACACGTATCCCGATTAAATTAAAACGTAACACACTAAAGCAAAGATACGCTAAACAGTAAATCTTATACAAGAACCAAACACGGGTAGGATAAACCGGCACGCGGCAGTTTTCATCAATCCTTCCTTGAAGTGTTGAATTTAACAATGAACCACACCCACGTGTATGGCGATAGTATGTGTCGCACGTTAGCTCAGAGATTCTGTTGGGGCGATAAGTTCTTCATCTATGAACATACTCTCACATGTCAAGTGTCCATGACTATTTACCATATCACAACCTGCATATGTTTTTTCATTTCAATATCCCCTACTTATCTTGAAGAGTATATAACATGTAAATAAATATTTTTACAAAGAGAAAGGAAAATATCACTTTCCAATTACATAAGTATAATAGGGGTTATAAAACATTTTAGAAACAAAGTGTGTAAAACTTGAAACATGTTGAGTCCCCCCCCTCCCTGCGCCCCGCTAATTCCGCCAATACAACAACAAATAGCTAAATACAATAATATCGCATTCTGAAATCTGTCCCCAATCTACGTTAGTTGTCGACATCCCTGTAACAACATGGGCACGTCTATTTTCTACATAAATATCAAATGTCAGACCTCAGACACATTTTAATTTAATAAATAATTTATCACAAAGTGTTTATTTCATATTTGGCTAGTCTTGTTATATCGGTGCACATTATGCATATTACGATAATGAATCATATCCCCCTAGTTTCGGTTCTTTTGTGACAGTATACAAAGGCCTATTTATTACAGGAAGTCAAACAGAACGGCTAATTGTCCGTGTGCAGGATATGGTGGGTCACAATATTATTTTACAGTATCTATACAATGAGCTATAACATCTTAACATACAGTAATTTTATTTATATTGTTATGTGTGTAATGCGAAAATTTTGTCTATTCATTGGTCTATACCCATTCCTGGAATTGAACCAGGGTGATTCTGATTGTTCGTTAAACCACCACCCGACCACCCCAAACTGATTGTTCGTTAAACCACTCAACCAAGCCCAACTGATAAATACATATTTGACATAGCAATAATACTTCAATCTCTTCACACATTTGTTTCAAATTCGTATTAGCATTCATCCAATTGCATTATGTACAATATATAATTTAGAACGGAAAAGGCTTCATTTTGAAATGGATTCCCCACGTCCCTCCTTTCTAACCGGGTTTGTTTCAGGAGAATATCTGAAATTTTGTACACTCATCATCCTATTCGAAATTATTGAGATTTACTAAAGTTTGTATTGAAACACATGGGGTTTGGTGTATATTAGTTGCATCACTTGGTAGCGTCGTGTTTTTTCTAATATTGTGAATATTAAATTAACATATTTCAGATATGGGTTAAAATCTTTCATCCGAATTCATAAAATTGTCAAACGTGGCACATACATTGCGACCACCAACAATAGTAGGTTTGATATCAACTATAACGATTTAAGAATTAGAATGTGCATATTTACTTAATTGATGTTTCGATTCTAATAAGAGAAATTCTGTTATATATTCGTTTTATTTGAGAAAATTTTTAGACATCTATTGTCTTAATTCACACTACTTAATTTTGAGACATCAATGAGTTCACTCATACATACTTTAAATTGTTGTTTAGATAAAAGAAAAAACGCACTTTTAATTCAAGAAGTTTATCATTGATTATCTATGTTAGATCAGTTTCAGTATCGTGAAATTGTTTATATACACGTTTAAATGATTCATCTACCCAGTTATCATCTATATGGCGCTTAAACTGGTTTGTAATTAAATTTTTCAAGTAATTTTGAAATGAATATTATCAGGTTCGAAACTGGTTTATTATTATTATTATTATTAAAACGATATTTATATAGCGTTCATCTTCCACCGCAGAGCAATGCTCAGAGGACCTTTACAAAAACATAAATTGAAACAATATAAAATCCAAATGTACATAAAAAAAAACAAAAAAAATCAAAACTACACATGATCAAATTACCTACATATAGAGAATGATATCATATGATAAAATGCAGGATATCTAAGATCTTTTTTACTAAAAGCCTGTGTATAAAAATGTGTGTTAAGTGATTGCTTGAATATTGTGATAGATTTTGCTGACCTTATGAAAAAAGGGAGCTTATTCCAGAGTTTCCGTGCCTGGAAAGAGAAGGATCGTTCTCCGAAAGAAGAAAGATTTACAGAGATGGGTTTAAGGAGAAAGGGGTCACTAGATGATCTCAAACATCTAGTTGGCGTATATACAGTGATCAAATCCTTTATATAAGAGGGCTAAATGTCATTAAAACATTTATAATCTAACACAAATATTTTAAAGAAGCTAAAATCGGAATTATGTGATCATGTTTTTTCGAAAGAGTTATCAATCTGGCAGCACAATTTTGAAGTTTATCTAGGTGTTTTACAGGAAGACCAGCAAGGAGAGAATTAAAATTATCAAGCCTAGAGGTTATAAAAGCATGAACAAGTGATTTAGTTGCATCTTTTGAAATATATTTTCTAATTTTACTTATATTGTAAATGTGGAAATAGCAGCTTTTACATACAATATTAATTTGACTAATCATGCTCATGTTTTTGTCAAAAATAACACCAATGTTTCTGGCATAATTAACGGGTACATAATAACAGACTGAACAATAGATATGGATCTACAATCAGATATTTTGCTTAAATTATTATTTGATCCTATGAGAATGTATTCAGTCTTGTCACTATTTAACTTTAAAAAATTAGCAAATTATATTTTTTTTAAGATATTAAGGTCGGGGTTTTGGTCTTTTAATTAAAGTATAACTTAGGTTCACTTTGAAAACGATTCCCTGTGCACTTTCAAAATACTTGTCATTGGAATTGTAAAATTGTCACTATTTAACTTTAAAAAATTAGCAAATTATATATTTTTTAAAGATATTAAGGTCGGGATTTTGGTCTTTTAATTAAAGTATAACTTAGGTTCACTTTGAAAACGATTCCCTGTGCACTTTCAAAATACTTTTCATTTGAATTGTAAAATAATGTATTCCTGATTCGTGATTGTTAATGAGCATGTACAACATCTCTGTACACACAATAAAGAAGAATGAAGTGACTACGTCCCCCTGTCTAACAAGAAGATTATAATATGCTGCGTGTAATGGGTCTCCGGCTTGTGAGATATTCCCTTAGTTTCTTTGTCCTCTGGACTAAACAATATTGCAGGAATACGATCGCACGAGAAACGATTTCAAAAAAATGTAAATCGAAGGATAACTTGTCACCGCCACACGTGGTCTAAGGCTAGAAATTATTTCCTCTTATTTCATGATTTTTGCAAGATATAAATATACAAGTTTTCCCTTATTTTTAGTGTCTTTCTGCAGAGCAATCATTGTGTCGAAAGTTCGATGTCAGAAGTGATATTTTGACCCAAGTCCACATATCTTAGTATTGTTCTGCAGATATATGTAATCCACAATAGCCATTACTATGTGTGTCGCCATTTTGAAGATAAGTGAAGTTAATATTTTGTAATACAGATTTATGAAGACTACTTTGTACCCGGGCGTTTAGCACCAACCTGATGTTTGGAAAATGAACGAATTAAAAATAATGAGGTAGTGCTTACCTATGTCTCAGTTATGATGATGAACTATGTACAACTATGTAGCAGATATTAGAAGTTGTTTGATGGTGACCTACTTGATGTTTCTATGTAAATTCTTCCGTGTAAATCGTCATAATAGAATATCTATGAATAGTCATTAGCAATATCCGGTTTCATATTATTGAGTAACTGCGTGGTTTACCCTTGTCAGGTGTGCAGGAAGGAGGGCCTGACAATGGCAGCTGTTTAGTCATTTGGATGTGATAACGCATAGTTGTTCGGATGGGCAAACCGAGTCCCATTTAAATATTAGTGTGCACGTAAAATACCCCCGATAGTTGAAATTCGATATAAGAATAGGCCGCTGTCCGGACAAAATGTCCCCCATCGACAGCTGTATGGCGTAAGTCCGCCTTCATTAACAGAACAGTAGAGCACTAAACTCCAATTCATTTCATTGCGTCCTGCTCCGACTGGGCTTATGTAGGACGGACTTCCGCCATTCATAGTTAAATATTGCCCAGTGAATTTAACCTCATTAGTATTTTTATATGATATGTCAGTTTTCTGAGAAAACACTTATATTTCTCCAGGAATATGTATGACGATTTAGCAAAAAAATTTGTTTAGATTTCACAATACCTACGAAACTATATACGGTGACTCTGAACTGGGAGCCGTTACAGTCAAATAAAAAAAAAGTTCGTCGAGTTTTATCCAAAGTTTTGATCAAGTTCGTAGCAAAGTATTTTTAAAAGCCCAACGCGTAAGCATATATTTTTAAGATTTGCATTGATAAATAGGTGAATAAATAAGAACCAAGCAGGTTCAGTTTATATTAGCACATATATATGAGGTTGTGGATCATCCTACCATAAATATAATAAAGCTAATATTGGCTGGGTACTTTGATTGATATTTTATCAACGGACTGAATATCGTTTTATACATACAAGTAATGTATTTGTAAAAATGACTCCCTATTTTTATACATGTTAGTGCAGATCCATCGAATTAGCTGGAAGATTACACGTATACCACAAAATCCCCGAAGCGGAGCTATACATACATGTAGTGTATTTGTATTATTATACATGATAGTGCAGGTCAATCAGGGTAGCTGTAAGATTACACGTATACCAGTCTTCGAGTTATTCATAGATTTCTCGTTTCAATGATATTATATTCAATATGAATACTAACTACCAAGCTTTAAACCATGTTAAGATATCAAATACCATATTCGCCAGACCTGTATATGTGACGTGATTGTTGTTATTTCAGCATTTTGGGAGAGTGTGTAAGAATATTTTTGTTATTTGATTGACCCTAATGGACTTCCGTGCAAATACCAGTTTATAAATGTTTTATCTTACCAATTCTTGAGTATGCCTGAGAAGTATAGGATGTTTAACATTTTTAATTTGTGGTAAATATGTATGGCTCTTTTACAGCAAACAAAACATGTAATACTTTTAGTAGAATTTTTACTCTAGAAAATAAGATGGCATATTACTTCATTAATTAATATCTTTGACAAGTCAGTAGATTCACATATATGTACTTAAATCAACTTAGTCAATGACATATTGTCATATAAAAAGAGCTACAGAACCATAACAAACAAATACACGTGAATCGAGATATTCCTATTGCGTCATTTGGCTTAATTTAACCAATCATTTCGTTGATTGCACAGGTTCATGGTCATGAACACGCATGGGTCTGTGTGATGCCCTTGCGGCTATAAAGGAAAGTATATTATGTCATTAAATCACACAAGATTTAGATTCCAGCCAGAGATTACCATCTGAGTTCCGAGATAATAGCTTGATTCCAGAAGGAGAAAGATTTTGCTAGTTTTACTAGCAAACGCGCCTAGCGAGTTTGGGTGACTAGTGTTTGAGATTGACTTAGTCCCTTTTGATGAAATTTTTATATACACATTTATATCTAAATTTCGTGGTTCCTTTTGATATTTGGCTTGTTCTCGGTCCATCTCTTGCAAAATGTGATGTATCTTATATGGCAACCGCTAATTCATATAAAATTTCGGTATGGTATTTGTGGTAAATATGTATGGCTCTTTTACAGCAAACAAAACATGTAATACTTTTAGTAGAATTTTTACTCTAGAAAATAAGATGGCATATTACTTCATTAATTAATATCTTTGACAAGTCAGTAGATTCACATATATGTACTTAAATCAACTTAGTCAATGACATATTGTCATATAAAAAGAGCTACAGAACCATAACAAACAAATACACGTGAATCGAGATATTCCTATTGCGTCATTTGGCTTAATTTAACCAATCATTTCGTTGATTGCACAGGTTCATGGTCATGAACACGCATGGGTCTGTGTGATGCCCTTGCGGCTATAAAGGAAAGTATATTATGTCATTAAATCACACAAGATTTAGATTCCAGCCAGAGATTACCATCTGAGTTCCGAGATAATAGCTTGATTCCAGAAGGAGAAAGATTTTGCTAGTTTTACTAGCAAACGCGCCTAGCGAGTTTGGGTGACTAGTGTTTGAGATTGACTTAGTATTGTAAACTATACTATGCTTGTATATATCCAGCTTGAATATATAAAACGTTAAAATGAACTATTGCATTGTTATTCCTGGTAAGACAACCGTCTTAAGAAAACATTAAGAAGAAATACACAACGTGGAGGAGAAACAAAGACGGTCAGAGATAAATCCTAGACGATCACAAGGCTACGAAAATATGTAGTGAGAAAAGATGCATGCGTCATACGTAGGATGTGGCGACCGGTTTGTGAAAGGTCCGCTCCCCACGTCAGACATAAACAACTCATCTCTTCTTGTAAATTCGTAATTTCTGTTAGCAATATGATTAACGAATATTAGAAGCAGACAAACTATATTACGTCACCAAAATGTAATCACTAGCGGTATACTTGCTAAATATTTATATTCTGCTTACATCTAAATAAATATAGGTTCAGCAGCACAACAACACGAGGGTCAATTTTTTAATCAGATATTTTATTAAATGGTGGGCTCCCTGTTCCTATAAAGATTCAGACCCTCGGCATGTTTCACTACTTGTTACAGGGCGGCACGTGACATTAAAATGAACTCGTTTGTGGTTTGCTTGTATTGAAAGAGTTATCTCCCGTTTATGGAGACAACTTTTGTGACGTGTAATTAGTTCTACTAGCTATATGTATATAAATATTGATTTACTCTCATTCATTTATATGGGGAGATATGTGGAGTGGGTCTGGTAGGGGTCTTATTTATATGGGGAGCAAGACATGATTAACCCGTTGGGAGCCACGTTGTCTCGGTTCTGTAGGGGATGCTATATACCTTTACTGATGCAGGAAACAAATCATGGCGGCGAGGGGGAGACAGCTACCTCTTGATCCATCACAGTAATCAAACAATTCATTTCATGCGGACACGGGATTGAAGATGACAGTATCGATCACAGGTGTAGAATGTTCAAACTTTGTATTTATTTATTAGGCGAATGTGGAAGGATTGTTTTCAAAATGCAACCAGATTCTTTCAGAACGGGTTTGTAGTCTTCATTATATAACTGTTTATTGAAACAGTCTTGATTTTTGGAAACATTTAGGTCAAGTCTTGAGCAATTAAGAGTCATTCCACGAGAAAAACATGTAATATCATGGAAATTTTCGAAGGTGGGGGTCGGCCGTTATAGTTCATATTCACAGGGTTTGGTCGATCCATCGAGCCTACTTCCCAGCCTAAATCACCGATTTCATAAATCAATACAGGCCTTTAACGTGTTTTGCCATTTTCAGGCCAAATTTTAGGTATTTTCATCGCACTACTACCGCTGTTACATGATCCTGGCGAACTAGGTTTGGGTTGTTCATGATAGTCGGGATCTTGCACTATCAAATTATTATGGTCACCGGTTCAAGTTCATTTTCAATAGGGGACAGGAGACTACACATGGTACGTGTCTAGAGATACCTGAAATGTACCCCATCTTCAGAAATAACATCGCTGTCAGCTATCTTGAAACAGTACGAAAATCCGTGTCGAAAATTAGCGAAACCTTCCGTTTTGATTGGGATACAACGACGGATTATGAAGGTACCCTCTATATTGTTATTCAAAGGGTCAATGTATCAACCCTGACCACCCTTCAACCGGCTTTGCCAAAATATTTTCTCGGTATGTTTTAATATCCAGTCTGCAAATCCAAGATGGCGTCTCCCGGAGAATATGATTTTTGGTAAATTCTCCATCTAAAGCGTAAAATATTTGAAAAGCAGTCGAGTTATGCAAAACGGACCAAATTGCCATGAAATTGCTTATTTGACCATGAACGTGACCTTGAATCACGAGGTCACCAAGTTATACAATTTGAAGTTCACACCTTGCTCTATCGACAAACCATATCTCATTCCAAAAATTTGAAAAACAAATGAGTTGGAGTTGGCATTTCAAAAATTTTCTTGTCGGATATTTTACCGAAAATAAAGTGGCATAACTCTTATCGTTATTTAAGCAGATTCATACCACGATTAAAAGTCACGTGACAACAAAATATTCAAATCCCGTACGTAATAAAAATAGATGCATCTCGATATTTTCATATTTATTTCTCGTGTGGTATTCAAATTTATGTTTTTATTAGTCGTACAAAATTACCTGTCTTCGTTTATATGACAGCAAATGAATGCAATACTTCCCAAACACGAATAGTTTGCGATGTTAAAACATCGTTTTCTTCCACAAATTTAATCCCATTTTGATGGATCTTCAAAAGTATGTTTATATTCCAAAGATCTGGGTTTCTTTCGATTTTCGCGCACATCACCATGTAACTTCCTGGATTATGACACTCAACGTACGAAAACTCACACTGTTACCTGGTAGTCCCTTTTGATGAAATTTTTATATACACATTTATATCTAAATTTCGTGGTTCCTTTTGATATTTGGCTTGTTCTCGGTCCATCTCTTGCAAAATGTGATGTATCTTATATGGCAACCGCTAATTCATATAAAATTTCGGTATGGTATTCAAATTTATGTCAGTAATATTCCTACAACCGCTTATTCATATTAAATTCCGGTATGATATTCAAATTCATGTCAGCTGTCTAGTCGTTCGGATGGGACGGAAAACTGAGATCCCGTGTACACATTGGCGTGGACGTAAAATATCCCTGGACAGTTGGAATTAGATATAAGGTTAGGCCGTAGTGCACACTATATGGCATATGTTCGGTGCTTAACAGTGGGACGTTAAACCCCATTTCATTTCATTTCTAATAGGAACGTGGTCATTACCATATTAATCAATCGAGCTCCATGGAAAATTCCTGGCACAATCTACTCTGCTGCTTCGATCACTGTCGACGATCTCGTCAGGGTAGCGAGAGTGTCTTTCCCAGTTTCTTTAGTAAATGTATTTTTGGGGAAGCTGGTAAGGTCAACGTTGTCTAACAGAAGCTTTGCAATTAGAGTTGATGGTGTGACAAGCTCAACCACTTTCCGTACCTCAGGGTACAAAATAGTTTTCTACGTTTCAATGTGTTGCACCTGTTTCTATTTTGTCCATAAAGGGCAATCTCTTGAGTGATCAAATGACACTCGTTACAATTGGCACACTGACGTTGACGTTGACAAGTTTCACTTGCATGGCCATCTTGGCTACATCACCAAGAGTTTTCTCTAAAGTTTAGTTTACCCCACAGACAAAGATTTGAGTTTCTTCGTTTTATTGGATGGGCTGGGAAGTGTTAGAAATATTTTTTTGAAGAATATATCCAGGGATGTGCGGCTTAAGTAATAGACTGATCTGACAAGATTTCTGTGAAGCTGTGTATGTGTCTATTTCCAAAATATTTCCTCTGAACCATATTGCAAAAAAAACTATGAACTTATGCATTGGTTCATATTTTTACAATACGGTCTTACCATAAATGTAAAAGGATGATTTAAACTGATATCAGACACCAAGGGCATTGAGGTGAAACTATAATTACATATATTTACAATCTTATCCGTTCTCGTCATAATCTATTTATCCTGGATATTAATTAGTTCTAAGGCTAGATTCGTGATCGAACGAACCCTATCGAGAGTAACGTTCCGCAACCTTCCGCTCATGTTTTTGAAATTGGTTCAAGGGAGAACTCTGTTTACACCAAGTGTTCCGCAACTATCCATTTGGGAATTAGCTGCTGTGGGCATATATTTTGTTGCCTGGCAACATATCGTTAAATATCCGAAGTTGATTCATTTAATAATAAATTTTACATGGCTTTAAATAGATTTTGTTTATTTGAACATAGAAATACGACACCAGATGTCTGAATTATATGATGAACGAGCAGAAATATTATTTTACAATGTTCATAATTTCATGTGGGTTATATTGTCGTTCGCATTTTGGTTGTGGACCCTCTACAGGTCACATTGTTGTCCCCTTAAAATATACGTTGATACCACAATGATATATTCTGCAAAAAACAATTCTAAACCAAACCAAAAAAAAAATTATAAAAAAACATCAAAAACCTGAAAGCTTTGTCTATGATGGTACGACAATCTATAGGTTACATTTTTTTTATCGGATTTTGATGGTTGATTCTTGTTTACATTCGCACATATCGAAGAAAAGCCTCCCTTGCTCCTAAATTCTACGAAAAATCGCGTCTTTAGCTTGTGCATTCTCTAGATGTCACAATGTTCACCAGAATTTGATGAAATTTTCTGCTCGGGGTAAGCAGAGGGATATAACAAATTGTTATTATCCTGACATTTATCTGATATTTGGGTGGAATTGGGAAGTAATAGTTTAATCTACCCGTCGTATATGAGATGCTGGCTGCTATGATAAGCACTATTATCTGGCATGTTTGATTTTACTATCACCCCACACCATAATGAACGATTTCGGTGTATCCCCTGATCC
Source organism: Patella depressa (assembly GCA_948474765.1). Lineage (NCBI taxonomy): Eukaryota > Metazoa > Mollusca > Gastropoda > Patellidae > Patella > Patella depressa. The sequence goes on along the minus strand of OX419720.1, from coordinate 72,409,471 downwards.
ACAAATCATACTGTTAGAGACACCAAAATTATCATTATAAACTTAAATACTATGTGAGTTATCACGGATTATTCAAACAGCTCAAGTATGACCGATGTTCACCCGACAGATTCTGACAGGGGACACGCTAGGCTACTTAAATCAACTATAAAAAAAATTCTGTATACAATTTCCAGGTCCACCCGAAATATTGGGTGGGCGAGATGACTGGTTGGCAAGGAAAGGCGTCGGAAGACATGAAAAAACGAGGTTCAGTGGTTCGCATGCACGTAAAAGAACGATTGGCAGTTGTAATTGGATAGTATAAAAACCGATGTTGACTTGTTCGTCTGTACGTTAAGGAAACATTGGCAGTTGGAATCGTAAAGTAGTAAAGAATGTATAATGTATCTGAAGTCGTTAACACATGAATCGATAGAGAGTGAATATTTGTTGTTTATGGCTGCCGACTTACTATAAATGTCGAAATCTATAATAGTACGTGCAGGAAGACTGCACCACACATAATTTACACAAAGACAAATACACGGACAAAACATCATACTCAGAAACCACAAATAAACAAACAATTCAAAAAGAATGAATGGATCCGGGGGCTAGCCGTAAGCGTCCACTGCGCTGTACAGTCCCGGGCCTGTGGTGATACAGACTTCACTCATATTTGAAAAACAATCAGGAATATAACCCAGATAAACCATTGTTTAATGCCAGCATGAGTCATGATCTGCTATATGCTACAAGGAAAACGAATGTAAGCATACTGTAGTAAAATTTTACCAAGAATTTATAATGTATCTGAAGCTTCTTCGAACACATGACAATTGATGTTGCAATCCGTGGGACTTTAATTAAAGTTGATACAACAATGGCGTTAAACGTCCGCGTTCAAACATACTGACATCGCAAACAATATGTGTTATGTTAATGACATTGTCTAAGTCTATATCGCAAATAGAGGCCACGGTGGTTAAGTAGGTAAAATGCTGGCTAGATAGTCTGGAGGTCGGGTGTTCGATCCCTGCATTGGTCGCGAAAGTTCATCCACATTTTCCGACGTGGTTTCCCCTTGTCAGTGATGAAGGGTGGAGGGCCTGACAATGACAGCTGTCTAGTCGTTCGGATGGGACGCGAAACCCAAAGGCCCGTACGCGTAAAAGAAATCGATAAAAGAGTAGGCCGTAGCGCCACTGCCCGGGAAAAAATTGCCTTCTAGCACACTGTATGGCGTTTGTCAGACTTTATAAACCCAGTTCAGAGAAAAACAGACAACGTTAAACCCATTTCAGTTCATTTATATCGCACAAAAAGCCATCCCATGTGGCATGTGGCATACTTTCTTGTGGCTGTAATTGACGTTATGTTATTAAAATAATGAAGTCGATCACGTGGGTTTAACGTCCCCTGTCATACATACTGATATCGTCAACAATATGCTTTATGCTATTGACATTGTCTCAAGTATGACCGATCAATTATTGCCAATAATGACCCGATTGTTGGCCCCTATCTTTCACTTATCAACACCCATGTCATTGGTCAATGAGAATCGGAAAGGCGGGACTATCAAAAAGCAGGACTTTGTCAATCTTTTGTTTGCTTTACACTTGAATCTTGAAAACAAAATGGCGTGCGTTGTCTTATCAGACCATTTCAAACTCCTCCACAATTCAAGCTAAAAGCTGTCGATAATCTGGTGATATGTCCAGGTCAGAGAAACATCTCAGTGAGTTATCGCGGGGTAAATTATTGTCTCGTTGGTTGTAACCCGGGTTATATTAGAGTGATTGTTGAATTGTCCCGGGACAACGACACACTACCTAGGTGATAGAACAGTCGTCCGTACTCCAGGTAGGAATTCATTATGGTAATTTATACATTGAAAATAAATACATTAAACGAGTAGAAAAATAGAACTGATTTCAGATTATGGTGAGGGTAGTACTTACCTAAAATAGTGCCTAGCTTTAATATAAAAAAACCCGAAGAGTTATTGTTTACAATAAATTAAACGCATAGAAAAATAGAACTGATTTCAGATTATAATTGATGAGGATAGTCTCGCTTTAATAAAAAAAAGACGAAGGGTTATTGTTAACAGTATTATATTAAATGCATAGAAAAAAAGGAATGAATTCAGATGATAATTGGTGACGATAGTACTTCATTATGATAGTTTATACAATAAAAATATAATTTAAGCACATTAAAAAAAATAGGACTGAATTCACATTATAATAGGTTAGATGGGTTACTTTAAACGGTGTCTCGCTTTATTTAATTATTCCGAATTCTGACTACACTGGGTTGTTATGTCATGGCAATCAAAGGGTTTTCATAACTTAATTGATGTCTCGATTTATTGAAAAATATTATTTTCAGAAAATAGAGCGTATAAAAAGCTTTTCTTGGCTTAATTGAAAGGTATTGTTTTCATAAAATAGAGCGTATAAAAGGCTTTTCTTGGCTTAATTGAAAGGTATTGTTTTCATAAAATAGAGGGTTTAAATGATGTGGGATTGTGTATACTTCTATAAATCAACCGAGGGGATAAATGACATGGGGGGGGGGGGGGTCCATTTATTTCTGTACATCAACCAGGGGAATAAATACAGACATAAGCCATTTAGAATGGTCACGTGGGGTGGTTTGGGAAGCATTTTGCCTGGGCAGTGGGTCTACTGTCTATTCTTATTTCCATTTTCAATTGTCAGTTAATCTTTAGAATATAGAGATTTGAATAATTGATTAATTTTAGTAGTTTATGTATTTTCAAGTGTGGATTTAAAAGTTACAAAATTTCCACCTTATTAGGGTTGTCATATAGAATTCTCTTAAACCAAAGTTTATTGAAATATTAAATTGTGGAATTGTCAATAATAATTGAATATTATAGTTGTCTTATATTAATTATCTTTTATTCAAATATATAAAATATATCGATATTTATAATAACAGTGTGGTTTATATGAATAATAACAGGGTGAAGTAAAACGTATTACTTCAGTCAATATGAATAATAACAGAGTGCAGTAAAACATATTACTTCAATCAATATGAATAATAACAAAGTGAAGTAAAACATATTACTTCAGTCAATATGAATAATAACAGAGTGAAGTAAAACATATTACTTCAGTCAATATGAATAATAACAGGGTGAATTAAAACATATTACTTCAGTCAATATGAATAATAACAGAGTGAAGTAAAACATATTACTTCAATCAATATGAATAATAACAGGGTGGAGTAAAACATATACTATTCAAAAAAAAGTAGGGGATATTTGATTTTGGGGGCATAATACTAAAATATGCAAATGACTACGAAAAAAGGCACTATAGAACCTAACAGAAGAAACATTTCCAGTTACATGTGACGCCCAAACGCACCAATAGCTACCGCATGGAATGCAGGTGATGCTTGGGATCATCATGGGGGTCCAACCCAAGATTTGCACGACTCTGACTTTGAATGTTACAGTCATTGTGGCATTGAATTCCAGGGTGGAAACATCAGTTTAATTGTTTTAGTGACCAGAAAACAAATTTTGATATGCGTCGGCTTACCCAAAATGAAAGGTTACGTGCCCTTGGCATGCTACAGATCGGCACAACACAGACGGTTGTGGCGCGGACGATGAATGTTTCTCAGTCTGTCATAAGCAGGCTATGGTCCAGATACCGTGATACACAATCTGTACAGGACAGACGACGCTCAGGTCGACCAAGGGCGACAACTCAAGCCCAGGATCGATTTATCCGTACCTTGGCCTTGAGAAATCGTGTCATCACAGCAAATCAGATCAGCGCTCGTCTTCAAACAGACACTGGTGTGAGAGTAAGTGGCCAGACGATTCGGAATCGACTGCATAGGGGTCACCTTCGCGCCCGACGTCCTCGCGTGATCCCTTGTTTGAGAGATCATCACATTCAGGCAAGACGTCGTTGGTTTAGGGATCGTCAACACTGGGAAAATCGACGCTGGAGCAATGTGATGTTTTCAGATGAGTCAAGGTTCACTGTTGATTTTTTGGACAGACGTAGGAGGGTGTGGCGTCGTCGAAACGAGCGCTTCCAAGACGTTAACTTCATCAGACATGATCGATTTGGGGGTGGTTCTGTTATGGTGTGGGGAGGCATCACTGTTGCTGGAAGAACGGCTTTACATGTTGTTGCAGGGCGTGTTACAGGCCAGTACTACCGGGACAACATCTTGGCAGTCCATGTTGTGCCGTTCGCACGACGTCGTGGCCGCCGTCTCATCTTCCAGGATGACAACGCAAGATGTCACGGGGCCAGGATCGTTACAGGTTACCTCCAACAACAGAACATCACCACATTACCTTGGCCAGTACTGAGTCCCGACCTCTCCCCCAATCGAGCATGTCTGGGACATGCATGGACTGTAGAAGTCCGTCTCTCCTTGAATACAAATTAGCATAGCCGGGTTTAAATCCATGCCCAAGACGTGACTTGGGTTCGTGTACGTGGTAGAATATGCATACAAGGCAGTCTTAATGTTTTTAGAACATCTCATGACAATGCTCAAAACAATGATATTTTGAGGTATTTTTGTATAGTATTACCATCAGATCTCCAGAGAGAGAGTAACAAAGAAATAGTTTCAGGGATGGCTGTTCAATCAAGCTGTCATTCTACCCATTCTGTAAAAGATGGATATTATACCCATCACCACGATCACCATGGTTGCACACCGTGGACAGAAGTTTTACAATGGCCAACAGAACCACAACACCATCGACATCAACAGCATCATCGACAACCATCTTCTGATCATCCGAATCAACAGCATCGCCGACACGCTCTACAAGATGACCTGCATCAACAGTATCGCCGACACCCTTCTCTGGGTGACCTCCACCATCGACATTCTTCACAAGAAGGCTTTCATCCTCCTTCCCCTGATGACCACTGTCAGACCCATGAGAATGCGGAGGAACAGAAACAAGGCAGTCCAACCAGGACCAATTATGGTAAGTTTTTTGGGGGGTTTAAATGTGTGTGTGAGAGAGAGAAATGGGGTTTAACGTCCACTCGACACAAACTTGTTCATTTTGGGACTAACATTTGGTTTAATTTTATTTCAATAATTCGCTTGCGCGTAGGGGTCTTTAGTAGTGGGAGGACACCGGAGTGCCTGGAGGAAACCCACGAGGTTGAGAAGGCACCCCCTATCTCCAAGCCACATACGCTCACACCAGGGATCGAAACCACAGTCGCAAGCCAGAGGTGACCGGCCAGCTAGAGATCGAAGCGCGGCACTCTAGACCAGTAGGCCACCCAACTCCCGCTTGAATATGAACCATTGTACGTCTGCTATAATTCAGTTTAGAATTAGATTAAAATTAGAATATGATTTCGTTGATCTTCTTTGATTGGCATTTAGTAATTGAACATATTAACACAAGCGATAATTTTATGGATACACAATTACTGAGTTTAATAAAAAAAAAAACTGATTCACGTGGCAAGGTGTAGGATCGCCTGTCCAACCTCGTGTGTTTTCTCCGGGTACTCCGGTTTCCTACCACTGCTAAAAAACCCTACGCGCAAGCGAATTATTGAAAATGAAATTAAAAAAACAAACCATATGTTAGTCCCGAAACGACCCAGTTTGTGTCACGTGGACTATGAAAGCCACTTCTCACTCTCCCTTCGATGAGGAATCGCATAAAGACGCCGAGGGTATCCTCGTCGAAGCGTCGTTTAGTATCAAACTCGGTAATTGTGTATCCATAAAATTGTACCTTGCAGTTGTGTTAATGATTTCGTTTCGTGTGTATTTTAAGGGTATGGGGGGGGGGGGGGGTCCCAAGCGCAGCACATCTTGTTGTTCTTGTTCGTGGTCTGGTTGAATGATTAAATACGTGTACTTTAGATCATGGGTCTGCCATTCAGACAACTGGCGTGGTTTCAGTTTCCAGAATGTAATGACAAGAAGTAAGGTCGTCTGTCCAGGCTTGTTGGTTTATCCAGGTTCCCCGGTTTCCTCCACTGTTAAAGACCCCTGCTTGTTAGTTTATCCAGGTTCCCCGGTTTCCTCCACTGTTAAAGACCCCTGCTTGTTGGTTTATCCAGGTCGACCGGTTTCCTCCACTGTTAAAGACCCCTGCTTGTTGGTTTATCCAGGTCCCCTGGTTTCCTCCACTGTTAAAGACCCCCTGCCTGTTGGTTTATCCAGGTCGCCCCGGTTTCCTCCACTGTTAAAGACCCCTGCTTGTTGGTTTATCCAGATCCCCCGGTTTCCCCCACTGTTAAAGACCCCTGCTTGTTGGTTTATCCAGATCCCTCGGTTTCCTCCACTGTTAAAGACCCCTGCGTTCTAGCGAAATATTGAAATAAAATTGCATCTAACTATGCAACCTCAAGTGTCGTGGATATCTATATACAATCCAGATTACCCAGACTCTAGAATCACTTGATGAACAAACGGACGATGTAGTCTTGATCATGTGGACACTATATTATATAGCACCTGAAAAGGAATGATGTGTCTCGTTGTTCGGATGGGACAAAAAAACAGAGCTTCCGTGTACACGTTGGCGTGCAATTAAAATCATTTAATTGTTAAAATTAGAAATGCCCCGTAGGCTATATCATTGACATGTGCGAACAGGGCTTGAATTAAAGTATAGAATGACCGTTGACTAATGTGAACAGGCCTTGAACTAAAGTATGACTAACTTTATTGAATGATATGAGATAAAGACAAGTCGTGGCCTTAGAAAGCTACTCGAGTACTCGACGTCAATCTTATCAAATCATTGATTTAATCCTGTTTACCTGTAGATTAACGGCCATCTTTAAAGTCAACATTTACCTGTGGGGTGTTTGTCTGATTTACCTGAAGCGATTGAAACAAGGTGTTAATTAGTTAATTAACCTGTTAATGACTAATTGGTGTCTTTGTTTTAAACACATCCCTTGATTAAAGGACATAAAAGTATTTAATTAAAAGTCAATATTTAGTTCTAGTACATTCCATGTATCGGGCTTTTAAACCATTGCCGTACTTGTTCTTGATAGCTTTCCTTTTTGTCGGGATGTCATTCTTGTTGATGAGATCGCGTAGTCGAAGTAAAACAGTAGATCCTTAAACCCACTGTTCATTCCATTTCACTTTCCTCTCTTGAAATAAAGAAAGTCGCCAAGTCCACCATAAATAAACACAAAACATTTCATCACAATTTAAAGAAAATCAATTGTTTTTAAAAATATATTTTAGAAGTGAAAGAAATAGAGGAGAAAGAACCCGCTGAACCAACCCAGAAACATTCCCAGATAGCAGCCACCTTGAACTGGTAATCTCACCTTATTTCCTTGTTGGAGATGATTTAAAAGTCATCTTGAAAGGAGACAAAATGTACTCACTCCCTACTAAAATAATGCCCCCATTTACAAAAAATGAGGGGGTTTGGATGGCCTAGTGGTCTGGAGTGCCGCGCTTCGACCTCTAGCTGGCCAGTTACCTCTGGCTTGCGGCTGTGGTTTCGAGCCCTGTTTCACGAAATTTTAACTTAAGATAAAATCCAATTTTAGTAGATACTTCAATTTTGATTGGCTAAGCACTAAAATCAATCTAATATTATCCAATCAAATTACTAAAATTGGGATCTTATCTTAGTTAAAATTTCGTGAAATAGGCCCCTGGAGTGCCGCGCTTCAACCTCTAGCTGGCCAGTCACCTCTGGCTTGCGGCTGTGGTTTCGAGCCCAGGTGTGAGCGTATGTGGAATGGAGAAAGGGGCGCCTTCTCAACCTCGTGGGTTTCCTCCGGGCACTCCGGTTTCCTCCCACTGCTAAAGACCCTACGCGCAAGCGAATTATTGAAATAAAATCAAAAACCATATGTTAGTCCCAAAATGACCTAGTTTGTGTTGAGTGGACGTTAAACCCCATTTCTCTCTCTCTCTTTTACAACAAATGAGAAGAATGGTGTGCATGCTCTGTGTATAAAGAAGAATTAATAATTGTTTGGAATAGGTCGTCATTTTAAGGTTGCTGTAGAATCATTCCATCGAGGTATTCTTCCCGCACTATCTGCAAAACTGTTAAAAGGTGTCCCCTAATAATAGGATGAATTACACTAAGCCTAAACAGATTTACAATCAGGTTTACTAACCCGTGAATCAGTGATTGCCTTCAGATATTATTTCACGTACACGAAATGAAAGACGGTGTGAGGACGGCCTTTTGTTACATTCTGTACTAAATTATAGAAATTAGCACCAACAATGGTTTCCTCTAACTGTACGTTAGATTAGAATAAATTCAATTAGTCACAACACTTTTTATGATATGCATGATTTTTATCATTGATATCATTTTGTTATTATTATTTTCGGTTAAATAAAGATTAAATGAATTTTGATGAGTTCCACTGTTGGTATTTTTTCTATGTTCAGGTTAAATGCTAATTATGAAAGATCAGAAGGTGTTTGTCTGCCAAGATGTGTTCTTTATACACATTATTTAGATTTTTGTAAAAATTTTTTATTCCACCCGGCTGGTGCGGCTACATTTGGTAAGGTAGGTATAACCCAAATCACAGATTGGTGTGGAGAGGTGGGACCTGTTTATATTCTCTACAATGTATAATAAAATAATATATAAAAATGTTCATTTGTAACGCGCTATTCACCAATTATTACTGTGTTCAGTTTGCTGAATTCTCGCTTGTTCTATCGCTGATCGGCTTTGGAAAGTTACAAACCAAAAGCAATTCGTCGTTTCTAGATTCATGGAAATCGAAACTTCTAGTTATGAATCAATTGAAGGTATTTTCATTATAAATGCCATCTTTCTTGTTCATTTCCCTTTGTTCCTTATTTAACTTTGATCACCCAAATGAGACTAATATCTAAATAATTTTTTTGAATTTAGATTATAAGACAGAAATTTCCCAAGTTGACAACACGACGACTGGGAACGAGGGGACAGTCTAAGTAAGTATCATAGTATTAACTTTTATATCAGTAGTTGGAAATTGAAAGGTTAATATTACACACATCAGTGACTAAGAAAAGGCTTCCAGAGGATCATAGTATCACATTTCCTCTGTGACATTAGACGAGTATGTTCTGTCACATTAGTAAATCTGATAAATTTCTCTGTTATGTAACACTGTACGAGTATGCTCTGTCTCGTCGGTAGTTCTGAGGAATGTGAGCCTGCAATCACCAAATCCTCGCTTCACCTGGAGTACGTGAATAAAATAGGTATGTTCTATCATATCAAGGAGTAAAAATTAATGACTAGACCCACCCTGTCCCTATACCAAGAATATCCACACAATGAATCAACCCGTGTTTCTCTAATAGAGCCACAAAATATGGACGCATTCTATACATATCTGAGCATAGACTTTGTATATATTTTTATATAATTTTTCATCGTTATATTTGCCGTTGTTTTCGTAGTATCCGCGATACGCCAACCGTCAAATGAAAGCAGAAAATGAACGTGCTCTAGTCTATACAAATATGGCGTCGTGTATCGCAATTTTGACCGATATTGACACCTATAACAAAAATTAAATGATGTACAGATATCATTATTATGGTATAGGCATAAAATGAATATGTTCTAGCCTACTATACTAATAAGGTGTTATATTTCCAGGTATCACTATTATGGTATAGGTATAAAAGAATCGTCTATTTATTATCATTCTGTTTATTCTGGACGAGGACTCACGAGGTTGGTATAAACCTTTAAATGATGTTATAAAATATAAATAGTGTATTTACTTGATTAATTTTCTTTATATCGGATTGTCGGATCCAATTTCATACAATTGAAATAAAATATTGTTTACACACGGTAGATATGGTGTAATGGGGATGATAAATTACTATCACACCATCTATTTGATATATCACAATGAGAGAAGGGTTCTAGTAGGGTCCAGGATTGAATACAATATCTATTTCACATATATATTCAGTCTAGGACCCAACGTAGAACACACCTTCATTTAAATGAAATACTTCTGTAAATACCAATAGATTGTATGCAACAATTTAAGAAAATACCTTTGAAAATGTCAGATCTTGTAAAATTAATTGTTTTATAAAAACAGATTTTCCGGAACCAAGATGAAAACGGAGGTGAGTATTTGTTTTGAACAATTGATACAGTACAAAAGGATTTAACGTCCACATTTCGAGACTAACATATGGTTCAATGTTATTTAAATACTTCGCTAGAGTACAGACTTTACAATCTAAAGCGCACCGATCAAACCATTCATTTGGCATGTCTACTGAGTAAATTGAATCCAGGTGACTACAAACATGAAATGAGGTTTAACGTCCGACTGTTCTGCTCCTAAACTGGGCTAATGAAGACCATACGCCAAACAGTGTGATATTAGGGGAATTTTGCCCGGGCAGCGGCACTACCGGCTACTCTTATATCGAATCCCAACTATCTAGGGATCTTTTACGTACACGCCAATGTGTACACGGGACCTCGGTCTGTCGTCCCATCCGAACTACTAGACAGCTGTACTTGTCAGGCCCTCAGTCCTGTATCACTGACAAGATGAGTACGGGTGAATCCAGGTGAGAAGTGGGTTTGAATACGTGCTGTATTTATCAACTGTGTTATTATGGCCACAGATCACTAATTATTTCCCCATTGACTTTAATGTTAATTCTCGTCTCTTAGACCGGCTGTAACTTTTCCCCAAATATTCGTTGGGTAGAACGCTTTCTGCCACAGATGGAGCAACATGTGGCAAACTCTGGCCCAAAAGCATGTATGAGGTTCACCATGAAAAACTTGAGATACACAGGCTGGAAGTCCAGACAACTAAACAAGCAATTTTCGGCCCTCCCTTTCAACGTAACCAACCTCACAACCCTTGTATCCTTCCGCCTCAAAATCATGAATATTCACCAAAACCTGGCAGAAAATGTATTTTTAAACCCTTTTCTTCAATTCTACACCAAAAAGTCAACAAAAATCGACATGCAAAAGGGGGAAAAAGGGAAAGGGAGAGAAGGACTAAAAATAACTTTCGCCCTACATTCGTAGGTGACGGCCCATGAATATTTAGTGATCTGTGTCCTATATAGAAGTGAAACTTTAGGTATCACCAAAAGGCCTCTTTTATATGCTTCCCATATGTTCTGGCAACACACCGGTGAAAGAAAATCAAAATCAAAGAATAACTCCAAAAATGATGGCCCTTTAAGTATACATGCTGCTTTATGTACAACGGTGCATCTCAGGTCCCTGGGCCTTTTGTGCTAAAATTTAAAAATCTTTCTTATTAATGGCAGTATTTGAGTTTTGTGAAAAAATAAGACAAGTTACAAACAAATTACACAGAAAACACTCATAATCTGGATTTTTTTTCAAAAATATATTTTTTACTGCCATGTCATGAAAAATGTACACAATTTACATGTAGCATCTTTCAAAAAACCAATAATTTTCCCCTTTTTTAGATAGTCAGACTGGCAAGTAATATATTTTTGGAAACCCTGGGCAATATGCAAACAGAAAAATTACAAATCAGATGCATTGGTTGTAATTAGAGAGGTCTGTACTGAAACATGTAACCCCACCCCCTAAATATGTCAATGACTGAATCAATCCTATCTTTGGTTGCAGAGCTAACATTACCAAAGGAATCTGTCTAACAGCTATGTTTTACCATCCCTGGCTAATATGTGCACATAAAAACTAAAATAGGTGCAATAAATATGAATTATGGTTAAAAATAGGCCTTGATGAAAGAAGAAAATGCCATTTTTGGTCTATGACCACCCCTCTGTAACAAAAGGGTCACAGAATACACAATTTTCACGAATTTGAAAATAGTTCAATGTTTTCAACATCTCAAAACTCAGAGGCATCATACAAATCTTTATTGCAATTCTTGTGCTGAATCAAGATGTCTGGACCATTGCATCAATTGCCTGGAAAAATGAAGTCAAAAAGGCAGTTATGACAGAGTTGACAACATAAAAGAGGCCTGAAACGGGGCAAAATTAACATTTTACTGCTCTATAAGTAACATAAATGCAACAAACACCACCAATCCTAGATTTTGATAAGAAAATATTGACCATTAAGCTGACATTTACACATCTACACAAGTTTTGTATCAGGGTGTGGTCTTATTGGCCTGACATGTCTTAGGGTTCTGAGTTTGACATTAACCAAAAAAGGTTAGAAATCCTGGAAATGTACAAAATAACCATTTATTGGTGATAAATAACATTCCCATCTGTAATTCAACAACAAATTCCAATTACTATAATTTAATTGTCAACACAGGTGCAATTAAATCTCTCAAAACACATAAATAAAAAAGGGTGGGGTGGGGCATTTATAGCCTCTCTAAACAGAATGGTGGGATGAAAAATGTCTATAAAGTCTGGGATATTGCTTCCTTCATGAAGGAAATACAAGAATTTAACGTTTCAAAGGGGGAAAAAATGCTTTTCCTGTCTAAATTGGTGGCAAAATTGGGCCAACCCCTGTTTTGAACATTTTGTACAAACCCATCTGCTGATTATTATTAACTCAGTGTTGCCAATTTTCAATTTTCTGTAGGAAAACTGGAGCTATTTCTCAACCTGACAAACTTATAGATTCCATCTAAGTTACATTAGCAATGGAAATAAGGGAAGTTTTAGAAATTTTGACTCTTTTGAGTAGGCATGAAGGCATTAATTTCTACATCGAAATTGGGGAATCTGTAGATTTTTTTGTGAATATTCCTGATTTTTAGACAAAATTAGGTGAAATTACAATGTTGTTCACTTTGTCTGTGCTTTCTTAGGCTGAATACACTAAAATTGGACATTGAAGTATTTCTCTTACTGTTAGAAATTAAATAAAACCTGAAAATTGAGAAATTTGCAGTAAAATCACAATTTTTCTCCAAATTTTGATAATTTTTTTTTTAAATTTAACATTTTTTGAGTTTTTCTCTTCTCAAAATATTTTATACATATTTTCTGACAATTTAGTCATCATGTTTTCAAAACTAAGGCATATCAGTCACAGCCATGTCATACACAGACAGGCCACAGATCACTAATTATTTCCCCATTGACTTTAATGTTAATTCTCGTCTCTTAGACCGGCTGTAACTTTTCCCCAAATATTCGTTGGGTAGAACGCTTTCTGCCACAGATGGAGCAACATGTGGCAAACTCTGGCCCAAAAGCATGTATGAGGTTCACCATGAAAAACTTGAGATACACAGGCTGGAAGTCCAGACAACTAAACAAGCAATTTTCGGCCCTCCCTTTCAACGTAACCAACCTCACAACCCTTGTATCCTTCCGCCTCAAAATCATGAATATTCACCAAAACCTGGCAGAAAATGTATTTTTAAACCCTTTTCTTCAATTCTACACCAAAAAGTCAACAAAAATCGACATGCAAAAGGGGGAAAAAGGGAAAGGGAGAGAAGGACTAAAAATAACTTTCGCCCTACATTCGTAGGTGACGGCCCATGAATATTTAGTGATCTGTGTCCTATATAGAAGTGAAACTTTAGGTATCACCAAAAGGCCTCTTTTATATGCTTCCCATATGTTCTGGCAACACACCGGTGAAAGAAAATCAAAATCAAAGAATAACTCCAAAAATGATGGCCCTTTAAGTATACATGCTGCTTTATGTACAACGGTGCATCTCAGGTCCCTGGGCCTTTTGTGCTAAAATTTAAAAATCTTTCTTATTAATGGCAGTATTTGAGTTTTGTGAAAAAATAAGACAAGTTACAAACAAATTACACAGAAAACACTCATAATCTGGATTTTTTTTCAAAAATATATTTTTTACTGCCATGTCATGAAAAATGTACACAATTTACATGTAGCATCTTTCAAAAAACCAATAATTTTCCCCTTTTTTAGATAGTCAGACTGGCAAGTAATATATTTTTGGAAACCCTGGGCAATATGCAAACAGAAAAATTACAAATCAGATGCATTGGTTGTAATTAGAGAGGTCTGTACTGAAACATGTAACCCCACCCCCTAAATATGTCAATGACTGAATCAATCCTATCTTTGGTTGCAGAGCTAACATTACCAAAGGAATCTGTCTAACAGCTATGTTTTACCATCCCTGGCTAATATGTGCACATAAAAACTAAAATAGGTGCAATAAATATGAATTATGGTTAAAAATAGGCCTTGATGAAAGAAGAAAATGCCATTTTTGGTCTATGACCACCCCTCTGTAACAAAAGGGTCACAGAATACACAATTTTCACGAATTTGAAAATAGTTCAATGTTTTCAACATCTCAAAACTCAGAGGCATCATACAAATCTTTATTGCAATTCTTGTGCTGAATCAAGATGTCTGGACCATTGCATCAATTGCCTGGAAAAATGAAGTCAAAAAGGCAGTTATGACAGAGTTGACAACATAAAAGAGGCCTGAAACGGGGCAAAATTAACATTTTACTGCTCTATAAGTAACATAAATGCAACAAACACCACCAATCCTAGATTTTGATAAGAAAATATTGACCATTAAGCTGACATTTACACATCTACACAAGTTTTGTATCAGGGTGTGGTCTTATTGGCCTGACATGTCTTAGGGTTCTGAGTTTGACATTAACCAAAAAAGGTTAGAAATCCTGGAAATGTACAAAATAACCATTTATTGGTGATAAATAACATTCCCATCTGTAATTCAACAACAAATTCCAATTACTATAATTTAATTGTCAACACAGGTGCAATTAAATCTCTCAAAACACATAAATAAAAAAGGGTGGGGTGGGGCATTTATAGCCTCTCTAAACAGAATGGTGGGATGAAAAATGTCTATAAAGTCTGGGATATTGCTTCCTTCATGAAGGAAATACAAGAATTTAACGTTTCAAAGGGGGAAAAAATGCTTTTCCTGTCTAAATTGGTGGCAAAATTGGGCCAACCCCTGTTTTGAACATTTTGTACAAACCCATCTGCTGATTATTATTAACTCAGTGTTGCCAATTTTCAATTTTCTGTAGGAAAACTGGAGCTATTTCTCAACCTGACAAACTTATAGATTCCATCTAAGTTACATTAGCAATGGAAATAAGGGAAGTTTTAGAAATTTTGACTCTTTTGAGTAGGCATGAAGGCATTAATTTCTACATCGAAATTGGGGAATCTGTAGATTTTTTTGTGAATATTCCTGATTTTTAGACAAAATTAGGTGAAATTACAATGTTGTTCACTTTGTCTGTGCTTTCTTAGGCTGAATACACTAAAATTGGACATTGAAGTATTTCTCTTACTGTTAGAAATTAAATAAAACCTGAAAATTGAGAAATTTGCAGTAAAATCACAATTTTTCTCCAAATTTTGATAATTTTTTTTTTAAATTTAACATTTTTTGAGTTTTTCTCTTCTCAAAATATTTTATACATATTTTCTGACAATTTAGTCATCATGTTTTCAAAACTAAGGCATATCAGTCACAGCCATGTCATACACAGACAGGCCACAGATCACTAATTATTTCCCCATTGACTTTAATGTTAATTCTCGTCTCTTAGACCGGCTGTAACTTTTCCCCAAATATTCGTTGGGTAGAACGCTTTCTGCCACAGATGGAGCAACATGTGGCAAACTCTGGCCCAAAAGCATGTATGAGGTTCACCATGAAAAACTTGAGATACACAGGCTGGAAGTCCAGACAACTAAACAAGCAATTTTCGGCCCTCCCTTTCAACGTAACCAACCTCACAACCCTTGTATCCTTCCGCCTCAAAATCATGAATATTCACCAAAACCTGGCAGAAAATGTATTTTTAAACCCTTTTCTTCAATTCTACACCAAAAAGTCAACAAAAATCGACATGCAAAAGGGGGAAAAAGGGAAAGGGAGAGAAGGACTAAAAATAACTTTCGCCCTACATTCGTAGGTGACGGCCCATGAATATTTAGTGATCTGTGTCCATTATAATCACCTAGATATGATAAACACGAGACTTATCTCTCAACAATCCGCCATTGTTTATATTATTGGAGACGAGTATAATCAATGACGGTGATAAATGAGCAACTCTAGTGACATGGACACACAAACTTACCACGTAACACGCACTCAATTAATCTCACAGACTTCGTTGTCAAGGAAAATGGACACCCATTGCGTTATAGTTTTACTTTGATGTTGCGGTGACGTTAATCTATGATATCTTTTATTATTTGTGTTTTATTGGTGCAGACATCGTCAATACTATATGTCTTCTATATAAAATAATAATAATAGTGTATATTTATAATACAGGTATGCATGCGCAGAGCAGCGAAATGACGAATGAAACGGAGTTTAACATCTCTGTATCGACTGGATTAATAAACCGGTATTCGTCATACACGGGGCCTCGGATTTTCGTCCTGTTCGAACGACTATAGAAACAAATGTAATTTTAGTATTTATGTGAATGCCGTAGCTTGTGACCTTTCCCCCGGGGTTTCCGCCTGTCCTTGCGTGCATGACATAGTTTGTAACCTTTCCCCCGAGGTTACCGCCTGTCCTTGCGTGCATGACATAGCTAGTGACCCCCCACCCCGCGAGGTTACCGCTTGTCATGTAGTTTGGGCTTCGGAATTTCAAGTCCACGCTACTGATGAGAAACAAATCTTGCCGCCCTTATATCTAATAAACCACCAACCTTACTTATGACGACACGTTAATCCATTATATTGCAGGTCTATTTTGTTTTTACAACTTCTCGGATTTAATATTGTTTGTATTTCCATAGAATCAAATTTGATTTAGCCCAGTTTTGTTTCAATGCTTATAGATGGTTTAATTAACATCTGAAAAGTAGGACGTTAAACCCCATTTCATTCCGGGTATTTATTACAAGTTAAAAACAGTCTGTTTTGTAGTCTAGCTATTGGAAAATAAAATATATCCCAATTTCTGGCGGTCAGTTGAGTTGTTGATATTTTATTTCAGGGATATAATCATATATTTCGTTGCCTGGATACCTTTGTTTATTATTTTATTTCAGGGATCCAATCGTAAATATTCTCTGAGTTCTAAAACTGGTACGTTATTACCGGAGTTTCCTGATGTCGACAATCTGATACTGGCGGCTTCTATAGATACGGATAAAGTAAGTTCGTTTATAATTATAAACTACATAAACTCGGTGGACCTTATTTCTTCCTTCTTCCAACCAGAACAATATTTTTCTTGTCATACCTATAAGATGCTGGGTAAATGTAATTTGTAAATGTAATTTGTAAGTGTAATTTGTAAGTGTAATTTGTAAATGTAATTTGTAAGTGTAATTTGTAAGTGTAATTTGTAAATGTAATTTGTAAGTGTAATTTGTAAGTGTAATTTGTAAATGTAATTTCTATATGTAATTTGTAAATGTAATTTGTAAATGTAATTTGTAAATGTAATTTGTAAATGTAATTTGTAAATGTAATTTGTAAATGTAATTTGTAAATGTTATTATAGATGAAAACGTTTATGATGATGTATAGAACACACTGTCAGAGAATACTGGATACAATTATCACTGCTAACTTTGAAGAGGTAAGTGTTATATATTGTTCTCTATATCACCTTCAATATGACGCCTTGTAATAAGAGAGAGAGAGAGAGCGAGAGAGAGAGAGAAATGGTGTTTAACGTCCACTCGACACAACTAGGTCATATCGGGACTAACTATGGTTTAATTTTTATTTCAATAATCCGCTTGCGCGTAGGGGTCTTTAGCAGTGGGAAGAAATCGGGGTGCCCGGAGGAAACCCACGAGGTTGAGAAGGCTCCCCTATCTCCATGCCACATACGCTCACACCAAGGCTCGAAACCACAGCCGCAAGCAAGAGGTGACCGGACATCTAGAGGTCGAAGCGCTCTAGACCACTAGGCCATCCCAACCCCCGCATTGTAATAAACCATATTCAGTATGACGTATAGTTCAGTATGACGTCTTGTTCTATTTTGTTCAATATGGCGTCTTGTTCAATATGAAGTCGTTATCGGTAATTGGGGCACTCACAATTTTACCACCAGATCAAAACAGACCTCTGAACAATATCCAGGGTTTGATAAACACACAAATTTCAACATACATAGATTTGCAAGAGGTCCGTATGCTCGTGGGACCCCGGCCATTTGTTAAAACTGCCCAGCAAACCTTTCCTTCTACTTTATATTTCAGGTGGAAAGTTTTCTTCTTCACTTTTGGCAAGGTATGCCAGATCACCTTATAAGTCTATTAGATACGTCAATAATCTCTGACGTCATCGCTTTATGTGATTCTATTTTATACAAGGTAAGATCTCATTGGTCAACTTTATAATCGCAACGTTCAGATCTACGTACAGTGGTTTGGTCTATTATAAGGCAGCTATCTGAATTCACAAGAACATCCGAATTTTGTATTTAATGGCAAAACACAATATTAAAATATAGTTTTGATCGAATTAATGAGTGACAATGTCGTTTGACAATTGAATTGTCTATGTACGTAAAATTGAAATGCACCATGCAGTGTAGTATGGAAAAGTATGGCAGGTTTAGGAGAACCGCTAAATAATTGATTATCCCACGTAGTTTTATGTCGGCTTTTAGTCTTGATTTTACGTCGTTTTCGATTATAATCGAATTGATAAACAGAGCAGTCCCTGGCGGGTTTCAGGTAGTTTGGGGAGTCCTCTTTTAGTCTTCAATTTACGTTTTTGATGAATATGGAGTTGATGTTATAAGTAGAACTGTCACTCAAGGTTTTCTATACTTATTATGAAATACTCTTGAAAGCACCATCTACAGTCAGTGTTTTTGATATTTTCTAGCACCCGTTGAGAAAATAACTGGGCCATCCTCAGGGGCCACCAGCTGTATGTTGTCTCTGATTTCAACCGGTGTAATGCAATGAAAGCGAATCAGATAACAAGCCATATATATACTTTATATTTTAGGTTTTAATCGATGTACTTATTCCATCTACAATACAAGATATGCCAGAAAGGTAAACTATGATGGCTGATAGTGGCCATGTTAAATCTCGCCCTATTCATAACGTGACAACAGGACATGGCCACTATCAGCCACCATAGTAAACACTTCCAATCATTACTATCAGTCTGATCAGTGCACGCAGAGGAACCATTAACAGTTGGAATTCGGTCAAGAATTGACAAAGTCGCTCAATCTGTCGAGTTTTAATTTCATTTTCAGGTGAATCTCTCTAACGAACGATAATTGTGTCATCTCTTATCTCTGTCCGTCTTCTAAACCGCATTTCACTTAAACTATAGACTAGACTAGCGTCTAATCCATCGTCGGTATCCACACTTCTACTCCACTCACTGTATCCTGGATCCAGTCACTGAGTTTTCACGAATTCAAATTATCTCCCCTTAATACTTGTTCTATTTTTACCGAGGATGGGACAGACTAGGTTTAAACTCCGCTGTCTGCACAAAGCTCTCACCCCAAAACTCGTAGCCCAAGCAATAACAGCCTAGTTTATTGCAGTATGGACAGAGAGAGAGAGAGAGAAATGGGGTTTAAAGTCCACTCAACACAACCAGGTCATTTCGGGACTAACATATGGTTTCAATTTTATTTCAATAATTCGCTTGCGCGTCAGTATGGACAGGGATGCGGGTCCAAAATTGTTTTAACACATCATTTATATATTTATTCCAGTCTAGGAGTTGAAATAGAAAGTTTCATCAAACATTTACCAATGTGGTTAGAAATCTCTCTAGAAGATACTCCATGTCACATACAGACAGTAAAATTACAAGGTATGTATAACAGTCGGTAATCATCGGCTATTTCCGTCATATGATATAAATCTCTCTAGACGATACGCCATACACAAACCGTTGAATTACAGGTGTCGGTAGCAGTCGATCATTATCGGTTATTTCCGTAATGTGATGATTATTGGAACAAAAAGGGTAAACTTTATTACATGCAGCTACGGTTTAAAAAAATCGGCTCAGATTTTAGTCCAAGAGAAACCCAGTTCATGGCACCAATACGGATCTTGAGACCACAGGACCTATCTCAAGTTGTATTTATAACAAGGCAAAGGGCAACTCTGGGTTTTGGTGAATATTTATGATTTTGTGGTGGAAGGATCAGGAAGAAAGCAGAGATGATTTACGAAAATCGCATATTAAAATACGTAACCGCCTATAGATTCCTTCGACCATTCTTATTAGCGAAAAGCCTGAACGATTAACTCCTTTCGATACTGGTGTCTGGTGATTGTCAATTATCGGGTTATTTGTGGTTATGGATTTAGCTTTGACGTCTAACGGGAGTGTATTAATCCTAATGGTAAAACTCGATTACCTCCCTTTTCCTATGATATTCAAATCCTTTCCATTCGTCGGCCCATTCACGCTTGACAATTAAATTGTAGTCCAAAATACTCGGTTCCGGTTTCCAACGACGTGTTTGGTTTTCAAAGTACTGACAAATTTTTTAACCATTTAAATACCATGCATTCAATCGCGCAAACTCCTGATGCTGTCGACTTCGCTGACAAGTCTCCAAATTAGTCTGAATGTATTTTTTAATTTATTTTGTAGTTTCTAGAAGTTTTATACAGAGTGTTAAACGTCAGTTATCATTTGTTCATTTAGCACAGGTAGGTTAAATTATTTCACCTGTACGCAGGTAGGTACAATACATTTCCGGCTCTAAACAAAGAGAGGTTCCAGGGTATTCCAGTTATTTCCCCTACCATCTCATTATACCCCACCTTCACTTCTAAGGCAGAATAAAGTAAAAAGGCTTTAGCCTGTTAAGTCTACAGGTAAATCGAAGGTTTTAGCCTGTTAAGTCTACAGGTAAATCGAAGGTTTTAGCCTGTTAAGTCTACTGGTAAATCGAAGGTTTTAGCCTGTTAAGTCTACAGGTAAATCTAAATGTTGAGACCTTCATTTAACACAGACGTCTGTGGCCGTGTACGGACATTACTGAGCCCCATTTATAAATAAGAATAAATCATAAGTTCGATTCTCTTTTTGTTTATATTAAAGACAGCTCGAAGTGTTTTAACCAACCTATGCTGAATCATTAGGTTATAGTATATACAAAATGATTGTGTTTTTATATTAAAGACAGCTCGAAGTATTTTAACCAATCTATACTGCTTCACTAGGTTATAGTATATACAAAATGATTGTGTTTTTATATTTAAGACAGCTCGAAGTGTTTTCACAAACCTATACTGTTTCATTAGGTTATAGTATATGCAAAATAATTGTGTTTTTTTATATTAAAGACAGCTCGAAGTGTTTTAACCAACCTCTAATGCTTCATTAGGTTAGTATATGTAATGATTGTGTTTTTATATTAAAGACAACTCAGAGTGTTTTAACCAACCTAGAAAGTATCACCAATATGGTGGACGATCTTACAGACGTCGATTTAAAGGAGATTTCAGACCAAGCTGCTTTTGTTCAACCAGCAGATGACAAACAGAGGGAGGTTATTTTTGATTGTAAGTCCTAAATTACTGACTGTATTTATATGACAATTTGATCTATAGTTATATCTATATATACTATGTGTTATTAAATAAACAGAGAAGTAGTAGTTACAGTGTGGCGTGACGATTAGTATAATATACGTCATGTAGTGAGTTATGACGATGGTATATACGTCATGTAGTGTGTTACAACGAGGAGTATATACGTTATGTAGTGTGTTATCAAAGAAAAGTGGCCTGTACAGTGATTCTACGACCTACTCATCATATAATTCCAACTGCCCGGGGTTATTTATTATGTCCACGTCTCACTCACTGAGATACCGTGGCTTCCAATCTAAATTGAAAGTGAATTGTGTGTTCACTTTATTATTATAATTTCATTTCAGCATTAGAAGAATTTCTAACTTTACTCAACAAGCAGGCGACTGTTGAAAGTTTTACAGAATGGATGGACGAACTAATAGAGCGATGTGTTCTCCAGGTGAGTCTATAAGAACGATGTCTTCTCCAGGTACGGTCATTCGAGCGATTTGTTCTCCATGCGAGTCTATAAGAACGAGTGATGTGTTCTCCAGGAAGGGTTAATAGAGCGATGTGTTCTCCAGGTAGGGTTAATCGAGAGAAATAAGATTGGGTGCAACGCCTCTGTCAAGTCATCTGTTGGCACAATGTGTGACGTATGCCCATCTTCATTATTCTCGTGTGTTATCCCCCTTTCCCCAATTTGCATTAAGACGCCGGCTCCCTATCCCGGAGATTCGATTCCGTTCATGGCCGAGAAAGTTAATCGAGATTCTACGTCATTATATTCCCTTGTCCGTGGCACAGCGCAGAAAGCTTGGCAAATAAGAAAGAATAGTCGTTCGGTTTGGACGAGAAACCGAGATTCTTGTACATATGGGCGGTTGGAATTCGATATAAGTGTGTGCCGTAGTGCAGCCGTAGTGTAGCTGTCCTTATAGCACTCTGTATAGCGTATGTCCGTCTTTATTAGGTGACTCTTTCGTAAGACATGTACACGCTGACACAACACACGTTCAACCTATCTTTATAAATTCGATAGCCAATACTACATGAAGATCTGGCAAGTTATAGGCCTAGTTGGAGTTAACGTCAGGGATTAAGCTGGCGGATTTTGATCCTATGTCGTCAGACATTGATTGATCAATCAACGGTGACGTTTCTAATGGTTTACCAACAGTTCCATGCAAAACATGCCTAAAGCTCGGGGTAACAGACCGTTTCATTGGCTAGTCCCTCATGTCATCCAAGACACGTCAATGATAACAACTCTTCCAGATCCTAGTATAGTAAAGACAAGTAAAACGAAATTTTGAACTATATAAAACGAAACGAAATAGGGTGTATGTTTTAATCACCCTGTATAAAATTTATTACTGACATAGCTTTGTTTTACAGTGACGATATTCACGATACGGAGTAACAAATACTCAGATTGTACAAAACTCATTACTGGCATAATAGAAATATAAAAGATAAAAACTGTTGACGGTTTCCCATCTCACGACTATTTATAGAAAATCGATTTATATGGAATAGGATCAAATTAAAATTTCATTTAACCAACGCCTCATTAACTCCAATTAATTTGAAAACATTCAATACGCCGGAAATTACTTTTACAATTTTTGCATACATTTTTATATCACGATTCTATTTTTTTGCAGTTTCCTACAAAACAAAATGGCGGCTTCCATGAGAGCAAAGCAGCCGACTTCCTGTTACAATGGTCGCTGATTGGTTCGTTAATAATGAGAGATTTAACTTTACACAGCGCTTCTAGCTTTGGTAAATATTGGATAGGCTCTCTGAAAAACTGAATACATCACATCCTGTAATAAATATTGACTCTTGCGCAGCTCTATAATTGATTCCTGTTTTTGTTCATGATATTTAACTTAATTCTAATCAATAAATAACACATTTAAAACCATACAAAAATCGTGAAATAAATTGAAATCACATTCTAATAGTAGACATTTGTCCATCTAAGAACTTTGTTCAGGACAAAACAACGTTGGTGGCTTTCCACACACTGGGGATAAATATTTATTCTCAATTGTTGATAAGAACTAAATCGGGCAAACTAAGTACTTACGTTGATAACAAAATATCCCTTACAGGGCACCAGTCGTCCCATGGAAGGGTTAGAAAAATATGTCTTGTAGCGAGGGAGCACGGGGTAATAACAGACATCTATTTCACAGAGAGCACGGGATAATGACAGGCGTGTATTTCCCAGAGAGCATGGTGTCATGATACACATCTATTTCCCCGAGAGCATGGGGTAACGACAGATATCTATTTCGCAGGAAACACGGAGTCACGACAGACTTCTATTTCACTTTGCCATCAAATGACAGAGTTAAATTAAAATGTATATTTACTTTCAGTGAAAAATCTATTGCATCTGTTTTTCATATTTAAAACGTTTCACAGCACAGAGTCTTGTTCATTTGTTTGGTGTGGTGTTGGTGGAGTGAGGGTGGGGCATATTTCAGAGCACGTCAGGGCCGGACTAAGGGGTGGACCCAGGGACACGTGTCCCGGGCCTCCCACATTTTGGGGCCTCCCACAAAATCCGACCACGTTTCTCAAAACTGTCAAAAATCTTGCAGGACCACAAAAATAAGGCAATTTTGCGACGAATATGGAAGGTCATCCATTCCAAGTTTTTTTTCATGTACCTAGTACCAGCAAATGCTGTGTGGCTCTCGCTCTGCCTAAAAATTTTAGAATCTGCAACTGGTCTGTTGCGTCCATCGTATTGCGACCACCTACGCCACCATAATAATAATCCCTTGTGCTGCAGGGCCCCGAGCTGCAGTGCAGTATGCACAGGTCCCGATTTCGAGCTGCAAGGCCAATTAATTCACACAAAAAAACGTTTGTCAAACCGTAAAAATCATAATAGCACGCGCATTTACTTACTACCAAAGTCATAAGGCACACGGGCCACGCGGTCCAAAATAACATAACAAAAAACGTACAAACACGAGTACTTTCGCAGGAGGAGAACGGAACAGCCAGTTGTGAGGTCAAATGTCAGTTCCCCGGGCCCCGGGGGGTTACTGTAACAGCGTATTATAATACTGCAGAAGGACGAAATGTGATTCTGTGGTTAGTTCACTAGTCCGGATATCTCGGCAGATCTTGGGTGTAGAAGAACGTTCTTTTCACTGACTTTTCGCGATGAGTGGTGAGGTTCGTCACGGATCTAGAGGTGCTAGGCATTTTCTCAGTGGATACGAAAAAAGAAAACGAGCGAAAGAGAAGGAAGAACGAGAAAAGGTTGTGGTGGCAAAAACGAGGAAAATCTCCGATTTCTTTGCACAGCGTGGTGAAACTGATGATGGAAAGGAAAAGGAAGTAGAAATAGAATCGAATGTGACGGTTCCCACAGAAAAAGATGCAAGTGTCTCTGGACCATCGGCGTTATCATGCGAGAGTGTTATTCGTTCTCCTCAGTCTAACGATCCTGACACTGATACTTCGGAAAATAGTGACGGCAAGGGGGATGATGGTCAGACGACTGGTACTTCGGAAAACAGTGACGGCAACGAGGATGATGGTCAGACGGAAAGAGAAGTTGAGGGTGATATCGGCAACTGGCCTTCTGTGATCTCGGAGGCAATGATCAATCACTGGGTATCGTCAGACAGAAGCGAACTACAGTGCTGTGATGGACCTTTCGATCATTCACTCCGGCCAGGTACCGAAGGGGATAGAAAGGAACGGTCTTGTTCGAAATCGATTTTCAGCCGAAAGCTTCAGAACGGTGAAATTGTCAAAAGGACATGGTTGAGCTATTCTAGGGCTACTGGAAAAGTGTACTGTCTGGTATGTAAACTGTTCGGAGGAATCGGTGCTTTATCAGCAGATGGGTTTGACGACTGGAAACATGCCATTCGCAAACTAGATGAACACGAGCGCTCACCTAAACATTGTACTAATATCGTTGCTTTTTCCGCAAGATCCATCACCGCTGGACGTATCGATGAAGAACTGGCAAAACAAGCCGATGAGATTAAACTTTACTGGCGTGAGGTCATCAAGCGATGTGTCAGTGTCATCAAGTTCCTATCTGAGCGAGGCCTTTCATTCCGCGGCTCTGATGAGAACATTGGTTCACCGAAGAATGGGAATTATCTCGGCTTGCTTGAGGTCCTTTCTCAATACGACAGCTTTTTAGCGCAACATATCCAGAAACACGCAAACAAAGGTACCGGGCACACTAGTTATCTATCATCTACAATCTGCGAAGAACTGATCGCTCTGTTAGGCCAAAAAGTCACAGAAGACATAGTATCTCGACTACAACGGGCAAAATACTACTCCTTCACTGTGGATTCAACTCCTGACGTCAGTCACTCGGATCAGCTGACCGTAGTGGTCCGGTACATCGAGAGCGGAGGGAAAACGGTTGAACGCTTTCTGACTTTTTTAGAAAATACTGGACATACCGGTCGCCAGCAAGCAACAGCTCTCCTGGAATATTTCACAAGTGTTGGAATCGACATTTCCAATTGCCGTGGACAGTCGTACGATAACGCTGCCAACATGAGCGGACGGTACCAGGGCATGCAGGCTTTGATTAAGACTGAAAATCCACTCGCCGTTTTTGTGCCCTGTTTTGCACACTCTCTCAACCTGGTGGGTCAATCTGCGTGTGGCTCGTGCAGGCTAGCCACAGCGTTCTTTGGATTTGTGGAGCAGATATACGTGTTTTTCACAGCATCTACGGCACGATACAAGGTGCTGAAAGCCGCCCTCACCGGGGAAAACATTCCGGTACCCAAACATTTGAGTGATACCAGGTGGTCTGCACATCATGATGCGACAAAGGCTCTACACCTGGGATACAACAAAATCATGGAAGCTCTGGACGAAATATCCAACGACGCACAGCAGAAGGGCGATACCCGTCATATGGCCGATCAGTTGTATCAAACCATGTGCAAGCTGGAAACAGGTTTTTACGTCGGTTTCTGGGCAACAGTTCTGGAACGCTTTCATCGAACAAGCGTCTCTCTTCAGTCTCAGTCCACGGATCTCAACACAGCAGTCGAACTTCTCAAATCACTGCGAGTTTTTGTGGAGTCTCTTAGAGATCGATTTGACGATTTTCTGACTGACGGGATCGAGCGGTCTGGTACCAATGATTTCGATGCACCAAGGTCAAGAAAGCGAAACGTACGCCTTGATCCACTAGATTACGGACGAGCTGAAGAAGCCAGTCTGAGTCCTGAGGACGCTTTTCGTGTCAATGGATTTGTGTGTGTCATAGATGTGCTACGATCGGAGCTGGACAAGCGCACCAATGCCTACAGCGAACTAAATGACAGGTTCGGCTTTCTCCGTTTACTGAATGATATGACACCAGAAGACATCAGAAAATCTGCTTCAATGGTAGTGAAGATTTATCAGAATGATCTGTCTCCTGAGTTGTCGGAAGAAATGGTTCACTTTCAAGCGTTGATGAAACAGACGGAGAAAGAGCTCACGGAAGCCAGTATGTATGAGATGATCGTCGACAGGAACATAACTGACACATTTCCGAATGTAGCTGTGTTGCTGAGAATATACCTCTCTCTAATGGTTACTAACTGTAGTGGAGAAAGGTCGTTCTCTAAACTAAAGCTTATCAAAAACAATCTTCGCTCTGTAATGGGTCAGAGCAGACTCGTCAGTCTGACGATTCTCGCCACCGAATCGGACGTGCTGAGGGCGCTGGATACAGATCAGCTGATAACAGATTTTGCCGGGAAGAAAGCTCGCAAAAAGGTGATATAAAACATTACACATGAAAGTTATATTGTTTTCACACATATAAATGGTATTCTAATAAAAGTATATCGGTACTGTAATGTTCGTATTTTATTTTCATTTGATGGTTGTATCTACAAGGCGTTTTTACTCTCGTTCATTCGTTTCGCCTACGACGCCATCGTGTTTGCGCCTAACGCGCAAGGCCTGAGGCGTAAAAACAATCAAGATATTACGTTTATGATTGTTTAGTGGAAAAGGGCCTCCCACATGTCGCGGTGTCCCGGGCCTCCCACAACCTTAGTCCGGCCCTGGAGCACGTGAGTCTTGTACTTGGCCTGATAGTTCAGTTTTGAGTTTTGTGGTGGGGGGGGGATATTTCCTGTTGGTATATGATCTGTTATCGTATCTGTTTAAGTCGATGGTTGACTCGGGTTTTTAATAGTGTTTTGTTTTATTTCTAGGATCCTTCCATCTATTACACATGATGTTGGACGAGTACACGTTCCTGGTTCTAGAAACACAGAATGAACTGATCCGGGAACACACTCTACAAACAAACTTACAGAAACACATGAAAACAACCGGTACGTTTACTCACTTCATCTCACACAATTTCACATTTAGATATTTTGTCGGGGGAGGGTGTGGCTTAGTGGTCTAGAGTGCCGCGCTTCGACCTCTAGCTGGCCGGTCACCTCTGGCTTGCGGCTGTGGTTTTGATCCCTGGTGTGAGCGTATGTGGCATGGAGGGGGATAGGGGCGCCTTCTCAACCTCGTGGGTTTCCTCTGGGCACTCCGGTTTCCCCCTACTGCTAAAGACCGCTAAGCGCATGCCAATTAATGGAATAAAATTAAACCATATGTTAGTCCCGAAATGATCTAGTTTCTGTCGAGTGGACGTGAAACCCCATCTCTCTCTTGCCACACATCTTTAAACTTTCTAGACGGGTTGGATGGCCGAATGGTTAGCACGTACTCGATGTATCATAAGGTCTGTCATTGAGTCAACTGACGTGGTTTCGATTCCCTGGTTGTACGTGACAAGGAGTAGGGTCGCCTGTCCAAACTCGTGGGTTTTCTCCGGGTACACCGGTTTCTTCCAACTGCTAAAGACCCCTAAGCGCAAGGGAATTATTGAAATAATATTAAATCATATGTTAGTCCCGAAATTTCCCAGATATGATGAGTGGACGTTAAACACATCCTCCCCCCTCTCTCTCTCTCTCTCCCCCTCTCTCTCTCTCTCTCTCTCTCTCTCTTAAAGTACATTTCAATCAGAATAGATTGATCGTTTAAATTGAATGGTGTAAATTATAACAATTATTAAACAATATAAGGTTTCGTGGATGCTATGATCTCCCTTTTAACATATTCCTGAAGCAATGACCCGAGAAATCCCTCTCTGCCCATTGCTGGATTGACTTCTGACTTCTGATATTTGAACTTTTGAGGGAGTGTGTCTATTCTTCCCGTTCAATCAACACGACAGTCCTACGTTTAATCTGGGTCTTTCCTAAAACTTTGGAATGTGATTTAAGGTATTAAAAATGGTGAAAGTATGTTCGTTTCCAAACAGTATTGTTTACATTTTATTCGACCTGATAGCCTCGTTTGTCACGCAATTAGTTTTACTACTGTATTCTGCTATGCACGGGCTAATTGGGCATAATAAAATCGTGAGCCATGACGTAACGTTATGTAAACATATTTGGTCCAATATTGACACGCGTTTTTAAATGTAAAGCTTTTGTAGGGCCGGTAGTCATTGGTTGGTAGTCGGACTACTGACCAGTCAAATTTAAAACAGCAATATATACTCATTACAGCAGTGAGTAATGAGGTTACCTCTAATGTAACGGAACACTGCGAGGAGTATGCCTTTTAAATACAACAATATACCTTTCCATTCCATCCTCAATGAATATGATCAAATATATTCGTACTTTGTTTTACAGAAACAATCAAGATGGTTTCCAGGGTTAGGGCAGGTAGCCAATCAAATTCTTCACCTAAGGCTAAGAGGAGAAAGATGGATACACGAGGTATGTTTCTGATCAACTTACCGAAACCTCCACACCATAGTGACGTCACTGAGGTATACAAGACACATTTATGTAGGCAAGTTAAATGGCGAAACCGGTGACATGCAGATGCTCTGGGCTCAAAATGCAAAAGGAGAATAAAATAATAAAGCGCACGGATACAGCAGAAAATCTCCCAATGGTCGCGCTTTCCACGCGGTTATTTTTTTTAAGGAGACGGATGTACTTAATACTGTATGCGCTTTTCTCAGCAATGGACGAACGTATACCATCTTTTGCGCACAACACGCAGCATAACTATGTATCAACGTGGTAGAGTTAGATTTAAAATAGAAATAAACATTCCCTTTTTTGTTTCAGTCCCTAATGATGTGAATTCCTCTCCAGAACTTCCCAAAGAC
Organism: Patella depressa; assembly: GCA_948474765.1. Classification (NCBI taxonomy): domain Eukaryota; kingdom Metazoa; phylum Mollusca; class Gastropoda; family Patellidae; genus Patella; species Patella depressa. The sequence goes on along the minus strand of OX419720.1, from coordinate 72,379,751 downwards.
TGTGAACCACATGAAGACTCCAGTATCGCCGACCACGGCGTGTTCATTCGTCCTATACCTTTACCGAGCCATAGAGATGTACCTTATTGTTATTCTACAAATTATTATCGAAGTCTGCCATGTTCCCCGGACACACCGTACACTCCCCCAAGACCCTATCAAACTTTTAATAATGGGGTCTTTGAGAGACCCTACCTGCCCCAGTTTGGTGTCAGCCATGCTTACCCTGATTACATAAACAACAGTTCCTCATTCTCCTCTCAAAAATTGTCGTCTGCTTATCACCAGGAGCCTCATTCTTACCACGGACAAAATTACACGTCGTATCCTGCTCTAGCGAGAAGTATATCACCTGTGACGTCATCATATTGGTCCCCGATTGAAAGCAGACCATTTCCGGTTCCTGTAGTACCGGAGTCAATAAATGAGTATAGTTATGGAAGCGGCCATGATGGATATAAGAAATCAGGTTATACGAGAAGTGGAATATATCCCGAGTCAGGTAATTAGATAAATAGTATTTATTTAATAGATATGGTTGACTCCTTTAGTCAAAATTGATATGGTTGCGTCTTTTTGTCAAAATTGAATTAAGATATTTATGATCAAACTTTACTATTCTTTATTCTTCTCAGTAGAACAAAACATGGGACGAAAAGTCGAACACATGAATAAGATAAATTCTGCACCGATTGGGAAAACAAAAACAGCGTGCAATCATGGCCATTTTGACCTCACAGCACTTTGATTACAATTGTCGATGGTCCTTTGACGTGCACGTCAACCAGTACATATTTGTTAACAATTGGATTGCGATTGTCAATTTTCGAGGGTTCCTTAACGTGCACGCCAGACTATACACGAAACCTGGATATTTGTTAACAATCCGAAGGACTAGACTTGACGTTTTACTTTGCAAGTCCTATACCTCTGTCATGGAGAAACCACATTGGTAAATCACCGGGACGCTTTCGGGGCTACCTCCATGGTCGAACCCAGGACATCCTAGTTAGTAAGCTAACAATTCGACCCCCCCCCCAACCCTTACGTAATGAGCCACTGTGTTCTGTTAATATGTTTCCCAATTTCTAAATGCAACTTAAAGATTATTACTATGACGTTTACTAGTCTGTTGTTCGTTTGATTTCCAGTTTGTCGAACTGACGTTTATTTTGAAAGGTTAAAAAGTATAAAACAAGTCCAAATGACGTGAACGTACCATCATATTATTCTGGTATTGTTAGTGGTCTATTTTGGTCGAGAATAACGTAACAGATGAATGCCGGCCATATAATACAAGTTAATTATCTTAATTTTACATCGATTTAACAATTTGTATTATCTCTCCATCTTTCTATCCGTTATAAGAATATAATTAACAATTTATAAAATATATTATTGTTGTAATTAACAACGATAATATTGATTGTACAATCACTTCCCATAGACGTGTAAACTCATACAGACAGGAGAAGTTACGCTACGTCAACCAATTATTGTGGTGTTTAATGGTTTGACCACAATTAGGTTGCATCTAATCAAGCCTCGAATCAATTAGTTTGAATCTTGTCTAATACAGAGTTACTACCCTTGATAAATATCGGGCCACAGATCACTAATTATTTCCCCATTGACTTCAATGTTAATTCTCGTCTCTTAGACCGGTTGTAACTTTTTCCCAAATATTCGTTTGGTAAAACGCTTTCTGCCACAGATGGAGCAACATGTGGCAAACTCTTGCCCAAAAGCATGTATGCGGTTCTTCATAAAAAACTTGAGATAGACAAGCTGGAAGTAGAGACAGCTAACCTTGCAATTTTCGGCCCTCCCTTTGAACGTAACCAACCTCACAACTCCTGCATCCTTTCGCCACAAAATCATGAATATTCACCAAAACCTGGCAGAAAATGTATTTTAAAACCCTTTTCTTCAATTCTACACCAAAAACTCAACAAAAATCACCATGCAAAAGGGGAAAAGGGAAAGGAAGAGAAAGACTAAAAATAACTTTCGCCCTTGTTTCGTTGGTGATGGCCCATGAATATTTGGTGATCTGTGTCTATCGGCTATTTTGAATAGTGTCTAAAACAGAGTGGACATTGCACTCGGCAAATCTCGACAGATTCCGGAACCTACATCTAGTCTCGGCTGTATGACGAATTCCCCCATATTAAAACTACTTTAAAGGTCCCGGGTGAAACATGGCTGCGCCTATGGTGTCTTTGAACTACTTTAAAGGTCCCGGGTGAAACATGGCTGCGCCCATGGTGTCCTGTTTGTTTGTAATTGCGTCAAGTTTTCCTGTTAAAGTAAATCGGTAGCCACATCGCAAATGTATGGACGTAGGTAGTACATATCACTTACTTTCATACAGCCGAGACTAGATGTGGGTCCCAAAATCTGTCGAGATTTGCCGAGTGTGGACATTGGGACCGGGCCGGAAATAGTACAGGACTTGTTTCCAGGGTGTAAATCTCTTCTTGGGTATAAAATGAGGGCTGTGTTCACAATAAGTAACGCCCCCCCCCCCCCCCGCTCAGGCTTGAAAAAGTTTTATGCGATTTTATTGGCGATTTTTAGACCTGTAATTTTGGAATTTACCTTCCGGAAATACGTCAGAATGCACCAAATTTAATCTAATTTACCCCCCCCCCCCGTTAATTGGTTGAGCGCCTTAGTTAAGCAATTATCAAACCTAGACCCCCCCCCCCGCCCCCTGCAAAAAATCCTGGATCCGCGCCTGAATATTAGCGTGGGTTAGATATACCCTGAACAATATGTATATAGACAAACATCAGTAACTTTAACAACTCCTATCTTTAAGAAAGATTTCTATGAACGGTTTCTGCTAATTAGCTCAAACTCGCACAACGCCCTTACATTCTTTGTCAATCTTTTTCGTTCAAAACTTAAACCCCCGTAAAGTATTGTAAACACACACTGTTTCTAATTTCTCTCTTCTTGTTTTTTTCAGTGGAATCAAGTTTGCCTGTTTCTGCCTTTAGTTCGACTGTTGATTCAAGTCAGTATATATATGATCGACAATTTTATCAAGATGATTGCTACTCGAACAATATGTCGTCGGGTCGTCCAGCCTATAAACATTACTTCACACAGAATACCGGATAAATACAACACTTAATGTAATAAAGTTTCATATAAGCCTATTAACACAGAATACTGACTAAATTTAATAAACTGGCCTAGAACGACTTGACATGTCTACTTAAAGAGAACTCATGATTTTATACTTAGCTTTATAAATTAGAGAGAGAGAAATGGGAATTAACGTCCACTCGACACAAACTAGGTCATTATTGGACTAATATAAGGTTGCCGATAGGGGTCTTTAGTAGTGACAAGAAACCGGGGAAGCCAGAGAAAACCCATGAGTCTTGACAGACAACCTTACAAACCAGATCTTACGTTTAAGTAGAACTTTGGGGGGGGGGAGTGGTTAGCACGTGCGTGCTGTGTCATAAAGCCTAACTACCGTGGTTTCGATTTCCCGGTTGAACGTGACACGGGATAGGGTCGCCTGTCTAGCCTCGCGGGTTTTCTCCGGGTCCTCCAGTTCCTCCGTAAAGACCTCTACACACAAGCGAATTATTGAAATAAAATTAAACCATATGTTCGTCCCGAAATGACCTAGTTTGTATCTTCTAACCTTTAAATCCCATCATTCTCTCTCTTTCTATCTCTCTCTCTCTCTCCCTTAAGTAAAACTTCATGATCCCAGACTGGAAAATGCTATGGAAGTTTATCGACGAATGAGCCACCCTTATGTAATATCAATATATTGAACAAGGAACAATGAGAATTATATGAAGAATATGGCATTTGGTAAATTGCCTGATATTGATAGGCTTTACATTCTTCTTATCCACTCGAGAAATATACACAGAGAGAAAAAAGTACCAGGTCTTGTTGTTAGATTACGTTCAGTATTCCTGAACCGTCTCGCAGAAATACTGATGCAATAAATAAAAACACAAACGGAACACCGGGTGCTGCAGATATCCTTTTGAACACATGGGGATCACGTGTCTAAGTGGGTAAGGCGCTGGCTCGCTAGCCTGGAGGTTTGGTGTTCGATCCCTGCCGAAAAAGTCCATCCAGATTTTCCTGCGTCGTTTCCACTTGTCAGTGATGAAGAACGGAGGGCCTGGCAAGGGCAGCTGTCTAGTCGTTCGGTTGGGACGAAAAGCCGAGGTCCCGTGTACACATTGGCGTGCACTTAAAAGATCCCTTGGCAGTTACTCATTTCATTTTAATTTCTTGTATATTTAATTAATATCGCCAGGGTCAGAAATTCTGATTGTTTATGTCTCTGTGTATATACGACTGACTATATGTCCAACAATAACTAACTTACGAGTTATTTTTATCAAACAGTGAATATGTTTAGATGTAGCTTTATTGTATAAAACAAGGACATGTAGTCCTTTGAAAGGGACGAAAAATCGAGGTCCGGTGTATGTAACAGATCCCCCTGACAGTTGGAATTCGATATAAGTGTAGACCGTAGCGCCGCTGTCCGGGTAAAATTATTCTCATAGCACGCTATATGCACGCTATATGGTATATGCACGTCTTTATTAGTTTAGTTGGAGCAGTTAAGTAGGACGTTAAACCCTATTTCATTGATTCCATTTGTATCAATGTAGAGATAGTAGAAGATGGGTCACGTGATTTATGATGATTGATGTGTCAACAGTAGCTTAATATCATCCATTCAAACACAAATTATCTCCCCATATTGGCACGTGCCAGTCGATGACGTAAAAATCGAACATTGTCCAAACATTTTCTCAAATGTCTTGTCTTCAATAGATATTTACACTCAGGGTAGAGAACTATCTACTTTGGGAAACACATTAACAGAACACAGTCTTTTTGGGGATATAATCACTAGTTTTATTCTAAAAGCACGACGTCATGTTTGTTGTTTTTGTTAAATATCCTTTACTCCTTACATTATTTCTGTTACAGGGCCCTGTTTCTCGAAATCTTAACTAAAGATAAAATCCTGATTTAGCCGATACTCCAATCTTTATCTTTATTAAGCCCTAAAATCAATCTAATATTATCCAATCAAATTACTAAAATTTGGATTGTATCTTAGTTAAAATTTCGTGAAACAGGCCCCTGTTGTTTCAATCCATGTAGAAGGTTTCTTATTATTTCATATATATATTCACCTCAAGTTTACTAAATTATTGTCTTGTCTGCGATATCACCTCGGTTTAAACACTAACTCAAGTTTTACCCGTTTGTTTTACCGCTATTCATTCACTGTAATCAACACTCACCTCTAACCAATCTGTTTCACCGAGAATTACTTACGAATTATCTCTGTAACAGATGACTATCCACAACACGTGCGTTGACTGCACGCCGCGCTAGTCATTGGCTCAACGGTTCGTGCAATGTTTACTTAACACCTAACTGCTTCGGGCAAAATTATGCATTTTACTCATTTTAATACCCATTTACACTAAATAGGAAATATTTTTTAACTACAAATACTTCAAACGTCTTTATTTATTTTTCTTTTACCTCAAAAAAATGTTTGAGAATTTAATTTGTCGGAGTAAAAAAGTTACTATGCCGTACTCGTTAAGCCGCGTCGATGTCATGCTTATCAGTGATTGTAGCGACCAAGCGAATATTCACTGCGGGATCAGTTTGACCTCTAACATGGCCATCATAACATCCCACAATTCCCTATGCACGTGCTTTTTGTGCTGGGAAACGTCACACTCTCTTTCAACCAGACGCTTTTACACTACAGACGTTAAATATATTTTTAGCTGTATATAAGAAAGTAGCTATAATATATAATAGGAACTTTAATTGTATTTTGTATTATATTACCGTTTGTATATATCATCTCATATTGACTTTGTATATAACAATTGTAAAAAAATAAATAATTCTACTGTAAAAAAAAAAAATGGAAACCGACGTTAAATAAAGCTATTTCACACACACTAAATTGTCATTTGTGCTTGATAACGATAAGAGGATACTTGTCGAAACGTCGTGCTTTTAGAATAAAACTAGTGATTGTATCCCATAAAAACTGTGTTCTGTTAATGTGTTTCCCGATCGCTAAATGCTACTAAAAGATTTGGGGAATAGAGCTTTGCCCTGAACGGAAGCCATGTCTAATATACTATTGAGCTCTGCCCTGGACGGAAGCCATATTCAGTGTACTATTTTGTAATGCGGTTCTAATTTGTTGTACACGATTCATTTTCCATTTTATTGAAAGGTAGCTGAAAAAATACTGTATATGTATGGTATACTAGTCTTTACGAATGAATTCGTCATGAAGGAATTCAAACGGACAGTGTGAAGTTGAATCGTGTTACGTTATTCGATATTCACCAATGTTATCTCAAACTCCACAAACAACAAGTAATAGCCCATATGAAGAGTCCAGGGGAAGAAAGATCAAAGTCACTTTTTCAATGGAACCCAGTTAATGGCGCTATCTGGTAGCAAATTTATAAGCTTTTTGTGGAACAATCAATTTCAGGTAAAAATGATAGGAGTCACATCGAACCAAGGCCCTTCTGAAATAAACTTAATTTGGCTCAAAAGTGGAAGTCAGTTGTTTTACTGGTAATTATGATTCATATTAAACATCCTTTTGAAGTTGTGAGTATATCCACTCGTCCAAAACTTTGTTTTGGCTTTTATGCAAAAAGACAAAAATTTGACTTAGATCGTTCTTCCCCTGGACTCTTCATATGTTATTGGTAGACGGTATGTTACAAGTAGACTGTATATTATAAGTAGACTGTATGTTATAAGTAGACCGTATATTATAAGTGTTAACTAGACAGAAACGTACCAGATGCTAGTCTCAAAATTACTGAAGGATCAATCATGTTGATAAAGGCGTTAAAAATACGTCCTTTGAGTCTTGGTGATAGAGACGTTAAACACAAGTCCCTTTAAGTCTGGGTGATAGAGCATGTGTCATATTTGTAGGCTATCTAAAGAGTAAAGTTGAAACGTTGGTATGAAGTAAAACTTGAAGCCCGAAATAACAGAATATTGGGTAACAAATATGTGCTCTATGGCGTCATATATTTACATTTATTTAAAGTAACTCTGCGTGTTTGTATCTTTCAGAAAATATCAAATTTGTCACAGATTACTTCCACGTTAATTCGTACCCAGGATGATTACAACCACGTTAATATATATCCAGGTTGATTAATCCGTGTACCCAGGTTGATTAACCCACTTTGATTTTTACCCAGGTTGATTAACTTTGATATGTACCCCCAGGTTGATTACTCCCACGTGTTTGTATCTTTCAGAAAATATCAAATTTGTCACAGATTACTTCCACGTTAATTCGTACCCAGGATGATTACACCCACGTTAATATATATCCAGGTTGATTAATCCGTGTACCCAGGTTGATTAACCCACTTTGATTTTTACCCAGGTTGATTAACTTTGATATGCACCCCCAGGTTGATTACTCCCACGTAAATATGTACCCAGGTTGGTTACTCCTACGTTAATATGTACCTCCAGGTTGATTACTCCTACGTTAATATGTACCCCCAGGTTGATTACTCCTACGTTAATATGTACCCAGGTTAATTATTGAAAATTTGATTAGGAAATCAAAATACCAGCCAGATTATTTCTCGATTTGTATTCAATCGGATATAAAGGGTCCAACAATTTGATTCACGGCGAATAAAGATGATGGCGATATTACTACATACGTGGTATGTAAAGACTCGTGCAATTCATCGTATCTATGGAAATACTGAAAGGAATTTAACAATTTATCAACTGAAGTTTTTATTAGAGACCCGACTTGCACAATATTCTTGTGCAGCTTAGGTGCCGTTATTTTACCTGTGGCGCTTCAATATCAAAGTGGATAAAATACCAATATATCGTTTGTTTTTCTTTACGTAAATCAATAAAACTGTCCGAGAAGGTTTTTTTGCGTGATTTTTTAATTTGTTTATGTTGAGGTATGTAGGGCGTGAGAAGAACAAAATGGCGTCTGTTCTTGGTGTGCAGTTAAAAGAACACTTTTTCTACGCGGAACGTTGCATGTTGTGTGTCGGTTTCTAATTATCCCAGTTGGTGCAGACAAGTAGGACGTTAAACCCCATTTCATTTTATTAGATAACGTCATACATAATAATTACTAATAAACTCAAGATTAAGACATAGGTCCACGTGACATGTTTTACGACAATTGATAGATCGATGTGTACATTAAATAAATGCCCATTAATGGTCGAGCTGGGTTTAATAGACTGCTGTCACTTTCAGAATACGCATTTGATACAGTCTCCGGTAATTTCCGTCAAGTTGAGATTATCGTAGGTGACCATTTAACCTGGACTATAATTTCAACCAATCATGTACAGTGGATGTTAGTCTCTTTCAACTGAAATCACGTTAATCGAGTACACGTGACTGACGCGATGTCCAGTACGTCTGTCATGCCGGAGTCGAGGGCGGGGCAATAATACTTTCGCAACCTCTGCACGTGCGTTCTATCATCTGCAAATGAACTGTTCTGAAGGGGTTAATACACGTACATATGTTAAGTTCAGATAAACTGTGTTGACGAGGATAAGTTCAGATGTTATCTGTATTTATGTCGATGTGGAGAAGTTAAACAAGATACGTCACATCATGTTATTTGTTTGGTTCTAGATTGTGTATGAAGAATCTATTCCTGATATCTCCATTGTTTAATAGTTTGCTTCCCGATTGTTTAATCACCATTTTGTTATTTCTTAATGAAAGTCTTCATCACCACTTTAAACCGGGTTTCAACACGTCGTTATATGGTTGACAGTTCGATAAAGACGTGATTGATTAATCCAGATATATTGGTTTATAAAATTACAGCTGATCAATCATAAGGTAGGTTGTCACATTACTTTTTATCCATTTTACACCGCCATCTTGTAATTTTCTATCCATTTCACTCCGCCATCTTGTAATTTTTTCTATCCATTTCACACCGCTATCTTGTAATTTTCTATCCATTTCACACTGCCATCTTGTAATTTTCTATCCATTTCACACCGCTATCTTGTAACTTTCTATCCATTTCACACCGCCATCTTGTAATTTTCTATCCATTCCACACCGCCATCTTGTAACTTTCTATCCATTTCACACTGCCATCTTGTAATTTTCTATCCATTTCACACCGCCATCTTGTAACTTTCTATCCATTTCACACCGCCATCTTGTAATTTTCTATTCATTTCACACCGCCATTTTGTAACTTTCTATCCATTTCATACCGCCATCTTGTAATTTTCTATCCGTTTCACACCGCGATCGTGTAACTTTCTATCCATTTCACACCGCCATCTTGTAATTTTCTATCCGTATCACATCGCGATCATCTTGTAACTTTATATCTATTGCACACCGCAATCTTGTAATTTTCTATCCGTATCACACCGCCATCTTGTAACTTTCTATTCATTTCACGCCGCCATCTTGTTACTTTCTATCTATTTCACACCGCGATCTTGTAACTTTCTATCTATTTCACACCGCCATCTTGTAACTTTCTATTTATTTCACGCCGCCATCTTGTTACTTTATATCCATTTCACGCCGCCATCTTGTAACTTTCTATCCATTTTACCCCGCCATCTTGATTGCCTTATAAAGAGAGAGGGTTAACACGTGTGCGTTTTTGATATTCAGTCAAGTGGCGTGGTTTCGAGTCCTCACTTGTACGTGACAAGGAGTAGGCTCACCTTTTCAGTCTCGTGACAAGGAGTAGGCTCACCTTTCCAGTCTCGTGACAGTCTCGTCGATTTTCTCTTCGGGTTTTCTGGGTTCTCCTACACCCCTACACCCAAGCGAATTATTGAAATAAAATTGAAACATATGTCAATCTCAAAATGACCTTTTTTATCTACAAGACACTTATTCAAATCTCCCTCCCTCTCTCTCTCTCTCTCTCTCTCTCTCTTCTCTCTCTCTCTTTCTCTCACTCACTAACCAATTTGCTTTGAGAGAAGATATACCCGGACCACTAAATGACAACGGTTCTTTTACGTGCACACCAATGCGAATAAGGGTTGATTTCTTTTGTTGGTCCTATACGGACAACTAGACTCTATTGGAACTAGACTCTTCTTATTTAATGATCGACCGAGACTCCTTACTACTGAATGAATAAAGTGTTATAGCGCCCACTTTAAATTGTATACTATTGTGAGTATGTACTAGCATGTTAAACGGTACCAGTAGATATGTGATATAATAGAGTATATAATATAGATATAAAGCAATATGGTATATATATTATAATATATGGGGTAGTAGATGATAGCAGGCAATATTCAAACAGGTAGGTTATTAATCTTTTAGAGAAACATATTAAATATATAAGATTTAGATATAATGGTTCAGAATAGATAATTCAAAATTAATATACTGAAATAAAAATTTCACAAGACGTATAGATTCACCATCTTAAAATTAAATCATCAATCTATTTATACCTCCGCCATGCGAAGGGGGAGAGAGAAATTGGGTTTAACGTCCACGCGACACAAACTAGGTCATTTCGGGACTAACATATGGTTTAATTTTATTTCAATAATTCCCATGCGCGTAGGGATCTTTAGCAGTGGGAGGAAACCGGAGTACCCGGAGAAAACCCAGGAGGTTGGACAGGCGACTCTACTCCTTGCCACGTACAGCCGAGGATTGGAAACCACGCCAGTGCCACCCGAGGGTCTAGAGAGGGTAACTAGAGACTTGTCATGTGAATAGATATCTAAATAATAAACTAAGATAAAATTCAAATTTTAGTAATTTGATTGGATAATATCAGATTGATTTTAGTGCTTAGCCAATCAGAGTGGAAGTATCTACTAAAATAGGATTTTATCTTTAGTTATGAGGAACAGGGTCCTGCAATAGAGAGATTTAACTCTTATATAAAGGACGTCAATATGATATTGATCTCAGTGTACGCAGATTGTGTTCAATGTAATCATTATTTTATAACACATGGGCAGAGTATATTATATAACACACGGTCAGAGTATATTATATAACACGTGGTCATATTATGTTATATAACACATGGTCAGAGTATGTTTTATAACACATGGTCAGAGCATATTATAATAACACACGGTGAGAATATATTATACAACACATGTACAGAGTATGTTATATAACACACGGGCAGAGTATATTATATAACGCGTGGTCAGAGCATATTATGATAACACATGGTCAGAGTATGTTATATAACACATGGCCAGAGTATGTTATATAACACACGGGCAGAGTATATTATATAACACGTGGTCAGAGCATATTATAATAACACATGGTCAGAGTATGTTATATAACACATGGCCAGAGTATGTTATATAACACATGGCCAGAGTATATCATATAACACATGGTCAGAGTATGTTATATAACACATGGTCAGAGTATATCTTATAACACATGGTCAGAGTATAATTATCCAATCACAGAACTGAAATTCGTGTTACCAAATAGGACAGAAATGAAATATATATGTAAAGTGGTTTCTATTATAATTGATGACTGTTAACAACCAGATATATCCATATCGATTTTGTCAAAACGTAGGAACACTGTAAGGCTTGTAAAGACCGTGTTTGCTTTCACAGTGTAACCCTGCCTTCAATATCCTTGTTAGTACAGACACGTGGGACGTTAAATCCCATTGTATTCGTCATTCGTATGATCGAGACTAAACAAGGCCACCTAATGATATGATCAAGACTATTTGAAATAGATGTAAACTAGGAGACTAGATTGTGTTACTGTTCAAGCTCATTAACTCTCCGTGTTTTTATATGAAGTAATCTACACGTTGATGTGGTGAATTCTATTGTATGATGTATTATATGATGTGAAATATATTAATTATTAATAGGTGTGTAATAATATGTATCTACCTGACAAGAACTGATACCATGGTGATAAAATATAAACAACAGTTTATTACTTATAAAGTATATAATAAAACTAAATTGGGATGGTCTAGTGGTCTTAAGTGTTGTGCTTTATACGTGTCGGCTTGCGGTTGAGGTTTCATACCCTGCTACAGGAACGACCCCTGTGCACACACTGATAGTACTAGAATAAGACCACTTATCTGTGAGATTATCTCTAAGAATAGACTGTTAATATATACATATCTGTCTACCAATAGACTGTTAATATATACATATCTGGCTACCATTACTTATTTGATAAAGAGGATCGTAATAAGAATATGGCTTGGTTATAAACAGAATTAGTTCTACTTATAAACAATACTTATATTCCACAGAATTAGTTCTACGTATGGTATAATAATCAGTACTTATAGTCAATTGAATTAGTTCTACGTATGGGATAGTAAACAATACTTATAGTCCATAGAATTAGTTCTACGTATAGTCCATTGAATTAGTTCTACGTAAACATAGAATTAGTTCTACGTATGGGATAATAATCAGTGCTTATAGTCAATTGAATTAGTTCTACGTAAACATAGAATTAGTTCTAAGTATGATATAATAAATAGTTCTACGTATGAGGTAATAAATAGTACATGTATTACATAGAATTATTATATTTTCCCTGAAACAATTTGATTACCACACCCTGATATAATTAATGAAAGTTGATATCAATACTTGGTTAATACTTGACAAATGACACACTTGAATCCAAGTCAATCTTTAAAGAGAGAGAGATGCGATTTAACGTACACTCAACACAAACTACGACATTTCGGGACTAACACTTGGTTCAATTTTATTTCAATAATTCGCTTGCCAATAGGGATCTTTCCGGAGGACTGGGATAAAACTTACGACGTTGGACAGGCGACCCAATACTTTTCACGTAAGAGCAGGAAATCAAAACCCCGCCATTTGACTGAAAAAAATGATATTCGACTGCACAATAATTTCCCTATGAGCGACAAACTATAGTGATGTTATATCAACTGTCTAGTCGTTGGATGGGACGAAAAATTCGAGGTCCCGTGTACACACGTTGTTTTGCACGTACAAAAACCTATAAAAGTTGGCCTAGCGCCGATGTTTGGGCGAAATATCACCCATAGTACACTGTACGGTGTATAGTATATGTCAGTTCTCGTTAGCCCATTCGATTTCATTTTGCATATCAAGTATGTTAGGACGTGTTTTGTTTACTATACACTTGACGAACTGAATAATCGAATTAATTCTGATAAACAAACTTGATAATCGAATTAATTCTGATAAACAACGTTTTAACATTGAGTTAGACATCAGTTAGTATAGGTGCGTGGTATCAATCAAACTTTCTCTTAGAAACACGTGTTTAACTCGACTTCGTGTTATTCTGAAAGAATCCAGCCATTCTGTGTATTTTTCTGGTTGATTGACGTCTTTAGATGAATTAGATAGAATCCGGTTGATTTCTATGAATATTGACAAATGTCACACGGTGTTCTATGAGGGCAGATGTATGTTGAAGTGTTCTATGAAGGCATATGTCATGAAGTGTTCTATGAAGGCATATGTCATGAAGTGTTCCAAGAATGCATATGTCATGAAGTGCTCTATGGCGACATATGTCTTGAAGTGTTCTATGGCGACATATGTCTTGAAGTGTTCTATGGCGACATATGTCTTGAAGTGTTGTATATGTGGAGAATTTTGTCCGGATGGTGGCGATTCATACCATCCGAAAGAGTAGATGTTGTTCTTCCGACTTGCGTCATTGGCAAGGTGAAATCCCGACCGACCCCGGCATTGAATCAGTGCCCCCCCCCCCCCCCGTTGTGAGTGGAGTAGAACGGATTGAGACCATTATAACCCAGATCACCAAGTCTACCCATATCACCAAGTCTACCCATATCACCAAGTCTATCCATATCACCAAGTCTACCCATATCACCAAGTCTACCCATATCACCAAGTCTACCCATATCACCAAGTCTACCCATATCACCAATTCTACCCATATCACCAAGTCTACCCATATCACCCAAGTCTACCCATATCACCCAGATGTTGTACATGAAGGATTTCCGACATGTTTTATAGATTGATCCTAAAGGGTGTGTGCATGGAATTATTTTGACTGAAATACTAAAGAGTATGCTAAATATTCTCACAATAGCATGCGTCATAATAGTGGCGCCTGTAGGATGTCTAAAAGGGGTGGGGACGAAAATATTGAAATAATTTCAATTGATATAAAGTTTCTCACTGAGATTTATTTAGAGTAAGATGCCTCAAACATCACGCGTCATTTTACAATTTGATATCGTATTAAACAAGTTTATTCTTATAACATTATGATGATGCGTGTACGCCTGAACGCACGTGTGCACGTTTAACCATTTAACAATTACTTACTTCTCTCCTAGGAAAACAGTTATTGCTTGCTGTTCGTTGTACGTGTGTGTGGACATGATAAGGGTATAATAAGATGGCGAATCATGCTCTTAATAATATCTTTAAATACTCCATCTTTCTGTCTGAACATTTTCGGTAAGTAGATTACTCGATAAGGCCAAACTTCAAACAATTATTTCACGTTAAACTCCAGGTTGAGCTTGCTAATAAATTATTTCACTGAAAGATTTTATGATAGAGGCATCTAGTGAGGCTGTGGGTGTTTTTGTGCGGAAAGATAAGAGAATGTAGTTTTTGTTAATAAAGTTTAGACTGTGGACGGGTTTCTTTATAGAACGATACAAGAGTTGTACACAGCAGGAATATAATTGAGAAAACAGCTTGTCTGTATATTCCCGTATGTGTATTAAAAGCTATACCAACATTAGATTAGTAATGTGTACGTCCTATATATACGAGAAGTGGTATGAGGATGTTATTAGGATGTAACGTATTACAAGAGAATTCGAAAACTATTTGAAATATAAGAAGTGGTATAAGGGTGTTATTAAGGATTTGAAATTGCAAAAAATGGACTAGAAACTTGTACTCTAAGATGATTAGAAGTGGTATGAGGGTGTTAATAAATATTTAGAGTTTTACAGTGGACTGGAAATATGTACTCTATTTAAAATACCAATAAGTTAGAAGTGGTATGGGGGTGTTATTAAAGATTTAAAGTTTTACAAGGAATTTGAAAGAGAATAACACGCTTTCAAACATTCAAGTTAGAAGTGGTATGAGGGTATTATTAAAGATTAAAAGTTTTTACAGAGAATTTGAAAGAGTGTAAAATATTATAAGTTAGATGTGGTATGAGGGTGTTATTGAAGATATATAAAGTGTTTATAGTGAAACTAGTAAACTATGTAAAAAAATTACAAATGTCTAACTTATAATGGGTTAAACAAATAGTGTAATATTATAATTAGATATAAGTACTAGTCAGCGAAGTTAATTAACAAGTCTGACTGTGTCATTATAATTAGATATAAGTACTAGCCAACGAAGCTGGTTGGATGGGGGATTAAGTTTACAGCATTTAATTAGGTAAGTTGAAATATGTTATTTCTAAATTTCTGGACCAAGCGATGGTCTTTTACTTGTTCTTTTTGTGGGTAACGCGACGTAGACCCCTTGTCAGCGATACAGAACGGAGATGGTGACATGGAACAATGAATTGTCGTTCCAATGGGGGGAACATCCGGGGTACAGTGTTCACATTGATGTGCACGTAAGGAACCTTTGAAGATGGAATTCAATATAAGAGTAGACCGTAGCGCCGTTGTCTGAGTAAAAATTCGCCTATAGAACGACGTATGGCGTAAACCAACGACCCAGACTTTGCATAACAGTGCAACATTAATCAAAGCCCCTTTTATGCGACGGCCGCTCATGGAAAAACAAATCGTAGCCTCTACAAATTTAACATTGAACTTGACATGTTCCTTGGAAAATGGAGCATTGATTGACGGACTTTGATTTTTGTATGGTTGTGATGATGTCATACTGAAGTACGATCGACATGGAACTTGGCAGGCATTTTCTTGGACAATGGAGCATCGATGGACGGACTTTGAGTTTTGATATCACGTCAAAATCCAAGATGTTGGCGTTGTCGTACTTCGCAAGTGTAGTGGTTTGCGATTCTACGCTTGTACATAACAAGGAACGGGGTCGTCTATTATACACCAGTTAGTATTCAACTGTGTTGATATTAGATATAGGTCAGTATTCACCGTATGTTAAAGGTACATTAATTAAGAGTTTGATAAAGAGTTGGCCATTCTTGTTGTAATAGTTCGAAAGTAGATAATGTAAAATGAATAATTTAAAAATTTCATCCAAATTACTCTATTATGAGCGAAGATATAGCCTTAGACGGTTCGACAAGATGTGTGCGATAATTGCAACTACCGTACTAGTTGTTCGAAGTAAAGTCTCGCTTGTCCATTGTTGAATTAATCAAGCTATGGTTGAACCCGTTCTAATCTATTTCCAATGGCACAAAACCTATGCCATCGAGAGTTGGCTATGGCTTGGATCAGTTAATTAATGTATAATTACTAATTTAGATAATACTTCAGGCCTAAAGAAAGACCTGCAATAGGCAGATTTAGTTCTTGCATAATGTACGTTTAATATTAGATATAGGTCAACATTCAATATATTTTACTGTTAGATTTAGGTCAGTATTTAATATATGGTACTGTTAGATATAGGTCAGCATTCAATATATTTTACTGTTAGATTTAGGTCAGTATTTAATATATGGTACTGTTAGATATAGGTCAGTATTTAATATATGGTACTGTTAGATATAGGTCAGTATTTAATATATGTTACTGTTAGATATTGGTCAGTATTTAATATATGTTACTGTTAGATATAGGTCAGTATTTAATATATGTTAATGTTAGATATAGGTCAGCATCTAATATATGTTAATGTTAGATATAAGTCAGTATTTAATATATGGTACTGTTAGATATAAGTCAGTATTTAATCTATGTTTAATAGACGTTATAAACTAGGATCACCTTTCATGGATCTTTTTCTGAGATATGATGTTTCGTTATAGTTTGAGTCGTTGGGGTAGATTAACAAGGGTAAAGTGGAAGTTAGGTCACCTGTCCAACTATATTTTAGTACCGAAATGATTTAGTTTGTGTCGATTTGAGAGGGGAGGGATAAGCATAATTTCTCCTTCTCTCAATTCGTACTGAACCTGACGAAACGAGGCTAACAAATCCACTATCGACGTGTTATCTGTTTCATGGATTACTGCTATTGGCTTGATTCTATTTCCACTTATCATCGACTCTCAATTTTAAAGTCATATAGACAGCGATCACGATGATGTCATGTATAATACAGACAGCGATCAAAATGATGTCATGTATAATACAGACAGCGATCACGATGATGTCATGTATAATACAGACAGCGATCACGATGATGTCATGTATAATACAGACAGCGATCACGATGATGTGTAGAGGTGATGTATTTTATTGAGTATTGCTAGTTAGTCTGACCTATCGATTATCCCTGATTCTCAATTAAAATCTGATTCGATGAATAATAAGTTAGAGAGATTTTACGATGAGACATAGACAGTGGCCTAGACATTGGTATACACAGTGACATGTACTGTGGCATAGACATTGGTATAGACAGTGACATGTACTGTGGCATAGACATTGGTATACACAGTGACATGGACTGTGGCATAGACATTGGTATAGACAGTGGCATGGACTGTGGCATAGACATTGGTATACACAGTGATATAGGCAGTGACATATATATAGATATAGATGTAGAAAGAAATTCTAACTGCGGTTCCGATAGCTACTTATAGACACCATTCTAGACAGCAACCCCTAATGTCGGGCGATCGAGATCGAGTCAGTGGCATAACCAAGGACCTCTAATCTATAGACACATTTTATTAGAGGTTCAGACGTTGATCTAGAGAGCAGCATCCCTGATTAAATTGTATGGATCATTAAACAATAGATCTACAATCAACAGGAAATTACAATTCGGTTTTCTCAATAATCTACGTTCCGGTAAATTAGTTGTCGCGGCATATTTATTGGTGAGAGTCACAACACCCCTTTAATAAATATTGAATTCGATAGAAACCAATTAGTTGTCGTGACATATTTATTGGTGAGAGTGACAACGCCCCTTTAATAAATATTGAATTCAATACAAATCCAATTGTAATCATTCAAATCCGACATTGTTTCACCCGAGTGGTGATTTAGAATCTAATCTAAATATCCTCTTTCTGTTCAATTACACGAAATAATGGTAGCATCATATTCCATATTGCACTAGAATTGGTTTATCATGCCTTGGTTAACATGACCAGGGTGAGTGACGTAGGTGGGATTATCAAAGTTTGATTTACAGATTAAAGATGCATTATGTACGAGCTAAATCTGATTTTTGATAAATACTATAATTCTTTGATGCTATAATTTAAATCTTAAATAATACTTTTAAATAAAATTAAAATTATGGTTTACAAGATACCACTACCTTCAAGCAACCGAGCAGCGCGAAATGATTTATATGATACCGCCATCTTGGAGAAACCGCGAAGCCAACGCCATTGTTAAGCCAAAGAGAAGCGCGGTTACAAGATACCGCCATTGTTACGCCACCGAGAAGCGCAATGCATTTTTGAGATCATCCAATGTATGTAAAGTGAAATGACGTCATTACGATGTACTGTTACTATGACAACTGTGTAATGTAGCTGAGGGTCAGCAGTTATATAATCGAGAACAAGGGATACTTATTAATCTACCGGTGTCTGTCAATAATTAGTTCCAATTGAAAACAGACACTTAGCTACTTAACCGACATTTTAGTCCAGTTAATGGAATATTAAAGGTTTATTTAGTCATTGTCTGCGATATCACCTCGGTGGAAGCGGACGTTAAATAAAACTAATTCACACACATTGTGTGTGTGTGTGACAGAGGGGAACTTCATTACAAATTAGTATACTCTGCTGTTATTTAGGACAGAGATTTATTGTTCAGGGGCCGGTTGCTCAAAACTAAGTTATTTTAACGATCCGTTAAACTAACGGATCGTTATCTTTCATGTGTCCTTTGTTAATGGTCCGTTAAATTTCTGTTGCTGGAAAGTCAATTTCATTATCCGTTAAAGTTAATGGGGCTTCCAGCAACAACCTTTCTCTCCGTTAAAGTTAACTCCATGTTAACGGATCGTTAAAAGTTAACAGAGCTTTGAGCAACCAGCCCCAGGCAGATAGGCTAATTCTCTGTGTAATGAATGTACCCGAACATGTACAATGTAATATCTTCCTCCTTTTCTATAACTGTGTGTGAAATGTCGGGGAATTGGAATCCACTTTAATTCGAATCCGTGACAAGGAGCAGGGTCATCTGTCCAATCTCGTGGATTTTCTCCGGGTACTCCGGTTTCCTGTCCCCACTGAAGACCTCTACGTGCAAGCATGTTAGTGAAATAAAATTAAACCATATGTTAGTCCCGAAATGAACGTGTTTGTGTCGATTTGAGGTTACCCCCCCCCCTCTCTCTCTCTCCTCTCTCTCTTCTAATGACCATATAATCATATTAATCATCCGATCATTGTCTTCGCGATAACAATAGTCAATCGATGTAGAGACCATTATTACATTTAATTTACCCAATACAATAAAACGTTTTAATATCTTAATTTCATGGGATAAGATACAGGTTTTTAAATACCGATAAAACCAGATTCCTTAATAGAAAATTATTTAGATTTTTATTGTTTACGCAACGTGACGGACGACGATGTTATGAAACTGGAAAGTCACGCAAACGACAGCTGTAAATAGGAACACTTTTAGAATCGGATCAACCATTTAAATGAAATCCACAATTCGATCTAGATCAATTTGTGGATCGGTTGAATACTTGTTCACACATTTTAACTTGTTCGCGCGTACTACGCTCAACCCTGTCGCTCTCAATATCAATTTGGATTTTGTTGAAGTGAAATTGACACAGTGTAAATATTTGAATAATTCCGAATGATCATTTTGTGATTAAAATACTAAGTGGATTTCTAAATTGATGGATTTGTTAAAAGTTTAACTTTGTAAATCACTGAGATTTTTAATTTAACACGAGTATTTTGAATTGGATTCGATCACCTAAGTTGTAAAACTTTATGATTGTTCACTGAATTGCCATCCATATACTTTTCCATAGTTGCCATGATCAGCGAGTTCTTGACACTGTTTGAATATTGTCTCCATTTTTACAACCTGGTTACGATGCACAGAATTGTTTTATGAATGTTTTAATTTATTCAGAAATGAAATCGGGTTTACCATCCTATTTTGCTACACATAACGGAATAATGAAGATGAATAGTGTCTTCAGATTGATTCTGGTCTAACGTAGGATTTCACCTCGGCAGCGTTAAGTTAGAGCACATTCTGAATACTGACATTGGGATTTTTATCAAATTTTCATTCTCAAATCTTCAGAAGAAGCGGAATGTTCACAAATTTTCATTTCATTAAATCGTAGTCAATATTAATGGGAATTAAGCCATTATCTTGTGTGTATTTCCATAAGGGACAAAATTAGCTTGTAAGGAATTCAACACCTCTCAGATAACAATCAGAGACAGTAAGATAGGGGTTTGTCTACATGGACTAAAGATAAGGGTTTGTCTGCATAGACTAAAGATAAGGGTTTGTCTGCAGACTAAAGATAAGAACTTGTTTAGATAGACTAAAGATAAGAACTTGTTTAGATAGACTAAAGATAAGAGTTTGATTATGTAGACTAAAGCTAAGATATTGTTTTCTGAGTTCTGATATTAATGCCTATGGTAAAAGTTGTCTAAGTATGACGTATATCAATGTTATTGTGGCTCTGTTATAGATAGGTTAATAGATAAATCAATGTTTAGAAGTTGACCAAGATATACCTAGAAACTATTAGATATATCTTATATAGAAATTATTAGACGTACTTGGGTAACGTGTCGCGTAAAAGGCCTATCTTTGATCAGAGGGAACAATAACTGAGTGACTACAGGCCTGTCTTCTGACCCACTGTGATCTCATTACAAACGGTGAAGATAGCTGACAGCAAGTCATCAAAAACCATGGTAACGTATGCTATATCAATATTTCTTGGTGTCAATAACAGACAGACAAACACAGTTTTCTGATAAATATTACAATCTTTGTTCATTAGACTGTTATGTCTTGGTGCCAATAACAGCGAGACAAACACATAATTCATGATAAATATTACAACAATACTTGCTCATTAAACTGCCCATAGTGGAGTTCCGTGTTTCTCGGTTCCGTGTCAATCCCGAGACATCCATCCTTGATCTCGTTCGTCTGACAGTACATGATTATGTGCTCTCAATATATGAGACATGTCTTTATGCAATACATGTATTAGACGATATCAGGACGGAGATTAAAGAATACAATATATAGCAGCTCCTTTTTATAGTAAGCGATATGAGGACGGAGATCAGCGAATAAGGCGTACAACAGTGTAAATAATGTTTATAGGGAATTAATCATTATTAAAATGTGAAACCGTTCCTATTCATAGAATTTCAGGTATATAACTGTATAAACGATAGGGAATTAATTATTATTAGATAGAGGAACATTTCATATCCAGGGATTTTCAGGTATATACCAATGTATATAAGGTTTATAGCGAATTAATTATTATTGATTTGTGAAAGGATCTTTTTTCTCAAATTTTGTAAGGAATTAATCATTAAGAATTTGTGAAATGATCCTGTTAATTTACGAGATTTTCAGGGCTAATTAATAGAAGTTTGTGAATTCAGGTGAAAATTGGATCGTGTAGACATTAAAAAGTGGAATGAGTGCCGGCTACCTTTATATGGAATGGATTATTATTAGTAGTATGGTGTACGGGTTATTGTGTATTTTAGACTATTATTGTGTATTTTAGACTATGTACGGGTTATTATTGTGTATTTCAGACCATGTGCGGGTTGTTTTTCAGACTAGATTATGTACGGGTTGTTTTTGTGTATTTTAGACTATGTACGGGTTGTGTAATTTAGACTATGTACAAGTTGTTATTGTATATTTCAAACGATGTACGGGTTATTGTTTATTTCAGACCATGTTGTGTATTTCAGACTATGTAAAGATTGTTATTGTGTATTTGAGACTGTGTACGGGCTGTGTAATTTAGACTATTGTTGTTTTATTTCAGACGATGTACAGGCTGTATTTCAGACTAGACGGTGTACCAGGTTGTTATTGTGTATTTTAGACGATGTACGGGTTGTGTATTTTAGACTGAGTACGGGTTGTGTAATTCAGACTATTTGTCGTTGTATTTCAGACGATGTACGGGTTATTGTTTGAGAGTATCCAGCACTATATAAAAGAAGATTATGGTGAAGAAGAATGGTTGAAGATTTTAGAGGATGCTGGATTAAAGAACATGGTTTTCACCACACATAATGTCTATAAAGATCAGATAATGTTAAATCTAGCATCCAGTTGTAGCAACATCCTCAGGGACAGAACTATGGATGAATTCCTGGGTAAGTTACAATACAGCGATGCTGCATTTATAATTATGAAAACATCACCAGATGCACTTCCCAGGTAACGATATGAAATGGGGAGGGGGGGAGGGTAACGTCCTACTGCTATGCTGTATCTGGGTTAATGAAGGTAAGTGGCTAAGTGGGTAAGACACTGGCTCGCTAGCCTGGAAGTCGGGTTTTCGATCCCTGCATTGGCAATAATGCAGGGCAGAGGGCCTCACAAGGACAGCTGTCTAGTCGTTTGGAGGGGGAGAAAACCGACGCCCCGCGTACGAATTGGTCTGCACAGAAGTCGATATAAGAGTAGGGCGTAGTGTCGCTGTCCGGGTAAAATTGCCCTCATAGTACACTGTATGACGTAATATACCCATCTTTATTAGCCCAGTTCCCAGGGAAACAGTAGGCCGTTAAATTACTTTATATTTCATTTTCTATATCGAATTCCAACTGCCACGGAATCCTATACGGTCGCTTGTGTACAAGGGGCCCCGTTTGTCTGTCCCACGGAACTAGTAATTCTTCCCAGGTAACGCCTGAATCTAGAAATGTTTGTCTGTCCCACGGAACTAGTAATTCTTCCCAGGTAACGCCTGAATCTAGTAATGAAGTGGAATAGGGTTTAACGTTTTACTTTGTCAGGGCAGCTTTGGCGAAATATTGCCCGACTGGTGCTGACATGCCATAAATATAGCCCGACTGGTGCTGACATGCCATAAATATAGCCCGACTGGTGCTGACATCAAATAAAATCGCATTTCATTTTGGGAGGGCAAGACATTTCTTTTACGTGCACGGCCATTTGTACTCGGGATCTCGGTTTTTCGTTAAATACGAACAACTAGACACTTTTGAATATTGCCTGTATGTTTCTGTTCATTTCTGGTTTCAAATCCGCGATGGTACGTGACAAGGAGTAGGGTCGCCTGTCCAACATCGTGGGTTTTCTCCGATTCCTCCGCTTTTCCTCCACGACTAAAGACCCCCTACGAGCAAGCGAATTATTGAAATAAAATTGAACCATGTGTTAGTCCCAAAATGACATAGTTTGTTTCGAGTGAACGTTAAAACCTCATTTCTCTCTCTGTGTTCATTTCAAGCTTTATTGGAATGTGTTTTATCAATTTCAGACCAGGACATGGCCCTATATCATTTCTTCATTTCAAGAGTTATCAAAGCTGATAAAAAATTCTTTTCTTGTACTTTAACATTTCAAATATTGATTTATAATTTCTCATTTCAGGTTTCTTTGGAACATGTTTTGTCAATTTTTGTGCTGGATATGGCTATGATAAAATATTACGCGTGGCTGGTCGCCATTACCGTGATTTCCTCAACGGAATCGACAACCTCCACGAAACTATACGCTTCAGTTACCCAAGATTAAAAAGCCCGTCATTTATCGTGGAGACCGAGGACGCATATGGTTGTGTTTTAGTTTATAGATCTATACGTCACGGATTTAGTTCTTACGTCATTGGTCAATTACGTCAATGTGCAAAACAGTTTTACAATGTCGAAGTAGAGGTCCGAATACTGGAACAGCTAGAACAAAGTGGCCGCTATCATACCACCTTCCGGTTAAACTTTCATAACAAAGGATTTAAACCGGAAAACGAAAAGAAGGCAGCAATAAGCGAAGAGTTTAGAACTATTAGTGGCACTACATTTTTTAAGGTAGGTCAAATCATCAGCAATGTACACGAGCTAAATATACATTATCGAATGTAATTAGTATCCAAATGCTTATCATGTTTATTCTAGGCCCTAATTATTAATATTTGTTTTCGAGTGTGTTATAAACATGTCGTCTCCTCTCCATGTCCAAATATTTTGGACCGTCTGTGTATACTTGCATTGTATGACTGGAGTATTTCTCACATTTTTTATGAGCATGTGCATGTTGTTTTAAGAATATGTCAATCATTTTGTGGCTTGTTCTTTTAGAAAATTATGCACTATTTGTATCTCTATAGGCCTAGATATTTGCAGTCATTCATCTGTATTTGAAATAGGTCTGGATGCTTGCAATCATTCGACTGTATTTGAAATGAATGAAGTAGTGGTTAATGTCCTTCTTTATCCCGGTTGGCACAAAATAGTAGGACGTAAAACTCCATCTAATGCCTTCTTTATCCCGTTTGCCATAAAATAGTAGGACGTAAAACCAATCCCACCCCTTCGTGTTATGTTGATAGCTTTAAAATGAAAAGGCCTTACTGATTTGGATTGAGAAATAAACTTTTCTTTGAACAGACATTATGCAAGAGCTAAATCTGCGTATTGCAGGCCTGAAATGGTATCTTCTTAATTATAAATTAGAAATTAATTAACTTATTCAGACCATAATCAACTGTTGATGGCATCGCTAGCCTGCAATGTTTATTGGATTACGTTCCGATTTGCTGTTCGACTTCAATTCATAATTAAATCCAAAATTGGATAATTGAGACTATACGTTTGTTTATCCTACCGACATCAGTACTGATGGTCCAGGCTAGCCACAATATTCTCGGTTCATAGTGAATCAATTTGACTGCACAATATATTACGCAATACATACACTATCCCGCGCGTGCTTTTCGATGAAATACGTCACACGAGTCCAATATTTCATTTAGTATAGATAATGTACGGTTGGCAAATTAATGGTGCTCCAACGATAAAGGATGACGTCGTATCTCTATTTTAAGTAGTTTTTAATTATCAAAGTGAGAATTGCCAGTTCTTTATCTTATCTCCCATAATATATCTTTAATTAAATTTGTTGTGTGTAGTAGTCTATATTTCAAAGTTTATGTATGAAGACAGAGAGGGCCAATGTGTAGAACCAAAATGGTTTCAAACTAGATCCAATATTGGCCAGTATATTTATCGTGACCCTGGAGGTTGTTTTAATTACCATGTTTTCCTTGTTCTGTGTTACCTGATCTTCAAAGAGAATCAGAAATGTCATTGTCGGGTTTATTGATTTCCCGCAATATAACATTATGGTAGTTATGTAAATCGGGCGGAACCAAGATAAGTTGGGTGGTCTGGATTGGTGACTTAAACCAGTTGAGAGATTATCTGGTGGTCTGAATGTCGAACTTCGAGCCCTATCCGTCCAGTCACCGCTAGCTTGCGGTCTTGGTTCGAGCTCCAGCCGTTCGGTCATCTCTTGCTTACAGGCGTGGTGTAGATCCCTGGTGGTCTAGTGAGTGGAGCTTCGAGGTCTAGTCGTGGTTCGAGCTCCAGCCGTTCGGCCATCTCTTCCTTACAGGCGTGGTGTAGATCCCTGGTGGTTTAGTGAGTGGAGCTTCGAGGTCTAGTCGTTCGTCACCTCGGTTGTACTGGATCAGTCGAAACCTTACTTAAGATGAGTTGCTTTCATAAAGTCACGAAGTTAAAACAAAGATGGTAGATATTGCATAGTGATGTATATTTTTATCACTACCAATATTGAGACATTGAAGTTGTGTATCATACATGTCCCTTGCCATGACAATGAACGCGACGTTGTAAACTTTAAAAATAGTCAATCGACATTTGTTAGTTTCTCACAGCTATTTGATCTTCCGATGAGCAGATTAACCAAGCAATATTTATTTTGAAAATTAGTTAAGTAGTCCGTCGAAAAGTAGCATATTGGTCTCCAATATGAGCAATAAATAATTTATTACCAAGCAATAATTTTATTTGTCAAATTTATTTAAAAACACAATGAAATATAATGGCCATGACAAGTATTTAGGCTCATACATTATGCATGATAACAACCAACCAGACAAAAGTTTCCGGATTACTCCTCGAATACAAAATTTTCTGGATCCGTATTTGCCCTAACTAGTCTGGTTTGGTCTATAAAGCGTGGATATAGAGCAATGAATCTATTAGCCGGATTATATTGTTAATGATGGGTTAATCATATGTTGTCTCGTGTGAAGGATAAACACTAGTTAGTAGGATGATGTAAGATATAAACTACTCGTTATATGAGATACATCAGGGATAAACACTGATCATTACTATAGCAATACAACCACCGGGGGTGCAGCGGGGTACATTGCACCCCCCACCCCCACCCCCACCCCCAAAAATAAGGCGCCCCGAGAAATGGCGCCCTACGGAATTACCTGCTAGCGACTTTGATTGCGGCAGTCCCGTTGTTCAGTAACTTTGGCATTATATTGGCGCCCCACCATTCTGCTGCAACCCAACTTTACAATCCTACATACAGCCCTGAACACAACATGTGCTTTATATTTGTTACTACCTTTCACTTGATTTTATTAACAGACTGCATAATACGGGCTGAAAGAAAGGTTTTTACTCTCTTGTCACTTTGTTACTAACTTTCATTTGTTTTTGTTTTCGGGATTCTGGGAATATTAGCGCCTGTCAACCCTCTTGCATTTCCCCTAGGTCCCCTAGTTCCCGCTAATGTTAATGACCAGAACGCGTAACCGAAATATTTAAATAAATGTTTACCATATGTTAGTCCCAATATGGCCTGCGCTGGCTGTCTTCTCTATTTTACGTGTTCACTAATGTTTTCACCGGATGTCCCTCTTTCGTACCATCCGAACGACTATATGTCGACCTTTGTCTCTCTGTCCTGCACCACTAAGAAGGGTAACAACACCGGGAAATCCGGATGAATTTTCTTGGTCAGCGCATGTACCGTTTTAAGCGCGTGCTTGTCTATGTAAAGGTTCGATAGATCGTTAAACGCCAACTATTGTATTCCACCCCAATCAAAGGCTATTAAATTCAGTTATTTACATTTCCAATTAGTAGGACGTACAGGCGATGGGATTTGACTTTGTTTATTTAAACAATCAAACGTGTATCGCTGGGTAATATTTCCACTTGGCATCCAACATCTAAAGTATACGATGTTGAGATTAAAAAGGAAATTTAAGTCTGTGTTACGAATGTAATATCGATTCCGACCTGTCTGGGAAAAAATAATTACACATGTAAATTCCACAGTATGTGTTAAAATTCAAATAATGTAATCACATATATAAAATTGAAGGGGCATTAATCAATCCAAAACGGTATATATAGGAAATGATTAAATAGATGTCCGACAAGAAAGGTTTATCGATAATCCTCGTCTGCATCCGTGCTAAAAGGAAAATGACGAGCGATGTTTTGAGAAAAGAGAACTGAACTAGATCTTGGTTTCTTGATCGAGTTTGATAATTTTAAAATCAGGAGGTCAAGATACGACACGGTTTCATTTAAATTTCTGAAAATCGATTGAAGTATTTGTATGAGCATACCCATTGGTAGACCTATGTCTCTAATTAAAATTATTGATTTGTTTTATGATCTTTGCTTAATCATACTGCTCCGATAATCTGCTCTTCTGAACACATGATCTAAG
This sequence comes from Patella depressa, assembly GCA_948474765.1. NCBI lineage: Eukaryota > Metazoa > Mollusca > Gastropoda > Patellidae > Patella > Patella depressa. Next base: position 72,351,802 of record OX419720.1, on the reverse strand, counting down.
TTGGCTGATACGACTCTTTGCGATCTTTCACTTTTATGTAAGGTATATATATTTCTTGGTCCAAGACCGTTTTTTGTTTTTGTTGTCATGGAAAATGAACAAAAATAGATAAGAACGTTGTATAGCAGAAAAGACATTGAATTTGCTGCACAAGACGGACTCGCGACGTGTAGTCTGCCAAGAGGGAATTTGCCAGGAAAGCGGCGCTACGACTTATTTTTATCTCAAATTCCAAATGTCAAGGGTTCTTTTACGTGCAACAACGGATACACGAATCTTGATTTCCGTTCCATCTGGGCGGAGACAGACCCACCACCAAACTTGTAATACAACACGCATGGAAATTCATATACATATAGTGAATTTGAAATTATCGCTGTCAATTGTGTTGTACATGTTGTTATGACACTGGAACATTGTGGGCCTAAAGTTTTATGTTGTCATAACACTGTGGGTCTATAGTTTTAAATTGCTATCGAATTTAAACACACCCTGCCCATTAACATATGGGGGGGGGGGGTGTAGTACTATAGGTATTGTAGGACTTTTTCTTTGTTGTGTTCTTCTTGTGATCGACAATGATACTACAGCATTAGTTGTAAATAACTTTATTACAAGCTGAATGGTTTCGCAGCCCCCTTGTTCTCAACAGATAATGGCTGCTTGAATATCTGGGTGAGTTTCTAACGAATCTCGCTCTACCCCCTATTGTATATCCCCCGGTTTCTGCAGGCCCAAGATTAACTTTGACCCTAAATTCCATTCCAAATATGGAATAAAGCTCATATTTCTCACCACTACAATGAGGTGATCCTCCTTATATGGTCTTCCAACTATAGGTTAAATAACTGGAAGAAACTTGACGAATATTTTGACAGTGGTTATGATTTTACCAAACCATCACTTGTTTTTATACATAGCTTTTAATTCACGTTCCCTAGGTACGTGTGATTTTAATTTTATAAAATTAGTTGTTTTAACAATTTTCCCAAAGACACAATATGGTCTTAAAGACCATATTGTTACAGGTGGGGCTGAATGTTTGGGGTATGCGCGCTGTATCATAAAACCTGTCATTGAGTCAACTGGCGTGGTTTCTTTTTACCGGTTGTACATGACAAGGGGTAGGGTCGCCTGTCCAACCTCGCTGGTTTTCTTCGGGCCCTCCGGTTCCCTCCAACTGCTCAAGAACCCTACGCGCAAGCAATTTATTGAAATAAAATTATGTTAGTTCCAAAATGACCTAGTTTGTGTCAAGTGGATGTTAAACCCCAGTTCTCTCTCTCTCAGTCTCTCAGTCGGTGTTATTGGAATAACTGACGTGGTATACATGAGTTTGATTCTCGTGTTGATCGACCCGAATTAGCAGTAGTTCAGTACGTGACGTGGTATACATGAGTTTTATGCTCGGGTTGGTCGACCTGAATTAGCAGTAATTCAGTACGAGAGGGACTAACTATAGAAAGCATCTAGTTTTAGGCGACCGTACAAAATTAGAGGTCCCATACACGTAAAATATTTTTTGACAAACGAAATTCGATAAAGAGAATGTTTCCTTTCTATTTAGATGAGGAGAATCTGGTTATCGTTGTTAATGGATGAGTCAATACAAATCAACAACAGCAGGAATTACGGATGTTGGTACTCTATCAATATAATTGTCCTCCTAAATCTGACATTTAATATTAAACACGGCTACGTGCCATTTGTCAGTTACCGGGGAAACTGTATAGATAAAGTTATCCGTTCAGTGAGCGAGAGAGTGGGGATGGGCAAAGATATGTTTCAATTTTATTTCAGTAATTCGCCTGTGCGTATGGGTTTTCTAGTGGTTGACAGCGGATTCTACGGATTGTCATTCACCATCTAAGAAATAGAAATCACGTCACGTGACTCGATGAGTCTATCAAATCGTTTAGATACATACATCAGGACATACGCCAGGACCGGGCATAAACAAGGACCGGGCCATACACCAAGACCGGGACATACATCGGGCCAGGGCATACACAGGGGCATACACAAGGACTGGGGCGTACACCAGAACTGGGGCATACACAAGGACCGGGCATACTCAGGGACCGAGGAATACACAGGGACTGGGACATACACCGAGATCGGGGCATATACAGGGACCGGGGCATACACCAGGACCGGGACATACACAGCGGTCAATATAAGAATTGCACACATTCGTATCTGGCCATATTTGGTAACCGATTTTCTGCATACAGCTTGAGTGAGATTTTCTGGTTTGAGTGAGATTTTCTGGATGTGGCTTGAGTGAGATTTTGTGAAACTTCACCAGATACATCAATATACCCCAATATACCCAACACTGGATTCCCAGAATCATATAAGGATTATTTGGTGCTTTTCTATTTTCAGCTGTTTCCATTTTGTATTGTGTTTGACAACACGATGACTATCCGCCATGTTGGTGAAAGTCTAGCCACCATGATGGGAGAGGTCAAGGACACCAAAATCACAGATAAATTCAGTCTACGGAGACCTCTCGTGGAGTTCACGTGGGATAACGTAAGTATTAGTAATAGAAAGTGAGACACGTCCCTAACAAGGGACCGTGGTCTGGTAGCCATGGTTGACTAATAGTAATTACAGCATGATGACAGGGGACCCGCACACCATGCACAATCGATAAAACAAACTAGCAGACAAATTACGTGGACACTGCAAACAATAACAACAAATATCAAACCGAGGTTCTGGATCCAGGGGACGTTCGTAACGTGATGCAACCCCTCTTGGCGATGGTTGTTTTCTGGGTGGCGGTAGTCTATCAGTTGATGTTAGAACGTCAAACACGTTATTGTTATTATGGTAAATTGTATACGCTAATATCAAACAGGAGGGTTGGGGTGGCCTACTGGTCTAGAGTGTCGCGCTTCGACTTCTAGCTGGCCGGTCACCTCTGGCTTGCGGGTGTGGTTTCGATCCCTGGTGTGAGCTTATGTGGCATGGAGATCGGGACGCCTTCTCAACCTCGTGGGTTTCCTCCGGGCACTCCGGTTTCTTCCTACTGCTAAAGACCCTTACGCGCAGGCGAATTGTTGAAATAAAGTTGAACCATGTGTTAGTCCCGAAATGACGTAGTTTGTGTCGAGTGGACGTTAAATCCCATTTCTTTCTCTCTACCAAACAGATTTCTCATTTAGTTTCGATTATTCCAGTCCGAATATGGTAACTGATCAAAACATATTTCATAGTGATTGTACTTTTTTGTGAATTTCAGATTCTGAGTTTTCAAACTGTTATATTTGAATTAGAAGCTAGTCGATATATTGATGGTTCTTCCAAATTAAGTGCTTCCAAAAAGTGTACACATTACAAAAAACTACTACTGAAAGGACAACTCAAATATCTTCCAGATTGGAAAATGGTTGCATTTCTCTGTACGCCATTGTAAGTTTTGAAGACATTTCTCTGTACGCCATTGTAAGTTTTGATGACATTTCTCAGTACACCATTGTCAGTTTTAATGACATTTCTCTGTGCGCCATTGTAAGTTCTAATGACATTTCTCTGTACGCCATTGTAAGGTCTAACAACTTTTCTCAGTACGCCATTGTAAGTTGCATTGATCCCATTTATGAATTAAACGACATAAATCAGACGATCTGGTCAAATTATTGGCAGAAGGAAACACTATCCCGATTCGAGAGAATTTGGTTTTAGAATATTTTGAATGGTATGTCAGATTAATTTTTGTCTGTTGAATAAATAAAAAAAATTAATTGAATTGTAGATCAGACCAGGACAAACTTGTGTTTTGAAAAACCGAATCAACTCTGCCAATTACTCCTGCCTGTACAGGACGCATGGGGTTAATAACGTATCAATCTTTATGTCACGCAAATCTACGAATCGAGTTTCATTTCACACGTAACGGTCACCCCGAGGTTAGCGGCACTCTCTTGAGATGTAAATGTTGTTATCCGGTTTCAAGAAATAATCTGAAATCATCTGACATTTGGTGATTACTACAACTCTTTAACTGGTGAATACGATTTGAGTTAATTGTTAAAATATATAGATTTCTACCAGGTGGACCAGCCCAATACAGCAGAATGGAAAGGGGTTTAACAGCCTGGGTTTCCGCTCCACCCGGGGTAATGACGATAAAAAGCAGGTCGCCACACTATACGTCTTTATATTTATTGGATGTTAATAAGGCAAACAAGAAAAATAATGTTAGTCTACATGATTTAATTATTAGAGCTAGAATTTCGTAGTTTCTATTTTTTTGGCTTAGTTGGTTGTCAACGCACTGTTATACGGTCATAGGTATCATGCTCACACTTAATAATCATTCACACCGGAAATAATAACACAAATACTCCCCACCCCCCATTTAATGTTTTAATTTGAATTTGAAAATGATATTTTTGTCAATTTCTCAACTGGCAATAGCGAATTGTGGGATTAATAGGAAATTTTCAAACACGGAAGGACGGTCTATAGATACCATCTATTTTAAGTCTTTATTTAATTACATTTTAAAAACATAACGTAAAAATATGAAAACCTCGCTTTAAACCACGTGTCAAAATGTCAAATTTAGAGTTAAGTAGCGTATTATCTATGGATAGTTTCAATGAGTAATTTAGTAATATAAATGAAAATACGCGGGCTACAATTCTATGGAGTATAATAACGGTTTATTACAAGAAACAAATTCTATGGAATATAATAACGGTTTATTCCTGGACGACGTTTCTACGAGACTATATACTGGGACAATATAATAACGGCTTATTTCTGGAAAACGTTTGTACGAGACTATATACTGGTAAAATGTAAACATGTAAACATCATTTGTATAATATTAATTATTCCTCCTTATGATAATTAGTGACTATAGCAGATCTTCCGTTTAGTCTAAAATCATATATAAATCATGAATTAGACATTTATTCACATACCAAGCTCATAATCAACTCTCTTTAGATAGAGTGAGAAATGGGGTTTAACGTCCACTCGACACAAACTAGGTGATTTCGAGACTAACATATTCAATAATTCACTTGCGCGTAGGGCTCTAAAGCAAGGGAGAAAACCCCGGCACGGGGGACCAGGAGAAAACCCACGAGGGTGCACAGGCCACCCTACTCCTTGTCACGTACAAGCGGGGATTCAAAAGCACGCCAGTTGACTCAATGACAGGATTTATGATACTGCGCACACGTGCTAACTATTCGCCCCCCCCCCCCCCCTCAACTCTCTAGACGTTTTCATGATATCTATAAGTTAGTTGAAGTTGGATAATCGAGACTTTGTTTACTATCGGTAGCAATTACAATCGAGGCTACACTATTCTTAAAACAGCCATGATCCGCCCAGCTCAGAATGAAGTAATTGTACAGCAATCTTCACTATATTTATTTTTTATTATCTATTTTGAAAATATTATAGCGAGAACTTTCAGGTCTTTAAACATTGGATTAATCATGTTAAACATACATTATACAAGGGCTAAATTTGCCTATTGCACGTCTTTCTTTAGGCCTGAAATGTTATCTAAATTATTAATTTATCCAGACCACAATGAACTCTCGATGTCAACGCTACCCTTCAATATTGACTGGATTAGAATCATGTATGCTCCTTAACGCTCATTGATAATTAAATCAAAAAATGGATAATCGGGACTTTGCTTTTTATCGTACTGACTTTAGTAATGATGATCGAGGCTATGTGGAAATTTCAATCGCTTAAATCTCGGTTCAAAATGCATCAATTTGCCTGAAATGTTCGGCAAGTTACCTTTGCATTATCTAGTTTAAACTTTTATAGTGAGAACTGCCAACTCGTTATCTAATCTATCATAATGTATCTTTAACTAAGCATTGTTGTTTACTATGTCTCAGAATAACTGATCTCGAAGATATTTATATTTTAAAGAATAACCGATCTGGAAGATATGCAGAAAACTGGTTTATTTATGAATGATCTGAATATGTATGACAGCAGTCGGGAAATGGTTCTATATGGTTGGCATAACGCGTCACAGCTCGAACATCGTGTCGATCAGGTAGGGTACTAACATCAAGACAAAGAGAGAAAGAGAGAGAGAGGGAGAGAGAGAGAGAGAGGGGCGAGAGAGGGGAGGAGGGAGAGAGAGAGAGAGAGGGGCGAGAGAGGGGAGGAGGGAGAGAGAGAGAGAGAGAGGGGCGAGAGAGGGGAGGAGGGAGAGAGAGATGGGAGAGAGAGGGAGAGAGAGAGGAGCGAGAGAGGGGAGGAGGGAGAGAGAGGGAGAGGGGAGGAGAGAGAGGGAGAGAGAGAGGCGGGAGAGAAAGAGGGGAGAAGGGAGAGAGAGAGGGGAGGAGGGAGAGAGAGGGGAGGGAGAGAGAGAGGGGAGGAGGGAGAGAGAGAGGGGAGAGAGAGATGGGAGAGAGAGAGAGGGGAGGAGGGAGAGAGAGAGGAAGAGAGTGGCGGAAGGGGGCGGGAGAGAAAGAGGGGCGGGAGAGAGAGAGGGGGAGAGAGAGGGAGAGAGAGGGGAGAGAGAGAGAGAGAGAGAGATGGTGGAGTTGATGGCGAGATGCAGGGATAAATTCCATTATCGGAATAATATGTTCGTTTAATGAAAGGTTATCACTACCTTGTTAAAAAAACACGTAGAAAAAACGGAAATTACTATATTAAATAATAGATTACTATTGTCAGTGAAATTTACATTTATTGATATAGGTTAATCAAATGGTGATAAAAATATCAAACAGATCGCTCCATGCGATCACGTGATTATGACTCTGTCTCGAGGTCGCTCCCAGACAGGCCTGGCAAGAACAGCGTCTTTTCGTTCGGCTGGGGCAAAAAACGCGGAACCCGTATTCACACTGGCATGCACCGGGATTCGGGAGATGTCTGGAGGCGTATTTACTTGAGCATCTTAAAATCTGTTGGGTTTTTTTTTTATTAATAATGTGATGACAGATGTTGGGTCGTAAGTCGCGGTGACTCAGTGAAAAGGATGTTGGATAGCTAAAATCGAGGTTCTGTGATCGATCCCCGTTTTACCGAGCATGTTGATGTAGATTTTGAGGAGTGGTTCCCCCTTGTCAGTGATGTATGACAGAGGACATGGAAAGGAGCGATGTAGGTCTATAATCGTTAGGATAGAACGACAATTCGAGGTCCCGTGTACGTAAAAGATCCCCAGGCACCTGGAATTCGATATAAGAGTAATCCGTAACTCCGCTGTCTGGACAAAATTTATCTTATAACACACTGTGTGGCGTATACATGCTTTCATTAGAACAGTCAACCACCATTTTATTTCTGATGACGTTGTCCAGTATATGAAATTATTAGGGGGGCGGGGCAAAGGTTAGCGTGCGCGCGCTGCATCATAAGGTCTGGCATTGAGTCAACTGGCGTGGTTTCGATTTCCCGGTTGTACGTGACAAGGAGTAGGGTCGCCTCGAGTGCTTTCTCTGGGTCCCCCGGTTTCCTCCCACTGCTAACGACCCCTACACGCAAGCGAATTATTGAAATACAGTTGAACCATGTCTTACTCCCGACATGGTCGACTTAGTTTGTGTCGAGTGGACGTTAAACCTCATTTTTCTCTCTCTGTTAAATAATTACATGTTATTTTTTATTACAGCAAGTGGAAGCCAGTCGTCAAATTGCTGAGAATCTACAAAAGCTAGATCAATGGCGACGTAAGGGTGATACTTTGCTTTATTCTATGATGCCAAGAAGCATTGCTATAAGATTAAAAAATGGTGAAGATCCTATCAACACTTGTGAGGTAAAACATCTGTAAACATGTAATCTTGACATCCTTTCAACACGTGCGACGTTGTTTTTACCCTCGAGCGTAATATGATACTAAAACATTCCAACTTCAATAAAAGACAATTTCCGGTAAAATGTGCAACATAATACAAGTTTGATAGGAAACGCATTAAAGTTGAATGCAGACATTGAAGATTTTAAGACCTGAAAATTGTGATAAATTGGCGACATTTCCTCCTATCACGTGATAAATATATCGACTCGTTATGGCTTGTAACGGAAGTGCACCATTACACATTAACTAAATGTACATAATCAATCACATGCCCATTTTGAGATGCTGGAAGCCATTGTCGCAACTTGACTCAATTTCCGGTTTGTGTCGGTTCCATGCGCATGAAATTCTGTGAGTTTGTTTCGTAGTTGGCATATGTTTCAAGTAATGGAATAAAAACCTAAAAAAATAATAAATTTGGTTGACTTAGAAATTATTGTTCGACAGTGTATCAGTGATGTTTTGTTGTCTCAGCCGTTTGTTTGTATATCTGTAATGTTTTATATTTTAGTCGTTTGACAGTGTATCTGTGATGTTTTATATTTCAGTCGTTTGACAGTGTATCTGTGATGTTTTGTTATTTAGTCGGGTTTACGGAGATGTGTGCTCGAGCTTCCGCCCTACAGATTGTAGAATGTATCAACAATGTTTTTATTTTCTTCGATGATATTGTAGATAGATATAAACTATTCAAGGTATTTTTATTTATTTCAAGGTATTGTAGATAGCTATAAACTATTATATTTCTAATACAAAGTTAATTCAGTAACAATTCCCAGATCCGTTATGTTAGACGGGGTTAAAGATTGCTATTCTATCCCATGTTTCTATCTGACCCTGAATATTTGGTGGTTGATCTCTCGTATTGGTGCTAGCTAGCCCAACAAACAGTCCGAACCCATAACTGCGACAGGAGAAGAGGTACAACAACGACAAAGCTGGAAATCCTACAGCGCGATCTGAAATAGTTAATGTCTGATTTAGAGCGTCCTTTCGGCAACAGTCGATAGCCATAATTCACAAAACTTGGTTCTGGAACGGTCTTCCGTGACGTAACAAACTGATGTATACCGTTCCATTATTGAATATGTTTATATTTAAGGTAGAGACACTAGGTGACGCTGTGTACATGGTGGCGGGTGGCGTACCAGATCGACAACCTGATCATGCGCAGAGGGTGGCTAGATTGGCACTAGAATTTTTAGAAAAAGCCCGAACATTGAAAGATCCGCTATCGGGAAATAATCTTAAAGCTAGAATAGGTAATGTAATATATATTAAATTCTAAGCAAAACAGTATAGAATCACGAGATGAATTTCCAAGGGCTTATTGCGATTTTACAACTGGGAAGGATTCCTTTACGTGCATGCCAATGTGTGCAAGGGACCTCAGTTATTCATCCCATCTGAACGACTAGGCAGCTGTTCCTGCCAGACCCTCCGTTCTACAACAAAGGGGAAAACTGCGCCCGAAAATCATGATGAATCAACGCCGGCCCCCAGGTCAACGAGCCAATGTATACACGTAACCTGCACCAGTGACAAGGGCTGGTCACGCCAAAACTTTCCCAGTCAACTCGCTACCTCCAGGCCAGCCAGTAAATGTACACACGGGACCTACACCACTAACAAGGAGTGGTCACGTCACAACTTTCTCGGTGAATACGGAACCCCTGGTTATCGAGTGGGAAACACAGAAATCAACCAAGTTCGTGTAATGAACAGCAGATTCGAGGTTGAAGCCAGAATTAAATGACAGAATTAACATTGACGCCATAGGGGGAAATTAGTGGTGGTCTGTATCCTAATGGCGTCGACACGGTTATTTCCCTTTAACCCGAGTAAACTATAAAGGGAGATAAACCGATAATACGGTGTCTGCGATATCACCTCGGTGGAAGCGGACGTTAAATAAAACTAACTCACACACAATACGGTGTTTTGTTCCTTGCAGGTATGCATATAGGTAGCGTAGCATCAGGTTTAGTTGGTAGAAGAACACCCCAGTATTGTTTATTTGGTGATACTGTAAATACAGCTTCTAGGATGCAATCTTATAGTGAGGTAGGTTTGATATAATATTATTGAATACACCATTCAGGACATCCCAAGGTCCACCCCGGTGTTGGACTAAAAGGTTTCTAGTGACTTGCCCCTGGCATTTTTACTGGACGTTGGGCCTAGCATTCGTACTGGATGTGGGGCCTGTCATTTTTACTGAACGTGGGGCCTGGCATTCTTAATGGACGTGGGGCTTGGCATTCTTACTGGACGTGGGGCCTGTCATTCTTACCTGACGTAGCGCCTGTCATTCTTACAGGACATGGGACCTGACATTCTTACTGGACGTGGGGCCTGTCATTCTTACCTGACGTAGCACCTGTCATTCTTACAGGACATGGGACCTGACATTCTTATTGGACGTGGGGCCTGGCATTCTTACTAGACGTAGCGCCTGTCATACATACTGGACATGGGACCTGGCATTCTTACTGGATATGGCACCTGGCAATAAAAGCGTCTAATCCTTCGGATGATATGAAACATCGAGGGTTCATCGATCTACTTTTTGGCGTTCATAAATGGGCAGTTGACATTTGGAGTTCGAATAAAAACATATGACCACGCCACTGCTCGAACAAAATCCACCTTCTCACATTGCACATTTAACCACTTAACAGTAAGGGCAGGAGGACCGCCCTACACACAAGACAAACCTGCGGACACGACAGATAACATAGACATTGCAAGAAATAAACAAATATCAAATCAAGTGAATGAATCCTTGAACTGGCCGTACAGTTCCGGGTCCGTAATGACACAGGCTTCACTCCAAATAAAGAAAAACAAATTATTTATCAGAAAGAGGTAACAGAAATAATGTGACCGTTCTTGACAGTGGTCGTCACTTCAATGACAATAACCAGTCAGTTGACTTCATAATTAAAAACGTCAAACAATTCTAACAATAAGGGCGATACTTGAGGTAGAAAACACTAAAAGAATAAAGTGTAGTGAACAAGCAGTGACAATTACGTTGTCCTGTACCTGTTCTTTTTTTTTGTTCTAGGCAGGTAGAATTCACATCAGTCAACCATGTAAAGACAGTCTTCAAGGAAAGGGCTTTATTATCAAATACCGCGGATTTGTCCATGTCAAGGTAAACTTTTTCTTTATAATTCTCAAAGGAACAGCCAGGTTAGACTCTAATTGACATCCGAATACCCAAGCTAGATTCTAATTGACAATCAAGTGCCCATGTTGGACTTTAATTGACAACTGGGTACCCAAGTCTAATTGACAACCGATCGAGTACCAAACCAGACGATGGGCAGAGTATTCGTCATTCAAAGAACGTGTCCTTAAAGGAGGCGGAGTATTCGTCATTCGAAGAATGTGTCCTTAAAGGAGGCAGAGCATTCGTCATTTCAATAACGTGTACTTAAAGGGGGCAGGGTATTCGTCATTCCAATAGCGTCCAACGTACGAAGAATTCTCACCATTTTGGCTTCACTCAATTCTAATCATAAATATGTATGATGTCTAAATAATTAGAAATCTTGTCTCGAAGTTTTTAATTTTATAAAATTCTAGTACTCCCGAAGACCTCAGTCCGGACATCACGTCGATACCCCCCACCCAACACAACTACCCCGGGCGCTGCTCACATTCCTGAACACCCCCCTGCTGTGTGATAGGACGTGTTTTAAAAAAAGAAATAAAAAAAACTCATTATATAATGACATGAATTTATACATAAGAAACTCTTCTGTGACCAGAAAACATTTTCATATACTTTAGCATTTTAGGAAAAACAAGAAGTTCTCTACGAATAAATGTCGGTATATTAGTCCGGGAACACAACTGTTAAAATCAGTCATATCCTCCGATGAGGCCTTCTGCTTCCGCCATTAAGGCTACCCTCGGTTTGATCTTCATCTCCACGCGCTTCATGGAATACGCGAGGTTCTGTTTCCATTCGAACCACGTGATGCCGGTGATAACGCCATCTGGCGTGATGTTCTGTTCTCCGTTGGGATGAAATATCCCATTGAGGGACGCGTAACTGCAGGCGTTGAACCACCAACCGGACTGATCTTTATTGGAGCAACTAGCGTACCATTTGTCGTGATCGCGATCCATCGTACTAAAGAACATATTATTGTGATAGGCGAGGGAATCACCGGCTGTTCCCGAGAAGCCATTGACCGTCAATTTGTATTTATTCTCTTCACTCGCCACTTTAAAGTAATCATATTGTGCCCATGCGTGCTGGTCTTCCCAATCCAGGAGATCAATCCGTAGCGTGTAATTCGTGTTGCGCAACATGTAATATATATTTTCATTACCCAACCAAAACTCGGAATTCACGTTTCCGAATCCGAAAGCGTAATCATCCCATCCTCGCGTAAAGTTCACTGATCCGTCGTAACGTCGTTGAATGACGGTCCATCCACCACCCTGCATTTCCATGTCGCACCAAACGTTAACGACGTATCCACTGGGAAGTTTGAGTGGATAAACTCCACTAAGATTCAGACCACTCATCTTCAATTCGTAGCAATCTGAAACAAACAAACAAATGAAGTTTGACATGCACAATGCAGTGATACACAATGAAATTTACGTTTCCGCCTACTCTTCACCAATATCTAATTTTCAATGGTTCTGTTACTCACACTCCATCAACAAGGACATGGATAGACCGAAAGACGACATGTTCGACATTTTCCATTCTTACGAACTTTAATTAGCACCGTCTGAAATTGTTTGTTTGTCCTATTGTCAGGAAGAAACCTATTGATTTGTAAATCAAATCCATCTTTTACAATAAGTATTGATGAACGACTCTTTGTTTAAAATGTTTAGAATATTTTACAAAAAGTAAAACTTACTTCTCGCTACTGTTATATCTTTAAGAGCTGGGAATCCTCTCGCTCTGTTGGCACTCGGCATATCTTTAACACGATGAAATCCAGCTTGCATTTTAATATCGAGTCGGGACAATTTCCTAAATAACACCATCAAATATTCAAACACATGTCATTTATATAAATTAAACATTCTGTGTAAATTAGGTATTAGATTTAAGGGGGTCATTGATTCGGTGTATGTAAGAAAACGGGACCAGGGTGGTCGGTGTAACGAAGGTATGAGACAGAAGGGGGCCACGATGGTCGGCGTAAATAAGATATTAGAATGTAGGTTCTGTATGAATATGGCATTAGATGGAAGGGGGCTGCGGTGGTCGGTGTCAATATGGTATTAGAAAGAATGGGGGCCACGGTAGTCGGTGTAAATAAGATATTAGAAAGAATAGGGACCACGGTGGTCGGTGTATATAACGTATAGAAAGAAGGGGGCCATGGTGGATCGGCGAATCTGGTACTGGATCACTAACTATGCTGGAGGTCTCGGGTTCCATCTTGGCGTTTCTCGGGTTTTCAAGTGTGCATGACTTGGAATAAGGTCTAGTCGTTAGTATGGGACAAAAACAAAACGTGATGGGAGGAGGATTGTGCCTTCAAAGCGCCACACTAGGATTTTAATTCGGGGATTTGATTGGTCGAGTGGTCTATTGATTGGGATTTAGATCATAAGGTCTGTCTCACTTGAGGTTTGGATTCCCAAGCTTGTACCTGACACGGAGGGGGTTCGTGTGCCCAAACTTGTGGGTTTTGTCCGAGTGCTCCGGTTCCCCCCAACTGCTGAATTATTGAATTCGAGTGGACGTTAAACCCCATGTGCCAAGGTTTTTATTGAATGGAAGAGAATTACGTACGTTAGAATACTGTTGAATTGTCTGTCTCTTGTTAATTTTTCGTTCTGCATGTCGCGTTGTAAGCGTTCTAGGACCATACACTGGTGTTCATTCTGAAGCCCGGTTGGTAGATTACGATATGCTGATGATTGACAGATGTTGTCAGGGGTCTGACAGTTGCTAGGATACAGACACGTCACCACCAACAATATGGCGGCCGAGTACAACCCAACCATCGTCTAAAATATACAAAACGGATTAATACATTATAATATTTATAAATTAAACAATAGGTTGACAGTCATTGAAACACGGGACAACAGTAGCGAAGTCGTCCGTGTAGTCAAGCCCATAAAGGCGTTTGTTTATTGGTAATGGAAGCATTTACAAGAAGATAAAACCTGATCAAGGGCAACAAGAGATAATTAAAACTTGATAGGTTTCTAGTTCTTCATAGTGCCAATTATTACTCTACAAAACGTGCGAGGCCCTGAGAACGTAGAAGATCCCTTGGCAGTTTTAATCTGAAGAAGAGTAGACCTTAGCGCCACTACCTGGGTAACATTTCCTGCATAGCACATCGTATGCCCGTCTTCATTAATCCATTTGGAACTGAACATTTCATTTCCCCTAGCCCACCAGTCTTCTTTACCCCGCTTGGAGCAGAACAGTAGGACGGTGAACCCCATTTCCATTTATTTCACAAAACTTGTTCTGGTAGGTGATAACTGTAGCTGTTCCTGTTATTAGCGGGTTCACAAGTAAGTGTAGACAACTGACCGACGGACAGATTTAACTACGATATACGACTACATGATAAATAAATAAAGAATAAATTAAAGAATACAGTATAAATTACAGGCTTATGGAGTGAATCTCGTTTTATTAAATAATTGGCTGGGTTGGAATTCTATTTAAAAGGGACGGATATTACTTCTTTTCAATATTCAACTTGTCTATCACGGTTACAAATATATTTAATTTTAGTAATTATGTAACAAAGTGGTTGTTTTTCGTTCCACCCGAACGACTAGACACTATCTCTGTCCGGGGCTCCGTCTTGCATCACTGACAAGGAAATGCACGCTTCGAATATTATAGGGAGCTTTCTAGGCATAGGGATATCGAACCCCGAGAGTGCCTGGACAGTAAACCGTCACCTTACTCTGGATAGTGAACACAGCTTACTAACCCTGTCACAGCGGCTGCCATTAATATCAGCTGGTTGATTTATCTGAATTATTTACACTTAATTGAATTATTTACGCTTAATGTGTTGAAAATTGATAAAAACGCATAATAAAAACGTCCGTGTAGATCAAAAACCACCTTAAGATTGGTAAAAACAAAATAAAAAGTTCATATATATCAAAAAGTCAATTTAAAACACACTTATAAAATCGGTCTTGTGAAGAAAGAGGCTGGTCCATCTTCTCCCTTTGTCATAATAAAAACATGGTTAAAACAGGAGGTAGTTGGTTGTTTTAATTGACAATAATTTGCTGTATGCATACTAATAATAAGTTGGTTGTTTTAATTGATAATAATTTACTGTATGCATGCTAATAATAATTCGATTGTTTTATTTAACAACAATTTGATATACTAATAAGCTGGTTGTTTTATTTAACAACAATTTACTATAATAATAATAATAAGTCGGTTGTTTTAATTAATAACAATTTAGTTTATAATAATAATAAGCTGGTTGTTTTAATTAATAACAATTTACTATAATAATAAGCTGGTTGTTATTCTATGCTCATGATAAGCTGATTGTTTTAATAATAACAATTTATTCTATGCTAATGATAAGCTGGTTGTTTTAATTAACAACAATTTATTCTATGCTAATAACAAGCTGGTTGTTTTAATTAACAACAATTTATTCTATGCTAATAACAAGCTGGTTGTTTTAATTAACAACAATTGAGTTTATAATAATAATAGGCTGGTTGTTTTAATTAATAATAATTTATTTTATACTAAACTTATAAAACTATATTCTTACCGTTTAATTAAAAATTATCCCCAAATAATGATTTCGTTGTTCTTTAGAAATCCAACATGTCTCTCTCTGTCTGTGGTGTCGATGTTTCTACAAAGAAAGACAGCAACTGGAGTTCTTGTAGTGAGAATTAGATTCAGATAAACAACATATGTTCACACAAATAAATTCTATAATACGATTGTTTCCACATGTCCGGTGTTTTTCCGCTGTTAACTTCCGTCGAGATGACCTCTCCAGTTCGTGACCTTTTCTCTGTAATAGTGGAACCGCGGAACCGAACACATTGTGTGTCACGACTTGAACCTAGTTCCGTATCGAGGATGAAATATATATTAGCTTGTCACATGTGGGACATCGGGTTTCCTATTTAAAGCTACGGTTTGACGGATATTTTAGAACAATACATCCGATTCATTTTCAGGGCGTATTGTTTTATTCCTAAACCAAATGTGTTTAATCTATTGTATCTGTATAGTCATTCGGATAAGACAGAAAAAGAGGTCCTGTATACATATTGACGGGTTATTAAAAGATCCCTTGGCAGTTAGAATAGTATACAGTGGTGTTTGCTTGTATCCATAAGCCCAGTAGGTACTAACGTTAAACCCGACACAGCTTACAACTATTAATGTTATAATGTCTATCATAGAGTCAAGTAACAGAGAGCAGGATCGCTATCCTAACCTCGTGGGTTTCCTCCGGGTCACCTAGTTTTCTCTCAAGGATTAAGACATTCGTGAGCTACAAAATATTTAAACTCTCTCTCCCTCTCTCTCTCTCTCTCTCTCTCTCTCTCTCTATTTTTTAGCTGAAACCCTTTATCCCCTACTACTTTAAATATCATCAATATGACGTTGTACACGTTATAAAGGCTATAAAAACAAATAGTGTACCGAGTGATTCGGGCTTGCAACATGTAAAATATAAACACACCTCTTCTTGTATTCATAGTAAAATAACGTTATGAATTATATGTCGCTAATAGAAACAGTTCTCGTCTTTGTGTTTTGTATTCCGGAGGGACATTTCACTGCTGTCCGGATGTCTTCAAGCGACATTTCGTCACCGTTGTGTTTATTAAACCAAGGAAATGAGTTCAGTGTCTAACTAAAAAAAAATTTTGTCATATTGAGATTGCCATTTGTTTTAGTTTCACGTGTGCAGTGACGTAATATGCGCAATGGAGAGGGAGAGAGAGAGCGAGAGAGGGGGGTGAGAGAGAGATTCGAGATGGGGTTTAACGTCCACTCGACACAAACTAGATCATTTCGGAACTAACATATGGTTTAATTTTATTTCAATAATTCGCTTGTGCGTGGGGGTCTTTAACAGTGGGAGGAAACGGGAGGACACAGAGAAAACCCACGAGGTTGTACAGGCAACCGATATGCGCAATGGATAGCCGAATGGCTTAAAACATTGAAAAATAAATCTTTTCAGCTGAAGCAAGCATATCTAAGATCGATGTCACGTCCCTCCTCCGTTAATGTATGATTATTGCCCCATCCCACCTCCGTCCGGCCCTATATATGATCGACGCCCCTCCCCTCCTCCTTCCATGAATGGTCAACGCCCCTCCCTCTCCGCCCCTTTATGATTGATGTCCTTTTCCCTCATCCCTCCCTTTATGATCGACGCCCCTCGCCCTCCACCCTTTTATGATCGATGCCCCTTTTCCAACATCCCTCCCTTTATGATCTATGTCCACTCCCTCCTTCGTCCCTTTATAATCTGCGCACGTCTCTCATCAGAAAGCACAATGTGAAGAGACAGTCGAGAACCTACTCTATTTTTATTAAAACATTTTTCTATTTTTTATCGACAATAATTGTTTTCACGTCGGTGGTCTATTAAACTTTATATTCAGCAGACGACAATTTTTAATCGACGGGAAGGGAACTTTTTATAATTTAAATTTTACAAATCTCGATTTTAAAACTATTTAAATTAACACACGTGTGTTATATAATCTGTATTGTCTGCACGTGTGTTATATAATCTGTATTGACTGCACGTGGTGTATAATACACGATTCTAATAAGGCTGCACCTGGAAACTATAATTCCTTTGTTCTACTCGGATATCACCGTCAGCCTTCTATATGTTGATGTGAGGGGGATATTCGAGTTAATATGATATATTTTCTATAAAACACACAATTTCCTTATCCTACATTAAAAATATAGTTTTTTGGCATCGTTTTTATATTCAAAGAATGCTCAAAGGATGTTTTTTTAATGAATTTACTAGGATAAAGGCCCTCTCACACATTATAATTGTGTTTCAAGGGGGCTTCTTATCATAATGGGTAAAGGCCCTCTCACACATCACAATTGGTTTCTCCCATGTATAAAGAGAGAGAGAAATGGGGTGTAACGTCCACTCGACACAGACTAGGTCATTTCAGGACTAACATATGGTTTAATTTTATTTCAATAATCCGCATGCTCTTTGGGGTCTTTAGCAGTGGGAGGTTGAGAAGACGCCCCAATTTCCATGCCACATACGCTCACACCACGGATCGAAACCACAGCCGCAAGCCAGAGGTGACCGGCAAGCTAGACGTCGAAGCGCGGTACTCTAGATCACTAGGCCACCCCCTCCCCCTCCCCTTCCCCCATATAAAAAAGACAATGTACCAATAAAATACATATTTTGTAACATAACAATTCCGTTGAGTTCGCATAGTATGATTACTGTTTCTAGAACACCTGATACCACTCCTAGGGTTCACATAGTATACTGACTCTTCATAAAACATGTCATACCACTCCTCATTTAGTGAGTTGAGGAGTTGATGCGGCTGACAAATTGTTATAATAACCGATGTTTGATATTGCAGGGAAAGGGCGAGCAGACGACATATTGGTTAGAAGGACGAACAGACGATAAATCAACCCAGTTACGTAAATCCGTCCGCCATGAACACAAATTCTGGTCCAGGAAACGGTAGGTAAACCGGTCCCGTACACTTGAGATAATAAGGTCTGTTATTCAGTCACGTGATTTCAATCCTTGTACGTGACAATGAGTGGGGTCTCTTATCAAACCTCGTCCTAAACCATATAGTCCCGAAATGACCTAGTTTGTGTTGAGTGGATATTATACGTGACAAGGAGTGGGGTCTCCTATCCAACCTCGTCCTAAACCATACAGTCCCGAAATGACTAGTGCGTGTTGTGTAGATACAAAAACCAATTCAATGGCAATCGTACTTAACCCGTGGCCGATTAGTTCAGTGGAAAGATTTCCCAAGTCCTCTTTCTCTGATTAAGGATACATTATGTAAGATTTAGATAATAATTAAATGCCTCTGATTCAAGATGATAGTTTGAATAGTTCCGTTGGAAGATTGATTAAAGATACATTATGTACGATACAGAGATAGTTGCCAATCTAAGCCATTCGGTCACCTCTAGACTTGATTATGTTTATATGATAATGGATATATTATTTGAAGCCAGGATATTCCGTGGTAATAGGCAATGATATTGCATGTTTAAATAAACTGTTGTTATTTAAATATACATTATGTGAGATTAGATAACGAGTTGGCAGTTCTCGCTACAATAGTTAAAAACTAGCTAATGTAAAGGCAATTTGCTGAAAATTTCGGTCAAATTGTGCCATTATTAACTTAGAACTAAGCGAATGAAAGTTCTGCTGAGCCTCGGTCATCTTTACTAAAGTCGGTAAGAAAAAACAAGTAGACTCGGTTATCTATTTTTATTGGTAAATCACGAAGGAAAATATTTCAGCGAATCGAACTACAATCTAACAATAATCTCATGCTAGCCTCGACATCGAGAGTTGATTATGGTCTGAATAAGTTACTTAATGTCTAATTAATAGTTTTTATAACATTTCAGGCCTAAAGAAAGGCCTACAATAGGCAGATTTTGCTCTTGTATAATGCATGTTTAAATAGTAATAGACAGGCATGTTTAAATAAACTGTTGTTATTTTATAGATATGTAGATAGCGGATACAACTGTTATGACCATCTTCTATCTAGTGATGGTAGCAGTGATGCTGCTAGTGCCGTGTCCGTGACCAGTAAAACTGACTCTAAACGAGAAGGTCGACATTCCAGACGAGGTAGTCAAGATAAATGATAGAAGTACATAGTGTAATATATTTAACCAGGTGATTCGAAATATGGCAGTCAAGATACACAAGGTGCCTATTCTACATTAAGTCACACAAGATTTCAATTATACAATGGCCCATACTGGTGGGACTACATAGTACAATACAATTCATTAGGATAAGCAGGAGTTGGGGGGGGGGGGGGCGAATGGTGACGTGGTGTCGGTTCCCGGTAGTAAGGGGCAAGGCATAGTGTCGCTGGCCCGACCTCGTGAGTTTACCTCCGGTTTCCTCCAACTGCTAAAGATCCCTAGAGCTAGCTTATTATAAATATAATTGAACCACGTGTCAATCCCGAAATGACCTAGATGATCAGGAATAGACGAAGAAGGTATGAATTGACATTTTCTGCCAGTGAAAATTTATGATTTTGAGGCGGAAGGATAACGGGTTGATCAGATGGGCTACGTTGATATGTACGGCAAATAGTTACCTGTTTTTAGTATGCTAATTGAAGTTTGTGTATTACAAATTATGGGTGGTCAACCCCATACAAATTTTGATGCAAAGATATGACCATTTCTTTTTCTGTTTGTATAGTGAAAACATTCAGCCCAACGAAAATTTGCGGAAAAGATGGAGCTGGCAACAAGAGCAAAGAGATTGAAGCTATGGCAAGGATAATTTTTAATGGGCTACGTATGTCGTTGTAACTTCAGTCTGGTGATCGGCTCGCCCTAGCGATACCTATCTCGTTATTGTGGCCGTTAACCAGTTTGGAACACTTGTTTATTGAAAGTAAAATTTTAACTATTTATCTGAGTCTTCGTCGTCAGTTTTGGGATACGACATAATGGTCAGAATACGTCGGCATTTGTATCGAAATAATTTGACCGAGTCTCATCACTCATCAGTCTCACCGAATTAAATTAAAATTGGCAATTTGATCGAGTTTCATCGCTCTCATTCAATGAAAATAAAGATTATTTTGTCAAGAAATAAAATTGCTAATTGAATTAAATACAAACAGAAATCTGTTGGTTAAAACACAGGACACGGATCACAGTGGTTATCGTTGTTCAAGATTCCATTCCACATTGAAATGATTGTGTTACATTCGGATGTTTGTGATTCGAAAAGAAAAGAAATCTGTTAGAATAAAGCATATATAACTTTTATACGCCTTGTCTGTTGTTCGATCCCTTTCAAATGAATAAAATACTGTTCAAACTAACTAGACTTCGTTCTGTGAATGAATGAAATGCTACTGGCCTCCAGGTGAATTCACTTAAATTGCAAAATTACGTGTTTTATTTATTATTTAAATTGCATGTGTGTCTTGTTGTCCCGTTTTTCAAATGAATGAAATAATGTTGTAACTAACAAGAACAGACTGTGTAAGCGAAGTGGAAACTTACTGCTGGTCCCCGGATCAATTCACTTGATTTGAAAAATTAATTGTTTTATTAATTATACTATTCAAAAAAAGTAGGGGATATTTGATTTTGGGGGCATAATACTAAAATATGCAAATGACTACGAAAAAAGTCACCATAGAACCTAACAGAAGAAACATTTCCAGTTACATGTGACGCCCAAACGCACCAATAGCTACCGCATGGAATGCAGGTGATGCTTGGGATCATCACGGGGGTCCAACCCTAGATTTGCACGACTCTGACTTTGAATGTTACAGTCATTGTGGCATTGAATTCCAGGGTGGAAACATCAGTTTAATTGTTTTAGTGACCAGAAAACAAATTTTGATATGCGTCGGCTTACACAAAATGAAAGGTTACGTGCCCTTGGCATGCTACAGATCGGCACAACACAGGCGGTTGTGGCGCGGACGATGAATGTTTCTCAGTCTCTCATAAGCAGGCTATGGTCCAGATACCGTGATACACAATCTGTACAGGACAGACCACGCTCAGGTCGACAATCTGTACAGGACAGACCACGCTCAGGTCGACCAAGGGCGACAACTCAAGCCCAGGATCGATTTATCCGTACCTTGGCCTTGAGAAATCGTGTCATCACAGCAAATCAGATCAGCGCTCGTCTTCAAACAGACACTGGTGTGAGAGTGAGTGGCCAAACGATTCGGAATCGACTGCATAGGGGTCACCTTCGCGCCCGACGTCCTCGCGTGATCCCTTGTTTGAGAGATCATCACATTCAGGCAAGACGTCGTTGGTGTAGGGATCGTCAACACCCGGATAATCGACGCTGGAGCAATGTGATGTTTTCAGATGAGTCAAGATTCACTGTTGATTTTTTGGACAGACGTAGGAGGGTGTGGCGTCGTCGAAACGAGCGCTTCCAAGACGTTAACGTCATCAGACATGATCGATTTGGGGGTGGTTCTGTTATGGTGTGGGGAGGCATCACTGTTGCTGGAAGAACGGCTTTACATGTTGTTGCAGGGCGTGTTACAGGCCAGTACTACCGGGACAACATCTTGGCAGTCCATGTTGTGCCGTTCGCACGACGTCATGACCGCCGTTTCATCTTCCAGGATGACAACACAAGATGTCACAGTGCCAGGATCGTTACAGGTTACCTCCAACAACAGAACATCACCACATTACCTTGGCCAGCACTGAGTCCCGACCTCTCCCCCATCGAGCATGTCTGGAACAGAGGTTATGTCAACGTCAACAACGTCCTGCCAATGTCCAAGAACTTTCTGCTGCGTTGCAACAGGAATGGGACAATCTGGACCAAAATGACCTTAGACGTCTCATTAGGCGTATGCCACGTCGGATCAATGCTTGTTTGGCAAACAGAAGAGGATTTACCCGTTACTGAATTTGTTGTGATGCTGTGGTAACTTGGCTGTTTGACCCCGGGTATCATTTTACCCTTATAATGGTCAGTCTGTGCCTTACTTAGTCTAACGATCATTTGGAATAAATCGATGAATGTGAACTTCATTTCATTTTGTCATGTGTTTCTTCGTCAGTTTCATTAGGTGACTTTAATAACACTTAAAAATCAAATATCCCCTACTTTTTTTGAATAGTATATTTGAAATGTATGTGTATATTGTGTGTGTCGTTCACGTGTTTGTCCTGAGTATATTTTGTTTATGTGTGGTTTGGTCGTCCTTTCCTATTAGTAGACTATGACTGCTGTTATTCACCTTGTGTGGTGTGGTGTGGTCCTGTTGTCCTATCAGTAGTAATAGTCTATGACTGCTGTTATTCACCTTGTGTGGTGTGGTGTGGTCCTGCTGTCCTATCTTTAGACTAGTCTATGACTGTTATTATTCACCTTGTGTGGTGTGGTGTGGTCGTCCTTTCCTATTAGTAGACTAGTCTATGACTGTTATTATTCACCTTGTGTGGTGTGGTGTGGTCGTCCTGTCTTATCAGTAGACTAGTCTATGACTGTTATTATTCACCTTGTACATGTCACCTATATTAAAGGGGAAGACCAACGATTTTCAACAAGGTTTCCATAAATCTTAAATATATATTGTTAAATAATCCATCAAAGGCAAAACGTTTTATTAAAACCGGGAGTGACATAGTTGGTTCAACATGCTCACCGGGCTCTACAGTAAGCATGGAATTTGGTATATGTTTACTGCTGTAGTACCAATCTGTTTCACAGAGAATTACTTACGAATTAACTCTGTAACAGATAAGTGTCCACAGCACGTGCGTTGACTGCTCACCGCGTCAGTCATTGGCTCAACTGCTCGTGCAATGTTTACTTAACACCTAACTGCTTCATATCAGGCAAAATGATGCATTTTACTCATTTTAATACCCATTTACACTAAATAGGAAATATTTTTTAACTTCAAATACTTCAAATGTCTTTATTTTTCTTTTACCTCAAAAAAATGTTTGAGAATTTAATTTGTCGGAGTAAAAAAGTTAATATGCCGTACTCATTAAGCCTCGTCGATGTCATGCTTATCAGTGATTGTAGCGGCCAAGCGAATATTCACAGCGGGATCAGTTTGCTGTAGTACTCGCATCGTCCTTTGACCAAAAATCTGATAAAATGGGCTGTCTATCAGGATATTATAAAGTGGAGCGTATGGTAAACCACATGTAGTTTCAGGTTTTACGTGGCGTACGTCAAACTGATCCCGCAGTGAATATTCGCTTGGCCGCTACAATCACTGATAAGCATGACATCGTCGAGGCTTAATGAGCACGGCATATTAACTTTTTTACACGGATAAATTAAATTCTCAAACATTTTTTTGAGGTAAAAGAAAAATAAATAAAGACGTTTGAAGTATTTGTAGTTAAAAAATATGTCCTATTTAGTGTAAATGGGTATTAAAATGAGTAAAACGCGTCATTTTGCCCGAAGCAGTTAGGTGTTAAGTAAACATTGCACGAGCCGTTGAGCCAATGACTGCAGTCAACGCACGTGCTATGGACACTCATCTGTTACAGAGTTAATTCCTAAGTAATTCTCTGTGAAACAGATTGGGCGTACGTGTGTGTATAATATGGTGGCTGATTGGTATCATGTCGTAATGTCGTGATGTCGCCTTTCATAACGCGATAACCCGACAACCCGACATCACGACAACCCGACAACACGACATTTCTACCGGACATCACGACATTTTACCCGACATTACGACACTAAAAATGTCGTGGAACAAAAATCTGGCAATAAAGAAAATGGTTGATCAAGTGGAAGTAGATTCACACTCACATTGCAGTTTGAGTTGCATTCGTATCCATTTGTATACGTCCACATTCATAATGTGAACCGTCTTCATTAGCTCAGTCGGATCAGAACAGTAGGACGTTAAACCCCATTTCATTTCATAATGTGAACATACTATGCCGCAGCCCTTGTCTGTGTGTCTGTCACTGAGTCAAGTGGTGTGTTTCCAGCCGAAGTTTGTACATGACAAAGAGTTGGGTCGTCTGTCTGACCTCGTGGGTTTTCTCCGGGTGTATGCCCTACCCCGCGGGGTGGTGCCAATCCCGCTTTTTTGTTATTATTTTGTCTGTAAATATTCTACAGGTTCCAATTATTAAATTTGTTGCTGGAAATATACATCACAAACTATAGCCATGTACTCATCATGAGAGACTTTAACCTAGAGAAGATAAATTGGGACACCCGGACTACCCCTGCAAATGAATCCTGTCTAGACTTAAGCCCACTTGGTAATAGCGACCATTCAGTCATACAGTTCAACTTTAATTGCTACATCCAACAAGAAAACAACGAAATACTATTACGACAAGGCAAATCTCGGTGAAGTAAAAAAAACTTTCAGAAATGAAGTGAGAGGACTTATTAAAAATAGAAAGTATTAATGATCAGAGGAACACTTTTAAGGAGATCATCATGAAAAAACAGGCGGACGGCAATACTGGATAATGGAGGGAGCCTAGATTGTGTATACCTAGATTTCATGAAGGCGTTTGATAAAGTGTCACACTAGCGCCTACTACTAAAGCTGTCAAGTAATGGTATATCAAGCAATATTGTACAGTGGGGTACCTCGTTTCTCCAGAATAGACGACAAAGGGTTAGAGTTATGAATAGCTCCGTCGACTGGACACCAGTAACTAGCGGAATCCCCCCAGGGTAGTGTCCTCGGACCGATATTATTTGTCATATACATTAATGGTCTACCAGAAAACATACATTCAGAATGCTACATGTTTGCTGATGACACAAAAGTCTTTAAAGAAATAGATGAATCAACGGATATGGAAACTCTACAACAAGATATGCTGGAACTAGAAAATTGGTCTAACAAATGGTTACTCAAATTCCATCCCGACAAATGCAAGATACTGACTACAGGAACGAGAACCTTACCTCCATATGAATACAAGCTGTGTGACACCAAACTCAAATATATGGAGAAGGAAAGGGATATTGGGGTAATTGTTGATGATAATTAAGCTTTGAAAACCACATGAGTGAAAAAATAAACCAAGCCAATAGCATAATGGGACTAATACGCCGTTCCTTTACATACCAGGCGCGGATCCAGAGGCGGACCCCCCCCCCTGTTCAGACTTGAAATGAAATTTTTTATGCGATTTTATTGGCGATTTAGACCTGTAATTTTGGAATTTACCTTCCGGAAATACGTCAGAATGAACCAAATTGAATGTAATGTACCAATTTGTTCTGGGGGACCCCCCCCCCCCCCCCGTCCGTTAATCGGTTGAGCGCAATTAGTTAAGCAATTATCAAAGTCAGCCCACAACTTGAATATTAAAATCCGGTATGGAACCCATATAAAGTTAAACATATATCAGCATTAGAAAATGTGCAGAAAAGAGCTACAAAGCTTATTCTGGGATTCAAAGAGTATATGTTACGATGAAGGACTGAGGAAGCTGAAACTCCCGACACTAGCATACAGACGTACTCGTGGTGACATGATCGAGACCTATCAGGAAAACCCTTTTCACAAACAGATTAGTACAAGTATGGAACAGTCTACCTGACAGTGTAATAACGGCAAAAAGTACCAAAACATTTGAAAACATCTGGATAAACATTGGATTAATCAAGAACTCCTGTATTACTTCAAATCTAACCGGATTACTCAAAATGAAATAAGCGAAACCGACGATATGGATCTCAGTACACTGGCCAACGGCTAGCGCTCAGAAGGTGATCTGTAAGTATGATATAATGTACGGATCACGCTGGATTTTAATGTAGCCAACTAGTTAGTTATTTTGTTGATGTTTGTTGAAATAGATCGACTACAGCCATTTTATTCAGTTGTATCAAATTATATAATCCCGATTTTTAAAATAATATTTGCCTTGCGAATATAGGTATCTACTTTTAAGTTGTCGGAATTGTTTAATTTTTACTTTCTCAGTGTTAAATTTATTTAGGTCAAACTATAACATATTCGTTGGACACCTTTCAAACGTGTGATAGAATCTACTACATGTACATGTATAACTAATATAAGGACTAAATTAAATATATATTTGTGGCAACACAGCTTTGGTTCGATACATAGCAAACTGTACACATATGTAATAAAATAATTTCTAAATTTCTACAAATTTTGACGGAATTTAAATAGGTTTGAAAAGCCACTTGACATGGGCATTTATAAATAACTTTCAATAACAACCCATGCAGAAATAAACGCTGCCCAAAAATTACCATTCAGACTGTAAAGGATTTGGGGCAATGAAATAATAAAAAAAATATTGTAATATTTTGGGGCGGATTTTATTTTGTTTAACGTCTAATTGGCTAGTTCTTGTATGTATGGAAAACAGGCCATATGAAGCCAAGTCTAGAAATATTCCAGGGTGTTCTAAATCTAAGTAGCCATCAAATTTCCAAACATTCAATCAAACCGAGACAAAGGAGTCCACTAGACCTACTGTATTATTATTATGGTTCAATTTATATAGTACTTCATTACACGTAAGTACTTATATTTCTATATTCTAAGTGCATTCACAAAAAAAACCCAGTTCAACACCATTTTTGAAATTGTTTTTGGAAGACAATTTCTTATTTTAGCTGCTCTGACAATACTGACAGAGAAAGAATATTTACATGCATATTCAATATGTTTCTTTTCTTAATGATAGTTTAACAAAATAAAATTTACAGTTCACACAATAAGTGCCAGAATTGCAAACTTAATTTTAATAAGTCAGATAATTTAAATTTCCCTAGCCACTTATAATAGTAACAAAGATCTGCAAAACATTGAGTTCCCTAGCCACTTATAATAGTAACAAAGATCTGCAAAACATTGAGTTTGGTTAATGCACATGAGAAAAATTACCCAAATTGATTGGTTTAATAGGAGATTTGATTTCCTTGCATGTCGCTTAATTTGTCTTCTTGATGAGCACATTACATGAATTGTTGTGTGTGAAGTGACCAACTGCATGATCATATCAAATATGTCAGATATCTGTGAACATCACTGCGATAGTCGCTGGCAACCAGAAATAAGTAGCAATCGGTTGAGCATATTAGATGATTTTTTTTATTTTTCATCATCGGCTACCAAAATCTCCTATGTCGTAGTGTGTACTTGGGGATCACCTGTGAGTGAGTAAGACGCGGGCTTGCTAGCTTGGAGGTATGTCGTAGTGTGTACTTGGGGATCACCTGTGAGTGAGTAAGACGCGGGCTGGCTAGCTTGGAGGTATGTCGTAGTGTGTACTTGGGGATCACCTGTGAGTGAGTAAGACGCGGGCTGGCTAGCTTGGAGGTATGTCGTAGTGTGTACTTGGGGATCACCTGTGAGTGAGTAAGACGCGGGCTTGCTAGCTTGGAGGTATGTCGTAGTGTGTACTTGGGGATCACCTGTGAGTGAGTAAGACGCGGGCTGGCTAGCTTGGAGGTATGTCGTAGTGTGTACTTGGGGATCACCTGTGAGTGAGTAAGACGCGGGCTGGCTAGCTTGGAGGTATGTCGTAGTGTGTACTTGGGGATCACCTGTGAGTGAGTAAGACGCGGGCTGGCTAGCTTGGAGGTCACAGGTTCACTCCCAGTGTTGGCCGAGAAAGCTTATCAGGATTTTCCTACGTGGTTTCCCCTTGTCAGTGCTGCAGGACGAAGGGCCTGACAAGGACAGCTGTCTAGTCGTTCGAATGGTACGAAAAACTGAGATCCCATGTACACATTGGCATGCACGTAAAAGATCCCCTGACAGTTGGAATTCAATATAAGATAAGGCCTAGCTTAGCACCGCTGTCTGGACAAAACTCACTTTCAGCACACTGACACGAGGTTAGCTGGCCAAATGGTTAGCGTGTGCGCATTGTATCATAGGGTATGATTGAGTCAACTAGCGTGGCTTTGACTCCTGGTTGTACATGACAAGGAGAAGTGTCTCCGGAGCATCCGGTTTTCTCCCACTGCTAATGTCCCTACGGGCAAGCGAATTATTGAAATAAAATTAAACCATATGTTAGTTCTCGAGATGGTGCCACACTTCTGTCCAGACTAAACTCCCTAGTAAGGCACTGGCGGGGAGTTGGATGACCAAATAGTTAGCGTGTGCGCGCTGTATCATAAGGTATGTCATTGAGTCAACTGGTGTGGTTTCATTTCCCTGGTTGTACGTGACAAGGAGTAGGGTCGACTGTCCAACCTCGTGGATTTTCTCCCACTGCTGGAAATCACGGTGGTTAAGCGGATAAGACGCCGGCTCGCTAGCCTGGAGGTCCTGTGTTCGAGACATGCATTGGTCGAGAAAGTTCATCCAGATTTTCCGGGTGGTTCCCGGCCCCTTGTAGTGATACAGGATGGAGTGTCTGACAAGGACAGCTGTCTAGTCGTGCGGGTGGTACCAAACACTGAGGTCCCGTGTACACATTGGCGTGCACTTAAAAGATCCTTTGACAGTTGGAATTCATTATATAAGTAGGCCATAGCACAGCTGCCCGGGCAAAATTTCCCTCAAAGCACAGTCAGAGGGGTCAAAACCAAAAGTGCGACACAGATGTCAGTAGCGTGTGTGTTCTCCACTGGCTCTTACCCATGCTGTGCAGAGACATAGCATGGAATTAACCATCTGTGTCATACTTTTGGTTTTGACCCCTTTGACTTTGTACCGTTGATTACAGATTAAACATCCATAAGTGTACAAATGTATTGTTATTGACGTGTTCCCATTTAAATTTTGTTCACAATAAGAAGCAAAATAAATATGATATGTTTACAGGATCATTTTGTTATACGAAAAACTAAGTGATGCGTTCTCTATGGCGCTCAGTATAGTAGGTTTATGTTAGATTCACGTTAGAAAACTAAAGTTAAATTAACGGTTAAAATTATGACATAAAGCTAATGTTACATTAACGTTAGACAACTAATCGTTATATTAACGTTACATTTAGTCAGAAAACTAACCATAAACCAACGGTTAGAAACCTGACGTAAAATTTATAATTTATGTTAGATTAACGTTAGAATTATCACCAATAACACATATATAATTATTTTGTCTGAATTACGACTATTTATCAACTGTTAGAATATGCACACACTGGTATGGTTATTTAATCAAGAAGTATTTAAAGCAAAATTGGTAAGAAAACAGTCATAAAATTTACGTTAGATTTACGTTATTTTCTGACGTAAAAGTAACCATAACCATTATGACGTAAAAGTAACGTAAATTTAACCGTAAACGTTTACCATTATTGGACGCTAACCAACATCTAACCATAATGACGTAAAAGTAACCTAAATCTAACCATCCATGTTAACTGGGTTCATGATACAGCACGTACGTGCTAACCATTCAGCCACCCCCCCTCCCCTATTAACAACAGAATACAATTCATAACATTTCACTTTATGAACAAGATAGCGGTTATATTGTATATAACTAATACACAATATTGTTTATACTGTTGGGAGACACGATGACTAAGTCATAAGACACTGGCTCGGTAACCTGCAAGTCCCCTGTTCGATCCTTGTAGTTCCAGTGGTCCATAAAGTTCATCCGGCATTGTTCCTCTTTGCCAGGGATGCATGACAGAGGGCCTGGTAAGGGATATGAAGACAGAATGTTTCTGAATCACTGAATATGATAATGAGTGCTGCCTTGTTTATAAAAAAGACGGAAATGTTTCTGAACCACTGAAACATGTCTACAAATCACTGAACAGATCTTCAGGATCTATATTAGATACATTAGAATTATTGGAATTACTTTTAGTCATCTGACCTCGACCACCATCATAACTAAAAATATAAAAAAATAAGATATATAAATTATATGAATGATAGAGTTTAAATAAAATGAAATAAAATGGGCTTGGAAGCTCTACTGTCATATTCTGAATGAATGAATGAATGAAATGGGGTTTAACTTCCTACTCTTCTGCACCTAACCTTTGCTAATGGAAGACGGGCATACGCCATACAGTGTACTATGAGGGAATTTCCCCGGGCAGCGGCGCTATGGCCTACTCTTATATCGAATTTCAACTGCCAAGGGATCTTTTACGTGCACGCCAATGTGTACACGGGACCCCGGTTTTTCGTCCCATCCGAATGACTAGGCAGCCGTCCTTATCAGGCCCTCCGTTCTGCATAACTGACAAGGGGAAACCATTCCGGAAAATCGAGATGAACTTTCTCAGCCAATGCAGAGATCGAACACCCGACCTCCAGGCTAGCGAGCAAGCGCCTTAGCCACGTGATCCCCCGCGCTAATGTAGATTAACTAGTAGTTTAACGCATGTGCATGAAATCATAAGGTCTGTACTTGAGTCAGGTGGTGGGGAATCTGACAAAGAGTAGGGTTGTCTGTCCAACCTCATACGCCATACAGTGTGCTATGAGGGAATTTCCCCGGGCAGCGGCGCTATGGCCTACTCTTATATCGAATTTCAACTGCCAAGGGATCTTTTACGTGCACGCCAATGTGTACACGGGACCCCGGTTTTTCGTCCCATCCGAATGACTAGGCAGCCGTCCTTATCAGGCCCTCCGTTCTGCATAACTGACAAGGGGAAACCATTCCGGAAAATCGAGATGAACTTTCTCAGCCAATGCAGAGATCGAACACCCGACCTCCAGGCTGGTTCCTTGTGCATTGCTCAAGACACAAACCTGCAAGAGAATTGTTGGCATAAAATTAACCCATGTTGAGTGGATGTTAAACCCCATTTCTCTCGCCATATATTAAAATAGGGGCAGTAAAACAATATTTGCAGCCAATAAAATTGTATGGAGAGTGCCATTAACCATGAGTTCCGCATTTCAAGTGGTCAGCTCTAAATACTAGCAAGTTATCAATTCTAATTGAATGATTCTGTATTTTCAATATCATAATAGTCTATAATACAGTCTTCAACTAAAGATGAACTACACAGAGATGTATATTAAACAAACTTTAACTGACCAGGTTTAAAAATGACTCTGTACTTTGTCATAAGGGTACCTGATTTAGGTTGCATATATTGAATTAATTACCGCTTATTGGACTATTTCGAGTTATTTTAGGTAGAATAGGTTTATAATATTTATTACCTCTCAATGGACGTATTTCTAGTTATTATAGGTAGAAAAGGTTTATAATATTTTAATTACCTCTCATTGGATGTATTTCTAGTTATTTTAGGTAAAATAGGTGTATAACATTAATTACCTCTCATTGGACGTATTTCGAGTTACTTTAGGTAAAACCGGTTTACTTGGTGTCGCTGTTCTTACACTTCCTCTCTTTCTAGCTGGCCTTAAAAATAAAACACAATGACCATAATATTCACATATAGTTACCATAACAGCCATGTATAGTTACCATAACAACCAGGTATAGTTACCATAACATATAGTTACCATAACAACCACATATAGTTACCATAACAGCCATATATAGTTATCATAAAAAAACACATAGAGTTACCATAACAGCCATTTAAATCTAACTGTCTAGTGAAACCCTACAACCACCTTACTGAATCTAACTGTCCAGTGAAACCCTATTGTGTATAAATTCTACCTTTTAACTATCCTAGAAGATGATGATTCAATCTCGTCCTCCCCTAAATCTAACGAACAATCTAGATCACCAGTTTTACGGCCCACATTCTTTCTCTGACGTTTAGGTGGTGGCGTCTAAAATAAATAATAAAGCTTTGTATATATACATGGTACTTTGAATAGGTTTTCAAATTTTCTTTCGTCATTCAATAAATATTAATTATTGATATCATGTAATATTCAAAAATAAACATCTATTTTAAGAAAGTTCCTTAATGCAATCCTGTGTCAGTAGTGTGGGACAGTTGTTCAGACGGCAGGGTGTCCCCTCTTTTAGTGGGGTAGTACAGATGGTCAGACAGCATGGTGTTCCCTTGTTAGTGAACAGCATTTGGTTATTTGTACCCGAAGGAAAACACAGATCCTGTGTATAAGAGAATGCTCCTAGTATCAAGTCCATCTAGTATGCCTATCTTCATTAGTCTGAACTCTCCAATTACAGAGAATAAAATAAAAACATGATAGAAAGGGAAGTAACTCTATATAATTTTATATACCCTACCTCTTCCTCGTCTGTATTTTCTTCTTTATCACTAGAAAATAAAAACCATGGTGATCAAATTAGTTACCGGTATTTCGTTATTATGAATTAGTATTTCATTTAAACAAATTAATATTTCGTTTAAACGAATAAATATTTCATTTAAACAAATTAATATTTCATTTAAACGAATTAATATTTTGTTTAAACGAATTAATATTTCGTTTAAACGAAATAATATTTCGTTTAAACGAAATAATTATATAAGAGTGGAATCATATAAGAAAAAATTATATAAGAGTGGAATCATGCACTTAAGGGGCTCTGTATTCAATAATTAAGGTTTATTTACCTTTCTTCATTATTTCTTTCCACCTGTCGTTCTCTGTTTTGTCTTCCATTTCCAGTAGAATTCAACTGTGACACTGTAAAACATATAATATAATCTTTTTATCTTTATCTCATACATGTTTTGTTTGCTATGTTTGTGTTCTGCTCTGCAGTTTTCCTGAACAACCTATTAAAAGTAGAGCAAACAAAACAAAATTCTGTCAAAAGAATGTTGTTTTTTGTTTTTTTTCTGGTAAGGTTAATAAGAAACTGGCTAATGCAGTTAGCAGGCCATTGCCCATACAACCACTGGTTAATATGAGTTATCTCATGCCATTGTTCACAATCTTATTTTTCCTTTTGTACCAAAGAAGCAGACAAATCCAAACCCAGGCTACTGGGGCTACCCAACCCTTTTATACTTTATTTATTAAAAAGTGACCGTAGGACCTTTTTTTAATTTAAACAAGATGACTAGTCATTAAACATCCCTCGCCCTTGAACTTGTGTCGAAGAAAAAAGGAAAAATAACTTCTTTATGCTATTGGTAATCAATATAAAAATGTATCATATTTCTCAAACAGTGTCACTGGTCCTAGTATTGAGGCCCTGTTTAGTAGATATTACTCTCTATTTCTGAAAACTAATGACTGATTGCTATTCACTAGAAGATTTGAGATAATTTATGATTAAGCTCTGGTTTTAAAAATTAGACATGACTTCATAGCAAATAGAGATATTTTGATGGTGGACAGGACTGCAGCTCAATTAAAAAAACTTTTATATATACATGTATATATATATGACTTTTATGTAATGTATATATAGCCGTTTGTATTGTTACAAAGTTTTATGAAGATATCTTGCATGGTTTATGAGATATGCTCGGAAACAAAATTATACACCAAAAACTAAGTCAATCTTGTTTCTATGGAAACACAAAAAAGTAAATCCCAGAAATTCCTAAATAGCAAAAGGCACAACTACTGTAATAGGTTGTACAAAGTTTCAGAAAGATATCATGAACAGTTTATTAGATATGCTCCGGAAACAATTTTATACACCAAAAACTAAGACAAATTTGTTTCCATAGAAACACAAACAATATAAATTCCAGAAATTCCTTATTAACAAAAGGCCCAACTACTGTAATAGGTTGATGTGTGTACAAAGTTTCAAAAAGATATCTCGAACGGTTTATGAGATATGCTCCGGAAACGAATTCAGGACCGGACCGACGGACGGACAGAAGCCGTTTCAATATCCCTCCCTAACTTCTTTCGGCACAGGATAATAAAGAACAAACAAATGGTCCCATTAATTATTGAATTGTCTTCTCTGGGTAATCTTGAATGCAAATGGACACAGTAGACTCAATTATCAAGTAAGCATCCCTGATAAACGTAGTGCCTTGATATTTGATGTTAATAAGAAGTCCTGTAGCTCGGTTGTGATCCTGTCCCTAGCCAGGTACTTTGTACTGCATCATTGACTATATGTTGTCTCTAGCCAGGTACTTTGTACTACATCATTAACTATATGTTGTCGCTAGCCAGCTACTATGTACTACATCATTGACAATATGTTGTACCTAGCCAGGTACTTTGTACTACATCATTGACAATAAGAAACCATGTCAGTAAATCATGATGAACTTTCTCGGCCAATATCTGGATCGAACACAGGACCTCCAGATTGAGCCCACATATTATATATGCTCGGTGTGTAATAAAGATTTACTCATCATAAATAAAAGTGAATAAGTGATACCTGGTGTTCCGTCATCTTTCTCATCATCTTGACCCTCACCTGTAATAACATATCAAATATTTTCTTCAAACATTATTTCCCAGAAAAACATTTATCGGGTGGTTATTTCAAAAACAAGTATGGCAATCTTACTAGAAACACCCAATCTTACTAGAAAAATACTAGATACAGGGCAAAAATGGAAGTTTTTTTCTAACTGGCGACTCGATAATCAGTGATGTTTGCTCAAGTAACGTCATAGGTAGCACGCGAAGATTACCTAATCTCCCAGCGTTAGTGAGCGCTTGATGTATATGCTCACAGAAAAAACTTGGGCAGTGGATCATCCGAGAAGTAAGTCACCTGATCAATTTTTTATATCAGGGGTATTCCCTGATATTTACAATGTTTTGAGAAGGATTAGAAGCAAAATTTAATTATAAATTAATTAGTTTGAATATGTTTTTAAAAGTAATTTTTAGTAGTATAAAAATTGTCCATACATGAGTAAAGCTGATAAATCTAAAAACTTGGGTCACATAAAAAAACATTTTTTAACTGAAAATAATTAAAAGTAATATAGAAATCATTCATACTTGAGTAAAACTGATAAATCTTACAACTTGGGTCATATAATAAAATATTTTCACTGCCTACAAATTATTGTACCATATGTTACTTGAGAAATGATCTTGTTAGTGTCAAGTGGATGTTAAAGCCTATAAAGTCTCTCTCACCTGAACCATTTTCTTTTAAATTTCTTATTTTTCCTTTTTTACTATTTAATACGGCAACAAACTAAAAATAAAAGAAATTTGTTTGGATGATATAATAATTGTGGCTGTCTCGAGCTCATTAAACATTCATTATGTAAGAACAAAATCTGCCTATTACAGGGCTTTCTTTAGGACTGAAATGTTATATAAACTATTAATTTCCAGGATGCTTTCCATATGTCACTGGTTTAGCAAGGAAAAGGATGAAAACCCACGATTCACCTGAGCACAAAATGGTGTCCACATTAAAGAAGATCCAACAACTGGCATTTGATGGTGTAAGCCTATCTTTGATAATAGGCTTAATTTTGCTTTAACTCTGTACATCTTATGAAGTCTTTCACGTAATACCCTGCATATTTTATCACTAATTGAAGATCGCCAGGTATAATTTGAGTGTGTATGTGTCCCGACCTCTGATTACACAGCGCTAAAGGGAGATAATTTCCTATAATTTCAGGAATCCAAAAATTATTTTAAACTAAAATTAAGAATCAGATTTTCATATTTTATCTTATATTACACAAATTCAACTGATTCATCATTCATACTTGAAGCACTTGTCATTTACCTTGGAAAATAAATCTTTTTCCATTTCTTCTTTAGCAGCAACACATTTTTCTAGCCTCTATAAAAGTAGAAATTGGAAACAAATCTATAGAGCTATTCATTTTTGTCATAGGGAAGGATTGTCATATCGTTAAAAAAAATTTCAATAATTTGCTTGTGTGTAGGTGTCTTTAGTGTGTTAGGAAACAAGAGATAACCAAAGAGGTTGGACAGGTAACTCTACTCCTTGTATTATGCTATGATCAAGGGCAGATAATTTGAATTTGTGAAGACCCTGTGAATGAAAGCCAGAGTATAATGGAGAATATTAATTTGTGGAGTGGAGTTAAACCCAGGATTAGACTTAGTGGAGTAGAAAGGAACAATGTTACTTGGGATACAGAGAATGATTTTCACTATATGTACACTCATATTAAATTACCTTAAGAGCAACCTTTAAACAAACAGATTATCTTATTACAGCCATCACATGATCTTTGATTCTAACGATTTAAGTTGAGGAAATATTACCCAAACGCTTCACAATTAATCTAACAGCTTGGGACAGTTGCTCATGCTTGTTGAGGGTTCGCACTGCTCGTGTATATAGAACCATATTCTTTTCAATTTATTTCTCTATGATGATACATGCCGGATAACGACTTGTGAATTCTTGTTTAAATGTCGCAGTGAAATAAACTACAAAATAATATTGTAATCATCTAAAACGACATAGCTCAATCTCATCTCTAATGATTAAATATACAGATTATTATCTTATAGAGGTGCGTAAATATTACAGTAATATCAAATATATTTTAAATACTACAGTGTCACTGTCATCACCTTTAAAGGTGCATAAACACTACAATAGTATCAAATATATTACGGTATAAATACTACGATGTCATCACCTTTAAAGCCATCATTCGTTCTTGTGACAGTCTGTTATTATCTGTTTCTAGCTGTTTAAGTTGATGTTGATCTCGTTCATTGTTGACTACGCTATGATTTAATATTGTACATATACCAGTCACTGGATCATCTTTTAACATTAGAGTTATACTCCCTAACTGAAACTATAAAACATATACCAGTCACTATAAACATATACTAGTCACTATAAAACATATACCAGTCACTACAAAACATATATCTGTAACATATTTAAATACTGTAAACATACTCAATATGAAAATCAAAACAATGATTTACAAGAAAGATGCAGGCATGTGACCAGTGTTGTCAATTCTCGTCTCCTGTATGGTGTATCTTGATGGTGATCATCCAGATACAATTTCAAAAAAGCCTAAAATTAATAAAAAAGATAGGTTGCCAAGCAACAAATACATCCACAGCAGCTATAACACATTGTATAAATAAAGTATATTCAAAGAGGTCAAGGGCCATAACTATGGCACTAATTATCTGAAATTATTGAAAATCGATAGGCTTCTTTGTCTTTGTGACCTTTAAAAATACCATACATAAACATTAGCCTTGAGAGCGTCCACAAGATTTTTCAAAGGGATCAAGGGCACAACTCTTCCATTAATTATCGGAAATTGCTGAAAATCAATAGGTTTCTGAATTTAAAGTCAATCGGATATTAACTTTAGCCTATAGACAAATGGAGGAGATAGCGACAATATACGATCATATTTCAATGTGGGGGGCCTATAAAAAGTGAACAAACAATTTACCTTATATCATCTGAGGTGACATGTTTCTTCCACACCAATTCAGCCGTATCATCATTTTTAATTTTAACACTGTATTCAAAATTCACATCATCATCATCTCTGATGAAGGCTTTTTCTGTTTGATTAAAATACGAGGTAAAATCCATTTTTAACCTTTTACGCTGTTTGTCCATATTATCGGCTGAAACTGTAATAAAATGTAGGATATATTGTCCCGAAAGTATTTATCCAGTGGTTATTTTCAATAAAAGTATGACAATTGTGGTATATATGGAAAGTATACATCCATAATCTTACGTTAGTTACATGAAAAATACTGGATCATCCTAAAAACACCCCGGTTTCACTGACTGGAAACTCGACTGTTGTCTGCCAGAATATGAATGGGGAGTAAACATATAAAGTTGGTTAGACACAAGTATAAATTATAGTCTATTTATTGTATCAATATTCTTGTTGGTGGTAGAGGTGCCGGGTGGGGGTGGGCAAAGTTTGCTTCGCTCCGGCACATAAAATATATCTCAGCAGCACTTGTTGTAATTTTTGATGCTCTATTTTGCTTTTAAGCTTTGAAATGAGAAACCGTACAACAGAGGTCTTAAAATGCTATCTGATGCAAAAATTAAACATGGTGTATGCCATCCTCGGTTACCCAGTGTGCTATCTGATGCAAAAATTAAACATGGTGTATGTTGGTCTCCATCAGTGCAGAAAAATAGGGCATAAACCCCCATTTTATTTCATTCGTATATCCCCATGTATAACTTACAACTCCCTATATCCCCATGTATAACTTACAAGTTCCTGTCCATGTTGATTGTCCATCCGTTAGTAACAAATTAAAACCATCTTCTTTATCTACTGGTATCGTCGTTAACAGAAAAAACTGCTGACTTCCAACAGTTGTAATCTTTGAAAGAACCTTTTTACTCATGCTTTTACCTTAAACTAAAACACATATAATGGATATTTATTAGAAAAATTAAAATTTAAATGATTAGGCCTAGAGTTGATATCATCGCATGAGATTGAGAATAGATTGATGTCATATCAGTAATGAGGCCTACTACGTCATTATTAGGTAGGCCTACTACTGTACGGAAGGTTAATAGCTAGATCTATTTGTTAAGACCAACTCAATTCCTGTCAAGATTGCTGAGATGTAAATAAGGTTAGGTTATGTGATTGTTGGCGAGATTGTAGGGCCAGGGTTATGGTTAAGGTTGGGATTAGCGCTAGCCCTGTCTAAATCTCGTGACCTTCGACCAATCTTGAAGTTGGCCTTATCAAATAGATCTAATGCATGTGCATATTAAAATGATAAGAGTTATCTCCTTTCTATAAAATTTTGCCCAAACAAAATTACACACCTAATTTTCACACTTTTTGAAATTTAACAAAATTAAACTAAGATTTATTAGGGGCTCACTCAGAGCTTTATTTTGGAGGTTTTATATTTGACTGGAGAATGTCAAAACCTGGCGGTTGTGTGTAGAATCGTACCATGGGAATATAAATGTTGGTTTGTTTGTAGATGTACATTGATACTGATATTGATAAAGAGCGAAGCTCCAAAGTATCGACTGACATTGGAGCATAACTAAAACTGTCACCCACGGTAATGGACTGTTAATTAATAAAAAAATCAGACCGGAACCGGATACATTGGGCAATGTGCATGTCAATTTACCAAATCTCGTCCAAATGGGATTACGCATCTCATAGAAATATTTCTTTGACACGTCTAATCAATGATGTCACATATTTTTTACTTGTTTATACTTGTTTTTCTAATACATACAAAAATAGTTAATATGGGGGACTAATTAAATCGCGTCGATGTCATCCTTATCAGTGACTGTAGCTGCCTAGCGAATATTCACTGCTGATCAGTGTGTCTATTCAGCTGTATTGACTATTAATAATAATGTAGTCGAGTGGTATTTCTATATCAAGTACCAAGTCCCACTTGGTGTTCCAAGGCGTCCGCAAGCAATAACAAGTTACCTATTTGAAGTCTAATGCATAATCTGAACAGTAGCCACGGCAAATCGGCTATATGTAGGTGAAATCCCGCTGGTAGCACGGGACTCTGTTGAAAGGCGGAAGTAGTCCCGGTTATCCTGACGGACATCTGTATTCTACAGGGTAAAATCACAACACACCTCCCCGTCTTTATTTGAAAGGATTGGTTCCTAGTTCTGAAAAATAAATCCTACTCTTCACATTCACACTTTCAATCACACTAGTAACGGTATACAGGTACACCGTGTCATTCACGCGTCAATCAAAATCAAATCGGTTATAACTTCACCGAAAAAATCTACATACACACAGCTATTTCACGGTTTACAGGAAAGTCACCGTAAGGCATGGACAGGTAAATAATCAACATCGTAATGTTGAAAATATCTTCGCTTTAAATTTTGTTCCTTTATTTCGAATGAAAGATTTAATCTTATTTCTTAAACTCCAAAAATAGCATTTTATTCTGGCCAGATATTCTTGTATTCGTAACAAATAGTGCATGCTGACTACAGTTGGTCGCGCAGATCGTTCAAACAAATTCTCCGAAATAGTTAAAGATCCAGGCGCACACTCAGTTAATTGATTGTAGATATTACACCCTGAGATAGTCAACGGTGAGGCCAAGTTACTATTTGTAACTTCTGATTCGTAACGCGCATCAAAAACATCGTCGATGGCGAGCAAATTATCAATAAATAAATCGGCGTTCACTTTTACTGGATCACTGTGAAGGGTCAATGGCAATTTATCTTTGAAGAATCTGACACACTGCTTAATCAGTTCTGCTATGAACAAATTCATTTCTTCTCGAAATAAATGTTTCTTCAAATTTACGGGTACAGCCAAATAATGCATTGGAACTTCGGACCATTTATCTATGGTAGATCTTTTTAACTCTACTAATTTAAGTCTAGGAGGCTTTTCTTTTTGTTGTTCAAAGAAACTATCTGAAATTGAATATTCCCCAGCGGTATATTCCGTAACAACTAAAGTTGAAAGACCGCGAAACAGAAGTCGCGTTTGACTATTTGTTATCGAACGCAACCAGTTCATAACTGAATTTTCAAACGCATTAAACTCGGGAACCTCTTCAACTTTTGGTAATTTCTCCTGTAACTCTTGACTGCGAAGATCGGAAAGTTTTGTCACTTGTTGACTTTGAGTTTTTAAATTAAGCTGACCGATATAATCTAAATGATTACTGTGGATGCACGTGGTAGCTAATACGCACGCTTGCTTAGTTTTCGCGGAATCGATTGAGTCGATTCTTGGAATGACACCGGTTGCAACGGTATCCTGGAACTTTTGATCACCCCACGGGGTGGTGATATTTGTTACATCACCGTATAAATCGGTGTTAGTGAAACCGTTCGATGCCTTAGCGGTTTCAAAACTGGCGATCGTCCCGCGTCTATCCGACCTGTTCGTAGTCGAAGTTTCAGATATTCCGAAATGCGAATCCATGGACAAGCTTGGGACACAAGGCTTGCCTTTTTGATCGAGTTCAAGTTTTAATTCTATTGCAGCCTGTTCATTGTCAATGTGTGGGACGCACGTTAAATTCTCCGGAATAAGCTCGGAGACTGGAGTTACCGACTTGGGCATTATTGCATGTGATCGATGGGTTACTTCTGAGAAATTACAAATATCGGTCAACTGACGGAACTGATCAGTTAATTTTTCAAGTTTGGTAATGGCGTCATCCCACTTCTGGTCCACTCTGTCACAGCGCCGCTCTGTGTTTTCGAAACATTCTTGTTCGGACGAAGTCATTGCCTGTGATTTGGGAGTTTCGGCTTGGGTTTTGGTTGCCGCCAGTATATTATCATTAGGCCTACGATCTCTTCTTTGGGTCGGTGATGATCGATTCCGAAACGAGTTTGCGGTCCTAGACATTTCTGCACGATTGAAACATTCCTGGAGCTTAGTCATTAGTTCAAAGCATGTCAAATTGCCATTACGTAAAAGGACAATCCTATGAACATCGACCGCATATCCCTTTAAACAAAAGAACAACTGTTCCTTACATTCCTGATCGGACCAGGACTGTGATATGACAAACCGGGTAAATTTATTTGCAAAGTTTGGCCAGTTTGAATAGCCGTCATAAAACAAGGACTCTGGGATGTTATGACACCGTTGAGATCGGTAAAACGTACTGTTGTTACCCGTATAAAATTGGCGGGGTGGGGAATTGCCACCGGTGGACGACGGTGGAATATGTCGCCCATCTAGCCATGATGATCTCATTTTTCCATCATCATTTCCTTACAAATAAGAATCAACTTGGTGAGGTAATTGTAAACAAAGTTACAATCGTATACAAACCACGTGCAGGCACACAGTGTAAACACACAGTGTAAACACACAAAAGCCGCACGTGCAACTCGCTCAATAAAGTTTCAGTCTATTCGATTAATACTAGTAGATATGCAAAACAATATAATTTATATATTATATCCTTCTCCCCTTGTTAATTAAAAGTTTTTATCCGTACTACCATTTGTAGTGTCGAGTGGTATTTCTATATCAAGTACCAAGTCCCACTTGGTGTTCCAAGGCGTCCGCAAGCAATAACAAGTTACCTATTTGAAGTCTAATGCATAATCTGAACAGTAGCCACGGCAAATCGGCTATATGTAGGTGAAATCCCGCTGGTAGCACGGGACTCTGTTGAAAGGCGGAAGTAGTCCCGGTTATCCTGAAGGACATCTGTATTCTACAGGGTAAAATCACAACAATAATTAATAATGGATCTACCTGCATCCACATCAATGAGGCGGATATGAAAATGGTGTTTGAAGAATAGATTGGCACGTATAAAGATTCAATCTATAAAAAAAATAACCTGTTAACCTCTGCAATTGAATTATTTCACTATATTTATAAAGTTTGTTGTTTATTTACAATTTTTTTCTACTTTTGACAGCCATATTGCAACAAAACGTCAGATTGGTATATTTAAATGAAACGAAATATAAAAGAAAACATCTGTCAGCTTTCAGTCTATTGAAAATAAAAATTTGCAAACATTTTGGCCCTATACAAAAATTGGTATTTTGAGATTTATTACAGCGAAAAAATCTTTAAAAAGTCTAATATTTCTGATAATAGTGATATCATTAGCAGATTATAATTAGTTGATAAATTTTTGATTTAGGTTGAAATTAATACTGGTTAAGGAAGTCTAACTAAATGGTAGTTGAAATTCAATGACTCAAAGATCGCGTCTCTCCCATCTTACAAACTTGGATTCTATTGGACGATATTAATAGATGATCTACTCAAAATATATGTTATTGGCTTTCGGTAAAATCCACACGTTTAACTTTCTCATGGTCTGAAGAAAATGGTTGGTAAAAGTGTCAATTAAATATCATTGAATATAGAATATTCTATTAACCATTTTACGTTTTTATTTGCATTTATATTTGACAACTCAAAAACAACTAAATTATTATACAAAAAATTTTTTGTGACATTTTGAACAGATTTAATAATACTCACAAAATTGCTACTTTGTGTACTATGTTATAACAAGGTTAAATGGCGATTCACACTTGATACAAAAACCATAAAATTTTTGGAATTCATCATTTAATTTTTGGTATTTGTAACATGCAGATGTTTAAAGAGAGAATAGTCTGGCATACGCAATATGATATCGGGCAGCAAACACATTAGCAAAATTCCTACTGCGAGTTGTAAGTTTGGGGTCCGATTGGACCCCTTGTACCCTTCAAGCGTTGGGCCTGTTTGGCATGTAACATAACTCTTCATGTCGGAAGCAGATGAATACCGATCTATTCGCCATGTTTAAAAATATATTGGAGACAAAGTCACTAAATTTCAGAAAGCAGTGCCCAGTAATTATTACAAAACACCATAAAACAAGTGCATGGGGTCCACAGAGACCCCACGTGCACCGACAAGGGTTAAGTGAATAAAGGTGGTTAATTTTGG
Source organism: Patella depressa (assembly GCA_948474765.1). Lineage (NCBI taxonomy): Eukaryota > Metazoa > Mollusca > Gastropoda > Patellidae > Patella > Patella depressa. The sequence continues at coordinate 72,308,036 of OX419720.1, read as the reverse complement.
GTGAAAATCTCTTTGAACTTTTGTGGCACCTTTTCAAAGAAATACAAATTTTCATAAGTCCCAGAATTCCTGGCTGTTTAAGTGCCTGGTTAATCATGTCTATATTCTTACTGAATTTGTAGTGGTAAGTGATAGTCACGAGTAACAAGTCACTCAACCAATGGAAGAATGAAATTCATAGAATGGGTTTTGTATCATTAGATCTGGGACTGTCCCTTTAAAATTCATGGCTCCTCCATTTTCATCTGATTCAGTAACAGTCACCAAAATATTCTCACATTCTCTAATCTTATTCAAATTAAGTCTTTAATTTTGTTCCAATTTGATTTTATTTTGTCTGTCTACACGAAGATTTAAGTTCTTCCATACTATTTCCTGTTCTGATTGTAACCTGGCTTTTTAATGTCTTTGTTATTGGTTGATTATATTTTTCCTCCTGATTGTTTAGATGAGAGAGGTCAGTTCACATGTTTCCTCCAGATTGGTTAAACGAGAGCAGTACAATATGTTAGATTTGGATCTGGCAGTTTTTTGCTAGATTAATTGTCAATATTAAATCTATTCATTACATTATTGTATGTATTCATTACATTATTGTATGTATCTGACCTGGTCAGCTATTCATTATATCATTGTATGTATCTAACCTGGTCAGTTATTCATTATATCATTGTATGTATCTGACCTGTTATTCATCACATGTATGTATATTCATACAAACCAAGAAATAAGCAACCTATGACTCAGTACCTGTCATTTTGATCTTTGTGGTTAAATGTATTAAATATAATAAACATCAGTAAAAACAGTCCAAAGTCTGGATTAATTCCTGGCATTGTCTGTGACTGGTTCCTTATTGTCAGGCTAAGTATATGAATTTTCAATGTACATAATTTAACATATATAAATTGTCTCATATAACTATGAATAAATTGAAAGACAACAACATTTATTTTGATTTAATTCTTGCTTAATAATCATTACCTTTCTAACTGAGATTTGTGGGGGGGGGGGGGGGCTGAATGGTTTGCTCTGCGTGCTGTATCATAAAGCCTGTCATAGAGTCAACTGGTGTGGTTCTCAATCCCCAATCCCCGGTTGTACGTGACAAAGAGTGGGGTCGTCTGTCCAACCTCGTAGGTTTGCTCCAACTGCTTAAGATACACGTACATCGCCTATAGATAACTTCCTAAACTTTTTATCTTGGTTTGTGCATGTAAAAGTACCCGTAACAGTTTGCATACTAGAATAGACTGTAGGGCTGATATAGGGAAAGATTTCTCTCATAGCAGACTTGTGTGACGTATAATATGTCGTATCTATACAGAACAGCAGGACGTTGTGTTATAGATACTGCCCTATTTCAACTGGTACCTGTCACTCAGGCCTATCTGTAGCCCTATGTCAACTGGTACCTGTCAGTTCAGCCTACCTGTAGCCCAAAACACGTCCTGGATTAACCATTTTTATTTAACAGTCTTGTAAAGTTTGTTTCCAGGGCAGACCCGGCGGAGTGTGTGTGTGTGTGGGGGGGGGGGGGCTTTAGCCTTCCTAATACTTTGGTCGCAATAACTCTTTTCTCCAGGTTATTGCTACAAGAGTAGACTGGAATAACCAGACGCTAGAGATGGGCATTCGATTGAGACTTCTTGCGTATTCCGCCGAACATAACTGATTAGAAATTATTGTGTAATTGGCTTGCGCGTAGGGGTCTTTAGCAGTGGGAGGAAACCGGGGGACCCGGAGAGAACCAACGAGGTTGGACAGGTGACCCTACTCCTTGTCATGCAACCGGGTATTCGAAACCACGCCAGTTGACCCAATGACAGGCTTTATGATACAGCACGCACGTGCTTACCATTCGGCCACCCCCTCCCTTCAAGTGATGGGGGTGGGGTATATTTCATATTACACGTATATCATAGATAATCCCGGTCAAAACGTCAATCAGCATTAATTATCCTCCATAGAACTATGGCCTTCTGTAAGGCTACTTGTGTATTCCATTGTACTATAGTCTCCCGTGTATTTCATATAACTACGGCCTGCTGTGTAATCCACAGAACTATGGCCTCTTGTAAGGCCTCCTGTGTATTCCATAGAACTATGTTGTTGTTCTTGGTGTTTAACGTCCGCTTCCACCAAAGGTGATATCGCAGACAAGTCTTATTTTTCATTTTTCATTATCTTAGCGCACGCGCAGGGGTCTTTGCTGTGGGAGGAAACCGGAGTGCCCGGAGGAAACCCACGAGGTTGAGAAGGAGCCCCTATCTCCATGCCACATACGCTCACAGCAGGGCTCGAAACCCCAGCCGCAATCCAGAGGTGACCGGCCAGCTAGAGGTCGAAGCTCGGCACTCTAGACCACTAGGCCATCCCAACCCCCCTCCATAGAACTATGGTCCCCTCTGCATTTTATAGAACTATACGGCCTCTTGCGTATTTCATAGAAATGTGGCCAATGGCAATGTCTTAAACTCGAGACAATTTGAAATAACGGTACGCCAACATCAAAGGTGATATATATTACTTAAAGTAGCTATAGTCTCTAACTCAATATCATCCAAAATCTTCAACATTGAAAACATAACACGAATTATTTGTCAATTTAAATCAACATTGATGCTGTGATCTTATCGGAAAAAGGTGGGCTTCTGATATCCAATATTTAAGACAAAATAAACATTTTACCAGTTCGAGGAAATTTGCATTCGATTGAGACTGCCGGCTTATTTCGCCAAACATAACTGATTTCAAATTAGAGTTAAAACGGAAACCATCGAATATAAATCAGTTAATACATTCTTATTACAGTATTATATGCGTTGTGACCCACTTCTGTCAATTGCTAGGTCCCAAATGTTAACAATTTATCTCCTTTAAAGCGGGGATTTCCTATTTTCTAAGAAAGCCAAAACCTTATTATTTCTATGTCTTTTGCTCAAATGGTTGTCAACTCGTTATTATACAATCACGGGCATTATTTCCCAGGCATTAAAATACATGCATATTAAAGTCTCACACTCGACCATGAAACTACACGTACCACATCGTACAGTTGTAACTAGAGCGCGTGCTATTACAAGCAGATGACACAAAATAAAGTAATACCTGTACCGTATAGGCCTAGTGGCTTGATTCGAAAACTACCTGGTGTCCTATTTCTAATTTTAAACTATTAATATTCTGACTCACGTGCTAACCGTTAATAAGACATGATGATACCCTGATGAACTTAGACAAGCTGTATATATATATTGTACAGAGGAGAGAGAGAAATGGGGTTTAACGTCCATTCGACACAAACTAGTTCATATCTGGACTACCATTTGGTTCAATAATTTGCTTGCGCGTAGGGGTCTATAACAGTCGGAGGGAACCGGGAGGTCCCGGAGAAAACCCAGGAGACTAGACAGGCGACCCTATCCCTTGTCACGTACAACTGAGAATTGAAATCACGCTAGTTGACTCAATGACGACCTTATTTTGCAGCGCCCGCACGGTAACCATTCAGCCATCATATTCTACCGTGATAGTATTATTAATCAAGGTACACACGTGACCTAAATATAGGTTTAACGTGAAAGGAAAGTAAAAGTAAAAGTAGAATTTCTGAGAAATTGTAGCGTGTACTTATGCTGACCTTGACGCAATGTCATATAATGTAGATGTTGTCTGGTTTGATCGACCAATTTTAATTGATGTTGATTGAAACAAAGCGTTAGATATGACCGACTGGGGAAGAAGTAGAAATATCTAAAATACAACTTGTATACAGGTTGTTTACGTATTAACAGTTGTGGTTTAATATCACGTGATCTACAGGTCAGGATAAAGCGCTTGAGATGACACGTGACGTGATCTTGTAGACTAGTAACCTGTAAGACTGTGTATTATACTGTTTTAATCGTTATGATTTTAATGTCGTGTTTTATAGAAGACTAGACTAGTTAGTTGACTATTTACTCTAGTGTTTTAATCTAGTAGATTATTTAGTATATTATTCAGTGCTTGCATCGTGTGTAGTATATTATTCAGTGATTTTAATATCATATGTTATACAACTCGTGGAACAGTCTAATTTAACAACATGGCGGAGCAGACAGACAAGGAGGTGTGTAGTATTTGTTTGACTGAATATAAAACTCCCGTTTTGATAGATTGTAAGCACCGGTTTTGTTTCATCTGTTTAGAAGATTATGTGAACAAAACTTTTAATAAAGGTCAGTTCCAATGTCCATTATGTCGGTGTCATATAGACGGGGGTATGGAGCGTTTTAAACCTAAACTAAACATTGATGACAATTCTACTATTCCACAATGTGATGTATGTTCTGAAGATACATGTCAATTTTTTTGTCGAGACTGTGATCAATATTTATGTAAATCATGTAAAACCACGCATGATAAGTTAAAATCTTGTAAAGACCATGTTGTTTGTCGATACGATGAAAAAAAACAAGTCTGTCAACAATCAACCGCACCAACGAAAGAGAAGACACCAGCCACTTCCGTCACCCATCCGAAAGATTTCTGTCCAAACCATGAAGATGAGACAGTAAAAATATATTGTAAAGATTGTGTAGTAGCCGTTTGTTACCAGTGTCTTGTGACCAATCATAACGGACATAATTTGTTAGATTTACAGAAGGATGAAGTCAGACAAAATATTAAACAAGACTTAAAAAAGCTGAATGACGACTTAAAAAAACAAATTACCAATTTTCAGAAACATTATGATACTTTAAATAGTAAATTAATTGAAGTCAAAACCTGTACAAAAACAGAATGTGACAAAGTAGATGCACAAGTGGATAAAATCTGCTCAGAATTTCGTAAAATTGGAGAAAATATTAAAAAGGAAATGCAGAAAACTAGTAAACAAGAAGAATTCAAATTTGATAAATTAATGGAGGACATTAAAAGACTAACAGAAGATTTAAAAGCTAGTGTTAAATATTCAGTGAATGTTTTAGAAGATTCGTCCATTGTTGAAGTTTTACAAAGATTACCTAAAGTTAGACAGGAGAAAGATGAAAGTTGTAGTAGAAAATTGGATATACCTGATGTAAGATATTCAACATTTCAAGTAGCAGAGATAGATAAAACTTTGTTAAGTAATCAACTTGGTAAGATTGTAAGTTGTGATGAGAATATGTATGAAGATGTTTTTAATGTGGATGCTGTGTCAGGTTATGGTGATTGGTATGATGGTAAACAACATGTAGTTCCAGGTTATACATGGTGTACACGTGTGTATAAAGACTCATCATCATTACTTGTTGATTTAAACCTGGATGACGTAGAAGATAAAAGTATTACGTCATATAATGTTGACGTCATATTTAAAGTTATAAATAAAACAGATGATAGACAATCTGTAGTTAAACAATGTAATGGGACTGTTGGACCTGGTGGTGGTTGGTCATACTGTTTTACTGATCTTATTGACTGGAAGAGACTCAGTAATCCTGTCAGTGGATTTATTGATCATCATAGAAAGTTTACAATTCAAACAACAATTAATAAAATAACTAACATTGAACGGGATTAATGGACTACTGTTATTAAGTGGAAGTTAAACTCTTATATCAATGGGTCTTTTACGTGCACATAAATCTCTACATATGACCTCGGTTTGTCGTCCTACACGAACGACTATACACTGTTCTGTGGTGTTGGCCGTGGAATTTCATCGATATTTTTTAGGCGTGCCTCACCCCCTTGTTAATGATACCTGGCAAGTCTCGATTATCGATTTTATTGTTATATTTGTTAATCTTTTAATCTTGATCATCCGATAGTTGATTGTGGGCGTGTCTAAAATAATAATTTATATACCGGTAACATTTGATATCAAAATAAAGACCTGCAATAGGTGGAAGGGGGGGTCCCTTGTCACTGGTGCTGGATTGAGGGCCTGAAAACGACAAATGTCTAGTCGCTCGGATGAGACGAAAAACAGAGGACCCGTGTATACATTGGTGTGCACGTCAAAGATCCCTTGGCAATTGGAATTCGATATAAGAGTAGATCATATCGCCGCTGTCCTTATAGCACACTGTATGGCGTATGTCCGTCTTCATTAGCTCAGTATAGAAACGAAACAGCTGTTCAACATCGGCAGACATAATTTATTAATAATATTTTAAAGTTAGTCGATAATTACACTCTGAAAGTCATCGTCTTAAACTTAAACCATAGTAAAATGCTTACTGTCTGCCTCCCACGACACTGACCCCGAGAAAACCCACGAGGCGACCCTACTCCTTGCGACGCACAACCGGGGATTCGAAATCACGCAAGTTGACTCATTGACAGATCTTATGATACCATTCGGCTCATCTACGCCCCCCCCCCCCTTGCTTATGTTATATATTGGTTTCATCATCATTACACAGGAAGTGATATATATCTTCACGCTTGTTGACGTATCCTACAAACTGTAATTCAGCTATATAAATTCCAAACAATGTAAATAAATATTGTTATTTAAACCAACACGACGCGTCATCAATTTATATAAACAGATGAAAATATTACTACAACACTGTAAAAAGACTAATTAGCAAAATTGACTAAACGACACCATCTTAAATAAAAAATACCCAGTTAGATCTTTATGTAGTGTAGGACATCGAAAGCATAAAAACAAATAGAAATATAGATCTGTAGGCCTAGTTTAATTACACTGTTCTCTATTTTGTTTCAATTTTGCATGACTCTTATTGTACTTTGTCTAGTTACATTTTTTTATACTCAAAAAGGGGACAGGTCAGAATCCAAATCTTCAAAATTTGGACTACTATGGAAATCCTTACTATGGTCGAGGTCGATTTGGAATTGTTTGACCGTGCCATCAGCTTGAAAGAAATCGATTTTGATGTTGTGGTAAAGCTAGTTTTATTTTGTTAGTATTATTTTATTTAAAGTCTATAGACGTATAAATAGTCGAGACTATAAATACACCTATAGGTCACTGTAGTTATATATAGTGAGGGAATGGATATTTGATAACTGCATGAATAGTATGTTGACAGACCTTTTCTAAGTTTTATAATAATATTGCTATCTGCCATATATTATGTTCAATTTTATAACTTAATAGAAATCCATGTCTAGTTATTAAGCATACTATTAATGAGTTTATATCCATATTATATAATCTATTTTGTTGGAGATGTAACATAATACATTGTCTAATATTATTGAGAATTATTATCTCCCATTACTTAAATAGCTGAATTTGAATATATAGCATGCAATTGTAATTTATATGCATATCCTATGACTTATTAAACATAACTAGATAATACTTCTGTATGTCAACTTAACGATAAATCACATTGTGTCCATCTGTTAAATAATGTTGCATTTATATGGTTGACATAAGGAACATATAGTTTATAAGTTTGCATGCGATGGGAATTAATTCTCTCATACATTGCCATCCTGTCGAGACGGCCAGGCGAACGTGTTACCCAGCACTAGTACCCCGGGCCAGCTGTTTATCAGTTTGTATGGTTAAGACCAAACTTGGGATATTTATAGCACATTTGACAAAAACCAAAAGAGCTCAGATTATACAACTGAAGAAAGGCATTAACAAATACGTCGAGACGTTTTATTGTGTGATCATGAATAGATATATTATAATCATTGGCAACTCGTCATATATAAACTCGTGGTGGTTAAAGATACAACCTGCTATGGCCCAGGAGAACCGTCGTGGTTAAAGTTATATCTATATGTTAGTCCCAAATACGCCTGGTTTATATCTATATGTTAGTCCCCAATATCCTGGTTTATCTCTATATGTTAGTCTCGAGTATAGATGGTATAAACATGATTTTCGCATTATCTCCGCTGGGAACTACACCAAACCTGATTATTACCCTTTGCTCTATTACCCTCCACAAAATCCTGGATCCGGGCCTGTCACCTGTCTATACAGTGAAGGACCCATGTACTGTACTTGATAACAAAAGGTAAATTTCACCTACATATTATTTTTATAGAAAAAAGTCTGGTTTTATCCAGATACTGTATAATACAACGGTCTCCACTTCCAGATGAAGACTGTCAAGTTTAAGTTATTTACAAGCGTATCACAAATATCGGGTTAGTTGGTCGACCTTTGGTAAGAAATATGTGAATAAATAAATAATAAAAGCCACCTTGTATTTTGTATTATATGTACAATAAGCCGGATAGGTGTTTAAATTATTGGGAATTATCTAGATATGTGGCTTCACGTCCTACCTTTCTTCTCCAACTAGGCTAATGTAGACGGAATATTACTATTTTAATTCTGTAATATCTCTGTCAGACCGGGGTAGAGTCATTACTGCCCTGCTCAAGATGCAAATGATCGCTGATTCACGACGTTTGGTTTCTTTTGAGCATGTTCAAAACAAACGCCAAGTTCCGCGTTTGCAATTTTTGGGGAAATGTTCTGGCGTTTGCTGGCGACCAAGTGCATTTTCTGGTCGCCGTACCAGGCGCATTTCTCTTAACTCGTGTCACGGATTTCAAAATTTTAGGCGATGTCATTTAGTGAGCAATTTCAAAATTCCCTGTTCTACAAAAAGTTAGTGGGTCCGTTTTCTTCCCCAAAGGCCTTCTTCTGCCTTAACGATCTGGACCCTCCTGTTTTAACTTTATTCTAACGAAGACGTATTTTAACGACGAAGAGAGAAGATGACCCACCGACTCTTCTCACGAAAAAGTACTTCAACACAACCGTGTTTTAAAGTGATATTTTACATACAAGGACGTGTTTATGTTTTTATCGTTTAAATCGTTAGTTATACGGGTCGTTTTACATTGTCTATTTCCCATTTAATAAAATGAGATATTCAAAATACAAACTATTTATAAACACTCCGTTGAACTGTTTCTAGGTGATAAAGTCAAACTATTATACAGCGTTTGTGTAGCTATTTATCAAGTGTTGACAGCAATGCTTTATATGTTTATTGTGAAGGACCATGATATTATTCCCCAAGGAATTAATAATATTCAGGTTATTGCATGTTGTTAATTCTATATCGTATCATACACTGTTAAAATAGTTACAAGTAAAAACAGTGGTAAGAAGTGTAAACTTGATATAGTAGATTGATATAATTTAATCTCTATAAACCAGGGAGGTAGAATGAAAGTGTGTAGAACCTCCATCACGTCTTATTTTAACTTAAATATAGCGCTTTATAAAACGTCTTTTGCTTTAATGTATGAAACACATCTATAAGAAACTATGTGCAGAGTTTTGTGTTTCTGGTATAATTCTTAAATTAGGTCTGAGAATGGTTTGTGAAACCGGAGGACCTAGTAGTGTAGAACGGAGGACCTGGTAGTGTAGAACGAAGGACCTGGTAGTGGGACATAACTCTAGCAGTAATATATTCTATTGGAACATAACTCTGGCAGTATTAAATTATATTGGGACATAACTCTTTTTTGTTTTTAAAAACACTAAAAGAAAATTAATTTCTCATGCAGATGCCAGTTAACATTTTGCGGGAATTGTCCATGGTACTTTCTCCAGATTTTACCACGGTCGCAAGACTTTGAAATGGCTAGGGCAAGTGATTCTTCACGAGAGTGTGGGATAGATTTAAGAATTTAGGGGAGAGGTTACGTCTCCACATAAGCACTGATGGTATCCACCATAAGCACTAATTGGTCCGTCAGCAGGTCGACAAACCTGAAAATGTAGTCCACCTAATGTTTTATGATGGATTATATATCTTCAGTATGTGTAGATTAATAGTAAGTGCACTACACGCAAAACATAAATAAACAAATATCAAATCAGACGATGTCACCCTGACACCCCCTGGGTACCGGCATCCCAACTACGGTCAACTACCGCAGGCGTATAAATGTCGATGTTATAATGGACATAGGCGTAAACCCAAACACCACTGAATGCATATGTACAGCCACCTCGAGTTCTTGTGGAAAATCTTAGATGTTAGGGATGTTTCAATCATCCAGATGCATTAATTATATCTAATAGAACCATGGACTCCTGTAAGGCCTGCTGTGTATTCCATAGAACTATATAACCCCCGTAAGGTCTACTGTGTATCCCATAGAACTATGATCCCCTATGTATCCCAAACAACTATGGACCCCTGTGTATCCCATACAACTATGGAACCCTGTGTATTCCATAGGACTGTGACCTGTGGCAATGTCTTAAGCTCGAGACCATTTGAAATAACGTTACGTCAACATCAACGAATAAGGTCACTCTGCATTTTAAATACATACATATTAATGTCTCGCACTCGACCATTACACTACATATACCACTTAGTAACATTGTAACTCGAGAGCGTGCTAATCACAAGCAGACGACACAAAATAACGTGAAATCTATATTTGATTCAAGAACTACCTGGTGACCCTGGTGTCCTATATCTAATTTTAAACTATTAATATACTGACTCAAGTGTTAAGACATGACATGACATGATAATACACGTACACATGATAATACATTTATTGTGTACAGTATTGATAACCTTAGACAAGCTGTATATACGCGTAGCGGTCTTTAGCAATGGAAAGAAACCGGAGGACCCAGAGAAAACCCACGAGGTTGGAGCGGTGGCCTAGCTACTCCTTGTCACGTACAACCGTGGATTTTAAACTTTTCCAGTTGATTCAATGGCAGGCTTTATGATACAGCGCTTACAGGTGCTTAAATACTACAGTAGCATGAAATATATGGGGGCAGCATTATTCGTTCGTATGAGACGAAAAACGTAGGAACACGTTAGCATGCGCGCACAAGAACTGGTTAGTACAGCATTGAGTAGGACTTTGAACTCCATTTCATTTTGTAACAGTTGTAATATCTCTATATGTTAGTCCCAAATACCCCTGGTTTATATCTATATATTAGCCTCAAATACCCCTGGTTTAAATCTATATGTTAGCCCCAAATACCCCTGGTTTATCTCAATATGTTTGTCCCAAATACCATGGTATATCTCTGTATTTGTTAGTCCCAAATATCCTGGTTTATGTCAAGTGGTTGTTAAACCTCATCTGTACTCTTGTATCGAATTCCATCTGTGCACATATTACTTTGGTTTGTCGTCCCACCCGAACGACTATACACTGTTCTGTGCTCTTGGCCGTGAAAATTCGTCGAGTTTTTTGAGGCGTGCCCCCCCCACCTCTTTGTTAATGATACCTGACAAGGAACAAAGTCTCGATTATCCATATTATCGTTATATTTGTTAACCTTTTAATCTCGATCATCCGATAGTTGATCGTTGGCTTATTATGGGAAATATGACATTGACACCAATACGATAATAAAAGTTGATTTTCTGAGAAACTGTAGGACGTTTGTTGGCCTTGACCCCAATACAATAATAAAAGTTGAATTTCCGAGAAATTGTAGTTTACATTAACCCTGACACCATGACGTATAAATGTAGATGTTGTCTAGTTAATCGATAAATTTACATTGATTGAAACAAAACGTTAAACGCATTAAATTCACCCTATGCCGACATGAACTATGTCGATATGTTTACATCATGTCAATAGTCGATTTAACTCTAAACCGATATGTCAGGTTTTATTGCATAATATATAGACTTGATAATATTGGCCACAGACCACTAATGATTTCCTCATTAACTTTTATGTTAATTCTCGTCTCTTAGACCGGCTCTAACTTTTCCCCAAATTTTTGTTGTGTATAACGCTTTCTGCCACATATGAAACAAAATATGTGGCAAACTCTTCTCCAAAAGTATGTATGAGGTTCACCATGAAAAAATTGAGATACACAGGCTTGAAGTAGAGACAAGTAAACATGAAATTTTCGGTCTTACGTTTCAACGTAACAAACCTCTCAACTCGTGTATCCTTTCGCCTCAAAATCATGAATATTCACCAAAACCTGGCATAAAATGTATTTTCAAACGCCTTTCTTTGATTTTACACCACAAAAGCAAAAGGGGGTAAAGGGAAAGGGAGAGAAAGGATAAAAATTACTATCGTCCTACGGCTTGGAAATATTTGGTTAGATGTGTCGTATATAAGGGTAAAACTTCAGGTATCACCAAAAGGCCTTTGTATGCTTCCCATATGTTCCGAAAACCTACCGGTGAAAGAAAAAGAAAAATCAAAGAATATTTGCCAAAATGATGACCCTTTAAGTACACATGCTGCTTTATGTACATCGATGCATCTCAGGTCCATGGGTCTTTGGGCTAAAATCTTTCTTGTTAAAGGCAGTATTTGAGTTCTGTGAAAAAATGGGACAGGATATAAACAAATTACACAGAAAACACTCAAAATTTGTATTTTTTTCTTCTACGAAATTTACATGTTGCATATTTAAATAACCAGCGACTGCCAGGCAGGATACGCAACATTTTGCAAGTGATGGATAGAAAACAGGATAAACCAAAAGCGATGGGTGTAGAATCAAAGAAAAGGGTTTGAAAATACATTTTCTGCCAGGTTATAGTAAATATTCATGATTTTGAGGCGGAGGGCTACAAGGGTTGAGAAGTTGGTTACGTTGAAATGTAAGGCCGAAAATTGCTTGTTTTCTTGTCTCTACTTCCAGCTTGTGTATCTCAAGTTTTTCAAGGTGAACCTCATACATGCTTGGGGGATCACGTGGCTAAGTGGGCAAGGCGCTGGCTCGCTAGCCTGGAGGTCGGGTGTTCGATCCCTGCATTGGCCGAGAAAGTTCATCGCGAATTTCCGGCGTGGTTTCGCCTTGTCAGTGATGCAGAACGGAAGGCCTGACAAGGACAGCTGTCTAGTCGTTCGGATGGGACGAAAAACCGAGGTCCCGTGTACATATTGGCGTGTTCGTAAACAATCCCTTGGCAGTTGGAATTCGATATAATAGTAGGCCGTAGCGCCGCTGCCCGGGCAAAATTTCCCTCATAGCCCACTGTATGGTACAGTTTGTAGCATGCAGTAACGAAATAGACGGTGTACATGTACTTATCGGCATATTTAAATCGGTTATCCATAGTCCATGTCTAACATATCTTTCAGAATTTTCTTTCCGCCCACATTATTTCTCCACACACTGCAAGACTTGAAAGTATTTATCGCTCAAAAGTTCCATTGTAAAGTATTTTTGGATACAGTCCACTTAAACCAGTCGGTCAAATCCTTCTCTGAAAATACCTAAATTCCAATCACGGTTCATTGTCAGAAATATCGGAAAAGATTGCCTTTTGATCCAAATTTTCTTCAGGCTTTGGACAGGTCCTCATCATATTTGCATCCACATCTATTCCATCGTCAATATGATGACTAAAAAGGATTGATTATTCGTCTGACTTCGTTTAATTATCCGCTTTGTTCTTGCTTTCAATTCAAAATGGCGACGTGTAAACAAAAACACGCGCATTATTACATCGGTAATTCTCGCTATTTGGCGGAAACTACCGAGAAATCATCCAATCACTGTTGCTTTTTTTAGAAGAGTCCATTAAATTTAAGGGTGAACGTTGTATATGTCAGATATAAACCTACTCTCCCTCGGATTGATATGATAGAGAACCCTTGGGCTTCGCCCGCGTGTTCTCTATCATATCAACCTTGGGTAGGTTAATATCCTATACACATTAAGTCCTGGGGATATTAGTGTTTAAATCCGTCGATTTTTATTTTGGCGACCCTACGCCTCGCGGTATTGATACCATACTCATTGTTAAAGCATGGATTTTGCTAGCGATTTAGATAGAGCAACATGATGCATGTGGCAAACTCTTGCCCAAAAGCATGTATGAGGTTCACCATGAAAAACTTGAGATACACAAGCTGGAAGTAGAATCAATGACCAAAATATTTTCAAAAGATATTGTAACCAAAGCTGGAAAATAAATTTAATTTTAAAATCAAAACTCCTGGACATTTTCTTTAATTATATGACAACCCTTATTGCACGGGAAAGGGGTTCAGTGCGCTCAGCACTGGACGAAAACAGTGGGATGTGTTTTTTTGGTACAACAGCTACTCACTGCCAAGTGATCATACACATAATCTGTTTTACAGAGAATTACTTACGAATTATCTCTGTAACGGATGCCTGTCCAAAACACGTGCGTTGACTGCACGCCCCGTAGTCATGGGCTCAACGGCTCGTGCAATGTTTACTTAACACCTAACCGCTTCGGGCAAAATGATGCATTTTACTCATTTTAATACCCATTTACACTAAATAGGAAATATTTTTAAACTACAAATACTTCAAACGTCTTTATTTATTTTTCTTTTACCTCAAAAAAATGTTTGAGAATTTAATTTGTCGGATTAAAAAAGTTAATATGCCGTACTCATTAAGCCTCGTCGATGTCATGCTTATCAGTGATTGTAGTGGCCAAGCGAATATTCACTGCGGGATCAGTTTGCATACACATTAGGATGGTAATAAATTCCGGTTTGTCCACAATTTACTCTCAATCTGATAAAACCAACACAATACAATGAGGGTAACGCCCATTATCATTCAATAACACATTTGACAGTAGATATCGCCTGTGTGATAAATTACATAATCTACTGTGATCACTTTAAATGAATTTGATTGGTCAATCAAAAAGGAACTACTTTCTTTTTTTGAAAGAAGCGACTTTTTTGAAATAAAAAGTAATTTCTTATTTTATTTAAAAAGAAATTGTTTTTATTCAATTGACCTTGATGGAAATACTGGGTCAATTATTAGAACTTTGCAATAGGTAAACTGCTGTCAAAAAATGATGTATGTAATCCGATTCAGTAAAAGTGAAATCTATACCAAAGAATTTTATTTATTTTTTTGTGCATGAAAGAAAGAATTGCAGAGGCGGATACAAGGAGGGGGGGGGGAAGCGGCGCGGGCCCTCCTAATTTTCGACAGTGCCCTTTAAAGTCCACTCGACACAAACTAGGTCATTTCGGGACTAACATAATGCTTTTAATTTTATTTGAATAATTCGCTTGCACTTAGGGGTCTTTAGCAGTGGGAGGAAACCAGAGTGCCCAGAGTAAACCCACGAGGTAGGACAGGTGGCCCTACTCCTTGTCACGCACAGCCGGAGATTCGAAACCACATCAGTTGACTCAATGACAGGTTTTATGATACAGTACCTAGTACAAACCATTCAAACACCCCCCCCCCCCTGCCCATTAACAACAGAATTCATAAATAACATATCGTTTTATTAACAAGATAGCGTTTATATTGTATATAACTAATACACAACATTGTTTATACAAGATAGCGTTTATATTGTATATAATTAATACACAACATTGTTTATACTGTTGGGAGACACGATGACTAAGTCATAAACCACTGGCTTGGTAACCTGCAAGTCCCCTGTTCGATCCTTGTAGTTGCAGTGGTCCATAACGTTCATCCAGATTCCCTGGCATTGTTCCTCTTTGTCAGCGATGCATGACAGAGGGCCTGGTAAGGGATAGCAAGACAGAATGTTTCTGAATCACTGAATAATATGATAATGAGTGCTGCCTTGGTTATAAACAAGACGGAAATGTTTCTGAACCACTGAATTCTATCTACAAATCACTGAACAGATCTTCAGGATCTATATTAGATTATTGAAACTACTTTTACTCATCTGACCTCGACCACCATCATAACTAAAAATATAAAAAAATAAGATATATAAATTATATGAATGATAGAGATTAAATAAAATGAAATAAAATGGGCTTGAAAGCTCTACTGTTCTATTCTGAATGAATGAATGAATGAAATGGGGTTTAACGTCCTACTCTTCTGCACCTAACCTCTGCTAATAAAAGAGGGGCATACACCATACAGTGTGCTATGAGGGAAATTTTGCCCGGGCCGCGGCGCTATGGCCTACTCTTATATCGAATTCCAACTGCCAAGGGATCTTTTACATGCACGCCAATGTGTACACGGGACCTCGGTTTTTCGTCCCATCCAAATGACTAGGCAGCTGTCCTTGTCAGGCCCTCCATTCTGCATCACTGACATGGGGAAACCATTCCGGAAAATCGAGATGAACTTTCTCGGCCAATGCAGGGATAGAACACCCGACCTCCAGGCTAGCGAGCCAGCGCCTTACCCACTTAGCCACGTGATCCCCCACGCTAATGTAGATTAAGGGGGTTGAGTGGTCTAGTAGTTTAACGCATGTGCATGAAATCATAAGGTCTGTACTTGAGTCAGGTGGTGGGGTTTCGAATCCCCACTTAAATGTGACAAAGAGTAGGGTTGTCTGTCCAACCTTATGGTTCCTTGTGCACTGCTCAAGACACAAACCTGCAAGAGAATTGTTGGCAAGAGAATTGTTGGCATAAAATTAAACATATTGAGTGGATGTTAAACCCCATTTCTCTCGCGATATATTAAAATATGGGCAGTGAAACAATATTTGCAGCCAATAAAAATGTATGGAGAGTGCCATTAACCATGGGTTCCGCATTTCAAGTGGTCAGCTCTAAATACTAGCAAGTTATCAATTCTAATTGAATGATTCTGTATTTTCAATATCATAATAGTCTATTATACAGTCTTCAACTTTTATAAGATCAACTACACAGAGATGTATATTAAACAAACTTTAACTGACCAGGTTTAAAAATGACTCAGGTACTTTGTCATAAGGGTACCTGATTTAGGTTGCAAATATTGAATTTATTACCTCTCATTGGACGTATTTCTAGTTATTTTAGGTAGAATAGGTTTATAATATTAATTACCTCTCATTGGATGTATTTCTAGTTATTTTAGGTAGAATAGGTGTATAACATTAATTACCTCTCATTGGACGTATTTCTAGTTACTTTAGGTAGAATAGGTTTACTTGGTGTGCCTGTTCTTACACTTCCTCTCTTTCTAGCTGGCCTTAAATATACAACATAATAACCATAATATTCACATATAGTTACCATAACAACCACATATAGTTACCATAACAACCACATACAGTAACAATAACAACCACATATAGTTACAATAACAACCACATATAGTTACCATAACAACCATTTGAATGGATATATGAGTAATCTAACTGTCTAATGAAACCTTAGCCTACTAATAAATAAATTCTACCTTTTAACTATCATAGAAGATGATGATTCAATCTCGTCCTCCCCTAAATCTAACGAACAATCTAGATCACCAGTTTTACGGCTCACATTCTTTCTCTGGTGTTTAGGTGGTGGCGTCTAAAATAAATAATACCACTTTGTAAATATACATGTACATAGTACTTTGAATAGGTTTTCAAATTTTCTTTCGTCATTCAATAAATATTAATTATTGATATCATGTAATATTCAAAAATAAACATTTATTTTAAGAAAGTTCCTTAATGCAATCCTGTGTCAGTAGTGTGGGACAGTTGTTCAGACGGCAGGGTGTCCCCTCTTTTAGGGGGGTAGTACAGATGGTCAGACAGCATGGTGTTCCCTTGTTAGTGAACAGCATTTGGTTGTTTGTACCGGAAGGAAAACCCAGATCCTGTGTGTAAGAGAAGGCTGTAGTCGGACATAATGCTCCTAGTATCAAGTCCATCTAGTATGTCTATCTTCATTAGTCTGAACTCTCCAATTACAGAGAATAAAATAAAAATGGGTTGCCAGGCAACGAAACATACGCCCACACAGCAGCCAAATCGTCCGGGCAGTCAACAAGAGTTGTCGCATATTAAGGAATTGTCAGAAAATCATTAGAATTTGTTTGGTTTTTATAATCAAACGTTTTTTTTTAAATCAGATAATAATTGTGACCTCCAGAGGGACCACAAGCTAAAAAGGGTGATTTTTCGTACAATCAGGGGACATAATTCAGGAAGTAATGACCCGATGGGCACAAATATCGAAAGGAACCAAGATCTTTGGGTTATAAACATACATGTCAAGTTTCATCAAAATCGGTTCAAAATTGTGACCTCTATAGGGTCCACAACCTTGATATAACATGTTTTCACACTATTCGTGTACAAACGACGGCCATTTTGTCCGTCAATTCTAGTCCGATTTTCACGTAATTCAAACTCTCTCTTCATTACCATGTAACGGTGATATAGTCAAACGTTTTTTTAAATCGGATAATAATTTTGACCTCCAGAGGGACCAAAAGCTAACAAAAGCGATTTTTTGGACAATCCGGGGTCATAATTCAGGAAGTTATGATCCAATGGGTGCAAATATCGAAAGGAACCAAGATCTTTGGGTTATAAACATACATGTCAAGTTTCATCAAAATTGGTTCAAAACTGTGACCTCTATAAGGTCCACAACCTTGATATAACATATTTTCACACTTTTCGCTTACAAACGGCGGCCATTTTTGTCCGTCAATTTTGGTCTGATTTTCACGAAATTCGAACTCAACCTTCATAACCATGGAACGGTGATATAATAAAACGTTTTTTTAAATCCGATAACAATTTTGAACTCCAGAGGGACCACAAGCTAAAAAGGGCAATTTTTCAGACAATCAGGGGCCATAATTCAGGAAGTTACGATCCGATGGACGCAAATATCGAAAGGAACCAAGATCATTGGGTTATAAACATACATGTCAAGTTTCATCAAAATCGGTTCAAAATTGTGACCTCTATAAGGTCCACAACCTTGATATAACATATTTTCACACTATTCGCGTACAAACGGCGGCCATTTTGTCCGTCAATTTTGGTCCGATTTTCACGAAATTCGAACTCAACCTTCATAACCATGCAACGGTGATATAATCAAACGATTTTCTAAATCGGATAACAATTGTGACCTCCAGAGGGACCACAAGTTAAAAAGGGCGATTTTTCGGACAATCAGGGGCCATAATTCAGGAAGTTACGATCCGATGGGCGCAAATATCGAAAGGACAAGATCTTTGGGTTATAAACATACATGTCAAGTTTCATCCAAATCGGTTCAAAATTGTGACCTCTACGCTGTTCACAAGCTAAAAAACGTGATTTTTCGTACAATCAGGGGCCATAACCCATGAAGTTACAGTCCGATACATGCCAATATCGAAAGGAACCGAGATCTTATGGTGATAAACCTATATTTTAAGTTTAATTGAAATCGGATAAAAATTGTGACCTGTAGACTGTTCACAAAAAAATGTGGACGGACGGACGGACGGACGGACGGACGGACGGGGGCGACGACAATATACGTCCACATAAAAATGTGGGCGTATAAAAACCTGATAGAAAGGGAAGTAACTCTATATAATTTTATATACCCTACCTCTTCCTCGTCTGTATTTTCTTCTTTATCACTAGAAAATAAAAACCATGGTGATTAAAAACAGACTCTACAAAATCCAAGTTCTATCAAAAAATGTGACTACGGCTGAATTTCAGTCGTAGTGACAAATCGTCAGTAATAGGTTTGGTCATCAAATACAGGCTCTACAAAGTTCTATCAAATAATGTGATTACTGCTGGCTTTCTGCAACGGGTCATCAATAATAGTCTAAATGGCACAGGTTTGGTCATCAACTGATTACATAAAATCCAAGTTTATTTATTTCTAAAGTGATTCTCTGTTATAATAATTTGTTTATATGTAAATCATTATAGTATCTGTTACAAAATCAGTGAATTATTGGTTTAGTGAATTATGGCTACCACAGCTTAATTGTCCTTGATCCACCAATTTGACCAGATGGTCACAAACCTGGTTTCTACGGCTATATTACTTCTACAGCAATATTGTAACCTGATACATGTATTCGACCAGGTATTCAATAATTAAATTTTATTTACCTTTCTTCTTTATTTGTTTCCACCCGTTGTTCTCTGTTTTGTCTTCCATTTCGAGTAGAATGTGACTGTGACACTGTAGTAAGTATTATATAATCTTTTTATCTTCATATTTATTAAACGAATGTGTGTGGGCATGCCTCATGCATGTTTTGTTTGCTATATTTGTGTTTGATGTGCAGTTTTCCTCAACAGCCTATCAAAAGCAGAGCAAGCAAATCAGAATACTTTCAAAATAATACTTTTTTTCTAGTAAGGTTAATGCCAGGCTGGCTGTCCTACAGTCATCTCATGCTATTGGTATGACAGTTAATACCAGACTGGCTAATACAGCGGTTAATACCAGACTGGCTAATACAGCAGTTAATACCAGACTGGTTAATACAGCGGTTAATACCAGACTGGTTAATACAGGTCCCATTAATTATCACATCGAATTGTCTTCTCTGGGTAACTTGAATGGCATGCAAATGGACACAGTAGACTCAATTATCAATTATCAAGTAAACATCCTTGATAAACGTAGTGCCTTGATATTTGATGTTAATAAGAAGTCCTGTAGCTTGGTTGTGATCCTGTCCCTGTCCCTAGGGAACCATGTCAGTAAATCATGATGAACGTTCTCGGCCAATATCTGGATCGAACACAGGACCTCCAGATTGAGCCCACATATTATATATGCTTGGTGTGTAATAAAGATTTACTCATCATAAATAAAAGTGAATAAGTGTTACCTGGTGTTCCATCATCTTTCTCATCATCTTGACCCTCACCTGTAATAACATATCAAATATTTTCTTCAAACATTCTTTCCCAGAAAAACATTATCGCGTGGTTATTTCAAAAACAAGTATGGCAATCTTACTAGAAACACCCAATCTTACAAGAAAAATACTAGATATAGGGCAAAAATGGAAGTTTCTTTCTACCTGGCCACTCGATAATCAGTGATGTTTGCTCAAGTAATGTCATAGATAGCATGCGAAGATTACCTAATCTTCCAGCGTTAGTGAGCGCTTGATGTATATGCTCATAAACTAGGTGGTGCAACATTTTCTGAGTGAAAAACCACAGAAAAAACTTGGGCAGTGGATCATCCGAGAATTTATTGGGCTTCGATGTTTGTAATAAATAGTCAGCGATACATAGTCATGTATACACAATGAATTCTCCTGTAGCAAGGTACCGAGAGAAGTAAGTCACCTGATCAATTTCTTATATCAGGGGTATTCCCTGATATTTACAATGTTTTGAGAAAGATTAGAAGCAAAATTTAATTATAAATTAATTAGTTTGAATATGTTTTTAAAAGTAATTTTTAGTAGCATAAAAATTGTCCATACACGAGTAAAGCTGATAAATCTAAAAACTTGGGTCACATAAAAAAACATTTTTTAACTGAAAATAATTAAAAGTAATATAAAAATCATTCATACTTGAGTAAAACTGATAAATCTTACAACTTGGGTCACATAATAAAATATTTTCACTGCCTACAAATTATTGTACCATATGTTTATTGAGAAATGATCTGGTTAGTGTCAAGTGGATGTTAAACCCTAAAGTCTCTCTAACCTGAACCATTTTCTTTTAAAATTCTTATTTTTTCTTTTTTACTATTTAATACGGCAACAAACTAAAAATAAAGAAATTTGTGTGGATGATATAATAATGCCCGACCTCTGATTACAGTGCTAAAGGGAGATAATTTCAGGAATCCAGAAATTATTTGAAACTAAAATTAAGAATCAGATTTTCATATTTTATCTTATATTACACAAATTCAACTGATAAATCATTCATACTTGGAGCACTTGTTATTTACCTTGGAAAATAAATCTTTTTCCATTCCTTCTTTAGCAGCAACACATTTTTCCAGCCTCTATAAAAAAAAAGTTAAAGTTGAAATTAGAAACAAACCTACAGAGCTATTAATTTTTGTCATTTAGAAGGATTGTCATATGGTTACAAAATAATTCAATAATTCGCTTGTGTGTAGGTCTTTAGTAGTGGGAGGGGTCTCAGAGAAAGGCAAACAATTTGGACAGATAACTCTACTCCTAGTCACGTTCAAGCTGAGGAACGAAAACACTTGACTTAATATGTTGGACAGACAACTCTACTCCTTGTCACGTTCATGCTGAGGAACGAAAACACTTGACTTAATACATGGACAGACAACTCTACTCCTAGTCACATACAAGCTGAGGAACGAAAACACTTGACTTGATATGGAAATATTTTAAAAATGGCTAATTCACGATTGTCAATATAATAATCTAAAAACATGTAGAATCGACTAAGCAGCCACAAACGACTCAATTTGCACTGTTTAAGTATTTCACCAAACGTAATTGATTAGAAATTACCAAATAATTTTTCTTCAATTTTCACTCATCCTCGATATCGTCAGTGGTACCATTACGTTCTATCCAGCACACCCAGGGATCATCCACGGGGGAGAAACAGTCAAATTATCTGCCCTTGATACATGTGCTATTCCTATCGACCAATCGAGTGGGTGACAGGAACGTAAACAATGATGATAAGACTAAGACAGGTGTGTAAACTGTTTTTTGATTGGTTCAAAGGCAGACAATTTGAATTTGAAGTCCCTGTGAATGCACGAGAGTAAAATGTGCTATTCCTATCGACCAATCGAGCTTTAAAGGTGCGTAAACACTACAATAGCATCAAATATAAGTTAAATACTACGATGTCATCACCTTTAAAGCCATTATTCGTTCTTGTGACAGTCTGTTATTATCTGTTTCTAGCTGTTTAAGTTGATGTTGATCTTGTTCATTGTTGACTACGCTATGATTTAATATTGTACATATACCAGTCACTGGATCATCTTTTAACATTAGAGTTATACTCCCTAACTGAAACTATAAAACATATACCAGTCACTATAAAACATATACCAGTCACTATAAATCATATACCAGTCACTATAGACCATATACTGTGCCTCCAACAAGATCTTAATATCTGTAACCTATTTAAATACTGTGAACATACTCAATACGAAAATCAAAACAATGATTTACAAGACAGATGCAGTCATGTGAACAGTGTTGTCACTGTTCGTCTCCTGTATTTTCAAAAAAGCCTAAAATTCATAAAAAGATAGGTTGCCAAGCAACAAATACATCCACAGCAGCTATAACACAGTGTATAAATATAATCTCATCTGTTGACTACTCTGGCCTGTAGAGTGTTAACAAGTATAGTCAAAGAGGTCAAGGGTCATAACTATGGCACTAATTATCTGAAATTATTGAAAATCGATAGGCTTCTTTGTATTGTGACCTTTAAAAACACAGTGCATAAACATTAGCCTTGAGAGCGTCCACAAGATTTTTCAAAGGGATCAAGGGCACAACTCTTCCATTAATTATCGGAAATTGTTGAAAATCAATAGGTTTCTGAATTTAAAGTCAATCGGATATTAACTTAAGCCTATAGACGAAAGGACGGAGATAGCGACAATATACGATCATATTTCAATGTGGGGGCTTATAAAAAGTGAACAAACAATTTACCTTAATATCATCTGAGGTGACATGTTTCTTCCACACCAATTCAGCCGCATCATCATTTTTAATTTTAACACTGTATTCAAAATTCATATCATCATCATCTCTGATGAAGGCTTTTTCTGTTTGATTAAAATATGAGGTAAAATCCATTTTTAACCTTTTACGCTGTTTGTCCATATCATCGGCTGAAACTGTAATAAAATTTAGGATATATTGTCCGCAAGTATTTATCCAGTAGTTATTTTCAATAAAAGTATGGCAATTTTGGTATATATGGAAAGTATACATCCATAATCTTACGTTAGTTACATGAAAAATACTGGATTATCCGAAAAATACCCCTGTTTCACTGACTGGAAACTCAACTGTTGTCTGCCAGCTTATTTTGTGCTAGCTGGAATCAGGGAGCGTTTGTTATTTCTAGATCAAATGGTTAGGTTGTTTGGGGAACATTGAGGGACATCACAGTACAAAAGACCCTGCAATTAAACGTCATCGAAAAAATTAGTTGACAGAAAGCCTTAGTCAAATATATCATAAAATATATTTTCACTCAGTGGGAATGGTGTTGCATATATACAGAAGGGAGGTTCAATCTGTAGATTGCTCAGGACCGATTTTTACGTCTACATGACTGGTGTTCCTGCTGCAGAATATGAATGAGGAGTAAACATATAAAGTTGGTTAGACACAAGTATAAATTATAGTCTATTTATTGTATCAATATTCTTGTTGGTGGTAGAGGTGCAGAGTGGGGGGGGGCAAAGTTTGCTTCGCTACGGCACATAAAATATATCTTGGCACCACTTGTTGTAATTTTTGATGCTCTATTTTGCTTTAAAGCTTTGAAATGAGAAACCGTACAACAGAGGTCTTAAAATGCTATCTGATGCAAAAATTAAGCATGGTGTATGCCATCCTCGGTTACCCAGTGTACTCATTCCGTTCTACTCCACTATACCCTGGGTTAATCAATAGGGTTTCCACGATTTCAAACTATTTGAATGTAGTTAGAGTGTGTCGCAGGGTTAATAATTATATTAATATTGCGCTAGCGTATTTTATTTTTGTGTGTTGAGGTTGTCCATAGTTTGTTCTTCTTTGTCGGTAAGCTTGGGTGTGTCCGTCACGTGTGATTGTTTGAATGATTCGATTGGTTTTTAACTCCACCCGCGAAATGCACGGATATTTAATTGCACTCCACTACTGAACATCGTATAGAGTAGACATATGGAATAAACACATTTACATGTGTATGCCTTTATAGATTGCATATTCCATATGTATTAGCTGTATTAAACCACACGTTGAATGGTAAGATTATATTCAATCTTTATAAATCAATATATTTATTATCGATAGCTTTACAGCTGTAGATTAGTTTTAAGTATGACGTGTTCAATTCGCATACAGTATAGTATGAACGGCTATGATTTAAAGTGGTGCATTCGTGTTAAGTATAATATTATTTTCCGTAATATTGTTTATCTGCATTTGGTGTAATTGTTGTTTTGCAGGTCATTTCATTTAGATTTATTATACTGAGTAATCTGAATAAAGAACCTTACATGTCTTTGGCGTGTTCTTCATAACGACCCCGTGACATTGGCGCCCAACGTTTTAATGGTGAAATGGTATAAATTATGGTAAATGATCATCTCAACAAGCTAGCGATATTCACATTTCGTGTGTTAAAGTGGTGGTTCCTGATCTACTGTTCCTGAATTAAACCAACGTTCTTCTCGAAATTTGCTTCTTTCGATGTAAGTTTTGTTGTTCGTGTTTACAGATCGTTTAAACCAGGAGCTCTGTAAAAATTTGTGCACAACGCGGTTCCAGAACTAACAGCAATGCAGCGTCAGCGGATTCTTTGCAATCGACGAAAAAGACATTAACTGTTTAAAATTTGTGCTAATTATTTTTTCTTTTACGAATCATTATAGTAATTATACCTATCTATACCTAGTATGTATAAATTAAGTAAGTACCTGTTTGCTATTTAAGTTACTCTAAGCATTCATAGTGTTTAGAGGAATATAGTCCCAACCCTCCCAAACCCTTCCGGTATTGGAATTAGCTGTATAAAGCTGAATCTATTTCTGTTTGATATCCTTTTACCAACCCAGACATGTGTAGTTTTCCCGACCCGACCGTCCCTTTAAATTTGTGTCTTAAATTTTTTTTTCTGTCTTTATCCCTAGTTAATTAGATTTATTATTTTGTTTTGTTTTTGACATCATTAATTTATTTTTGCAGTTACATCTGAATCAGCTCCATGTGATATTTAAGATTAAGATTAAGATTTAAGTCTGCACGATCTGCACTTTACACTTACATCACAAGTTTCAAGGTAACAAAAGGTTGAAAGAGGTTAGTTGCGTGTTTGCTGTATGTTTACATTTACATTTGGCGCTGCGTTGGCTCATTGTTTTTTTCAGGTTGTAGCGATGACAATGTATTTTATTCTTTGACATTTCTTTAAATGCAGTATTCATGTTTACTAGTATATTTAATATTTGCATACTCATATTAACCATACTGATCTGTAGCTTTTGTAATACCTATATTAGCTTAAAGAATCATAAAATGGCATCCGGTGGTAAACTAGATGACATTGAAGAACATGAAATTCAGCATATGATTGAAACGCTTCGAGAAAGTCAATATGTAGTATTAACTAAGGAGGAATTCAATAAGCATAGACGGCCTCCGCAATATTTAGAAAGTACTCCCAATCCTAAACAGTCTAGGTTAAACCGTTTTCAAGAATTACTTTCACGATCTCAGCCCTTACCCGGTACCGCAAAATCTTCGTCGCCGGAAAGAGGTATCAACCCAAATATAAATGTAACCGGTATTCCTTACAACGAAGTCCCTAAATTACCGATGTTTTCAGGTGATGAACCTCCTCAAAAGGGTGACACAACGTTTGATGTTTGGCGGTTCGAAGTAGCATGTATTATATCCGACGAATCTATTTCAGAGCATAGCAGTTTGTTAGCAATTCGTCGGTCATTACGCGGTACTGCGCGGCAAATTCTTATACCGTTAGGTGAAGCGGCTACTGCTAATAATATTTTAAAGAAACTCGATACATTGTTTGGAAATGTTAGCTCTAATGAATCCATCATGCAAAAGTTCTACACGGAGACGCAGAAAGAAGGTGAATCGGTGACTTCATTTGGTTGTAGATTAGAGAGTCTTTTACAAATTGCTGATGCTAATGGACATGTAGGTATTGCTGCTAAAGATGATATGCTCAGGTCTAAATTCTGGACAGGTTTACGTAATGAGGCATTGAAAAGTCAAACTCGACATAAATATGACACTGCTCTGTGTTATGACGATCTTTTACGCGAAATACGTTCTGTGGACCAGGAATTAAATACTGACAGAAATAAATATGTTAAGGTTCAACCTAAGGTTTATCATAATCCTGTACAAGTACCCCAAAATGACAAAATTGATAAGCTTGCCGAACAGATGGAAGTTTTAATGAAGAAATTTCAACAACTTGAGAAGAAAGTAGATTCTTTTCAAAAGTCTGACGACGCGCGGAAAGATTATTTTGCTGCGATTAATCCACATTTTCGTGGAGGTATAAGGAATTATCGTGGTACTTCTAGGCCTGGGAGTTACCATGGTAACAGTAATCAAGAGTATCGCGGTGGTGTCGGACGCGGCGCTTACCGTGGTTATCGAGGTTCCTCTTCCTATGTTAGACCTGAATATCAACAGTTTAACACTCACCCAAAAGTTTAACCTCCTCTGTGGAAGGGCAGACGGAGCGAGGTATATTGCCTAGCCCTACAAATTTGTTTAGAAACAGATTAATCGGTAAATCCAATGTTGGTGTTATTACTATTTGTGGAATTGAAACAGATGCATTGATTGACAGTGGTTCAATGATAACATGCATATCTGAGAAGTTTTATCAATCTTTAAATCCTCAGCCATTACTAAGAAATATTTCGGATTTCGAACTAAATGTATACACCGCTGGTGGAAATGAACTTCCGTTTATAGGGTATATCGAAGCGTCTATTAATATATCGTTTTTATCGGAAGAAAACTTTTATGTTCCGGTTTTAGTGACTTCCAATACAGATTACAATCTCAAGGTTCCTGTTGTTGTAGGTACTAATGTTATAAAACTTTGTAAGTTGTCTGGTCAAGATGATTCCATTCCAGAAGCTTGGAGACTTGCTGTTGACAGTATATGTATTGATAAAACAATACCAGTCAAATCGACAAATAAAGTTCCGTTTACATTGGCCCCTAATACAGTAATGACTATACAAGCAATTGCAAGGCGACCTAATAATATTACAACTGCTGTCACAGAGCTTACGGATACGACACAGTCTGGGCATCTTATAGTTTGTCCTAGGTTAGTGACCTTAGGGTCAGTTGGGACCACTGTGCGTGTTCCTGTAAGAGTATGTAACATATCTTGCCAACCGATTGTGATTCTTCCCAAGAGCACAATATGCGGACTTAGCTCGGCACAAGTTATTGAATCGTGGTCACCTGACACAACTTCGAAGGAAGTTGGCGATAAGTCTTCCCTCGATGAGCTTGGTATCAAAGTAGAATCTGATAATTTGACAAATGAACAATTACTGAAGGGTAATGAACTCCTGCAGAAATGGGAAAGTATATTTTCACGTTCTTTTACTGATATAGGCAATACTAATTTGGTAAAACACTCTATAAAGTTGAGTGATAACACTCCTTTTAAGGATGCATATCGTCGTATTCCCCCTGGTATGTTTGAAGAGGTAAGACAGCATTTAAAAGAGATGTTAGAAGCTGGTGCTATCAGGAAATCTAATAGTCCGTATTGCTCTAACGTTGTCTTAGTTCGAAAAAAGGATGGCTCTTTAAGGTTTTGCATAGATTTTCGGAAACTAAACAACATTACTATTAAGGATGCGTATACACTACCGCGAGTTGACGAAACTATTGATTCGTTAATTGGAGCCAAATTCTTTAGTAAATTGGACTTGCGTTCAGGTTATTGGCAGGTCGAAATGAAAGAAGAGGATAAAGAGAAAACCGCTTTCTCTGTGGGCCCACTGGGTTTCTATGAGTGTAATCGCATGGCTTTCGGCTTAACCAACGCACCCGCAACATTTCAACGTTTGATGGAGACGTGTATGGGCGATTTACATCTCACAGAATGTCTCATATTTTTGGACGATATCTTAATTTTTGGTTCTACGTTTGATGAGCACCTAGAGCGTCTAGAACGTGTATTTGAGCGATTACATCGTTATGGTCTCAAATTGAAGCCGTCAAAGTGTGAGTTTTACAAGACACAGGTAAAGTATCTTGGTCATATTGTTTCAGCTACTGGTGTGCAAACTGATCCCGATAAGACATCGGCGTTAACAACCTGGGCTGTTCCAACAACCATAAAAACATTGCGATCTTTTTTAGGCTTCACTGGATATTATCGCCGTTTTGTCAAAGATTATGCTAAATTAGTCAAACCATTAAATGATTTATTGATTGGACATCCTACTAATAAGCAGTCCAAGAAACTAATTAAGCCCAAAACCCCGTGGGTGTGGGGAGCTAAGGAGCAGAATGCTTTTGATATCATAATAAAGAAACTTACGTCACCTCCTATATTAGCGTATGCTGATTTTAGCAAGCCCTTTATCGTCACAACAGATGCCAGCCAAGATGGGCTAGGTTCCGTTCTTTACCAGGAGCAGGATGGTTACGAGCGTGTTATAGCTTACGCAAGTCGTGGATTAAGACCCAGTGAGCGTAATTATCCGGCTCATAAGCTTGAATTTTTAGCTTTGAAGTGGGCTTTATCCGATAAGTTTCACGACTATTTGTACGGAAACACATTTGAGGTACGGACGGATAACAACCCTTTAACGTATGTAACAAAATCAGCTAAGCTTGATGCTACCAGCCATAGGTGGTTGGCCTCTTTGTCTAATTACAACTTTAAATTGGTATATAGAAGTGGCAAATCTAATTCAGATGCTGATGGATTGTCAAGAAGGCCGCATGCCGAAATGTTTCATGACGTCATAAAAGCTGTCTGTGAAGTTGCTTTAGTAGGTAGGGAAGCGCTGCCATTGGCAGAATGTTTGGTATTAACAGACGGTGAAGAGCTTAATCCAGTAATTTATGATACTGGAGTGTCTGGTCAAGATTTTAATACCACTGATTGGGTAAGAGAACAATCGAACGATCTTGTTATAAATAGAGTTCTATCTTTATTAAGATCCGGTGTACGACCATCAACAATAGATATTAAAAACGAGTCAGAAGAAGTTCGTAAGTATTTACGCGAATGGAGCAAATTAATCATTCAGAATAATATCTTGTATCGAACAACTGTTTTAGAGAATGAAGAAGTTAGACAGTTAGTTTTACCACCATCGTTCAAAAACATCGTGCTTACATATCTTCATGATGATTTTGGTCATCAGGGACGCGACCGAACATTGTGGCTTGTACGTCGTAGATTTTATTGGCCAGGTCTGGAAGCTGATGTAGAAGCTAAAGTTCAAAACTGTGGAAGATGCATACGACGCAAGACGCCCTTAAAGCGGAAAGCCGAGTTGGTTTCAATACAGACATCACGTCCTATGGAACTGGTATGTATTGACTTTTTGTCTCTCGAAAGATCTAAAGGCGGTTATGAAGATGTTTTGGTTATCACCGACCATTTTACAAAGTACGCTCAGGCATTTCCCACACGTAATCAATTGGCGAAAACAACAGCAAAAGTTCTATATGAAAACTTTATCAATTATTACAGTTTTCCAGCAAGACTACATAGTGACCAAGGTAGAAACTTTGAAAGTCGTGTAATTAAGGAATTATGTAAGTTGGCTGGTGTAGAAAAGAGTCGTACGACGCCGTACCATCCAATGGGTAACGGTATTGTAGAACGGTTCAACCAGACGCTAATTAGTATGCTTGGTACGCTTAAGGATTATCAGAAAGCAGATTGGAAATCATATATCGCTCCGCTCGTTCATGCTTACAATGCTACAAGACACGAAACAACTACTTTTTCGCCTCATTATTTAATGTTTGGGTGGCACCCAAAATTAGCTGTAGATGCATATTTAGGATTGGATGATTCGCCAGATGTGATATCAACTAGAGAGAATTATGCCAAGAAGCTGAAACGAAGACTAAATTATGCTTATAAGGTAGCCACTGCTGAATCAGAACGACGCAGTATGCGTAGCAAAGAACGATACGATTCAAAGGTAAGAGATTCAATTTTACAGGTAGGCGATAGAGTTTTAGTCAGAAACTTGGGTATAAAAGGTAAGCATAAACTTTCAGATAAATGGGAGAAAGATCCGTATATTGTATTAAGAATTCCCAATCAAGATGTTCCCGTTTATGAAGTGCAGAAGGATTCCGGGAAAGGAACAAAAAGAACCCTTCACAGAAATCTTCTCCTTCCGTTCATGTCTATTCCTTGCTCTGAGCCCGTTCAATCGGAGTCTGAAGATGAAAGTCCTGCGCTAAAAAGAATAAAGAGTAATCCAAACACATCTGTGGAATCTCCTTCGGAGGATGGTAGTTCAGATGATAATAGCGTTCCTAGATACGTTATACCCGCAAGAAGAATTAAACGACGTTTGCGTGACAGGGATATATCTTCCATAAAAATGTCCGACCGTTCTAATTTTTCGGGAGATTTCAATTCAGTTTCGACTTCGCGAACACATTTAGGAACAACCACGGATGTAAGTAATCGAAATCGTACAGGTGAAACTTTGTCTGCACCTGATGATACCTATGTAGTTACACCTCCGGTGCAACGCCCTGTAAGAAATCGAAAACCACCAGATCGGTTTGGGGAATGGCTTATGATTCAACAAGTTGAACCGCGTGATCCCGTTTTTGTGTAATCTTTTTCAGGACAGATTAGTGCAGGGGAGAATGTCGGAGGTATAGTCTACCAATAAGATTATTGATGTCTTATTTTCATATGAATATTTATTTTCAGTTGATTACTGAGTTAATTTACATTACTTAATCAACGTTAATGATACTAGTATATTCATCAATCTGTAATTCACATTCAATTTGGTGTTACTAATATTTAAATTTCAGGTATATTAGTTGTATCCTGTAAATGTATGGTTTTGTTCTCTGGTGAAATGCCAGGAGGCATTTTCTCTTAGCAGGGGAGAATGTCGCAGGGTTAATAATTATATTAATATTGCGCTAGCGTATTTTATTTTTGTGTGTTGAGGTTGTCCATAGTTTGTTCTTCTTTGTCGGTAAGCTTGGGTGTGTCCGTCACGTGTGATTGTTTGAATGATTCGATTGGTTTTTAACTCCACCCGCGAAATGCACGGATATTTAATTGCACTCCACTACTGAACATCGTATAGAGTAGACATATGGAATAAACACATTTACATGTGTATGCCTTTATAGATTGCATATTCCATATGTATTAGCTGTATTAAACCACACGTTGAATGGTAAGATTATATTCAATCTTTATAAATCAATATATTTATTATCGATAGCTTTACAGCTGTAGATTAGTTTTAAGTATGACGTGTTCAATTCGCATACAGTATAGTATGAACGGCTATGATTTAAAGTGGTGCATTCGTGTTAAGTATAATATTATTTTCCGTAATATTGTTTATCTGCATTTGGTGTAATTGTTGTTTTGCAGGTCATTTCATTTAGATTTATTATACTGAGTAATCTGAATAAAGAACCTTACATGTCTTTGGCGTGTTCTTCATAACGACCCCGTGACAAGTGTACGAACCAATCAAAAAACAGTTTACAAACCAGTCTTACGTAGACTCTTCAGCGTCATTTTTTACGTCATAGAACTACATTGTTTACAAACAATGTGGCGGCTTGTTTGATCGATTATGAGAAAGTTTGTAAAAGATTTAATATGAAATTCTTAAATGACACTGATTTTTCTACTACGCGGTAGGTATTTTTCCCAAATGACATATTTGTAAAGTGTGCAAGAACGGACTAAGGTAGCCATGTTTTGGGGGTATTCTTTGTTGGAAAACTATGAGAGTTACTTCCCTTTGCCTATTACCTTTCCAAGTAACGCTTTATGGGATTGGACGATAAAAATATCACAATCCACCAGGGCAGATAGTTTGAAATCGTGGAAACCCTATGGATTAACCCAGGGTATAGTGGAGTAGAATGGAATGACTACACTGGGCAACCGAGGATGGGTGTATGCTGGACTCCATCAGTGCAGAAAAGTAGGGCATAAACCCCCATTTTATTTCATTCGTATATCCCCATGTATAACTTACAACTCCCTATATCCCCATGTATAACTTACAAGTCCCTATATCCCCATGTATAACTTACAAGTCCCTATATCCCCATGTATAACTTACAAGTCCCTATATCCCCATGTATAACTTACAAGTTCCTGTCCATGTTGATTGTCCATCCGTTAGTAACAAATTAAAACCATCTTCTTTATCTACTGGTATCGTCGTCAACAGAAAAAACTGCTGACTTCCAACGGTTGTAATCTTTGAAAGAACCTTTTTACTCATGCTTTTACCTTAAACTAAAACAGATATAATGGATATTTATTAGAAAAATTAAAATTTAAATGATTAGGCCTACAGTTGATATCATTGCATGAGATTGGGGATTGATTGATGTCATATCAGTAATCAGGCCTACTACGTCATTATTAGGTAGGCCTACTACTGTACGGAAGGTTGATAGCTAGATCTATTTGTTAAGACCAACTAAATTTCTGTCAAGGTTGCTGAGATGTAAATAAGGTAAGGTTATGTGATTGTTGGCGAGATTGTAGGGCCAGGGTTATGGTTAGGGTTGGGATTAGCGCTAGCCCTGTCTAAATCTCGTGACCTTCAACCAATCTTGAAGTTGGCCTTATCAAATAGATCTAATGCATGTGCATATTAACTATAATTAACATAGTAAGATTTATCTCCTTTCTATCAAATTTTCACATTTTTTGATATTTAACAAAATTAAACTAATATTTATTAGGGGCTCACTCAGAGCTTTATTTTGGAGGTTTTATATTTGACTGGAGAATGTCAAAACCTGAGTTGTGGGTAGAATTGTACCGTGGGAATTTAAATGCCAGTTTGTTTGTAGCTGTACTTTGATATTGATAAAGAGTGAAGCTCCAAAGTATCAACTAGCATTGAAGCATAACTAAAACTGTCACCCATGGTAAGAGACTGTTGATTAATAAAAAAATCAGACCGGAACCGGATACATTGGGCAATGTGCATGTCAATTTACCAAATCTCGTCCAAATGGGATTACGCATCTCATAGAAATATTTCTTTGACACGTCTAATCAATGACGTCCATATTTTTTTTACTTGTTTATACTTGTTTTTCTAATATATTATCAACAAACAGTGGTAACAGGTGTCCGGAAGAGTAAGCTTACCTTGCCTGGCGTTAATTTAAACCGACATTGATGTTGTGACATTGATTTGATGTTGGCGTTTCCGCGCCAGTTGTAACAAGGGACTCAAAGAACGTGGCTAGACATATTCCACAAGTCATTCCAAATGGTAACTTCATGTTCTTATCTTGAGAGCACGCATAATAAACACTACCGGTGTAGACTGGAATAACCAGACGCCTGAGATGGGCATTCGATTGAGACTTCCAAACTGATCCCGCAGTGAATATTCGCTTGGCCACTACAATCACTGATAAGCATATTAACTTTTTTACTCCGACAAATTAAATTCTCAAACATTTTTTTGAGAAAGAAAAATAAATAAAGACGTTTGAAGTATTTGTAGTTAAAAATATTTCCTATTTAGTGTAAATGGGTATTAAAATGAGTAAAATGCATCATTTTGCCCGAAGCACTTATGTGTTAAGTAAACATTGCACGAGCCGTTGAGCCAATGACTGACGCCGGTTGCAGTCAACGCACGTGTTGTGGACAGTCATATGTTACAGAGTTAATTCGTAAGTAATTCTCTGTGAAACAGTTTGTGATTGAGACTTCTTGCGTATTCCGCCGAATAAAAACTGATTAGAAATTAATGTATTGGGTTAAACGTCCACTCGACACAAACTAGGTCATTTCGGGACTAACATATGGTTTAATTTTATATCGCATAATTGGCTTGCGCGTAGGGGTCTTTAGCAGTGGGAGGGAACCGGGGGACAGGCGACCCTACTCCTTGTCATGCAACCGGCCGGGTATCCACGCCAGTTGACCCAATGACAGGCTTTATGATACAGCACGCACGTGCTTACCATTTCATATTGTATCATAGACAGGGGCGGATTGGGGCCGGGGACCGACCCGAGCTCCGGTGTCGGAGCGGCCCCTTTTACTGGCCGTGGCGGCCCGTTAAAGCCACCGGCCACATACAACATGATCATCATCGCTCCATGGCCGATCCAATACCCCCCGCCCCAATAATGATCAGCAGAAAAAGTTTGTTTTTAGACGAATTGGACAAAATTAATTTTTTTTTTCATTTTTTGTCCGACCAGCACTTTTTTGTCCGACCAGCCCGAACGCCCGACGGCCCAATCCGCCCCTGATCATAGATAACCCGGTCAAAACGTCAATCAGCATTAATTATCTTCCATAGAACTATAATATAGCCACTTGTGTATTCCATTGCACGTGTATTTCATATAACTACGGCCTGCTGTGTAATCCACAGAACTATGGCCTCTAGTAAGGCCTCCTGTGCATTCCATAGATCTATGGTCCCCTCTGTATTTTATAAAACTATACGGCCTCTTGCGTATTTCATAGAAATGTGGCCAGTGGCAATGTCTTAAGCTCGAGACAATTTGAAATAACGGTACGCCAACATCAAAGGTGATATATATTACTTGAAGTAGCTAAGTCTCTAACTCAATATCATCTAAAATCTCCAACATTAAAAACAAAACACGAATTATTTGTCAATTTAAATCAACATTGATGCTGTGATCTTACCGGAAAAAGTTGGGTTCCTGATATCCAATATTTAAGACAAAATAAACATTTTACCATTGGTACACGAATCGTGTACCATAATGTGTTTACAAGAAATTAATGTATGGTTTCGTTGCAATTCGTTTTAATTGTACATGGGCGTCAAATGTGGAATAACTATTTCAACCCTTCCATGGGTATCGTCAGGTGGTTGCAATAACAAAACGTTATTACAGATGTCCCCGCTATAGTTTTTCATGAAATTCAAATTAACTTCCAATAATTTAGCGCAAAAATGCGCTACCCGACGACATAACGATTAGTCTGTAAATAAATTCTATTTAACTGCCAAACATTTTACTCTACTACTACTACTACTTAGTGTTTAACGTCTGCTTCCACATCGCAGACAAGACTTAGGAGAGCCGAAGCTGATTCCTGTTTTTTAGAATATGATTTTGCAATCTTTCCATTTGGCTTTAAGCCATGGATTGGGTTTAGTGGGAAGTTCTTCCCTTTATTTATTAAAAAACATATCATTTGGTAGATGATCTCGTTTGCTTCTGGGTTGGTTGGTGTCATCGTTTGGGGTTAGTGTTTAGGTGCCAGACCCGTCTTATCGTGGCCTCCCCTTACTCCACTATCCCACTCTATGGGTTTGGTATCAGTTTTATTTACGAAATAGTGTTTAGGTGCCGAGTACGTCTGACCGAAACTCCCCCTTACTCCACTATCCTGCTTAGTTTGGTAGATGTCATCTGTGGGATTTGTGTTTAGGTGCAAGGCCCGAAGGTTCGATATTTATATCAGACTCGATCATGTCACCACGAGTACGTCTGTATGCTAGTGTTGGGAGTTTCAGCTTCTTCAGTCTTTCAACGTAACATGTCTCTTTGAATCCTGGAATAAGCTTTGTGGCTCTTTTCTGCACATTTTCTAATGCTGTGATATGTTTTACCTTATATGGGTTCCATACCGGATTTGCATATTCAAGTTGTGGACGGACTAGTGCTTTGTACAGTAGTAGAAATGTTGTTTGGTCCAAGTATGTGAAGGATCGACGTATTAATCCCATTATGCTATTGGCTTTGTTTATTTTTTCACTCATGTGGTCTTCAAAGTTTAATTTATCGTCAACAATTACCCCAATGTCCTTTTCCTTCTCTGTATATTTGAGTTTGGTGTCACACAGCTTATATTCGTATGGAGTTAAGGTTCTCGTTCCTGTAGTCAGTACCTTGCATTTGTCGGGATGGAATTTGAGTAACCATTTGTTTGACCAGTTTTCTAATTCCAGCATATCTTGTTGTAGAGTTTCCATATCCGTTGGTTCTTAAATTCAACTAAATTGTTATTTTGTGTTTCCAAAGTCAACA
Organism: Patella depressa; assembly: GCA_948474765.1. Classification (NCBI taxonomy): domain Eukaryota; kingdom Metazoa; phylum Mollusca; class Gastropoda; family Patellidae; genus Patella; species Patella depressa. The sequence goes on along the minus strand of OX419720.1, from coordinate 72,271,396 downwards.
TTTTGTAGTTATTGGTTGTTATTTTGGAGTTAATGGGTGTTATTGGGTGTTATTTTGGAGTTATTGGGTGTTATTTGGAGTTATTGGGTGTTATTGGGTAATTCGACGCGCCGAACTAGAGCGCGTGCTAATTACAAGCAGACGATACAAAATAAAGTAAAACCTCCACCGCCTATAATGGTTTGATTGAAAAACTACATGGTGACCTGTTATAATTTTAAACTATTAATATACTGACGCGCGTGCTAACCGCTAATAAGAAATAATAACACCCATATTGTGTAGAGTACTGATAAACTTAGACAAGCTGGGGTTTAACGTCCATTCGACACAAACTAGATCATATTTGGACTACCATTTGGTTCAATAATTTTCTTACGCGTATAGGGGTCTTTAGCTGTGGAAGGGAACCGCACGAGGTTGGACAGGCGACTCTATCCTTTGTCACGTACAACTGAGAATCGAAATGACGCCAATTGACTCAATGACAGACTTTATGGGGCAGCGCGCACACGGTAACCATTCAGCCTTCCACCCCCTCTCCCTGTACAGAGGAAACATTATAACGGTGTTGACGGACTATAAACATAACCACACTCGTCATCAGGCCTACTTCTGTCTTTAGTTATACATCATATTCTACCGTGATATTATTATACATTTAGGTACACGCGTGACCTAAACATAGGTTTAACGTGAAAGGAAAGTAAAAGTAGAATTTCTGAGAAATTGTATCAAGTTTTAATTATGCTGACCCTGACACCATGACGTATAAATGCAGATGTTGTCTGGTTTGATCGAGAAATTGACATTGATGTTGATTGAAACAAAGCGTTAAATATGACCGACTGGGGAAGTAAAAATATCTAAAATACAACTTGTATACAGGTTGTTTACGTATTAACAGTTGTAGCTTAATATCATGTGATCTACGGGTCAGGATAAAGCGCTTGAGATGACACGTGACGTGATCTTGTAGACTAGTAACCTGTAAGACTGTGTATTATACTGTTTGAATCGTTATGATTTTAATGTCGTGTTTTATATAAGACTAGACTAGTTAGTTGACTATTTACTCTAGTGTTTTAATCTAGTAGATTATTTAGTATATTATTCAGTGCTTGAATCGTGTGTAGTATATTATTCAGTGATTTTAATATCATATGTTATACAACTCGTGGAACAGTCTAATTTAACAACATGGCGGAGCAGACAGACAAGGAGGTGTGTAGTATTTGTTTGACTGAATATAAAACTCCCGTTTTGATAGATTGTAAGCACCGGTTTTGCTTCATCTGTTTAGAAGATTATATGAACAAAACTACTAATAAAGGCCAGTTCCTATGTCCATTATGTCGGTGTCTTATAGACGGGGGTATGGAGCGTTTTAAACCTAAACTAAACATTGATGACAATTCTACTATTCCACAATGTGATGTATGTACTGAAAATACATGTCAATATTTTTGTCGAGACTGTGATCAATATTTATGTAAATCATGTAAAACCATGCATGATAAGTTAAAATCTTGTAAAGACCATGTTGTTTGTCGATATGATGAAAAACAAGTCTGTCAACAACCAAACGAACCAATGAAGCAAAAGACACCAGCCACTTCCGTCACCCATCCGAAAGATTTCTGTCCAAACCATGAAGATGAGACAGTAAAAATATATTGTAAAGATTGTGTAGTAGCCGTTTGTTACCAGTGTCTTGTGACCGATCATAACGGGCATAATTTGTTAGATTTACAAAAGGCTGAAGTCAAACAAAATATCAAACAAGACTTAAAAACGCTGAATGATGATTTAGAAAAACAAATTACCAATATTCAGAAACATTATGATAATTTAAATAGTAAATTAATCGAAGTCAAAACCTCTACAAAAACAGAATGTGACAAAGTCGATGCACACGTGGATAAAATCTGCTCAGAATTTCGTAAAATTGGAGAAAATATTAAAAAGGAAATGCAGAAATCTAGTAAACAAGAAGAATCCAAATTTGAGAAATTAATGGAGGACATTAAAAGACTAACAGAAGATTTAAAAGCTAGTGTTAAATATTCAGTGAATGTTTTAGAAGATTCGTCCATTGTTGAAGTTTTACAAAGATTACCTAAAGTTAGACAGGAGAAAGATGAAAGTTGTAGTAGAAAATTGGATATACCTAATGTAAGATATTCAACATTTCAAGTAGCAGAGATAGATAAAACTTTGTTAAGTAATCAACTTGGTAAGATTGTAAGTTGTGATGAAAGTTGTAGTAGAAAATTGGATATACCTGCTGTAAGATATTCAACATTTCAAGTAGCAGAGATGGATAAAACTTTGTTAAGTAATCAACTTGGTAAGATTGTAAGTTGTGATGAGAATATGTATGAAGATGTTTTTAATGTTGATACTGTGTCAGGTGGTGGTAGGTATGATGGTAAACAACATGTAGTTTCAGGTTATACATGGTGTACATGTGTGGGTAAACGCCAATCATCATTTCGTGTTGGATTAAACCTGAATGACGTAGAAGATACAAGTATTACGTCATGTAAAGTTGACGTCATATTTAAAGTTATAAATAAAACAGATGATAGACAATCTGTAGTTAAACAATGTAATGGGACTGTTGAACCTGGTAGTGGTTTGTCAGGCTGTTCTACTGATCCTCTTGACTGGAAGAGACTCAGTAATCCTGTACGTGGATTTATTGATCATCATAGAAACTTTACAATTCAAACAACAATTAATAAAATAACTAACATAAACAAGACGTAAATAATTAGGTTACTGTTATTAAGTGGAAGTTAAACTCTTATATCAATGGGTCTTTTACGTGCACATAAATCTCTACATATGACCTCGGTTTGTCGTCCTATACGAACGACTATACACTGTTATGTGCTGTTGGCCGTGGAATTTCATTGATATTTTTTAGGCGTGCCCCACCCCCTTGTTAATGATACCTGGCAAGTCTCGATTATCGATTTTATTGTTATATTTGTTAATCTTTTAATCTTGATCATCCGATAGTTGATTGTGGGCGTGTCTAAAATAATAATTTATATAACATTTGATATCAAAATAAAGACCTGCAATAGGTGGAGGGGGGTGTCCCTTGTCACTGGTGCCGGATTGAGGGCCTGACAACGACAAATGTCTAGTCGCTCGGATGAGACGAAAAACAGAGGACCCGTGTATACATTGGTGTGCACGTCAAAGATCCCTTGGCAATTGGAATTCGATATAAGAGTAGATCATAGCGCCGATGCCCTCCTAGCACACTGTATGACGTTTGTCCGTCTTCATTAGCTCAGTATAGAAACGAAACAGCTGTTCAACATAGGCAGACCTAATTTATTAATAATATTTTAAAGTTAGTCGATAATTACACTCTGAAAGTCATCGTCTTAAACTTAAACCATAGTAAAATGCTTACTGTCTGCCTCCCACGACACTGACCCCGAGAAAACCCACGAGGCGACCCTACTCCTTGCGACGCACAACAGGGGATTCGAAATCACGCAAGTTGACTCATTGACAGATCTTATGATACCATTCGGCTCATCTACGCCCCCCCCCCCCGTTGCTTATGTTATATATTGGTTTCATCATCATTACACAGGAAGTGATATATATCTTCACGCTTGTTGACGTATCCTACAAACTGTAATTCAGCTATATAAATTCCAAACAATGTAAATAAATATGGTTTTAACCAACAGATGAAAATATTACTGCAACACTGTAAAAAGACTAATTAGCAAAATTGACTAAACGACACCATCTTAAATAAAAAATACCCAGTTAGATCTTTATGTAGTGTAGGACATCGAAAGCATAAAAACAAATAGAAATATAGATCTGTAGGCCTAGTTTAATTAGACTGTTCTCTATTTTGTTTCAATTTTGCATGACTCTTATTGTACTTTGTCTAGTTACATTTTTTTTATACTCAAAAAGGTGACAGGTCAGAACCCAAATCTTGAAATTTTGGACTACTATGGAAATCCTTACTATGGTCGAGGTCGATTTGGAATTGTTTGACCGTGCCATCAATTTGTGAACTTGACAGAAATCAATTTTGATGTTGTGGTAAAGCTAGTTTCATTTTGTTAGTATTGTTTTATTTAAAGTCTATAGACGTATAAATAGTCGAGACTATAAATACACCTAGGTCACTGTAGTTATATATAGTGAGGGAATGGATATTTGATAACTGCATGAATAGTATGTTGACAGAACCTTTCTAAAGTTTTATAATAATATTGCTATCTGCCATATATTATGTTCAATTTTATAACTTAATAGAAATCCATGTCTAGTTATTTAGCATACTATTAATGAGTTGATATCCATATTATATAATCTATTTTGTTGGAGATGTAACATAATACATTGTCTAATATTATTGAGAATTATTATCTCCCATTAGTTAAATATCTGAATTTGAATATATAGCATGCAATTATAATTTATATGCATATCCTATGACTTATTAAACATAACTAGATTATACTTCTGTATGTCAACTTAACGATAAATCACATTGTGTCCATCTGTTAAATAATGTTGCATTTATATGGTTGACATAAGGAACATATAGTTTATAAGTTTGCATGCGATGGGAATTAATTCTCTCATACATTGCCATCCTGTCGAGACGGCCAGGCGAACGTGTTACCCAGCACTAGTACCCCGGGCCAGTTGTTCCCACTGGGATAACCTTCTCCAGGGTCGAAGCGAAGCTCTAGTACACCAATAGTTCGTGGTAATTGCTCCTAGAGCACACATAGATCTTAAACTGCTTGCAGTTTAAGCAAAGATTACAGCCTTTAGAAAAAGTCCATTAAAACTTACCTGTATATATGTTATAATACATAATAAAACTTTATAGTTTTGTACAGTTTTGTTCCGTTTGTTCTAAGAGAGGGAGAGTTGAAAATAGCGTAACTACTTTTTAGCTAGTCCGCCTTCTCCTCTGAAGAAGCTCTACTTTAAAACGGCTTGAGGTCGGCCGATAGACCACTGGTGGCAGAGAAAGGGGTGTGGGTCCTGATCAACTAAATTGCAACAGAACTCCCTCAAGCAAATAAATTGCTGCTCAACTTGTTGGCTAATCGCTACAATATCTGATTACCCGGTGCTGCTCAACTATACCAACAATATTATTTATATTTGAAATATATAAATAAAGCTGTTTCGGGATATTTTACTGTGTGTTCATTTGAAAACTAGGAGGCGGGTAACAATACTCCATGGATAACTTTGTCAAATTTTACTCGATCCTTTTTAAAATGTTGTAATGGCTGAACAGGTAAATAAGTATATCGTAATTAATTTTTCCTCCACTAAAATATGTAATTTATCACCGTTCTCACCTGTAATTTATCACCGTTCGTTCTCACCTGTAATTTATCACCGTTCTCACCTATAATTTATCACCGTTCTCACCTGTTATTTATCGCTCTTCTCACCTGTAATTTGTTTACAATGTTGTTGGATTAAAGATGAAGTTTGTATGATAATAAATGTGTATGTTTATCATATTACTTGTTGATTCATGTAGGAAATTTACAGCAAAACTCAAAACTTAGTATAACATGTTACCTGTCCGTTGATTAAAATATTATTTAGCAATGGGAGGAAACCAGAGGACCCAGATAAAAAAACCCACGAGGTTGGAAAGGCGACCCTACACCTTGTCATATGTAACCTGGGAATCGAAACCACACCAGTTAACTCAATGACAGTCCGTATCATTGCTACGGGAGATGTGTAACAAACTGTTAAATATACGGGAAGTGATGTCACCTCATTATGGCTACACTTGACAAATATAGTTCAAGGCGTAATTCGAGTGCTAGACGTATTGTGCAATGCATCGGAAAAGAAATGTTTGTGACAATGACGGCCATTGGGTTAACTTATGCAACAAATCACCAAATTTTCACCACTTATTTGCTGGGACGAGATGAAACAATTTTCGTGGCTAAATGACTGCCTAAAAATAAAGCTGACAATTTCTGCTATTTTTGGTTCAAAATTCAAAAGAACATAACTTGAAAGGAATATTTTTTTCTGTTGCAGCAAAGACTTTGATCGATCTGTAAGATCAGTACATCTATAACTAAACATGTATACTATATTATTAATCTTATCATAAACACATGCCATACCCATTCAGATGACTGTTATATTTAATAGAAGTTTTGACAAGGTTTCAACGTCAAGGTGACCCACAAAGTGCTGATCCCTATCTTTTACACCATCTTTTGTCTTACAATATTTTTTTTATTTTAAAATTAAAACGCGTGGAATATAATAACAACACGTACTATAAACAAACAGGATCTCCTTTTCTTCATGAGCGAATAGTTTCCGATCACCGATTAAGACCCCTACGCGCAAGCGAATTATTGAAATATGGTTGAACCATGAGTTAGTCCCTAAATGGCCTAGTTTGTGTTGAGTGAGAGGGAGATAGAGAGAGATACTAACATATAATTCAATTTTATTTCAATTATTCGCTTACGCGTAGTGGTCTTTATAATAACAATAAATTTTAACATTCTAAAATTCATTTAAACAGATACCAATTGATTAAAAATGAAATATTCTAGTGAAAGCGTTCAGTAGATTAATTTAAATGACACAAATTAATTTGAAATTCAGTGGTATGAAATGCCGTTCCATTTTGGTAGTGATAAGAAAATTAATTTAGAATTAATTATTTTGACATGCAATCGTATGAAAATAATCAAAATTATATTGAATAAAAAGTACAACTAGGAGTATATAATTGTAATAACCATTAATAACCATTACCTTTCTAACTGAGAGGGGGAGGGGCGGTGAATGGCCGCCGAATGGTTTGCACCTGCGTGCTGTATCATAAAGCCTATCATAGAGTCAACTGGTGTGGTTCTCAATCTCCAATCCCCGGTTGTATGTGACAATGAGTGGGGTCGCCTGTCCAACCTCGTAGGTTTGCTCCAACTGCTAAAGACCACTACGCGCAAGCGAATTATTAAAATAAAATTAAAACCATATGTTAGTCCCGAGATGACCTGGTTTGTGTCGAGTGGACGTTAAACCCCATCTCTCTCTCTCTCCCGTCCTGTCCTACTGGTAGAGCAGGAGCCCGGGGATTCAACCTTGCTGAAAATAGACTAGTCTCTTTCTCTCTCTGTGAGATTGCGTGAAACACGTACATCGCCTATAGATAAGTTCCTAAACTTTTTGTCTTGGTTTGTGCATGTAAAAGTAGCCTACCCATGGCAGTTTGAATACTAGAGTAGACTAGCTGTAGGGCTGATGTAGGGAACGATTTCCCTCATAGCAGACTTGTGTGTCGTATGTCGTATCTATACAGAACAGCAGGACGTTGTGTTATAGATACTACCCTATGTCAACTGGTACCTGTCACTCAGACCTGCCTGTAGACCTATGTCAATTGGTACCTGTCACTCAGGCTTACCTGTAGCCCAAAACACGTCCTGGATGAACTAATTTTATTTCACAGTTTTGTAATGTTTGTTGCTAGGGCAGACCCGGCGGAGTGGGGGGGGGGCTTTAGCCTCCCTAATAATTTGGTTGAAAGTACTCTTTTCTCCAGGTTATTGCGGCCTCTGGACCCCCGTCTATAAGGACCAAGGATGGAAGCCCCCCTTCCCACCAAGAATTGACTAGGGGATTAATTTGTAAATGTTGCCCCCCCCCCTGTCAGTGGATCCGGCGTTCACAATTGTTTGTGGAGCTATAGTCAGCTATAGACTTAAAATTTTTACACAGCGTTTAAGGCCATGAGACGAAGATGCCTATTGATTTCAACAATTTCCGATAATTATTGCCTGAAATATGGCCTTTGATCAGTTTGAAAAATCTTATAGATACTCTGAGATAAGATCTGGATGACTTGAAAATGGATACACAGTTAGGTCGCGGACTGGGGAAGATGGCTCATTTTTGACCTCTCGCTAAAACTCCTCGTGCTGCCTATTTAATATTTTAACTTGATAGATACAGCAAAAGTAGTGTTAGCAAGCACGCATCATCGGTCAGCGTGTAAAATATTCACAAAATTATCTGAATAAGAATTATATTTGTTCTCGCCATGACACAAACATGCTACGCGGTTAAGTAATTAATGATTATTATATAGGACACTGTACACCAAATATTTGTACGCCGTCAAGGGCCGGGGCTATTTTTATACGCCCACATCGAAATGTGGTCGTATATTGCGTCGCCCCCGTCTGTCGTTCACAATTTTTGTGAACGCTGTAGAGGCTAAAGTTAATATCCGAGTTATTTGTGCCAAGCTAAGACATGGCTCCCTCAATACAAGTTAGTTAGTTCTGGGTTCGTTAACATTAAAATGTAGGTACTAGATATGTAAGAAGCAGAATAAAAGTATTCTAAGATGTTAAACCAGTGTTGTCATCCAGAACGTAACATAAAGACCCAATACTGCAATACATGCAGACATAGGCGTACGGGGCCGAACTTGTTTGCGGGGGCCAGCATACTTTCCCGACAAATATATTTCTTTAGAGTCCGCGGAGCCGCGGGCGGCGAAGCCGTCCACCCGCAAGCGCCGGAGGCGCGAAGCGTCCGACGGGGGGGGGGGGGGGGCTCCCCCAGAATATTTTGAAAACCAGACGGCCGTAGACGCGATTTCCAGGCATTTCGAATACTTTCTATTAATTTGGGGTAGTAAATTATGTCAGTTGCAGCATAAAAACTGGTAAAAAGTCATCTTTAAAATACAAACTCTAAAACGCGGCTTTTTTTCAAGTTTGCAATTTTTGGGAATATGTTCCGGCATTTTCTGGCGACCAAGTGCATTTTCTGGTCGCCGTACTAGGGGCATTTCTCTAACTCGTGTCATGGATTTCAAAATTTTAGGCGATGTCATTTAGTGAGCAATTTCAAAATTTTCTGTTCTACAAAAAGTTAGTGGGTCCGTTTTCTTCCCCAAAGGCCTTCTTCTGCCTTAACGATCTGGACCCTCCTGTTATAACTTTATTCTGACGAAGACGTATTTTAACGACGAAGAGAGAAGATGAGCCACCGTGTTTTAAAGTGATATTTTACATACAAGGACGTGTTTATGTTTTTATCGTTTAAATCGTTAGTTATACGGGTCGTTTTACATTGTCTATTTCACATTTAATAAAATGAGATATTCAAAATACAAACTATTTATAAACACTCCGTTGATCTGTTTCTAGGTGATAAAGTTAAACTATTATACAAAGATTGTGTAGCTATTTATCAAGTGTTGACAGCAATGATTTATATGTTTATTATGAAGGACCATGATATTATTCCCCAAGGAATTAATAATATTCAGGTTATTGCATGTTGTTAATTCGATATCGTATCATACACTGTTAAAATAGGTACAAGTAAAAACAGTGGTAAGAAGTGTAAACTTTACACCACAACTACTAGACTGGTTTAGAACGTTAAAGTCAGGGGTTGATAATATACCTATAATTTACACCACAGCTATTTTTTAAAGAACGTTAAAGTCAGTAGTTTGATATAATTTAATCTCTATAAACCAGGGAGGTAGAATGAAAGTGTGTAGAACCTCCATCACGTCTTATTTTAACTTAAATATAGCGCTTTATAAAACGTCTATAGCTTTAATGTATGAAACACATCTATAAGAGACTATGTGCAGAGTTTTGTGTTTCTGGTATAATTCTTAAATTAGGTCTGAGAATGGTTTGTGAAACCGGAGGACCTGGTAGTGTAGTACGGAGGACCTGGTAGTGTAGAACGAAGGACCTGGTAGTGGGACATAACTCTAGCAGTAATATATTCTATTGGAACATAACTCTGGCAGTATTGAATTATATTGGAACATAGCTCTTTTTTGTTTTTAAAAACACTAAAAGAAAATTAATGTCTCATGCAGATGCCAGTTAACACTTTGCGGGAATTGTCGATGGTACTTTTCTTGATAAATTCCAGGTAGACGGTAAAATTGCCAGATATGTTACCACAGTCGCAAGACTTTGAAATGGCTACGGCAAGTGATTCTTCACGAGAGTGTGGGATAGATTTAAGAATTTAGGGGAGAGGTTACGTCTCCACAAAAGCACTGATGGTATCCACCATATGCATTAATTGGTCCGTCAGCAGGTCGACAAACCTGAAAATATAGTCCACCTAATGTTTTTTGATGGATTATATATCTTCAGTACGTGTAGAGTAATAGAAGTACACTACACGCAAAACAAAAATCTACAAGATGAACCTGCGGACAAGACAGAAAACAGATATTGCAAAACAAATAAAAATAAGCAAATATCAAATCAGATGATGTCACCGTGGCACCCTTGGGGTACCGGCATCCCAACTACGGTCAACTACTGTAGGCGTATAAATGTCGATGTTATATTGGACATAGCCGTAAACTCAAACACCGCTGAATCCATATGTACAGCAATCTCGAGTTCTTGTGGCAAATCTTAGATGTTATGGATGTTTCCACGTCAATTGTTCAAGTGAGTCGGGGTGGGCGGGGGTATATTTCATGTATTATCAGAGAAGCCAGGTCAAAACGTCAATCAACCAGAAGCATTAATTATATCTAATAGAACCATGGACTTCTGTGTAATTCATAGAACTATATAACTCCCTGAAAGGCCTCCTGTGTATTCCATAGAACTATGTTCCCCTGTGTATCCCATAGAAGTATAGTCCCCTGTGTATCCCATAGAACTATGGAACCCTGTGTATTCCATAGAACTGTGACCTATGGCAATGTCTTAAGCTCGAGACCATTTGAAATAACGTCACGCCAACATCAACGAATAAGGTCACATCTGCATTTTAAATACATACATATTAAAATGTCTCGCACTCGACCATTACACTACATATAACACATAGTAACATTGTGAATAGAGAGCGTGCTAATCACAAGCAGACGACACAAAATAACGTGAAATCTATATTTGATTCAAGAACTACCTGGTGACCCTGGTGTCCTATATCTAATTTTAAACTATTAATATACTGACTCAAGTGCCAATTGCTAATAAGACATGATAATACATTTATTGTGTACAGTACTGATAACCTTAGACAAGCTGTATATATACTGAGCGCCATAGAGAACGCATCACTTAGGTTTTCGTATAACAAAATATATGTAAATATTCAAATGGGGACACATCAATAACAACACATTTGTAACTGTTGACAATTACGTCTGATATTGATCCCCTAATTGGGGGGTGGGGGCAGCGTTAGTCGTTCGTATGAAACGTGCACAAGAACCTGTTAGTACAGAATTGAGTAGGACTTTGAACTCCATTTCATTTAGTAACAGTTGTAATATCTCTATATGTTAGTCCCAAATATCCTGCTGGTTTATATCTATATATTAGCCCCAAATACCCCTGGTTTATATCTATTTATTAGCCTCAAATACCCCTGGTTTATATCTATATGTTAGTCCCAAATACCCCTGGTTTATCTCTATATGTTAGTCCCAAATAACCTGGTTTAAGTTGAGTGGATGTTAAACGTCATCTGTTGTCTTCTATCGAATTCCAACTGTGCACATATTACTTTGGTTTGTCGTCCCACCCGAACGACTATACACTGTTCTGTGCTGTTGGCCGTGGAAATTCATCGAGATTTTTTAGGTGTGCCCCACCCCCTTGTTAATGATACCTGGCAAGGAACAAAGTCTCGATTATCCATTTTATTGCTATATTTGTTAATCTTTTAATCTCGATCATCTGATAGTTGATTTTTGGTTTGTTATGGGAAAATATGACATTGACACCAATACGATAATAATAAAAGTTGGTTTTCTGAGAAACTGTAGGACGTTTCTTGACCTTGACCCCAATAAAATAATAAAAGTTGAATTTCCGAGAAATTGTAGCTTACATTAACCCTGACACCATGACGTATAAATGTAGATGTTGTCTAGTTGATCGATAAATTTACATTGATTGAAACAAAACGTTAAATATGACTGACCAGGGAAGAAGAAATATATCCAATATCCCTTGTATACAGTTTACGTATTGTGCATGGTTTGTTTACGTATTAAAATACTCTCTTTAAAACAAACGAGTAGTGTGTACGTATGTCTACGTCATCTGGAAACGATGATGTCATCATACATAGTCAATTGTTTTATTATCTCAACAAGGACCTGACTGACAATACGTTTGTTTGTCTTCTGTGTGCCCCCCCCCCCTTCCCTGCCTTGTCTGGCATTCTGTATATTGCATCGTGTCCGTATATTTGTTTTCTGTGTGACCCCCCCCCCCCACCAACATGCACATACTTTTAAATATGGGGTTGGTTAAATAAAAGTAAACCATTAGAATAAATAAATATATTTTATTATCATTTATACAATATTATATATTTAATGGCGGACTTTTACAAGCGACACCACTACATCTAGATAAATTAAAGAGTTCCTGTTTTAAAATGGCTATTAATTGTTGATCAGTTGTATTTACTATATTATCGAACTCATGGGGATCTTTATCAAGGTCATATACTTCTACAAAATTCTGAAAAACAAAAACAAATGGAATGACTAATAGAACTAGAGACAGTTTTATTTATGTTAGAAATTCGACAGCTTGGCATGATAGTAGGTAGCCATGGGGGTGGGGCGTGGCTTGGTGTATTTTACATACAGGGTAGAATTACCCATCGTAGAGTAGAGATGTATTTAAAATAATAGGCTGCTTTAGATTAATAATTGATAGGCCTACTTACAGAGTAGAGAGAGATATTTATAATAATAGCCTGCTATAGGAGGATGGCGGATAGGCCTACCTTGGTTAGTAAATAAACTTACTAGTAAATCTTCTAATTGACAGTATTTTTATAATTTTTCCCCTGTCCAATAACTCTGAGATAGGCGTAGGTATTATTCCACGAATCTTGACATTCACAATGAGAATGACATACCTGTAATTATAGTACATGTATACACCGATCACTCGTGGTGTCCGGGCGTACTACTCTGAAACTTTAAACAAAATACTATATCCTGATGAAAACCATAGAAATCTCTGGTAGATATATTACTTGTCACAGTCTTACCTCAATTGTTATAAAGGTGTAAAAATATAAACAATATGTTGTCAAATAAGGTGTCGCGAACAAATGCTGGTTTCTTGAATGGGATCGCAACCAACAAAATGATGGCAACCGCTGCTATAGACGAAGATGGATAGCAGGAAACAACTGAAAAATAAAACTTATTAAAAAGATGACTTACCATCATGCCTTGATTATAAAGTTGTGGACATCCTGGATTATCAACCAAATGTTCGACCAGAAAGTTCTCCATGGTGACGACGTCTGTACTAGAATCAGACATCAATATGGGAATCATGGAAACACCATCCATCTGTGATGGTACAGATTGTCCGGATAGTTCCACGAACGTTGGTCCTAGGTCGATATTCATCACTGGTGCCTGGAATATCATAATAAAAATAACTTTACTCGACAAAAAATAAGTCATTTCGGAACTTACATAGGTGTTGAATTTTATTTCACTAATTTGCTTGCGCTTAGGGACTTAGCAGTGGGGGAATGCGGAGGAACGTGAAAAACACACGGGGTTAGACAGACGATCTTACTCCTTGTCACGTACAAGCGGAGAGTCTACTGACCATCAACATGCACTACCCTATACACGACACCCATCATAACTATATACTTACACTACTGACTTGTCTACCGACCATCAGCATACACTATCCTATACATGACACCCATCATAACTATATACTTACACTACTGACTTGTCCTGGTTTAATACCCGGTCCACTGATCATCAGCGGTACTCTGACGTCAAACTCATACAACTGTCGTTTATCATACGGCATGGAAAACTGACCTGTAAAATTGAAAACAAAACTAACTTGAAAATTTAACAGAAAACTATCTTCGAATCTCTTCTGGTGGCAATTCCCCCCATGGTTACCATCTACAAGGCAGTTTTGACCCCCCACCCCGTGTCATGCCCAAGGTTCAACTCCTTGTTGTTCGATCCTGGTGTTGGATATCAGCGTTGGCCTAGAAAGTTCATGGGTATTTTCCAGTGTGGTTCCCCCTTGATACTGATGTAGGATGGGGGTCTGGCAAGGGACAATAAATAGTCCTTCAGATGGGACGAAAAACCGAGGTTCCATGTATACAAATTTATGTACATGTTAAAGAACCCTTGACAGTTTGAGTTGGAAATAAGATTAGCTTACACTATTTAGGAACAATTTCCCTCATAACACAACATATTGCTTATAAACACACAATGGAAGTTTAAGGCACCCCAGAAGGTTGGTTGTTATAATGTATGTATTTGAACTATTCGTACTAACCTCCAATATTCCATATACTGTGTATTTACACGCTTCGAGGGCAGCAAATTTAAAACTGAAACTGGTTTGGTTTCTGGTTTGGCTACCAAAATGATCCAGTCGTTGCCGGTGTTAATTGGTACTATGATACTTTTAAACGTCGAAAATATCTTCTGAAAATATTTTTTAAAAAAGTATTATGGTATCGTGTAGAGAGCCTTTGTTGTAACACATAAATATTATGTTATGGTAAAAAGCACAGTTGTAATCAAGTGTTCGTAATATTAGATAGAAATATGGAGAGGTCATAACGGGAGAGAGAGAAATGGGATTTAACGTCCACTCGACACAAACTAGGTCATTTTGGGACTAACATATGGTTTAATTGTATTTCAATAATTCGCTTGCGCGTAGGGGTCTTTAGCAGCGGGAGGAAACCGGAGGATCCGGAGAAAACCCACGAGGTTGGCATCTTATTTGGATATTGCATACTTTATAGAATAATGGTTTGACACTTTATAGAATAATGCTTGGATCGATAACCTCAACGGCCAGCATGTATTACCTTTTATTAGTGTGCTTCCTAGTTAGTCATTAATATACAATAAAAATAATAAATATTTTCGCATGAACAAAAATATTTACTTGCCATTTGGTTTTGCGGACCAAAACCGAAATTCCCATTGGACAATTATTCGAAGATTGTTTTACATGGGCTTTATTTGCAGTTTGGGGGTTTGTTTTGGACAAATATGCAAAATGTGGTGACAGCAATTTTATCCTCTGAGTACAGCAAAAAAAAGAGAAGCTCTTCTATTTTGACATTTGCGCGAGTCGAGAAAAGCGAGCGCTATCACTCGCGTCAAACATGAAACAATGCTATCATAATTGTTGCAGCAGATCTGCGCCACAGTGTTTGGCACTGGTTGATCATTATGATTATGGTATTGAAAACTGCATTGAGACCCCATATTTTCTATTTGACAGGGGGTGACCAAAGCGTATCATTGCGTTCCCTCAGTTATAACTCAGTCGGATGAATGCAGTTTCTCCGTTCATAACCATAGATGTAATTTTTCGAAGCACAGATTTTTCATCACGAAGTACATCCATATCTGTAGGCAAGTTAAAATAGGCTACGGACAACTATAACACATGTTTTGGTTTTATGGAATTTATAGACATGGTACAACTAACATGATGGCTCAGTGAGTAAGATGTTGGCTCGCCGAGCTTAACGTTCCATGTTCGATCCCCGAACCGAACAATAGACTTTAAATCATTGGGAGGAAATCCCAAGAAACTCTTCAAATATAGTTCACAATGTTTACATTCCAACTCCATTTTTCGGTAAATGTCATCTCTGCTTCTTGTTTCTTCTTTTTAGTCTGAATCTTTATTTCGGCTATCGAGAATTCTACAACAGCCCAACGTCGTCTGTCAGATTTCGGAGAGTGTGTCGTACTCTTACCACTTCTGGAACTACGAGTGCTTTTGGCTTTAGTCTGGACATCCAAATTTCTGTTTTTAAATTAAACTGTCTAGGGAACCCCGGTATTCTTTCTGCAGTAATATCATACAGCGCAGTGTCTTCGTTAGGAACGGTCTCGTCTTGAAGTGTTAGATATTCAATTTTACTCAAAGTTTTAGTAAATTCGATTCTGTGGACTTTAAGGTCTATCAAGATTTTATTAATATCAAGACTTTTAATTTATCAAAATGTGTTTTTATTTCTGTGAGGAATTTGTCAATGAAGGCCGCCCTAACCGTGAACGTCTACCTTTCTCTTAAGACGGAATAGTGGTCTAGTGAGCAAGAAAATTTAAAGGAGCGTCAAAATATAATATCACACCTTGTGTCTTACAGTCAATATACGTCATAAAGTACTCTTTATATATAGTTTCTTTTATTTTCTTTTATAATACTTTATACCTGTTTCTATTGACTTGTTTAACAGAAGTAACCCATGACAACAATATGTTGAGACTACTAAGATATAGGACGATTCAATGTTTAATGATACAATGATAATTTCAATTTTATTACCAACCCTTTTACAATATTTGAATGAAATATTCCCCCACAGGGTGTTAATCTGTTTTCAGTTTCTATACCAATTCAATATAACATTTAATACATGTCTTGTCATTATTCATTCTTTACAATTTATTACGATATTCGTGTATCTTAAATAATACAGTTCAAAGGATCAAAATATTTTATACAATCAACATTACACGTAGACCTAAATATATTTTTCAAGTGCGTTAGATAATGTCCTGGTCTCGTAAAGCTGATATCTGAACCTGGAACGATGCAACGCCCAGATGTTTAATGGTTTGGGGAACTCTTTGTGCAACACCTCAAACACATGTCGTTAATCGATTGCCTAACTGTTACAGTCAATCGGAGCATAGCAATTACGGGGGTGGGGCCTATAATCTCGGGAGGGGATTAAAAGAAGACATTAAATCAATTGATGGTCAGTGAGGTCCAGACAAGGACGAAGAGAGTCCAGTCCAGACCGAGTCCAGGCACGAGACGAGACGGAACCAGGGAGAGCGCCTGGGAGTTATTTGTGCCAAGCTAAGACATGGCTCCCTCAATACAAGTTAGTTCTGGGTTCGTCACCATTAAAATGTGGTTACTAGATATGTAAGAAGCAGAATACAAGTATTCTAAGATGTTGAAGCAGTGTTGTCATCCAGAACTGACAGTATAGTTCAAATTATCTGATGTTCACTCCCCCCCCCCCCCACAGTCCTTACTGGTATACCTCAACTGGCAGTATAGTTCAAATTATCTGATGTCGACTTGTTCACCCCCCCCACTCCTTACTGGTATACCTCAACTGACAGTATAATGAAATAAAGTTCAACGTGGGTACTGAGCGAGACTTCCCTTTCTACATGTTATTATCTGGAGAAACAAAAAATCAGCCCACGTCAGTGGTAACAAGGGACTCGAAGAACGTGGCTAGACTTCTTGCGTATTCCGCCGAACATAACTGATTAGTAATTATTGTGTTGGGTTAAACGTCCACTCGACACAAACTAGGTCATTTCGGGACTAACATATGGTTTAATTTTATATCGCATAATTGGCTTGCGCGTAGGGGTCTTTAGCAGTGGGAGGAAACCAGGGGACCCGGAGAGAACCCACGAGGTTAGACAGGCGATCCTACTCCTTGTCATGCAACCGGATATTCGAAAGCACGCCAGTTGACTCAATGACAGGTTTTATGATATAGCACGCACGTGCTTACCATTCGGCCACCCCCTCCCTTCAAGTGATGGGGGGGGGGGTATATTTCATATTGTATCATAGATAATCCCGGTCAAAACGTCAATCAGCATTAATTATCTTCCATAGATAGCCTCCTGTAAGGCCACTTATATATTCCATTACACTATAGTCTCCCGTGTATTTCATATAACTACGGCATGTTGTGTAATCCAACGAACTATGGCCTCTTGTAAGGCCTCATGTGTATT
Organism: Patella depressa; assembly: GCA_948474765.1. NCBI lineage: Eukaryota > Metazoa > Mollusca > Gastropoda > Patellidae > Patella > Patella depressa. The sequence goes on along the minus strand of OX419720.1, from coordinate 72,253,539 downwards.
CCATAGAACTATGGTCCCCTCTGTATTTCAAAGAACTATACGGCCTCTTGCGTATTTCATAGAAATGTGGCCTATGGAAATGTGCAGGAGCCATGCTAATCTTCTCTGTATCGTTCCAATTGTAGTATCTAATGTTTGACTGCGATATCACTTCTGTGGAAGCGGACGTTAAAACACCAGGTAGTAGTAGTAGGGCATTATAATGGGCATTATTTCCCAGGCATTAAAATACATACATATTAAAGTCTCACACTCGGCCATGAAACTACACATACCACATCGTACAGTTGTAACTATAGAGCGCGTGCTAATTACAAGCAGACGACACGAAATAAAGTAAAACTACCACCGCCTATAATGGCTTCATTCGAAAACTACCTGGTGTCCTATTTCTAATTTTAAACTATTAATATACTGACTCACGAGCTAACAGTTAATAAGACATGATGATACCCTGATAAACTTAGACAAGCTGTATATATATTGTACAGAGGAGAGAGAGAAATGGGATTTAACGTCCATCCGACACAAACTAGGTCATATCTGGACTACCATTTGGTTCAATAATTTGCTTGCGCGTAGGGGTCTATAACAGTCGGAGGGAACCGGAGGAACCGGAGAAAATCCAGGAGACTAGACAGGCGACCCTATCCCTTGTCACGTACAACTCACGCCAGTTGACTCAATGACGACCTTATTTTGCAGCGCCCGCACGGTAACCATTCAGCCATCCAACCCCCTCTGTACAGAGGAAACATTATAACGGTGTTGACGGACTATACACATAGCCACATTCGTCATCAGAACTACTTCTGTCTTTAGTTATATATCATAGTCTACCGTGATAGTATTATAAATCTCACTGTAAAACATTTCTGTTAAAAAACGGGAAAATTACTGTATAAATTTACAGAAATGAACTGTAAAATTACATTACGGGTAATTAGTCATAAAATAACGAGCAATTTACTGTAATCTTGTAGTTTGCGTGCATTTTTAGTAAATTAACGGCATTTCTGTAAATTTACAGCACATAACATATTAACACCAAAATACCCGTAGCATAAAGTGTATATAATATAACCTATATACAAACAAGAACAATGGCTGAGCGTGTCTATTAGTAGATAAAGGTATGCTTATTCTACTGCTGTTCAGGGTAACAAGATACCAAAATTACACCCTCGATATTAAACGTGCATTATATATAAGCTAAATCTGCCTATCACAGGTATATTTTTCTGGCTTCAAATGTTATATAAATTAGTATTTAGACATTATGGGGAGTCGTGGTGGCTCAGTGAGTAGGACGTTGACTCGCTAACCTTCAGATCCCGTGTTTGATCCCTGCGTTGGCCGAGAAGGTTTATCAGGATTTTCCGGTGTGGTTCCGCCTTGTCAGTGGTGCAGCCGTGCGGGAACGAGGGCCTGGCAAGGGACAACGTATTGTTGTTCGGATGGCATGAAAAACCGAGGTCCCGAGCACACCTTGGGGTTGGCAGTTGGAATTCGATTTAACTTTCCCTCAAAGCATATTATTGTATGACGTATGTCCGTCTTCATTAGCCCAGTCGGAGTTGAACAGTAGGACATTAAACCCCATTTCATTTAGACAGTTATTTACATAACAAGCCCATAATCAGCTCTCTAGAACATCTGATGGCTCCAATTTTATGTAGATTAGAACACCACGCCCATTCAATAATTAAATCACTAAACTGTTAGTTGTTGGATAATCGAAACTTCGTTTATTATCGTGGGAATATGTGCTTTGGCAATCGAGACTACGCTTATAACTATTATAGCGAGAATGATCATCGATTTATTTAAATCTTACATACAGTAATGTATCTTTAATCTGTAAACATGTATTAATTGATTATCTTGTTGGGGCAATTATTTTAAAATAAGCCTATGTTTCCGATTAGGCCTACGCAGTTAAATTCAAGATAACACCATCCTGTAAGCTTACAATTATGTTTTCTGAATTGGTTTAATTTCCCACTATTATAAGACATTTATTTGCGGGCCTCGTATTACTATTAGTAATAGTAATGTCTGACTCTGATGTTCTCATGCCGACGTATTTTTATCGTAAAGTAAAATCTAAATCAGCAGAGCATGTCATCAAAGTTTAACCATTTTATGTAATACACATATAGGCCTACGCATAATTAAAATTCATTTGATAAACACTATTTCCATGACAAAATTATAAAAATTATAGGCCCGGCCCAGAGCGATAAGTCCTACAAACTGATGGAGTCTACGTTAAGGCAGATTCTCTACTGTCACGAAATCTGTTGAATTTGTCCGAATGATCAGACGTCCTGACCAATCCGTTTACTTCACGGAAATCATGGTAAGTAACAATATTGTTTTAAATTATCTTCCATTCTAATATCGTATTTACGTCATCGCGTGTAACATATTAGACCTACCGATTTCTATAGTAGGCCTACCGTATTTCAGAAATCGGTGATTAGACCTAGGAGAACGCTAGATCGGAGACGGTCCTACGCATTTCTTTACCTTGATATAAGCGGCCCGTGCATTCGGAGTACTTCGTTTGACCGAGTGTTTGGTTTGATTTTACTCGTGAATATCAATCAGATCAGACGACCAGAAATCATAAAATCTAAATCAAATTGAAAAGTAAAATCAAATCTAGAAAAAAAAATCGTAATCCACTTACAAAGGAACGTCGTATTTAGATTGAAATTAAATGGAAGTTAAAATCAAAATAAAATGAAATATAAAATCAAACTTTAATATTACCCCATAATGCCTTGCGGTTTGGCAGAAATGAACAAAGGAACGTCATACCAAAATTGAAATTAAATGGAAGTTAAAATCAAAATAAAATGAAAAATAAAACCAAAATTTACTATTACCAAATGATGTGTTTCGCTATGGCAGAAATGACCTAATTGAACTATGACCTGTGTTGACACGCTTTACTTTCGATATAGGCCTAATTGTCCATGTAAATCGTTTCTAATCAATTAGATTTTATTAAATTAATCAATGGAATCTTAGCTGTAACGAAAACCCGTATTACTTAATGCTCCACGTAGGCCTATCATTCTTTATTTATAAATAATAATAATAAAAAATAATAATAAAATAAATAAAAAAAATTGTTGAACTTGAAAATGAAATAAAATTAAAATCATACTTATAGTGAAAATACAAGTTTCAAAATAAAATAACATGCAAAAGTCAAGAGCAAAATCAAATCAAAATAAATTTCATATTAAAAATGGAATTAAATGAAAGTTCAATTAATATTAAAAATGAAGATTCTTTGTGGTCTATCGAATTGTGCTGGGTATGAAGATTGTGATCTATCGAATAGTGCTGGGTAGGCTAGGCCTATTGTCACTGCAGTCACGATACGATACGATTCATATCACGTACGATTCTTAAACAGGTCAATATTTATCATGGAAACAACAGGACAAATGAATAATTGATATTTTTAGCTCTGCTGAGTTGGCAAATCGAGATTATTCTGGTTGAATCCAAACCAAAGGTAATATATACTTAACGGGCAATTCCATGAGCTCCATTTAACGTTTTGCTAGTTCCGTTTCAATGAGAGAGATATAAATAATTCTAATCATTAAAGGGACAATAACACTCTTGCTGGCTTGGCAGCTCTAGAAAATAAATAATAGTCTTATTCTAAGTACCAGATGTTTATGTGTCCTACCTGTTGTGTAAATTATCCATTAGGCCTACATGTCCAGAGGGTTCGAAAATATTTTAAAATCCAAGTCACATTTGAAAAGGTTTACGTTAACCTTTTCAAATCATGTAGTTGAATTTTTCCAATTTTTTAAATTAGGTGTGTTAGGATGAAATTTGTATCATCAATTTATTTGAATATTGTAAAATAATGCAATTTGTTGACCAGAATAAAGTTTGGGACGTATTATTCAATTACAACAAGAGTGTTATTGGGGCTTTAAATTACCTTAATATGCTACTAGGGTTGATTTGCAAGTAATCCGATGTTTAAGCACCTGTTCCATATATTCTGGGGAGGGTCTATGATGTTTAAGCACTTGTGCCTTATATTCTGGGCGGATCGATTATGAAACCACCGAGAGTAAGAGAGAGAGAGAGAGAGAGATGGGGTTCAATGTCCACTCGACACAAAGTAGGTCATAAGGGTCCCTGGGCATGGAGCCATCCCCCCCCCCCTTAGAAGTGTGCTATAGCTGGGTGTCCTGATAATATTGCAGTTAGAATACGGATTTAGAAATTAGGTTCCAATCAAATCTGACGAGTGTGTGTTTTTTTTTTATTAATTTCATCTCCGCTGCTGGTATGAAAAACTGGATTTTCGGTAGCTTCACTACATCACAACCAGCCTTTCTTGCAACTTACGGTTAGCAGAATAGCCAGGGCTATATCTCATTCAGATATCAGTGACCCACTTGAACTAAAATAGTTTAAAATAGTTATACGGTTGAGGCTCTTCCATTGGCGATCTCTGCAATAGCAATACAACGATCTTTTTTCTTATCAATGCTTAATGCCTGCTGACTACTGGAGCAGAAAATATGTTCCAAAAGGTGACAAACAGATGCATTTTAATAGCCCCTCCCTTTTTTTTTTACATGGGATTAAGTTATGAATAAGTAATGACAATAGTGCTTTATAAATATCTTTATTTTTCATTCTCACTCAGTTAGAATCAAAGTTGTCAAGCTCCAAAGTCTCAACCAATCATATGTTTTGAGTTTCATTAAAATCAGATATAAGTCGTGACGTCTATAGGATAACCTACTAAAAACACGAAGTTATGGGGCAATTTGTGCGAATATCAAAAGGAAAAAAGATCTTTGCGATACAAACATATGTACCAATCATATTTTAAATTATCAGATTAAACACGATTTTTCGTACAATCTGACTCCATAATACATTAAGTTAAACATACATTATGCAAGAGCTAAAAAGAGCTAAATCTGCCTTTAATTAGACATTAATGAACTTATCCAGACCATAATCAACTCTCGATGGGATCGCTAGCCTGCCTGAGATGTTTATTGGATTACGTTCCGATTTCCTGTCCGACTTCCATTCATAATTAAATCAAAAAATGGATAATCGAGACTATGTTTTTTTATCATACCGACTTAAGTAATTTTTAACTATTATAGTGATAATTCCCAGCTCTTTATCTATTCTCCCATAATTTATCTTTAATATCAAAAGGAACCAAGATCTTTGCGATATAAACATATATACCGAAACATGTAACAGTTTCATCAAAATCGGAGCTCTAGGTGGTCAACAATCTAAAAATGCGATTTGTTGTACAATCAGGGGCCATAATCCAGGAAGTTACGGTCCAATATGTGCAAACATCGAAAGGAACAAATGTGCTGATTCATCTTCATCCACTTTTGGATCATCTATTAAGCAGATCTTGTTTAGATTAACTGAAATGATTTATAAATATTAAACATAAAAACATTAGTATTTAACCCTGTGTTTCATAAAAATTGTTTGCTGTGTGAACTCTTCAAATGAGAATTGATAACAAATGTTCTAAAAAAAGATACAGCATATCATTGTGCTTGGCATTTCAGGGTCATAGGCCATCATTGTTAAATCTTGATACATGCACCTACTTATACAAGACTATAATATTGTCCAGGGGCGGATTGGGGCCGGGTACTGGCCCGGGCTCCCGTGTCGGAGCGGCCCCTTTTACTGACTGCGCAGCCCCTGGAAATTTTGAAAAATGAACCCCAAATATGCGATTTAGTGGAATATCTGATTATAATCTCTATGAAATAATATATCCCGACCTGCAAGTAATTTGCAACCATTAACCTGTGAAATTATCATATCGTCATATTATTAATTAACGTATTATCATTGTATCGTCAAGAGTCAAGAGAATTTAATTGTGTAAAAAAAAGGGACTAGTTCAGAAAATTTTGACCATTTGACCTATGAATCCGATGAAATTTTCCGATGAAATTCGGAATCCCCTATTATAGTATACTTGACAACCGCGTCTATATTTCCAATTTGTAAAGAGGGGCTGGAGAACCGCGTGTATATATCCGGTAGTTGGTCGTTAAAGCGGGAAAAGCAGAAAGACATAATAAGGTGTAAGGCCAAATTGCAGTAGTTGTACAAGGCCTACAACTAAGTATTCTTGGAAATTATAATACAAGCGGCCATTCTAACTGAAATATTTTCCACACTGTTAATGTCACATACGGTGGATGAGTCGACTATACGTTAAATACGCGTGTCATGAAGATGAAACATAGCCTATGCCAGGCTTTAGGATGCTATAGGCCTATCTTTTCATATGAATGTCAACATTCACATTGCAATTTTTCCACAGCAGAAGCTGTTGCTTTCAATACTTTATGCAAATGAACTTAATGTAAAATTTAATTGCAGTGGTGAAGAGTTGTGTAGTTATATCAAGTCTAACACATATGCTGCATTTAAATCGCACATGTTTAGAAAATTAGAGAACACTATAAAAAATAATGATGGGGTCATAAAAGTAGGCATAATTTTGCCACTAACTAACAGTAATTGTAATAGTATTAATAATAGTAATAATACTGGTACTCTGATAGGCCTACGCCTAATAATATTAATTCTAATGTTAATTTTTCTGCAATAGGCCTGGTTGTAAAGCAGAGATTTTCCTAACATTTCAAAAAAAGTTTTGAATCCCAGAACCTAAAGCTCTAAAGGGGGGGGGGGGAGGAGGCAAGCAAATGGTTAGCATGTGTGCGCTGTATTGTAAGCCTTAAGGTTAAGGCCTGTCATTGAGACAACTGCCATGGTTTCGAATCACAGGATACTCCGGTTTCTCCCAATGCTAATGACCCCTACCCGCAAGCAAATTATTGAAATAAAATTGAACAATGTTAGTCCTATGGACGTTAAACCCATCCCCCTACTCTCTCTCTCTCTCTCTCTCTCTCTCTTATCTTGATATTCAGTTCACTTGGTGAGAATACATCCTTAGTATATGTATGTTTATTTTGTAGAGTCTTCACTCAGTTAAAGATGCAGTGGAGTTTATGGTTAAGGCGGACAATGTGGTTCTCACTATTGTGGATAGTTTCATGAAAGCATTTACAGTTTTCTTTACCTACTTTTATATATTTAATATTGTCTAAACTGATTCGGTGGCTTCAAGTTCAACATTGGAGTTTTTTCAAAGGTACATGTTCATTTAATGAATATAATTATATACTTTTGAAACATCCCTGGCAACTTATTAGTACAATGTAATAGTGAAAAATGTTTAGTTTAGGGGAAAAGTCTATACTTTTATTGATATGAAATGGTCAAAAGAGTGGTTTAATGGAAGCGCTGTACATTTTCTGTTCACTTTTATACTAAAATTAGTATGACAAAAATTATAATAGCCAGAATTTCATGTATGGCAGAGGGCATAAGTTGGGATTCCATCAGGACCACATAAAGGGCATGATATATCGACACGCTTCATTGGCCATAGTTTTGATCTGGATACTATCATTTCCCGCCCTGCATGATAGCATTACCAGTTAGCTTTGTTAGTCAAAGTGTTATCCTGGAACATCTGGCTAAGTTGGTAAGATGCTGGCTTGCTAAACTGGAGGTTGGGTGTTTGATCCCTGCATTGGCCGAGAAATTTCTCCTTGTCAGTGATGCAAAACGGAGAGCCTGACAAACACAGCTGTCTAGTCTTGAATGGGACAAAAAAAACCGAGGTCCAGTGTGCTCAATGGCGTGCACGTAAAAGATCCCATGGCAGTTACAATTCGATATAAAAGTAAACCGTGGTGCTGCTGCCTGGGCAAAATTTCCCTCATAACACACATCTTCATAGCCCAGTTTTAGGAGCAGAAAAGTAGGCCTTTTACCCCCCATTTCATTTCATTTATACATTTGCCAGTGGACGGTCTTCTTAAACATACTTTGTTTTGTAAATTGCAGATGTATGATTGGATTAAACCCTGGATCAGGCACTAAAGGACGAAAACGGTGAAGAACATCCACCAGTAGCAAAGTTTTAAAGCTTATCAATGATGTATCTGCTTTTGAATGGATTACCACCATTTAAAGACAATGTGATAGTTTTACTGTTGTTTGTAGTTATTTGTATAACTTGTTCATGATAAGTAACAAGAAATTAAGTAATTTCTTTTCACTTCTGGTTCTTCAAGGGTTGAATTTTTAAATTAATTTTGCTGCCCAACTGTATTAGCACGTGACCTAAATATAGGTTTAACGTGAAAGGAAAGTAAAAGTAAAAATAGAATTTCTGAGAAATTGTAACAAGTGTACTTATGCTGACCTTGACGCAATGTCATATAATGTAGATGTTGTCTGGTTAGATCGACAAATTTACATTGATGTTGATTGAAACAAAGCGTTAAATATGACCGACTGGGGAAGTAGAAATATCTCAAATACAACTTGTATACAGGTTGTTTACGTATTAACAGTTGTAGTTTGATATCATGTGATCTATGGGTCAGGATAAAGCGCGTGAGATGACACGTGACGTGATCTAATAGTCTAGTAACCTGTAAGACTGTGTATTATACTGTTTTAATCGTTATGATTTTGATGTCGTGTTTATATAAGACTAGACTAGTTAGTTGACTATTTACTCTAGTGTTTTAATCTAGTAGATTATTTAGTATATTATTCAGTGTTTGAATCGTGTGTAGTATATTATTCAGTGATTTTAATATCATATGTTATACAACTCGTGTAACAGTCTAATTTAACAACATGGCGGAGCAGACAGACAAGGAGGTGTGTAGTATCTGTTTAACTGACTATAAAACTCCCGTTTTGATAGATTGTCAGCACCGGTTTTGTTTCATCTGTTTAGAAGATTATGTGAACAAAACTTTTAATAAAGGCCAGTTCCTATGTCCATTATGTCGTTGTCCTATTGAAGGGGGTATGGAGCGTTTTAAACCTAAACTAAACATTGATGACAATTCTACTATTCAACAATGTGATGTATGTACTGAAGATACATGTCAATATTTTTGTCGAGACTGTGATCAATATTTATGTAAATCATGTAAAACCATGCATGATAAGTTAAAATCTTGTAAAGACCATGTTGTTTGTCGATATGATGAAAAACAAGTCTGTCAACAACCAAACGAACCAATGAAGCAAAAGACACCAGTCACTTCCGTCACACATCCGAAAGATTTCTGTCCAAACCATGAAGGAAAGAGAGTAAAAATATATTGTAAAGATTGTTTACTAGCCGTGTGCTTGAATTGTCTCGTTACTGATCATAACGGACATAATTTGTTAGATTTACAGAAGGATGAAGTCAGACAAAATATCAGGCAAGACTTAAAAACGCTGAATGACGACTTAAAAAAACAAATTACCAATATTCAGAAACATTATGATAATTTAAATAGTAAAGTAATTGAAGTCAAAGCCTCTACAAAAACAGAATGTGAGAAAGTCGATGCACACGTGGATAAAATCTGCTCAGAATTTCGTAAAATTGGAGAAAATATTAAAAAGCAAATGCAGAAATCTAGTGAACAAGAAGAATCCAAATTAGGTAAATTAATGGAGGACATTAAAAGACTAACAGAAGATTTAAAAGCTAGTGTTAAATATTCAGTGAATGTTTTAGAAGATTCATCCATTGTTGAAGTTTTACAAAGGTTACCTAAAGTTAGACAGGAGAAAGATGAAAGTTGTAGTAGAAAATTGGATATACCTGATGTAAGATATTCAACATTTCAAGTAGCAGAGATTGATAAAACTTTGTTAAGTAATCAACTTGGTAAGATTGTAAGTTGTGATGAGAATATGTATGAAGATGTTTTTAATGTTGATACTGTGTCACGTGGTGGTGATGTGTATGGTAAACAACATGTAGTTTCAGGTTATACATGGTGTACAGGTGTGTATAAAGGCCAATCATCATTACTTGTTGGATTAAAGCTGGATGACGTAGAAGATAAAAGTATTACGTCATGTAATGTTGACGTCATATTTAAAGTTATAAATAAAACAGATGATAGACAATCTGTAGTTAAACAATGTAATGAGACTGTTAAACCTGGTCGTAGGTCAGACTGTTGTACTGATCTTATTGACTGGGAGAGATTCAGTAATCCTGTCAGTGGATTTATTGATCATCATAGAAACTTTACAATTCAAACAACAATTAATAAAATAACTAACATTGTACGGGATTAATAGGTTACTGTTATTAAGTGGAAGTTAAACTCTTATATCAATGGGTCTTTTACGTGCACATAAATCTCTACATATGACCTCGGTTTGTCGTCCTACACGAACGACTATACACTGTTTTGTGCTGTTGGCCGTGGAATTTCATCGATATTTTTTAGGCGTGCCTCACCCCCTTGTTAATGATACCTGGCAAGTCTCGATTATCGATTTTATTGTTATATTTGTTAATCTTTTAATCTTGATCATCCGATAGTTGATTGTGGGCGTGTCTAAAATAATAATTTATAAAACATTTGATATCAAAATAAAAACCTGCAATAGGTGGGGGGGGGTCCCTTGTCACTGGTGCCGGATTGAGAGCCTGACAACGACAGATGTCTAGTCGCTCGGATGAGACGAAAAACAGAGGACCCGTGTATACATTGGTGTGCACGTCAAAGATCCCTTGGCAATTGGAATTCGATATAAGAGTAGATCATATCGCCGATGCCCTCATAGCACACTGTATGACGTATGTCCGTCTTCATTAGCTCAGTATAGAAACGAAACAGCTGTTCAACATAGGCAGACATAATTTATTAATAATATTTTAAAGTTAGTCGATAATTACACTCTGAAAGTCATCATCTTAAACTTAAACCATAGTAAAATGCTTACTGTCTGCCTCCCACGACACTGACCCCGAGAAAACCCACGAGGCGACCCTACTCCTTGCGACGCACAACCGGGGATTCTAAATCACGCAAGTTGACTCATTGACAGATCTTATGATACCATTCGGCTCATCTACGCCCCCTCCCCCCCCCCCCCCCGTTGCTTATGTTATATATTGGTTTCATCATCATTACACAGGAAGGGATATATATCTTCACGCCTGTTGACGTATCCTACAAACTGTAATTCAGCTATATAAATTCCAAACAATGTAAATAAATATTGTTTAAACCAACACGATGCGTCATCAATTTATATAAACAGATGAAAATATTACTACAACACTGTAAAAAGACTAATTAGCAAAATTGACAAAACGACACCATCTTAAATAAAAAATACCCAGTTAGATCTTTATGTAGTGTAGGACATCGAAAGCATAAAAACAAATAGAAATATAGATCTGTAGGCCTAGTTTAATTAGACTGTTCTCTATTTTGTTTCAATTTTGCATGACTCTTATTGTACTTTGTCTAGTTACATTTTTTTATACTCAAAAAGGTGACAGGTCAGAACCCAAATCTTGAAAATTTGGACTACTATGGAAATCCTTACTATGGTCGAGGTCGATTTGGAATTGTTTGACCGTGCCATCAATTTGTGAACTTGACAGAAATCAATTTTGATATTGTGGTAAAGCAAGTTTCATTTTGTTAGTATTGTTAGTAAAGTCTATAGACGTATAAATAGTCGAGACTATAAATACACCTAGGTCACTGTAGTTATATATAGTGAGGGAATGGATATTTGATAACTGCATGAATAGTATGTTGACAGAACCTTTCTAAGTTTTATAATAATATTGCTATCTGCCATATATTATGTTCAATTTTATAACTTAATAGAAATCCATGTCTAGTTATTTAGCATACTATTAATGAGTTTATATCCATATTATATAATCTATTTTGTTGGAGATGTAACATAATACATTGTCTAATATTATTGAGAATTATTATCTCCCATTACTTAAATAGCTGAATTTGAATATATAGCATGCAATTATAATTTATATGCATATCCTATGACTTATTAAACATAACTAGATTATACTTCTGTATGTCAACTTAACGATAAATCACATTGTGTCCATCTGTTAAATAATGTTGCATTTATATGGTTGACATAAGGAACATATAGTTTATAAGTTTGCATGTGATGGGAATTAATTCTCTCATACATTGCCATCCTGTCGAGACGGCCAGGCGAACGTGTTACCCAGCACTAGTACCCCGGGCCAGTTGTTCCCACTGGGATAAACTTCTCCAGGGTCGAAGCGAAGCTCTAGTACAACAATAGTTCGTGGTAATTGCTCCTAGAGCACACATAGATCTTAAACTGCTTGCAGTATAAGCAAAGATTACATCCTTTAGAAAAAGCAAAGACTATAAACTGCTTGCAGTTTTTAAACAGATACAGCCTTTAACTGCTTGCAGGTAATGAACAGTATAGCTTTAAGTTATTACACAGAAACAGAACAGATCACAGAACGGCTTGAACTGGGACAGTTCGCCTCTTTAAAAATAGTTAAGAGTTTTTCCCGGTCCATTAAAACTTACCTGTATATATGTTATAATACATAATAAAACTTTATAGTTTTGTACAGTTTTGTTCCGTTTGTTCTAAGAGAGAGAGAGTCGAAAATAGCGTAACTACTTTTTAGCTAGTCCGCCTTCTCCTCTGAAGAATCTCTACTATAAAACGGCTTGAGGTTGGCCGATAGACCACTGGTGGCAGAGAAAGGGGTGCGGGTCCTGATTAACTAAATTGCAACAGAACTCCCCCAAGCAAATAAATTGCTGCTGAACTTGTTGGCTAATCGCTACAATATCTGATTACCCGGTGCTGCTCAACTATACCAACAATATTATTTATATTTGAAATATATAAATAAAGCTGTTGCGGGATATTTTACTGTGTGTTCATTTGAAGACTAGGAGGCGGGTAACAATACTCCATGGATAACTTTGTCAAATTTTACTCGATCCTTTTTAAAATGTTGTAATGGCTGAACAGGTAAATAAGTATATCGTAACTAATTTTTCCGCCACTAAAATATGTAATTTATCACCGTTCTCACCTGTAATTTATCACTGTTTTCAACTGTTATTTATCACCGTTCTCACCTGTTATTTATCACTCTTCTCACCTGTAATTTGTTTATATTTAGATTCAAATTGTGACGGTAAACAATGTTGTTGGATTAAAGATGAAGTTTGTATGATGATAAATGTGTATGTTTATCATATTACTTGTTGATTAATGTAGGAAATTTACAGCAAAGCTCAAAACTTAGTATAACATGTTACCTGTCCGTTGATAAAAATATTATTTAGCAGTGGGAGGAAACCAGAGGACCTGGAGAAAAAACCCACGAGGTTGGAAAGGCGACCCTACACCTTGTCACGTGTAACCTGAGAATCGAAACCACACCAGTTGACTTAATGACAGTCCGTATCATTGCTACGGGAGATGTGTAACAAACTGTTAAATATACGGGAAGTGATGTCACCTCATTATGGCTACACTTGACAAATATAGTTCAAGGCGTAATTCGAGTGTTAGACGTATTGTGCAATGCATCGGAAAAGAAATGTATGTGACAGTGGCGGCCATTGGGTTAACTTGTGCAACAAATCACCAAATTTTCACCACTTATTTGCTGGGACGAGATGAAACGATTTTCGTTTCTAAATGACTGCCTAAAAATAAAGCAGACAATTTCTGCTATTTTTGGTTCAAAATTCAAAAGAACATAACTTGAAAAGAATATTTTTTTCTGTTGCAGCAAAGACTTTGATCGATTTGTAAGATCAGTACATCTATAACTAAACATTTATACTATCTTATTAATCTTATAAACACCCGCCATACCCATTCAGATGACTGTTATATTTAATAGAAGTTTTGACAAGGTTTCAACGTCAAGGTGACCCACAAAGTGCTGATCCCTATCTTTTACACCATCTTTTGTCTTACAATATTCTTTTTATTTTAAAATTAAAACGCGTGGAATATAATAACAACACGTAGTATAAACAAACAGGATCTCCCTTTCTTCATGAGCGAATAGTTTCCGATCACCGATTAAGAACCCTACGCGCAAGCGAATTATTGAAATATGGTTGAACCATGAGTTAGTCCCAAAATGGCCTAGTTTGTGTTGAGTGAGAGGGAGATAGAGAGAGATACTAACATATAATTCAATTTTATTTCAATTATTTGCTTGCGCGTAGTGGTCTTTATAATAACAATAAATTTTAACATTCTAAAATTCATTTAAACAGATACCAATTGATTAAAAATGCAATATTCTAGTGAAAGCGTTCAGTAGATTAATTTAAATGACACAAATTAATTTGAAATTCAGTGGTATGAAATGCCGTACCATATTGGTAGTGACATGCAATGGTATGAAAATAATCAAAATTATATTGAATAAAAAGTACAACTAGGAGTATATAATTGTAATAACCATTACCTTTTAACTGAGATGGGGGGGGGGGAATGGCCGCCGAATGGTTTGCACGTGCGCGCTGTATCATAAAGCCTATCATAGAGTCAACTGGCGTGGTTCTCAATCTCCAATTCCCGGTTGTATGTGACAATGAGTGGGGTCGCCTGTCCAACCTCGTAGGTTTGCTCCAACTGCTAAAGACCACTACGCGCAAGCGAATTATTAAAATAAAATTAAAACCATATGTTAGTCCCAAGATGACCTGGTTTGTGTCGAGTGGACGTTAAACCCCATCTCTCTCTCTCTCCCGTCCTGTCCTACTGATAGAGCAGGAGCCCGGGGATTCAACCTTGCTGAAAATAGACTAGTAAATAGACTCTCTCTCTCTCTCTCTCTCTCTGTGAGATTGCGTGAAACACGTACGTCGCCTATAGATAAGTTCCTAAACTTTTTGTCTTGGTTTGTGCATGTAAAAGTAGCCTACCCATGTTAGTTTGAATACTAGAGTAGACTAGCTGTAATGCTGATGTAGGGAAAGATTTCCCTCATAGCAGACTTGTGTGACGTATGTCGTATCTATACTGAACAGCAGGACGTTGTGTTATAGATACTGCCCTATGTCAACTGGTACCTGTCACTCAGGCCTACCTGTAGACCTATGTCAATGGGTACCTGTCACTCAGGCCTACCTGTAGCCCAAAAAAGGTCCTGGATTAACTAATTTTATTTCACAGTCTTGTAATGTTTGTTGCTAGGGCAGACCCGGTGGAGTGTGTGTGGGGGGGGGGGGCTTTAGCCTCCCTAATAATTTGGTCGAAAGTACTCTTTTCTCCAGGTTATTGCGGCCTCTGGACCCCCGTCGATAAGGACCAAGGATGGAAGCCCCCTTCCCACCAAGAATTGGCTAGGGGATTAATTTGTAAATGTTGCCCCCCCCCCCCCCCGTCAGTGGATCCGGCGTTCACAATCGTTTGTGGAGCTATAGTCAGCTATAGACTTAAAATTTTTACACAGCGTTTAAGGCCATGAGACGAAGAAGCCTATTGATTTCAACAATTTCCGATAATTATTGCCTGAAATATGGCCTTTGATCAGTTTGAAAAATCTTGTAGATACTCTGAGATGAGATCTGGATGACTTGAAAATGGATACACAGTTAGGTCGCGGACTGGGGAAGATGGCTCATTTTTTGCCCTCTCGCTAAAACTCCTCGTGCTGCCTATTTAATATTTTAACTTGATAGATACAGCAAAAGTAGTGTTAGCAAGCACGCATCATCGGTCAGCGTGTAAAATATTCACAAAATTATCTGAATAAGAATTATATTTGTTCTCGCCATGACACAAACATGCTACGCGGTTAAGTAATTGATGATTGTATAGGACACTGTACACCAAATATTTGTACGCCGTCAAGGGCGGTTAAGTAATTAATGATTATATATAGGACACAGTACACCAAATATTTGTACGCCGTCAAGGGCCAGGGCTATTTTTATACGCCCACATGGAAATTTGGTCGTATATTGCGTCGCCCCCGTCTGTCGTTCACAATTTTTGTGAACGCTGTAGAGGCTATAGTTAATATCCGAGTTATTTGTGCCAAGCTAAGACATGGCTCCCTCAATACAAGTTAGTTCTGGGTTCGTTAACATTAAAATGTAGGTACTAGATATGTAAGAAGCAGAATAAAAGTATTCTAAGATGTTAAACCAGTGTTGTCATCCAGAACGTAACATAAAGACCCAATACTGCAATACATGCAGACATAGGCGTACGGGGCCGAACTTGTTTGCGGGGGCCAGCATATTTTCCCGACAAATATATTTCTTTAGAGTCCGCGGAGCCGCGGGCGGCGAAGCCGTCCCACCGCAAGTGCCGGAGGCGCGAAGCGTCCGACGGGGGCGGGGGGGCTCCCCCAGAATATTTTGAAAACCAGACAGCCGTAGACGCAATTTCCAGGCATTTCGAATACTTTCTATTAATTTGGGGTAGTAAATTATGTCAGTTGCAGCACAAACTCTAAAATGCGGCTTTTTTTCAAGTTTGCAATTTTTGGGGAAATGTTCCGGCATTTTCTGGCGACCAAGTGCATTTTCTGGTCGCCGTACTAGGGGCATTTCTCTAACTCGTGTCATGGATTTCAAAATTTTAGGCGATGTCATTTAGTGAGCAATTTCAAAATTTCCTGTTCTACAAAAAGTTAGTGGATCCGTTTTCTTCCCCAAAGGCCTTCTTCTGCCTTAACGATCTGGACCCTCCTGTTTTAACTTTATTCTGACGAAGACGTATTTTAACGACGAAGAGAGAAGATGAGCCACCGTGTTTTAAAGTGATATTTTACATACAAGGACGTGTTTATGTTTTTATCGTTTAAATCGTTAGTTATACGGGTCGTTTTACATTGTCTATTTCACATTTAATAAAATGAGATATTCAAAATACAAACTATTTATAAACACTCCGTTGATCTGTTTCTAGGTGATAAAGTTAAACTATTATACAAAGTTTGTGTAGCTATTTATCAAGTGTTGACAGCAATGATTTATATGTTTATTATGAAGGACCATGATATTATTCCCCAAGGAATTAATAATATTCAGGTTATTGCATGTTGTTAATTCGATATCGTATCATACACTGTTAAAATAGGTACAAGTAAAAACCGTGGTAAGAAGTGTAAACTTTACACCACAACTACTAGACTGGTTTAGAACGTTAAAGTCAGGGGTTGATAATATACCTATAATTTACACCACAGCTATTTTTTAAAGAACGTTAAAGTCAGTAGTTTGATATAATTTAATCTCTATAAACCAGGGAGGTAGAATGAAAGTGTGTAGAACCTCCATCACGTCTTATTTTAACTTAAATATAGCGCTTTATAAAACGTCTATAGCTTTAATGTATGAAACACATCTATAAAAAACTATGTGCAGAGTTTTGTGTTTCTGATATAATTCTTAAATTAGGTCTGAGAATGGTTTGTGAAACCGGAGGACCTAGTAGTGTAGAACGGAGGACCTGGTAGTGTAGAACGGAGGACCTGATGGTGAGACATAACTCTAGCAGTAATATATTCTATTGGAACATAACTCTGGCAGTATTAAATTATATTGGAACATAGCCCTTTTTTGTTTTTAAAAACACTAAAAGAAAATTAATTTCTCATGCAGATGCCAGTTAACACTTTGCGGGAATTGTCGATGGTACTTTTCTTGATAAATTCCAGGTAGACGGTAAAATCGCCAGATATGTTACCACGGTCGCAAGACTTTGAAATGGCTATGGCAAGTGATTCTTCACGAGAGTGTGGGATAGATTTAAGAATTTAGGGGAGAGGTTACGTCTCCACATAAGCACTGATGATATCCACCATATGCATTAATTGGTCCGTCAGCAGGTCGACAAACCTGAAAATATAGTCCACCTAATGTTTTTTGATGGATTATATATCTTCAGTACGTGTAGATTAATAGAAGTACACTACACGCAAAACAAAAATCTACAAGATGAACCTGCGGACAAGACAGAAAACAGATATTGCAAAACAAATAAAAATAAGCAAATATCAAATCAGATGATGTCACCGTGGCACCCTTGGGGTACCGGCATCCCAACTACGGTCAACTACTGTAGGCGTATAAATATCGATGTTATATTGGACATAGCCGTAAACTCAAACACCGCTGAATCCATATGTACAGCAATCTCGAGTTCTTGTGGCAAATCTTAGATGTTATGGATGTTTCCACGTCAATTGTTCAAGTGAGTCGGGGTGGGTGGGGTAACATTGTGAATAGAGAGCGTGCTAATCACAAGCAGACGACACAAAATAACGTGAAATCTATATTTGATTCAAGAAGTACCTGGTGACCCTGGTGTCCTATGTCTAATTTTAAACTATTTGTATACTGACTCAAGTGCTAAATGTTAATAAGACATGATAATACATTTATTGTGTACAGTACTGATAACCTTAGGCAAGCTGTATATATACTGACCGCCATAGAGAACGCATCACTTAGTTTTTCGTATAACAAAATGATCCTGTAAACATATCTTTTTTATTTTGCTTCTTATTGTGAAAAATATTCAAATGGGAACACATCAATAACAACACATTTGTAACTGTTGACAATTACGTCTGATATTGATCCCCTAATTGGGGGGTGGGGGCAGCGTTAGTCGTTCGTATGAAACGTGCACAAGAACTGGTTAGTACAGCATTGAGTAGGACTTTGAACTCCATTTCATTTAGTAACAGTTGTAATATCTATATATGTTAGTCCCAAATATCCTGCTGGTTTATATCTATATATTAGTCCCAAATACCCCTGGTTTATATCTATATATTAGCCTCAAATACCCCTGGTTTATATCTATTTATTAGCCCCAAACACCCCTGGTTTATATCTATATGTTAGTCCCAAATATCCTACTGGTTTAGTCTCGAATACTCTGGATTATTTATATGTTAGTCCCAAATACCATGGTATATCTCTGTATATGTTAGTCCCAAATACCATGGTTTAAGTTGAGTGGATGTTTATCCTCATCTGTACGCTTAATTCTTTAGTGGCATTTAGCGATAGGAGACATAACAGAACTAACACAGTTATATGGGAAAACAATAAATGTCATTGTGCTTGATAACGATAGGAGGATACTTATCGAAACGTCGTGCCTGTTTATAATAAATCAGTGATTGTTTTCCCATATAACTGTGTTAGATCTGTACGCTTGTATCGAATTCCAACTGTGCACATATTACTTTGGTTTGTCGTCCCACCCGAAAGACTATACACTGTTCTGTGCTGTTGGCCGTGGAATTTCATCGATATTTTTTTAGGCGTGCCCCATCCCCTTGTTAATGATACCTGGCAAGTCCCGATTATCGATTTTATTGTTATATTTGTTAATCTTTTAATCTCGATCATCCGATAGTTGATCGTTGGCTTATTATGGGAAATATGACATTGACACCAATACGATAATAAAAGTTAATTTTCTGAGAAACTGTAGGACGTTTGTTGGCCTTGACCCCAATACAATCATAAAAGTTGAATTTCCGAGAAATTGTAGCTTATACATTAACCCTGACACCATGACGTATAAATGTAGATGTTGTCTGGTTGATCGATAAATTTACATTGATTGAAACAAAACGTTAAATATGACTGACCAGGGAAGAAGAAATATATCCAATATCCCTTGTATACAGTTTACGTATTGTACATGGTTTGTTTACCTATTAAAATACTCTCTTTAAAACAAACGAGTGGTGTGTACGTATGTCTACGTCATCTGGAGACGATGATGTCATCATACATAGTCAATTGTTTTATTACCTCAACAAGGACCTGACAATATTTATGATTTCTGTATATTTCTGTATCGTATGTTTGTCTTCTGTGTGCACCCCACCCCCTTCCTTGCCCTGTCTGGCATTCTGTATATTGTATCGTGTCCGTATATTTGTCTTCTGTGTGCCCCCCCTCCCTGCACTTACTTTTAAATATGGGGTTGGTTAAATAAAAGTAAAC
This sequence comes from Patella depressa, assembly GCA_948474765.1. Taxonomy (NCBI): domain Eukaryota; kingdom Metazoa; phylum Mollusca; class Gastropoda; family Patellidae; genus Patella; species Patella depressa. The sequence goes on along the minus strand of OX419720.1, from coordinate 72,233,587 downwards.
CATTAGAATAAATAAATATATTTTATTATCATTTATACAATATTATATATTTAATGGCAGACTTTTACAATCGATACCACTACATCTAGATAAATTAAAGAGTTCCTGTTTTAAAATGGCTATTAATTGTTGATCAGCTGTATTTACTATATTATCAAACTCATGGGGATCTTTATCAAGGTCATATACTTCTACAAAATTCTGAAAAACAAAAATAAATGGAATGACTAATAGAACTAGAGACAGTTTCATTTGTGTTGGAAATTCGGCAGGTTGGCATTATAGTAGCCTGTCAGGGGTTGAGGGTGGGGCGTGGCTTGGTGTATTTTACATACAGGGTAGAATTACCCATCGTAGAGTAGAGATGTATTTAAATAATAGGCTGCTTTAGATTAATAATTGATAGGCCTACTTACAGAGTAGAGAGAGATATTTATAATAATAGCCTGCTATAGGAGGATGGCGGATAGGCCTACCTTAGTTAGTAAATAAACTTACTAGTAAATCTTCTAATTGACAGTATTTTTATAATTTTTCCCCTGTCCAATAACTCTGAGACAGGCGTAGGTATTATTCCACGAATCTTGACATTCACAATGAGAATGACATACCTGTAATTATAGTATACACCGATCAATCGTGGTGTCCGGGCGTACTAGTCTGAAACTTTAAACAAAATACTATATCCTGATGAAAACCATAGAAATCTCTGGTAGATATATTACTTGTCACAGTCTTACCTCAATTTTTATAAAGGTGTAAAAATATAAACAATATGTTGTCAAATAAGGTGTCGCGAACAAATGCTGGTTTCTTGAATGGGATCGCAACCAACAAAATGATGGCAACCGCTGCTATAGACGAAGATGGATAGCAGGAAACAACTGAAAAATAAAACTTATTAAAAAGATGACTTACCATAATGCCTTGATTATAAAGTTGTGGACATCCTGGATTATCAACCAAATGTTCGACCAGAAAGTTCTCCATGGTAACGACGTCTGTACTAGAATCAGACATCAATATGGGAACCATGGAAACACCATCCATCTGTGATGGTACAGATTGTCCGGATAGTTCCACGAACGTTGGTCCTAGTTCGATATTCATCACTGGTGCCTGGAATATCATAATAAAAATAACTTTACTCGACAAAAAATAAGTCATTTCGGAACTTACATAGGTGTTGAATTTTATTTCGCTAATTTGCTTGCGCTTAGGGGCTTAGCAGTGGGGGAATGCGGAGGAACGTGAAAAACACACGGGGTTAGACAGACGATATTACTCCTTGTCACGTACAAGCGGAGAGTCTACTGACCATCAGCATACACTGCCCTATACATGACACCCACCATAACTATATACTTACACTACTGACTTGTCCTGGTTTTATACCCGGTCCACTGATCATCATCGGTACTCTGACGTCTAACTCATAACAGCTGTCGTTTATCATACGACATGGAAAACTGACCTGTAAAATTGAAGACAAAACTGAAAATTTAACAGAAAACTATCTTCGAATCTCATCTGGGGGCAATTCCCCCGATGGTTACCATCTACAAGGCAGTTTTGACCCCCCCCCCACGGTTACCATCTACAAGGCAGTTTTGACCCCCCCCCCCACGGTTACCATCTACAAGGCAGTTTTGCCCCCCCCCCCCCAAGTGTCATGCCCAAGGTTCAACTCCTTGTTGTTCGATCCTGGTGTTGGATATCAGCGTTGGCCTAGAAAGTTCATGGGTATTTTCCAGAGTGGTTCCCCCTTGTCACAGATGTAGGATGGGGGTCTGGCAAGGGACAATATATAGTCCTTCAGATGGGACGAAAAACCGAGGTCCCATGTATACAAATTTATGTACATGTTAAAGAACCCTTGACAGTTTGAGTTGGAAATAAGATTAGCTTACACTATTCTGGAACAATTTCCCTCATAACACAACGTATTGCTTATAAACACGCAATGTATGTATTTGAACTATTCGTACTAACCTCCAATATTCCATATACTGTGTATTTACACGCTTCGAGGGCAGCAAATTTAAAACTGAAACTGGTTTGGTTTCTGGTTTGGCTACCAAAATGATCTAGTCGTTGCCGGTGTTAATTGGTATTATGATACATTTAAACGTCGAGAATTTCTTCTGAAAATATTTTTTAAAAAGTATTATGGTATCGTGCAGAGAGCCTTTGTTGTAACACATAAATATTATGTTATGGTAAAAAGCACAGTTGTAATTAAGTGTTCGTAACATTAGATAGAAATATGGAGAGGTCATAACAGGTTACTCAATATAGCAATCTCAATATGTCTTACAACGTGTTACAATATCTGGAATGACATCATGTTTGTACATATCATTAACATCAAATGATCTTCACTTAATATTGAAAACAAGCAACAAAGTCTACGGGCCTGACACTAGGTTACAAAGAATACATATGCAAAGTCCCAAGATGATCCAATTTAAATTGTAGACTGTATACAATAAACATAAAACACAAATAATTGGCGGGGCTGTGCACCGGGGTGTCTAGACATAAAACCAAAATGAATAGTACGCACCCTTGGGCTAGAAGTAATATCGATATACGCCAAGTCTCCAGATGATCCACAAGGAGAGAATGATCCAAGAGAATGACGGTCACAAAATTCATTAAAACGACGAATACTAACGGAGTGATCCATGAAGAATATCGAGTAAGATTAGGCGGATTATCATCGCGGTAATCAATTAAACAGCCCGGACAAAGTTTACTTCTCGCACACAGATTACTCATAGGACATTAGACGGAGATATCGTGTATCGTTCAAAAATGTTCGAGTCGTGGATTTGGGGGGGGGGGGGGGGTGAATATCCCTGTAAGCTCCCGCTTTGTCGAGGCGTTTGTACCAGGATCCAGAGGACAGGAATTATTTGATATAGGTGTAAACTCAAACACCGCCGAGTGGATACGTGCACCTGTATCGAGTTCTTGTGGCAAATCGCAGAGGTTATCGACCTTTCCACATCAGTTGATATGCGCATGACTTGTTCAGGTGATGGGGGGGGGGGGGGGGGGGGTATGTTTCATATTTTATAATAGAGAAGCCAGGTCTAAGCGTGTATTCCATAGCACTGTGCCCTGTGTGTATTTAATAGAACTATGGCACCCTGTGTATCTGGAAATTCATCGAGATTTTTTAGGCGTGCCTCACCCCCTTGTAAATGATACCTGACAAGGAACAAAGTCTCGATTATCCACGTTATTGTTATATTTGTTAATCTTTTAATCTCGATCATCTGATAGTTGATTGTGGACAGTTTTATTTCTTACATAAGATGTAAAGTCTTGTTATTATAACGATTCGTCTTCATCAATCACCTCTTTAGATAGATGTCTTCACTTTCTAGACTAACCTGATTGATTGGGGTTGGTGTGTGTATGTGTGGGGGGGGGGGTATGTCGACCTTTCAACTTAAATATCTTTTATTTTATCGTCAGTAGACTTTAATAGTATCTCATGTTAATAGCGTGTGTTAATCACAAGCAAACGACCCAAAATATCCTAAAACTTGAATATTCTAAATATAAATCTAGCGTAATGTGGCAATTGTTTATGTTCAGGGGTGGATTCAGGAGTGGGGGAGGGTGCGGGGTGTTTTGTCCTGTATCATTCGATGGTGGGGGTGGGGGTGGTCATTCAAAGCGCCAGATAATGATATAGACATTTGTGATATCACACTCAATGCTTTGCACCTATTAATTCATAATAAAAATTGACGTCAAACGCGGTGTAAAGTCTAGTGTATGTATGTCTACGGTGATGGCATCATTCAAAAATTCCTGGACCCCGTATAGAATTTCAATCAAATGTTATCTTGCCGTGAAAATACAAAGGGGCTTCTGGTATCCAATATTTAAGACACAATCAAACTTTAAACTCCGCACAGAAATCGCGTGCCTGAATGCAATTTGAACGTCAGACCCAGAGAAAAAAAAAGCTAGCTACCATATAATATTCGTACATTAGTTACGTACGGCTAGAATGCTATCGAGCGTCATTTGTGATGAATCGACTCAATGAAGGAGGCTAAATATATCCCACAAGGGATAGTCAGCGACCTAGACTCGACGAACTTAACTGATACGAAATTTCAGTACAAACAAAAACAACTGAATGTAAATCAGTTTATATACATTCATATAACATAATCATATGCGTTACGACTACTTTGTGTCCATTTCTGGGTGCCAAAGATAGCGATTAAATAGCTCTTTTCAGTGCCGGCCGGTTTTATTACCCCAGTTGGAGCAGAATAGTAGGACGTTAAACTCCATTTCATTTCCTTTAAGAATGCCATTTGTTTTTATTTTATTAATTATCATTTTTACACGGATTAATAATATGATAAATTGTATATAATTTATGATAAATTGTATATAATTTATGATAAATTGTATATAATTTATGATAGATTAGATATAATTTATGATAGATTAGATTGTATATAATTTATGATATACAATGGCGTCTGTAATTGCCTCACTCTACAACTGTTATATATTTTATGCGGTGGGGTAAACGTTATTGACACCGTCCTATATCTATATCTATATCTATGGATTGGATTTCTCACCACATTTAGATGAGGAGAGTCCTTAGGCTATTTCACGTGTGAGACCCCTTCCAACCCCTCGTCCACTCGACTACTGGTACCGGAAGATAGAAGTGTGTTTTTGACCCAATAAAATTGAGCAAATCCGAGAATGATGACATATGTTAATAATTCATGAGCACGAAAATTTAAAGGAGCGTCAAAATATAATATCACACGTCATAAAGTACTCTTTATAATATACAGTTTCTTTTATTTTCTTTTATAATACTTTACCTGTTTCTATTGACTTGTTTAACAGAAGTAACCCATGACAACAATATGTTGAGACGACTAGATAACAGAATAGGACGATTCAATGTTTAATGACACAATGATAATTTCAATTTTATTACCAACTCTTTCACAATAATTGAATGAAATATTCCCACACAGGGTGTTAATCTGTTTTCAGTTTCTATACCAATTCAATAAAACATTTAATAAATGTCTTGTCATTATTATTCATAATTTATGACGTTGTTCGTTTATTTTAAATAATACAGTTCAAGGGATCAACACATTTCGATTTTATAGATTCAACATTACACGTAGACCTAAATGTATTTTTTAAATACGTGTATAAACATACTAATAGGCTGGTAGGAGAACTTCGGATTTACGTGTATAAACATGCTAATAGGCTGGTAGGAGAACTTCGGATTTACGTGTATAAACATACTAATAGGCTGGTAGGAGAACTTCGGATTTACGTGAGCTGAGGAAAAAATCCGAAACAAAAGGATTCTTACTTTTTATGAAAGGTATTGGGCAAAAAAAGTTAGAGGCGTTCTGTTAGATAGTTTCTGTGGTGGGGAAAACTCGTCAGACGTCCCTAATTTCCCCCATCCCACCCCACTAGCTCATTTATTAACCACACGAGACATGTTGAAAAATGTTCATCAAATTTACATGCATTAAAAAGATCACCTCCAGACATGTTTTATACTAACAAAACACTACCAGCAAATACTACCTCATTATTGTTGGAATCTATGTGGGGTAGCATTTGATACACTTCCTGTCAGCCCATCCAGACGTAACTATATCCCCGCACCAAAGGCTAAGTCAGATGAGCCCATTAACTTACCGCACAACACTTGTTGCAAAACGCTCCGCCCCAAAAGCTAATGTACATTACCACACGACTAACATAAAATGTATCTGAAAACCATCAACATATTCCAACGAATCATAAATGGCCACTCCCAAGCATTTGCAGTGACGAAGTGCCCTACCACGCGGAACGTACAAACTGTAAATCGGACCGTTCCCATCAGTAACTGTCTAACCGCGGTCACTGTAACTCTTTATAGCCAGAACGAACGCATCGCTTGGTGACCTTGATGATTATGATCATGAATCCTTAACAGACAAATTCAATTCTGATCCAGACTATAGGACGTATACTCGTCTTTTTAGCTGCTCACTGACTATTAAATTACCTTATACAGAACATTTAAGACATGTCACATAGCACAATTATGTAAATCACAGGTTACTGAGATGTTTATTTCTGGTCAAGTGTCGATGCAGATTCTCTCTTCGCTATTAGGGAATGAAAAAACATTTCAAATTATCTGAAGTTCAGCGTCACCAGCTCGCCCCCCCCCCCCATATTACCCCCTAATACATATAACATTGTTCGTACTCGTCTCTTACGATGATGTCGATTTGGTAACGCTCCCACCCCACCACTCCTTACTGGTATAACATAACGCACAGCATAATGAAATTAAGTTCACCATGGTCACAGAACGAGACTCCCCTTTCTAGATGTTATTATCGGGAGAAACAACAAAGCGCCCCAAACTTCAGTTTATAGGACACCAGCCACAACTCCCAGATTCTCAATAACAAACCCAACCAAGACCAAAAAGCCACCATCGCGACACTCACCTCAATATTTGTGATCGGAATCTTAAATACCTTTTTTCAACATTTAACCAAAAAACTGCTACTCAACACCACAAAGTTAAAAAAAAAACTGATCATCACCCGTCCACGTCAGCATACGATTCCATGGTAGTTCATCCTACCAAATCAGATATTAATAGTTTTTCTAATAATATTATGTATTACAAATGATGATGTTGAGTGGGTCTATGGTTCCTTACAATGATTTAAAGTAACTAAGTCTCTAAATTAGTATCATCTAAAATCTTACGGAAGCTATGACGACCGAGACTCTCTTACAATGGAATCGCTCAGCGTATTCTGTTTACCTTGTCTATATTTAACCATTATAGCGAGGACTGTCGACGGTTTATCTAACGTTACCTAATACACCTTATCTATATTTAACCATTATAGCGAGGACTGTCGACGGTTTATCTAACGTTACATAATACACCTTATCTATATTTAACCATTATAGCGAGGACTGTCGACGGTTTATCTAACGTTACCTAATACACCTTATCTATATTTAACCATTATAGCGAGGACTGTCGACGGTTTATCTAACGTTACCTAATGCACCTTATCTATATTTAACCATTATAGCGAGGACTGTCGACGGTTTATCTAACGTTACCTAATACACCTTATCTATATTTAACCATTATAGCGAGGACTGTCGACGGTTTATCTAACGTTACCTAATGCACCTTATCTATATTTAACCATTATAGCGAGGACTGTCGACGGTTTATCTAACGTTACCTAATACACCTTATCTATATTTAACCATTATAGCGAGGACTGTCGACGGTTTATCTAACGTTACCTAAAATGAAGTAGTTGCGTGTGTTCAAGTTTAAAGACTTGTTTTTAATCTATTGACTGAGTTTAAATACTGGTTTTTAATCTGTTGACTGAGTTTGAATATGTTAGGTATATTTGATAAACATATTTTTGCAGCCTACCTGCCAATATTACAGGTGTGTAGATGTATGTAGGCTAGCTTATTAGCAAAATAAAATGTTCTGCTCCGACTGAGCCAATGTGCTATGAGGGGCATTTTGCACGGGTAGCGGCACTATGGCCTACTCTCATGTCGGATTCCAAATATAAAGGGATCTTTTACGTGCACACAAATGTATACACGGAACCTCGGTTTTACAACCGAACGACTAGAGAGCTGTTCTTGTCCTTCACAACTGATAAGGGGAGACCACTGTCTCGGCCAATGCAGGGAACGAACACGTGACCTCCACACATTGAAACAGTCCGATTTGTCGTAATAAATTATTAATAGAGACGTGCTTTCATAACGAGATCGAATTGTATTATCTAACACTGGGCGTATAATATTGATTGTAAACTTATTAGCTTGAAATTGTTTATTAGGGACGCACCAGAAACATCAATTTTCTGACCCCTTGCTACCTTTCCCTATTTTTTATGATTATATTTACACAGACATGAAATAATATAGTTGTATGTATAGTCTTCTCAAATAACCTATATATAATATTACTATATACGTAATTTATTATATTTGCATATATAAAGCACATTGTGTTAATAATGATAGTTGAATGATATGATTATGTCGAGGTGTATAGTATAGATATATTTGTGCACAGCAATGTGTCCTATTATTATTCCATGTGGTATGGTGTTATTGCATAGTACAGATTGTGTGCAATAGCTTGATCTACGGCTTCCACGACTTCTAAACGCCTCAGATGTTGGATCTGAAGGGGTTGAATCGTTAACACAAAAAATAATAGCATATCATGTACAAGGTAACCTTGTATAGAGCCATGTGAAAATAAAACCATTTTAAACAAATACACTTGACATAGTTACATACCCTGAGGCAAGTTTGTGTCTTATAGTTTATATCTTGTAATATAAGGGTATAATACAACCCACAAGCAAAGAACAAGATCAAGTGATTTTGTTAGAGGTAGTAATCTCCTGAAATCAGTCCTAATTGCTCACCTACATAGTCCATTTGATCTCAATAGCCAGTAATATAACTGACCACGTGTAACACAAATAGTCTATTTGATCTCAATATAATGAAATGAAATGGGGTTTAACGGCCTACTGTTCTAATGAACTGGGCTAATGAAGACTGGCATACGCCAACTGCCAGGGGATCTTTTACATGCAAGCCAACGTGCACAATATACCCACACTTACACATTGAAACAGTGTCACGTGTCGAAAGAAACTATTAATACAGAACTGTTTTCATAACGTGATCAAATTGCAATTATCTAACACAGTGCGTATAACATTGATTTCAAACGTATTAGACTGAAAATTGTTTATTAGGGACGACGGCAAAATGCACCAGAATCACAAGTTTTCGCACCCCTTGCTACCTTTCCCCATTCTTTACATTTACATAGACATGAAATAATTTAGTTATATGTATAGTCTTAAATAACGTGTATAATATCACTGTATACGCACAATAATATCGTTGTATGTATAGTCTTCTCCTGTTATTATTTCTATGAGGTGTGGTGTTATTGCATAGTACAGATTGTGTGTAATAGCGTGATCTACCAATTAGAGCGTAGCTAAGTTCATCTAAGATGGTGGATCTGAATGGACAGGTGAAATAGATCTAAATAATCATTATCACAAAACAATAACAGTATTCCATGTAACATGTAACCTTGTATAGAGCCATGTACAAATAAACACATTAGAAAAAATATAAAAAGACATACATACTGTGAGAACAGTTTATGTCTTATAATTTATATCTTGTAATACGAAGAAAACAAATAATCTTTATTATACTTATTTACTAATTACGCTTAACGGCATACCAGAATAAGGGCCTTCCCATTTGAAAGGGTTTTGGTGAATATCCCGCTTGCGTATGATTTTATTGGGAGCCACGGAGGGTACAGAGAGTAGGGTACTGACTCACTAACTAAGAAGTACCCGGTTCGATCCTCGTGTTGGCCAAGCGGGTTGATTTGGAGTTTTAGGCCTAGGTTTTCCAGATGGGATGAACACCGAGCTCGTTGTCGTGCAGGTAAATTAACCTTGATAGTTATTCAATTGCCCTTATAGCACATTAAATGGTATATGTCCTGTTTCATTAGGCTGAGGGGGCCGTTGGGTGGCTGAATAGTTTGTGTCATGATTTCATTTTTAAATTAATAACTGGGTCATTCCATATCAATTGGACCAATGGTGGGAACATGACCCCTCCAAAAAACTTACCAAAGAATATATGTCACAGTATATGGCCATAAACTACCAAATCGGAAATTCTACCGCTCTAGGTCAACAACTCGCTGAGACTTGATCATTGGAAATTAGGGTGCAGTTTTCGGGTGCTTTAAACTCACATTCTAATAGGAGTAGAACTCTCTAACTTTGTAATCAAAGACAACAGTTGGGGTAGATTACAAATTTACCATCACAGTCAATGTGCGATGCATATCTTTTGTGCCACCAGGTAGGAAATGGTTGAACAAATGATCTATCCACTTCTATTTTCATGATTTCAACATGGAATGACCCAACTTGTCTCTGTCCTATGTTGTTATTCTTTAAGAGGGGGTTATGTCTCTTTAAGGGAGGGTATATCTCTTTAAGAGAGAGTATGTCTATTTAAGGAAGGGTATGTTTCTTTAAGGGTACGTCTCTTTTAAAGGAAGGGTAAGTCTCTTTAAGGAAAGGTATATCTCTTTAATTGACAGGATGTTTCTTTTAAATGTCATATTCTTTATGGTCGAACAATCATTTAACCAGCGAGAAAACCGACTTGCATATTCTATTACAATAATTATGTGCTGTAAAAGATTTATTAATACTGAGATTTAAATGTCCCTGGCTTATCTTTTGTGCATTTATTTGTCTTTATCTTGTCTTTAAAATGTCCTATTCTTTCTGGTTGAACAATCAGTGAGATGTGCTTTAAAGGATTTATTAATTGTGAGATATTAAAGAAGTTTGTTTACTATAACCAGATGGCATATAATAGGGAGGCTACATGTGATAATATGTACCAATAACACCGAGATTGTATACCCCGGTAACTTTCAAAGCAATACAAGGGTGGGATGTTTGTTGTTTTTCTTGATATCAGATATAATATGTCCTTGGTTTATCTTTTTGTGAATTTATGTAACAAAACACCTCAACCTATTTCTATTCAATTTGATCCTTGGTGAATTTTCTTCGTATATACAATGCACTGACTTATGTGAGAACAAGTTAACCCTGTTCTCGTAATTCTATACGGTGATAAAGCGATTTCTACCCGGATGGGAAATACCCATTGCGACAACATGACCTAACAGGTTTATGACTGTAACTGATAAAGCCCGCTATAATTATGTCATTTTCTATTTAAGAGGAAACTGGCATTTCCAGCGTAAATCGAAACCAAAAATTGTTAAATTTTATGGTGGAAATTCAATCTGATTAAAACACAGATCCTATTTCGTTTCGTTTTTATATTTCAAAATTTCGTTTTTACTTGTCTTTACTACACTTGGATCTGGAAGAGTTATTATTTAACCCGTGTTCTGCTTGCAATTCGGGGTCAGCCAATCAAATGGTCTGTCGAATCGAGTGTTTGACGTTATCGGGTCAAATGTCGCTTGCTTGGTTCCTGGTGTCATAGAACGTGAACTCCCACTATAACGTGTTAGATCTACATGTAATGTAGGCCATCGAAAGTATAAAAAACGAAACGAAATATAGATGTGTATTTTGATCTGATTGGTGTAAATTTTTCAAGGACCACCCTAATATTACTAAGAAAGAACACAGTTGTTTGGCGACCCTTACTAATATCTTGGAAGATTATTTGGTTTCATTTCGAGGTTAATCCAGATATTCCTTTTAGTGCAATATTTTAAATAAATTATTAGAGCGACACATTCTCGTTCTGATTATATATAATAAAACGCTTCACCGTTTAACACTTCATGGAATCAATAGAGGGTAATACTTTTATAAAGCATTGTAATCTTTCAGTTCTCATACCTTGCCTGTTTCATCCAAGTCAGGGGCGTGGTGAGAATGAGTTCATGAGTAGCCATACTCATGCGCCAAAAAGTTTTTGCGCCAAAATCACAATCAAATTACTCAAAAAATGAAAAACATTTGTAAGTGGAAAAATTGTTTCATCTGACCCAATTAAAAAAATTTTGAAAGAGTCAAGTTGGAAAATTTAATCATATTTTATTACCGTATTTCTTGTCTCGGATTGCTGGAGATTGCGTTTCTGGGCTTCTAATTTTCGAAATTTTCCTGGGGGAGGGCCCCCCGGACCCCCCGCCGCGGGCTCGCGCCATAGGCGCTCGCGGTGGCCGGCTTCGCCGGCCACAGCTCCGCGGTCAGTAAAAGGGTTTTTGTGCCAAAATCTTTTTTGTTACTCATAATTTCTTCTCAATAATTGCCCTCACCACGCCCCTGATCCAAGTGGTATGGCATATCTCAAAATGACTGCCAAACGATATTCGTTAAAATCGTTTGGTTTTTATTTTTTGTTGTTTTGGGTTGGTTGTTTTGTATGTGTGTGTCTGTGTGTGTGATGGTGCGTTTGTATATGGTGTATATCGAGGGCACACATCTGAATACACACCTACTAATCGCGGACCTGTGTCAACCAAGGATGTCCTCGGTTCAACCGTGGCTTTTTTTAACTCAATCTAGGACTGTAATGATGTTTAGAAGCCCGGATTTAATATCCCATTTGATTTTAAAGTCGATCTGAGATGTTCCGCAGTAGGCGGTATTCAACAGTTAGGGTGTGTGTGATCTGAAAAAGGACAAATATGATTGTGTGTATGAAGTCCGTGTTTAGTGTTAATTGGACAGGGAGTGTACCAAGTCTCTTCAGTCAACCGATTTCTACCATACACATCATATATGGTCACGCGGGGGAAATAAGTTATTATTCCTGTCATATCTAAACTTATTTAATAACCGTTTTCAACCCGTTCGACATTAAAAATCACACCATCTAGTCATTATATTACTTCTGACTGAAATTTCGAAATTTTTACCTGGCGTAACATATAAGGTTATTTTAAGAATAAAATAATAAATAATCAAAAATTGAAATATTAATAAGTCGTGCAATTTCAAGTAGTGACACTTGTCAGGGCTTATTAAACCAGTTACAATTGTCTTATATAATGCGTAGGTACCACTGAGCAATTTTAGTCTTGCGGATGTACTACAGATATAAATTGATGAGCCTCGGGAGGCGTCCGAATCAGGTTTGCCGGTGTCCCAGGGGAACTCCTTGGGCATCGCGAGCCACGTGGACCCATCGAAAGAACACGGGAGAACTGCAAAAGGTTTCAATGCTTTCATTGTCAGGAACACAGATCGGGGAGGAATCCCTGGTGCTTCCGCGAAATATTTGTTTCCCCGGGGCATCACCGAAGCGTCGGCGATATCTTTGCTGAAGTATCAGGGGACCTTTGAGGATAGTTAAATCGGGGATTGCCTCGGTGAACAAGTATTTCGCGGAAACTTCAGGGAAGCATCCCCGAGCTTCTTGGTCGGGAAAACATCGAAAAATTTTCAATACAAGCTTTGAGATGTTTCGCAGTTATCCCGAGGTCACCCGATGGTTCCAAACATAATAGTTAAACTCGTCTTGTTATGAAAATCTTTTAACATTTAGATTGATGAATTGTTGTTAAGAGCATCTCCACCTTTACAAAAAAAAAAATGTTTTTGAAATTCCTAAAACAGAGAGTGGTTAAGCAAGCGAAATGTGCCGAAAAGTCGAATTTGACAAGCATCAAATACAAAAATGTATTTTTCATATGGTCCCGGGCATTTCTTTCAAAATGGCTGCCAAATGTAGTAATATAATGTCATATATAGTGGTTATGCAAGCGAAATGTGCCGGAAAATTGAATTTGACAAGCATCAATTAAAAATAATTATTTTTCAAAATGGCTGCCAAATTTGGTAATATAATGCCATTTAAAAGTACCCCATAAATTTGGTAATAAAAGGGCAGCGATAGTCTCGTAAGATATGAAATGCAGTGGGGTTTAACGTCCTAATGTTACGTAAGATATGACTTTTGCTATGTCTGTTATATGGTTTTCGATGTCTCTGAATTTAAAGATAAATTTCGAAAATCCAAAACGGCAGCAACACAAATCGGCAGATTTTAATTTATTACTTGTTGGATATTACTTGTAACATGCCATTTTCACGGTTTTCAATGTTGCCGGGTTCATTACTGATCTCAAAAAATGAATCCTTGATGGCAGAAATTCAAAATGGCCGGCAAAATTTAATCCAAAATTTTGTAATTTTGTAATATGTCTTATATATGTATTGGGTTCAACTTCAAAATGGCCGGCAAAATGAAATCCAAATAGATGGAATTTTAATTAATCGTCATGTGTTTCATTTGGATATGGCTTGTAATATGTCTTATGGGTTTGGTGGTTGCTGGGTTCAATTTCTTTCTAAAAAATACTAGTTATGAAACGACGATCAAAATAGAAACCAAAATGGCGATGTCTGTCCTTGTGGATATTGCTTGTAAAATAAGGTTTTAAGGTTACTAAATTCAATATTGGGTTCAAAACTTAATTTCAGATAGGATTGTCACACACCAAATTTGTGCGGAAGCTAGAAACAACAGGACAAATTACAGAAAACATTTTTTACGGTCAGTTTTATAAAAGCAAGAAGATAACCCCATCGGACCCTCAATAGAGTGGGAACCCATCGGGAGGCCTTGTTCAGGGATCCTCGGCAAATGAACATGAATTTTACGATATGTTAATCCCGAAATGACATAGTTTCTCTTAAATGAATATATTCTTAACGCTCTTTAACTATCTGGATGCGATAGACTTGGTGTAGAAAATTCTAGGCACATTTTAATGTTGACAATAATAAAGATCCAATTTTAGTTTTTAGTTACACACTGTTAACTATCTATAGATGTTTTAATGAGTTTATTCAACTCAACATAAAACTAAAAATAAATAGATACAGTTGCTATAACTTGGTAGAAATACCTGTCTTTCTGCATTATTTTTAAAATTAACCGAAAAACACAAAATATATAGTATAATGCATTGTTTAGATTAAAACAGAAAAAAATAATAGATACATTATAAATATTCCCAAAATATTTGATTTAGTCCTCAAAAAATTACAAAATTGCATGTCCCTTACTTTTTGAAAATTTACGCGTTTAATTTTTGTATAATTCAAATATTCTCCATGCAGTATTTTTTTACCATAAACAACTCGAATGAATAAATATAAAAGTAAACTATTGTTTAAAAACGATTAAGTATTTTTGCGATAGTTACAAATAAGTTTTATTCAACTTTGTTTTTAAAAGATTTTCTGTCCCTAGAAATTATGCCCATCCTATAACAGAGTATTAAATATAAAATAATAAAGAACCCCTTCGTTGACGAATGATATAATTTTTTTGTCTTAGGTCCCCGCCTTCTGTGTTAAATGACAACAAACAGTTGATCTGCCTAGATCAAATATTTTACAGAAACAAAACAAGATGGTAACTAAAATCAATGAGTATTTTTAAAAAGCATCTTTCCAGTAACAACCTTTTGGGCAATTTTATACATTCAGAGTATAAGTTTTATTGCTTTCGGTTTAATATAAATTTGAGTGATCTTGCCTAGATGAACGAAATTAACTGCATAGTGTGGTACTTACATTCCACACTAATTTTGAGAGAGTGCTTTTGGCCTGTGGTGTTTTTTTGGGGTTTTTTTTTTTGGGGGGGGGGGGGTGGACTACATGGGTTCCACAAGATATTGGACACAAAAAAACTATATTTTTCAAATATTTCTTCTCAGAGCCCCGTATCCCCCTGTGTGGTACCACATTCCACAAGATTTTCGACATTTTTACCACAAGAATTCAACATAATATTTTACTTCGAAAATATCTTCTCGGACCCCATTCCACAAGACATTAATAGGGGGTTGGATGGCCGAATGGTTCGCGCGTGCGCGTTGTATCATAAAGTCTGTCATTGAGTCAACTGGCGTGGTTTCGATTCCCCGGTTGTACGTTACAAGGAGTAGGGTCGCCTGTTCATCCTTGTAGGATTTCTGGTTTGCTCCCACTGCTAAAGACCCCTACGCGCAAGCAAATTATTGAAATAAAATTGAACCATATGTTAGTCCCGAAATGACCTAGTTTGTTTCGAGTGGACGTTAACCCCATTCCCCTCTCTCTCTACGCCCGAAAAAACAATTCTAATACTCGGGTTCTACTACACTACGTTGGTGCCGAAAATGTGATATTAAACACCACTTCATATTTATGATATATCGTATATAATTTATGATATATTGTGTATTGTGTGTAATTATATTTTACATATAGGCTGGTAGTAGAACTTTATTAAACTGCTGTTTATAGTAAACCAGCCCACAACTCCCCGAATCATCCAAAATCTTCCACAGACAAAACACGAATTATTTGTTGATTTAAACCGACATTGATGTTGTGATCTGATATCCAATATTTAAGACAAAATGCGTTTCAGTCCCACAACTAATTTGATGTTAGAGTTAAAACGGAAACCATTGAATATAAATCAGTTAATACATTCTTATTACAGTATTATATGCGTTGTGACCCACTTGTGTCAAATTCTAGGTCATAAATGTTAGCGATTTAGCTCTTTTAAAGCGGGAATTTCATATTTTTCTAAAAAAGTCAAAACATAATTATTTCTATGTCTTTTGCTCAAATGGTTGTCAACTCGTTATTATACAATCATGGGCATTATTTCCCAGGCATTAAAATACATACATACATTAAAATACATACATACACTCGACCATTAAACTACATATACCACATCGTACAGTTGTTACTAGAGCGCGTGCTAATTCCAAGCAGACGACACAAAATAAAGTAAAACTACCACCGCCTATAATGGCTTGATTCGAAAACTACATGGTGTGCTATTATAAATTAAAACATTCATATACTGACGCGCGTGCTAACCGTTAATAAGACATGATGATACCCTGATAAACTTAGACAAGTTGTATATATATTGTACAGAGGAGAGAGAGAGAAATGGGGTTTAACGTCCACTCGACACAAACTAGGTCATATCTGGACTACCATTTAGTTCAATAATTTGCTTGCGCGTAGGGGTCTATAACAGTCGGAGGGAACCGGAGGTCCCGGAGAAAACCCAGGAGACTAGACAGGCGACCCTATCCCTTGTCACGTACAACTGAGAATCGAAATCACGCTAGTTGACTCAATGACGACCTTATTTTGCAGCGCCCGCACGGTAACCATTCAGCCATCCAACCCCCTCTGTACAGAGGAAACATTATAACGGTGTTGACGGACTATACACATAGCCTCATTCGTCATCAGAACTACTTCTGTCTTTAGTTATATATCATATTCTACCGTGATAGTATTATAAATCTCACTGTAAAACACTTCTGTTAAAAAACGGGAAAATTACTGTATACATTTACAGAAATGAACTGTAAAATTACATTCTGGGTAATTAGTCATAAAATAACGAGCAATTTACTGTAATCTTGTAGTTGTTGGATAATCGAAACTTCGTTTATTATCGTGGGAATATGTGCTTTGGCAATCGAGACTACGCTTAACACTATTATAGCGAGAATAATCATCGCTTTATTTAAATCTTACATAGGGTAATGTATCTTTAATCTGTAAACATGTATAATTGATTATCTTGTTGGGGCAATTATTTTAAAATAAGCCTATGTTTCCGATTAGGCCTACGCAGGTAAATTCAAGATAACACCATCCTGTAAGCTTACAATTATGTTTTCTGAATTGGTTTAATTTCCCACTATTATAAGACATTTTTTTGCGGGCCTCGTATTACTATTAGTAATAGTAATGTCTGACTCTGATGTTCTCATGCCGACGTATTTTTATCGTAAAGTAAAATCTAAATCAGCAGAGCATGTCATCAAAGTTTAACCATTTTATGTAATACACATATAGGCCTACGCATAATTAAAATTCATTTGATACACACTATTTCCATGACAAAATTATAAAAATTATAGAACCGGCCCAGAGCGATAAGTCCTACAAACTGATGGAGTCTACGTTAAAGGCAGATTCTCTACTGTCACGAAATCTGTTGAATTTGTCCGAATGATCAGACGTCCTGACCAATCCGTTTACTTCACGGAAATCATGGTAAGTAACAATATTGTTTTAAATTATCTTCCATTCTAATATCGTATTTACGTCATCGCGTGTAACATATTAGACCTACCGATTTCTATAGTAGGCCTACCGTATTTCAGAAATCGGTGATTAGACCTATTATAGTAAACTTGACAACCGCGTCTATATTTCCAATTTTTAAAGAGGGGCTGGAGAACCGCGTGTATATATCCGGTAGTTGGTCGTTAAAGCGGGAAAAGCAGAAAGACATAAGGTGTAAGGCCAAATTGCAGTAGCTGTACTAGGCCTACAACTAAGTATTCTTGGAAATTATAATACAAGCGGCCATTCTAACTGAAATATTTTCCACACTGTTAATGTCACATACGGTGGATGAGTCGACTATACCTTAAATACGCGTGTCATGAAGATGAAACATAGCCTATGCCAGGCTTAGGATGCTATAGGCCTATCTTTTCATATGAATGTCAACATTCACATTGCAATTTTTCCACTGCAGAAGCTGTTGCTTTCAATACTTTATGCAAATGAACTCAATGTAAAATTTAATTGCAGTGGTGAAGAGTTGTGTAGTTATTTCAAGTCTAACACATATGCTGCATTTAAATCGCACATGTTTAGAGAACACTATAAAAAATAATGATGGGGTCATAAAAGTAGGCATAATTTTGCCACTAACTAACAGTAATTGTAATAGTATTAATAATAGTAATAATACTGGTACTCTGATAGGCCTACGCCTAATAGTATTAATTCTAATGTTAATTTTTCTGCAATAGGCCTGGTTGTAAAGCAGAGATTTTCCTAACATTTCAAAAAAAGTTTTGAATCCCAGAACCTAAAGCTCTAAAGGGTGGGGGGGGGGAGGCAAGCAAATGGTTAGCATGTGTGCGCTGTATTGTAAGCCTTAAGGTTAAGGCCTGTCATTGAGACAACTGCCATGGTTTCGAATCACAGGATACTCCGGTTTCTCTCAATGCTAATGACCCCTACCCGCAAGCAAATTATTGAAATAAAATTGAACCATGTTAGTCCTATGGACGTTAAACCCAATCCCCCTACTCTCTCTCTCTCTCTCTCTCTCTCTCTCTCTCTCTCTTATCTTGATATTCAGTTCACTTGGTGAGAATACATCCTTAGTATATGTATGTTTATTTTGTAGAGTCTTCACTCAGTTAAAGATGCAGTGGAGTTTATGGTTAAGGCGGACAATGTGGTTCTTACTATTGTGGATAGTTTCATGAAAGCATTTACAGTTTTCTTTACCTACTTTTATATATTTAATATTGTCTAACCTGATTCGGTGGCTTCAACATTGGAGTTTTTTCAAAGGTACATGTACATTTAATGAATATAATTATATACTTTTGAAACATTCCTGGCAACTTATTAGTACAATGTAATAGTGAAAAATGTTCAGTTTAGGGGAAAAGTCTATACTTTTATTAATATCAAATGGTCAAAAGAGTGGTTTAATGGAAGGGCTGTACATTTTCTGTTCACTTTTATACTAAAATTAGTATGACAAAAATTATAATAGCCAAAATTTCATGTATGGCAGAGGGCATAAGTTGGGATTCCATCAGGACCACATAAAGGGCATGATATATCGACACCCTTCATTGGCCATAGTTTTGATCTGGATACTATCATTTCCCTCTCTGCATGATAGTGTATTACCAGTTAGCGTTGTTAGTCAAAGTGTTATCCTAGAACATCTGGCTAAGTGGGTAAGATGCTGGCTTGCTAAACTGGAGGTTGGGTGTTTGATCCCCGCATTGGCCGAGAAATTTCCCCTTGTCAGTGATGCAAAACGGAGAGCCTGACAAACACAGCTGTCTAGTCTTGAATGGGACAAAAAAAAAACCGAGGTCCAGTATGCTCAATGGCGTGCACGTAAAAGATCCCATGGCAGTTACAATTCGATATAAAAGTAAACCGTGGTGCTGCTGCCTGGGCAAAATTTCCCTCATAACACACATCTTCATAGCCCAGTTTAGGATCAGAAAAGTAGGCCTTTTACCCCCCATTTCATTTCATTTATACATTTGCCAGTAGACGGTCTTCTTAAACATACTTTGTTTTGTAAATTGCAGATGTATGATTGGATTAAACCCTGGATCAGGTACTAAAGAACGAAAACGGTGAAGAACATCCACCAGTAGCAAAGTTTTAAAGCTTATCAATGATGTATCTGCTTTTGAATGGATTACCACCATTTAAAGACAATGTGATAGTTTTACTGTTGTTTGTAGTTATTTGTATAACTTGTTCATGATAAGTAACAAGAAATTAAGTAATTTCTTTTCACTTCTGGTTCTTCAAGGGTTGAATTTTTAAATTAATTTTGCTGCCCAACTGTATTAGCACGTGACCTAAATATAGGTTTAACGTGAAAGGAAAGTAAAAGTAAAAGTAGAATTTCTGAGATATTGTAACAAGTGTGTTTATGCTGACCTTGACGCAATGTCATATAATGTAGATGTTGTCTGGTTTGATCGACGAATTTACATTGATGTTGATTGAAACAAAGCGTTAAATATGACCGACTGGGGAAGTAGAAATATCTAAAATACAACTTGTATACATGTTGTTTACGTATTAACAGTTGTAGTTTGATATCATGTGATCTACGGGTCAGGATAAACCGCGTGAGATGACACGTGACGTGATTTAGTAGACTAGTAACCCGTAAGACTGTGTATTATACTGTTTTAATCGTTATGATTTTAATGTCGTGTTTTATATAAGACTAGACTAGTTAGTTGACTATTTACTATAGTGTTTTAATCTAGTAGATTATTTAGTATATTATTCAGTGTTTGAATCGTGTGTAGTATATTATTCAGTGATTTTAATATCATATTATGTTATACAACTCGTGTAACAGTCTAATTTAACAACATGGCGGAGCAGACAGACAAGGAGTTGTGTAGTATTTGTTTGACTGAATATAAAACTCCCGTTTTGATAGATTGTCAGCACCGGTTTTGTTTCATCTGTTTAGAAGATTATGTGAACAAAACTTTTAATAAAGGCCAGTTCCAATGTCCATTATGTCGTTGTCCTATAGACGGGGGTATGGAGCGTTTTAAACCTAAACTAAACATTGATGACAATTCTACTATTCCACAATGTGATGTATGTACTGAAGATACATGTCAATATTTTTGTCGAAACTGTGATCAATATTTATGTAAATCATGTAAAACCATCCACGGTAAGTTAAAAAGCAGTAGGGACCATGTTGTTTGTCGATATGATGAAAAACAACCAAACGAGCCAATGAAGCAAAGGACACCAGCCACTTCCGTCACACATCCGAAAGATTTCTGTCCAAACCACGAAGATGAGACAGTAAAAATATATTGTAAAGATTGTTTACTAGCCGTGTGTTTCGACTGTTTAGTTGCCGATCATAACGGACATAATTTGTTACATTTACGGAAGGAAGAAGTCAGACAAAATATCAGGCAAGACTTAAAAACGCTGAATGAAGATTTAACAAAACAAATTACCAATTTTCAGAAACATTATGATAATTTAAATAGTAAATTAATTGAAGTCAAAAACTGTACAAAAACAGAATGTGACAGAGTCGATGCACACGTGGATAAAATCTGCTCAGAATTCCGTAAAATTGGAGAAAATATTAAAAAGGAAATGCAGAAATCTAGTGAACAAGAAGAATCTAGACTAGGGAAATTAATGGAGGACATTAAAAGACTAACAGAAGATTTAAAAGCTAGTGTTAAATATTCAGGGAATGTTTTAGAAGATTCGTCCATTGTTGAAGTTTTACAAAGATTACCTAAAGTTAAACAGGAGAAAGATGATAGTTGTAGTAGAAAATTGGATATACCTGATGTAAGATATTCAACATTTCAAGTAGCAGAGATAGATAAAAGTTTGTTAAGTAATCAACTTGGTAAGATTGTAAGTTGTGATGAGAATATGTATGAAGATGTTTATAATGTTGATACTGTGTCACGTGGTTGGTATGATGGTAAACAACATGTAGTTTCAGGTTATACATGGTGTACATGTGTGTTTAAACACCAATCATCATTATATGTTGGATTATACCTGAATGACGTAGAAGATAGAAGTATTACGTCATGTAATGTTGACGTCATATTTAAAGTTATAAATAAAACAGATGATAGACAATCTGTAGTTGAACAATGTAATGTGACTGTTAAACCTGGTGTTGGTGGGTCATACTGTCGTACTGGTCTTATTGACTTGGAGAGACTCAGTAATCCTGTCAGTGGATTTATTGATCATCATAGAAAGTTTACAATTCAAACAACAATTAATAAAATAACTAACATTGTAAGACGTAAATAATTAGGTTACTGTTATTAAGTGGAAGTTAAACTCTTATATCAATGGGTCTTTTACGTGCACATAAATCTCTACATATGACCTCGGTTTGTCGTCCTATACGAACGACTATACACTGTTTTGTGCTGTTGGCCGAGGAATTTCATCGATATTTTTTAGGCGTGCCTCACCCCCTTGTTAATGATACCTGGCAAGTCTCGATTATCGATTTTATTGTTATATTTGTTAATCTTTTAATCTTGATCATCCGATAGTTGATTGTGGGCGTGTCTAAAATAATAATTTATATAACATTTGATATCAAAATAAAGACCTGCAATAGGTGGAGGGGGGTTCCCTTGTCACTGTGGTGCCGGATTGAGGACCTGACAACGACAAATGTCTAGTAGCTCGGATGAGACGAAAAACAGAGGACCCGTGTATACATTGGTGTGCACGTCAAAGATCCCTTGACAATTGGAATTCGATATAAGAGTAGATCATATCGCCGATGTCCTCATAGCACACTGTATGACGTATGTCCGTCTTCATTAGCTCAGTATAGAAACGAAACAGCTGTTCAACATAGGCAGACCTAATTTATTAATAATATTTTAAAGTTAGTCGATAATTACACTCTGAAAGTCATCATCTTAAACTTAAACCATAGTAAAATGCTTACTGTCTGCCTCCCACGACACTGACCCCGAGAAAACCCACGAGGCGACCCTACTCCTTGCGACGCACAACCGGGGATTCGAAATCACGCAAGTTGACTCATTAACAGATCTTATGATACCATTCGGCTCATCTACGACCCCCCCCCCCCCCCGTTGCTTATGTTATATATTGGTTTCATCATCATTACACAGGAAGTGATATATATCTTCACGCTTGTTGACGTATCCTACAAACTGTAATTCAGCTATATAAATTCCAAACAATGTAAATAAATATTGTCTAAACCAACAGATGAAAATATTACTGCAACACTGTAAAAAGACTAATTAGCAAAATTGACTAAACGACACCATCTTAAATAAAAAATACCCAGTTAGATCTTTATGTAGTGTAGGACATCGAAAGCATAAAAACAAATAGAAATATAGATCTGTAGGCCTAGTTTAATTAGACTGTTCTTTATTTTGTTTCAATTTTGCATGACTCTTATTGTACTTTGTCTAGTTACATTTTTTTTATACTCAAAAAGGTGACAGGTCAGAACCCAAATCTTGAAATTTTGGACTACTATGGAAATCCTTACTATGGTCGAGGTCGATTTGGAATTGTTTGACCGTGCCATCAATTTGTGAACTTGACAGAAATCAATTTTGATATTGTAGTAAAGCAAGTTTCATTTTGTTAGTATTGTTAGTAAAGTCTATAGACGTATAAATAGTCGAGACTATAAATACACCTAGGTCACTGTAGTTATATATAGTGAGGGAATGGATATTTGATAACTGCATGAATAGTATGTTGACAGAACCTTTCTAAGTTTTATAATAATATTGCTATCTGCCATATATTATGTTCAATTTTATAACTTAATAGAAATCCATGTCTAGTTATTTAGCATACTATTAATGAGTTTATATCCATATTATATAATCTATTTTGTTGGAGATGTAACATAATACATTGTCTAATATTATTGAGAATTATTATCTCCCATTACTTAAATAGCTGAATTTGAATATATAGCATGCAATTAGAATTTATATGCATATCCTATGACTTATTAAACATAACTAGATTATACTTCTGTATGTCAACTTAACGATAAATCACATTGTGTCCATCTATTAAATAATGTTGCATTTATATGGTTGACATAAGGAACATATAGTTTATAAGTTTGCATGCGATGGGAATTAATTCTCTCATACATTGCCATCCTGTCGAGACGGCCAGGCGAACGTGTTACCCAGCACTAGTACCCCGGGCCAGTTGTTCCCACTGGGATAACCTTCTCCAGGGTCGAAGCGAAGCTCTAGTACACCAATAGTTCGTGGTAATTGCTCCTAGAGCATACATAGATCTTAAACTGCTTGCAGTATAAGCAAAGATTACAGCCTTTAGAAAAAGCAAAGACTATAAACTGCTTGCAGTTTTTAAACAGATACAGCCTTTAACTGCTTGTAGGTAATGAACAGTATAGCTTTAAGTTATTACACAGAAACAGAACAGATCACAGAACGGCTTGAACTGGGACAGTTCGCCTCTTTAAATATAGTTAAAAGAGTTTTTCCCAGTCCATTAAAACTTACCTGTATATATGTTATAATACATAATAAAACTTTATAGTTTTGTACAGTTTTGTTCCGTTTGTTCTAAGAGAGAGAGAGTCGAAAATAGCGTAACTACTTTTTAGCTAGTCCGCCTTCTCCTCTGAAGAAGCTCTACTATAAAACGGCTTGAGGTCGGCCCATAGACCACTGGTGGCAGAGAAAGGGGTGCGGGTCCTGATCAACTAAATTGCAACAGAACTCCCCCAAGCAAATAAATTGCTGCTCAACTTGTTGGCTAATCGCTACAATATCTGATTACGCGGTGCTGCTCAACTATACCAACAATATTATTTATATTTGAAATATATAAATAAAGCTGTTTCGGGATATTTTACTGTGTGTTCATTTGAAAACTAGGAGGCGGGTAACAATACTCCATGTATAACTTTGTCAAATTTTACTCGATCCTTTTTAAAATGTTGTAATGGCTGAACAGGTAAATAAGTATATCGTAACTAATTTTTTCGCCACTAAAATATGTAATTTATCACCGTTCTCACATGTAATTTATCACCGTTCTCACCTGTAATTTATCACCGTTCTCACCTGTAATTTATCAAGGTTCTCACCTGTTATTTATCGCTCTTCTCACCTGTAATTTGTTTACAATGTTGTTGGATTAAAGATGAAGGTTGTATGATGATAAATGTGTATGTTTATCATATTACTTGTTGATTAATGTAGGAAATTTACAGCAAAGCTCAAAACTTAGTATAACATGTTACCTGTCCGTTGATTAAAATATTATTTAGCAATGGGAGGAAACCAGAGGATCTGGAGAAAAAAACCACGAGGTTGGAAAGGCGACCCTACACCTTGTCACGTGTAACCTGGGAATCGAAACCACACCAGTTAACTCAATGACAGTCCGTATCATTGCTATGGGAGATGTGTAACAAACTGTTAAATATACGGGAAGTGATGTCACCTCATTATGGCTACACTTGACAAATATAGTTCAAGGCGTAATTCGAGTGCTAGACGTATTGTGCAATGCATCGAAAAAGAAATGTATGTGACAATGACGGCCATTGGGTTAACTTATGCAACAAATCACCAAATTATCACCACTTATTTGCTGGGACGAGATGAAACGATTTTCGTTTCGTGGCTAAATGACTGCCTAAAAATAAAGCAGACAATTTCTGCTATTTTTGGTTCAAAATTCAAAAGAACATAACTTGAAAAGAATATTTTTTTCTGTTGCAGCAAAGACTTTGATCGATCTGTAAGATCTGTACATGTATGACTAAACATGTATACTATCTTAGTAATCTTATAAACACCCGCCATACCCATTCAGATGACTGTTATATTTAATAGAAGTTTTGACAAGGTTTCAACGTCAAGGTGACCCACAAAGTGCTGATCCCTATCTTTTACACCATCTTTTGTCTTACAATATTTTTTTTATTTTAAAATTAAAACGCGTGGAATATAATAACAACACGTACTATAAACAAACAGGATCTCCCTTTCTTCATGAGCGAATAGTTTCCGATCACCGATTAAGACCCCTACGCGCAAGCGAATTATTGAAATATGGTTGAACCATGAGTTAGTCCCAAAATGGCCTAGTTTGTGTTGAGTGAGAGGGAGATAGAGAGAGATACTAACATATAATTCAATTTTATTTCAATTATTCGCTTGCGCGTAGTGGTCTTTATAATAACAATAAATTTTAATATTCTAAAATTCATTTAAACAGATACCAATTGATTAAAAATGCAATATTCTAGTGAAAGCGTTCAGTAGATTAATTAAAATGACACAAATTAATTTGAAATTCAGTGGTATGAAATGCCGTACCATATTGGTAGTGATAAGAAAATTAATTTAGAATTAATTATTTTGACATGCAATGGTATGAAAATAATCAAAATTATATTGAATAAAAAGTACAACTAGGAGTATATAATTGTAATAACCATTAATAATCATTACCTTTTAACTGAGATGGGGGGGGGGGGTGTGAATGGCCGCCGAATGGTTTGCACGTGCGTCTTGATCATAAAGCCTATCATAGAGTCAACTGGCGTGGTTCTCAATCTCCAATCCCCGGTCGTATGTGACAATGAGTGGGGTCGCCTGTCCAACCTCGTAGGTTTGCTCCAACTGCTAAAGACCACTACGCGCAGGCGAATTATTAAAATAAAATTAAAACCATATGTTAGTCCCGAGATGACCTGGTTTGTGTCGAGTGGACGTTAAACCCCATTTCTCCCTCTCCTCTCTTTCTAACTGAGATTGAGTGAAACACATCGCCTATAGATAAGTTCCTAAACTTTTTATCTTGGTTTGTGCATGTAAAGGTAGCCTACCCATGGCAGTTTGAATACTAGAGTAGACTAGCTGTAGGGCTGATGTAGGGAACGATTTCCCTCATAGCAGACTTGTGTGACGTATGTCGTATCTATACAGAACAGCAGGACGTTGTGTTATAGATACTACCCTATGTCAACTGGTACCTGTCACTCAGGCCTACCTGTAGACCTATGTCAATTGGTACCTGTCACTCAGGCCTACCTGTAGCCCAAAACACGTCCTGGATTAACTAATTTTATTTCACAGTCTTGTAATGTTTGTTGCTAGGGCAGACCCGGCGGAGTGGGGAGGGGGGGCTTTAGCCTCCCTAATAATTTGGTCGAAAGTACTCTTTCCTCCAGGTTACTGCGGTCTATAAGGGCCAAGGATGGAAGCCCCCTTCCCACCAAGAATTGGCTAGGGGATTAATTTGTAAATGTTGCCCCCCCCCCCCCCGTCAGTGGATCCGGCGTTCACAATTGTTTGTGGAGCTATAGTCAGCTATAGACTTAAAATTTTTACACAGCGTTTAAGGCCATGAGAGGAAGAATCCTATTGATTTCCGCAATTTCCGATAATTATTGCCTGAAATATGGCCTTTGACCAGTTTGAAAAATCTTGCAGATACTCTGAGATAAGATCTGGATGACTTGAAAATGGATACACATTTAGGTCGCGGACTGGGGAAGATGGCTCATTTTCTGTCCTCTCGCTAAAACTCCTCGTGCTGCCTATAATTTAATATTTTAACTTGATAGATACAGCAAAAGTAGTGTTAGCAAGCACGCATCATCGGTCAGCGTGTAAAATATTCACAAAATTATCTGAATAAGAATTATATTTGTTCTCGCCATGACACAAACATGCTACGCGGTTAAGTAATTGATGATTATATAGGACACTGAACACCAAATATTTGTACGCCGTCAAGGGCGGTTAAGTAATTGATGATTATATAGGACACAGTACACCAAATATTTGTACGCCGTCAAGGGCCAGGGCTATTTTTATACGCCCACATGGAAATGTGGTCGTATATTGCGTCGCCCCCGTCTGACGTTCACAATTTTTGTGAACGCTCTAGAGGCTAAAGTTAATATCCGAGTTATTTGTGCCAAGATAAGACATGGCTCCCTCAATACAAGTTAGTTCTGGGTTCGTTAACATTAAAATGTAGGTACTAGATATGTAAGAAGCAGAATAAAAGTATTCTAAGATGTTAAACCAGTGTTGTCATCCAGAACGTAACATAAAGACCCAATACTGCAATACATGCAGACATAGGCGTACGGGGCCGAACTTGTTTGCGGGGGCCAGCATATTTTCCCGACAAATATATTTCTTTAGAGTCCACGGAGCCGCGGGCGGCGAAGTCGTCCGCCCGCAAGCGCCGAAGGCGCGAAGCGTCCGACGGGGGCGGGGGGGCTCCCCCAGAAAATTTTGAAAATCAGACGGCCGTAGACGCGATTTCCAGGCATTTCGAATACTTTCTATTTATATGGGGTAGTAAATTATGTCAGTTGCAGCATAAAAACTGGTAAAAAGTCATCTTTTAAATACAAGCTCTAAAACGCGGCTTTTTTCAAGTTTGCAATTTTTGGGGAAATGTTCCGGCATTTGCTGG
The DNA here is from genome assembly GCA_948474765.1 of Patella depressa. NCBI lineage: Eukaryota > Metazoa > Mollusca > Gastropoda > Patellidae > Patella > Patella depressa. Next base: position 72,205,292 of record OX419720.1, on the reverse strand, counting down.
CGACCAAGTGCATTTTCTGGTCGCCGTACTAGGGGCATTTCTCTAACTCGTGTCATGGATTTCAAAATTTTAGGCGATGTCATTTAGTGAGCAATTTCAAAATTTCCTGTTCTACAAAAAGTTAGTGGGTCCGTTTTCTTCCCCAAAGGCCTTCTTCTGCCTTAACGATCTGGACCCTCCTGTTTTAACTTTATTCTGACGAAGACGTATTTTAACGACGAAGAGAGTAAAGATGACCCACCGACTCTTCTCACGACAAAATACTTTAACACCACCGTGTTTTAAAGTGATATTTTACATACAAGGACGTGTATATGTTTTTATCGTTTAAATCGTTAGTTATACGGGTCGTTTTACATAGTCTATTTCACATTTGATAAAATGAGATATTCAAAATACAAACTATTTATAAACACTCCGTTGATCTGTTTCTAGGTGATGAAGTCAAACTATTATACAAAGTTTGTGTAGCTATTTATCAAGTGTTGACAGCAATGCTTTATATGTTTCCCCAAGTAATTAATAATATTCAGGCTATTGCATGTTGTTAATTCTATATCGTATCATACACTGTTAAAATAGGTACAAGTAAAAACAGTGGTAAGAAGTGTAAACTTTACACCACAACTACTAGACTGGTTTACAACGTTAAAATCAGGGATTGATAATATATCTATAATTTACACCACAGCTATTTTTTAAAGAACGTTAAAGTCAGTAGTTTTATATAATTTAAGGGACGTAGAATGAAAGTGTGTAGAACCTCCATCACGTCTTATTTTAACTTAAATATAGCGCTTTATAAAACGTCTATAGCTTTAATGTATAACACACATCTATAAGAAACTATGTGCAGAGTTTTGTGTTTCTGGTATAATTCTTAAATTAGGTCTGAGAATGGTTTGTGAAACCGGAGGACCTAGTAGTGTAGAACGGAGGACCTGGTAGTGTAGAACGAAGGACCTGGTAGTGGGACATAACTCTAGCAGTAATATATTCTATTGGAACATAACTCTGGCAGTATTAAATTATATTGGGACATATTGTGCTATTTTTTAGATTCCATCAACATTACATTTTGGTACGACCTATCCCAGCTTTCAAGTCTCCTTGTCAGAATGGCAGGACTGGATGATCTGACAATGACAGTTCCTAACCATGTTCAATATAATATGTGACTCATCTCAGAGTCTCTCAGTGCCCTGCAGTTACTATTAGAACAACCTAGTTATAGTTAGTACCCACCTGTACATGTCTTGTCCGTGGGTTACTATTAGAACAACCGAGTTATAGTTAGTACCTGGTCGCCATGTTTGTTATAACTACTGTCTCTTGGGGCAACCATACCAATAAAGTTATGTTAACTGGGTTTATGATACAGCACATACGTGCTAACCATTCAGCCACCCCCACCCCCTATTAACAACAGAATACAATTCATAACATTTCACTTTATGAACAACATAGCGTTTATATTGTATATATAAGATAGCGTTTATATTGTATATAACTAATACACAACATTGTTTATACTGTTGGGAAACACATGGCTAAGTCATAAGACACTGGCTCGGTAACCTGCAAATCCCCTGTTGATCCTTGTAGTTGCAGTGGTCCATAAAGTTCATCCAGATTTCCCGGCATTGTTCCTCTTTTCCAGGGATGCATGACAGAGGGCCTGGTAAGGGATAGCAAGACAGAATGTTTCTGAATCACTGAATATGATAATGAGTGCTGCCTTGGTTATAAACAAGACGGAAATGTTTCTGAACCACTGAATTTTATCTACAAATCACTGAACAGATCTTCAGGATCTATATTAGATACATTAGAATTATATTTGGAACTACTTTTACTCATCTGACCTCGACCACCATCATAACTAAAAATATAAAAAATAGGTTGCCAGGCAACGAAACATACGCCCACACAGCAGCCAATAAATCGTCCGGGCAGTCAACAAGAGTTGTCGCATATTAAGGAATTATCAGAAAATCATTAGAATTTGTTTGGTTTTTATAATCAAACGTTTTTTTTTTAAATCAGATAATAATTGTGACCTCCAGAGGGACCACAAGCTAAAAAGGGTGATTTTTCGTACAATCGGGGGACATAATTCAGGAAGTAATGACCCGATGGGCGCAAATATCGAAAGGGACCAAGATCTTTGGGCGCAAATATCGCAAGGAACCATGATCTTTGGGTTATAAACATACATGTCAAGTTTCATCATAATCGATTCAAAATTGTGACCTCTATAGGGTCCACAACCTTGATATAACATATTTTCACACTATTCGTGTACAAACGGCGACCATTTTGTCCGTCAATTCTAGTCTGATTTTCACGTAATTAAAACTCTCTCTTCATTACCATGTAACGGTGATATAGTCAAATGTTTTTTAAAATCAGATAATAATTTTGACCTCCAGAGGGACCAAAAGCTAACAAAAGCGATTTTTCGGACAATCCGGGGACATAATTCAGGAAGTTATGATCCAATGGGCGCAAATATCGCAAGGAACCATGATCTTTGGGTTATAAACATACATGTCAAGTTTCATCAAAATCGGTTAAAAATTGTGACCTCTATAAGGTCCACAACCTTGATATAACATATTTTCACACTATTCGCGTACAAACGGCGGCCATTTTGTCCGTCAATTTTGATCCGATTTTCACGAAATTCGAACTCAACCTTCATAACCATGGAACGGTGATATAATCAAACGGTTTTTGAAATCCGATAACAATTTTGACCTCCAGTGGGACCACAAGCTAAAAAGGGCAATTTTTCGGACAATCAGGGGCCATAATTCAGGAAGTTACGATCCGTTGGGCGCAAATATCGAAAGGAACCACAATCTTTATGTTATAAACATGTATTTCAACTTTCATCAAAATCAGTTCAAAATTGTGACCTCTATAGGGTCCACAACCTTGATATAACATATTTTCACACTATTCGCGTACAAACAGCGGCCATTTTGTCCGTCAATTTTGGTCCAATTTTCACGAAATTCAATATCATCTTTTATAACAATGTAACAGTGATGTAATCAAACATTTTTTAAATCGGATCATAATTTTGACATACAGAAGGACCACAAGCTAAAAAAAGGCAATTTTTTGGTCAATCACGGGACATAATTCAGGAAGTTACGATCAGATTGGCGCAAATATAGAAAGGACCCAAGATCTTTGGGTTATAAACATACATGTCAAGTTTCATCAAAATCGGTTAAAAATTGTGACCTCTATAGCTTGATATGACATTTTTTCACACTATTCACGAACAAACGGCGGCCATTTTGTCTGTCAATTTTGGTCTGATTTTCACGAAATTGGAACTCAACCTCCATTACCATGTAACGGTGGTATAATCAAACGTTTTTTTAAATCGGATAACAATTTTGACCTCCAGAGAGACCACAAGCTAAAAAGGGTGATTTTTTGGACAATCAGGGGCCATAATTCAGGAAGTTACGATCCGATGGGCGCAAATATTGAAAGGAACCAAGACCTTTGGGTTATAAACATCCATGTCAAGTTTCATGAAAATCGGTTCAAAATTGTGACCTCTATAGGGTCCACAACCTTGATATAACATATTTTCACACTATTCGCGTACAAACAGTGGCCATTTTGTCTGTCAATTTTGGTCCGATTTTCACGAAATTCGAACTCAACCCCCATAACTATGTAACAGTGATATAATCAAACGTTTTTTTGAATCGGATAACAATTTTGACCTCCACAGGAAACACAAGCTAAAAAGGGTGATTTTTCGGACAATCAGGGGCCATAATTCAGTAAGTTACGATCCGATATGCGCAAATATCGAAAGGATCCAAGATCTTTTGGTTATAAACATGCATTTCAAGTTTCATGAAAATCGGTTCAAAATTGTGACCTCTATAGGGTACACAACCTTGATATAACATATTTTCACACTATTCGCGTACAAACGGCGGCCATTTTGTCTGTCAATTTTGGTCCGATTTTCACGAAATTCGAACTCAACCCCCATAACTATGTAACGGTGATTTAATCAAACGTTTTTTTGAATCGGATAACAATTTTGACCTCCAGCGGGAATACAAGCTAAAAAGGGTGATTTTTCGGACAATCAGGGGCCATAATTCAGGAAGTTACGATCCGATATGCGCAAATATCGATAGGAACCAAGATCTTTTGGTTATAAACATGCATTTCAAGTTTTATCAAAATCGGATCAAAATTGTGACCTCTACACTGTTCACAAGCTAAAAACGTGATTTTTCGTACAATCAGGGGCCATAACCCATGAAGTTACAGTCCGATACATGCCAATATCGAAATGAACCGAGATCTTAGGGTGATAAACCTATATTTTAAGTTTCATTGAAATCGGATAAAAATTGTGACCTGTAGACTGTTCACAAACAATTGTGGACGGACGGACGGACGGGGGCGACGACAATATACGTTCACATAAAAATGTGGGCGTATAAAAAATAAGATATATAAATTATATGAATGATAGAGATTAAATAAAATGAAATAAAATGGAGGATGAAAGCTCTACTGGTCTATTCTGAATGAATGAAATGGGGTTTAACGTCCTACTCATCCGCACCTAACCTGGGCTAATAAAAGAGGGGCATATGCCATACAGTGTGCTATAAGGGAAATTTTGCCCGGGCAGCGGCGGTATGGCCTACTCTTATATCGAATTCCAACTGCCAAGGGATCTTTTACGTGCACGCCAATGTGTAGTCGAATGACTAGGCAGCCGTCCTTGTCAGGCCCTCCATTCTGCATCAAATTGAGATGAACTTTCTCGGCCAATGCAGGGATCTAACACCCGACCTCCAGGCTAGCAAACCAGCGCCTTACCCACGTAGCCACGTGATCCCCCGTGCTAATGTAGATTAAGGGGGTTGAGTGGTCTAGTAGTTTAACGCATGTGCATGAAATCATAAGGTCTGTACTTGAGTCAGGTGGTGGGGTTTTGAATCCCCACTTAAATGTGACAAAGAGTAGAGTTGTCTGTCCAACCTCATGGTTCCTTGTGCACTGCTCAAGACACAAAACCTGCAAGAGATTAAACCATGTTGAGTGGATGTTAAACCCCATTTCTCTCGCGATATATTAAAATATGGCCAGTGAAACAATATTTGCAGCTAATAAAAATGTATGGAGCATGGGTTCCGCATTTCAAGTGGTCAGCTCTAAATACTGGCAAGCTATCAATTCTAATTGAATGATTCTGTATTTTCAATATCATAATAGTCTATTATACAGTCTTCAACTTTTATAAGATGAACTACACAGAGATGTATATTAAACAAACTTTAACTGACCAGGTTTAAAAATGACTCTGTACTTTGTCATAAGGGTACCTGATTTAGGTTGCAAATATTGAATTTATTACCAATCATTGGACGTATTTCTAGTTATTTTAGGTAGAATAGGTTTATAATATTTTAATTACCTCTCATTGGACGTATTTCTAGTTATTTTAGGTAGAATAGGTTTATAATATATTAATTACCTCTCATTGGACGTATTTCTAGTTACTATAGGTAAAATAGGTTTATAATATATTTTAATTACCTCTCATTGGACGTATTTCTAGTTACTTTATAGGTAGAATAAGTTTACTTGGTGTGCCTGTTCTTACACTTCCTCTCTTTCTAGCTGGCCTTAAATATACAACATAATAACCATAATATTCACATATAGTTACCATAACAACCACATACAGTAACAATAACAACCACATATAGTTACCATAACAACCTTTTGAATGGATATATGAGTAATCTAACAGTCCAATGAAACCTTAGCCTACTAATAAATAAATTCTACCTTTTAACTATCCTAGAAGATGATGATTCAATCTCGTCCTCCCCTAAATCTAACGAACAATCTAGATCACCAGTTTTACGGCCCACATTCTTTCTCTGGTGTTTAGGTGGTGGCGTCTAAAATAAATAATACCACTTTGTAAATATACATAGTACTTTGAATAGGTTTTCAAATTTTCTTTCGTCATTCAATAAATATTAATTATTGATATCATGTAATATTTAAAAATAAACATTTATTTTACGAAAGTTCCTTAATGCAATCCTGTGTCAGTAGTGTGGGACAGTTGTTCAGACGGCAGGGTGTCCCCTCTTTTAGTGGGGTAGTACAGATGGTCAGACAGCATGGTGTTCCCTTGTTAGTGAACAGCATTTGGTTGTTTGTACCGGAAGGAAAACCCAGATCCTGTGTATAAGAGAATGCTCCTAGTATCAAGTCCATTTAGTATGCCTATCTTCATCAGTCCGAACTCTCCAATTACAGAGAATAAAATAAAAACCTGACAGAAAGGGAAGTAACTCTATCGTATTATATAACCGACCTCTTCCTCATCTGTATTTTCTTCTTTATCACTAGAAAATAAAAGAGAGAGAGAGAGAAATGAGGTTTAACGTCCACTCGACACAAACTAGGTCATTTTGAGACTAACATATGGTTTCATTTTATTTCAATAATTCGCTTGCGCATTGGAGTCTTTAGCAGTTAGAAAATAAAAACCATGGTGATTAAAAACAAAATTCAAATTCTATCAAATCGTCAGTAATAGGTTTGGTCATCAAATACAGGCTCTACAAATTCTAAGTTCTATCAAATAATGTGATTACTGCTGGCTTTCTGTAACAGGTCATCAATAATAGTCTAGATGGCACAGGTTTGGTCATCAACTGATTACATAAAATCCAAGTTTATTTATTTCTCAAGTGATTCTCTGTTATAATAATATGTTTATATGTAAATTATTATAGTATCTGTTACAAAATCAGTGAATTATTGGTTTAGTGAATTATGGCTACCACAGCTTAATTGTCTTTGATCCACCAATTTGACCAGAAGGTCACAAACCTGGTTTCTATGGCAATATTATAAGCAAGTGTATTCAACCAAATTATGGTTTATTTACCTTTCTTTTTTATTTGTTTCCACCCGTTGTTCGACTGTGACACTGTAGTGAGTATTATATAATCTTTTTATCTTCATATTTATTAAGCGAATGTGTGTGGGCATGCCTCATTCATGTTTTGTTTGCTATATTTGTGTTCTAACGTGCAGTTTTCCTCAACAGCCTATCAAAAGCAGAGCAAGCAAATCAGAATACTTTCAAAATAATGCTTTTTTTTCTAGTAAGGTTAATGCCAGGCTGGCTGTCCTACAGTCATCTCATGCTATTGGTATGACAGTTAATACCAGACTGGCTAATACAGCGGTTAATACCAGACTGGCTAATGCAGTTGGCAGGCCATTGCTGATACTCCTGAATCATTTAAAAAAGAGTGTACAACATGTTTTAATTTTGAAAAAACAAATGGTCCCATTAATTATCGCATCAAATTGTTTTCTCATGGTAAATTGAATGGAAACGAAAAAGCATCATAGTCTCAATTACCAAGTGAGCATCCTTGATAAATGTTATTGAAATTTGATGTTAATAATAATATATTGTTTTGTATGGTCTGATAATCAAAGGTGAAATAAACAGGATAAAGGGTGGGGTTTACTTCATGTGCTTTAGGTCACTAGGTCTGTTATTAAGTCAAGAGGCATGAATAACCTTTGGTTTCCTCCTGCTGCTTAACAAACAGGTGAATTATTAACATGAGTACCATGTTAGTCTCAAAAAGATCTAATCAGTGTTAACTTAATGTTAAAGGAGCACAATTTCTTGAAATTGACACAAGTGGGTCGCAACGCATATAATACAGTAGTATAGATACAGTAGTATAGATGTATATAACATTAACAAGTTTCCAACAGAATATGAAATACAGATTTTAATTCCTTCATTTTTACCCTCAGCAATAAACATGGGGTTTAACATGCTATTGATAATATGTTGTCTCTACCCTCACCTGTAATAACATATCAAATATTTTCTTTAAACAAACTTTCCTAGAAAAATATTATATATGCCATGGAAAGTAGAAACATCCAATCTTACTAGAAAAATACTGGATACAGGGCAAAAATGTAAGGGTTTCCCTAACCGGCAACCCGAAAATCAGTGACGCCTACTTAAGTAACCTTAAATAAAAAATGAAATGAAATGGGGTTTAACGTCCTACCTAACCTGGGCTAATGAAGACGGGTTTACGGCATACAGTGTGCTATGAGGGAAATTTTGCCCGGACAGCAGCGCTACGGACTACTCATATATTGAATTCCATCTGCCGAGAGATCTTTTATACACACTCCGGTTTTCCATCCCATCCCAACGACTAGACAGCTGTCCTTGTCAGGCTCCCGTCCTGCATCATTGACAAGGGTGAATGACGTCGAAAAATCTGGATGAACTTTTTGGGCCAATGCATGGATCGAAAACCCGACCTGCAGGCTAGCGAGGCAGCATCTTATCCACTAAGCCAAGGTCAATGGTAAGATTATCTAATCTCCCAGTATTAGAGAGCGCTTGATGTATATGTTGATAAATTTGATGGTGCACCAGTTTCAGAGTTAAGTACCATTGAAAATATGCAATGAATTCTCATCCGGCATCGCCCCCGCAGCTAGGTACCGAGAGAAGTAAGTCACATGATCGATTTTTATAACAGGGGTATTCCCTGACAATTACAATGTTTTGAGAAAGATTTAAAGCAAAATTATTATAAATAAATTAGTTTGAATATGTATTTTTAAAGGTAATAAAAAGTAATATAAAAATTGTCCATACATGAGTAAAGCTTGGGTCATATAATAAAATACTCCCTGTCCACATTAAAGAAGATCCAACACCTGGCATTTGATGGTGTAAGCCTATCTTTGATAATAGGCTTAATTTTGCTTTAACTCTGTACATCTTATGAAGTCTTTCACGTAATACCCTGCATATTTTATCATTAATTGAAGATCGCCAGGTATAATTTGAGTGTGTATGTGTCCCGACCTCTGATTACACAGCGCTAAAGGGAGATAATTTCCTATAATTTCAGGAATCCAGAAATTATTTGAAACTAAAATTAAAAAGCAGATTTTCATATTTTATCTTATATTACACAAATTCAACTGATACATCATTCATACTTGGAGCACTTGTTATTTACCTTGGAAAATAAATCTTTTTCCATTTCTTCTTTAGCAGCAACACATTTTCCTAGCCTCTATAAAAGAAAAGTTGAAATTAGAAACAAACCTACAGAGCTATTAATTTTTGTCATTTAGAAGGATTGTCATATGGTTACAAAATATTTCAATAATTCGCTTGTGTGTAGGTCGTGTCTTTAGTAGTGGGAGGAAACCAGGACCTGAGTTCACAAAACATTCTCAGAATTAAGTTTAGAATTTACTTAAACTTGTCCGCCTTATTTTAACTAAAATATGACCCTTTATAATAATTTTGTTGTTTTAATGTATCAAATACATAAATAAGAAACTATATACAAGTTTTGTATTTCTGGATCAAATATATTTTTCATAAACTGTGATTCAAAGTTGAGTAAATTCTCAACTTAAGTCTGAGAATGCTTTGTGAACTCGGGGTCAGAGGTCTCAGAGAAAGACAAACAAGGTTGGACAGACAACTCTACTCCTTGTCCTGTTCAAGCTGAGGAACGAAAACACTTGACTTGATAGGTTGGACAGACAACTCTACTCCTTGTCACGTTCAAGCTGAGGAACGAAAACACTTGACTTGATAGGTTGGACAGACAACTCTACTCCTTGTCACGTTCAAGCTGAGGAACGAAAACACTTGACTTGATACATGGACAGACAACTCTACTCCTTGTCCTGTTCAAGCTGAGGAACGAAAACACTTGACTTAATATGTTGGACAGACAACTCTACTCCTTGTCACGTTCAAGCTGAGGAACGAAACACTTGACTTAATATGTTGGACAGACAACTCTACTCCTTGTCACGTTCAAGCTGAGGAACGAAAACACTTGACTTAATACATGGACAGACAACTCTACTCCTTGTCCTGTTCAAGCTGAGGAACGAAAACACTTGACTTGATATGGAAATATTTTAAAAATGGCTAATTCACGATTGTCAATATAATAATCTAAAAACATGTAGAATCGACTAAGCAGCCACAAACGACTCAATTTGGACTGTTCAAGTATTTCACCAAACGTAATTGATTAGAAATTACCAAATAATTTTTTTTCAATTTTCACTCATCCTCGATATCATCAGTGGTACCATTACGTTCTATCCAGCACACCCAGGGGTCATTCACGGGGGAGAAACAGTCAAATTATCTGCCCTTGATACATGTGCTATTCCTATCGACCAATCGACTGGGTGACAGGAACGTCAACAATGATGATAAGACTAAGACAGGTGTGTAAACTGTTTTTTGATTGGTTCAAAGGCAGATAATTTGAATTTGAAGTCCCTGTGAATGCACGAGAGTAAAATGTGCTATTCCTATCGACCTTTAAAGGTGCATAAACACTACAATAGTATCAAATATATTATAAATACTACGATGTCATCACCTTTAAAGCCATCATTCGTTCTTGTGACAGTCTGTTATTATCTGTTTCTAGCTGTTTAAGTTGATGTTGATCTCGTTCATTGTTGACTACGCTATGATTTAATATTGTACATATACCAGTCACTGGATCATCTTTTAACATTAGAGTTATACTCCCTAACTGAAACTATAAAACATATACCAGTCACTATAAAACATATACCAGTCACTATAGACCATATACTGTGCCTCCAACAAGATCTTAATATCTGTAACCTATTTAAATACTGTAAACATACTCAATACGAAAATCAAAAAACTGATTTACAAGACAGATGCAGTCATGTGAACAGTGTTGTCACTGTTCGTCTCCTGTATTTTCAAAAAAGCCTAAAATTCATAAAAAGATAGGTTGCCAAGCAACAAATACATCCACAGCAGCTATAACACAGTGTATAAATATAATCTCATCTGTTGACTACTCTGGCCTGTAGAGTGTTAAAAAGTATAGTCAAAGAGGTCAAGGGTTATAACTATGGCACTAATTATCTGAAATTATTGAAAATCGATAGGCTTCTTTGTATTGTGACCTTTAAAAACACTGTGCATAAACATTAGCCTTGAGAGCGTCCACAAGATTTTTCAAAGGGATCAAGGGCACAACTCTTCCATTAATTATCGGAAATTGTTGAAAATCAATAGGCTTCTGAATTTAAAGTCAATCGGATATTAACTTAAGCCTATAGACGAAAGGACGGAGATAGCGACAATATACGATCATATTTCAATGTGGGGGCTTATAAAAAGTGAACAAACAATTTACCTTAATATCATCTGAGGTGACATGTTTCTTCCACACCAATTCAGCCGCATCATCAGTTTTAATTTTAACACTGTATTCAAAATTCATATCATCATCATCTCTGATGAAGGCTTTTTCTGTTTGATTAAAATATGAGGTAAAATCCATTTTTAACCTTTTACGCTGTTTGTCCATATCATCGGCTGAAACTGTAATAAAATTTAGGATATATTGTCCGCAAGTATTTATCTAGTAGTTATTTTCAATAAAAGTATGGCAAATTTGGTATATATAGAAAGTATACATCCATAATCTTACGTTAGTTACATGAAAAATACTGGATTATCCTAAAAATACCCCGGGTTCCACTGACTGGAAACTCGACTGTTGTCTGCCAGCTTATTTTGTGCTAGCTGGAATCAGGGAGCATTTGTTATTTCTTGATCAAATGGTTAGGTTGTTTGGGGAACATTGAGGGACATCACAGTACAAAAGACCCTGCAATTAAACGTCATCGAAAAAATTAGTTGACAGAAAGCCTCAGTCAAATATATCATAAAATCACACATTTTTCACTCAGTGGGAATGGTGTTGCATATATACAGAAGGGAGGTTCAATCTGTAGATTGCTCAGGACCGATTTTTACGTCTACATGACTGGTGTTCCTGCTGCAGAATATGAATGGGGAGTAAACATATAAAGTTGGTTAGACACAAGTATAAATTATAGTCTATTTATGGTATCAATATTCTTGTTGGTGGTAGAGGTGCAGAGTGGGGGGTGGGCAAAGTTTGCTTCGCTACGGCACATAAAATATATCTCGGCACCACTTGTTGTAATTTTTGATATTCTATTTTGCTTTAAAGCTTTGAAATGAGAAACCGTACAACAGAGGTCTTAAAATGCTATCTGATGCAAAAATTAAGCATGGTGTATGCCATCCTCGGTTACCCAGTGTACTCATTCCGTTCTACTCCACTATACCCTGGGTTAATCCATAGGGTCTCCACGATTTCAAACTATTTGAATGTAGTTAGAGTGTACGAACCAATCAAAAAACAGTTTACAAACTCATCTTACGTAGACTCTTTAGCGTCATTTTTTACGTCATAAAACTACATTGTTTACAAACAATGTGGCGGCTTGTTTGATCGATTATGAGAAAGTTTGTAAAAGATTTAATATGAAATTCTTAAATGACACTGATTTTTCTACTACGCGGTAGGTATTTTTCCCAAATGACATATTTGTAAAGTGTGCAAGAACGGACTAAGGTAGCCATGTTTTGGGGGTATTCTTTGTTGGAAAACTATGAGAGTTACTTCCCTTTGCCTATTACCTTTCCAAGTAACGCTTTATGGGATTGGACGATAAAAATATCACAATCCACCAGGGCAGATAATTTGAAATCTTGGAAACCCTATGGATTAACCCAGGGTATAGTGGAGTAGAATGGAATGACTACACTGGGCAACCGAGGATGGGTGTAAGCTGGACTCCATCAATGCAGAAAAGTAGGGCATAAACCCCCATTTTATTTCATTCCTATATACCCATGTATAACTTACAAGTCCCTATATCCCCAACCATGTATAACTTACAAGTTCCTGTCCATGTTGATTGTCCATCCGTTAGTAACAAATTAAAACCATCTTCTTTATCTACTGGTATCGTCGTTAACAGAAAAAACTGCTGACTTCCAACGGTTGTAATCTTTGAAAGAACCTTTTTACTCATGCTTTTACCTTAAACTAAAACAGATATAATGGATATTTATTAGAAAAATTAAAATTTAAATGATTAGGCCTAGAGTTGATATCATCGCATGAGATTGGGAATTGATTGATGTCATATCAGTCAGTAATCTGGCCTACTACGTCATTATTAGGTAGGCCTACTACTACTACTGTACGGAAGGTTGATAGCTAGATCTATTTGTTAAGACCAACTCAAGATTTCGTTAAGATCGCTAATATCTAAATAAGGTTAGGGTATGTGATTGTTAGCGAGATTGTAGGGCCAGGGTTATGGTTAGGGTTGGGATTAGCGCTAGCCCTGTCTAGATCTCGTGACCTTCGACCTAACTTGAAGTTGGCCTTATCAAATAGATCTAATGCATGTGCATATTAAATCTACTTTCTATCAAATTTTGCATTAACGAAATTACACACATATTTTCACACTTTTTGATATTTAACAAAATTAAACTATATTTATTAGGGGCTCACTCAGAGCTTTATTTTGGAGGTTTTATATTTGCCTGGAGAATGTCAAAACCTGGGTTGTGGGTAGAATCGTACCGTTGGAATATAAGTGTCGGTTTGTTTGTAGATGTACTTTGATACTGATATTGATAAAGAGCGAAGCTCCAATATCGACTGACAAATGGGATTACGCATCTCATAGAAATATTTCTTTGACACGTCTAATCAATGACGTCACATATTTTTTTTACTTGTTTATACTTGTTTTTCTAATACATATAAAAATAGTTAATATGGGGGGCTAATTAAGTCGTGTCGATGTCATCCTTATCAGTGACTGTAGCTGCCTAGCGAATATTCACTACGTCTACTGATCAGTGTGTCTATTCAGCTGTATTAATAATAACTTATAATGGATCTATTTGCATCCACATCAATGAGGCGGATATGAAAATGGTATTTGAAGAATATATTGGCAAGTATAAAGATTCAGTCTATAAAAAAAATAGGTTGCCAGGCAACGAAACATACGCCCACACAGCAGCCAAATCGTCCGGGCAGTCAACAAGAGTTGTTGCATTTTTAGTAATCATCAGAAAATCATAATTCAAACTCACCCATAACTACGGTGTAACTGTGATATAATCAAACGTTTTTTTAAATCAGATAATAATTGTGACCTCCACAGGTACCACAAGCTAAAAAGGGTGATTTTTCGTACAATCAGGGGCCATGATTCAGGAAGTTACGATCCGATATGGGCAAATATGCAATGGAACCAAGATCATTAGGTTAACATGTATTTCAAGTTTTATCAAAATCAGTTCAAAATTGTGACCTCTATAGGGTCCACAACCTTGATATAACATATTTTTACAGACGGCGGCCATTTTATCCGTCAACTCTGGTCCGATTTTCACGCAATACAAATTCTCTCTTCATTACCATGAAACTGTGATATAATCAAACGTTTTTTTAAATCGGATAATAATTTTGACCTCCAGAGGGACCACAAGCTAACAAAAGCGATTTTTCGGACAATCAGGGGACATAATTCATGAAGTTATGATTCGATGGGCGCAAATATCGAAAGGAACCAAGATCTTTGGGTTATATTCAAATTCTCTCTTCATTACCATGAAACCGTGATATAATCAAACGTTTTTTTAAATCGGATAACAATTTTGACCTCCAGAGGGACCACAAGCTAAAAAGGGCGATTTTTCGGACAATCAGGGGCCATAATTCAGGAAGTTAAGATCCGATTGGCGCAAATATCGAAAGGAACCAAGATCTTTGGGTTATAAACATGCATTTCAAGTTTCATCCAAATCGGTTCAAAATTGTGACCTCTAGGCTCTACACTGTTCATTGTTCACAAGCTAAAAAACGTGATTTTTCGTACAATCAGGGGCCATAACCCATGAAGTTACGGTCCGATACATGCCAATATCGAAAGGAACCGAGATCTTAGGGTGATAAACCTATGTTTTAAAGCCCCAATAACACTCTTGTTGTAACTGAATAATATGTCCCAATCTTCATTCTGGTCAACAAATCGTATTATGTTAGAATATTCCAATTAAATGATGATATAAATTTCATCTTAACACACCTATTTTAAAAAATTGGAAAAATTCAACCAATTGATTTGAAATGTCTAACGTAAACCTTTTCAAATGTGACTTGGATTTTAAAATATTTTCGAACCCTCTGGACAAGTAAAATAGGTTGTAATGGATAATTTACACAACAGGTAGGACACTTAAACATCTAGTACTTAGAATAAGGGTATTATTTATTTTCCGGAGCTACCAAGCCAGCAAGAATGTTATTGTCCCTTTAAGTTTCATTGAAATCGAATAAAAATTGTGACTTGTACTGTAGACTGTTCACAAACAATTGTGGACGGACGGACGGACGAACAGGGGCGACAACAATATACGTCCACATGAAAATGTGAGCGTATAAAAATAACCTGTTAACCTCTGCAATTGAATTATTTCACTACATTTATAAAATTCGTTGTTTATTTACAATTTTTTCTACTTTTGACAGCCATATTGTAACAAAACGTCGGAGAACGCTAGATCGGAGACGGTCCAACGCATTTTAGCACATATGACGTCATATAGATTGTGGGTTAGGGTTAGGGTAAGGGCTAGGACCTGTAGATTTGGTCAAAGTCCCGAGATATAAACAGGGCTAGCCCTAACCCTAACCCATGATCAAGCCTAACCCTTACCCTAACCCACAATTCACATATGACGTCACAATTTGCGTAGGACCGTCTCCGATCTAGCGTTCTCCCAAAACGTCAGACTGGTATATTTAAACGAAACGAAATATAAAAGAAAACATCTGTCACCTTTCAGTCAATTGAAAATAGAAATTTGCAAACATTTTGCCTCCATACAAAAATTGGTATTTTGAGATTTATTTCAGCGAAATAATCTTTAAAAAGTCTAATATTTCTGATATCATTCCGTAGCAGATTAGCAAACTGATCCCGCAGTGAATATTCGCTTGGCCGCTACAATTCTCTCAAACTGATCCCGCAGTGAATATTCGCTTGGCCGCTACAATCACTGATAAGCATGACATCGGCGAGGCTTAATTAGTACGGTATATTAACTTTTTTACTCCGACAAATTAAATTCTCAAACATTTTTTTGAGGTAACAGAAAAATAAATAAAGACGTTTGAAGTAATTGAAGTTAAAAAATATTTCCTATTAAGTGTAAATGGGTATTAAAATGAGTTAAATGCGTCATTTTGCCCGAAGCAGTTAGGTGTTAAGTAAACATTGCACGAGCCGTTGAGCCAATGACTGCAGTCAACGCACGTGCTATGGACACTCATCTGTTACAGAGTTAATTCCTAAGTAATTCTCTGTGAAACAGATTGCAATTCTCTGTGAAACAGATTGGCAGATTAGTAGTTGAAATTCAATGACTCAAAGATCGCATCTCTCCATCTTACAAACTTGGATTCTGGATTCTATTGGACGATATTAATAGATGATCCACTCAAAATAGATGTTATCGGCTTTCGGTAAAATCAACATGTTGAACTTTCACATGGCCTGAAGAAAATGGTTAGTAAATTTGTCGATTGAATATCATTGAATATGGAATATTCTATTAGCAATTTTACGTTTTAACTATGACACAAAACTCCCGATTGATAGACCACACGAAATTAATGAGCGGAAAACATGTGTGCTCCTATTCTATTAATTAGTTCACGAAACCCGACTAATCATGAAAAAAATAAATTGAAAGTAAGACAATCAACTACCCAGCTGAGATCCCATTAGATTTGTCTTTTTCTTACTGCAGCAATCAACGTTATTGTTCTGGTTTTATAGACTAAAATGTTTTAAGTGTTTCTCGAACCTCTGCCACCGAATTTAAAATAAAAAGAAATTGGATGTAGTGTGTGAACTACCCTGAACTGTCATAAATTATAAACAAATTCATCCATTGTAATAATGGTAATAAAATTAAAGGGCGACTAATGCGACATAGGCCTAGGGAGGCTAATATTAGATAGGCCGGTTAAAGTGCCAATCCCGATAACTTTTTGGGGAATAAAACTGATTAATTTTGTGTTAAAATCCTTTAAAATCCATAACCTAAGGCCCATCTACTAACCCGATATTTGTGATACGCTTGTAAATAACTTAAACCTGACATTCTTCATCTGGAAATGGAGACCGTTGTATTATACAGTATCTGGATAAAACCAGACTTTTTTCTATAAAAATAATATGTAGGTGAAATTTACCCTTTGTTATCAAGTACAGGGCATGGATCATTCACTGTATAGACCTCTCAAGAAACATTAATCGATTATCAGGTCAACCAATGAAAAAATTGACCCGAAATCTTAAAAGGGTTACGTGTCCGGATAAGCAGTGTTGACGTTCACGTCCAAACGACTCAATTTTTGAGACAAGGTAAATACACCATGCCACAATATTTTGGTCCATAAATTTCATAAATACTCGGACATTAATTTTTGAGACTCTGTTCTTATCGGGATTGTCCCTTTAATGTTAGATGGGTAGCTTATGCGACATGGGGCGACTATAATGTGACATGGGACGACTATAATGTGACATACATGTAGGGCGACTAATGCAACATGGGGAGGCTAATATGACATAGGGCGACTAATGTGACATGGGGAGCTAATGCGACATGTAAAGGCTAATGTGAGATGGGGCGACTAATGTGAGATGGGGCGACAAATGTGAGATGGGGCGACTAATGTGATGTGGGGAGCTAATGTGACATGGGGCGACTAATGTCACTTGGGGAGCTAATGTATATTTAGTTGATACTGGTAAATCATACTCAACTTGTGTCGCAGGATAAAAATGTTCATCAGCCAGGGAAGGGCAGGTGGTAGGCCTACTGTATACTGGTATATTGAGCTAAATGCTATTTCTTCTCATTATAACAATGCCTAGATATATGGCACACCTGACAGACACAAGTTATGATATACATGTATATACCTGACAGGTATCCATTACAGGTATTTGTAACAGGTGTACCTTAACAAAATATTTGTAGATGAGCAGGACTGTAAGCTAGCGGTGGGGGCAAGAGAGGCAGTTACCTGCCCTGGAACAAATCAGACACCGAATGGGGAAAGAATCTGTTAACCCAATGGGTGCCTTTTCCATTGGTTGCAATATGAAACGACCGACATGACCCTCTTGCCCCTCCCCTCTCCCTGTTAAAGCTACAGGCCTGATAAGTGACTCTAAAAATATTCTACTGATGAATGAACCATTTTTATGTTTCTTTCAGTCGGCGTTGTTTAATTTCCAGAGTTTATTAACGGTTTTGTTATTGTTGATATGTACTTGTACTTACCTGAGATCTATTATACCTAGTATCATTGATAGAAATAAAACAGGGTGAGTACATAGCCCTGTTGGCTGTATTAATAATATATACTACTATAGCCCTGTTGGCTGTATAACATATTTTCAATCCCTGCATTGGCCGAGAATGTTCATCAGGATTTGTCAGCGTGGTTCCACCTTGTCAGTGGTGCAGAACGGTGGGCCTTGTAAGGAGCGTCGTATAGTTCTATGTACACACTTGTATAGACGTAGTAAAAAAGAACCCTTGACAATTGGAATTCGAAATAAGGGTAGCGTCGCTGTTAGGGCAAAATGTCTCTCATGGCACAGGGGGATTGGATGGCTGAATGGTTAGCATGCACGCGCTGCATCATGAGGTCTGTCATTGAGTCAACTGGCGTGGTTTCGATTCCTCGGTCGCCTGTCCAACCTTGTGGGTTTTCTTCGGTTCCTCCGGTTTCCTGCCACTGCACAAAACCCGTTCACGTAAAGAAATCATTGAAATAAAATTGAAGCAATTCTCTCTCACAGTGTGGCGTATGTTCATCGTCAATATCCCAGTAGGAGTGGAACTGTTACAGTAGCACGCCATTTTCTCAGCAACTGTTTATAATATTTGTTTTTATCAGTGTTTCCTTTAATTTTTACATGAATATTTTAAAATCACTGATCACTGTAGGCATCATCTAATTCTTATTTCAGCTTTCTAGGAATATTTTGGAAATTTGCAAGAATAGGTAAGTCTCTAATATTGAACTCTATATATGTCTATTTCTGTCGTCCATCCATCCATCCATCGTCCACAGTGTTTAAAATTTAAACTTTAAATCCATGGTGAAGACTTTTCATTGTCATCTGTGACTGCCATGGCGGGGGCATGGAGCTGCAGGGGCTGAATGTTTAATCCTTGGAGAATGCCATCGTGGGTGGGGTGGGGCTGAATGGTTAAATCTGTGCAAATGTAATCATGAGGTCTGCCATTAAGTTAAACCCCATTTATCTCTCTTAGGGGTCTTTTAGCAGTGGGAGGAATCCGGAGTGCCCAGAGGAAACCCACGAGGTTGAGAAGGCGCCCCTATCTCCATGCCACAGCCGCAAGCAAGAGGTGACCGGCCAGCTTGAGATCGAAGCGCGGCACTGTAGACCACTAGGCCATCCCAACCCCCCTACATCACCAATAGATAAGTTCCTAAACGTTTTGAACATTAAAGAACCCTTGAAAATTAGAATTTGATGAAGAGTAGACACAAACGCAGCTTTCAGGGCAAAATTTCCCTCCATGGCTTACTGAATGGCGTAAATATACATTTCAAAGTTTTCCTCCCTGTTTCTACACATTGATGTGCACGTAAAAGATCCTTTGACTGTTGGAATTTGAAATGACTGTATGTCGTCGTGCCACTATCCTGGCAAAATTTCCCTCACACCAGACTGCATGATGTATGGCCGTGAACAGAACAGTAGGATGATAAACCCCATTTTATTTCATTTCCAATATTAAATTATTTTACATAATCAAGATATTTTACTGTGTTTTTTTAGGTGAAAGAAAAAGTCCATATGTAGCTGTTTGTTGTGTTGCCATGGCGATGAGTATTTTATTCTGGTCCTGATACTCCTCATATTAGAATAATGGACTGGTCCTGATCCTGTATTTAATATTTTAAACAATGAACTGGTCTTGATATTAGAATAATGGAATGGTCCTGATACTTTATTTGAAATAATGGACTGATCCTGATATTAAAATAATAGACTGGTCCTGATACTGTATTTAATATATTAAAACAATGGACTGGTCCTATGTATGAAAGTAAACTAAAGCTGATGAAGCTGATGATTTTATGACTGAGGTGTGTTCAACATGGTGGAAGATGTCTGACAGGATGCTCTATTTGTAATGATGGAAGATGTATATTTATTTATGGACAAGGTGCTCTATTTGTAAAAACATTTTAGGACTTGATGTATTCACGTGTAAATGTTTGACATTATTCACCACTCATTTAAAGGAGGAGTTCCACATATATTTAAGTGAATAAAGGTGGTTAATTTGGGGTGAAAATCTCTTTCAACTTTTGTGGCACCTTTTCAAAGAAACACAAACTTTCATAAGTCCCAGAATTTCTGACTGTTTAAGTGCCTGGTCAATCATGTCTGTATTCTTACTGAATTTGTAGTGGTAAGTGATAGTCATGAGTAACAAGTCACTCAACCAATTGAAGAATGAAATTCATAGAATGTATTTTGTATCATTAGATCTGGGACTGCACCTTTAAAATTCATGGCTCCTCCATTTTCATCTGATTCAGTAACAGTCGACAAAACATTCTCACATTTTCTAATCTTATTCAAATTAAGTCTTTAATTTTGTTCCAATTTGATTTTATTTTGTCTGTCTACACAAAGATTTAAGTTCTTCCATATCTATTTCCTGTTCTGATTGTAACCTGGCTTTTTAATGTCTTTGTTATTGGTTGATTATATTTTTCCTCCTGATTGTTTAGATGAGAGAGGTCAGTTCACATGTTTCCTCCAGATTGGTTAGACGAGAGCAGTACAATATGTTAGATTTGGATCTGGCAGTTTTTTGCTAGATTAATGCTCAATATTAAATCTATTCATTACATTATTGTATGTATTCATTACATTATTGTATGTATCTGACCTGGTCAGCTATTCATTATATCATTGTATGTATCTAACCTGGTCAGTTATTAGGGTTTCACACTGCGTAGCTTGTGTGAAACACTATTGTTTTTGTTAAAATTATTAGGCTTTCAGACTTTCGTCTGAAAGCCTATTGAGATTACTAAAATTATTATTATTATTATTATTATTATTTACCGCGGGGGCCTAGATCTCCATGATCGAAAACAGATATCGATCTGGAATTAGAATTTCTATTGGAAAACCACGTGGTGGCTACTTGATAAAATATTTTTGAAATTTCTGCGCATACCGGAAGTGACCGAACTTTGCACGTTGTCTAAAAATTGAAAATCGGCCATAGTTTCGTCAATTCTTTATCCATTTTCAAACAAATTACATTTTTGGAATCCCTGAATCTTTTCTGAGACAATGGCTATCTCACATTTTTCAATTTCGAACATTCGTCTATGACTTTTATCGTTCGAAAATTGAAAACATGTTGTTTACGAGACAATTTTTGTCATTTTTCAAAATTTTCAAATTTGACCTACATTTTTGGATACCTGAAGTCCATCCGATTCCAGTAATATAAGTTTCATTCAGAGTTATCACCCTTTATTTTTCGATTTTTTTCGAATTTTCTTCCCATTTTGCGAGCTCGGGTTTCGTTTTATGGTAGAATTGACGTTTCTGAAAATTCTGGAACATGAAGTTATAGTCCAATACCAACTGATAAAGCAATTTCGACACGGATCTTTAAACCGGAAGTGGTCGAAATAATGTTCAATATTTTGAAAAAAATGCAAAAAATGGATATTTTGGGGAAAACAAGATTTCTCCACCTGATATCAACGGATTAAAGAAATTAGGGTACCATTGGACTGCACTAGGATTGTACTATCGTATGATACCCAATTCATACGGATACGATGAGCAGGAAGCAAAATATGGCACGCTGAAAATCAAGTATTTTCTGATTTGGAGCGTTTTTGGACGCCTGTATCTCGAAAACTTAACCGCAACTACTACTGTACGGAAGGTTGATAGCTAGATCTATTTGTTAAGACCAACTCAAGATTTCGTTAAGATCGCTAATATGTAAATAAGGTTAGGGTATGTGATTGTTGGCGAGATTGTATCTCCTTTCTATCAAATTTTGCCCAAACGAAATTACACACCTAATTTTCACACTTTTTGAAATTTAACAAAATTAAACTAAGATTTATTAGGGGCTCACTCAGAGCTTTATTTTGGAGGTTTTATATTTGACTGGAGAATGTCAAAACCTGGGTTGTGGGTAGAATTGTACCGTGGGAATATAAATGTCAGTTTCTTTGTAGATGTACTTTGATACTGATATTGCTAAAGAGCAAAGCTCCAATGCCAACCTGTTTCACAGAGGATTACGAAAGTTTTCTATATCTGTTAAAGATGACTGTCTTGAACATGTGACGTCACATCACGCGACGTCAATCATTGGCTCAATACCACGTGCATGTTTACAAAAGACGTTACTAGTTTGGGTTGAATGCTGCCTTTTACTTTTACTCATTTTAATACCCATTTACACTTAATACGAAATAATTTTTACCTTCAAATACTTCAAACGGCTTTATTTATTTTTCTAATACATAAAAAAAAAATGTTTTAGATTTTGTCGGAGGAAAGAAGTTAATATTTGTGACTCATTAAGTCGCAGCAATGTCATCCTTATCAGTGATTGTAGCAGCCTAGCGAATATTCACTGCTGATCAGTGTGTCTATTCAGCTGTATTAATATTAATAAAAATTATTTATTATTAATGGATCTATCGGCATCCACATCAATGAGGCGGACATGAAAATGGTATTTGAAGAATAGATTGGCACGTATAAAGATTCAGTCTATAAAAAAATAACCTGGTAACCTCTGCAATTGAATTATTTCACTATATTTATAAAGTTCGTTGTTTGTTTACAAATTTTTTCTACTTTTGACAGCCATATTGTAACAAAACGTAAGATTGGTATATTTAAACGAAACGAAATATAAAAGAAAACATCTGTCAGTTTTCAGTCTATTGAAAATAAAAATTTGCAAACATTTTGGCCCTATACAAAAATTGGCATTTTGAGATTTATTACAGCGAAAATTTTTTAAAAAGTCTTATATTTCTGATATCATTCCGTAGCAGATTAGTTGATAAATTTTTGCAATCTGTTTCACAGAGAATTACTTACGAAATATCTCTGTAACAGACGACTGTCCACAACAGGTGCGTTGACTGCACGCGCCGTTAGTCATTGGCTCAACGGCTCGTGCAATGTTTACTTAACATCTAACTGCTTCGGGCAAAATAATGCATTTTACTCATTTTAATACCAATTTACACTAAATAGGAAATATTTTTTAACTTCAAATACTTCAAACGTCTTTATTTATTTTTCTTTTACCTCAAAAAAATGTTTGAGAATTTAATTTGTCGGAGTAAAAAAGTTAATATGCCGTACTCGATGTCATGCTTATCAGTGATTGTAGCGGCCAAGCGAATATTCACTGCGGGATCAGTTTGAAATTTTTGATTTAGCTTGAAATCAATACTGGTTAAGGAAGTCTAACTAAATGGCAGTTGAAATTCAATGACTCAAAGATCGCGTCTCTCCCATCTTACAAACTTGGATTCTATTGGACGATATTAATAGATGATCCATTCAAAATAGATGTTATCGGTAAAATCAACACGTTGAACTTTCTCACGGCCTGTCGAAAATGGTTGGTTGGTTGGTAAATTTGTCAATTAAATATCATTGAATATAGAGTATTCTATTAGCCATTTTACGTTTTAACAATGACACAAAACTCCCGATTAATAGAGCACACAAAATTAATGAGCGGGAAAAAATGTATGATCCTATTCTATTAAAGGGCCAATCCCGATAACTTTATGGAGAATAAAACTGCTTAATTTTGTGTTAAAATCCCTTAAAACCCATTACCTAAGGCCGACCAACTAACCCGATATTTGTGATATGCTTGTAAATAACTTAAACCTGACAGTCTTCATCTGGAAATGGAGACCGTTGTATTATACAGTATCTGGATAAAACCAGACTTTTTTCTATAAAGATAATATGTAGGTGAAATTTACCTTTTGTTATCAAGTACAGTACATAGGTCATTCACTGTATAGACCTCTCAAGAAACGGGAATCGATTATCAGGTCACCCAATGACAAAAATGACCCCAAACTTAAAAGGGTTACGTGTCCGGATAAGCAGTGTTGACGTTAACGTCAAAACAACTCAGTATTTTGAGCTGAAATTTTGAGACAAGGTAAATACACCATGCCTCTATATTTTGGTCCATAAATTTCATAAATGCTGGGACTTTAATTTTTGAGACTCTGTTCTTATCGGGATTGTCCCTTTAATTAGTTCACGAAACTCGACTAATCATGAAAATGATAAATTGAAAGTAAGACAATCAACTACCCAGCTGAGCTCCCATTAGATTTGTCTTTTTCTTACTGCAGCTAATGTGACATGGGGTGACTTATGTGGCATGGAGCGACTAATGTGACATGGGGCGACTAATGTCACTTGGGGAGCTAATGTACATGTATATTTAGTTGTTACTGGTGAAACATTCTCAACTTGTGTCACAGGATAAAAATGTTCATCAGCCAGGGAAGGGCAGGTGGTAGGCCTACTGTATACTTGGATATTGAGCTACATGCTATTTCTTCTCATTATAACAATGCCTAGATATATGGCACACCTGACAGACACAAGTTATGATATATATGTGTATTGTCGTATACCTGACAGGTATCCATTACAGGTATTTGTGACAGGTGTACTTTAACAAAATATTTGTATGAGCAGGCCCGTAGGTAGCGGTGGGGACAAGAGAGGCAGTTACCTGTCCTGGAACAAATCAGACACTGAATGGGGAAAGAATCGGTTAACCCAATGGGCACCAATGGGTGCCCTTTCCATTGGTCGCAATACTAATTCAACAACCAACATGACCCTCTTGCCCCTCCCCCTGTTAAAGCTACAGGCCTGATACATGTAGTTGACTCTAAATATTCTACTGATGAATGAACCATTTTTATGTTTCTTTCAGTCGGCGTTGTTTAATTTCCAGAGTTTATTAACGGTTTTGTTATTGTTGATATGTACCTGTACTTACCTGAGATCTATTATACCTAGTATCATTGATAGAAATAAAACAGGGTGAGTACATAGCCCTGTTGGCTGTATTAATAATATATACTACTATAGCCCTGTTGGCTGTATAACATATTTTCAATCCCTGTATTGGCTGAGAATGTTCATCAGGATTTGTCAGCGTGGTTCCACCTTGTCAGTGGTGCAGAACGGTGGGCCTTGTAAGGAGCGTCGTATAGTTCTATGTACACACTTGTATAGACGTAGTAAAAAAGAACCCTTGACAATTGGAATTCGAAATAAGGGTAGCGTCGCTGTTAGGGCAAAATGTCTCTCATGGCACAGGGGGGATTGAATCCGGAGTGCCCAGAGGAAACCCACGAGGTTGAGAAGGCGCCCCTATCTCCATGCCACAGCCGCAAGCAAGAGGTGACCGGCCAGCTAGAGGTCGAGGCGCGGCACTGTAGACCACTAGGCCATCCCCCCTACATCACCTATAGATAAGTTCCTAAACGTTTTGAACATTAAAGAACCCTTGAAAATTAAAATTCAATGAAGAGTAAACACAAACACAGCTCTCAGGTCAACATTCCCCTCCATGGCTTACTGAATGGCGTAAATATACATTTCAAAGTTTCCTCCCTGTTTCTACACATTGACGTGCACGTAAAAGATCCTTTGACAGTTGGAATTTGAAATGACTGTATGTCGTCGTGCCGCTGTCCTGGCAAAATTTCCCTCACACCAGACTGCATGATGTGTGGCCGTGAACAGAACAGTAGGATGATAAACCCCATTTTATTTCATTTCCAATATTAAATTATTTTACATAATCAAGATATTTTACTGTGTTTTTTAGGTGAAAGAAAAAGTCCATATGTAGCTGTTTGTTGTGTTGCCATGGCGATGAGTATTTTATTCTGGTCCTGATACTCCTCATAT
This sequence comes from Patella depressa, assembly GCA_948474765.1. NCBI lineage: Eukaryota > Metazoa > Mollusca > Gastropoda > Patellidae > Patella > Patella depressa. Next base: position 72,179,171 of record OX419720.1, on the reverse strand, counting down.
TAGAATAATGGACTGGTCCTGATCCTGTATTTAATATTTTAAACAATGAACTGATCCTGATATTAGAATAATGGAATGGTCCTGATACTTTATTTCATATATTGAAATAATGGACCGATCCTGATGTGACCAAGTGATAAAGTCACAAAATAATAGTCTTGCTTAGTCCAGTCAATTATCACATGTTGCCTCACTTTCATGTGTCCGCCATTTTATTACCCAAACAAACTGATAGCAACGGTTTTTGAACGCCCAGTCAGAGGTGATTTAATAATGTTTATTTTGTATATCCTATTCACTTTAAATACTATTAATTAAGATCTGTACATGTAGATTTATAATTGTAGCGCAATTACTCTAATATTAGGTTGATATATTGTCATTTATCGAAAGAAGCACTTGACTAATGTCCCGCGCTGTTCGCGATCTTTGACCTATGTCAGATTTGTTGATATTATGTCGAATTGGTAATAGGTTGTATCGCAATTGTTGTCTTCTAAATAGGTTGTTTATTGATAAGGATTAATTGTGTTATTAGACGGTATTTTATTTATCCTGAAGTCATATGTAAAGACAAATTATGAAAGCCATGTGTTTTATGATTGAGGGGAGACAACTCTTCGATGACCCCTGTTTCATTATTAGCCATGTGCTTGGAATTTGCAGTATACAGGCTTAATTAGACAGGTTACCGGTGTGCACGTTGTGTATGTCGTATAGTTACTCGTTGAGTATAATTCTCAACATTTAATTGAATCCCTAAATAGTCAATTAATCATTAATACTATAATGGTGTTAGGTTTTCGACTTTATGTACATGACTACATGTATATGTCACAGGGTATTCAAGTACTGTACAGGGACATGAGGCATCTGCAGCAATTAATGTTTGTCAACCCTCCTTCACATTGTTGGATTATGTAAATATTTGTTAACAAACTAAGGACTTTGGGGTGGCCAAGTGGTCTGACATATGATCTTTGGAACATATGGTCCGTTAATGACTTGGGTTGCATGTTCTGGATCATGCGCTTGTACGTGACATGGTTGAGGTCGCCTTCCTAACCTCGTGGGTTTTTATCAGAGCATTCCAGTTCCATTAAAATCCCCCATGTGCAGGTGAATTTATGAGGGTCCTGGAGTGGCCTAGGTCATGTTCAGCGGTTATTAGCCTCTTCATCCTTATCAACTTCATGTAACCAATTTATTAACGTTTGCCTCTTTTTTTTGTGTATTTTCAGGGTTGTTACCTCCACCCTTTTTTTTTTATTATCATGATTGATTTCTTCAAGAAATAAATCTTCGTTGTATTGACAAGAGTTACAACATGGTTGTTGTTGTTAATTCCCCTTGGTCACAAATGGCGTCGCCGATAGGATTCCGTCAATACTTTTAAAAAGGGTGGAAGGTTGGAACAGCTGACCATGGCTAGTAAAGGTAAAAATGCTGAGGTAGCTGAGGGTGTAAATCAGCCAAGATTAACTGAGATTGAAGATCTACGGACACAGCTTCAACTTTTAAAAGCAAGCTTGGATGATGTTCAACAGAAAGAGCCAAGGAAAAGATTAGTTTTTGCTCCTCGAGAAAGAAGAATCGAAAGATTTTCTGGTGTCAAAGGGACAGTTTCAGTCTATGAATTTCTAGAAGAAGTAACTAGAAGCCTCAAGGCTAGACCAACTTCCTTAGAAGAAAGAGTAGAGTTTATTCTGGGTCATCTAGATGGTCCTGCAAAGGAGGAATTACGTTATCGCCCGGCAGCTGAAATATTAGATTTATTAGTAGAAGTATTTGGTGAACGGTCTTCGGTTACTGAATTGTTAGGTCAGTTTTACCAGACTAAACAAGATGAGAAACAAACCCTGACAGAATTTTCACACATCTTGATGGAAAAACTTGATAGAATTTTCAGAGTAGATCCACAAATGACTTTGAATCGCGATACCATGCTTCGAGATCAATTTGCTGAAAACGTATCAGATAAATGGTTACGTCGGGAATTAAAAAGGAAAATTCGAGAACACCCGCAGATATCATTTGCCGATCTTCGAGAGGAAGCGAACTTGTGTTCCACAGATATCGATAGTAATAATATTAATAACAAACCAAAGAAATGTGTTGACGTGCCTTCATATGTCATGAAGTCAGACAAAGATTCAATAGAAACTTTATTGAAGGAACTTACTTCAGAGGTTGTGTCTTTGAAACAAGAAGTAAACACAATGCGTTCAAAACCTACAACAAGTAAATTGTGCTACAAATGTCTTTTAAAAGAAACTGCCCTAAGTTAGGTCATTTAAACGAACAGAGTCTGTCGTCGGGAGCCAGCCGATAGACTATAATCCTTTGAGTAAGACAGTATTAGGCTCAGATCCTAAGGAAAGTAGCGTCTTGGGAACATGTCCTACGGTTATTGTGGAGATTGGAGGTAAAGCTGTGAACTGTTTGCTGGACACAGGATCCATGGTTACAACAATAACAGAGACATTTTATGAGGTGTACTTGAAAAACATTCCATTGATTCAGAACAAATTTATTACATTAAAAGCAGCCAACGGGTTAGAAATACCTTACGTAGGGTATATAGAAACAGATATATTCTTACAGTCGGTCAATAAAACAGTTAAAAATCGCGGAATTCTGGTCATTAGAGGCAGTGACGGTATTGAATATCAATGTGTATTAGGCATGAACGTTATCAGAGAATGTCAAGACTTGCTTCGTAAAGAATTTGGCCCGAATTATGTGCACACAGTTTCTGCGACTGGAACTTCTAGTTTAATTAAAGTCTGTCAAGAAAGCGCTTTATCAGAACTAACTGGGTTTGCACGTGTCGCAGGTAAAGGTGATTTTTGTATTCCCGCAAACTCAATAAGTACAGTTAATGTATTAGGTCCTAATAAGAAAGCTAGTACATGTGACAATAGAACTATTTGCATTGAACCTTTGAAAGTAAATAATGAACTCGTTGTTCTTAGTTCGGTATCTTTATCGGGAAAGAATTGCTATCCAGTACAAATTGCTAATCTTTGAGAAACTGATGTTTGGTTAAAAGGTAATAGCAGGCTAGGTCTCGTGCGCGAATGTGAGGTTATTCCCAGCTTAGAATCAAAATATGAATTTTTTGAAACTGGTGTAAATGAAGAGACTGTTGTGCCTAAAAGTGATGTAAATTTGCCTTTGAACCTTGACATTGAATCCATTATTCCCCCAGAGTTAGAGTGTACTGATATTCAGAAACAGAAAATTATTGAACTGTTTAATAAACATGCAAATGTTTTTGATTTAGATTCTGGAATGGGTTATACTACAACAATCACACATAAAATAAAGACAAGAACTGATGATCCAATATCATTTCCTTATAGACGAATTCCCCCAAATCAGTATCAAGAAGTAAAGAGACACATCCAAGAGCTATTACACAAGAAGATAATCAAGGAAAGTATAAGTCCATATGGAGCTCCTATTGTCATTTGTCGGAAGAAGGATGGATCAATTCGTCTGTGCGTCGACTATCGCAAACTAAATCTTCAAACAGTCCGAGATGCCTTCCCATTACCACGCATTCAGGAGTCTTTAGATGCACTGCATGGGTCTAGTGTGTTCAGCACTGTAGATCTGGCGGCTGGATTTCATCAGATTGCCATGGATCCTGCAGATCAACATAAAACGGCATTTGTTACGCCGATGGGTCTGTTCGAATATACCAGAATGCCGATGGGCCTATGTAACTCACCTGGAACTTTCCAAAGACTTATGCAGCAGATATTTAATGATGCAGTGTTTCAGATACTTTTAATTTACTTAGATGATATTATTGTATACTCCAGTGATTTAGAAGAACATTTAGAGCGATTAGACATTGTTTTTACTAAGTTAAAAGAACATGGCTTGAAACTGAATAGAAAGAAGTGTCAATTTTTTGGCTCCAGTGTTAGCTACTTGGGGTATGTTATTTCTGCAAATGGTGTTTCAACGTCTCCTGATAAAATCAAAGTCGTGCAGGACTGGCCTAAACCTAAAACTGTCAAAGAATTGAGATCATTTCTTGGATTTGCCAGTTACTACAGACGATTTGTTAACCAGTTTGCCCACACAGCAAAGCCACTCTACAATTTAATCCGTATATGCAACCAGTGTAAAACTCCTTCCAGAGCAAACATCGAATTAAAGTCGTCATGGAGCCAGGCGTGTGATGATGCTTTTAATTCACTGAAGACCAAACTAAGTTCATCAGAAATACTGGGTTATGCAGACTTTTCATTGCCTTTTACTCTGGAAACAGATGCCAGCTTGGTAGGTTTAGGAGCAGTATTGACTCAGGTACAACCAAGTGGTAAGAGAGTAATTGCCTATGCAAGCAGAACTCTGCGACCTCCTGAACGAAATGATGCTAATTACAGTTCTGCCAAATTGGAACTTCTCGCAGTAAAATGGGCTGTGACAGAAAAGTTTAAGGATTACCTGTATGGTTCGAAATTTGAAGTAATAACTGACAACAATCCACTTAGTTATCTACAGTCAAGTTCAAAACTGGGTGCAGTCGAACAACGATGGGCAGCTCAACTGGCTCAATACGATTTTACTATAAAATATCGCCCTGGGAAGTTGAATTCTGCGGCTGATGCTCTCTCAAGAAAAGTTGTAAATTCCTCAATCTTAGCAAGGTACACACAGTCAACAAGCATTCCTAATGAACTACAAGCTACAGCTTTGGAAAAGGTTATTCAGTTTTACGAATCACCACACACAAGTCAATCTGATTCTCAATTTGATATCGATTGTAACTCCATATTCGCTTTGCCATCATACGAAACTAAGGACATTGAAAAGCTTCAGCGAGAGGACTATGTCATTAAAAGGGTTCTACATTATTTAGTAAATAATAGAAAACCAACTCGTCAAGAAAGAAGAAATGAATCAAAAGTGGTAACTGACATGCTTCGTCAGAGAGATAGATTTTTGATTGAGAATGGTATTCTTTATAGGAGAGTTTTAGATCCTCAACATGGACAATTAAAGCAATTGGTAGTACCTAAGTGCCTACAAGTGAAGGTGATATCATATCTTCATAATCAAGCTGGACACCAGGGAGTGGAACGTACTACTAACCTATTAAGATCAAGATTTTATTGGACAGGTTTATTCAGTGACGTCATTGACTATTGTAGAAACTGTGAAAGGTGTGTTTTGTCAAAAATGCCAAATCCTCGTGTTAAAGTTCCCATGAGTCACTTATTAGCTTCTCGTCCCAATGAAATAGTTGCCATAGACTACACTCTGATAGATAAAGCGAGTGATGGACGTGAAAACGTACTTGTCATGACCGACGTGTTTTCGAAATTCACTATTGCAGTCCCAACGCGTAATCAAACAGCTGTCACAACTGCTCACGTTTTAGTTCGCGAATGGTTTCAGAAATACGGAGTACCTGAAAGATTACACTCTGATCAAGGTCGGAATTTTGAAGGAAATTTGATAGCTGAACTTTGCAAAATCTACAAAATTAAGAAAAGCAGAACCACGCCTTATTTCCCTCAAGGAAATGGGCAATGCGAACGCTTTAATCGCACTTTACATGATCTTTTACGATCACTGGATCCTCGTGATAAGAAACGATGGCCACAGCACTTATCCGAATTAGTTTTCATGTATAATGCCACAATTCATGCAACAACAGGATTTACCCCTTTTTATCTTATGCATGGTAGACACCCAAGGTTACCTGTCGATTTATTGTTTAATACAGAAAACAATAGCACATCTGATTATGTTCCAGGAAGTGAATATGTCCAGAATCATATTCAAAAGTTAAAATTGGCATACAGAAAAGCAGGGGAGCGTCTACAGAGAGAAGCAGAAGATAGAAAAAGGAGAAATGAACCTAGACAAAATCCATGTGTATATAATTTAGAATCAGGAACCCTTGTTTATTTGCGCAATCGAGTAATTGGTCGTAATAAAATTCAAGATGCATGGGACCCAACAAAATACGTAATTGTGAAACGCATTGATCCAGATAGGCATATATACAGTATTAAGCCAGTTAATGGAACTGAGTGTAAAATTGTGAACCGTGTTAATATTAAGCCCTGTCAGTCTGAATGTGAAATTGATATTGCTGATAAGTGTAAAAGGCAGAATCGTGATAAAGTTTTCAATTCAGAAAATTGTGATATTAGTGATAAGATTGATACTAAATATAGCCAAGTCTCTAATGACATGTATTATGATTCATCATCAGAAGATGAATATGTGGTGATAGTGGACGGAGCAGCTGATAATCTTCACGAAAGAACTCTCAATCCCTCTCCTTCTGACAGTAATACACATGAGACATTTGAACATTGTCAAAATGACTTCAGTGTAGACAGTGAATTGAACTGTGCCCCAAACACCTTACCTGATACAGGTACATGTACACAACCGCGCAGGAGTACTAGATCTACAGCAGGAACTCACCAAATCCCATACCGTTTACCTAAATCAGTCATATAAGACTAGATTGTGTAAAATTGTTTTAAGCTTTGAAATAGTTAGACTTTTCATATTGTTAACTGTATTTGTACTTTTGTGATTTGATTTCAATTTGTATGTCATCTGTTAATGTAACAGGGATGTTACTATGTTTAGCAGGGGAGAATGTGACCAAGTGATAAAGTCACAAAATAATAGTCTTGCTTAGTCCAGTCAATTATCACATGTTGCCTCACTTTCATGTGTCCGCCATTTTATTACCCAAACAAACTGATAGCAACGGTTTTTGAACGCCCAGTCAGAGGTGATTTAATAATGTTTATTTTGTATATCCTATTCACTTTAAATACTATTAATTAAGATCTGTACATGTAGATTTATAATTGTAGCGCAATTACTCTAATATTAGGTTGATATATTGTCATTTATCGAAAGAAGCACTTGACTAATGTCCCGCGCTGTTCGCGATCTTTGACCTATGTCAGATTTGTTGATATTATGTCGAATTGGTAATAGGTAGTATCGCAATTGTTGTCTTCTAAATAGGTTGTTTATTGATAAGGATTAATTGTGTTATTAGACGGTATTTTATTTATGCTGAAGTCATATGTGAAGACAAATTATGAAAGCCATGTGTTTTATGATTGAGGGGAGACAACTCTTCGATGACCCCTGTTTCATTATTAGCCATGTGCTTGGAATTTGCAGTATACAGGCTTAATTAGACAGGTTACCGGTGTGCACGTTGTGTATGTCGTATAGTTACTCGTTGAGTATAATTCTCAACATTTAATTGAATCCCTAAATAGTCAATTAATCATTAATACTATAATGGTGTTAGGTTTTCGACTTTATGTACATGACTACATGTATATGTCACAGGGTATTCAAGTACTGTACAGGGACATGAGGCATCTGCAGCAATTAATGTTTGTCAACCCTCCTTCACATTGTTGGATTATGTAAATATTTGTTAACAAACTAAGGACTTTGGGGTGGCCAAGTGGTCTGACATATGATCTTTGGAACATATGGTCCGTTAATGACTTGGGTTGCATGTTCTGGATCATGCGCTTGTATGTGACATGGTTGAGGTCGCCTTCCTAACCTCGTGGGTTTTTATCAGAGCATTCTAGTTCCATTAAAATCCCCCATGTGCAGGTGAATTTATGAGGGTCCTGGAGTGGCCTAGGTCATGTTCAGCGGTTATTAGCCTCTTCATCCTTATCAACTTCATGTAACAAATTTATTAACGTTTGCCTCTTTTTTTTGTGTATTTTCAGGGTTGTTACCTCCACCCTTTTTTTTTTATTATCATGATTGATTTCTTCAAGAAATAAATCTTCGTTGTATTGACAAGAGTTACAACATGGTTGTTGTTGTTAATTCCCCTTGGTCACACTGATATTACAATAATAGACTGGTCCTGATACTGTATTTAATGTATTAAAACAATGGACTGGTCCTATGTATAAAAGTAAACTAAAGCTGATGAAGCTGATGATTTTATGACTGAGGTGTGTTCAACATGGTGGAAGATGTCTGACAGGATGCTCTATTTGTAATGGTGGAAGATGTCTATTTATTAATGGACATGGTACTCTTGTAAAAACATTTTAAGGACTTGATGTATTCACGAGTAAATATTTGACAGTATACATCACTCATTTTTAGGAGCAGTTCCAGATATATTTAAGTGAATAAAGATGGTTAATTTTGGGTGAAAACCTCTTTGAACTTTTGTGGCACCTTTTCAAAGAAATACAACTTTTCATAAGTCCCAGAATTCCTGACTGTTTAAGTGCCTGGTTAATCATGTCTATATTCTTACTGAATTTGTATTGGTAAGTGATAGTTACGAGTAACAAGTCACTCAACCAATTGAAGAATGAAATTCATAGAATGTGTTTTGTTTCATTAGATCTGGGACTGTCCCTTTAAAATTCATAGCTCCTCCATTTTCATCTGATTCAGTAACAGTCACCAAAACATTCTCACATTTTCTAATCTTATTCAAATTAAGTCTTTAATTTTGTTCCAATTTGATTTTATTTTGTCTGTCAACACGAAGATTTAAGTTCTTCCATATCTATTTCCTGTTCTGATTGTAACCTGGCTTTTTAATGTCTTTGTTATTGGTTGATTATATTTTTCCTCCTGATTGTTTAGATGAGAGAGGTCAGTTCACATGTTTCCTCCTGATTGGTTAGACGAGAGCAGTACAATATGTTAGATTTGGATCTGGCATTTTTTTGCTAGATTAATTGTCAATATTAAATCTATTCATTACATTATTGTATGTATTCATTACATTATTGTATGTATCTGACCTGGTCAGCTATTCATTATATCATTGTATGTATCTGACCTGTTATTCATCACATGTATGTATATTCATACAAACCAAGAAATAAGCAACCTATGACTCAGTACCTGTCATTTTGATCTTTGTGGTTAAATGTATTAAATATAATAAACATCAGTAAAAACAGTCCAAAGTCTTGATTAATTCCTGGCATTGTCTGTGACTGGTTCCTTATTGTCAGGCTAAGTATATGAATTTTCAATGTACATAATTTAACATATATAAATTGTCTCATATAACTATGAATAAATTGAAAGACAACAACATTTATTTTGATTTAATTCTTGCTTAATAATCATTTCCTTTCTAACTGAGATTGGGTGTGGGTTGAATGGCCGAATGGTTTGCTTGTGCGCGTTGTATCATAAAGCCTGTCATAGAGTCAACTGACGTGGTTCTCAATCCCCGGTTGTACGTCAGAGTAGGGTCGTCTGTCCAACATCGTAGGTTTGCTCCAACTGCTTAAGACACCTACGCGCACGCGAATTATTAAAATAAAATCAAAACCATATGTTAGTCCCGAGATGACCTAGTTTGTGTCGAGTGGACGTTAAACCACACCTCTCTCTCCCGTCCTGTCCTACTGATAGAGCAGGATCCCGGGGATTCAACCTAGCTGAAAATAGACTAGTCTCTCTCTCTCTCTCTCTGAGATTGCGTGAAACAAGTACATGGCCTATAGATGAGTTCCTAAACTTTTTGTCTTGGTTTGTGCATGTAAAAGTACCCGTAACAGTTTGCATACTCGAGTAGACTATAGGGCTGATGTAGGGAAAGATTTCCCTCATAGCAGACTTGTGTGACGTATGTCGTATCTATACTGAACAGCAGGACGTTGTGTTACAGATACTACCCTATGTCAACTGGTACCTGTCACTCAGGCCTATCTGTAGTCCTATGTCAACTGGTACCTGTCAGTTCAGCCTACCTGTAGCCCAAAACACGTCCTGGATTAACCAATTTTATTTCACAGTCTTGTAAAGTTTGTTGCTAGGGCAGACCCGACAGAGTGTGTGTGTGGGGGGGTGGGGGTGGGGGGGGGGTAGCCTTCCTAATAATTTGGTCGCAATAACTCTTTTCTCCAGGTTATTGCGGCCCCTGGACCCCCGTCTATAAGGACCTATGGATCCGGCGTTCACAATTGTTTGTGGAGCTATAATCAGCTATAGACTTAAAATTTGTACACATCGATTAAGGCTGTAAACAATTTGATTAAACATTTAAAGTGCGTAAAGTTGATGATAACTTTAAAGTAGCCAAAGTCTCTAATCAACTCAATATTATCCAAAATCTTCCACAAACAAAACACGAATTATTTGTTAATTTAAACCGACATTGATGTTGTGACATTGATGTTGGCGTTTCCGGGCCATTTGTAACAAGGGACTCGAAGAACGTGGCTAGACATATTCCACAAGTCATTCCAAATGGTGAATTCATGTTCTTATCTGGAGAGCACGCATAATAAACACTACAAGTGTAGACTGGAATAACCAGACGCTAGAGAAGGGCATTCGATTGAGACTTCCAAATTGATCCCGCAGTGGGAGGAAACCGGGGGACCTGGAGAGAACCAACGAGGTTGGACAGGTGACCCTACTCCTTGTCATGCAACCGGGTATTCGAAACCACACCAATGACAGGCTTTATGATAGAGTACGCACGTGCTTACCATTCGGCCACCCCCTCCCTTCAAGTGATGGGGGGGGGTATATTTCATATTGTATCATAGATAATCCCGGTCAAAACGTCAATCACCATTAATTATCTTCCATAGAACTATGGCCTTCTGTAAGGCCACTAGTGTATTCCATTGCACTATAGTCTCCCGTGTATTTCATATAACTACGGCCTGTTGTGTAATCCAACGAACTAAGGCCTCATGTGTATTCCATAGAACTATGGTCCCCTCTATATTTCATAGAACTATACGGCCTCTAGCGTATTTCATTGAAATGTGGCCTATGGCAATGTGCAGGGGCCATGCTAATCTTCTCTGTATCGTACCAATTGTAGTATCTTATGTTTGACTGCGATATCACTTCTGTGGAAGCGGACGTTAAAACACCAGGTAGTAGTAGTAGTATGGCAATGTCTTATTTCGCGGAACATAACTTATTTCAAATTAGAGTAAAAACGGAAACCATTGAATGTAAATCAGTTAATACATTCTTATTACAGTATTATATGCGTTGTGACCCACTTCTGTCAATTGCTATAGGTCCCAAATGTTAACAATTTAGCTCCTTTAAAGCGGGGATTTCCTATTTTCTAAGAAAGCCAAAACCTTATTATTTCTATGTCTTTTGCTCAAATGGTTGTCAACTCGTTATTATACAATCATGGGCATTATTTCCCAGGCATTAAAATACATGCATATTAAAGTCTCACACTCGACCATGAAACTACACATACCACACCGTACAGTTGTAACTAGAGCGCGTGCTATTACAAGCAGACGACACCAGGGGCGTGGTGAGGGCAATTATTGAGAAGAAATTCTGAGTAACAAAAAAGATTTTGGCACAAAAACCCTTTTACTGACCGCGGAGCTGTGGCCGGCGAAGCCGGCCACCGCGAGCGCCGATGGCGCGAGCCCGCGGCGGGGGGTCCGGGGGGCCCTCCCCCTGGAAAATTTCGAAAATTAGAAGCCCAGAAACGCAATCTCCAGCAATCCGAGACAAGAAATACGGTAATAAAATATGATTAAATTTTCCAACTTGACTCTTTCAAATTTTTTTTAATTGGGTCAGATGAAACAATTTTTCCACTTACAAATGTTTTTCATTTTTTGAGTAATTTGATTGTGATTTTGGCGCAAAAACTTTTTGGCGCATGAGTATGGCTACTCATGAACTCATTCTCACCACGCCCCTGGACGACACAAAATAAAGTAATAGTACCTGTACCGTATAGTGGCTTGATTCGAAAAATACCTGGTGTCCTATTTCTAATTTTAAACTATTAATATACTGACTCATGTGCTAACCGTTAATAAGACATGATGATACCCTGATAAACTTAGACAAGCTGTATATATATATTGTACAGAGGAGAGAGAGAATGGGGTTTAACTTCCATTCGACACAAACCAGGTCATATCTGGACTACCATTTGGTTCAATAATTTGCTTGCGCGTAGGGGTCTATAACAGGAGGTCCCGGAGAAAACCGAGGAGACTAGACAGGCGACCCTATCCCTTGTCACGTACAACTGAGAATGGAAATCACGCTAGTTGACTCAATGACGACCTTATTTTGCAGCGCCCGCACGGTAACCATTCAGCCATCCAACCCCCTCTGTACAGAGGAAACATTATAACGGTGTTGACGGACTATACACATAGCCACACTCGTCATCAGAACTACTTCTGTCTTTAGTTATATATCATAGTCTACCAGTTTGCGTGCATTTTTAGTAAATTAACGGCATTTCTGTAAATTTACAGCACATAACATATTAACACCAAAATTCCCGTAGCATAAAGTGTATATAATATAACCTATATACAAACAAGAACAATGGCTGAGCGTGTATATTAGTAGATAAAGGTATGCTTATTCTACTGCTGTTCAGGGTAACAAGATACCAAAATTACACCCTCGATATTAAACGTGCATTATATAAAAGCTAAATCTGCCTATCACAGGTATATTTTTCTGGCTTCAAATGTTATATAAATTAGTATTTAGACATTATGGGAGTCGTGGTGGCTCAGTGAGTAGGGGTTGGCAGTTGGAATTCGATTTAACTTTCCCTCAAAGGATACTGAATGACGTATGTCCGTCTTCATTAGCCCAGTCGGAGTTGAACAGTAGGACGTTAAACCCCATTTCATTTAGACAGTTATTTACATAACAAGCCCATAATCAACTCTCTAGACCATCTGATGGCTCCAATTTTAAGTAGATTAGAACACCACGCCCATTCAATAATTAAATCACTAAACTGTTAGTTGTTGGATAATCGAAACTTCGTTTATTATCGTGGGAATATGTGCTTTGGCAATCGAGACTACGCTTAAAACTATTATAGCGAGAATGATCATCGCTTTATTTAAATCTTACATACGATAATGTATCTTTAATCTGTAAACATGTATAATTGATTATCTTGTTGGGCCAATTATTTTAAAATAAGCCTATGTTTCCGATTAGGCCTACGCAGTTAAATTCAAGATAACACCATCCTGTAAGCTTACAATTATGTTTTCTGAATTGGTTTAATTTCCCACTATTATAAGACATTTATTTGCGGGCCTCGTATTACTATTAGTAATAGTAATGTCTGACTCTATGTTCTCATGCCGACGTATTTTTATCGTAAAGTAAAATCTAAATCAGCAGAGCATGTCATCAAAGTTTAACCATTTTATGTAAATACACATATAGGCCTACGCATAATTAAAATTCATTTGATAAACACTATTTCCATGACAAAATTATAAAAATTATAGGCCCGGCCCAGAGCGATAAGTCCTACAAACTGATGGAGTCTACGTTAAGGCAGATTCTCTACTGTCACGAAATCTGTTGAATTTGTCCGAATGATCAGACGTCCTGACCAATCCGTTTACTTCACGGAAATCATGGTAATTAACAATATTGTTTTAAATTATCTTCCATTCTAATATCGTATTTACGTCATCGCGTGTAACATATTAGACCTACCGATTTCTATAGTAGGCCTACCGTATTTCAGAAATCGGTGATTAGACCTATTATAGTATACTTGACAACCGCGTCTATATTTCCAATTTTTAAAGAAGGGCTGGAGAACCGCGTGTATATATCCGGTAGTTGGTCGTTAAAGCGGGAAAAGCAGAAAGACATAATAAGGTGTAAGGCCAAATTGCAGTAGTTGTACTAGGCCTACAACTAAGTATTCTTGGAAATTATAATACAAGCGGCCATTCTAACTGAAATATTTTCCACACTGTTAATGTCACATACGGTGGATGAGTCGACTATACGTTAAATGATACGTGTGTCATGAAGATGAAACATAGCCTATGCCAGGCTTAGGCTATGCTATAAATAGGCCTATCTTTTCATATGAATGTCAACATTCACATTGCAATGTAAAATTTAATTGCTGTGGTGAAGAGTTGTGTAGTTATATCAAGTCTAACACATATGCTGCATTTAAATCGCACATGTTTAGAGAACACTATAAAAAATAATGATGGGGTCATAAAAGTAGGCATAATTTTGCCACTAACTAACACTACTAACAGTAATTGTAATAGTATTAATAATAGTAATAATACTGGTACTCTGATAGGCCTACGCCTAATAGTATTAATTCTAATATTAATGTTTCTGCAATAGGCCTGGTTGTAAAGCAGAGATTTTCCTAACATTTCAAAAAAAGTTTTGAATCCCAGAACCTAAAGCTCTAAAGGGGGGGGGGGGCAAGCAAATGGTTAGCATGTGTGCGCTGTATTGTAAGCCTTAAGGTTAAGGCCTGTCATTGAGACACCTGCCATGGTTTCGAATCACAGGATACTCCGGTTTCTCTCAATGCTAATGACCCCTACCCGCAAGCAAATTATTGAAATAAAATTGAACCATGTTAAACCCAATCCCCCTTCTCTCTCTCTCTCTCTCTCTCTCTCTCTCTCTCTCATCTAGATATTCAGTTCCCTTGGTGAGAATACATCCTTATTTAGTATATGTATGTTTATTTTGTAGAGTCTTCACTCAGTTAAAGATGCAGTGGAGTTTATGGTTAAGGCGGACAATGTGGTTCTTACTATTGTGGATAGTTTCATGAAAGCATTTACAGCTTTCTTTACCTACTTTTATATATGATATTGTCTAACCTGATTCGGTGGCTTCAACATTGGAGTTTTTTCAAAGGTACATGTACATTTAATGAATATAATTATATACTTTTGAAACATCCCTGGCAACTTATTAGTACAATGTAATAGTGAAAAATGTTTAGTTTAGGGGAAAAGTCTATACTTTTATTAATATCAAATGGTCAAAAGAGTGGTTTAATGGAAGGGATGTACATTTTCTGTTCACTTTTATACTAAAATTAGTATGACAAAAATTATAATAGCCAAAATTTCATGTATGGCAGAGGGCATAAGTTGGGATTCCATCAGGACCACATAAAGGGCATGATATATCGACACCCTTCATTGGCCATAGTTTTGATCTGGATACTATCATTTCCCTCTCTGCATGATAGTGCATTACCAGTTAGCTTTGTTAGTCAAAGTGTTATCCTGGAACATCTGGCTAAGTGGGTAAGATGCTGGCTTGCTAAACTGGAGGTTGGGTGTTTGATCCCTGCATTGGCCGAGAAATTTCCCCTTGTCAGTGATGCAAAACGGAGAGCCTGACAAACACCGCTGTCTAGTCTTGAATGGGACAAAAAAAACCGAGGTCCAGTGTGCTCAATGGCGTGCACCTAAAAGATCCCATGGCAGTTACAATTCGATATAAAAGTAAACCGTGGTGCTGCTGCCTGGGCAAAATTTCCCTCATAACACACATCTTCATAGCCCAGTTTAGGAGCAGAAAAGTAGGCCTTTTACCCCCATTTCATTTCATTTATACATTTGCCAGTGGACGGTCTTCTTAAACATACTTTGTTTTGTAAATTGCAGATGTATGATTGGATTAAACCCTGGATCAGGCACTAAAGGACGAAAACGGTCAAGAACATCCACCAGTAGCAAAGTTTTAAAGCTTATCAATGATGTATCTGCTTTTGAATGGATTACCACCATTTAAAGACAATGTGATAGTTTTACTGTTGTTTGTAGTTATTTGTATAACTTGTTCATGATAAGTAACAAGAAATTAAGTAATTTCTTTTCACTTCTGGTTCTTCAAGGGTTGAATTTTTAAATTAATTTTTGTGCCCAACTGTATTAGCACGTGACCTAAATATAGGTTTAACGTGAAAGGAAAGTAAAAGTAAAAGTAGAATTTCTGAGAAATTGTAGCGTGTGCTTATGCTGACCTTGACGCAATGTCATATAATGTAGATGTTGTCTGGTTTGATCGACGAATTTACATTGATGTTGATTGAAACAAAGCGTTAAATATGACCGACTGGGGAAGTAAAAATATCTAAAATACAACTTGTATACAGGTTGTTTACGTATTAACAGTTGTAGTTTGATATCATGTGATCTACGGGTCAGGATATAAAACCGCGTGAGATGACACGTGACGTGATTTAGTAGACTAGTAACCTGTAAGACTGTGTATTATACTGTTTTAATCGTTATGATTTTAATGTCGTGTTTTATATAAGACTAGACTAGTTAGTTGACTATTTACTATAGTGTTTTAATCTAGTAGATTATTTAGTATATTATTCAGTGTTTGAATCGTGTGTAGTATATTATTCAGTGATTTTAATATCATATGTTATACAACTCGTGTAACAGTCTAATTTAACAACATGGCGGAGCAGACAGACAAGGATGTGTGTAGTATCTGTTTGACTGAATATAAAACTCCCGTTTTGATAGATTGTCAGCACCGGTTTTGCTTCATCTGTTTAGAAGATTATGTGAACAAAACTACTAATAAAGGCCACTTCCTATGTCCATTATGTCGCTGTCTTATAGACGGGGGTATGGAGCGTTTTAAACCTAAACTAAACATTGATGACAATTCTACTATTCCACAATGTGATGTATGTACTGAAGATACATGTCAATATTTTTGTCGAGACTGTGATCAATATTTATGTAAATCATGTAAAACCACGCATGATAAGATGAAAATTTGTAGGGACCATGTTGTTTGTCGATATGATGAAAAACAACCAAACGAGCCAATGAAGCAAAGGACACCAGCCACTTCCGTCACACATCCGAAAGATTTCTGTCCAAACCACGAAGATGAGACAGTAAAAATATATTGTAAAGATTGTGTAGTAGCCGTTTGTTCGCATTGTTTCGTGACGGCTCATAATGGACATACCTTTTTAGATTTAAAGAAAGAGGATGTCCGACAAAATATCAGGCAAGACTTAAAAACGCTGAATGACGATTTAGAAAAACAAATTACCAATATTCAGAAACATTATGATAATTTAAATAATAAATTAATCGAAGTCAAAAACTGTACAAAAACAGAATGTGACAAAGTCGATGCAAAAGTGGATAAAATCTGCTCAGAATTTCGTAAAATTGGAGAAAATATTAAAAAGCAAATGCAGAAATCTAGTGAACAAGAAGAATCCAAATTAGGTAAATTAATGGAGGACATTAAAAGACTAACAGAAGATTTAAAAGCTAGTGTTAAATATTCAGTGAATGTTTTAGAAGATTCGTCCATTGTTGAAGTTTTGCAAAGATTACCTAAAGTTAGACAGGAGAAAGATGAAAGTTGTAGTAGAAAATTGGATATACCTGCTGTAAGATATTCAACATTTCAAGTAGCAGAGATAGATAAAAGTTTGTTAAGTAATCAACTTGGTAAGATTGTAAGTTGTGATGAGAATATGTATGAAGATGTTTTTAATGTTGATACTGTGTCACGTGGTGGTTATGGTGGTGTGTATGGTAAACAACATGTAGTTCCAGGTTATACATGGTGTACAAGTGTGTGGAAAGGCTCATCATCATCATCATTATATGTTGGATTAAAGCTGGATGACGTAGAAGATAAAAGTATTACGTCATGTAATGTTGACGTCATATATAAAGTTATAAATAAAACAGATGATAGACAATCTGTAGTTAAACAATGTAATGGGACTGTTATACCTGGTGGTGGTGGGTCAAACTGTTCCACTGATCTTATTGACTGGAAGAGACTCAGTAATCCTGTCAGTGGATTTATTGATCATCATAGAAACTTTACAATTCAAACAACAATTAATAAAATAACTGACATTGTACGGGATTAATAGGTTACTGTTATTAAGTGGAAGTTAAACTCTTATATCAATGGGTCTTTTACGTGCACATAAATCTCTACATATGACCTCGGTTTGTCGTCCTACACGAACGACTATACACTGTTTTGTGCTGTTGGCCGTGGAATTTCATCGATATTTTTTAGGCGTGCCTCACCCCCTTGTTAATGATACCTGGCAAGTCTCGATTATCGATTTTATTGTTATATTTGTTAATCTTTTAATCTTGATCATCCGATAGTTGATTGTGGGCGTGTCTAAAATAATAATTTATAAAACATTTGATATCAAAATAAAAACCTGCAATAGGTGGGGGGGGGGGGGGGGTCCCTTGTCACTGGTGCCGGATTGAGAGCCTGACAACGACAGATGTCTAGTCGCTCGGATGAGACGAAAAACAGAGGACCCGTGTATACATTGGTGTGCACGTCAAAGATCCCTTGGCAATTGGAATTCGATATAAGAGTAGATCATATCGCCGATGCCCTCATAGCACACTGTATGACGTATGTCCGTCTTCATTAGCTCAGTATAGAAACGAAACAGCTGTTCAACATAGGCAGACATAATTTATTAATAATATTTTAAAGTTAGTCGATAATTACACTCTGAAAGTCATCATCTTAAACTTAAACCATAGTAAAATGCTTACTGTCTGCCTCCCACGACACTGACCCCGAGAAAACCCACGAGGCGACCCTACTCCTTGCGACGCACAACCGGGGATTCTAAATCACGCAAGTTGACTCATTGACAGATCTTATGATACCATTCGGCTCATCTACGCCCCCTCCCCCCCCCCCTTGCTTATGTTATATATTGGTTTCATCATCATTACACAGGAAGTGATATATATCTTCACGCTTGTTGACGTATCCTACAAACTGTAATTCAGCTATATAAATTCCAAACAATGTAAATAAATATTGTTTAAACCAACACGATGCGTCATCAATTTATATAAACAGATGAAAATATTACTACAACACTGTAAAAAGACTAATTAGCAAAATTGACAAAACGACACCATCTTAAATAAAAAATACCCAGTTAGATCTTTATGTAGTGTAGGACATCGAAAGCATAAAAACAAATAGAAATATAGATCTGTAGGCCTAGTTTAATTTGACTGTTCTCTATTTTGTTTCAATTTTGCATGACTCTTATTGTACTTTGTCTAGTTACATTTTTTTATACTCAAAAAGGTGACAGGTCAGAACCCAAATCTTGAAAATTTGGACTACTATGGAAATCCTTACTATGGTCGAGGTCGATTTGGAATTGTTTGACCGTGCCATCAATTTGTGAACTTGACAGAAATCAATTTTGATATTGTGGTAAAGCAAGTTTCATTTTGTTAGTATTGTTAGTAAAGTCTATAGACGTATAAATAGTCGAGACTATAAATACACCTAGGTCACTGTAGTTATATATAGTGAGGGAATGGATATTTGATAACTGCATGAATAGTATGTTGACAGAACCTTTCTAAGTTTTATAATAATATTGCTATCTGCCATATATTATGTTCAATTTTATAACTTAATAGAAATCCATGTCTAGTTATTTAGCATACTATTAATGAGTTTATATCCATATTATATAATCTATTTTGTTGGAGATGTAACATAATACATTGTCTAATATTATTGAGAATTATTATCTCCCATTACTTAAATAGCTGAATTTGAATATATAGCATGCAATTATAATTTATATGCATATCCTATGACTTATTAAACATAACTAGATTATACTTCTGTATGTCAACTTAACGATAAATCACATTGTGTCCATCTGTTAAATAATGTTGCATTTATATGGTTGACATAAGGAACATATAGTTTATAAGTTTGCATGTGATGGGAATTAATTCTCTCATACATTGCCATCCTGTCGAGACGGCCAGGCGAACGTGTTACCCAGCACTAGTACCCCGGGCCAGTTGTTCCCACTGGGATAAACTTCTCCAGGGTCGAAGCGAAGCTCTAGTACAACAATAGTTCGTGGTAATTGCTCCTAGAGCACACATAGATCTTAAACTGCTTGCAGTATAAGCAAAGATTACATCCTTTAGAAAAAGCAAAGACTATAAACTGCTTGCAGTTTTTAAACAGATACAGCCTTTAACTGCTTGCAGGTAATGAACAGTATAGCTTTAAGTTATTACACAGAAACAGAACAGATCACAGAACGGCTTGAACTGGGACAGTTCGCCTCTTTAAAAATAGTTAAGAGTTTTTCCCGGTCCATTAAAACTTACCTGTATATATGTTATAATACATAATAAAACTTTATAGTTTTGTACAGTTTTGTTCCGTTTGTTCTAAGAGAGAGAGAGTCGAAAATAGCGTAACTACTTTTTAGCTAGTCCGCCTTCTCCTCTGAAGAATCTCTACTATAAAACGGCTTGAGGTCGGCCGATAGACCACTGGTGGCAGAGAAAGGGGTGCGGGTCCTGATTAACTAAATTGCAACAGAACTCCCCCAAGCAAATAAATTGCTGCTGAACTTGTTGGCTAATCGCTACAATATCTGATTACCCGGTGCTGCTCAACTATACCAACAATATTATTTATATTTGAAATATATAAATAAAGCTGTTGCGGGATATTTTACTGTGTGTTCATTTGAAGACTAGGAGGCGGGTAACAATACTCCATGGATAACTTTGTCAAATTTTACTCGATCCTTTTTAAAATGTTGTAATGGCTGAACAGGTAAATAAGTATATCGTAACTAATTTTTCCGCCACTAAAATATGTAATTTATCACCGTTCTCACCTGTAATTTATCACCGTTTTCAACTGTTATTTATCACCGTTCTCACCTGTTATTTATCACTCTTCTCACCTGTAATTTGTTTATATTTAGATTCAAATTGTGACGGTAAACAATGTTGTTGGATTAAAGATGAAGTTTGTATGATGATAAATGTGTATGTTTATCATATTACTTGTTGATTAATGTAGGAAATTTACAGCAAAGCTCAAAACTTAGTATAACATGTTACCTGTCCGTTGATAAAAATATTATTTAGCAGTGGGAGGAAACCAGAGGACCTGGAGAAAAAACCCACGAGGTTGGAAAGGCGACCCTACACCTTGTCACGTGTAACCTGAGAATCGAAACCACACCAGTTGACTTAATGACAGTCCGTATCATTGCTACGGGAGATGTGTAACAAACTGTTAAATATACGGGAAGTGATGTCACCTCATTATGGCTACACTTGACAAATATAGTTCAAGGCGTAATTCGAGTGTTAGACGTATTGTGCAATGCATCGGAAAAGAAATGTATGTGACAGTGGCGGCCATTGGGTTAACTTATGCAACAAATCACCAAATTTTCACCACTTATTTGCTGGGACGAGATGAAACGATTTTCGTTTCTAAATGACTGCCTAAAAATAAAGCAGACAATTTCTGCTATTTTTGGTTCAAAATTCAAAAGAACATAACTTGAAAAGAATATTTTTTTCTGTTGCAGCAAAGACTTTGATCGATTTGTAAGATCAGTACATCTATAACTAAACATTTATACTATCTTATTAATCTTATAAACACCCGCCATACCCATTCAGATGACTGTTATATTTAATAGAAGTTTTGACAAGGTTTCAACGTCAAGGTGACCCACAAAGTGCTGATCCCTATCTTTTACACCATCTTTTGTCTTACAATATTCTTTTTATTTTAAAATTAAAACGCGTGGAATATAATAACAACACGTAGTATAAACAAACAGGATCTCCCTTTCTTCATGAGCGAATAGTTTCCGATCACCGATTAAGAACCCTACGCGCAAGCGAATTATTGAAATATGGTTGAACCATGAGTTAGTCCCAAAATGGCCTAGTTTGTGTTGAGTGAGAGGGAGATAGAGAGAGATACTAACATATAATTCAATTTTATTTCAATTATTTGCTTGCGCGTAGTGGTCTTTATAATAACAATAAATTTTAACATTCTAAAATTCATTTAAACAGATACCAATTGATTAAAAATGCAATATTCTAGTGAAAGCGTTCAGTAGATTAATTTAAATGACACAAATTAATTTGAAATTCAGTGGTATGAAATGCCGTACCATATTGGTAGTGACATGCAATGGTATGAAAATAATCAAAATTATATTGAATAAAAAGTACAACTAGGAGTATATAATTGTAATAACCATTACCTTTTAACTGAGATGGGGGGGGGGGGGGGGTGAATGGCCGCCGAATGGTTTGCACGTGCGCGCTGTATCATAAAGCCTATCATAGAGTCAACTGGCGTGGTTCTCAATCTCCAATTCCCGGTTGTATGTGACAATGAGTGGGGTCGCCTGTCCAACCTCGTAGGTTTGCTCCAACTGCTAAAGACCACTACGCGCAAGCGAATTATTAAAATAAAATTAAAACCATATGTTAGTCCCAAGATGACCTGGTTTGTGTCGAGTGGACGTTAAACCCCATCTCTCTCTCTCTCCCGTCCTGTCCTACTGATAGAGCAGGAGCCCGGGGATTCAACCTTGCTGAAAATAGACTAGTAAATAGACTCTCTCTCTCTCTCTCTCTCTCTCTGTGAGATTGCGTGAAACACGTACGTCGCCTATAGATAAGTTCCTAAACTTTTTGTCTTGGTTTGTGCATGTAAAAGTAGCCTACCCATGTTAGTTTGAATACTAGAGTAGACTAGCTGTAATGCTATGGAAGCCTATTGCGGCCATTTCAGAATCTCGTCCCCTCGCCGCGAGAAGTCGAGGGCGAGAAGTCGAGGGAGCGAGAAGTCGAGGGCGAGAACACGAGAAGACGAGAAGTCGAGGGAGCGAGAAGTCGAGGGCGAGGGAGCGAGAGAGCGAGAACGCGAGGAAACAGGGCGAGAATACGAGGATCTCGCCCCGAGAACACGAGATTACTTTCACCTCGACTTCTCGTCTTCTCGTCCCTCGACTTCTCGCTCCCTCGTGTTCTCGCCTTTGAAAAACCTCGTGTTCTCGCTCCCTCGCCCTCGACTTCTCGCTCCCTCGACTTCTCGCCCTCGACTTCTCGCCCTCGACTTCTCGCTCCCTCGTGTTCTCGCCTTTGAAAAACCTCGACTTCTCGCTCCCTCGCTCCCTCGCCTTTGAGTCAATCTCGTCTTCTCGTGTTCTCGCTCCCTCGCTTCGTCACAATCTCGTCTTCTCGTGTTCTCGCTCCCTCGCCTCGGAAGTGCAGTTATTACGCATGTCCACTGACTACCGTATCGGCATTTTTGTATTTTGACATGGATTATAATAAACGAAAATGTTTGAAGTACTAGAAAGTGTAATAGTCCTATACAAGCTTAATTTCTTCTTGCACAGATAGTATTGTATTCTGTAATTGATTTTAAGTCTTCAGT
Organism: Patella depressa; assembly: GCA_948474765.1. NCBI lineage: Eukaryota > Metazoa > Mollusca > Gastropoda > Patellidae > Patella > Patella depressa. The sequence continues at coordinate 72,156,065 of OX419720.1, read as the reverse complement.
CAAATCTTTCTTTGCTCTCTAAAAATATCCATCGGGTGTTTTCACTTGATGCGTGGTTTTGTCAGTGCTGCAGGATGGAGAGCCTGACAAGGGACAATGTATTGTTCGAATGGGATTTTAAAAAACGATGTCCTGTGTCTGGAATCGCAAGGAAGTTGGTTCTACGGTGGCTCACTGGGTAGGACGTTTGCTCTGTAACTTCTTCAAAGTTCCTCGTGATTTTTGGCGATGTTCACTATTGTCAGTGGTGTAGAACAGAGAGCCTAGCAAGAGACAACGTATAATCGTTCGGATGAAATAAAAATAACCGAGGTGACGTGTCCGGAATCTAAATGAAATGAAATGAAATAAAATGGGGTCTAACGTCCTACTGTTCTGTTCCTAAATTGGGATAATGAAGAAGGGCATACGATACAATAATACAGTGTGCTATCAAGGAAATTTTGCCCGGGCAGTGGCGCTAAGGCCTACTCTTACATCGAATTTAAACTTCCAAGTGATCTTTTATGTGCACGCCAATAGGTGTCCTTGACAGGCCCTACGATTTGCATCACTGACAAGGAGAAATCACGCCCGAAATAAAATCTGGATGAACTTTCTCTTCAAATGCAGGGATCGAATACCAAGTGGTGTAAGTGGTGTAGGACGGGGGGCCTGAGGAGGGACAATGAATAGTTGTTCGGATGGAATACAAATAACCGAGATCCCGTGGCCGGAATACAAATGGAGCTACGATGGCTCAGTGAATAGGATCGACGTTTGCTCTTTTACTTTATCAAAGTTTTTCAGGATTTTTCGGTCGGATTCCTGCTTGTCAGTGGTAGCCTATAGGACTGAAGACCTGAACGGTATATATATAAAATACGAGGTTCTTTGTCCGAAATAGTAATGAAGTGGTGGCTACAATGGCTCTCTCGCTTCATCGAAGCGCATCGGGCTAAACTTCTGGAGATGTCCTCCCATGTCAGTTGTGTAGGATGGAGGGCCTGGCAAGGGATAACGTGTAGTCGTTCGGTTTCGATTCGCCGTGTGGGGTTTTTCCGGTTTCTCCCACTGTCGCATACATTTCTTTTCCGATGCATTGCACAATACGTCAGCACTAGAATTACGCCTCGGACTATATTTGTCAAGTTTAGCCATACTGGGGTGAAAAAAATCAAATTCTAAGACAATATCAGAAACCAAAAATCAACGTCATAGGGTCACGGGTCAATAGCCATAATTAGACCACGGAATACCTTTTACGAGACGGAACACGTTGGTTTGTTTCCATTTGTTAGAGAGAATTTTTCTGAAAATATCACAGGTACATGGGGACAGGAACGCCCTTATTAGACTAAGGCACACCAGACCTATAATATGATAATACTAATAGAGTCAATGTGATTTTTCAAAGTTTTAGAGTTTTTGTTTTTTTCTGAACATATTTCAAATTTTTGATCTTATTTTATCCATATTTGATGCTAAATAATATAATATTTACTATCAAACATGTAATTCATATTTAAAAAAAAAAATACCTTCTGATGTATAGATCAGGTGTGCCATAGTCTAATAAGGGCGTTCCTGTCCCAATGTACCTGTGGAAAATATGCCGGGATTACTGTATAATACCACATATTAAATGTTGCAGTGACACGATGAAAACAACTTATCCCAGGTCTGTGGAATAAATATGGTCAACAGTAGAGAAATAGCACCAATGATTGAAAGAATCTGTTATTTACTGGAAACAAGTATTTTTTATAAAAAAACTATTTCAGTAAAACAATATCCAAGAGAAATACATACTAAATACACATGAAAACGATTTTGGCAAAAATAAACAAACGCAATAATATAAATTTCCTCATACCAGGCGCGGATCCAGAGGGGGGGGTCCAGGGGGTCCGGACCCCCCCCTGCTCAGACTTGAAAAATTTTATGCGATTTTATTGGCGATTTTTAGACCTGTAATTTTGGTATTTACCTTCCGGAAATACGTCAGAATGCACCAAATTGAATCTAATTTACCAAATTTTTCTAGGGGAGGGACCCCAAACCCCCCTTAATTGGTTGAGCTCCTTCGGCGCTGGGCGTTATCAAACCTAGAACCCCCCCCCCCCCCTGCAAAAAAATCCTGGATCCGCACCTGCATACACAACAATACCATATACTACTAGTAAGAGAAATGAGGTTTAACGTCCACTCGACACAAATTTGGTCATTTCCGGACTAACATGGTTTAATTTTATTTCAATAATTCGCTTGCGCGTAGGGGTCTTTAGCAGTGGGAGGAAACTGGAGTGCCCGGAGGTTAAAACCCACAAGGTTGAGAAGGCAACCTATCTCCATACGCTCACACAGGGATCGAAACCACAGCCGCAAGCCAGAGGTGACCGGCCAGCTAGAGGTTGAAGCGTGGCACTCTAAACCACTAGGCCATCCCCCCCCCCCCCACTACTAGTAAATGAAATGAAATGGGTTTTAACGTCCTACTCTTCTGCACCTAACCTGGGTTAATGGAAGACAAGCATATGCTATACAGTGTGCTATGAGGAAATTTTGCCCGGGCAGCACCGCTACAGCCTACACTTATATTGAATTCCAACTGCCAAGGAATCTTTTACGTGCACGCCAATGTGTACACTGGACCACGGTTTCCCATACCATCTTAACGACTAGACAGCTGTCCTTGTCAGGCCCCTCAGTTCTGCATCATTGACAAGGGGAAACCACACCGGTAAATTGAGATGAACTTTCTTGGCCAATGCAGGGATCTAACACACCACTAGTATTGATGAAAAATGTATATAATAATTATAATAATATCATTGTTCTGGAGAACGGTTTCTAATCTGCTGTTCAGATTGTTATATTCACAGAATACACACAGATCAGGTCTTGTGCCCATTTACACTGTACAAGATATATACCAGTATATAAATATATATATAAAAGAAAAACAAATAGTTATCTTAATGATTCCAGTAAAATGAATTAGAAATGAAATGAAGTTTAACGTCCTACTGTTTTGTTCCTATACATGTACTGGGCTAATGAAAACAGGCATACACCATACAGTGTGCTATGAGGGAAATTTGGCCGGGTACAGCACTATTCCCTACTCTTCATTCGAATTCCAACTGCCAAGGGATCTTTTTATGTGCACACCAATGTAAACAAAGGACCTCGGTTTTTCATCACATCCGGACGACTAGACAGCTGTAATTGTACCCTTTACATGCACACCAATGTATACAAGAGACCTCAGTTTTTCGTCACATCCAAACGACTAGACAGCTGTCCTTGTACCTTGTTAGACCCTCCTTTTGCACCACTGACAAGGAGAAACCACGTCGGAAATGAAACAGAATAAAAAAATAAAATGGGGTTTAACGTCCTACTGCTCTGTTCCTAAGCTAGACTAATGAAGATGGGCATATGCTATACAGTGTGCTATCGAATTCCAACTGCCAAGGGGTCTTTTTACGTGCACACCAATGTATACAAGGGACCTCGGTTTTTCGTTACATCCAATCAACAAGACGGCTGTCCTTGTACCTTTTTACAGGCACACCAATGAATACAAGGGACCTCAGTTTTACGTAACATCCGAACGACTAGGGGGGTGGGATGGCCTAGTGGTCTAGAGTGCCGCGCTTCGGCCTCTAGCTGGCTGGTCACCTCTGGCTTGCGGCTGTGGTTTCGATCCCTGGTGTGAGCGTATGTGGCATGGAGATAGGGGCGCCTTCTCAACCTCGTGGGTTTCCTCCGGGCACTTCGGTTTCCTCCCACTGCTAAAGACCCCTACGCGCAAGCGAATTATTGAAATAAAATTGAACCATATGTTAGTCCCGAAATGACCTAGTTTGTGTCGAGTGGACGTTAAACCCCATTTCTCTCTCCGAACGACTAGACAGCTGTCCTTGTACCTTGTTAGACCCTCCTTTTGCACCACTGACAAGGAGAAACCACGTCGGAAATGAAACAGAATAAGAAAATAAAATGGGGTTTAACGTCCTACTGCTCTGTTCCTAAGCTAGGCTAATGAAGATGGGCATATGCTATACAGTGTGCTATCGAATTCCAACTGCCAAGGGGTCTTTTTACGTGCACACCAATGTATACAAGGGACCTCGGTTTTTCGTCACATCCAAACAACTAGACGGCTGTCATCGTACCTTTTTACATGCACACCAATGAATACAAGGGACCTCGGTTTTACGTAACTAGACAGCTGTCCTTGTACCTTGTTAGACCCTCCTTTTGCACCACTGACAAGGAGAAACCAAGTCGGAAATGAAACAGAACAAAAAAATAAAATGCTGTTTAATGCCTCCTGCTGTGTTCCTAAGCTGGACTAATGAAGATGGGCATATGCTATACAGTGTGCTATCATGGAAATTTTACCAAGGCAGCGGCGCTACGGCCTACTCTCATCACATCAGAACGACTAGACAGCTGTCCTTGTACCTCGTCAGTCACCCCCTCCCCACGGCCTGCACCACTGACAAGATAAACCACCTCGGAAATGAAATAGAAAGAAAATAAAACAAAACCATACAATATTAATCAGCATAGTGACAAAATATAACATGAAAATTTATTGACATGTACAGTACATTTAATTAAAACATTTTTTAAAATATGTATTTAAAAACTGCTTAAAAAATACATGTACATGAATACAGGTTTAAGCCTACTCATAAAAAATCACATAATTTCATAGATATCATCATCAGTATTAAAATCAATGTCACTGTCGAACAATTTACACAAATCCATACAAGAAAGTTTTCACTTGTAACAAGTACATCTATCTGTAATGCAGCCTGATTTGTATCCACAGTGAAAATTTTATTTGGTGCTTGATCTCTAGTCACCCTAACCCTGTCATTTTAAACAGTAGTGTTTAACAAAAGGGGCAAAAATTTTTGCAGCTACAGTAAGGCAACGCGGGGGGAATGCGCCAGAATAGGCCCCTGTTTTGATTGGTGGTGCAAGGGACAAAGCAACATTTTCATCCAGGGGACACATGCAAAGTCAATCTGGTGTGGAATTAATTCACACATATTTTTTTCATCAATAGGGCCTAACATGTGCTCTTGTACCAACTCATCTATTTTGGTTCTCTTTTTCTCCATAACATCTTGGGTATATTTCTTAAAGTACTGTGCATGGTGTTTCACCTCAATGGTGACACAGTCTTCACCATATTAGTCCTTATTGGTCTGAGTGGTCTTGATTCGAGTAGTCCTTACTCCTTGGTGACTGCGAGTTGTCATGCATTTAGGAATATAAGAATATCTATCTTTATCAATCAACTTGTTAAATGATCCCCATAACAAATTAACACCAATTATTCTTTTTTTGTTGGTAAAATTTTAGCTGCTTGCTTCTCTAACATCACTTTCTAACTTTCGTCAACAAGTTTGGAATCGTGATAATGTTTCATACACAGTTGTTTTGTTATTTTTTAAGTTGAAATGTGAGAACTCTGTATTATTAGTATACCCCAATGATTGAGTCTTTGAGAACTTTGTCTGCACATTCCTGGAGTTCTTTGTCTTACAAATCAGCATTTGTCTCCGGCACAAACCTGCCATTTCCATCTAATTCGATCCAATGGTTAGCCAGGACCTAAAATTGTTCCCAGCTTGTCGCACTGAACGGTTTTAGCTTAGTGTTTTTAACAAAATATTCACAAGTATTCAGTTTTCGCTATCCTTCCGCCATATTTACTATCAACACAGAACGGTAACCTTTGACTCTACTCGACCTTCCATTATGTGTGTCTGATTGGCGAGCTATGTCACGTGATTTGTTAAAACCAAATCACCGCGAAATTCAAATACCATCGCACATTAAGTAAGCCTGTATTTATTTTACGGCTTCTGTCAAACGTCAAAGAATGGATAACAGAAAAGTCGCGTGACAATGAAGTAATACTAGAAGAATTAGATAATGTACCTTTTTTTACCCGAAACTTGCTAGGACGGAAAACAGAAGCAGGCAAGCTAGAAATTTCACACCACGGCATATATATATAGGCTATATATGTAGGCCTAAAGTGGAGAATTTTTTGCCTGGACGTATTTTTTCTATTTTTTTATGCATTGTCTACCGTAAACAAAGAAGTACTTGTACTTTATCTACTTTAATATATATATATTATAAATAAAATCTAAGTGTGTATGGGTGTGTTTATGTATGTTTGTTTTCTCCACCTACACATTATTATGTGTTATTAAATTAACCAGCATCACAACAGGAATGTTTTAGGTCAGTGAATTCGGGCCAAGGCGAATTACGCTTCGTCGCCGCGATTAACCCCAACATATCTCGTATCAAATTGAAAAGAACGACCACGTACATGTATTTTAGGCCATCGAATCTGTCCTACAGGCAAATTTGGGCCACGAACGAATAAAACCTCGGGAGAATTTAGGTCCCGTGGGAATTTGAGCACTGGGCGAATATGGGCCCCTAGCAAATTTGGGCCATGGGCGAACTTGGACCCCGGGCGAATTTGGGCCCGTGTATAGGCGGGTAAACTACGAGTAGTTTATTTGATAATATTTGATAATATTAGCATCATAGAAAGAAGCGGGTATCGAAACCGAGCCCCCCCCCCCACACACACACACACACACCCACGCCAATGTGTAGCCTATACGAGACCTCGCTGTTCCATGTCATCCGAACGACATGCTGTCCCCAGGCCTTCCGACCTACACTGATAAGAGGGTACCTCGCAAGAAAGGCTAGACTACGCATTGAGCCACCGCAGCTCCAACTTATTTCGAATCCGGACACATGACCTCGATTATTTAACCCAACCCTTCCTTCTCCACTGATATGGAAAAAACCCGCTAGAATATTTCCGATGAACTTTGATGAAATGAAATGAAATATGGTTTAACGTCCTACTGTTCTGCTCCGACTGTACTATAAGGGAAATTGTGCTCGGAAAGCGGCACCTAGGTCTCCTCTTATATCGGATCCAGGCTGCCAAGGGATCTTTTACGTGTACGTCAATTTACAGCCTAGGATTTTCATCCCATCCGAACAAATAGACAACTGTCCTTGCCAAACCCTCCGTCCTGCACCAATGCAATGACATGGGGAAACCACGTCGGAAAACCCGATAAACTTTCTTGTCCAATGCAAGGATCGAACACGTGACCTTCAGTTTAGTGAGCCAGCGTCTTACCCACTTAGCAGCCGTGGCTCCAAACATTAACGTCCTACTCACTGAGCTCCTACTTCATTTTGATTCCGAATACGGGACATTGTTTTTCTATGCCACCCGACGACTTTACGTGGTCCCCTGTCAATTCTTTCCTCCTACACCACTGAAGTAAGAGAGCAAACGTCCCACTCACTGACCCACCGTAGTTCCCACTTCAATTAGATTCCGGACACGAGGCCTCGGTTATTTTTATTCATTCCGAACGATTATACTTTGTCTCTTGCTAAGCTCTCCGTTCTACAGGACTTCGGTTATTTTTATGCCATCCGAACTATTATACTTTGTCTCTTGCTAAGTTCTCCGTCCTACACCACTGACAATAGTGAACATCGCCAAAAATCACGAGGAACTTTGAAGAAGTTACAGAGCAAACGTCCTACCCAGTGAGCCACCGTAGAACCAACTTCCTTGCGATTCCAGACACAGGACATCGTTTTTTAAAATCCCATTCGAACAACTATACATTGTCCCTTGTCAGGCTCTCCATCCTGCAGCACTGACAAAACCACGCATCAAGTGAAAACACCCGATGAATATTTTTAGAGAGCAAAGAAAGATTTGACTGAAGACTTAAAATCAATTACAGAATACAATACTATCTGTGCAAGAAGAAATTAAGCTTGTTTAGGACTATTACATTTTCTAGAACTTCAAACATTTTCGTTTATTATAATCCATGTCAAAATACAAAAATGCCGATACGGTAGTCAGTGGACATGCGTAATAACTGCACTTCCGAGGCGAGGGAGCGAGAACACGAGAAGACGAGATTGTGACGAAGCGAGGGAGCGAGAACACGAGAAGACGAGATTGACTCAAAGGCGAGGGAGCGAGGGAGCGAGAAGTCGAGGTTTTTCAAAGGCGAGAACACGAGGGAGCGAGAAGTCGAGGGCGAGAAGTCGAGGGCGAGAAGTCGAGGGAGCGAGAAGTCGAGGGCGAGGGAGCGAGAACACGAGGTTTTTCAAAGGCGAGAACACGAGGGAGCGAGAAGTCGAGGGACGAGAAGACGAGAAGTCGAGGTGAAAGTAATCTCGTGTTCTCGGGGCGAGATCCTCGTATTCTCGCCCTGTTTCCTCGCGTTCTCGCTCTCTCGCTCCCTCGCCCTCGACTTCTCGCTCCCTCGACTTCTCGTCTTCTCGTGTTCTCGCCCTCGACTTCTCGCTCCCTCGACTTCTCGCCCTCGACTTCTCGCGGCGAGGGGACGAGATTCTGAAATGGCCGCAATAGGCTTCCATAGTAATGCTGATGTAGGGAAAGATTTCCCTCATAGCAGACTTGTGTGACGTATGTCGTATCTATACTGAACAGCAGGACGTTGTGTTATAGATACTGCCCTATGTCAACTGGTACCTGTCACTCAGGCCTACCTGTAGACCTATGTCAATGGGTACCTGTCACTCAGGCCTACCTGTAGCCCAAAAAAGGTCCTGGATTAACTAATTTTATTTCACAGTCTTGTAATGTTTGTTGCTAGGGCAGACCCGGTGGAGTGTGTGGGGGGGGGGGGGGGGGGGCTTTAGCCTCCCTAATAATTTGGTCGAAAGTACTCTTTTCTCCAGGTTATTGCGGCCTCTGGACCCCCGTCGATAAGGACCAAGGATGGAAGCCCCCTTCCCACCAAGAATTGGCTAGGGGATTAATTTGTAAATGTTGCCCCCCCCCCCCCGTCAGTGGATCCGGCGTTCACAATCGTTTGTGGAGCTATAGTCAGCTATAGACTTAAAATTTTTACACAGCGTTTAAGGCCATGAGACGAAGAAGCCTATTGATTTCAACAATTTCCGATAATTATTGCCTGAAATATGGCCTTTGATCAGTTTGAAAAATCTTATAGATACTCTGAGATAAGATCTGGATGACTTGAAAATGGATACACTTAGGTCGCGGACTGGGGAAGATGGCTCATTTTTTGCCCTCTCGCTAAAACTCCTCGTGCTGCCTATTTAATATTTTAACTTGATAGATACAGCAAAAGTAGTGTTAGCAAGCACGCATCATCGGTCAGCGTGTAAAATATTCACAAAATTATCTGAATAAGAATTATATTTGTTCTCGCCATGACACAAACATGCTACGCGGTTAAATAATTGATGATTGTATTGGACACTGTACACCAAATATTTGTACGCCGTCAAGGGCGGTTAAGTAATTAATGATTATATATAGGACACAGTACACCAAATATTTGTACGCCGTCAAGGGCCAGGGCTATTTTTATACGCCCACATGGAAATGTGGTCGTATATTGCGTCGCCCCCGTCTGTCGTTCACAATTTTTGTGAACGCTCTAGAGGCTAAAGTTAATATCCGAGTTATTTGTGCCAAGCTAAGACATGGCTCCCTCAATACAAGTTAGTTCTGGGTTCGTTAACATTAAAATGTAGGTACTAGATATGTAAGAAGAGAATAAAAGTATTCTAAGATGTTAAACCAGTGTTGTCATCCAGAACGTAACATAATCCCAATACTGCAATACATGCAGACATAGGCGTACGGGGCCGAACTTGTTTTTTGATGGATTATATATCTTCAGTACGTGTAGAGTAATAGAAGTACACTACACGCAAAACAAAAATCTACAAGATGAACCTGCGGACAAGACAGAAAACAGATATTGCAAAACAAATAAAAATAAGCAAATATCAAATCAGATGATGTCACCGTGGCACCCTTGGGGTACCGGCATCCCAACTACGGTCAACTACTGTAGGCGTATAAATGTCGATGTTATATTGGACATAGCCGTAAACTCAAACACCGCTGAATCCATATGTACAGCAATCTCGAGTTCTTGTGGCAAATCTTAGATGTTGTTTGGGGGTTGCCGGCAGGCGGGCGCGATTAAGATGGCAATTTTGGTCAGGCAAAGGCTTTTCACAATTATTCGAGTATAATATTTAATCTTCAAATCAACATACAGGCATGGCTTAGTGACATATAAAAATATGAAGTATTTCTTATTATCTGAAAATATATAAAATAAACCTTGTCTAAATAACTAATTAAGAGATTGACATGTACAGTACTATTAAAACGTGGTAAATAAAACACTGAACAATTACTAATCAAAATATGGCAATAATATAATATACATAATTATAAGTTTTAAATACCTCAAAATTTGTGTGAAAGTCCACCGTCTCAATCGCTCAAACAACAAAACAAGTATGGCTTAAAACATTATAACGCGCATGTATTAAACACAATAGAACAAAGAAATGATACTGTGGGAACCTAATAGAATTTATCAGTGTACCAAACAAGTATACAACTTATAATATAAACAAAATGATAATCTTAAATGATATAAAGTTTAATCTGTTCACAACTTGTCAAATTCATCAAGGAGATGCCTGGCTGATTCTTAGACCAAGTCCTTGGGTGTGTGGGAACTGATCGTAGTATATATATTAGCATGCAACACAGATCATATATAAAACTAACTGTATTTATAGCATCATATTACAGATGTTATGGATGTTTCCACGTCAATTGTTCAAGTGAGTCGGGGTGGGGGTGGGGGTATATTTCATGTATTATCAGAGAAGCCAGGTCAAAACGTCAATCAACCAGAAGCATTAATTATATCTAATAGAACCATGGACTTCTGTGTAATTCATAGAACTATATAACTCCCTGAAAGGCCTCCTGTGTATTCCATAGAACTATGTTCCCCTGTGTATCCCATAGAAGTATAGTCCCCTGTGTATCCCATAGAACTATGGAACCCTGTGTATTCCATAGAACTGTGACCTATGGCAATGTCTTAAGCTCGAGACCATTTGAAATAACGTTACGCCAACATCAACGAATAAGGTCACATCTGCATTTTAAATACATACATATTAAAATGTCTCGCACTCGACCATTACACTACATATAACACATAGTAACAATGTGAATAGAGAGCGTGCTAATCACAAGCAGACGACACAAAATAACGTGAAATCTACATTTGATTCAAGAACTACCTGGTGACCCTGGTGTCCTATATCTAATTTTAAACTACATGTATTAATATACTGACTCAAGTGCTAACTGTTAATAAGACATGATATTACATTTATTGTGTACAGTACTGATAACCTTAGACAAGCTGTATATATACTGAGCGCCATAGAGAACGCATCACTTAGTTTTTCGTATAACAAAATGATCCTGTAAACATATCTTTTTTATTTTGTTTCTTATTGTGAAAAATATTCAAATGGGGACACATCAATAACAACACATTTGTAACTGTTGACAATTACGTCTGATATTGATTCGTATCCTGGTTTATGTCAAGTGTTTGTTACACCTCATCTGTACGCTTGTATCGAATCACAACTGTGCACATATTACTTATCCACGTTATCATTATATTTGTTAATCTTTTAATCTCGATCATCCGATAGTTGATTTTGGGCTTGTTATGGGAAAATATGACATTGACACCAATAAGATAATAAAAGTTGATTTTCTGAGAAACTGTAGGACGTTTGTTGACCTTGACCTTGACTCCAATACAATAATAAAAGTTGAATTTCCGAGAAATTGTAGCTTATACATTAACCCTGACACCATGACGTATAAATGTAGATGTTGTCTGGTTGATCGATAACTTTACATTGATTGAAACAAAACGTTAAATATGACTGACCAGGGAAGAAGAAATATATCCAATATCCCTTGTATACAGTTTACGTATTGTACATGTTTTGTTTACGTATTGAAATACTCTCTTTAAAACAAACGAGTAGTGTGTACGTATGTCTACGTCATCTGGAGACGATGATGTCATCATACATAGTCAATTGTTTTATTATCTCAACAAGGACCTGACTCACAATATTTGTGATTTCTGTATATTTCTGTATCGTATGTTTGTCTTCTGTGTGCCCCCCCCTTCCCTGCCCTGTCTGGCATTCTGTATATTGTATCGTGTCCCTATGTTTGTCTTCTGGGTTCCCCCCTCCCCCGCCCACCATGCACATACTTTTAAATATGGGGTTGGTTAAATAAACGTAAACCATTAGAATAAATAAATATATTTTATTATTATTTATACAATATTATATATTTAATGGCAGACTTTTACAATCGACACCACTACATCTAGATAAATCAAATAGTTCCTGTTTTAAAATGGCTATTAATTGTTGATCAGCTGTATTTACTATATTATCAAACTCATGGGGATCTTTATCAAGGTCATATACTTCTACAAAATTCTGAAATACAAAAACAAAGGGAATGACTAATAGAACTAGAGACAGTTTTATTTATGTTTGAAATTCGACAGCTTGGCATGATAGTAGCCTTCCACAGGGGTTGAGGGTGGGGCGTGGCTTGGCATGATAGTAGGTAGCCATGGGGGTGGGAGCGTAGCTTGGTGTATTTTACATACAGGGTAGAATTACCCATCGTAGAGTAGAGATGTATTTAAAATAATAGGCTGCTTTAGATTAATAATTGATAGGCCTACTTACAGAGTAGAGAGAGATATTTATAATAATAACCTGCTATAGGAGGATGGCGGATAGGCCTACCTTGGTTAGTAAATAAACTTACTAGTAAATCTTCTAATTGACAGTATTTTTATAATTTTTCCCCTGTCCAATAACTCTGAGACAGGCGTAGGTATTATTCCACGAATCTTGACATTCACAATGAGAATGACATACCTGTAATTATAGTATACACCGATCAATCGTGGTGTCCGGGCGTACTAGTCTGAAACTTTAAACAAAATACTATATCCTGATGAAAACCATAGAAATCTCTGGTAGATATATTACTTGTCACAGTCTTACCTCAATTTTTATAAAGGTGTACAAATATAAACAATATGTTGTCAAATAAGGTGTCGCGAACAAATGCTGGTTTCTTGAATGGGATCGCAACCAACAAAATGATGGCAACCGCTGCTATAGACGAAGATGGATAGCAGGAAACAACTGAAAAATAAAACTTATTAAAAAGATGACTTACCATAATGCCTTGATTATAAAGTTGTGGACATCCTGGATTATCAACCAAATGTTCGACCAGAAAGTTCTCCATGGTGACGACGTCTGTACTAGAATCAGACATCAATATGGGAACCATGGAAACACCATCCATCTGTGATGGTACAGATTGTCCGGATAGTTCCACGATCGTTGGTTCTAGGTCGATATTCATCACTGGTGCCTGGAATATCATAATAAAAATAACTTTACTCGACAAAAAATAAGTCATTTCGGAACTTACATAGGTGTTGAATTTATTTCACTAATTTGCTTGCGCTTAGGGGCTTAGCAGTGGGGGAATGCGGAGGAACGTGAAAAACACACGGGGTTAGACGGACGATCTTACTCCTTGTCACGTACAAGCGGAGAGTCTACTGACCATCAGCATACACTGCCCTATACACTACACCCATCATAACTATATACTTACACTACTGACTTGTCTACTGACCACCAACATACACTGCCCTATACATGACACCCATCATAACTATATACTTACACTACTGACTTGTCTACCGACCATCAGCATACACTACCCTATACATTACACCCATCATAACTATATACTTACACTACTGACTTGTCTACTGACCACCAACATACACTACCCTATACACGACACCCACCATAACTATATTCTTACACTACTGACTTGTCCTGGTTTTATACCCGGTCCACTGATCATCAGCGGTACTCTGACGTCAAACTCATACAACTGTCTTTTATCATACGGCATGGAAAACTGACCTGTAAAATTGAAAACAAAACTAACTTGAAAATTTAACAGAAAACTATCTTCGAATCTCATCTGGTGGCAATTCCCCCCATGTTTACCATCTACAAGGCAGTTTTGACCCCCCCCCCCCACCCCGTGTCATGCCCAAGGTTCAACTCCTTGTTGTTCGATCCTGGTGTTGGATATCAGCGTTGGCCTAGAAAGTTCATGGGTATTTTCCAGTGTGGTTCCCCCTTGTCACAGATGTAGGATGGGGGTCTGGCAAGGGATAATATATAGTCCTTCAGATGGGACGAAAAACCGAGGTTCCATGTATACAAATTTATGTACATGTTAAAGAACCCTTGACAGTTTGAGTTGGAAATAAGATTAGTTTACACTATTCTGGAACAATTTCCCTCATAACACAACGTATTGCTTATAAACACGCAATGGAAGTTTAAGGCACCCCAGAAGGTTGGTTGTTATAATGTATGTATTTGAACTATTCGTACTAACCTCCAATATTCCATATACTGTGTATTTACACGCTTCGAAGGCAGCAAATTTAAAACTGAAACTGGTTTGGTTTCTGGTTTGGCTACCAAAATGATCCAGTCGTTGCCGGTGTTAATTGGTACTATGATACATTTAAACGTCGAGAATTTCTTCTGAAAATATTTTTTAAAAAAGTATTATGGTATCGTGCAGAGAGCCTTTGTTGTAACACATAAATATTATGTTATGGTAAAACGCACAGTTGTAATCAAGTGTTCGTAACATTAGATAGAAATATGGAGAGGTCATAACAGGTTAACTATCTTATGCATTCTGGCATTCTCATGTAAGGAGTCAAACACATAGACAGGGACTCCTTTATCTCTAACGGAGTGATCCAGGAAGAATATCGAGTAAGATTAGGCGGATTATCATCGCGGTAATCAATTAAACAGCCTGGACAAAGTTTACTTCTCGCACACAGATTACTCATAGGACATTAGACGGAGATATCGTGTATCGTTCAAAAAATGTTCAAGTCGTGGGTTGGGGGGAGGGGAGGATATCCCTGAAAGTTCCCGCTTTGTCGAGGCGTTTGTCCCAGGATCCAGAGGACAGGAATTATTTGATATAGGTGTAAACTCAAACACCGCCGAGTGGATACGTGCACCTGTATCGAGTTCTTGTGGCAAATCGCAGAGGTTATGGACCTTTCCACATCAGTTGATATGCGCATGACTTGTTCAGGTGATTGTGGGGGGAGGGGTGTGTATATTTCATATTTTATAATAGAGAAGTCAGGTCTAAGCGTGTATTCCATAGCACTGTGCCCCGTGTGTATTTAATAGAACTATGGCCCCCTGTGTATCTGGCCGAGGAAATTCATCAAGATATTTTTGAGGCATGCCCCACCCCCTTGTTAATGATACCTGACAAGGAACAAAGTCTCGATTATCCACGTTATTGTTATATTTGTTAATCTTTTAATCTCGATCATCTGATAGTTGATTGTGGACAGTTTTATTTCTTACATAAGATGTAAAGTCTTGTTATTATAACGATTCGTCTTCATTAATCACCTCTTTAGATAGATGTCTTCACTTTCTAGACTAACCTGATTGGTTGGGGTTGGTGTGTGTGTGGGGGGTGTGGGTCGGGGGGGGGGTATGTCGACCTTTCAACTTAAATATCTTTTATTTTATCGTCAGTAGACTTTAATAGTATCTCATGTTAATAGCGTGTGTTAATCACAAGCAAACGACCCAAAATATCCTAAAACATGAATATTCTCTAGCGTAATGTGGCAATTGTTTATGTTCAGGGGTGGATTCAGGAGTGGGGGGAGGGTGCGGGGTGTTTTGTCCTTTATCATCCGATGGTGGGGGTGGGGGTGGTCATTCAAAGCGCCAGATAATGATATAGACATTTGTGATATCACACACAATGCTTTGCACCTATTAATTCATAATAAAAATTGACGTCAAACGGGGTGTAAAGCCTAGTGTATGTATGTCTACGGTGATGGCATCATGCAAAAATTCCTGGACCCTGTATAGAATTTCAATCAAACGTTATCTTGCCGTGAAAATACAAAGGGGCTTCTGGTATCCAATATTTAAGACACAATCAAACTTTAAACTCCGCACAGAAATCGCGTGCCTGAATGCAATTTGAACGTCAGGCCCAGAGAAAAAAAAAGCTAGCTACCATTTAATATTCGTACATTAGTTACGTACGGCTAGAATGCTGTCGAGCGTCATTTGTAATGCATCGACTCAATGAAGGAGGCTAAATATATCCAACAAGGGATAGTCAGCAACCTAGACTCGACTAACCAGACGCCAAGACTTCCATTCAATTTTCACTCTTCGCGTACTTCGCCGAACTTAACTGATACGAAATTTCAGTACAAACAAAAACAACTGAATGTAAATCAGTTTATATACATTCATATAACATAATCATATGCGTTACGACTACTTTGTGTCCATTTTTAGGTGCCAAAGATAGCGATTTAGCTCTTTTCAGTGCCGGCCGGTTTCATTACCCCAGTTGGAGCAGAATAGTAGGACGTTAAACTCCATTTCATTTCCTTTAAGAATGCCATTTGTTTTTATTTTTTTAATTACCATTTTTAGACGGATTAATAATATGATATATCGTCTATAATGTATGATATATTGTATATAATTTATGATATATCGTACATAATTTATGATATATTGCAATTGCCTCACTCTACAACTGTTATATATTTTATGCGGTGGGGTAAACGTTATTGACACCAAAGGCTAAGTCAGATGAGCCCATTGACTTACCGCACGACACTTGTTGCAAAACGCTCCGCCCCAAAAGCTAATGTACATTACCACATGACTAACATAAAATGTATCTGAAAACCATCAACATATTCCAACGAATCATAAATGGTCACTCCCGAGCATTTGCAGTGACGAAGTGCCCTACCACGCGGAACGTACAAACTGTAAATCGGACCGTTCTCATCAGTAACTGACTAACCGCGGTCACTGTAACTCTTTATAGCCAGAACGAACGCATCGCCTGGTGACCTGATGATTACGATCACGAACCCTTAACAGACAAATTCAATTCTGATCCCGACTATAGGACGTATACTCGTCTTTTTAGCTGCTCACTGACTATTAAATTACCTTATACAGAACATTTAAGACATGTCACATAACAGAATTATGTAAATCACAGGTTACTGAGATGTTTATTTCTGGTCAAGTGTCGATGCAGATTCTTTCTTCGCTATTAGGGAATGAAAAACATTTCAAATTATCTGAAGTTCAGCGTCACCAGCTCGCCCCCACATTACCCCCTGATACGTATAACATTGTTCGTACTCGTCTCTTACGATGATGTCGATTTGGTAACGCCCCCACCCCACCACTCCTTACTGATATAACTCAACGCACAGCATAATGAAATTAAGTTCACCGTGCTCACAGAACGAGACTCCCCTTTCTAGATGTTATTTATTATCGGGAGAAACAACAAAGCGCTCCAAACTTCAGTTTATAGGACACAAGCCACAACTTAATAACAAACCCAACCAAGACCAAAAAAGCCACCTTCGCGACACTCACCTCAATATTTGTGATCGGAATCTTAAATACCTTTTTTTCAACATTTAACCAAAAAACTGCTACTCAACACCACAAAGTTAAAAAAAACGATCATCACCCATCCACGTCAGCATACGATTCCATGGTAGTTCATCCTACCAAATCAGATATTAATAGTTTTTCTAATAATATTATGTATTACAAATGATGATGTTGAGTGGGTCTATGATTCCTTACAATGACTTAAAGTAGCTAAGTCTCTAAATTAGTATCATCCAAAATCTTACGGAAGCTATGACGACCGAGGCTCTCTTACAATGGAATCGCTCAGCGTATTCTGTTTTCCTTATCTAATTTTAACCATTATAGCGAGGACTGTCGACGGTTTATCTAACGTTACCTAATGTACCTTATCTATATTTAACCATTATAGCGAGGACTGTCGACGCTTTATCTAACGTTACCTAATACACCTTATCTATATTTAACCATTATAGCGAGGACTGTCGACGCTTTATCTAACGTTACCTAATTATGCACCTTTAAGTAGAATGAAGTAGTTGCGTGTGTTCAAGTTTAAAGACTTGTTTTTAATCTGTTGACTGAGTTTAAATACTGGTTTTTAATCTGTTGACTGAGTTTGAATATGTTAGGTATATTTGATAAACATATTTTTGCAGCCTACCTGCTAATATTACAGGTGTGTGGATGTATGTAGGCTAGCTTATTAGCAAAATAAAATGTTCTGCTCCGACTGAGCCAATGAGCTATGAGGGGCATTTTGCCCGGGTAGCGGCACTATGGCCTACTCTCATGTCCGATTCCAAATATAAAGGGATCTTTTACGTGCACACAAATGTATACACGGAACCTTGGTTTTACATACCAACCGAACGACTAGAGAGCTGTTCTTGTCCTTCACAACTGATAAGGGGGGACCACTGTCTCGACCAATGCAGGGAGCGAACACGTGACCTCCACACATTGAAACAGTCCGATTTGTCGTAATAAATTATTAATAGAGACGTGCTTTCATAACGAGATCGAATTGTATTATCTAAATCAGGGCGTATAATATTGATTGTAATCTTATTAGCTTGAAATTGTTTATTAGGGACGCACCAGAAACATCAATTTTCTGACCCCTTGCTACCTTTCCCTATTTTTTATGATTCTTAAGTATATTTACACAGACATGAAATAATATAGTTGTATGTATAGTCTTCTCAAATAACCTATATATAATATTACTATATACGTAATTTATTATATTTGCACATATAAAGCACATTGTGTTTATAATGATAGTTGAATGATATGATTATGTCAAGGTGTATAGTATCGATATATTTGTGCACAGCAATGTGCCCTATTATTATTCCATGTGGTATGGTGTTATTGCATAGTACAGATTGTGTGCAATAGCTTGATCTACGGCTTCCACGACTTCTAAACGCCCCTGATGTTGGATCTGAAGGGGTTGAATCGTTAACACAAAAAATAATAGCATACCATGTACAAGGTAACCTTGTATAGAGCAATGTGGAAATAAAGCCATTTTAAACAAATACACTTGACATACATACCCTGTATATATCTTGTAATATAATCCCCCCCCCCCCCCCAAAAAAAAAAACCCGAATAATTTTTATTGTACATATTTACTACTACCGCTTAAGGGTATAATACAACCCACAAGCAAAGAACAAGATCAAGTGATTTTGTCAGAGGTAATCTCCTGAAATCAGTCCTAATTGCTCACCTACATAGTCCATTTGATCTCAATAGCCAGTAATATAACTGACCACGTGTAACACAAATAGTCTATTTGATCTCAATATAATGAAATGAAATGGGATTTAACGGCCAACTGTTCTAATGAACTGGGCTAATGAAGACTGGCATACGCCAACTGCCAAGGGATCTTTTACATGCACAATATACCCACACTTACACATTGAAATAGTGTGACGTGTCGAAAGAAACTATTAATACAGAACTGTTTTCATAACGTGATCAAATTGCAATTATCTAACACAGGGCGTATAACATGGATTTCAAACGTATTAGACTGAAAATTGTTTATTAGGGACGACGGCAAAATAAACCAGAATCACAAGTTTTCGCACCCCCTGGTACCTTCCCCCATTCTTTACATTTACATAGACATGAAATAATTTAGTTATATGTATAGTCTTAAATAACGTGTATAATATCACTGTATACGCAAAATAATATAGTTGTATGTATAGTCTTCTCCTGTTATTATTCCATGAGGTGTGGTGTTATTGCATAGTACAGATTGTGTGTAATAGCTTGATCTACCAATTAGAGCGTAGCTAAGTTCATCTAAGATGGTGGATCTGAATGGACAGGTGAAATAGATCTAAATAATCATTATCACAAAGCAATAACAGTATACCATGTAACATGTAACCTTGTATAGAGCCATGTACAAATAAACACATTAGAAAAAATATAAAAAGACATACATACTGTGAGAACAGTTTATGTCTTATAGTTTATATCTTGTAATACAAAAACAAATAATCTTTATTATACTTATTTACTAATTACGCTTAACGGCATACTACTGCCCACGAAACAATCACAGCAGTTGCCAGAATAAGATCGCTAAGTAATGATTTCAGATGTAACTAGACCTGCATGCAGGAATGACGGGTTTCACTGGTGCCACGTTACCCTTAAACGTGACACTTCCGGTGCCAAGTTACCCTTAAACATATGTCACTTCCGGTACCAACGAAACCTCTAAACAGGTTTCCAAATTAACATTGCACACAAATAAAATGGACGCAGAATCAACCAAATCCAGCAATATCAATTCATTTTATACATTTGTTACTTGTAAATGATCTTGACAAAATTAAATTACTTCCGGTGTTAATGAAAATGTTCAATTAGTCTTATGAAATCAGAAATGGCATACGATATCATATAGTGAAAATTTTATGTAAATCGAATAATTATTGCCACTTTTAAAGACCAAAAAACTTAAAAAGTGACTTGTAGAAAATCGGCTATTTCTCTGCAACCGTACAAGTTAGAAACCATTTTGTGGTATCTGTATGATTGTATGGGTTCATTCTATTTGTTGATTGGCATCAAATACCATAATTTGAAAAATATTTCAAAACAGGATCATTTGAATAAAATATATTTTTTGAAGGCTAAAAATACAGTTTTTGCCGAAATGACGTTACTTCCGGTGAAAATGAAAATCTTAAATTACTTGTATGAAATCCTAAATGGATTCGGTATAACATGGTGTAAAGTTTATGAAAATCGAATAATAATTGACACTTTTATGGCCCCAAAACCTTCAAAAGTGACCTGTAGAAAACCGTCTATTTCTCGGCAACCGAACAAGTTAGAAACGATTTTATGATATCTATATGACCATATGAGTTGTGTTTATATGTGAATTTAAACCAAAAGTTAAAATTATTAATACATATTAAGTAATTCTTGGTTGAATAAAACATTGATTTAAAAAGATTAAAATGCAGTTTTTGACAAAATGACGTCACTTTCGGTGTCAATTTTAAATAGTAATCAACTTGATATGACGCTACATGCCTTTTGAATCAAATGATGTCACTTTTATAAAAATCCAATAATAATTGACTATTTTACAGGCAAAATAACGAAAACAGTGACTTGTACAGAATTGCCCATTTCTTGGTAACTGCTTATATTACAAACGAATTTTAACAAACATTTTCTTCGTATGGATTATAGCTACAAGTTTATAAAAGTTACGAAGAAATATTTTAAAATCTGAAAAGCCTGAATAGGTTGTAAATAGGTCAATTTTACACCATTTTTCACCTCTTAATCCAATTTGCTAGAAAATGAAATAGAAATTAAAAAAACTGCTTCCTACATTTTTTGCGCCTTGAAAGGACACACTCTTTGAGTCATATAATTTTTCAAAAAAATAATATTTGTTTTCGAAATAAGAAAATAACTGTCAAAATTGTAGTTTTTGGTAAAATTATGCCACTTCCGGTGCCGACAGATAACATTATCGGTAACAAAAAAAATGATAATTGAGACAACGAAGCATATGAACTTTGTTTTATACAAATCGAACAATAAAAAAATAATCTAGGACTGAAAAACTGAATTAGCCAATGGCGGCCAAGGAAAATTACTGAGACAAAATTTTTTAACATTTTTGCACTAGTCAGATGACTCTTTAATTCTGTGCACAACACGACTAAAAAATATTCATAAATAAAAAAGTTTTTTGTAAAATTTTAAATTTTCGAAATTTGGCGCCTAATATCTTCGAAGATTTGCCGAAAATCAAAAATCGAAAGTAGCGTAGCTATTTGCCATGTCTCCGGCTATGCCAAAATGTATCGAAAGTTAAAATCCAGTGATTATTGTTAAAATTAATGCAATATTTTAAAAAACGATAAATTCGGTGATTTCGGACATTTCGCATTGTCGCAGAACCATCAAAATAGCTTTATCCTCTAAGTCACACCCACTTTCCCAGTAAAACCGAAGAAATCGTAACGATGCGACACGTAGTTGCTGAGATCTATTCAAATTGGAATCTGAATAATAATAATAATAACTAGACCTGCATGCAGGAATGACGGGTTTCACTGGTGCCATGTTACCTTTGAACTTGAACTTGTGTCACTTTCGGTGCCACGTTACCCTTGAACATATGTCACTTCCGGTATCAATGAAACCAATATACAGGTTTCCACATAAGCATTGCACACATCAAATAAAATGGAAACAGAAACAAACACATCCAGCAATATCATTTCATTTTATACATTTGTTACATGTAATTGATCCTGACAAAATTACAGTACTTCCGGTGATAATGTAAATGTTCCATTAGTTTTATGAAATCAGAAATGGCATAAGGCATCTCATGGTGAAAATTTTATGTAAATCGAATAATAATTGCCACTTTTATAGACCAAAAACCTTGAAAAGTGACGTGTAGAAAATCGTCTATTTCTCGGCAACCGTACAAGTTAGAAACCATTTTTTGGTATTTATATGACCGTATGGGTTTAATCTATTTGTTGATTGGAATCAAATATCATAATTGTATAAACATTACAAATCAGACTCATTTGAATAAAATATCTGTTTTGAAGGCTTAAAATACAGTTTTTGCCAAAATGACGTGACTTCCGGTGATAATGAAAACGTTAAATTAGTTTTATAACATCGTCTATGACATTAGGCTTCAAAGGGTGAAAATTTTATGAAAATCGAATAATAATTGACACTTTTATGGGCCAAAAACCTTCAAAAGTGACTTTTAGAAAATCGCCTATATCTCGGCAACCGAACAAGTTAGAAACAATCTTATGATATCTTTTTGACCGTATGAATTTTGTTAATATGTGAATTTAAACCAAAAGTTGATTTTATTATTATATGTGACATAATTCTTGGTTGAAAAAAATATCGATTTCAAAAGTTAAAAATTGAGTTTTTGACTAAATGACGTCACTTCCGGTGTCAATTTTAAATAGTAATCAACATGATATAACGCACACTTGCTTTTTGAATCAAATGATGTCACTTTTGTGAATATCCATTAATAATTGACTATTTTACAGGCAAAATTGCGAAAACAGTGACTTATGCAAAACTGCCCTTTTCTCGGCAACTGCTTATATTACAAACTAATTTTTACATACATTCTCTTCGTATGGATTATAGCTACAAGTTTATAAAAGTTATGTAAAAATATTTTAAAATCTGAAAAGCCTGAATGGGTTGTAAATAGGTCAATTTTACGCCTTTTTTCACCCCTTAATCCAATTTGCTAGAAAATGAAATAGAAATTAAAAAAACTGCTTCCGCCATTTTTTGCGCCTTGAAAGGACACACTCTTTCAGTCATATAATTTTTCAAAAAAATAATATTTGTTTTTGAAGATCGTAAAAAACTGTCAAAATTGTAGTTTTTGGTAAAATTATGCCACTTCCGGTGCCGACAGATAACACTATCGGTAACAAAAAAAATGACAATTGAGACAACGAAGCATATAAAGTTTGTTTTATACAAATCGAACAATAAAAAAATAATCTAGGACTGAAATACTGAATTAGCCAATGGCGGCCAAGGAAAATTACTGAGACAAAAAATTTTAACATTTTTGCGCAAGTCAGATGACTCTTTAATTCTGTGTACAACACGACTAAAAAATATTCATAAATAAAAAAGTTTTTTGTAAAATTTTAAATTTTCGAAATTTGGCGCCTAATATCTTCGAAGATTTGCCGAAAATCAAAAATCGAAAGTAGCGTACCTATGTGCCCTGTCTCAGGCTATGCCAAAATGTATCGAAAGTTAAAATCCAATGATTATTGTTAAAATTACTGCAATATTTTCAAAAACGATAACTTCGGTGATTTCGGACATTTCGCATTGTCGCAGAACGTTCAAAATAGCTTTATCCTCTAAGTCACACCCACTTTCCCAGTAAAACCGAAGAAATCGTAACGATGCGACACGTAGTTGCTGAGATCTATTCAAATTGGAATCTGAATAATAATAATAACTAGACCTGCAAGCAGCACTGAACCGGCTTTCAGGAATCATACAGGAAGTTTATTATACCAACCCATTGAGCTACCGAACTAAACTTTAGTTGTTTTGCTTCAGTGACACCCTCTACCATATGTAAAAGTAATATTTGCTGGCGAAAAGAGCGGTCAAAATTGTAAATTATGGCAAAATTACGTCACTTCCGGTGCCGAAAGAAATTTTAATAGGTGAAAAATAAGTCGAAAATTTGCAACATACAAAATTTGTTTAATACATATCGGGCAATGGAAAATTAACCTATAACCCATAAACTGAAATTAAGAAGGTAAAATAATTAAAAGTGACCCATTTAGAAGCCTTTTCTTGATATCAATATGATGGTATTGATTCAATCTTACTGCCCATTAGAGTCAAATAATAAATATAAATCCCTTCAAAAAAATGTTTGTTTTGAAGGCTAAAAATACGTTTTTTGCAAAAATTACATTACTTCCGATGATATTGAAAATGTTAACTTAGTTGATAGGCATCAAATGGTAAAAAAATGATAAAAATCGAATAATAATATTGACACTTTTATAGAGAGAGAGAGAGAGAGAGAGAGAGAGAGAGAAATGGGGTTTAACGTCCACTCGACACAAACTAGGTCATTTTGGGACTAACATATGGTTTCAGTTTTATTTCAATAATTCGCTTGCGCGTAGGGGTCTTTAGCAGTGGGAGGAAACCGGAGTGCCCGTAGGAAACCCACGAGGTTGAGAAGGCGCCCCCATCTCCATGCCACATACGCTCGCACCAGGGCTCGAAACCACAGCCGCAAGCCAGAGGTGACCGGCCAGCTAGAGGGCGAAGCGCGGCACTCTAGACCACTAGGCCATCCCAACCCCCCGACACTTTTATAGACCAAAAACCTTGAAATGTGACTTATAGAAGATCGCCTATTTCTCTGTAACCGTACAAGTTAGAAACTATTTTGTGGTGGTCGTATGGTTTCATTCTATTCGTTGATGGTAATCAAATATCATAATTTTAAAAATAATATAAGGCAGACTCATTTGAATAAAATATTTGTTTTTTAGGTTAAAAATACAGTTTTTGCAGAAATGACGTCATTTCCGGTCACAGTGAAAATGTAAAATTGGCTTGAACTAGTCCACATTGACATTAGGCATCAAATGGAAAAAAAATATTGCAAATCGAATAATAATTCACTCTTTTATAGGAAAAATAACGTGACTAGTGATGCAGGCAAAATTGCATATTTCTCGGCAACTGCTCATATTTCAAACTAATTTTCGCATACATTCTCTTCGTCTAGATTATTGCTACGAGTTTATGAAAATCACAAATAAATATTTCAAAATATGACGACGCTGAATGAATTGT
This sequence comes from Patella depressa, assembly GCA_948474765.1. Classification (NCBI taxonomy): domain Eukaryota; kingdom Metazoa; phylum Mollusca; class Gastropoda; family Patellidae; genus Patella; species Patella depressa. Next base: position 72,130,586 of record OX419720.1, on the reverse strand, counting down.
AAATAATTGAATTTTACACTTTATTTTACATTTTATTCGAAATTGCCCGAAAATGAAATTGAAATTTAAAAAATCTGAGCTAAAAATTTTATACACCTTTGCAGGGTGTATCCTTTTAGTTATATCAGTTTTAAAAAAAAAATATTTGCTTTCAAAAAGTGGTACCGAACTGTCAAAATTGTAGTTTTTGTTAATATTACGCCACTTCCGTTGCCGACAGAAAAATTTCACCGTAACAAAAAAAATTGCAATTGGGACCACGGAGCATATGAACTTTGTTTTATACAAATCGAACAATAAATAGTTTTTCTGGTTACGAAAAACTAAATGAGCCGATGGCGGCTAACGCAAACTACCGAGACATTTTTTTTATCATTTCTGCTCAAGTAGGATGATATTTTAACCCTGTGTAAAATACCATCAAAAAATATTCATAAATAAAAAAGGTTTTCGCAAAAAAAAAAAACAATTTTCAAAATATCGGACATTTTTTCGACTACTTCCGGTTTTACGATCATTGTCGTGACAGCTTTACGAAGTTCTTTGGATACTTAACTTTCTGTACCAGAAGTGTCAGAAACATCCATTGAGTAGTTTTGGAAAAAAAGATAAATTAAAGAGCGTTTCCAAAAATTTAACGATTTTTCAATTTTTTTCAAAGTTTGAGGCCATTTTTGGACCTCTTATATTATTTCAATGCTTTTCATTTTGGATTCACTATATAGACAACCGATAGGACTTTGAGTAAGAAAAGTTTAAGAAAAATCTGCGGCGTTATTTTCGAGAAAAGGGCGTCTCAGAATGTTAAAAAATCGGAAAATACTAGATTTTTGGCATACAATAATTTATTTACTAATCATCGAAATCGTATTATTTAGACACCATATGATGGTCCATTAATAGGGCTATCCAGCGACACTTTAGTTCTTTTGGTCCGCTATTGCCTAAGGGAGAAATCAAGTTTTTCGCAAGTGCGACAATGTTTTTAACATTATTTTTTCATTTTTTGAATACTTCCGGTATGGCTATTATTGTCGGAATAGTTTTAATAGGCGGTTTGGGCACTAAAATAGCCACAGGGCTCGGTAATGACATATTACATTATCTGATCAGATAAAATGCCCCTGAGAAATCCTATGTTCAAAAGTGCCAAAAATGCAAAAAAATTAAAATATCGAAAATTAAATTTCAAAAACTACATACATATTATACATCGTTAGAATCGTAATTAGGTCAGCTATCTGAATATACAATCTTTTTTTGAAAATCTCTTAAAATAAAAAAAAAGTAGAGCATTTTCCAAAATTTCACGATTTTTCGACTTTTTTCGATTTTCAGTCCGTTATTTCACCTATTCCAGATATTTCAAAGTCTTATTGGATGGCTTCATGCAAAAAACCTCCGAAAGGACTCTCGATAGAAAAAATTAAAAAAAAAGTTGCGGTTAAGTTTTCGAGATACAGGCGTCCTAAAATGCTAAAAATCAGAAAATACTTGATTTTCAGCGTGCCATATTTTGCTTCCTGCTAATCGTATCCTTACGAATTGGGTATCATTCAGTGGTCCAATCAGCGCCCGACCAAATGATACCTTAATTCGTTTAATCCGTTGATATCGGACGGAGAAATCGTGTTTTTACCCAAAACACCCATTTTTCACTTTTTTTTCAAAATATCGCATATTATTTCGACTACTTCCGGTTTACGGATTGTTGTTGAAATTGCTTTAAACGGTGGTTTGACCATATTACTTCATGTTCCAGGAATTTCAGAAACGTCGATCTGGCCGTAAAACGAAACTTAAGCTCACAAAATGTGAAGAAAATTCGAAAAAAATCGAAAAATAAAGGGCGATAACTCTGAATGAAACTTATATTACTGGAACCGGATTGCCTTCAGGTATCCAAAAATGTAGGTCAAATTTTAAAATTTTGAAAAATAACAAAAAATGTGTCTTAAACAACATATTTTCATTTTTCGAACGCTAGAAGTCAGCGGCGAAGTTTCGAAATTGCAAAATTTTCAACTGCTATCGTCCGAGAAAAGACTCAGGGTTTCCAAAAATGTAATTTGTATGAAAATAGATACAGAATTGACGAATCTACGGCCGTTTTTTAAATATTTGGCACCGCACGAAATTCGGCCACTTCCGGTCTGCGCAGAAGTTTCAAATACAGTGGAAGGGATAGCCACCATATGGTTTCCTGATAGAAAATTATGTCCCAGATCTGTATCTGTTACAGACACTGAGAAATAGGCTCCCCCGAAAAATAAAATAATAATAATAAACTAGACCTGCAAGCAGCACTGAACCGGCTTTCAGGAATCATACAGGAAGTTTATTATACCATAGCCAACCCATTGAGCTACCGAACTAAACTTTAGTTGTTTTGCTTCAGTGACACCCTCTACCATATGTAAAAGTAATATTTGCTGGCGAAAAGAGCGGTCAAAATTGTAAATTATGGCAAAATTACGTCACTTCCGGTGCCGAAAGAAATTTTTATAGGTGAAAAATAAGTCGAAAATTTGCAACATACAAAATTTGTTTAATACATATCGGGCAATGGAAAATTAACCTATAACCCATAAACTGAAATTAAGAAGGTAAAATAATTAAAAGTGACCCTTTTAGAAGCCTTTTCTTGATATCAATATGATGGTATTGATTCAATCTTACTGCCCATTAGAGTCAGACGTTATAAAGTTAAACAAATAATAAATATAAATCCCTTCAAAAAAATGTTTGTTTTGAAGGCTAAAAATACGTTTTTTGCAAAAATTACATTACTTCCGATGATATTGAAAATGTTAACTTAGTTGATAGGCATCAAATGGTAAAAAAATGATAAAAATCGAATAATAATATTGACACTTTTATAGAGAGAGAGAGAGAGAGAGAAATGGGGTTTAACGTCCACTCGACACAAACTAGGTCATTTTGGGACTAACATATGGTTTCAGTTTTATTTCAATAATTCGCTTGCGCGTAGGGGTCTTTAGCAGTGGGAGGAAACCGGAGTGCCCGGAGGAAACCCACGAGGTTGAGAAGGCGCCCCCATCTCCATGCCACATACGCTCGCACCAGGGCTCGAAACCACAGCCGCAAGCCAGAGGTGACCGGCCAGCTAGAGGGCGAAGCGCGGCACTCTAGACCACTAGGCCATCCCAACCCCCCGACACTTTTATAGACCAAAAACCTTGAAATGTGACTTATAGAAGATCGCCTATTTCTCTGTAACCGTACAAGTTAGAAACCATTTGTGGTGGTCGTATGGTTTCATTCTATTCGTTGATGGTAATCAAATATCATAATTTTAAAAATATTATAAGGCAGACTCATTTGAATAAAATATTTGTTTTTTAGGTTAAAAATACAGTTTTTGCAGAAATGACGTCATTTCCGGTCACAGTGAAAATGTAAAATTGGCTTGAACTAGTCCACATTGACATTAGGCATCAAATGGAAAAAAAATATTGCAAATCGAATAATAATTCACTCTTTTATAGGCAAAATAACGTGAATAGTGATGCATGCAAAATTGCATATTTCTCGGCAACTGCTCATATTTCAAACTAATTTTCGCATACATTCTCTTCGTCTAGATTATTGCTACGAGTTTATGAAAATCACAAATAAATATTTCAAAATATGAAGACGCTGAATGAATTGTAAATAATTGAATTTTACACTTTATTTTACATTTTATTCGAAATTGCCCGAAAATGAAATTGAAATTTAAAAAATCTGAGCTAAAAATTTTATACACCTTTGCAGGGTGTATCCTTTTAGTTATATCAGTTTAAAAAAAAAAAATATTTGCTTTCAAAAAGTGGTACCGAACTGTCAAAATTGTAGTTTTTGTTAATATTACGTCACTTCCGTTGCCGACAGAAAAATTTCACCGTAACAAAAAAAATTGCAATTGGGACCACGGAGCATATGAACTTTGTTTTATACAAATCGAACAATAAATAGTTTTTCTGGTTACGAAAATCTAAATGAGCCGATGGCGGCTAACGCAAATTACCGAGACATTTTTTTTATCATTTCTGCTCAAGTAGGATGATATTTTAACCCTGTGTAAAATACCATCAAAAAATATTCATAAATAAAAAAGGTTTTCGCAAAAAAAAAAAAACAATTTTCAAAATATCGGACATTTTTTCGACTACTTCCGGTTTTACGATCATTGTCGTGACAGCTTTACGAAGTTCTTTGGATACTTAACTTTCTGTACCAGAAGTGTCAGAAACATCCATTGAGTAGTTTTGGAAAAAAAGATAAATTAAAGAGCGTTTCCAAAAATTTAACGATTTTTTAATTTTTTTCAAAGTTTGAGGCCATTTTTGGACCTCTTATATTATTTCAATGCTTTTCATTTTGGATTCACTATATAGACAACCGATAGGACTTTGAGTAAGAAAAGTTTAAGAAAAATCTGCGGCGTTATTTTCGAGAAAAGGGCGTCTCAGAATGTTAAAAAATCGGAAAATACTAGATTTTTGGCATACAATAATTTATTTACTAATCATCGAAATCGTATTATTTAGACACCATATGATGGTCCATTAATAGGGCTATCCAGCAACACTTTAGTTCTTTTGGTCCGCTATTACCTAAGGGAGAAATCAAGTTTTTCGCAAGTGCGACAATGTTTTTAACATTATTTTTTCATTTTTTGAATACTTCCGGTATGGCTATTATTGTCGGAATAGTTTTAATAGGCGGTTTGGGCACTAAAATAGCCACAGGGCTCTGTAATGACATATTACATTATCTGATCAGATAAAATGCCCCTGAGAAATCCTATGTTCAAAAGTGCCAAAAATGCAAAAAAATTAAAATATCGAAAATTAAATTTCAAAAACTACATACATATTATACATCGTTAGAATCGTAATTAGGTCAGCTATCTGAATATACAATCTTTTTTTGAAAATCTCTTAAAATAAAAAAAAAGTAGAGCATTTTCCAAAATTTCACGATTTTTCGACTTTTTTCGATTTTCAGTCCGTTATTTCACCTATTCCAGATATTTCAAAGTCTTATTGGATGGCTTCATGCAAAAAACCTCCGAAAGGACTCTCGATAGAAAAAATTAAAAAAAAAGTTGCGGTTAAGTTTTCGAGATACAGGCGTCCAAAAATGCTAAAAATCAGAAAATACTTGATTTTCAGCGTGCCATATTTTGCTTCCTGCTAATCGTATCCTTACGAATTGGGTATCATTCAGTGGTCCAATCAGCGCCCGACCAAATGATACCTTAATTCGTTTAATCCGTTGATATCGGACGGAGAAATCGTGTTTTTACCCAAAACACCCATTTTTCACTTTTTTTTCAAAATATCGCATATTATTTCGACTACTTCCGGTTTACGGATTGTTGTTGAAATTGGTTTAAACGGTGGTTTGACCATATTACTTCATGTTCCAGGAATTTCAGAAGCGTCGATCTGGCCGTAAAACGAAACTTAAGCTCACAAAATGTGAAGAAAATTCGAAAAAAATCGAAAAATAAAGGGCGATAACTCTGAATGAAACTTATATTACTGGAACCGGATTGCCTTCAGGTATCCAAAAATGTAGGTCAAATTTTAAAATTTTGAAAAATAACAAAAAATGTGTCTTAAACAACATATTTTCATTTTTCGAACGCTAGAAGTCAGCGGCGAAGTTTCGAAATTGCAAAATTTTCAACTGCTATCGTCCGAGAAAAGACTCAGGGTTTCCAAAAATGTAATTTGTATGAAAAAAATTACAGAATTGACGAATCTACGGCCGTTTTTTAAATATTTGGCACCGCACGAAATTCGGCCACTTCCGGTCTGCGCAGAAGTTTCAAATACAGTGGAAGGGATAGCCACCATATGGTTTCCTGATAGAAAATTATGTCCCAGACCTGTATCTGTTACAGACACTGAGAAATAGGCTCCCCCGAAAAATAAAATAATAATAATAAACTAGACCTGCAAGCAGCACTGAACCGGCTTTCAGGAATCATACAGAAAGTTTATTATACCATAGCCGATCCATTGAGCTACCAAACTATACTTTAGTTGTTTTGCTTCAGTGACACCCTCTACCATATGTTAAAGTAATATTTGCTGGCGAAAAGACCGGTCAAAATGGTAAATTATGGCAAAATACGTCACTTCCGGTGCCGAAAGACATTTTTATAGGTGAAAAATAAGTCGAAAATTCGCAACATACAAAATACAAACTTTGTTTTATCATATCGGGCAATAAATAATTAACCTATAATCCATAAACTGAAATTAAGAAGGTAAAAAACTTAAAAGTGACCCTGGGAAAATTGGCTATTATTCGACAAGGGAACATGCTAGAAGCCTTTTCTTGATATCAATATGATGGTATTGATTCAATCTTACAGCCTATTGGAATCAAACATTATAAAGTTAAACGAATGATAAATATAAATCCCTTCAAAAAAATGTTTGTTTTGAAGGCTAAAAATACGTTTTTTGCAAAAATTACATTACTTCCGGTGATATTGAAAATGTTAATTTAGTTCATAGAAGTCATAAATGGCATAAGGCATCAAATGGTAAAAAAATTATTAAAATCGTATAATAATTGACACTTTTATAGACGAAAACCCTTGAAAAGTGACTTAGAGAAGATCGCCTATTTCTCTGTAACCGTACAAGTTAGAAACCATTTTGTGGTATCTGTATGGTCGTATGGCTTCATTCTATTCGTTGATGGGAATCAAATATCACAATTCTAAAAATAATTGACACTTTTATAGACGAAAACCCTTGAAAAGTGACTTATAGAAGATCGCCTATTTCTCTGTAACCGTACAAGTTAGAAACCATTTTGTGGTATCTGTATGGTCGTATGGCTTCATTCTATTCGTTGATGGGAATCAAATATCACAATTCTAAAAATATTATAAGGCAGACTCATTTTAATAAAATATTTGTTTTTTAGGTTAAAAATACAGCTTTTGCCCAAAAGACGTCATTTCCGGTCACAGTGAAAATGTAAAATTGGCTTGACGTAGTCCAAAATGGCATTAGGCATCAAATGGAAAAAAAATATTGCAAATCGAATAATAATTCCCCCCTTTATATGCAAAATAACGTGTACAGTGATGCATGCAAAATTGCATATTTCTCAGCAACTGCTCATATTACAAACTAATTTTCTCATACAATCTCTTTGTCTGGATTAATGCTACGAGTTTATGAAAATAACAAATAAATATTTCAAAATATGAAGATGCTGAATGAATTGTAAATAACTGAATTTTACACTTTATTTTACATTTTATTCGAAATTGCCCGAAAATGAAATTGGAATTAAAAAATCTGAGCTAAAGATTTTGTGCACCTTTGCAGGGTGCATCCTTTTAGTTATATCAGTTTTGAAAAAAATAACATTTGCTTTCAAAAAGTGGTACAGAACTGTCAAAATTGTAGTTTTTGTTAATATTACGTCACTTCCGTTGCCGACAGAAAAATTTCACCGTAACAAAAAATATTACAATTGGGACCACGGAGCATATGAACTTTGTTTTATACAAATCGAACAATAAATAATTGTTCTGGGTACGAAAAACTAAATTAGCCGATGGCGGCTAACGCAAATTACCGAGACAATTTTTTTTTCTCATTTCTGTTCAAGTAGGATGATATTTCAACCCTGTGTAAAATACCATCAAAAAAAATTCATAAATGAAAAAGGTTTTCGTAAAAAAAAATTTTTTTTTTCAAAATATCAGACATTTTTTCGACTACTTCCGGTTTTACGATCATTGTCGTGATAGCTTTACGAAGTTCTTTGGATACTTAACTTTCTGTACCAGAAGTGTCAGAAACATCCATTGAGTAGTTTTGGAAAAAAAGATAAATTAAAGAGCGTTTCCAAAACTTTAACGATTTTTCAATTTTTTTCAAAGTTTGAGGCCATTTTTGGACCACCTATATTATTTCAATGCTTTTCATTTTGGATTCACTATATAGACAACCGATAGGACGTTGAGTAAGAAAAGTTTAAGAAAAATCGTAGGCGTCGTTTTCGAGAAAAGGGCGTCTCGGAATGTTAAAAAAGCGGAAAATACTTGATTTTTGGCATACAATAATTTATTTCCTTACCATTGAAATCGTATTATTTAGATACCATATGATGGTCCATTAATAGGGCTATCCAACGACACTTTAGTTCTTTTGGTCCGCTATTACCTAAGGGAGCAATCAAGTTTTTCTCAAGTGAGACAATGTTTTTAACCTTTTTTTTTCATTTTTTGAATACTTCCGGTATGGTTATCATTGTCGGAATATTTTTAATAGCCGGTTTGGGCACTAAAATAGCCACAGGGCTCTGTAATGATATATTACATTATCTGATCAGATAAAATGCCCCTGAGAAATCCTGTGTTCAAAAGTGCTAAAAATGAAAAAAATTTAAAATATCGAAAATTAAATTTCAATAACTACATACATATTATACATCGTTAGATTCTTAATTAGGTCAGCTATCTGAATATACAACCTTTTTTAAAAAATCTCTTCAAATAAAAAAATAGTAGAGCATTTTCCAAAATTTCACGATTTTTCGGCTTTTTTCGATTTTCAGTCCGTTATTTCACCCATTCCAGATATTTCAAAGGCTTATTGGGTGGTTTCATGCAAATTAACTCCGAAAGGACTCTCGATAGAAAAAATTTAAGAAAAAGTTACGGTTAAGTTTTCGAGATATAGGCGTCCAAAAACGCTCCAAATCAGAAAATACTTGATTTTCAGCGTGCCATATTTTGCTGCCTGATCATAATATCCGTATGAATTGGGTATCATACGATAGTACAATCCTAGTGCAGTCCAATGGTACCCTAATTTGTTTAATCCATTGACATCGAACGGAGAAATCGCGTTTTCCCCAAAACTATCCATTTTTTGCATTTTTTCAAAATATTGCACATTATTTCGACTACTTCCGGTCTACGGATCATTGTTGAAATTGCTTTATTCCTTGCAATGGTCATTTGGCTTCATGCCTTAGAAGTTTCAGATTCGCCAATTCAGCCATATAACGAAACCCGAGCTCACAAAATAGGTAGAAAATTCGAAAAAAATCGAAAAATAAAGGGCGATAACTCTGAATGAAACTTATATTACTGGAATCGGATGGACTTAAGGTATCCAAAAATATAAGTCAAATTTGAAAATTTTGAAAAATGAAAAAAATTGTCTCTTAAACAAATTTTTTTAATTTTCGAACGCTAGAAGTCAGCGACGACGTTTCGAAATTACAAAATCTTAGATTGCTATTGGCTCGGAAAAGATTCAGGGTTTCCGAAAATGTCATTTGTTTGAAAATGGGTAAATAATTGAAGAAACTATGGCCAATTTTCAATTTTTTGACAACGTACAAAGATCTGCCACTTCCGGTATGCGCAGAATTTTCGAAAATACTTTATCAAGTAGCCACCACATGGTTTCCCGAAAGAAAAGTTGATTTCAGATCGATATCTGCTTTCGATCATGGAGAACTTGGCCCCCGCGGTAAATAATAATAATAATAATAATTTTAGTAATCTCAATAGGCTTTCAGACGAAAGTCTGAAAGCCTAATAATTTTAGTAATCACAATAGGCTTTCAGACGAAAGTCTGAAAGCCTAATAATAATTTTAGTAATCACAATAGGCTTTCAGACGAAAGTCTGAAAGCCTAATAATAATTTTAGTAATCACAATAGGCTTTCAGACGAAAGTCTGAAAGCCTAATAATAATAATAATAAGAATAATAATTTTAACAAAAACAATAGTGTTTCACACAAGCTACGCAGTGTGAAACCCTAACTAGACCTGCATAGCAGTGCTGAATCGGCTTTCAGGGTCCTTTAGATCATTGCCATGCTTTTAAATTTACCTTTATACCCTAAACGACCGATAGGACTCGGGGTAACAGAAGTTTAAGAAGTGAAATAGAAGTAGTTTTCGAGATAAACGAGTTTGAAAAGGCTCCAAAAAAAGAGGAAAATACTATATTTTCGGCATCTCATAATCTATTGCCTAACCATCGAATTTGTATCATTCTGATATCATATAAAAGTCCAAAAAGGAAAATACTAGATCTTCAGCGTCCCGTAATATTTGTCATTGAACACGCCATCTTGAGTCGGATCGCGCAAAATCTAATTTTGGAGTAAAATTTTATTTTGAAGTCTAAAAATACGGTTTTTGCAAATATAACATTACTTCCGGTGATAATGGAAATGTTGAATCAGATCATTGCAATCATAAATGGCATAAGGCATCACATGGTGAAAATTGTATGAAAATTGAATAATAATTGACACTTTTATAGACCAAAAAGCTTGAAAAGTGACTTGTAGAAAATCGTCTATTTCTCGGCAACCGTACAAGTTAGAAACTTTTTTGTGGTATCTGTATGATGGTATGGGTTCATGCTATTCGGTGATGGGATTCAAATATCATAATTTTAAAAATATTATAAACAAGACTCATTTGAATAAAATATTTGTTTTCTAGGTTAAAAATACAGTTTTTGCCAAAATGACGTCATTTTCGGTCACAGTGAAACTGTAAAATTGGCTTAACCTAGTCCAAATTGGCATTAGGCATCGAATGAAAAAAAATTATTGAAAATCGGATAATAATTTACTATTTTACAGGCAAAAAAACGTGAAAAGTGATGCATGCAAAATTGCATATTTCTCGGCAACTGCTCATGTTACAAACTATTTTTCGCATACATTCCCTTCGTCTGGATTATGGCTACGAGTTTATGAAAGTTACGAATAAATAGTTCAAAATATAAAGACGTTGAATGGGTTGTAATAACTGAATTTTACCCTTTTTTTTACATTTTATTCGAAATTGCCCGAAAATGAAATTGAAATTTAAGAATCCCAGCCAAACATTTTATGCGCCTTTACAGGGCGCATACTTTTTGTTATATCAGTTTTCGAAAAAAAAAATATTTGCTGTCAAAAAGTGGTACTTAACTCTCAAAATTGTAGTTTTTGTTAATTTTACGCCACTTCCGTTGCGTGCAGAAAAATGTCACCGTAACAAAAAATATTACAATTGACATTACGAATCATATGCACTTTGTTTTATACAAATCGAACAATAAATAATTAATCTAGGTACGAAAAACTAAATTAGCCAATGGCGACTAAAGAAAATTACTGAGACAAAATTCTTTCTCACTTATGCTCAAGTAGGGTGATACTTTAACTCTGTGTAAACTACCATCAAAAAATATTCATAAATAAAAAAGTTTTCTGTAAAAATGTAAAAAAAAATCAATATATCGGATATTTTTTCGACTACTTCCGGTTTTTCGATCATTGTCGGAATTGCTTTAACAAGTTGATTAGATACTTAACTTCCTGTAGCAGAAATATCAGAAACATTCATTAAGTAATTTTTGAAAAAAAGATAAATAAAAGAGCATTTTCAATAATTTAATGATTTTTCAACTTTTTTCAAAGATTGAGGTCAATTTTGGACCGCCTATAATATTGCAACGCTTTTATTATTAAATGCACACGCTAGGCCACCGATAGGACTCTGAGTAAAAAATGTTTAAGAAAAATCGTAGGCGTCGTTTACGAGAAAAAGGCGCCTCAGAATGCTCCAAAACGGAAAATACTTAGTTTTCGGCGTACCATAATTTATTTCCTAAGAATCAAATTCGTGTTATTTAGATGTTATACGATCGTCTATTAATGGAACTATCCAAAGACACTTTAAAAGTTTTGGTCCGCTAATATGTGACGGAGAATTCGAACTTTTGGCAAGAGCTCCAATTTTTTTTCATCTTTTTTACATTTTTCTTTGTTTTTTGAACTACTTCCGGTATACGAATCATTGTCGAGTAGTTTTCACATCCAGTTTTGGAGTTTGCATGGGAACAGGGCTCTCTAATGATATACGACACTATACGATCAAATAAAATACTTCTGAGAAATCCTATGTTCAAAAGTGTTAAAAATGTCAAAATGTCAAAATATTGAAAATCAAATTTCAATAACTGCATACATATTATACATCATTAGAATCGTAATTAGATCAGCTTTTTAAATATATATCTTTTTTTTGAAAATCTCTTAAAATAAAAAAATAGTAGAGCATTTTCCCAAATTTCACGATTTTTCGACTTTTTTCGATTTTCAGTCCCTTTTTTGTCTTATTCCAATTATATAATAGTCTTAATGGATGGATCCATGCTAAAGACTACCGGAAGGACCATCGATAGATAAAGTTTAAGAAAAATCGCTGGAGCAGTTTTCGAAATACAGGCGTCCAAAAACGCTCCAAATCAGAAAATACTTGATTTTCAGCGTGCCATATTTTGCTTCCAGCTCATCGTATCCGTACGAATTGGGTATCATTCAGTGGTCCAATCACCGCTAGACCAAATGATACCTTAATTTGTTTAATCCGTTGATATCGGACGGAGAAATCGTGTTTTTACCCAAGACACCAATTTTTCACGTTTTTTTCAAAATATCGCATATTATTTCGACTACTTCCGGTTTACGGATTGTTGTTGAAATTGCTTTAAACGGTGGTTTGACAATATTGCTTCATGTATCAGGAATTTGAGAAACGTTGATCCGGCCGTAAAACGAAACTTAAGCTCACAAAATGTGAAGAAAATTCGAAAAAAATCGAAAAATAAAGGGCGATAACTCGGAATGAAACTTATATTCCTGGAACCAGATTGCCTTCAGGTATCCAAAAATGTAGGTCAAATTTGAAAATTTTGAAAAACAACAAAAATTGTCTCTCAAATAAAATTTTTCATTTTTCGATCGCAAGAAGTCAGCGATGAAGTTTCGAAATATCGAAATTTTCAACTGCTATCGTCCGAGAAAAGACTCAAGGTTTCCGAAAATGTCATTTGTATGAAAATAGGTACAGAATTGATGAATCTACGGCCGTTTTTTAATTTTTTGACAGAGCATGAAATTCGACCACTTCCGGTCTGCGCAGAAGTTTCAAAAATAGTTTATCAAGTAGCCAACACATGGTTTCCCTATAGAGAATTAGGTCCCAGATCGGTATCTGTTACAGGCGCTGAGAAATAGGCTCCCCCGAAAAATAAAATAATAATAATAAATAATAACTAGATCTGCAAAGCAGATATTAAAGCTTTCATATTAACAGCCACTACCTGTCACATGTCATGGGTCATGTAAATAATCTCATCAACAAAAAAAAAATCATTAAAATCGGTCAAAATATAGCGAAGTTTTTATGATTTTTCAATCGTAAACAACTTTATCGGCACGAAAAACATCAAAGACAAAATTCGAAAATGTGACATTTTCAAATAACAATATTTCGACCCTGATCCCGGCTATCCAGAAATGTATTCATTTTGGAAATAGGAGACATATTCTCCAAACTACGGCCTATTGCTTTCATTCACGTGCTCGTTAATGTCGATTTTTCACCTTTTCTCATATTCAGTTCGAAATGGTGACCATCACGTGACCGAAATCAAAATTCTGATCTAATAGATTTTTAGGCATTCCTTCAAGGATTCCGAAAATGTAACTCCCATGTCTGTATGTAAAATATCGCAAAAGCCTTTGTGATTTTTCACGTTTCAAGATGGCGGCACTTCTGGTTCGATCCACAAACTCAATATTTTGTGTACGAATCAGTATTTACCTATCTAGTATCCAAAAAAAAAATCAGGTCATTCTGACCTATATTTCTTCGATTTTTTTGAAAAATTTGATCCCTAATTTCACCAAGGGGAGATAATTTAGAAAATTTCTAAGGACATCTTTAAAGTTACATCGGTATGATCTACTTACATACTAAATTTCATGAAAATCGTACAACTATTAAAGAAGTTGTCAAGTTGGTCTCAACTTCCGGTTCAAAATCACAGCGACGAATTTTCGAAATTCGAAAATCTGAAACTGCAGTTGAAAATGATTTTTGTCAGGGTACCCAAAGAAAAAAGTATTAGTAAAATAGGTCAAATAGTCACAGAGTTACAGTAATGCAGGTCAAATTCACTCGTTCGTAAAAATCGGTGATTTCGAATGCTTTAAACGTTTTGAAAATGTATTTAATCAATACTCACCACCCATTTTTGGGTGTGTAGGTCAAAGTTTCAGAAACATGCTATGGTTAGATTCTGAGAAATCCGATTTGCAGGAAACACATGTTGACTTTACGAGAAAGACCTTTAAACATGCTCTAAATTGTAAAAATACGACTCTTTGGATTTTCAATCTCTTTTTTTCGGCTACCCCGGACATTTAAGAAAAATGATACAATGATTTCACACAACAGGTTAGATATTAGACTCTCGATTGACAAGAGTTTCATCGCCCTCCCTTCATTATAACCAAAGTTATCGTGCCCTAAAGAATCAACAAATCAGCTTGCTTATCTCTGCTTACCCTAAGCAGAAAATGCTCATCTTTGAACTCAATCAAGACAATGACCTAGTGAACGTCTACACCAAGTTTGAACATTCTAGCTCAATTAGAAGGAGAGTTATTGTGTTCCAAATTCTCGGCCCTCCAAATTGCTTCTATTTTTCACTTTCACTTCAAAATGGCGACCATCAATTGACCTAAATCAAAATTCTACTCCGAACGTTTTTTAGGCCATCCTTGAAGGATTCAGAAAATATAACTCCCGTGTCTGTAAGTAAAATAGCAAAAAAGCCTTTGTGATTTTTCACGTTTCAAGATGGCGGCACTTCCGGTTCAATCCACAAACTCAACATTTTGTGTACGAATCAGTATTTACTTATCTAGTATCCAAAAAAAACATCAGGTCATTCTGACCTATATTTCTTCGATTTTTTTGAAAACTTTGATCCTTAATTTCACCAAGGGGAGATAATTTAGAAAATTTCTATTTATATTTTTGAAGTCACGTGGGTAAGATCTACTTACATACTAAATTTCATGAAAATCGTACAACTATTAAAGAAGTTGTCAAGTTGGTCTCAACTTCCGGTTCGAAATCACAGCGACGAATTTTCGAAATTCGAAAATCTGAAACTGCAGTTGAAAATGATTTTTGTCAAGGTACTCAAAGAAAAAAGAATTAGTAAAATAGGTCAAATAGTCACAGAGTTACAGTAATGCAGGTCAAATTCACTCGTTCGTAAAATTCTGTGATTTCGAATTCGTAAAACGTTTTGAAAATATATTTAATCAAAAACTGCCACCCAGTTTTGGGGGGGTAGGTCAAAGTTTCAGAAAGATCCCATGGTTAGATTCTGAAAAATCCGATTTGCAGAAATGACACAAAAAAAAAAATAATAATAATAACTAGATCTGCAAAGCAGATATTAAAGCTTTCATATTAACAGTCACTTCCTGTCACATGTCATGGGTCATGTAAATAATCTCATCAACAAAAAAAAAATCATTAAAATCGGTCAAAATATAGCGAAGTTTTTATGATTTTTCAATCGTAAACAACTTTATCGGCACGGAAAACATCAAAGACAAAATTCGAAAATGTGACATTTTCAAATAACAATATTTCGACCTTGATCCCCGCTATCCAGAAATGTATTCATTTTGGAAATAGGATACATATTCTCCAAACTACGGCCTATTGTTTTCATTCACGTGCTCGTTAATGTCGATTTTTCACCTTTTCTCATATTCAGTTCGAAATGGTGACCATCACGTGACCGACATCAAAATTCTGATCCGATAGATTTTTAGGCATTCCTTCAAGGATTCCGAAAATGTAACTCCCAGGTCTGTAAGTAAACTATCGCAAAAGCCTTTGTGATTTTTCACGTTTCAAGATGGCGGCACTTCCGGTTCGATCCACAAACTCAATATTTTGTGTACGAATCAGTATTTACTTATCTAGTATCCAAAAAAAAAATCAGGTCATTCTGACCTATATTTCTTCGATTTTTTTGAAAACTTTGATCCCTAATTTCACCAAGGGGAGATAATTTAGAAAATTTCTAAGGACATCTTTAAAGTTGCATCGGTAAGATCTACTTACATACTAAATTTCATGAAAATCGTACAACTATTAAAGAAGTTGTCAAGTAGGTCTCAACTTCTGGTTCGAAATCACAGCAACGAATTTTCGAAATTCGAAAATCTGAAACTGCAGTTGAAAATGATTTTGTCAGGGTACTCAAAGAAAAAAGAATTAGTAAAATAGGTCTAATAGTCACAGAGTTACAGTAATGCAGGTCAAATTCACTCGTTCGTAAAATTCGGTGATTTCGAATGCTTTAAACGTTTTGAAAATATATTTAATCAATACTCACCACCCATTTTTGGGTGGGTAGGTCAAAGTTTCAGAAACATCCTATGGTTAGATTCTGAGAAATCCGATTTGCAGGAAACACATGTTGACTTTACGAGAAATACCTTTAAACATGCTCCAAATTGTAAAAAATACGACTCTTTGGATTTTCAATCTCTTTTTTTCGGCTACCCCGGACATTTAAGAAAAAATGATACAATGATTTCACACAACAGGTTAGCTATTAAACTCTCGATTAACAAGAGTTTCATCGCCCTCCCTTCATTATAACCAAAGTTATCGTGTCCTAAAGAATCAACAAATCAGCTTGCTTATCTCTGCTTATCCTGAGCAGAAAATGCTCATCTTTGAACTCAATCAAGACAGTGACCTAGTGAACGTCTACACCAAGTTTAAACATTCTAGCTTAATTAGAAGGAGAGTTATTGTGTTCCAAATTCTCAGCATTTCAAATTGCTTCTATTTTTCACTTTCACTTCAAAATGGCGACCATCAATTGACCTAAATCAAAATTCTACTCCGAACGTTTTTTATGCCATCCTTGAAGGATTCAGAAAATATAACTCCCGTGTCTGTAAGTAAAATAGCAAAAAAGCCTTTGTGATTTTTCACGTTTCAAGATGGCGGCACTTCCGGTTCAATCCACAAACTCAATATTTTGGGTACGAATCAGTATTTACTTATCTAGTATCCAAAAAAACCATCAGGTCATTCTGACCTATATTTCTTCGATTTTTTTGAAAACTTTGATCCTTAATTTCACCAAGGGGAGATAATTTAGAAAATTTATATTTATATTTTTGAAGTCACATGGTTAAGATCTACTTACATACTAAATTTCATGAAAATCGTAGAAATATTAAAGAAGTTGTCAAGTTGGTCTCAACTTCCGGTTCGAAATCACAGCGACGAATTTTCGAAATTCGAAAATCTGAAACTGCAGTTGAAAATGATTTTTGTCAAGGTACTTAAAGAAAAAAGAATTAGTAAAAAAGGTCAAATAGTCACAAAGTTACAGTAATGCAGGTCAAATTCACTCGTTCGTAAAATTCTGTGATTTCGAATTGGTAAAACGTTTTGAAAATATATTTAATCAAAAACTGCCACCCAGTTTTGGGGGGGTAGGTCAAAGTTTCAGAAAGATCCCACGGTTAGATTCTGAGAAATCCGATTTGCAGAAATGACACAAAAAAAAAAAATAATAATAATAATAATAATCTTAACAAAAACAATAAGCTTTCATATGTAATATGAAAGCTTAATAACTAGATCTGCAAAGCAGATATTAAAGCTTTCATATTAACAGTCACTACCTGTCACATGTCATGGGTCATGTAAATAATCTCATCAACAAAAAAAAAATCATTAAAATCGGTCAAAATATAGCGAAGTTTTTATGATTTTTCAATCGTAAACAACTTTATCGGCATGAAAAACATCAAAGACAAAATTCAAAAAATGTGACATTTTCAAATAACAATATTTCGACCCTGATCCCGGCTATCCAGAAATGTATTCATTTTGGAAATAGGAGACATATTCTCCAAACTACGGCCTATTGCTTTCATTCACGTGCTCGTTAATGTCGATTTTTCACCTTTTCTCATAATCAGTTCGAAATGGTGACCATCACGTGACCGAAATCAAAATTCTGATCCGATAGATTTTTAGGCATTCCTTCAAGTATTCCGAAAATGTAACTCCCATGTCTGTAAGTAAAATATCGCAAAAGCCTTTGTGATTTTTCACGTTTCAAGATGGCGGCACTTCCGGTTCGATCCACAAACTCAATATTTTGTGTACGAATCAGCATTTACCTATCTAGTATCCAAAAAAAAAATCAGGTCATTCTGACCTATATTTCTTCGATTTTTTTGAAAACTTTGATCCCTAATTTCACCAAGGGGAGATAATTTAGAAAATTTCTAAGGAAATCTTTAAAGTTACATCGGTATGATCTACTTACATACTAAATTTCATGAAAATCGTACAACTATTAAAGAAGTTGTCAAGTTGGTCTCAACTTCCGGTTCAAAATCACAGCGACGAATTTTCGAAATTCGAAAATCTGAAACTGCAGTTGAAAATGATTTTTGTCAGGGTACCCAAAAAAAAAAGAATTAGTAAAATAGGTCAAATAGTCACAGAGTTACAGTAATGCAGGTCAAATTCACTCGTTCGTAAAATTCGGTGATTTCGAATGCTTTAAACGTTTTGAAAATGTTTTAATCAATACTCACCACCCATTTTTGAGTGTGTAGGTCAAAGTTTCAGAAACATCCTATGGTTAGATTCTGAGAAATCCGATTTGCAGGAAACACATGTTGACTTTACGAGAAAGACCTTTAAACATGCTCTAAATTGTAAAAATACGACTCTTTGGATTTTCAATCTCTTTTTTTCGGCTACCCCGGACATTTAAGAAAAAATGATACAATGATTTCACACAACAGGTTAGATATTAGACTCTCGATTGACAAGAGTTTCATCGCCCTCCCTTCATTATAACCAAAGTTATCGTGCCCTAAAGAATCAACAAATCAGCTTGCTTATCTCTGCTTACCCTAGGCAGAAAATGCTCATCTTTGAACTCAATCAAGACAGTGACCTAGTGAACGTCTACACCAAGTTTGAACATTCTAGCTCAATTAGAAGGATAGTTATTGTGTTCCAAATTCTCGGCCCTTCAAATTGCTTCTATTTTTCACTTTCACTTCAAAATGGCGACCATCAATTGACCTAAATCAAAATTCTACTCCGAACGTTTTTTAGGCCATCCTTGAAGGATTCAGAAAATATAACTCCCGTGTCTGTAAGTAAAATAGCAAAAAAGCCTTTGTGATTTTTCACGTTTCAAGATGGCGGCACTTCCGGTTCAATCCACAAACTTAATATTTTGTGTACGAATCAGTATTTACTTATCTAGTATCCAAAAAAACCCATCAGGTCATTCTGACCTATATTTCTTCGATATTTTTGAAAACTTTGATCCTTAATTTCACCAAGGGGAGATAATTTAGAAAATTTATATTTATATTTTTGAAGTCACGTGGGTAAGATCTACTTACATACTAAATTTCATGAAAATCGTACAACTATTAAAGAAGTTGTCAAGTTGGTCTCAACTTCCGGTTCGAAATCACAGCGACGAATTTTCGAAATTCGAAAATCTGAAACTGCAGTTGAAAATGATTTTTGTCAAGGTACTCAAAGAAAAAAGAATTAGTAAAATAGGTCAAATAGTCACAGAGTTACAGTAATGCAGGTCAAATTCACTCGTTCGTAAAATTCTGTGATTTCGAATTCGTAAAACGTTTTGAAAATATATTTAATCAAAAACTGCCACCCAGTTTTGGGGGGGTAGGTCAAAGTTTCAGAAAGATCCCATGGTTAGATTCTGAGAAATCCGATTTGCAGAAATGACACAAAAAAAAAAAATAATAATAATAATAACTAGATCTGCAAAGCAGATATTAAAGCTTTCATATTAACAGTCACTTCCTGTCACATGTCATGGGTCATGTAAATAATCTCATCAACAAAAAAAAAATCATTAAAATCGGTCAAAATATAGCGAAGTTTTTATGATTTTTCAATCGTAAACAACTTTATCGGCACGGAAAACATCAAAGACAAAATTCGAAAATGTGACATTTTCAAATAACAATATTTCGACCTTGATCCCCGCTATCCAGAAATGTATTCATTTTGGAAATAGGATACATATTCTCCAAACTACGGCCTATTGTTTTCATTCACGTGCTCGTTAATGTCGATTTTTCACCTTTTCTCATATTCAGTTCGAAATGGTGACCATCACGTGACCGACATCAAAATTCTGATCCGATAGATTTTTAGGCATTCCTTCAAGGATTCCGAAAATGTAACTCCCAGGTCTGTAAGTAAACTATCGCAAAAGCCTTTGTGATTTTTCACGTTTCAAGATGGCGGCACTTCCGGTTCGATCCACAAACTCAATATTTTGTGTACGAATCAGTATTTACTTATCTAGTATCCAAAAAAAAAATCAGGTCATTCTGACCTATATTTCTTCGATTTTTTTGAAAACTTTGATCCCTAATTTCACCAAGGGGAGATAATTTAGAAAATTTCTAAGGACATCTTTAAAGTTGCATCGGTAAGATCTACTTACATACTAAATTTCATGAAAATCGTACAACTATTAAAGAAGTTGTCAAGTAGGTCTCAACTTCTGGTTCGAAATCACAGCAACGAATTTTCGAAATTCGAAAATCTGAAACTGCAGTTGAAAATGATTTTGTCAGGGTACTCAAAGAAAAAAGAATTAGTAAAATAGGTCTAATAGTCACAGAGTTACAGTAATGCAGGTCAAATTCACTCGTTCGTAAAATTCGGTGATTTCGAATGCTTTAAACGTTTTGAAAATATATTTAATCAATACTCACCACCCATTTTTGGGTGGGTAGGTCAAAGTTTCAGAAACATCCTATGGTTAGATTCTGAGAAATCCGATTTGCAGGAAACACATGTTGACTTTACGAGAAATACCTTTAAACATGCTCCAAATTGTAAAAAATACGACTCTTTGGATTTTCAATCTCTTTTTTTCGGCTACCCCGGACATTTAAGAAAAAATGATACAATGATTTCACACAACAGGTTAGCTATTAAACTCTCGATTAACAAGAGTTTCATCGCCCTCCCTTCATTATAACCAAAGTTATCGTGTCCTAAAGAATCAACAAATCAGCTTGCTTATCTCTGCTTATCCTGAGCAGAAAATGCTCATCTTTGAACTCAATCAAGACAGTGACCTAGTGAACGTCTACACCAAGTTTAAACATTCTAGCTTAATTAGAAGGAGAGTTATTGTGTTCCAAATTCTCAGCATTTCAAATTGCTTCTATTTTTCACTTTCACTTCAAAATGGCGACCATCAATTGACCTAAATCAAAATTCTACTCCGAACGTTTTTTATGCCATCCTTGAAGGATTCAGAAAATATAACTCCCGTGTCTGTAAGTAAAATAGCAAAAAAGCCTTTGTGATTTTTCACGTTTCAAGATGGCGGCACTTCCGGTTCAATCCACAAACTCAATATTTTGGGTACGAATCAGTATTTACTTATCTAGTATCCAAAAAAACCATCAGGTCATTCTGACCTATATTTCTTCGATTTTTTTGAAAACTTTGATCCTTAATTTCACCAAGGGGAGATAATTTAGAAAATTTATATTTATATTTTTGAAGTCACATGGTTAAGATCTACTTACATACTAAATTTCATGAAAATCGTAGAAATATTAAAGAAGTTGTCAAGTTGGTCTCAACTTCCGGTTCGAAATCACAGCGACGAATTTTCGAAATTCGAAAATCTGAAACTGCAGTTGAAAATGATTTTTGTCAAGGTACTTAAAGAAAAAAGAATTAGTAAAAAAGGTCAAATAGTCACAAAGTTACAGTAATGCAGGTCAAATTCACTCGTTCGTAAAATTCTGTGATTTCGAATTGGTAAAACGTTTTGAAAATATATTTAATCAAAAACTGCCACCCAGTTTTGGGGGGGTAGGTCAAAGTTTCAGAAAGATCCCACGGTTAGATTCTGAGAAATCCGATTTGCAGAAATGACACAAAAAAAAAAAATAATAATAATAATAACTAGATCTGCAAAGCAGATATTAAAGCTTTCATATTAACAGTCACTACCTGTCACATGTCATGGGTCATGTAAATAATCTCATCAACAAAAAAAAAATCATTAAAATCGGTCAAAATATAGCGAAAACAACTTTATCGGCACGAAAAACATCAAAGACAAAATTCGAAAATGTGACATTTTCAAATAACAATATTTCGACCCTGATCCCGGCTATCCAGAAATGTATTCATTTTGGAAATAGGAGACATATTCTCCAAACTACGGCCTATTGCTTTCATTCACGTGCTCGTTAATGTCGATTTTTCACCTTTTCTCATATTCAGTTCAAAATGGTGACCATCACGTGACCGAAATCAAAATTCTGATCTGATAGATTTTTAGGCATTCCTTCAAGGATTCCGAAAATGTAACTCCCATGTCTGTATGTAAAATATCGCAAAAGCCTTTGTGATTTTTCACGTTTCAAGATGGCGGCACTTCCGGTTCGATCCACAAACTCAATATTTTGTGTACGAATCAGTATTTACCTATCTAGTATCAAAAAAAAAAAATCAGGTCATTCTGACCTATATTTCTTCGATTTTTTTGAAAACTTTGATCCCTAATTTCACCAAGGGGAGATAATTTAGAAAATTTCTAAGGACATCTTTAAAGTTACATCGGTATGATCTACTTACATACTAAATTTCATGAAAATCGTACAACTATTAAAGAAGTTGTCAAGTTGATCTCAACTTCCGGTTCAAAATCACAGCGACGAATTTTCGAAATTCGAAAATCTGAAACTGCAGTTGAAAATGATTTTTGTCAGGGTACCCAAAGAAAAAAGAATTAGTAAAATAGGTCAAATAGTCACAGAGTTACAGTAATGCAGGTCAAATTCACTCGTTCGTAAAATTCGGTGATTTCGAATGCTTTAAACGTTTTGAAAATGTATTTAATCAATACTCACCACCCATTTTTGGGTGTGTAGGTCAAAGTTTCAGAAACATGCTATGGTTAGATTCTGAGAAATCCGATTTGCAGGAAACACATGTTGACTTTACGAGAAAGACCTTTAAACATGCTCTAAATTGTAAAAATACGACTCTTTGGATTTTCAATCTCATTTTTTCGGCTACCCCGGACATTTAAGAAAAATGATACAATGATTTCACACAACAGGTTAGATATTAGACTCTCGATTGACAAGAGTTTCATCGCCCTCCCTTCATTATAACCAAAGTTATCGTGCCCTAAAGAATCAACAAATCAGCTTGCTTATCTCTGCTTACCCTAAGCAGAAAATACTCATCTTTGAACTCAATCAAGACAGTGACCTAGTGAACGTCTACACCAAGTTTGAACATTCTAGCTCAATTAGAAGCATAGTTATTGTGTTCCAAATTCTCGGCCCTTCAAATTGCTTCTATTTTTCACTTTCACTTCAAAATGGCGACCATCAATTGACCTAAATCAAAATTCTACTCCGAACGTTTTTTAGGCCATCCTTGAAGGATTCAGAAAATATAACTCCCGTGTCTGTAAGTAAAATAGCAAAAAAGCCTTTGTGATTTTTCACGTTTCAAGATGGCGGCACTTCCGGTTCAATCCACAAACTCAACATTTTGTGTACGAATCAGTATTTACTTATCTAGTATCCAAAAAAAACATCAGGTCATTCTGACCTATATTTCTTCGATTTTTTTGAAAACTTTGATCCTTAATTTCACCAAGGGGAGATAATTTAGAAAATGTATATTTATATTTTTGAAGTCACGTGGGTAAGATCTACTTACATACTAAATTTCATGAAAATCGTACAACTATTAAAGAAGTTGTCAAGTTGGTCTCAACTTCCGGTTCGAAATCACAGCGACGAATTTTCGAAATTCGAAAATCTGAAACTGCAGTTGAAAATGATTTTTGTCAAGGTACTCAAAGAAAAAAGAATTAGTAAAATAGGTCAAATAGTCACAGAGTTACAGTAATGCAGGTCAAATTCACTAGTTCGTAAAATTCTGTGATTTCGAATTCGTAAAACGTTTTGAAAATATATTTAATCAAAAACTGCCACCCAGTTTTGGGGGGGTAGGTCAAAGTTTCAGAAAGATCTCATGGTTAGATTCTGAGAAATCCGATTTGCAGAAATGACACAAAAAAAAAAAATAATAATAATAATAACTAGATCTGCAAAGCAGATATCAAAGCTTTCATATTAACAATCACTTCCTGTCACATGTCATGGGTCATGTAAATAATCTCATCAACAACAAAAAAATCATTAAAATCGGTCAAAATATAGCGAAGTTTTTATAATTTTTCAATCGTAAACAACTTTATCGGCACGGAAAACATCAAAGATAAAATTCGAAAATGTGACATTTTCAAATAACAATATTTCGACCCTGATCCCGGCTATCCAGAAATGTATTCATTTTGGAAATAGGAGACATATTCTCCAAACTACGGCCTATTGCTTTCATTCACGTGCTCGTTAATGTCGATTTTTCACCTTTTCTCATATTCAGTTCGAAATGGTGACCATCACGTGACCGAAATCAAAATTCTGATCTGATAGATTTTTAGGCATTCCTTCAAGGATTCCGAAAATGTAACTCCCATGTCTGTAAGTAAAATATCGCAAAAGCCTTTGTGATTTTTCAGGTTTCAAGATGGCGGTACTTCCGGTTCGATCTACAAACTCAATATTTTGTGTACGAATCAGTATTTACTTATCTAGTATCCAAAAAAAAAATCAGGTCATTCTGACCTATATTTCTTCGATTTTTTTTGAAAACTTTGATCCCTAATTTCACCAAGGGGAGATAATTTAGAAAATTTCTAAGGACATCTTTAAAGTTGCATCGGTATGATCTACTTACATACTAAATTTCATGAAAATCGTACAACTATTAAAGAAGTTGTCAAGTTGGTCTCAACTTCCGGTTCAAAATCACAGCGACGAATTTTCGAAATTCGAAAATCTGAAACTGCAGTTGAAAATGATTTTTGTCAGGGTACCCAAAGAAAAAAGAATCAGTAAAATAGGTCAAATAGTCACAGAGTTACAGTAATGCAGGTCAAATTCACTCGTTCGTAAAATTCGGTGATTTCGAATGCTTTAAACGTTTTGAAAATGTATTTAATCAATACTCACCACCCATTTTTGGGTGTGTAGGTCAAAGTTTCAGAAACATCCTATGGTTAGATTCTGAGAAATCCGATTTGCAGGAAACACATGTTGACTTTACGAGAAAGACCTTTAAACATGCTCTAAATTGTAAAAATACGACTCTTTGGATTTTTAATCTCTTTATTTTCGGCTACCCCGGACATTTAAGAAAAAATGATACAATGATTTCACACAACAGGTTAGATATTAGACTCTCGATTGACAAGAGTTTCATCGCCCTCCCTTCATTATAACCAAAGTTATCGTGCCCTAAAGAATCAACAAATCAGCTTGCTTATCTCTGCTTACCCTAGGCAGAAAATGCTCATCTTTGAACTCAATCAAGACAGTGACCTAGTGAACGTCTACACCAAGTTTGAACATTCTAGCTCAATTAGAAGGAGAGTTATTGTGTTCCGAATTCTCGGCCCTTCAAATTGCTTCTATTTTTCACTTTCACTTCAAAATGGCGACCATCTATTGACCTAAATCAAAATTCTACTCCGAACGTTTTTTAGGCCATCCTTGAAGGATTCAGAAAATATAACTCCCGTGTCTGTAAGTAAAATAGCAAAAAAGCCTTTGTGATTTTTCACGTTTCAAGATGGCGGCACTTCCGGTTCAATCCACAAACTCAATATTTTGGGTACGAATCGGTATTTACTTATCTAGTAACCAAAAAAACCATCAGGTCATTCTGACCTATATTTCTTCGATTTTTTTGAAAACTTTGATCCTTAATTTCACCAAGGGGAGATAATTTAGAAAATTTCTATTTCTATTTTTGAAGTCACGTGGGTAAGATCTACTTACATACTAAATTTCATGAAAATCGTACAACTATTAAAGAAGTTGTCAAGTTGGTCTCAACTTCCGGTTCGAAATCACAGCGACGAATTTTCGAAATTCGAAAATCTGAAACTGCAGTTGAAAATGATTTTTGTCAAGGTACTCAAAGAAAAAAGAATTAGTAAAATAGGTCAAATAGTCACAGAGTTACAGTAATGCAGGTCAAATTCACTCGTTCGTAAAATTCTGTGATTTCGAATGCTTTAAACGTTTTGAAAATGTATTTAATCAATACTCACCACCCATTTTTGGGTGTGTAGGTCAAAGTTTCAGAAACATGCTATGGTTAGTTTCTGAGAAATCCGATTTGCAGGAAACACATGTTGACTTTACGAGAAAGACCTTTAAACATGCTCTAAATTGTAAAAATACGACTCTTTGGATTTTCAATCTCTTTTTTTCGGCTACCCCGGACATTTAAGAAAAATGATACAATGATTTCACACAACAGGTTAGATATTAGACTCTCGATTGACAAGAGTTTCATCGCCCTCCCTTCATTATAACCAAAGTTATCGTGCCCTAAAGAATCAACAAATCAGCTTGCTTATCTCTGCTTACCTTAGGCAGAAAATGCTCATCTTTGAACTCAATCAAGACAGTGACCTAGTGAACGTCTACACCAAGTTTGAACATTCTAGCTCAATTAGAAGCATAGTTATTGTGTTCCAAATTCTCGGCCCTTCAAATTGCTTCTATTTTTCACTTTCACTTCAAAATGGCGACCATCAATTGACCTAAATCAAAATTCTACTCCGAACGTTTTTTAGGCCATCCTTGAAGGATTCAGAAAATATAACTCCCGTGTCTGTAAGTAAAATAGCAAAAAAGCCTTTGTGATTTTTCACGTTTCAAGATGGCGGCACTTCCGGTTCAATCCACAAACTCAACATTTTGTGTACGAATCAGTATTTACTTATCTAGTATCCAAAAAAAACATCAGGTCATTCTGACCTATATTTCTTCGATTTTTTTGAAAACTTTGATCCTTAATTTCACCAAGGGGAGATAATTTAGAAAATTTCTATTTATATTTTTGAAGTCACGTGGGTAAGATCTACTTACATACTAAATTTCATGAAAATCGTACAACTATTAAAGAAGTTGTCAAGTTGGTCTCAACTTCCGGTTCGAAATCACAGCGACGAATTTTCGAAATTCGAAAATCTGAAACTGCAGTTGAAAATGATTTTTGTCAAGGTACTCAAAGAAAAAAGAATTAGTAAAATAGGTCAAATAGTCACAGAGTTACAGTAATGCAGGTCAAATTCACTCGTTCGTAAAATTCTGTGATTTCGAATTCGTAAAACGTTTTGAAAATATATTTAATCAAAAACTGCCACCCAGTTTTGGGGGGGTAGGTCAAAGTTTCAGAAAGATCCCATGGTTAGATTCTGAGAAATCCGATTTGCAGAAATGACACAAAAAAAAAAAATAATAATAATAATAATAATCTTAACAAAAACAATAAGCTTTCATATGTAATATGAAAGCTTAATAATCTTAACAAAAACAATAAGCTTTCATATGTAATATGAAAGCTTAATAATCTTAACAAAAACAATAAGCTTTCATATGTAATATGAAAGCTTAATAATCTTAACAAAAACAATAAGCTTTCATATGTAATATGAAAGCTTAATAATCTTAACAAAAACAATAAGCTTTCATATGTAATATGAAAGCTTAATAATTTTAGTAAAAACAATAGTCTTTCAGACGAAAGTCTGAAAGCCTAATAAGAATAATAATTTTAACAAAAACAATAGTGTTTCACACAAGCTACGCAGTGTGAAACCCTAATAAAAAATATATTAAGACAAAAATTCTTGAAGTCAGCCCTGATTGTCCATATAACATACATTACAGTCTATTTGATCTCAGTAGTCAGTAATATAATGAAAGTAAAGGTAAAAACACTTTCTGATAAACACATCTTATTACATACTTTAAGTAGTTTTATTGTTTTTCTTTTCAAGTTATTTGAATTTTTGTCTTACATCTTTCTTCGTTTCGTTCCTCTGTTTTATGTGATTTGTTTATTTTTTTGTCCGTGCCACGATCATGCTTATATTAGATGGTCTTAAATGTGACAATCAAAAATGAAATGAAATGTGGCTTTAATGTCCTATCTCCGACTGGGATAATAAAGACGGGCATACGTCATACAGTGTTCTATTAGGGAAACTCTATAGATGGTCTTACACGAGAGAATCAAGTAGGTTTGTAATAAACAAATTGAAATTCAAAGGTTATTATTATTGTGTCTCTTAGGGTCTTCCCATTTGAAAGGGTTTTGGTGACAGTCATTTTTAAGAATATTCCGCTTGCGTATGATTTTATTGGGAGCCACGGGGGGTACAGAGTGTAGGGTACTGACTCACTAACTAAGAAGTACCCGGTTCGATCCTCGTGTTGGCCAAGCGGGTTGATTTGGAGTTTTAGGCCTAGGTTTCCCAGATGGGATGAAAACCGAGCTCGTCGGCGTGCAGGTAAATTAACCTAGATAGTTATTCAATTGCCCTTATAGCACATTAAATGGTATATGTCCTGTTTCATTAGGCTGAGGGGGTTGTTGGATGGCTGAATAGTTTGTGTTATGATTTCAGTTTTAAATTAATAACTGGGTCATTCCATATCAATTGGACCAAAGGTGGGAACATGACCCCTCCAAAAAAATTACAAAAGAATATATGTTATAGTATATGGCCTTAAACTATCAAATCGGAAATTCTACCGCTCTAGGTCAACAACTTGCTGAGACTTGGTCATTTGAAATTAGGGTGCAGTTTTCGGGTGCTTTAAACTCACATTCTAATTGGAGTAGGTAGAACTCTCTAACTTTGTAATCAAAGACAACAGTTGGGGTAGATTACAAATTTAGCACCACAGTCAATGTGCGATGCATATCTTTTGTGCCACCAGGTAGCAAAATGTTGAACAAATGATCTATTAACTTCTTTTTTCATGATTTCCACATGGAATGACCCAACTTGTCTCTGTCCTATGTTGTTATTCTTTAAGGGGGGTTATATCTCTTTAAGGGAGGGTATATGTCTTTAAGAGAGGGTATGTCTATTTGAGGAAGGGCATGTTTCTTTAAGTGAGGGTAAGTCTCTTTTTAAGGAAGGGTAAGTCTCTTTAAGGAAAGGTATATCTCTTTAAATGACAGGATGTCTCTTTAAAATGTCATATTCTTTATGGTCGGACAATCATTTAACCAGCGAGAAAACCGACTCGCATATTCTATTATAATAATTATGTGCTGTAAAAGATTTATTAATACTGAGATTTAAATCCCTGGCTTATCTTTTGTGCATTTATTTGTCTTTATCTTGTCTTTAAAATGTCCTATTCTTTCTGGTTGAACAATCAGTGAGATGTGCTTTAAAGGATTTATTAATTGTGAGATATTAAAGAAGTTTGTCTACTATAACCAGATGGCATATAATAGGGACGCTACATGTGATAATATGTACCAATAACACCGAGATTGTATACCCCGGTAACTTTCAAAGCAATACAAGGGTGGGATGTTTGTTGTTTTTCTTGATATCAGATAAATATGTCCTTGGTTTATCTTTTTGTGAATTTATGTAACAAAACACCTCAACCTATTTCTATTCTTAGTGAATTTTCTACGTATATAAAATGAAGTGATACAGAACGAGGTCATACTCAATTACAACATCCTGTTTTATGTGAGAAAAACTGAACCCTGTTATTGTAATTCTATACGGTGATAAAGCGATTTCTACCCGGATGGAAAACACCCAATGGGACAACATGACCTAACAGGTTTATGACTGTAACTGATAAAGCCTGCTAGAATTATGTCATTTTGTATGATTAAAATGGCATTTCCAGCGTAAATCGAAACCAAAAATTGTTAAATTTTATGGTGGAAATTCAATCTGATTAAAACACAGATCCTATTTCGTTTCGTTTTTATAGTTCAAAATTTCGTTTTTACTTGTCTTTACTACACTTGGATCTGCAAGAATTGTTATTTAACTCGTGTTCTGCTTGCCATGCGGGCTCAGCCAACCAAATGGTCTGTCGAATCGAGTGTTTGACCTTTTTTTCGCGGAACTGTGGGTAGACATTAGCAGCGATAGAAATCAAAACAAAGCAAAAGTAGATAAAAAACAAATGGCGGTCGCTAATTGGTTAATCGAGTGTTTGACGTTATCGGGTCAAATGTCGCTTGCTTGGTACCTGACGTCATAGAACGTGAACTCCCACTATAACGTGTTAGATCTACATGTAATGTAGGCCATCGAAAGTATAAAAAACGAAACGAAATATAGATGTGTATTTTGATCTGATTGGTGTAAATTTTTCAAGGACCACCCTAATATTACTAAGAAAGAACACAGTTGTTTGGCGACCCTTACTAATATCTTGGAAGATTATTTGGTTTCATTTCGAGGTTAATCCAGATATTCCTTTTCGTGCAATATTTTAAATAAATTATTAGAGCGACACAATCTCGTTCTGATTATATATAATAAAACGCTTCACCGTTTAACACGTCATGGAATCAATAGAGGGTAATACTTTTATAAAGCATTGTAATCTTTCAGTTCTCATACCTTGCCTGTTTCATCCAAGTGGTATGGCATATCTCAAAATGACTGCCAAACGATATTCGTTAAAATCGTTTGGTTTTTATTTTTTGTTGTTTTTGGTTGGTTGTTTAGTATGTGGGTGTGGGTGTGTGATGGTGCGTTTGTATATGGTGTATATCGAGGACACACATCTGAATACACACCTACTAATCGCGGACCTGTGTCAACCAAGGATGTCCTCGGTTCAACCGTGGCTTTTTTGAACTCAATCTAGGACTGTGATGATCGATGTTTAGAAGCCCGGATTTAATATCCCATTTGATTTTAAAGTCGATCTGAGATGTTCCGCAGTAGGCGGTATTCAACAGTTAGGGTGTGTGTGATCTGAAAAAGGACAAATATGATTGTGTGTATGAAGTCCGTGTTTAGTGTTAATTGGACAGGGAGTGTACCAAGTCTCTTCAGTTAACCGATTTCTACCATGCACATCATATATGGTCACGCGGGGGAAATAGGTTATTATTCCTGTCATATCTAAACTTATTTAATAACCGTTTTCAACCCGTTCGATATTAAAAATCACACCATCTAGTCATTATATTACTTCTGACTGAAATTTCGAAATTTTTACCTGGCGTAACATATAAGGTTATTGCCGAAATAATAAGAATAAAATAATAAATAATCAACAATTGAAATATTAATAAGTCGTGCAATTTCAAGTAGTGACACTTGTTAGGGCTAATTAAACCAGTTACAATTGTCTTATATAATGCGTAGGTACCACTGAGCAATTTTAGTCTTGTTAGGGCTTATTGTTTCTCCGGTGCATCACCGAAGCGTCGGCGATATGTTTGCTGAAGTATCAGGGGACCTTTGAGGATAGTTAAATCGGGGATGCCTCGGTGAACATGTATTTCGCGGAAACTTCAGGGAAGCATCCCCGAGCTTCTTGGTCGGGAAAACATCGAAAAATTTTCAGTACAAGCTTTGAGATGTTTCGCAGTTATCCCGAGTTCACCCGATGGTTCCAAACATAATAGTTAAACTCGTCTTGTTATGAAAATCTTTTAACATTTAGATTGATGAATTGTTGTTAAGAGCATGTCCACCTTTACAAAAAAAAATGTTTTTGAAATTCCTAAAACAGAGAGTGGTTAAGCAAGCGAAATGTGCCGAAAAGTCGAATTTGACAAGCATCAAATACAAAAATGTATTTTTCATATGGTCCCGGGCATTTCTTTCAAAATGGCTGCCAAATGTAGTAATATAATGTCATATATAGTGGTTAGGCAAGCGAAATGTGCCGGAAAATCGAATTTGACAAGCATCAATTAAAAATAATTATTTTTCAAAATGGCTGCCAAATTTGGTAATATAATGCCATTTAAAAATACCCCATTTGGTAATAAAAGGGCAGCGATAGTCTCGTAAGATATGAAATGCAGTGGGGTTTAACGTCCTAATACTCCTAATGTTACGTAAGATATGAACTTTGCTATGTCTGTTATATGGTTTTCGATGTCTCTTAATTTAAAGATAAATTTCGAAAATCCAAAACGGCAGCAACACAAATCGGCAGATTTTAATTTATTACTTGTTGGATATTACTTGTAACATGCCATTTTAACGGTTTTCAATGTTGCCGGGTTCATTACTGATCTCAAAAAATGAATCCTTGATGGCAGAAATTCAAAATGGCCGGCAAAATTTAATCCAAAATTTTGTAATTTTGTAATATGTCTTATATATGTATTGGGTTCAACTTCAAAATGGCCGGCAAAATGAAATCCAAATAGATGGAATTTTAATTAATCGTCATGTGTTTCATTTGGATATGGCTTGTAATATGTCTTATGGGTTTGGTGGTTGCTGGGTTCAATTTCTTTCTAAAAAATACTAGTTATGAAACGACGATCAAAATAGAAACCAAAATGGCGATGTCTGTCCTTGTGGATATTGCTTGTAAAATAAGGTTTTAAGGTTACTAAATTCAATATTGGGTTCAAACTTAATTTCAGATAGGATTGTCACACACCAAATTTGTGCGGAAGCTAGAAACAACAGGACAAATTACAGAAAACATTTTTTACGGTCAGTTTTATAAAAGCAAGAAGATAACCCCATCGGACCCTCAATAGAGTGGGAACCCATCGGGAGGCCTTGTTCGGGGATCCTGGGCAAATGAATATGAATTTTACGATATGTTAATCCCGATATGACATAGTTTCTCTTAAATGAATATATTCTTAACGCTCTTCAACTATCTGGATGCGATAGACTTGGTGTAGAAAATTCTAGGTACATTTTAATGTTGACAATAATAAAGATCCAATTTTAGTTTTTAGTTACACACTGTTAACTATCTATAGATATTTTAATGAGTTTATTCAACTCAACATAAAACTAAAAATAAATAGATACAGTTGCTATAACTTGGTAGAAATACCTGTCTTTCTGCATTATTTTTAAAATTAACCCAAAAACACAAAATATATAGTATAATGCATCGTTTAGATTAAAACAGAAAAAAATAATAGATACATTATAAATATTCCCAAAATATTTGATTTAGTCCTCAAAAAATTACAAAATTGCATGTCCCTTACTTTTTGAAAATTTACGCGTTTAATTTTTGTATAATTCAAATATTCTCCATGCAGTATTTTTTTACCATAAACAACTCGAATGAATAAATATAAAAGTAAACTATTGTTAAAAAACGATTAAGTATTTTTGCGATAGTTACAAATACGTTTTATTCAACTTTGTTTTTAAAAGATTTTCTGTCCCTAGAAATTATGCCCATCCTGTAACAGAGTATTAAATATAAAATAATAAAGAACCCCTTCGTTGACGAATGATATAATTTCCTGTCTTAGGTCCCCGCCTTCTGTGTTAAATGACAACAAACAGTTGATCTGCCTAGATCAAATATTTTACAGAAACAAAACAAGATGGTAACTAAAATCAGTGAGTATTTTTAAAAAGCATCTTTCTAGTAACAACCTTTTGGGCAATTTTATACATTCAGAGTTTAAGTTTTATTGCTTTCGGTAAATATAAATTTGAGTGATCTTGCCTAGATGAACGAAATTAACTGCATAGTGTGCATGGTACTTACATTCCACAATAATTTTGAGAGAGTGCTTTTGGCCTGTGGTGTTTTTTGGGTTTTTTTTTTGGACTACATGGGTTCCACAAGATATTGGACACAAAAAAACTATATTTTTCAAATATTTCTTCTCAGAGCCCCGTATCCCCCTGTGTGGTACCACATTCCACAAGATTTTCGACATTTTTACCACAAGAATTCAACATAATATTTTACTTCGAAAACATAAAGTTTCGAAAATATCTTCTCGGACCCCCATTCCACAAGACATTAATAGGGGGTTGGATGGCCGAATAGTTCGCGCGTGCGCGTTGTATCATAAAGTCTGTCATTGAGTCAACTGGCATGTTTTTCGATTCCCCGGTTGTACGTTACAAGGAGTAGGGTCGCCTGTTCATCCTTGTAGGATTTCTGGTTTGCTCCCACTGCTAAAGACCCTACGCGCAAGCAAATTGTTGAAATAAAATTGAACCATATGTTAGTCCCGAAATGACCTAGTTTGTTTCGAGTGGACGTTAAACTCCAGTCCCCTCTCTCTCTACGCCCGAAAAAACAATTCTAATACTCGGGTTCTACTACACTGCGTGGTGCCGAAAATGTGATATTAAACACCACTTTATATTTTAATGGTGACTGTAAGCGTCTTTAATTTTATTGGATAATTAATATTGGGGTACAATTATTTTACCTTGTATTGCGCATGTAACCATATATATGCATAACATTTCTGGGTGCCAAAGATAGCGATTTAGCTCTTTTCGGTGCCGGCCGGTTTCAATACCACAGTTGGAGCAGAATAGTAGGACGTTAATGTGGTAGTATTTTAAAATGATCACAATACTAATGTAATTTTAAGTAATATGTCACACATCAATGCATCTTTAAACTATCCTGTTCTTTACACTCTTCTTAGGTAAGCAGTGAGTTCGAGTTCATCATCTGCTCACTGGGATTTAATTTTCACCTTTGACCCAAAGGTTTCTTGGATTTGTATTTCCTATCTCCTTGGTCACTTAGTTACAGAATCTTGTAGTGTAAGGTTGAATATTTCATTCAACCTTGGTAGTGATTTTATATTTAAAGTTTCAATACTTATAATAATAGTTTCATTTATTCTCATCAATTGTGTGTATTTGGTAATTTACAGTTTAAAGGTATGTGCTGCTATTTGTTTTAAGGAGAGTATAATAAAATTAAGTTCAACGTGGGTACTGAGCGAGACTTCCCTTTCTAGATGTTATTATCTGGAGAAACAAAAAATCGCTCCAAACTGCTGTTTATAGGAAACCAGCCCACAACTCCCCGGATCATCCAAAATCTTCGACAGACAAAACACGAATTATTTGTTAATTTAAACCGACATTGATGTTGTGATCTTACTGGGAAAAGAAGGGCTTCTGATATCCAATATTTAAGACAAAATATACATTTTACCATTGGTACACGAATCGTGTACCAAAATGCGTTTCAGCCCCACAACTGATTTGATGTTAGAGTTAAAACGGAAACCATTGAATATAAATCAGTTAATACATTCTTATTACAGTATTATATGCGTTGTGACCCACTTGTGTCAAATTCTAGGTCATAAATGTTAGCGATTTAGCTCCTTTAAAGCGGGAATTTCATATTTTTCTAAAAAAGTCAAAACATAATTATTTCTATGTCTTTTGCTCAAAGGGTTGTCAACTCATTATTATAAATCATGGGCATTATTTCCCAGGCATTAAAATACATACATATTAAAGTCTCACACTCGACCGTTAAACTACATATACCACATCGTACTGTTGTAACTATAGAGCGCGTGCTAATTACAAGCAGACGACACAAAATAAAGTAAAACCTCCACCGCCTATAATGGCTTGATTCGAAAACTACCTGGTGTCCTATTTCTAATTTTAAACTATTAATATACTGACTCACGTGCTAACCGTTAATAAGACATGATGGATGATACCCTGATAAACTTTAGACAAGCTGTATATTGTACAGAGGAGAGAGAGAGAAATGGGGTTTAACGTCCATTCGACACAAACTAGGTCATATCTGGACTACCATTTGGTTCAATAACGGTGTTGACGGACTATACACATAGCCACATTCGTCATCAGAACTACTTCTGTCTTTAGTTATATATCATATTCTACCATGATAGTATTATATCACTGTAAAACATTTCTGTTAAAAAACGGGAAAATTACTGTATAAATTTACAGAAATGAACTGTAAAATTATATTACGGGTAATTAGTCATAAAATAACGAGCAATTTACTGTAATCTTGTAGTTTGCGTGCATTTTTAGTAAATTAACGGCATTTCTGTAAATTTACAGCACATAACATATTAACACCAAAATACCCGTAGCATAAAGTGTATATAATATAACCTATATAGAAACAAGAACAATGGCTGAGCGTGTATATTAGTAGATAATGGTATGCTTATTCTACTGCTGTTCAGGGTAACAAGTAGTTCAGCTCAGAACGTCGGTCTCATTACACTCACCCTGGACGTTCAGGGGTTGGCCCATTCAATCAATGTCGAAAATAATTTGACCCCCAATTTTACTGGGCAACTTTTCACTGCTCAACGATGGGTGTCACTCCGTGTGGACGCGTGTACAGTGTAAAGGAACATCTCAGTGAGAAAATAAGACCTTGCTCATTTCGCTAGAGTCAGTATGAGCATCACAACACGCTGTGTCATGATGGCGAAAGGGTAGTTTGATAGGAGGGGACGTATTTTAAACAGCGTGTTGTTTCGCTCATACTGAGTCTAGCGAGGTAAGCAAGGTCTTATTTTGTCACTAAGATGTTCCTTTACATTGTACAGACGTCCACACGGATTGACACTCCGATGTTTCGCAGTGAAAAGTTGCCCAGTAAAATTGACTTGGGTTCAAATTATTTTCGACATTGATTGAATAGGCCAGTCCCTGAACGGTCAGGGTGAGTGTAATGAGACCGACGTTCAGAGCTGAACTAACAAGATATCAAAATTACACCCTCGATATTAAAGGTGCATTATATAAAAGCTAAATCTGCCTATCACAGGTATATTTTTCTGGCTTCAAATTTTATATAAATTAGTATTTAGACATTATGGGGAGTCGTGGTGGCTCAGTGAGTAGGACGTTGACTCGCTAACCTTCAGATCCCGTGTTTGATCCCTGCATTGGCCGAGAAGGTTTATCAGGATTTTCCGGTGTGGTTCCGCCTTGTCAGTGGTGCAGCCGTGCGGGACCGAGGGCCTGGCAAGGGACAACGTATTGTCGTTCGGATGGCATGAAAAACCGAGGTCCCGAGCACACCTTGGGGTTCGCAGTTGGAATTCGATTTAACTTTTCCTCAAAGCATACTGTATGACGTATGTCCGTCTTCATTAGCCCAGTCGGAGTTGAACAGTAGGACGTTAAACCCCATTTCATTTAGACAGTTATTTACATAACAAGCCTATAATCAACTCTCTAGACCATCTGATGGCTCCAATTTTAAGTAGATTAGAACACCACGCCCATTCAATAATTAAATCACTAAACTGTTAGTTGTTGGATAATCGAAACTTCGTTTATTATCGTGGGAATATGTGCTTTGGCAATCGAGACTACGCTTAAAACTATTATAGCGAGAATGATCATCGCTTTATTTAAATCTTACATACGGTAATGTATCTTTAATCTGTAAACATGTATAATTGATTATCTTGTTGGGGCAATTATTTTAAAATAAGCCTTTATGTTTCCGATTAGGCCTACGCAGGTAAATTCAAGATAACACCATCCTGTAATCTTACAATTATGTTTTCTGAATTGGTTTAATTTCCCACTATTATAAGACGTATATTTGCGGGCCTCGTATTACTATTAGTAATAGTAATGTCTGACTCTGATGCTCTCATGCCGACGTATTTTTATCGTAAAGTAAAATCTAAATCAGCAGAGCATGTCATCAAAGTTTAACCATTTTATGTAATACACATATAGGCCTACGCATAATTAAAATTCATTTGATAAACACTATTTCCATGACAAAATTATAAAAATTATAGGCCCGGCCCAGAGCGATAAGTCTACAAACTGATGGAGTCTACGTTAAGGCAGATTCTCTCTAAATCTGTTGAAGTTGTCCGAATGATCAAACGTCCTGACCAATCCGTTTACTTCACGGAAAATCATGGTAAGTAACAATATTGTTTTAAATTATCTTCTATTTTATGTATATCAACATCGTATTTACGTCATCGCGTGTAACATATTAGACCTACCGATTTCTATAGTACCGTTTTTCAGAAATCGGTGATTAGACCTATTATAGTATACTTGACAACCGCGTCTATATTTCCAATTTTTACAGAGTGGCTGGAGAACCGCGTGTATATATCCGGTAGTTGGTCGTTAAAGCGGGAAAAGCAGAAATATATAATCAGGTGTAAGGCCAAGTTGCAGTAGTTGTACTAGGCCTACAACTAAGTATTCTTGAAAATTATTATACAAGCGGCCATTCTAACTGAAATATTTTCCACACTGTTAATGTCACATACGGTGGGTGAGTCGACTATACGTTAAATGATACGTGTGTCATGAAGATGAAACATAGCCTATGCCAGGCTTAGGATGCTATAGGCCTATCTTTTCATATGAATGTCAACATTCACATTGCAATTTTTCCACAGCAGAAGCTGTTGCTTTCAATACTTTATGCAAATGAACTCAATGTAAAATTTAATTGCAGTGGTGAAAAGTTTTGTAGTTATATCAAGTCTAACACATATGCTGCATTTAAATCGCACATGTTTAGAGAACACTATAAAAAATAATGATGGGGTCATAAAAGTAGGCATAATTTTGCCACTAACTAACAGTAATTGTAATAGTATTAATAATAGTAATAATACTGGTACTCTGATAGGCCTACGCCTAATAGTATTAATTCTAATGTTAATTTTTCTGCAATAGGCCTGGTTGTAAAGCAGAGATTTTCCTAACATTTCAAAAAAAATTTTGAATCCCAGAACCTAAAGCTCTAAAGGGGGGGGGGGGGGGGGGGCAAGCAAATGGTTAGCATGTGTGCGCTGTATTGTAAGCCTTAAGGTTAAGGCCTGTCATTGAGACAACTGCCATGGTTTCGAATCACAGGATACTCCGGTTTCTCCCAATGCTAATGACCCCTACCCGCAAGCAAATTATTGAAATAAAATTGAACCATGTTAGTCCTATGGACGTTAAACCCAATCCCCCTACCCTCTCTCTCTCTCTCTCTCTCTCTTATCTTGATATTCAGTTCACTTGGTGAGAATACATCCTTAGTATATGTATGTTTATTTTGTAGAGTCTTCACTCAGTTAAAGATGCAGTGGAGTTTATGGTTAAGGCGGACAATGTGGTTCTTACTATTGTGGATAGTTTCATGAAAGCATTTACAGTTTTCTTTACCTACTTTTATATATTTAATATTGTCTAAACTGATTCGGTGGCTTCAACATTGGAGTTTTTTCAAAGGTACATGTTCATTTAATGAATATAATTATATACTTTTGAAACATCCCTGGCAACTAATGTTTAGTTTAGGGGAAAAGTCTATACTTTTATTAATATGAAATGGTCAAAAGAGTGGTTTAATGGAAGGGCTGTACATTTTCTGTTCACTTTTACACTAAAATTAGTATGACAAAAATTATAATAGCCGAAATTTCATGTATGGCAGAGGGCATAAGTTGGGATTCCATCAGGACCACATAAAGGGCATGATATATCGACACCCTTCATTGGCCATAGTTTTGGTCTGGATACTATCATTTCCCTCTCTGCATGATAGTGCATTACCAGTTAGCTTTGATAGTCAAAGTGTTATCCTGGAACATCTGGCTAAGTGGGTAAGATGCTGGCTTGCTAAACTGGAGGTTGGGTGTTTGATCCCTGCATTGGCCG
Source organism: Patella depressa (assembly GCA_948474765.1). NCBI lineage: Eukaryota > Metazoa > Mollusca > Gastropoda > Patellidae > Patella > Patella depressa. The sequence goes on along the minus strand of OX419720.1, from coordinate 72,091,042 downwards.
AGAAATTTCCCCTTGTCAGTGATGAAAACGGAGAGCCTGACAAACACAGCTGTTTAGTCTTGAATGGGACAAAAAAAAACCGAGGTCCAGTGTGCTCAATGGCATGCACCTAAAATATCCCATGGCAGTTACAATTCGATATGAAAGTAAACTGTGGTGCTGCTGCCCGGGCAAAATTTCCCTCATAACACACATCTTCATAGCCCAGTTTAGGAGCAGAAAAGTAGGCCTTTTACCCCCATTTCATTTATACATTTGCCAGTGGACGGTCTTCTTAAACATACTTTGTTTTGTAAATTGCAGATGTATGATTGGATTAAACCCTGGATCAGGCACTAAAGGACGAAAACGGTCAAGAACATCCACCAGTAGCAAAGTTTTAAAGCTTATCAATGATGTTTCTGCTTTTGAATGGATTACCACCATTTAAAGACAATGTGATAGTTTTACTGTTGTTTGTAGTTATTTGTATAACTTGTTCATGATAAGTAACAAGAAATTAAGTAATTTCTTTTCACTTCTGGTTCTTCAAGGGTAGAATTTTTAAATTAATTTTTCTGCCCAACTGTATTAGCACGTGACCTAAATATAGGTTTAACGTGAAAGGAAAGTAAAAGTAAAAGTAGAATTTCTGAGAAATTGTAACAAGTGTGCTTATGCTGACCTTGACGCAATGTCATATAATGTAGATGTTGTCTGGTTTGATCGACGAATTTACATTGATGTTGATTGAAACAAAGCGTTAAATATGACCGACTGGGGAAGTAGAAATATCTCAAATACAACTTGTATACAGGTTGTTTACGTATTAACAGTTGTAGTTTGATATCATGTGATCTACGGGTCAGGATAGACCGCGTGATATGACACGTGACGTGATTTAGTAGACTAGTAACCTGTAAGACTGTGTATTATACTGTCTGAATCGTTATGATTTTAATGTCGTGTTTTATATAAGACTAGACTAGTTAGTTGACTATTTACTATAGTGTTTTAATCTAGTAGATTATTTAGTATATTATTCAGTGTTTGAATCGTGTGTAGTATATTATTCAGTGATTTTAATATCATGTGTTATACAACTCGTGTAACAGTCTAATTTAACAACATGGCGGAGCAGACAGACAAGGAGGTGTGTAGTATCTGTTTAACTGAATATAAAACTCCCGTTTTTATAGATTGTCAGCACCGGTTTTGCTTCATCTGTTTAGAAGATTATGTGAACAAAACTACTAATAAAGGCCAGTTCCTATGTCCATTATGTCGCTGTCCTATAGACGGGGGTATGGAGCGTTTTAAACCTAAACTAAACATTGATGACAATTCTACTATTCCACAATGTGATGTATGTACTGAAGATACATGTCAATATTTTTGTCGAGACTGTGATCAATATTTATGTAAATCATGTAAAACCATGCATGATAAGATGAAAATTTGTAGGGACCATGTTGTTTGTCGATATGATGAAAAACAAGTCTGTCAACAATCAAACGAACCAATGAAGGAAAAGACACCAACCACTTCCGTCACACATCCGAAAGATTTCTGTCCAAACCATGAAGGAAAGAGAGTAAAAATATATTGTAAAGATTGTTTACTAGCCGTGTGTTTCGACTGTTTAGTTGCCGATCATAACGGACATAATTTGTTACATTTACGGAAGGATGAAGTCAGACAAAATATCAGGCAAGACTTAAAAACGCTGAATGAAGATTTAACAAAACAAATTACCAATTTTCAGAAACATTATGATAATTTGAATAGTAAATTAATTGAAGTCAAAACCTCTACAAAAACAGAATGTGACAAAGTCGATGCACACGTGGATAAAATCTGCTCAGAATTTCGTAAAATTGGAGAAAATATTAAAAAGCAAATGCAGAAATCTAGTGAACAAGAAGAATCCAAATTAGGTAAATTAATGGAGGACATTAAAAGACTAACAGAAGATTTAAAAGCTAGTGTTAAATATTCAGTGAATGTTTTAGAAGATTCATCCATTGTTGAAGTTTTACAAAGATTACCTAAAGTTAGACAGGAGAAAGATGAAAGTTGTAGTAGAAAATTGGATATACCTGATGTAAGATATTCAACATTTCAAGTAGCAGAGATAGATAAAACTTTGTTAAGTGATCAACTTGGTAAGATTGTAAGTTGTGATGAGAATATGTATGAAGATGTTTTTAATGTTGATACTGTGTCAGGTTATGGTGATTTGTATGATGGTAAACAACATGTAGTTTCAGGTTATACATGGTGTACAGGTTTGTATAAACACTCATCATCATTACGTGTTGGATTATTCCTGAATGACGTAGAAGATACAAGTATTACGTCATGTAAAGTTGACGTCATATTTAAAGTTATAAATAAAACAGATGATAGACAATCTGTAGTTAAACAATGTAATGAGACTGTTAGACCTGGTGGGTGGTTAGACTGTTCTACTGATCTTATTGACTGGAAGAGACTCAGTAATCCTGTCAGTGGATTTATTGATCATCATAGAAACTTTACAATTCAAACAACAATTAATAAAATAACTAACATTACAAGACGTAAATAATTAGGTTACTGTTATTAAGTGGAAGTTAAACTCTTATATCAATGGTTCTTTTACGTGCACATAAATCTCTACATATGACCTCGGTTTGTCGTCCTATACGAACGTCTATACACTGTTCTGTACTGTTGGCCGTGGAATTTCATCGATATTTTTTAGGCGTGCCTCACCCCCTTGTTAATGATACCTGGCAAGTCTCGATTATCGATTTTATTGTTATATTTGTTAATCTTTTAATCTTGATCATCCGATAGTTGATTGTGGGCGTGTCTAAAATAATAATTTATATAACATTTGATATCAAAATAAAGACCTGCAATAGGTGGAAGGGGGGGTCCCTTGTCACTGGTGCCGGATTGAGGGCCTGACAACGACAAATGTCTAGTCGCTCGGATGAGACGAAAAACAGAGGACCCGTGTATACATTGGTGTGCACGTCAAAGATCCCTTGGCAATTGGAATTCGATATAAGAGTAGATCATATCGCCGATGTCCTCATAGCACACTGTATGACGTATGTCCGTCTTCATTAGCTCAGTATAGAAACGAAACAGCTGTTCAACATAGGCAGACATAATTTATTAATAATGTTGTAAAGTTAGTCGATAATTACACTCTGAAAGTCATCATCTTAAACTTAAACCATAGTAAAATGCTTACTGTCTGCCTCCCACGACACTGACCCCGAGAAAACCCACGAGGCGACCCTACTCCTTGCGACGCACAACCGGGGATTCGAAATCACGCAAGTTGACTCATTGACAGATCTTATGATACCATTCGGCTCATCTACGGCCCCCTCCCCCCCCCCCCCCCGTTGCTTATGTTATATATTGGTTTCATCATCATTACACAGGAAGTGATATATATCTTCACGCTTGTTGACGTATCCTACAAACTGTAATTCAGCTATATAAATTCCAATCAATGTAAATAAATATTGTTTAAACCAACAGATGAAAATATTACTGCAACACTGTAAAAAGACTAATTAGCAAAATTGACTAAACGACACCATCTTAAATAAAAAATACCCAGTTAGATCTTTATGTAGTGTAGGACATCGAAAGCATAAAAACAAATAGAAATATAGATCTGTAGGCCTAGTTTAATTAGACTGTTCTTTATTTTGTTTCAATTTTGCATGAGTCTTATTGTACTTTGTCTAGTTACATTTTTTTTATACTCAAAAAGGTGACAGGTCAGAACCCAAATCTTGAAATTTTGGACTACTATGGAAATCCTTACTATGGTCGAGGTCGATTTGGAATTGTTTGACCGTGCCATCAATTTGTGAACTTGACAGAAATCAATTTTGATATTGTGGTAAAGCAAGTTTCATTTTGTTAGTATTGTTAGTAAAGTCTATAGACGTATAAATAGTCGAGACTATAAATACACCTAGGTCGAACTGTAGTTATATATAGTGAGGGAATGGATATTTGATAACTGCATGAATAGTATGTTGACAGAACCTTTCTAAGTTTTATAATAATATTGCTATCTGCCATATATTATGTTCAATTTTATAACTTAATAGAAATCCATGTCTAGTTATTTAGTATACTATTAATGAGTTTATATCCATATTATATAATCTATTTTGTTGGAGATGTAACATAATACATTGTCTAATATTATTGAGAATTATTATCTCCCATTACTTAAATAGCTGAATTTGAATATATAGCATGCAATTATAATTTATATGCATATCCTATGACTTATTAAACATAACTAGATTATACTTCTGTATGTCAACTTAACGATAAATCACATTGTGTCCATCTGTTAAATAATGTTGCATTTATATGGTTGACATAAGGAACATATAGTTTATAAGTTTGCATGTGATGGGAATTAATTCTCTCATACATTGCCATCCTGTCGAGACGGCCAGGCGAACGTGTTACCCAGCACTAGTACCCCGGGCCAGTTGTTCCCACTGGGATAAACTTCTCCAGGGTCGAAGCGAAGCTCTAGTACACCAATAGTTCGTGGTAATTGCTCCTAGAGCACACATAGATCTTAAACTGCTTGCAGTATAAGCAAAGATTACATCCTTTAGAAAAAGCAAAGACTATAAACTGCTTGCAGTTTTTAAACAGATACAGCCTTTAACTGCTTGCAGGTAATGAACAGTATAGCTTTAAGTTATTACACAGAAACAGAACAGATCACAGAACGGCTTGAACTGGGGCAGTTCGCCTCTTTAAAAATAGTTAAAAGAGTTTTTCCCGGTCCATTAAAACTTACCTGTATATATGTTATAATACATAATAAAACTTTATAGTTTTGTACAGTTTTGTTCCGTTTGTTCTAAGAGAGAGAGAGTCGAAAATAGCGTAACTACTTTTTAGCTAGTCCGCCTTCTCCTCTGAAGAATCTCTACTATAAAACGGCTTGAGGTCGGCCGATAGACCACTGGTGGCAGAGAAAGGGGTGCGGGTCCTGATCAACTAAATTGCAACAGAACTCCCCCAAGCAAATAAATTGCTGCTGAACTTGTTGGCTAATCGCTACAATATCTGATTACCCGGTGCTGCTCAACTTTACCAACAATTTAGGAAATTTACAGCAAAGCTCAAAACTTAGTATAACATGTTACCTGTTCGTTGATTAAAATATTATTTAGCAGTGGTAGGAAACCAGAGGACCCAGAGAGAAAAACCACGAGGTTGGAAAGGCGAGCCTACACCTTGCCACGTGTAACCTGGGAATCGAAACCACACCAGTTGACTCAATGACAGTCCGTATCATTGCTACGGGAGATGTGTAACAAACTGTTAAATATACGGGAAGTGATGTCACCTCATTATGGCTACACTTGACAAATATAGTTCAAGGCGTAATTCGAGTGCTAGACGTATTGTGCAATGCATCGAAAAAGAAATGTATGTGACAATGACGGCCATTGGGTTAACTTATGCAACAAATCACCAAATTTTCACCACTTATTTGCTGGGACGAGATGAAACAATTTTCGTGGCTAAATGACTGCCTAAAAATAAAGCAGACAATTTCTGCTATTTTTGGTTCAAAATTCAAAAGAACATAACTTGAAAAGAATATTTTTTTTCTGTTGCAGCAAAGACTTTGATCGATTTGTAAGATCAGTACATCTATAACTAAACATGTATACTATCTTATTAATCTTATAAACACCCGCCATACCCATTCAGATGACTGTTATATTTAATAGAAGTTTTGACAAGGTTTCAACGTCAAGGTGACCCACAAAGTGCTGATCCCTATCTTTTACACCATCTTTTGTCTTACAATATTTTTTTTATTTTAAAATTAAAACGCGTGGAATATAATAACAACACGTACTATAAACAAACAGGATCTCCCTTTCTTCATGAGCGAATAGTTTCCGATCACCGATTAAGAATCCTACGCGCAAGCGAATTATTGAAATATGGTTGAACCATGAGTTAGTCCCAAAATGGCCTAGTTTGTGTTGAGTGAGAGGGAGATAGAGAGAGATACTAACATACAATTCAATTTTAGTTCAATTATTTGCTTGCGCGTAGTCGTCTTTATAATAACAATAAATTTTAATAAAATTCATTTAAACAAATACCAATTGATTAAAAATGAAATATTCTAGTGAAAGCGTTCAGTAGATTAATTTAAATGACACAAATTAATTTGAAATTCAGTGGTATGAAATGCCGTACCATATTGGTAGTGATAAGAAAATTAATTTAGAATTAATTATTTTGACATGCAATCGTATGAAAATAATCAAGTACAACTAGGAGTATATAATTGTAATAACCATTAATAACCATTACCTTTCTAACTGAGATGGGGGGGGGGCGGTGAATGGCCGCCGAATGGTTTGCACGTGCGCGCTGTATCATAAAGCCTATCATTGAGTCAACTGGCGTGGTTCTCAATCCTCAATCCCCGGTTGTATGTGACAAAGAGTGGGGTCGCCTGTCCAACCTCGTAGGTTTGCTCCAACTGCTAAAGACCCCTATGCGAATTATTAAAATAAAATTAAAACCATATGTTAGTCCCGAGATGACCTAGTTTGTGTCGAGTGGACGTGACACCACATCTCTCTCTCCCGTCCTGTCCTACTGATAGAGCAGGAGCCCGGGGATTCAACCTTGCTGAAAATAGACTAGTCTCAGTCTCTCTCTGAGATTGCGTGAAACACGTACATCGCCTATAGATAAGTTCCAAAACTTTTTATCTTGGTTTGTGCATGTAAAAGTACCCATGGCAGTTTTAATACTAGAGTAGACTGTGGGGCTGATGTAGAGAAAGATTTCCCTCATAGCAGACTTGTGTGACGTATGTCGTATCTATACTGAACAGCAGGACGTTGTGTTATAGATACTGCCCTATATCAACTGGTACCTGTCACTCAGGCCTATCCATAGTCCTATGTCAACTGGTACCTGTCACTCAAGCCTATTTGTAGCCCAAAACACGTCCTGGATTAACCAATTTTATTTCACAGTCTTGTAAAGTTTGTTGCTAGGGCTGACCCAGCGGAGCGGGGGGGGGGGGGGCGGGGGCTTTAGCCTCCCTAATAATTTGGTCGCAATAACTCTTTTCTCAATCTCTAGTTAAACAATGTAATGGGACTGTTAGACCTGGTGGTGGGTTATACTGTGATACTGATCTTATTGACTGGAAGAGACTCAGTAATCCTGTCAGTGGATTTATTGATCATCATAGAAACTTTACAATTCAAACAACAATTAATAAAATAACTAACATTGTAAGAAGTAAATAATTAGATTACTGTTATTAAGTGGAAATTAAACTCTTATATCAATGGTTCTTTTACGTGCACACAAATCTCTAATACATTTAACTACTTCTGATATTGATCCCCTGATGTGCGGGGAGGGGGGGTAATGGTTGTGTGTGTGGTGTGGGGGGTGGGGAGAATGTCGAGCTTTCAACTTAGATGTCGTTTATTGTATTGTCAGTAAACTGTAATAGTTTCTCTTGTTAACAGCGCGTGCTGAGCTCAAGCAGACGACAGAAAACTTGAATATTTTTAATATACATTTAGCAGACGACAGAAAACTTGAATATTCTTAATATACATTTAGCGCGAAAGGAAATAAAAGTTGCATTTCTGTGAAATTGTGACAAGTTTATTTATGTTCAGGAGTGGATCCACAGCATGCCATTTTTTTATTTTGTTTATTTTATTTATTTTGTTTATTACCATTTGGAGACGAATTAATAATATAAGCTTTATAGGTTGTTTGCGAATCTATATAAATAATCTATAATGTGGGTAATATTAAATAGGAAATTTTTTTAACCAGATATACTCTGATACATTTATTTCTGTTTTTAATAGTTCTAAATACTTGTTATAGAATCTAATTTGCAGAAGTGAGAGGGAGAGAAATGGGGTTTAACGTCCACTCGACACAAACTAGGTCATTTCGGGACTAACATATCCCCCCCCCCCCCGCAATTTGCAGAAGAAAATGAGTTTATTGTGTGAGCGAATTAAATCAACCCGATATCATGTCTTTCACTGATTGAATCGGTCAAGCGAATATTTACTCCTGATCAGTTTGTATGGTTAAGACCAAACTTGAGCTATTTATAGCACATTTGACAAAAACCAAAAGAGCTCAGATTATACAACTGAAGAAAAGCATTAATAAATACATCGAGACGTTTTATTGTGTAATCATGAATAGATATATTATAATCATCAGCAACTCGTCATATATAAACTCGTGGTGGTTAAAGATACAACCTGCTATGGCCCAGGAGAACCGTCGTGGTTAAAGTTACACCATGTCATGGTGGTGGAAAACCGTCGTGGTTTAAGATATACCATGTCATGGTGGTCGTGTGGTTATACTACAACCTGGCAGCATCGTGGAAAACCACCTAGAAATATGTGATTAAATACAGTGAGGCGGTAATAGACTTGTTACAGTATATTAAACTACACCTCATTTTAATCATAATAAAAGCCACCTTGTATTTTGTATTATATGTACAATAAACCGGATAGGTGTTTAAATTATTGGGAATTATCTAGATATGTGGCTTCACGTCCTACCTTTCTTCCCCAACTAGGCTAATGTAGACGGAATATTACTATTTTAATTCTGTAATATCTCTCTCAGACCGGGGTAGAGTCATTACTGCTCTGCTCAAGATGCAAATGATCGCTGATTCATGACGTTTGGTTTCTTTTGAGCATGTTCAAAACAAACGCCAAGTTCCGCGTTTGCAATTTTTGGGGAAATGTTCTGGCGTTTGCTGGCGACCAAGTGCATTTTCTGGTCGCCGTACCAGGGGCATTTCTCTTAACTCGTGTCATGGATTTCAAAATTTTAGGCGATGTCATTTAGTGAGCAACTTCAAAATTCCCTGTTCTACAAAAAGTTAGTGGGTCCGTTTTCTTCCCCAAAGGCCTTCTTCTGCCTTAACGATATGGACCCTCCTGTTTTAACTTTATTCTAACGAAGACGTATTTTAACGACGAAGGGGTTGATAATATACCTATAATTTACACCACAGCTATTTTTTAAAGAACGTTAAAGTCAGTAGTTTGATATAATTTAATCTCTATAAACCAGGGAGGTAGAATGAAAGTGTGTAGAACCTCCATCACGTCTTATTTTAACTTAAATATAGCGCTTTATAAAACGTCTATAGCTTTAATGTATAAAACACATCTATAAGAAACTATGTGCAGGGTTTTGTGTTTCTGGTATAATTCTTAAATTAGGTCTGAGAATGGTTTGTGAAACCGGAGGACCTGGTAGTGTAGAACGGAGGACCTGGTAGTGTAGAACGGAGGACCTGATGGTGGGACATAACTCTAGCAGTAATATATTCTATTGGAACATAACTCTGGCAGTATTAAATTATATTGGAACATAGCTCTTTTTTGTTTTTAAAAACACTAAAAGAAAATTAATTTCTCATGCAGATGCCAGTTAAGACTTTGCGGGAATTGTCGATGGTACTTTTCTTGATAAATTCCAGGTAGACGGTAAAATCTCCAGATATGTTACCACGGTCGCAAGACTTTGAAATGGCTATGGCAAGTGATTCTTCACGAGAGTGTGGGATAGATTTAAGAATTTAGGGGAGAGGTTACGTCTCCACATAAGCACTGATGGTATCCACCATATGCATTAATTGGTCCGTCAGCAGGTCGACAAACCTGAAAATATAGTCCACCTAATGTTTTTTGATGGATTATATATCTTCAGTACGTGTAGATTAATAGAAGTACACTACACGCAAAACAAAAATCTACAAGATGAACCCGCGGACAAGACAGAAAACAGATATTGCAAAACAAATAAAAAATAAGCAAATATCAAATCAGATGATGTCACCGTGGCACCCTTGGGGTACCGGCATCCCAACTACGGTCAACTACTGTAGGCGTATAAACGTCAATCAACCAGAAGCATTAATTATATCTAATAGAACCATGGACTTCTGTGTAATTCATAGAACTATATAACTCCCTGAAAGGCCTCCTGTGTATTCCATAGAACTATGTTCCCCTGTGTATCCCATAGAAGTATAGTCCCCTGTGTATCCCATAGAACTATGGAACCCTGTGTATTCCATAGAACTGTGGCCTATGGCAATGTCTTAAGCTCGAGACCATTTGAAATAACGTCACGCCAACATCAACGAATAAGGTCACATCTGCATTTTAAATACATACATATTAAAATGTCTCGCACTCGACCATTACACTACATATAACACATAGTAACATTGTGAATAGAGGGCGTGCTAATCACAAGCAGACGACACAAAATAACGTGAAATCTATATTTGATTCAAGAACTACCTGGTGACCCTGGTGTCCTATATCTAATTTTAAACTATTAATATACTGACTCAAGTGCCAATTGCTAATAAGACATGATAATACATTTATTGTGTACAGTACTGATAACCTTAGACAAGCTGTATATATACTGAGCGCCATAGAAAACGCATCACTTAGTTTTTCGTATAACAAAATGATCCTGTAAACATATCTTTTTTATTTTGCTTCTTATTGTGAAAAATATTCAAATGGGGACACATCAATAACAACACATTTGTAACTGTTGACAATTACGTCTGATATTGATCCCCTAATTGGGGGGTGGGGGCAGCGTTAGTCGTTCGGATGAGACGAAAAACGTAGGTACACGTTAGCATGCATGCACAAGAACCTGTTAGTACAGCATTGAGTAGGACTTTGAACTCCATTTCATTTAGTAACAGTTGTAATATCTCTATATGTTAGTCCCAAATATCCTACTGGTTTATATCTATATATTAGCCTCAAATACCCCTGGTTTATATCTATATATTAGCCTCAAATACCCCTGGTTTATATCTATATGTTAGTCCCAAATATCCTACTGGTTTTTATCTATATGTTAGTCCCAAATACCCCTGGTTTATCTCTATATGTTAGTCCCAAATAACCTGGTTTAAGTTGAGTGGATGTTAAACCTCATCTGTACTCTTGTATCGAATTCCAACTGTGCACATATTACTTTGCTTTGTCGTCCCACCCGAACGACTATACACTGTTCTGTGCTGTTGGCCGTGGAAATTCATCATTAAGATATTTTTTAGGCCTCCCCCCCCCTTGTTAATGATACCTGGCAAGGAACAAAGTCTCAATTATCCAGTTTATTGTTATATTTGTTAATCTTTTAATCTCGATCATATGATAGTTGATTTTGGGTTTGTTATGGGAAAATATGACATTGACACCAATACGATAATAAAAGTTGATTTTCTGAGAAACTGTAGAACGTTTACTGACCTTGACCCCAATACAATAATAAAAGTTGAATTTCCGCGTGTACGTATGTGTTAGTAATCTGGAGACGATGATGACATCATACATAGTCAATTGTTTTATTACCTCAACAGGGACCTGACTCACAATATTTGTGATTTCTGTATATTTCTGTATCGTATGTTTGTCTTCTGTGTGCACCCCACCCCCTTCCTTGCCCTGTCGGGCATTCTGTATATTATATCGTGTCTGTATGTTTGTTTTCTGTGTTACCCCCTCCCTTCCCTGCCCTGTCTGGCATTCTGTATATTGTATCGTGTCCGTATGATTGTCTTCTATGTGCCCCCCCCCCCCACCAACATGCACATACTTTTAAATATGGGGTTGGTTAAATAAAAGTAAACCATTAGAATAAAAAAATATATTTTATTATCATTTATACAATATTATATATTTAATGGCAGACTTTTACAATCGATACCACTACATCTAGATAAATCAAACAGTTCCTGTTTTAAAATGGCTAATAATTGTTGATCAGCTGTATTTACTATATTATCAAACTCATGGGGATCTTTATCAGGGTCATATACTTCTACAAAATTCTGAAAAACAAAAACAAATGGAATGACTAATAGAACTAGAGACAGTTTTATTTATGTTTGAAATTCGACAGCTTGGCATGATAGTAGGTAGCCATGGGGGTGGGAGCGTAGCTTGGTGTATTTTACATACAGGGTAGAATTACCCATCGTAGAGTAGAGATATATTTAAAATAATAGGCTGCTTTAGATTAATAATTGATAGGCCTACTTACAGAGTAGAGAGAGATATTTATAATAATAGCCTGCTATAGGAGGATGGCGGATAGGCCTACCTTGGTTAGTAAATAAACTTACTAGTAAATCTTCTAATTGACAGTATTTTTATAATTTTTCCCCTGTCCAATAACTCTGAGATAGGAGTAGGTATTATTCCACGAATCTTGACATTCACAATTAGAATGACATACCTGTAATTATAGTATACACCGATCAATCGTGGTGTCCGGGCGTACTACTCTGAAACTTTAAACAAAATACTATATCCTGATGAAAACCATAGAAATCTCTGGTAGATATATTACTTGTCACAGTCTTACCTCAATTTTTATAAAGGTGTAAAAATATAAACAATATGTTGTCAAATAAGGTGTCGCGAACAAATGCTGGTTTCTTGAATGGGATCGCAACCAACAAAATGATGGCAACCGCTGCTATAGACGAAGATGGATAGCAGGAAACAACTGAAAAATAAAACTTATTAAAAAGATGACTTACCATCATGCCTTGATTATAAAGTTGTGGACATCCTGGATTATCAACCAAATGTTCGACCAGAAAGTTCTCCATGGTGACGACGTCTGTACTAGAATCAGACATCAATATGGGAACCATAGAAACACCATCCATCTGTGATGGTACAGATTGTCCGGATAGTTCCACGATCGTTGGTTCTAGGTCGATATTCATCACTGGTGCCTGAAATAACAAAATAAATATAACTTTACTGGAGAGCTTAAGTCTACAAGGGGGAGAGTTTAACGTACGCGCGACACAAACTAGGTCATAGGGTTGAATTCATTTCAATAATTTACTTACGTGAAAGGTCTTTAGAAGTGGGAGCAAAACGGATGATCCTAGAGGTTGGACAGACATCTCCGCAACTTGTCAACTGACCATCAGCATACACTACCCTATACACGACACCCATCATAACTATATACTTACACTACTGACTTGTCTACTGACCATCAGCATACACTACCCTATACACGACACCCATCATAACTATATACTTACACTACTGACTTATCTACTAACCAACATCATACACTACCATATACACGACACCCACCATAACTATATACTTACACTACTGACTTGTCCTGGTTTTATACCCGGCCCACTGATCATCAGCGGTACTCTGACGTCAAACTCATACATCTGTCGTTTATCATACGGCATGGAAAACTGACCTGTAAAATTGAAGACAAAACTATAACCTGAAAATTTAACAGAAAACTATCTTCGAATCTCATCTGGTGGCAATTCCCCCCATGGTTACCATCTACAAGGCAGCCCCCCCCCCCCAAGGTTCAACTCCTTGTTGTTCGATCCTGGTGTTGGATATCAGCGTTGGCCTAGAAAGTTCATGGGTATTTTCCAGAGTGGTTCCCCCTTGTCACAGATGTAGGATGGGGGTCTGGCAAGGGATAATATATAGTCCTTCAGATGGGACGAAAAACCGAGGTTCCATGTATACAAATTTATGTACATGTTAAAGAACCCTTGACAGTTTGAGTTGGAAATAAGATTAGCTTACACTATTCTGGAGCAATTTCCCTCATAACACAACGTATTGCTTATAAACACGCAATGTATGTATTTGAACTATTCTAACTAACCTCCAATATTCCATATACTGTGTATTTACACGCTTCGAAGGCAGCAAATTTAAAACTGAAACTGGTTTGGTTTCTGGTTTGGCTACCAAAATGACCCAGTCGTTGCCGGTGTTAATTGGTACTATGATACATTTAAACGTCGAAAATATCTTCTGAAAATATTTTTAAAAAAAGTATTATGGTATCGTGCAGAGAGCCTTTGTTGTAACACATAAATATTATGTTATGGTAAAAAGCACAGTTGTAATCAAGTGTTCGTAACATTAGATAAATATATGGAGAGGCCATAACAGGTTACTATCTTATGCATTCTGGCATAGACAGGGACTCCTCTATCTCTAACGGAGTGGTCCATGAAGAATATCGAGTAAGATTAGGCGGATTATCATCGCGGTAATCAATCAAACAGCCCGGACAAAGTTTACTTCTCGCATACAGATTACTCATAGGACATTAGACGGAGATATCGTGTATCGTTATGGACCTTTCCACATCAGTTGATATGCGCATGACTTGTTCAGGTCATTGGAGGGGGGGGGGGTATGTTTCATATTTTATAATAGAGAAGGCAGGTCTAAGCGTGTATTCCATAGAACTGTGCCCCGTTTGTATTTAATAGAATTATGGCCCCCTGTGTATCTGGCCGATGAATTTCATCAAGATATCTGAGGCGTGTCCCCCCCCCCCCCTTGTTAATGATACCTGACAAGGAACAAAGTCTCGATTATCCACGTTATTGTTATATTTGTTAATCTTTTAATCTCGATCATCTGATAGTTGATTGTGGGCGTGTCTTGTGGGCGTGTCTAAGATGTAAAGTCTTGTTATTATAACGATTCGTCTTCATCAATCACCTCTTTAGATAGATGTCTTCACTTTCAAGACTAACCTGATTGATTGGGGTTGGGGTGTGTGTGTGTGTGTGTGTGTGGGGGGGGTATGTCGACCTTTCAACTTAAATATCTTTTATTTTATCGTCAGTAGATTTTAATAGTATCTCCCGTTAATAGCGCGTGTTACTCACAAGCAAACGACCCAAAATATCCTAAAACATGAATATTCTAAATATAAATCTAGCGTAATGTGGCAATTGTTTATGTTCAGGGGTGGATTCAGGAGTGGGGGAAGGGTGCGGGGTGTTTTGTCCTTTATCATCCGATGGTGGGGGTGGGGTGGTCATTCAAAGCGCTAAATAATGATATAGACATTTGTGATATCACATTCAATGCTTTGCACCTATTAATTCATAATAAAAATTGACGTCAAACGGGGTGTAAAGCCTAGTGTATGTATGTCTACGGTGATGGCATCATGCAAAAATTCCTGGACCCTGTATAGAATTTCAATCAAATGTTATCTTGCCGTGAAAATACAAAGGGGCTTCTGGTATCCAATATTTAAGACACAATCAAACTTTAAACTCCGCACAGAAATCGCGTGCCTGAATGCAATTTGAACGTCAGACTCAGAGAAAAAAAAAGCTAGCTACCATTTAATATTCGTACATTAGTTACGTACGGCTAGAATGCTGTCGAGCGTCATTTGTAATGCATCGACTCAATGAAGGAGGCTAAATATATCCAACAAGGGATAGTCAGCGACCTAGACTCGACTAACCAGACGCCAAGACTTCCATTCAATTTTCACTCTTCGCGTACTTCGCCGAACTTAACTGATACGAAATTTCAGTACAAACAAAAACAACTGAATGTAAATCAGTTTATATACATTCATATAACATAATCATATGCGTTACGACTACTTTGTGTCCATTTTTAGGTGCCAAAGATAGCGATTTAGCTCTTTTCAGTGCCGGCCGGTTTCATTACCCCAGTTGGAGCAGAATAGTAGGACGTTAAACTCCATTTCATTTCCTTTAAGAATGCCATTTGTTTTTATTTTTTTAATTACCATTTTTAGACGGATTAATAATATGATATATCGTCTATAATGTATGATATATTGTATATAATTTATGATATATCGTACATAATTTATGATATATTGCAATTGCCTCACTCTACAACTGTTATATATTTTATGCGGTGGGGTAAACGTTATTGACACCAAAGGCTAAGTCAGATGAGCCCATTGACTTACCGCACGACACTTGTTGCAAAACGCTCCGCCCCAAAAGCTAATGTACATTACCACATGACTAACATAAAATGTATCTGAAAACCATCAACATATTCCAACGAATCATAAATGGTCACTCCCAAGCATTTGCAGTGACGAAGTGCCCTACCACGCGGAACGTACAAACTGTAAATCGGACCGTTCTCATCAGTAACTGACTAACCGCGGTCACTGTAACTCTTTATAGCCAGAACGAACGCATCGCCTGGTGACCTGATGATTATGATCACGAACCCTTAACAGACAAATTCAATTCTGATCCCGACTATAGGACGTATACTCGTCTTTTTAGCTGCTCACTGACTATTAAATTACCTTATACAGAACATTTAAGACATGTCACATAACAGAATTATGTAAATCACAGGTTACTGAGATGTTTATTTCTGGTCAAGTGTCGATGCAGATTCTCTCTTCGCTATTAGGGAATGAAAAACATTTCAAATTATCTGAAGTTCAGCGTCACCAGCTCGCCCCCACATTACCCCCTGATACGTATAACATTGTTCGTACTCGTCTCTTACGATGATGTCGATTTGGTAACGCCCCCACCCCACCACTCCTTACTGATATAACTCAACGCACAGCATAATGAAATTAAGTTCACCGTGCTCACAGAACGAGACTCCCCTTTCTAGATGTTATTTATTATCGGGAGAAACAACAAAGCGCTCCAAACTTCAGTTTATAGGACACAAGCCACAACTTAATAACAAACCCAACCAAGACCAAAAAAGCCACCATCGCCACACTCACCTCAATATTTGTGATCGGAATCTTAAATACCTTTTTTTCAACATTTAACCAAAAAACTGCTACTCAACACCACAAAGTTAAAAAAAACGATCATCACCCATCCACGTCAGCATATGATTCCATGGTAGTTCATCCTACCAAATCAGATATTAATAGTTTTTCTAATAATATTATGTATTACAAATGATGATGTTGAGTGGTTACTTACAATGATTTAAAGTAGCTAAGTCTCTTACTTAGTATCATCCAAAATCTTACGGAAGCTATGACGACCGAGACTCTCTTACAATGGAATCGCTCAGCGTATTCTGTTTTCCTTATCTATATTTAACCATTATAGCGAGGACTGTCGACGGTTTATCTAACGTTACCTAATTATGCACCTTTAAGTAGAATGAAGTAGTTGCGTGTGTTCAAGTTTAAAGACTTGTTTTTAATCTGTTGACTGAGTTTAAATACTGGTTTTTAATCTGTTGACTGAGTTTGAATATGTTAGGTATATTTGATAAACATATTTTTGCAGCCTACCTGCTAATATTATAGGTGTGTAGATGTATGTAGGCTAGCTTATTAGCAAAATAAAATGTTCTGCTCCGACTGAGCCAATGTGCTATGAGGGGCATTTTGCCCGGGTAGCGGCACTATGGCCTACTCTCATGTCCGATTCCAAATATAAAGGGATCTTTTACGTGCACACAAATGTATACACGGAACCTCGGTTTTACATACCAACCGAACGACTAGAGAGCTGTTCTTGTCCTTCACAACTGATAAGGGGGGACCACTGTCTCGGCCAATGCAGGGAACGAACACGTGACCTCCACACATTGAAACAGTCCGATGTGTCGTAATAAATTATTAATAGAGATCGAATTGTATTATCTAACACTGGGCGTATAATATTGATTGTAAACTTATTAGCTTGAAATTGTTTATTAGGGACGCACCAGAAACACCAATTTTCTGACCCCTTGCTACCTTTCCCTATTTTTTATGATTCTTAAGTATATTTACACAGACATGAAATAATATAGTTGTATGTACAGTCTTCTCAAATAACCTATATATAATATTACTATATATACGTAATTTATTATATTTGCATATATAAAGCACATTGTGTTTATAATGATAGTTGGATGATATGATTATGTCAAGGTGTATAGTATAGATATATTTGTGCACAGCAATGTGTCCTATTATTATTCCATGTGGTATGGTGTTATTGCATAGTACAGATTGTGTGCAATAACTTGATCTACGGCTTCCACGACTTCTAAACGCCCCTGATGTTGGATCTGAAGGGGTTGAATCATTAACACAAAAAATAATAGCAAACTATGTACAAGGTAACCTTGTATAGAGCCATGTGCAAATAAAACCATTTTAAACAAATATACTTGACATAGTTACATACCCTGAGACAAGTTTGTGTCTTATAGTTTATATCTTGTAATATAAGGGTATAATACAACCCACAAGAAAAGAACAAGATCAAGTGATTTTGTTAGAGGTAGTAAACTCCTGAAATCAGTCCTAATTGCTCACCTACATAGTCCATTTGATCTCAATAGCCAGTAATATAACTGACTACGTGTAACACAAATAGTCTATTTGATCTCAATATAATGAAATGAAATGAAATGAAATGGGGTTTAACGGCCAACTGTTCTAATGAACTGGGCTAATGAAGACTGGCATACGCCAACTGCCAAGGGATCTTTTACATGCAAGCCAATGTGCACAATATACCCACACTTACACATTGAAACAGTGTGACGTGTCGAAAGAAACTATTAATACAGAACTGTTTTCATAACGTGATCAAATTGCAATTATCTAACACAGGGCGTATAACATGGATTTCAAACGTATTAGACTGAAAATTGTTTATTAGGGACGACGGCAAAATTCACCAGAATCACAAGTTTTCGCACCCCTTGCTACCTTTCCCCATTCTTTACATTTACATAGACATAAAATAATTTAGTTATATGTATAGTCTTAAATAACGTGTATAATATCACTGTATACACAAAATAATGTAGTTGTATGTATAGTCTTCTCCTGTTATTATTCCATGAGGTGTGGTGTTATTGCATAGTACAGATTGTGTGTAATAGCTTGATCTACCAATTAGAGCGTAACTAAGTTCATTTTTAAGAATATCCCGCTTGCGTATGATTTTATTGGGAGCCACGGGGGGTACAGAGAGTAGGGTACTGACTCACTAACTAAGAAGTCCCCGGTTCGATCCTCGTGTTGGCCAAGCGGGTTGATTTGGAGTTTTAGGCCTAGGTTTCTCAGATGGGATGAAAACCGAGCTCGTTGGCGTGCAGGTAAATTAACCTTGATAGTTATTCAATTGCCCTTATAGCACATTAAATGGTATATGTCCTGTTTCATTAGGCTGAGGGGGCCGTTGGGTGGCTGAATAGTTTGTGTCATGATTTCAGTTTTAAATTAATAACTGGGTCATTCCATATCAATTGGACCAATGGTGGGAACATGACCCCTCCAAAAAACTTACCAAAGAATATATGTTATAGTATATGGCCTTAAACTACCAAATCGGAAATTCTACCGCTCTAGGTCAACAACTTGCTGAGACTTGGTCATTTGAAATTAGGGTGCAGTTTTCGGGTCGGGTGCTTTAAACTCACATTCTAATAGGAATAGAACTATCTAACTTTGTAATCAAAGACAACAGTTGGGGTAGATTACATATTTAGCATCACAGTCAATGTGCGATGCATATCTTTTGTGCCACCAGGTAGCAAAATGTTGAATAAATGATCTATTCACTTTTATTTTCATGATTTCAACATGGAATGACCCAACTTGTCTCTGTCCTATGTTGTTATTCTTTAAGGGGGGTTATGTCTCTTTAAGGGAGGGTATATCTCTTTAAGAGAGGGTATGTCTATTTAAGGAAGGGTATGTTTCTTTAAGGGAGGGTAAGTCTCTTTTTAAGTGAGGGTAAGTCTCTTTAAGGAAGGTTATGTCTCTTTAATTGACAGGATGTCTCTTTAAAATTTCATATTCTTTATGGTCGAACAATCATTTAACCAGCGAGAAAAGCGACTCGCATATTCTATTATAATAATTATGTGCTGTAAAAGATTTATTAATACTGAGATTTAAATGTCCCTGGCTTATCTTTTGTGCATTTATTTGTCTTTATCTTGTCTTTAAAATGTCCTATTCTTTCTGGTTGAACAATCAGTGAGATGTGCTTTAAAGGATTTATTAATTGTGAGATATTAAAGAAGTTTGTTTACTATAACCAGATGGCATATAATAGGGAGGCTACATGTGATAATATGTACCAATAACACCGAGATTGTATACCCCGGTAACTTTCAAAGCCATACAAGGGTGGGATGTTTGTTGTTTTTCTTGATATCAGATAAATATGTCCTTGGTTTATCTTTTTGTGAATTTATGTAACAAAACACCTCAACCTATTTCTATTCTTAGTGAATTTTCTACGTATATAAAATGAAGTGATACAGAACGAGGTCATACTCAATTACAACATCCTGTTTTATGTGAGAAAAACTGAACCCTGTTATTGTAATTCTATACGGTGATAAAGCGATTTCTACCCGGATGGAAAATACCCAATGGGACAACATGACCTAACAGGTTTATGACTGTAACTGATAAAGCCTGCTAGAATTATGTCATTTTGTATGATTAAAATGGCATTTCCAGCGTAAATCGAAACCAAAAATTGTTAAATTTTATGGTGGAAATTCAATCTGATTAAAACACAGATCCTATTTCGTTTCGTTTTTATAGTTCAAAATTTCGTTTTTACTTGTCTTTACTACACTTGGATCTGGAAGAGTTATTATTTAACCCGTGTTCTGCTTGCAATTCGGGGTCAGCCAATCAAATGGTCTGTCGAATCGAGTGTTTGACGTTATCGGGTCAAATGTCGCGTGCTTGGTACCTGACGACATAGAACGTGAACTCCCACTATAACGTGTTAGATCTTGATGTAGTGTAGGGAGAACGCTAGATCGGAGACGGTCCTACGCATTTTAGCACATATGACGTCATATATAGATTGTGGGTTAGGGTTAGGGTAAGGGCTAGGACCTGTAGATTTGGTCAAAGTCCCGAGATGTAAACAGGGCTAGCCCTAACCCTAACCCATGATCAAGCCTAACCCTTACCCTAACACACAATTCACATATGACGTCACAATTTGCGTAGGACCGTCTCCGATCTAGCGTTCTCCGTAGTGTAGGCCATCGAAAGTATAAAAAACGAAACGAAATATAGATGTGTATTTTGATCTGATTGGTGGAAATTTTTCAAGGACCACCCTAATATTACTAAGAAAGAACACAGTTGTTTGGCGACCCTTACTAATATCTTGGAAGATTATTTGGTTTTCATTTCGAGGTTAATCAAGATATTCCTTTTAGTGCAATATTTTAAATAAATTATTAGAGCGACACATTCTCGTTCTGATTATATATAATAAAATAGGTTGCCAGGCAACGAAACATACGCCCACCAGCAGCTAAATCGTCCGGGAAGTCAACAAGAGTTGTCGCATATTAAGTAATTATCAAAAATCATTAGAATTTGTTTGTTTTTTTATAAAGTTCTGGCCCATGCTAATGTCTAGTATACGAAACATTTAATATTATGGATTTAGCTGTACAATTATCAAAATTCATTGAAAATCAATATATTTGTTGGTCTCAAGACCTTAAACTCTGTTTCAAGTTTCATCAAAATAAAATTAAAATTGTGACCTCTACAGGTCCACTTGATATACAATATTGTTACACTATTCGCGTACAAGACTACAAGCAGCGGCCATTTTGTCCAGTTATTTTGGTCCGATTTTCACGAAATTCAAACTCAACCTTCATTACGGTGTAACAGTGACATAATCAAATGTTTTTTTTTAAATTGGATAATAATTGCGACCTCCAGGGGGACCACAAGCAATAAAAAGCGATTTTTCGGACAATCAGGGGCCATAATTCAGGAAGTTACAATACTTACAATCCGATATGCGCAAATATCAAAAGAACTAAGATCTTTGGGTTATAAACATACATGTCAAGTTTCATCAAAATCGGTTCAAAGTTGTGACCTCTATAATATCCACAAGCTAAAAAAGGCGATTTTTCGTACAATCAGGGGCCATAATTCAGGATGTTACGATCCGATATGCGCAAATATCGAAAGGAACCAAGATCTTTGAGTTATAGACATGCGTTTCAAGTTTCATCAAATTCGGTTCAAAATTGTGACCTCTACAGTGTTCACAACCTTGACATACCATATTTTTACACTTTTCACGTACAAACGGCGGACATTTTGTCCGTCAATTTTAGTCCGATTTTCACGAAATTCGAACACAACCTTCTTTACGGTGTAACGGTGATATAATCAGACGGTTTTTTAAATCAGATAATAATTTTGGCCTCAAGAAGGACCACAAGCTAAAAAAGGCGATTTTTCGTACAATCAGGGGCCATAAATCAGGAAGTTATGATCCGATATGCGCAAATATCGAAAGGAACCAAGATCTTTGAGTTATAAACATGCATTTCACGTTTCATCAAAATCGGTTCAATATTGTGACCTCTACAGTGTTCACAAGCTAAAAACGTGATTTTTCGTACAATCAGGGGGTATAATCCATGAAGTTACAGTCCGATTCATACCAATATCGAAAGGAACCGAGATCTCGGGGTGATAAACCTATATTTCAGAGAGAGAAATGGGGACACAAACTAGGTCATATCTGGACTACCATTTGGTTCAATAATTTGCTTGCGCGTATAGGGGTCTATAACAGTCGGAGGGAACCGGAAGTCCCGGAGAAAACCCAGGAGACTAGACAGGCGACCCTATCCCTTGTCACGTACAAACTGAGAATCGAAATCACGCTAGTTGACTCAATGACGACCTTATTTTGCAGCGCCCGCACGGTAACCATTCAGCCATCCAACCCCCTCTGTACAGAGGAAACATTATAACGGTGTTGACGGACTATACACATAGCCACATTCGTCATCAGAGCCACTTTCGCCTTCAGTTATATATCATAGTCTACCGTGATAGTATTATAAATCTAGGTACACACGTGACCTAAATATAGGTTTAACGTGAAAGGAAAGTAAAAGTAGAATTTCTGAGAAATTGTAACAAGTGTGCTTATGTTGACCTGACGCCATGACGTATAAATGCAGATGTTGTCTGGTTTGATGTTGATTGAAACTAAGCGTTACATATGACCGACTGGGGAAGTAGAAATATCTAAAATACAACTCGTATACAGGTTGTTTACGTATTAACAGTTGTAATTTAATATCACGTGATCTTCGGGCCAGGATAAAGCCCTTTAGATGACACGTGACGTGATCTAGTAGACTAGTATCTGTAAGACTGTGTATTTTACTGTTTGAATTGTTATTTAATGTGCAGAAAATTGGATATACCTGATGTAAGATATTCAAGATTTCAAGTAGCAGGGATAGATAAAACTTTATTAAGTAATCAACTTGGTAAGATTGTAAGTGTGTTGAGAATATGTATGAAGATGTTTTTAATGTGGATAAAGTGCCAGTAGTGTTTGGTGGGAATTATGGTAAACAACATGTAGTTTCAGGTTATACATGGTGTACACGTGTGTATAAACACCAATCATCATCATTACTTGTTGAATTAAACCTGATTGACGTAGAAGATAAAAGTATTACGTCATTTAAAGTTATAAATAAAACAGATGATAGACAATCTGTAGTTAAACAATGTAAAGAGACTGTTGAACCTGGTGGTGCGTTTTACTGTTATACTGATCCTCTTGACTGGAAGACACTCAGTAATCCTGTCAGTGGATTTATTGATCATCATAGAAACTTTACAATTCAAGTAACATTTAAAAAATATAACTGACATTGTACGGGATTAATAGACTACTGTTATTAAGTGGAAATTAAACTCTTATATCAATGGTTCTTTTACGTGCACATAAATCTCTACATATGACCTCGGTTTGTCGTCCTATACGAACGACTATACACTGCTCTGTGCTGTTGGCCGTGGAATTTCATTGAGATATTTTTTAGGCGTCCCCCCTTCCCCTTGTTAATGATACCTGACAAGGAACAAAGTCTCGATTATCGATTTTATTGTTATATTTGTTAATCTTTTAATCTCGATCATCTGATAGTTGATTGTGGGCGTGTCTTGTGGGCGTGTCTAAAATAATAATAATTTATATAACATTTGATATCAAAATAAAGACCTGCAATAAGTGGAGGGGTGGGGTGTATGTCGACCTTTCAACTGACAGTTTGAAGTTGTAAAGTGGGTAACGAAAACCCCACGTGCAAGCCATTTTTTTAATGAGATTTCCATGGAGTTGTTTCCATAAAGAGCTATAATATGGTACATGTCTGTCTTCATCGTCAATAAAGTTTAATATATAACATAGTTATAACTAGAGCGCGTGCTAATCACAAGCAGACAACACAAAATAACATTAAATCTATTTCAGTATGGTGTTTTATTTCAGTCACATCCGGCTTCACATCCATGTTCTATCCTGGTGTTGATATGCTGGTGTGGTTCCCTCTTGTCAGTGATGCAAAACAGGGTGCCTTGTGTGGGAAAACGTATAGTCGTTCGGATGGGACGAAACAACGAGGTTCCCATGTACACACTGATATGTACGTAACAGAACTCTTGGCAGTTGAAATTCGATAAGAGTATAGCACCGCTGTCTATATTTTATTTTATGTCATTTTATATTGTTTAAGTATTTTGTTTGCGTGTAGGGTCACATGTCTTCTGTTTATTTCTCATATTCAATGATGTAAATAAACGTCTTACCTTTCTACACCGACTCGACTAATGGTGTTGATATATATCATATAATTAATATCACACCAACATCTGGGTTGTCCTATACGTCCGTCTCTCATCTGGACTAGACTAATGATGTTGATATATATATAGAGTAGAGATATATTTAAAATAATAACCTGCTATAGACTGATGGCGGATATGCCTACATACAGGATAGAAAGATGTATTTAAGATATTAGCCTGATAGACTAATGGTGGATAGGCCTACATACAGAATAGAGATGAACCTATTATGTCTTGTTCGAGTGATGGGGGGGGGGTATATTAAACAATGTAACGGGACTGTTAAACCCGGTTGGCCAGGCTATTATACTGATCTTATTGACTGGACGAGATTCTGTAATCATGTCAGTGGATTTATTGATCATCATAGAAACGTTACAATTCAAGTAACAATTAATAAAATAACTAATATTGTACGGGATTAATAGGTTACTGTTATTCTGATTAAAACTATTAATTCATGGTCAATGTTCCGTCTAATTTTTATACACCATAATTGAAATGTGGTTGTATATTGTCGACACTCCAGTCCGTCCGATGTCCATCATTCCCTGTGAACGATTGTTCGGTATCTACCACCTATTCTTTATGACGGCAAGTCACGTATTTTTTTGGCACAAATCACTAGAATAAACACACGTAGCTATTGATATCCTGATGAGGGGGGGGGGGGGCAGCGTTTAATTGTTCGGATGAGACGTAAAACTTTAAAGTAGAACTTTGAATTCCTTTTCCATTGGTCACAACCCATATTAGGTTTAGTCCCAATTATCCAGGCGTCTGATGTCTATCATTCGGGACTAACATGGTTCCAGAGACAATGTGAATGTGTCTTTCTGTTTTTTTTTCTTTTTTTACAGTCTTGAATATTTGAGCGTATATATGGGGTAGCCACAGGTTACTTTGACAAAAGACAGATGCTATGATTGTACATAATAAAACATAATAAATGCACGTAACTACCTGTCTTTAACATTACTACGTTAGGTATATTATCTTTAACATTATCTCCCGCTTGGAATGATCATTCCATTGCACGAATTGATGATAAAGGATAAAGCGCACGACCATAATATCTTTTTTGATAAAAAATGTTGTTTTACGATTTATTTTATGTTTGTGAAGAGGCTATCAAGCGGATTCAGGTTGAGGGGAGGGGGGTCAATAATAATGGACTAATGAAAATGCAGTAACAATGTAAGGTGATAAATATGAGAGTAACTAGGTCATTTCGGGGCTAACTTATCCCCCCCCCCCCCCCCGCAATTTGCAGAAGAAAATGAGTTTATTGTGTGAGCGAATTAAATCAAGCCGATATCATGTCTTTCACTGATTGAATCGGTCAAGCGAATATTTACTCCTGATCAGTTTGTATGGTTAAGACCAAACTTGAGCTATTTATAGCACATTTGACAAAAACCAAAAGAGCTCAGATTATACAACTGAAGAAAGGCATTAATAAATACATGGAGACGTTTTATTGTGTAATCATGAATATATATATTATAATCATTGGCAACTCGTCATATATAAACTTGTGGTGGTTAAAGATACAACCTGCTATTTTCCAGGAGAACCGTCGTGGTTAAAGTTACACCATGTCATGGTGGTGGAAAACCGTCGTGGTTTAAGATAAACCGTGTCATGGTGGTCGTGTGGTTATACTACAACCTGGCAGCATCGTGGAAAACCGTCGTGGTTCAAGTTTAAAGTTATCACCCAGGCGCGGATCCAGGGGGAGACCCAGGGGGCCGTGCCCCCCCCCCCTCGTCAGACCCAGTGTGACATAGTTGGCAGCATCGTGGAAAACCATAATAAAACCTTATTATCCCGTAGATCCCTCCACCCGTCCGCAATGCTTGTAAACATTAATAGGCCTGACAACTGCGATGGCGTACGACAGAGCGCAGCTACGTCTTTGAAAACGCAGTGGGGTCGTCATGGGGATTTTACGCTAAAGGTACATGTATCTTATGGCAATGAACCGTAGTGTGATTGTAGTTGAGTGCAACAGGGTGTTTATACTTGGGTCCATTGAAAGTACACGTAGAGTATTTGGGTCCATTTAGAGCGCACTGTTTATTAAACTGGGAATTACAAAAGTTCTCCGTAGGCTGGTTAAAAATGCACTGTATGGTACCATACACTGTTAAAATAGGTACAAGTAAAAACAGTGGTAAGAAGTGTAAACTATAATTTACACCACAGCTACTGGCCTAGAACGTTAAAGTCAGTAGTTTTATATAATTTAATCTCATCATTTTCACCATGATTTCTATAAACCAGGGAGGTAGAATGAAAGTGTGTAGAACCTCCATCACGTCTTATTTTAACTTAAATATAGCGCTTTATAAAACGTCTATAGCTATAATGTATGAAACACATCTAAAAGAAACTATGTGCAGAGTTTTGTATTTCTGGTATAATTCTTAAATTAGGTCTGAGAATGGTTTGTGAAACCGGAGGACCTGGTAGTGTAGAACGGAGGAACTGGTAGTGTAGAACGGAGGACCTGATGGTGGGACATAACTCTAGCAGTAATATATTCTATTGGAACATAACTCTGGCAGTATTTAATAGCTCTTTTTTGTTTTTAAAAACACTAAAAGAAAATTAATTTCTCATGCAGATGCCAGTTAAGACTTTGCGGGAATTGTCGATGGTACTTTTCTTGATAAATTCCAGGTAGACGGTAAAATCTCCAGATATGTTACCACGGTCGCAAGACTTTGAAATGGCTATGGCAAGTGATTCTTCACGAGAGTGTGGGATAGATTTAAGAATTTAGGGAAGAGGTTACGTCTCCACATAAGCACTGATGGTATCCACCATATGCATTAATTGGTCCGTCAGCAGGTCGACAAACCTGAAAATATAGCCCACCTAATGTTTTTTGATGGATTATATATCTTCAGTACGTGTAGATTAATAGAAGTACACTACACGCAAAACAAAAATCTACAAGATGAACCTGCGGACATGACAGAAAAAAGATATTGCAAAACAAATAAAAATAAACAAATATCAAATCAGATGATGTCACCGTGGCACCCTTGGGGTACCGGCATCCCAACTACGGTCAACTACTGTAGGCGTATAAATGTCGATGTTATATTGGACATAGGCGTAAACTCAAACATGAATGCATATATGTACATCAATATCGAGTTCTTGTGGCAAATCTTAGATTATGGATGTTTCCACGTCAATTGTTCAAGTGAGAGACACCATGACGGATAAATGTAGATGTTGTCTAGTTAATAGATAAATTTACATTGATTGAAACAAAACGTTAAATATGACTGACCAGGGAAGAAGAAATATATCCAATATCCCTTGTATACAGTTTACGTATTGTACATGGTTTGTTTACATATTAAAATACTCTCTTTAAAACAAACGAGTTGTGTGTACGTATGTCTACGTCATCTGGAGACGATGATGTCATCATACATAGTCAATTGTTTTATTACCTCAACAAGGACCTGACTCACAATATTTATGATTTCTGTATGTTGTATCGTGTCCGTATGTTTGTCTTCTGTGTGTCCCCCCCCCTTTCCCTGCCCTGTCTGGCATTCTGTATATTGTATCGTGTCCGTATATTTGTTTTCTGTGTACCCCCCCCTCCCTGCACTTACTTTTAAATATAGGGTTGTTTAAATAAAAGTAAACCATTAGAATAAATAAATATATTTTATTATTATTTATACAATATTATATATTTAATGGCGGACTTTTACAATCGACACCACTACATCTAGATAAATCAAAGAGTTCCTGTTTTAAAATGGCTATTAATTGTTGATCAGTTGTATTTACTATATTATAAAACTCATAGGGATCTTTATCAAGGTGATATACTTCTACAAAATTCTAAAAAACAAAAATAAATCGTATAACTAACAGAAATAGACACAGTTTCTTTTGTGTTGGAAATTCGACAGGTTGACATGATAGTAGCCTTCCACGTGGGGTGGGGGTGGGGCGTGGCTTGGTGTATTTTACATACAGGGTAGGATTACTCATCGTAGAGTAGAGATGTATTGGGAATAATAACCTGCTATAGACTAATGGTGGATAGGCCTACTTACAGAGTAGAGAGATGTATTTAGAATAATAACTTGCTATAGGAGGATAGTGGATAGGCCTACCTGGGTTAGTAAATAAACTTAATAGTAAATCTGTCAATTCCAATAACTCTGAGACAGGAGTAGGTATTATTCCACGAATCTTGACATTCACAATGAGAATGACACACCTGTAATTATAGTATACACTGATCAATCGTGGTGTCCGGGTGTACTACTCTGAAACTTTAAACAAAACTGATCATCAGCGGTACTCTGACGTCAAACTCATACAACTGTCGTTTATCATACGGCATGGAAAACTGACCTGTAAAATTGAAGACAAAACTACCCATGAACAACTGTGACTCCCTCAGTTGTTTCATCTGGTGGATATCCCCGTAAGGATACCATCTACAGAGCCCGAAGTTCAACTCGCCCGTGTTCGATCCTGGTGTTGGATATCATCGGGATTTTTAGGTGTGGTCCTCCCCCTAGGATGGGACGAAATTTGTGTGCAGGTAAAAGCGCCCTTGAAAGTTTGAGTTCGAAATAAGAGTAGCCCTTAGCGCCACTGTCCGGGCAAATTTACCTCATAGCACAATGCATGACGTATACTGGTCTTCATTAACCTTGTAAGAGAAAAACATTCATTCTCTTACAACAAAACCAATCATCAAGCAAGGAACATCACAACGACGTGTTGTAGGTCTGAAGACCGGGGTAACGACCCTTACAACAAAACCAATCATCAAGCAAGGAACAACACAACGGCGTGTTGTAGATCTGAAGACCGGGGTAACGAACTGTAAGTCACAGAGCAACTTCCAGATTAACGCGTTTGTTTTTGTATGTGATATAATTGGTAAATGTGTGTGTGGGTGGGTGGGGATCTTCACCAAGCAGTGAAGGGGGTCTGCACGACACACAAACAATTACACAAGACAAACGTATATTCATAAATCCCAAATAACAAACGTATATATCAGTTCAAGTGAATGGATTCTGGATCTAGAGGTACGCCTTCATTGTTCTGTACAGTCCAGGGACTGTAGGGATATAGACATATGTTTATAAAAGAAAATTACCCAGATGAAAACCGTTATCCGAACTAAAGATGAAGTAAGTATTATCTATCATATTTTTAGCTTTAACTGTATTATATACTTCTTCTACAATCAACAGATAGTAACGTTCGCCATCTGTAATATAAGCATATCATCAACAGATAGTAACGTTCGCCATCTGTAATATAAACATATCATCAACAGACAGTAACGTTCTCCATCTGTAATATAAACATATCAACAGATAGTAACGTTCGCCACTGTATCACCAACTGTATTTACACTTCTTCTACCATATCATCAATGAGTTTAACGAAATGAAATGAAATTAGTTTTAATTTCCTACAGAGCTAATGAACTGTGCTGTGGGTGAAATTTTGCCAGGACAACGGCGCTACAGCCTACTCTTATTTTGAATTCCAGCTGTCAAGGGTAGGCGATAGTTCTATTACGCACACGAACGACTAGAAACATTGAAACGGGTATGTTTTGAGATGTTGTTTAAACAACAGCAAGTATAAACCCTGTTAACGTCGTTGATAATTATGTCCATATTGTTTTGAGATGTTGTTTAAAGAACAGCAAGTAATCCTGTTAACGTTGATCATAATTATGTCCATATTGTTTTATTTATTTAATATATTTACCTGGGTGATAATTAATTCCATATTAGTTTATTTATTTAATGATTTTACCTATTTCTAAAGATATCATCTGCAAGTATAACTGTATCATTCGGGATCGGTGTAATGGATTGTCCTATCAACCAATGTTTACCCTAGAAATATATTAATACAAATTAAATAAGTCCTCACAATAATAACCCTGGAAATATTAATACAAATTAAATAAGTCCTCACAATATTTACCCTAGAAATATATTAATACCAATTAGATTAGTTTTAGAAGAATAAAGAAGTTAGTGTTTTGTCCCGGTAAAACTTCTCACGCTGCATGACGTATACCCGTCTTCATTAGTTCGCGAGGAGGATGTGAAACCCTATTTCATTCATTCATTCATTGACGTCACACTGCAGGGATTGGAATTCATTCATTTTAAACTGTATCAAAAAATAACAATTAAAGGGAGAGGTGTTTGATATAGGTTATACCTATTCTACGATCCCTATTCTGATACATGTTTGTTATAACTACCGTCTCTAGGGACAACCATACCAGTAAAGTTATCAGCATATTGTGGTGCCTGTGTAAAAGATTCATGACAGGCTGGAGTTGATAACATCATAAAGAATGGATCACCATCAGTTGATTGCTGATTTAACTGGCGATATTATGGAGTTGTCTTGTATATCCGTCATTCATCTTGATGCGAAATACTCTGTATTAATAAAAAAAAAAACAAGTACGAACAATCCAAACCATTAGTCAAAATTCGAAGTCCAGTAAAAACGGTCGAGGCAAAATAGTGTAATCAGCAGATGGACTGGTCACCGTGTACAAAATACACGACAAACAGTGATAACAGGTGTCCGGAAGAGTAAGCTTACCTGGCCAGGCGCCACACCCGCCATCGCTGCATCCAAACTATTAGACGAAATCTCAATGAAATAGCATGATTGGCCAATGGACTATCGGTGTACAAAATACACGTGATGAACAGTGTTAACGATGTAATAGACAGACATAATTAGGAAGATAATATTTTACGAGTCAATAAAATATATCTTGAATAATAGCCGAGAGAGACATGTTATATTTACCAATCAAGTCAATATGACGTCCATAAAACTTTTTAAAGGTTTTAATGAGTTTAGTGCGCAAGTATCCCTGTAGTTGAAGCGTAGATGACAAATGCCTCGATCTATTTAAAAAATCAGAATAAAAGGAACAAGCTCTCGTGTAACGTATTAGCTGAGACACGAACACTCCATAAGCTGGTGATATTGGAATGTTACTACTAATAAATGGAAAGTTAACGATCGGAAAGTCAAAGTCATCACGTTTATCGTACAATTTAACACTAAGTTTATGGCAATTGTCAAAATCGAGACGCAGATCCAAGTAGGAAGCGTGATTGTCACTGTCAGTCATACTCCGCGCAGCGTTTCGTTTGATTATAGGTAATCTCACTACACACTGCTATTCTGAGTGGATATTGTTGTGTTAAATTTTGATTAGTCAGTAGTCCGACTACCAACCTATCACTACCTACCATACAAACGCTTTACATTTAAAACGAGTGCCAGTATTGGACCAAATATGTTTACATAACGTTACGTCATGGCTCACGCTTTTATTATGCCTAATTAACCCGTGCATAGGAGAATACTGCAGTAAAACTAATTGTGTGACAAACGAGGCTATCAAGTCGAATGAAATGTAAACAATACTGTTTGGAAACGAATATACTTATACCTTTTTTAATACCTTAAATCACTGTCCAAAGTTTTAGGGAAGACTTAGATTAAACGAAGGACTGTCATGTTGCTGTACTTAAGTGATAGCTTTCATTGAACGGGGAGAATAGACACACTCCCGCAAAAGTTCAAGAATCAGAAGTCAATCCAGCAATGGTCAGAGAGAGATTTCTCGGGCCATTGCTTCAGGAATATGCTGTCAGTAGTGTTTTTAATTTCGAGCTCATCAGGATATATGAATTCTATGTAATCACTAAATTTTGGATTATTCAGTGATAGAACATCATCGATATATCGATAAGTGAAATTAAAATGTCTGACTAATCGTTTATTAGTTTTTACGAGTGCCTGTATGTAATCGGCTTCGTACGAATAGAGAAATAAATCAGCAAGCAAAGGTGCACAGTTGGTACCCATGGGGATACCTACCACTTGCTGATATATTTCCCCTCCAAATTCAACAAAGATATTATCAATTAAAAAATCCAACATATGAATTATCTTGCTGGCGGAGAATTTATTTTTTGAATCACTATGGTTCTTGACAAAATATGTGGAATTGTAATTAACAACTAGATATTGATATCTAGTAGTTCCTGATTTTGATGAAAAGACACTGTGAATAATGTCTTTTAATCGAGCTTTTAATTTACTATGGGGAATTTTCGTGTACAATGTAGAAAAGTCAAAAGTTTGTATAGAGGAGACTGAAGCAATTGATCTCGATTGTAAACCATCAAGTAATTCTTTGGAATTTTTTAATATCCACATCTGATTAATACCACTACGAGAGTATATTTTGTCACAGTATTTTTGGATACCTTCTTTAACTGCCGTTAATATAGATGTCAATACTTTAGAAATTGGTTTTGTGGAACAACGGGATGAACCTGCTATAAAACGTTGCTTGTAGGGATTTTTATGTAGTTTAGGTATCCAATATAACAAGGGCAGATCTGTATAGGTATTTCCACATGGAGTACCAAATGAAGTTAGTACAGATCTGTGATTGGATATAATTTCATCCTTACTAAGTGTAGTACGTTTATACGTAGCACTGTCAACTGATGTCCCAAAACCAAGTTCTTTGAACAGACAGTCATAATAGTATCGTTTACATATAAACACTATGTTATTGGACGCTTTGTCAGCCGGAACAATGATATACTTGTCATGTAAGGCGTTGAGATTTTCAACAATGCTAACATCATTGAAAATAGATTTAGGCCTTGTGTCAACTAACAAACGTTGCATGTAAGTTCTTCGTTTGACTGCCCAGACTGAATTGTTTTGTCTCGTACGTATTTAAATTTTCCAAACTAGACACGTTCCTGCCCAGAGTCTTCGTCCTTCACCCCCGATATGGGGTCAATACCGAAACCATACCATATTTCCTACATTGTCGACATGAAACGGTGCGGGCGGGGGCATCCTAATTAGTTAAATCTCCTGTAAGATACAACTGTAAATAAACGTTATTTTTGGGTAGTCCATTGATTCCAGGGTTTTAAAATGTTGTATTTAATATATATGTATGTTTATAAGATTGTATATATATTTAGATGATAATAACATAGTATGTTTTATTTTATGTCACCCCAATATCAATAGATATTAGTTTACCATTGAATTTATCCACACTATAAATAGAAAGCTGGGTATTAAAAATGACATGGTAATTTTATATACCAATCCGGTTTATCAATGTTACCCTGACTAGAGACTTGTCAGTCCTGGTGCTGCTACACCTGACAGAGGGAACTTGATGGCTAGTTCTATGTCGGTATGCATGCCCCATACCTAAAGCTTGTCTGAAATTAATAATGTAATTTGACAGTTATTTTATATCTATACACGACAAAATCACAGTAGATACCATCTATCTTTGGATAATGTTCGAGGCAGGGTTGGGGAGGGGGAACATCCCCGGAAGCCCCCCCCCCCCTAGACGAGTTGCCTGTCCCCATGACCCAGAGGGCCCCGTGATAGAACTGGTTAAACATAATCCAAATATAATTTTAACATGGAGATCGATTTGAGTAAGATTCAACTGAATTTAGAAATTGATAATTTCATCGTTTACTATGGCGTTTAAAGTTGGATTTTAATAAATGGTATATCGAGGAGTTATGGGATATAGATGTTAGATATTACTAAATGGTATATCGAAGAGTTATTGGATATAGGTGATAGATATTAATAAATGGTATATGGAGGAGTTATTGGATATAGGTGATAGATATCACACTCAATGCTTTGCACCTATTAATTCATAATAAAAATTTTCTCAGACCCAGAGAAAAAAAAAAGCTAGCTACCATTTAATATTCGTACATTAGTTACGTAAAGCTAGAATGCTATCGAGCGTCATTTCTAATGAATCGAGGCTAAATGGATCCCACATGGGATAGTCAGCGACCTAGACTCGACTAACCAGACGCCAAGACTTCCATTCAATTTTCACTCTTCGCGTACTTCGCCAAACTTAACTGATACGAAATTTCAGTACAAACAAAAACAACTGAATGTAAATCAGTTTATATACATTCATATAACATAATCATATGCGTTACTTTGTGTCCATTTCTGGGTGCCAAAGATAGCGATTTAGCTCTTTTCAGTGCCGGCCGGTTTCATTACCCCAGTTGGAGCAGAATAGTAGGACGTTAAACTCAATTTCATTTCCTTTAAGAATGCCATTTGTTTTTATTTTATTAATTACCATTTTTAGACGGATTAATAATATGATAAATTGTATAGAATGTATGATATATTGTATATAATTTATGATAAATTGTATATAATTTATGATAAATTGTATATAATTTATGATATACAATGGCGTCTGTAATTGCCTCACTCTACAACTGTTATATATTTTATGCGGTGGGGTAAACGTTATTGACACCGTCCTATATCTATATCTATATCTATGGATTGGATTTCTCACCACATTTAGATGAGGAGAGTCCTTAGGCTATTTCACGTGTAAGACCCTTCCAACCCCTCGCCCACTCGACTACTGGTACCGAAAGATAGAAGTGTGTTTTTCACCCAATAAAATTGAGCAAATCCGAGAATAATGACATATGTTAATAATTCATGAGCAAGAAAATTTAAAGGAGCGTCAAAATATAATATCACACCTTGTGTCTTACAGTCAATATATGTCATAAAGTACTCTTTATATATAGTTTCTATTATAATACTTTACCTGTTTCTATTGACTTGTTTAACAGAAGTAACCCATGACAACAATATGTTTAATTCAACCTAAATATATTTTTCATGTACGTTAGATACTGTCCTTGTCTCGTAAAGCTGATATCTGAACCTAGAACGATGAGACGGAACCAGGGAGAGCGCCTGGGAGTTATTTGTGCCAAGCTAAGACATGGCTCCCTCAATACAAGTTAGTTTTTGGTTCGTTAACATTAAAATGTAAGTACTAGTTATGTAAGAAGCAGAATAAAAGTATTCTAAGATGTTAAACCAGTGTTGTCATCCAGAACCTAACATAAAGACCCAACACTGCAATACGATGCAGATTCTTTCGTCGCTATTAGAGAATGAAAAACAGTTCAAATTATCTGATGTCGACTTGTTCCCCCCCCCCCTCCTTACTGGTACATGTATACCTCAGCTGACAGTATAATGAAATAAAGTTCAACGTGGGTACTGAGCGAGACTTCCCTTTCTAGATGTTATTATCTGGAGAAACAAAAAATCAGCCCACGTCAGTGGTAACAAGGGACTCGAAGAACGTGGCTAGACTTCTTGCGTATTCCGCCGAACATAACTGATTAGTAATTATTGTGTTGGGTTAAACGTCCACTCGACACAAACTAGGTCATTTCGGGACTAACATATGGTTTAATTTTATATCGCATAATTGGCTTGCGCGTAGGGGTCCTTAGCAGTGGGAGGAAACCAGAGGACCCGGAGAGAACCAACGAGGTTGGACAGGTGACCCTACTCCTTGTCATGCAACCGGGTATTCGAAACCACGCCAGTTGACCCAATGACAGGCTTTATGATACAGCACGCACGTGCTTACCATTCGGCCACCCCCTCCCTTCAAGTGAGGGGGGGGGGGTATATTTCATATTGTATCATAGATAATCCCGGTCAAAACGTCAATCAGCCTTAATTATCTTCCATAGAACTATAGCCTCCTGTAAGGCCACTTGCGCATTCCATTGCACTATAGTCTCCCGTGGATTTCATATAACTACGGCCTGTTGTGTAATCCAACGAACTATGGCCTCTTGTAAGGCCTCATGTGTATTCCATAGAACTATGGTCCCCTCTGTATTTCATAGAACTATACTATAATCTTCTCTGTATCGTTCCAATTGTAGTATCTAATGTTTGACTGCGATATCACTTCTGTGGAAGCGGACGTTAAAACACCAGGTAGTATTAGTAGTATGACAATGTCTTATTTCGCGGAACATAACTTATTTCAAATTAGAGTAAAAACGGAAACCATTGAATATAAATCAGTTAATACATTCTTATTACAGTATTATATGCGTTGTGAACCACGTGTGGCAATTACTAGGTCCCAAATTTTAACGATTTAGCTCCTTGAAAGCAGGAATTTTCTATTTTCTAAGAAAGTCAAAACATAATTATTTCTATGTCTTTTGCTCAAATGGTTATACAATCATGGGCATTATTTCCCAGGCATTAAAATACATACATATTAAAGTCTCACACTCGACCATTAAACTACAAAAACCACATCGTACAGTTGTAACTAGAGTGCGTGCTAATTAGAAGCAGACGACACAAAATAAAGTAAAACTACCACCGCCTATAATGGCTTGATTCGAAAACTACATGGTGTGCTATTATAAATTAAAACATTAATATACTGACGCGCGTGCTAACCGTTAATAAGACATGATGATACCCTGATAAACTTAGACAAGCTATATATATATATTGTACAGAGGAGAGAGAGAAATGGGGTTTAACGTCCATTCGACACAAACTAGGTCATATCTGGACTACCATTTGGTTCAATAATTTGCTTGCGCGTAGGGGTCTATAACAGTCGGAGGTCCCGGAGAAAACCCAGGAGACTAGACAGGCGACCCTATCCCTTGTCACGTACAACTGAGAATCGAAATCACGCTAGTTGACTCAATGACGACCTTATTTTGCAGCGTCCGCACGGTAACCATTCAGCCATCCAACCCCCTCTGTACAGAGGAAACATTATAACGGTGTTGACGGACTATACACATAGCCACACTCGTCATCAGAACTACTTCTGTCTTTAGTTATATATCATATTCTACCGTGATAGTATTATACATTTAGGTACACATGTGATCTAAATATTGGATTAACGTGAAAGGAAAGTAAAAGTAAAAGTAGAATTTCTGAGAAATTGTAACAAGTGTGCTTCGCTGACCTTGACGCAATGTCATATAATGTAGATGTTGTCTGATTTGATCGACAAATTTACATTGATGTTGATTGAAACAAAGCGTTAAATATGACCGACTGGGGAAGTAGAAATATCTCAAATACAACTTGTATACAGGTTGTTTACGTATTAACAGTTGAGGTTTAATATCACGTGATCTACAGGTCAGGATAAAGCGCTTGAGATGACACGTGACGTGATCTTGTAGACTAGTAACCTGTAAGACTGTGTATTATACTGTTTTAATCGTTATGATTTTAATGTCGTGTTTTATATAAGACTAGACTAGTTAGTTGACTATTTACTCTAGTGTTTTAATCTAGTAAATTATTTAGTATATTATTCAGTGCCTGAATCGTGTGTAGTATATTATTCAGTGATTTTAATATCATATTATGTTATACAACTCGTGGAACAGTCTAATTTAACAACATGGCGGAGCAGACAGACAAGGAGGTGTGTAGTATTTGTTTGACTGAATATAAAACTCCCGTTTTGATAGATTGTCAGCACCGGTTTTGCTTCATCTGTTTAGAAGATTATGTGAACAAAACTACTAATAAAGGCCAGTTCCTATGTCCATTATGTCGCTGTCCTATAGACGGGGGTATGGAGCGTTTTAAACCTAAACTAAACATTGATGACAATTCTACTATTCCACAATGTGATGTATGTACTGAAAATACATCGCAATATTTTTGTCGAGACTGTGATCAATATTTATGTAAATCATGTAAAACCACACATGGTAAGTTAAAATCTTGTAAAGACCATGTTGTTTGTAGATATGATGAAAAACAAGTCTGTCAACAATCAAACGAACCAATGAAGGAAAAGACACCAGCCACTCCCGTCACACATCCGAAAGATTTCTGTCCAAACCATGAAGATGAGCCAGTAAAAATTTACTGTAAAGATTGTTTACTAGCCGTGTGTTTCAATTGTTTCATCACCGATCATAACGGACATAATTTGTTACATTTACAGAAGGATGAAGTCAGACAAAATATCAGACAAGACCTAAAAACGCTGAATGAAGATTTAGAAAAACATATTACCAATTTTCAGAAACATTATGATAATTTGAATAGTAAATTAATTGAAGTCAAAACCTGTACAAAAACAGAATGTGACAAAGTAGATGCACAAGTGGATAAAATCTGCTCAGAATTTCGTAAAATTGGAGAAAATATTAAAAAGGAAATGCAGAAATCTAGTAAACAAGAAGAATCCAAATTTGATAAATTAATGGAGGACATTAAAAGACTAACAGAAGATTTAAAAGCTAGTGTTAAATATTCAGTGAATGTTTTAGAAGATTCGTCCATTGTTGAAGTTTTACAAAGATTACCTAAAGTTAGACAGGAGAAAGATGAAAGTTGTAGTAGAAAATTGGATATACCTGCTGTAAGATATTCAACATTTCAAGTAGAAGAGATAGATAAAACTTTGTTAAGTAATCAACTTGGTAAGATTGTAAGTTGTGATGAGAATATGTATGAAGATGTTTTTAATGTTGATACTGTGTCACGTGGTGCTTGGTATACTGGTAAACAACATGTAGTTTCAGGTTATACATGGTGTACACGTGTGCATAAACACCCACGCTCATCATCATTAGAAGTTGATTTAAACCTGAATGACGTAGAAGATAAAAGTATTACGTCATGTAAAGTTTACGTCATATTTAAAGTTATAAATAAAACAGATGATAGACAATCTGTAGTTAAACAATATAATGAGACTGTTGAACCTGGTGTTGGTGGGTCATACTGTTGGACTGATCTTATTGACTGGAAGAGATTCAGTAATCCTGTCAGTGGATTTATTGATCATCATAGAAACTTTACAATTCAAACAACAATTAATAAAATAACTAACATTGTAAGACGTAAATAATTAGGTTACTGTTATTAAGTGGAAGTTAAACTCTTATATCAATGGATCTTTTACGTGCACATAAATCTCTACATATGACCTCGGTTTGTCGTCCTATACGAACGACTATACACTGTTCTGTGCTGTTGGCCGTGGAATTTCATCGATATTTTTTAGGCGTGCCTCACCCCCTTGTTAATGATACCTGGCAAGTCTCGATTATCGATTTTATTGTTATATTTGTTAATCTTTTAATCTCGATCATCTGATAGTTGATTGTGGGCGTGTCTAAAATAATACTTTATATAACATTTGATATCAAAATAAAGACCTGCAATAAGTGGAGGGGGGTCCCTTGTCACTGGTGCCGGATTGAGGGCCTGACAACGACAGATGTCTAGTCGCTCGGATGAGACGAAAAACAGAGGACCCGTGTATACATTGGTGTGCACGTCAAAGATCCCTTGGCAATTGGAATTCGATATAAGAGTAGATCATATCGCCGATGCCCTCATAGCACACTGTATGACGTATGTCCGTCTTCATTAGCTCAGTATAGAAACGAAACAGCTGTTCAACATAGGCAGACATAATTTATTAATAATATTTTAAAGTTAGTCGATAATTACACTCTGAAAGTCATCATCTTAAACTTAAACCATAGTAAAATGCTTACTGTCTGCCTCCCACGACACTGACCCCGAGAAAACCCACGAGGCGACCCTACTCCTTGCGACGCACAACCGGGGATTCGAAATCACGCAAGTTGACTCATTGACAGATCTTATGATACCATTCGGCTCATCTACGACCCCCTCCCCCCCCCCGTTGCTTATGTTATATATTGGTTTCATCATCATTACACAGGAAGTGATATATATCTTCACGCTTGTTGACGTATCCTACAAACTGTAATTCAGCTATATAAATTCCAAACAATGTAAATAAATATTGTTTAAACCAACAGATGAAAATATTACTGCAACACTGTAAAAAGACTAATTAGCAAAATTGACTAAACGACACCATCTTAAATAAAAAATACCCAGTTAGATCTTTATGTAGTGTAGGACATCGAAAGCATAAAAACAAATAGAAATATAGATCTGTAGGCCTAGTTTAATTAGACTGTTCTTTATTTTGTTTCAATTTTGCATGACTCTTATTGTACTTTGTCTAGTTACATTTTTTTTATACTCAAAAAGGTGACAGGTCAGAACCCAAATCTTGAAATTTTGGACTACTATGGAAATCCTTACTATGGTCGAGGTCGATTTGGAATTGTTTGACCGTGCCATCAATTTGTGAACTTGACAGAAATCAATTTTGATATTGTGGTAAAGCAAGTTTCATTTTGTTAGTATTGTTAGTAAAGTCTATAGACGTATAAATAGTCGAGACTATAAATACATCTAGGTCACTGTAGTTATATATAGTGAGGGAATGGATATTTGATAACTGCATGAATAGTATGTTGACAGAACCTTTCTAAGTTTTATAATAATATTGCTATCTGCCATATATTATGTTCAATTTTATAACTTAATAGAAATCCATGTCTAGTTATTTAGCATACTATTAATGAGTTTATATCCATATTATATAATCTATTTTGTTGGAGATGTAACATAATACATTGTCTAATATTATTGAGAATTATTATCTCCCATTACTTAAATAGCTGAATTTGAATATATAGCATGCAATTATAATTTATATGCATATCCTATGACTTATTAAACATAACTAGATTATACTTCTGTATGTCAACTTAACGATAAATCACATTGTGTCCATCTGTTAAATAATGTTGCATTTATATGGTTGACATAAGGAACATATAGTTTATAAGTTTGCATGTGATGGGAATTAATTCTCTCATACATTGCCATCCTGTCGAGACGGCCAGGCGAACGTGTTACCCAGCACTAGTACCCCGGGCCAGTTGTTCCCACTGGGATAAACTTCTCCAGGGTCGAAGCGAAGCTCTAGTACACCAATAGTTCGTGGTAATTGCTCCTAGAGCACACATAGATCTTAAACTGCTTGCAGTATAAGCAAAGATTACATCCTTTAGAAAAAGCAAAGACTATAAACTGCTTGCAGTTTTTAAACAGATACAGCCTTTAACTGCTTGCAGGTAATGAACAGTATAGCTTTAAGTTATTACACAGAAACAGAACAGATCACAGAACGGCTTGAACTGGGGCAGTTCGCCTCTTTAAAAATAGTTAAAAGAGTTTTTCCCGGTCCATTAAAACTTACCTGTATATATGTTATAATACATAATAAAACTTTATAGTTTTGTACAGTTTTGTTCCGTTTGTTCTAAGAGAGAGAGAGTCGAAAATAGCGTAACTACTTTTTAGCTAGTCCGCCTTCTCCTCTGAAGAATCTCTACTATAAAACGGCTTGAGGTCGGCCGATAGACCACTGGTGGCAGAGAAAGGGGTGCGGGTCCTGATCAACTAAATTGCAACAGAACTCCCCCAAGCAAATAAATTGCTGCTGAACTTGTTGGCTAATCGCTACAATATCTGATTACCCGGTGCTGCTCAACTTTACC
Organism: Patella depressa; assembly: GCA_948474765.1. Classification (NCBI taxonomy): domain Eukaryota; kingdom Metazoa; phylum Mollusca; class Gastropoda; family Patellidae; genus Patella; species Patella depressa. The sequence continues at coordinate 72,049,046 of OX419720.1, read as the reverse complement.
AACAATTTAGGAAATTTACAGCAAAGCTCAAAACTTAGTATAACATGTTACCTGTTCGTTGATTAAAATATTATTTAGCAGTGGTAGGAAACCAGAGGACCCAGAGAGAAAAACCACGAGGTTGGAAAGGCGACCCTACACCTTGCCACGTGTAACCTGGGAATCGAAACCACACCAGTTGACTCAATGACAGTCCGTATCATTGCTACGGGAGATGTGTAACAAACTGTTAAATATACGGGAAGTGATGTCACCTCATTATGGCTACACTTGACAAATATAGTTCAAGGCGTAATTCGAGTGCTATACGTATTGTGCAATGCATCGAAAAAGAAATGTATGTGACAATGACGGCCATTGGGTTAACTTATGCAACAAATCACCAAATTTTCACCACTTATTTGCTGGGACGAGATGAAACAATTTTCGTGGCTAAATGACTGCCTAAAAATAAAGCAGACAATTTCTGCTATTTTTGGTTCAAAATTCAAAAGAACATAACTTGAAAAGAATATTTTTTTTCTGTTGCAGCAAAGACTTTGATCGATCTGTAAGATCAGTACATGTATAACTAAACATGTATACTATCTTATTAATCTTATAAACACCCGCCATATCCATTCAGATGACTGTTATATTTAATAGAAGTTTTGACAAGGTTTCAACGTCAAGGTGACCCACAAAGTGCTGACCCCTATCTTTACACCATCTTTTGTCTTACAATATTCTTTTTATTTTAAAATTAAAACGCGTGGAATATAATAACAACACGTACTATAAACAAACAGGATCTCCCTTTCTTCATGAGCGAATAGTTTCCGATCACCGATTAAGACCCCTACGCGCAAGCGAATTATTGAAATATGGTTGAACCATGAGTTAGTCCCAAAATGGCCTAGTTTGTGTTGAGTGAGAGGGAGATACTAACATATAATTCAATTTTATTTCAATTATTTCCTTGCGCGTAGTGGTCTTTATAATAACAATAAATTTTAATATTCTATAATTCATTTAAACAGATACCAATTGATTAAAAATGCAATATTCTAGTGAAAGCGTTCAGTAGATTGATTTAAATGACACAAATTAATTTGAAATTCAGTGGTATGAAATGCCGTACCATATTGGTAGTGATAAGAAAATTAATTTAGAATAAATTATTTTGACATGCAATGGTATGAAAATAATCGAAATTATATTGAATAAAAAGTACAACTAGGAGTATATAATTGTAATAACCATTAACAACCATTACCTTTCTAACTGAGATGGGGGGGGGATGAATGGCTGCCGAATGGTTTGCACGTGCGCGCTGTATCATAAAGCCTATCATAGAGTCAACTGGCGTGGTTCTCAATCTCCAATCCCCGGTTGTATGTGACAATGAGTGGGGTCGCCTGTCCATCCTCGTAGGTTTGCTACAACTGCTAAAGACCACTACGCGCAAGCGAATTATTAAAATAAAATTAAAACAATATGTTAATCCCGAGATGACCTGCTTTGTGTCGAGTGGACGTTAAACCCCATCTCTCTCTCTCTCCCGTCCTGTCCTACTGATAGAGCAGGAGCCCGGGGATTCAACCTAGCTGAAAATAGACTAGTCTATGGAAGCCTATTGCGGCCATTTCAGAATCTCGTCCCCTCGCCGCGAGAAGTCGAGGGCGAGAACACGAGAAGACGAGAAGTCGAGAGCGAGGGAGCGAGAAGACGAGAACGCGAGGGAGCGAGAAGTCGAGGGCGAGAGAGCGAGAACGCGAGGAAACGGCGAGAATAAGAGGATCTCGCCCCGAGAACACGAGATTACTTTCACCTCGACTTCTCGTTTTCTCGTCCCTCGACTTCTCGCTCCCTCGTGTTCTCGCCTTTGAAAAACCTCGTGTTCTCGCTCCCTCGCCCTCGACTTCTCGCTCCCTCGCGTTCTCGCCCTCGACTTCTCGCTCCCTCGCCTTTGAGTCAATCTCGTCCTCTCGTGTTCTCGCTCCCTCGCTCCCTCGCTCCCTCGCTTCGTCTCGCTCCCTCGCCCTCGACTTCTCGCTCCCTCGCGTTCTCGCCCTCGACTTCTCGCTCCCTCGCCTTTGAGTCAATCTCGTCCTCTCGTGTTCTCGCTCCCTCGCTTCGTCACAATCTCGTCTTCTCGTGTTCTCGCTCCCTCGCCTCGGAAGTGCAGTTATTACGCATGTCCACTGACTATACCGTATCGGCATTTGTATTTTGACATTTGTATCTTTCTTTGCTCTCTAAAAATATTCATCGGGTGTTTTCACTTGATGCGTGGTTTTGTCAGTGCTGCAGGATGGAGAGCCTGACAAGGGACAATGTATAGTTGTTCGAATGGGATTTTAAAAAACGATGTCCTGTGTCTGGAATCGCAAGGAAGTTGGTTCTACGGTGGCTCACTGGGTAGGACGTTTGCTCTGTAACTTCAAAGTTCCTCGTGATTTTTGGCGATGTTCACTATTGTCAGTGGTGTAGGACGGAGAACTTAGCAAGAGACAAAGTATAATAGTTCGGATGGCATAAAAATAACCAAAGTCCTGTAGAACGGAGAGCTTAGCAAGATTCAAAGTATAATCGTTCGGAATGAATAAAAATAACCGAGGCCTCGTGTCCGGAATCTAATTGAAGTGGGAACTACGGTGGGTCAGTGAGTGGGACGTTTGCTCTCTTACTTCAGTGGTGTAGGAGGAAAGAATTGACAGGGGACCACGTATAGTCGTTCGGGTGGCATAGAAAAACAATGTCCCGTGTTCGGAATCAAAATGAAGTGGGAGCTACGGTGGCTCAGTGAGTAGGACGTAAATGTTTGGAGCCACGGCTGCTAAGTGGGTAAGACGCTGGCTCACTAAACTGAAGGTCACGTGTTCGATCCCTGCATTGGACTAGAAAGTTTATCGGGTTTTCCAACGTGGTTTCCCCATGTCATTGCATTGGTGCAGGACGGAGGGTTTGGCAAGGACAGAGTTGTCTATTTGTTCGGATGGGATGAAAATCCTAGGCTGTAAATTGACGTACACGTAAAAGATCCCTTGGCAGCCTGGATCCGATATAAGAGGAGACCTATCTGCCGCTTTCCGAGCACAATTTCCCTTATAGTACAGTCGGAGCAGAACAGTAGGACGTTAAACCATATTTCATTTCATTTCATCAAAGTTCATCGGAAATATTCTAGCGGGTTTTTTCCATATCAGTGGAGAAGGAAGGGTTGAGTTAAATGAGCGAGGTCATGTGTCCGGATTCGAAATAAGTTGAGCTGCGGTGGCTCAATGCGTAGTCTAGCCTTTCTTGCTAGGTACCCTCTTATCACTGTAGGACGGAAGCCCTGGGGACAGCATGTCGTTCGGATGACATGGAACAGCGAGGTCTCGTATAGGCTACACATTGGCGTGGGTGTGTGTGTGTGTGTGTGGGGGGGGGGGGGCTCGGTTTCGATACCCGCTTCTTTCTATGATGCTAATATTATCAAATATTATCAAATAAACTACTCGTAGTTTACCCGCCTATACACGGGCCCAAATTCGCCCGGGGTCCAAGTTCGCCCATGGCCCAAATTTGCTAGGGGCCCATATTCGGATGACGTGGAACAGCGAGGTCTCGTATAGGCTACACATTGGCGTGGGTGTGTGTGTGTGTGGGGGGGGGGCTAGGTTTCGATACCCGCTTCTTTCTATGATGCTAATATTATCAAATATTATCAAATAAACTACTCGTAGTTTACCCGCCTATACACGGGCCCAAATTCGCCCGGGGTCCAAGTTCGCCCATGGCCCAAATTTGCTAGGGGCCCATATTCGCCCAGTGCTCAAATTCCCACGAGACCTAAATTCGCCCGAGGTTTTATTCGTTCGTGGCCCAAATTTGCCTGTAGGACAGATTCGATGGCCTAAAATACATACGTGGTCGCTCTTTTCAATTTGATACGAGATATGTGGGGGTTAATCGCGGCGACGAAGCGTAATTCGCCTTGGGCCCGAATTCACTGACCTAAAACATTCCTGTTGTGATGCTGGTTTATTTAATAACACATAATAATGTGTAGGTGGAGAAAACAAACATACATAAACACACCCATACACACTTAGATTTTATTTATAATATATATATATTAAAGTAGATAAAGTACAAGTACTTCTTTGTTTACGGTAGACAATGCATAAAAAACTAGAAAAAATACGTCCAGGCAACAAATTCTCCACTTTAGGCCTACATATATATATGCCGTGGTGTGAAATTTCTAGCTTGCCTGCTTCTGTTTTCCGTCCTAGCAAGTTTCGGGTAAAAAAAGGTACATCATCTAATTCTTCTAGTATTACTTCATTGTCACGCGACTTTTCTGTTATCCATTCTTTGACGTTTGACAGAAGCCGTAAAATAAATACAGGCTTACTTAATGTGCGATGGTATTTGAATTTCGCGGTGATTTGGTTTTAACAAATCACGTGACATAGCTCGCCAATCAGACACACAAAATGGAATGTCGAGTAGAGTCAAAGGTCACCGGTCTGTTTAGATAGTAAATATGGCGTAAGGATAGCGAAAACTGAATACTTGTGAATATTTTGTTAAAAACACTAAGCTAAAACCGTTCAATGCGACAAGCTGGGAACAATTTTAGGTATTGGCTAACCATTGGATCGAATTAGATGGAAATGGCAGGTTTGTGCCGGAGACAAATGCTGATTTGTAAGACAAAGAACTCCAGGAATGTGCAGACAAAGTTCTCAAAGACTCAATCATTGGGGTATAGCCTACTAATAATACAGCTAATAATACAGAGTTCTCACATTTCAACAACTGTGTATGAAACATTATCACGATTCCAAACTTGTTGACGAAAGTTAGAAAGTGATGTTAGAAGCAAGCAGCTAAAATTTTACCAACAAAAAAAGAATAATTGGTCTGGTTAATTTGTTATGGGGATCATTTAACAAGTTGATTGATAAAGATAGATATTCTTATATTCCTAAATGCATGACAACTCGCAGTCACCAAGGAGTAAGGACTACTCGAATCAAGACCACTCAGACCAATAAGGACTAATATGGTGAAGACTGTCACCATTGAGGTGAAACACCATGCACAGTACTTTAAGAAATATACCCAAGATGTATGGAGAAAAAGAGAACCAAAATAGATGAGTTGGTACAAGAGCACATGTTAGGCCCTATTGATGAAAAAAATATGTGTGAATTAATTCCACACCAGATTGACTTTGCATGTGTCCCCTGGATGAAAATGTTGCTTTGTCCCTTGCACCACCAATCAAAACAGGGGCCTATTCTGGCGCATCCCCCCCGCGTTGCCTTACTGTAGCTGCAAAAATTTTTGCCCCTTTTGTTAAACACTACTGTTTAAAATGACAGGGTTAGGGTGACTAGAGATCAAGCACCAAATAAAATTTTCACTGTGGATACAAATCAGGCTGCATTACAGATAGATGTACTTGTTACAAGTGAAAACTTTCTTGTATGGATTTGTGTAAATTGTTCGACAGTGACATTGATTTTAATACTGATGATGATATCTATGAAATTATGTGATTTTTTATGAGTAGGCTTAAACCTGTATTCATGTACATGTATTTTTTAAGCAGTTTTTAAATACATATTTTAAAAAATGTTTTAATTAAATGTACTGTACATGTCAATAAATTTTCATGTTATATTTTGTCACTATGCTGATTAATATTGTATGGTTTTGTTTTATTTTTATTCTTTTTCATTTCCGATGTGGTTTATCTTGTCAGTGTCAGTGGTGCAGGCCGTGGGCGGGGGGGGGGGGACTGACAATTAAATAAGGTACAAGGACAGCTGTCTAGTCGTTCGGATGTGATGAGAGTAGGCTGTAGCGCCGCTGCCCTGGTAAAATTTCATTTCCGAGGTGGTTTATCTTGTCAGTGGTGCAGGCCGTGGGGAGGGGGTGACTGACGAGGTACAAGGACAGCTGTCTAGTCGTTCTGATGTGATGAGAGTAGGCCGTAGCGCCGCTGCCTTGGTAAAATTTCCATGATAGCACACTGTATAGCATATGCCCATCTTCATTAGTCCAGCTTAGGAACACAGCAGGAGGCATTAAACAGCATTTTATTTTTTTGTTCTGTTTCATTTCCGACGTGGTTTCTTCTTGTCAGTGGTGCAAAAGGAGGGTCTAACAAGGTACTTTCCAGCTGTCTAGTTACGTAAAACCGAGGTCCCTTGTATTCATTGGTGTGCATGTAAAAAGGTACGATGACAGCCGTCTAGTTGTTTGGATGTGACGAAAAACCGAGGTCCCTTGTATACATTGGTGTGCACGTAAAAAGACCCCTTGGCAGTTGGAATTCGATAGCACACTGTATAGCATATGCCCATCTTCATTAGCCTAGCTTAGGAACAGAGCAGTTTCATTTCCGACGTGGTTTCTCCTTGTCAGTGGTGCAAAAGGAGGGTCTAACAAGGTAGAAGGACAGCTGTCTAGTCGTTCGGAGAGAGAGAGAGAAATGGGGTTTAACGTCCACTCGACACAAACTAGGTCATTTCGGGACTAACATATGGTTCAATTTTATTTCAATAATTCGCTTGCGCGTAGGGGTCTTTAGCAATGGGAGGAAACCGAAGTGCCCGGAGGAAACCCACGAGGTTGAGAAGGCGCCCCTATCTCCATGCCACATACGCTCACACCAGGGATCGAAACCACAGCCGCAAGCCAGAGGTGACCAGCCAGCTAGAGGCCGAAGCGCGGCACTCTAGACCACTAGGCCATCCCACCCCCCTAGTCGTTCGGATGTTACGTAAAACTGAGGTCCCTTGTATTCATTGGTGTGCCTGTAAAAAGGTACAAGGACAGCCGTCTTGTTGATTGGATGTAACGAAAAACCGAGGTCCCTTGTATACATTGGTGTGCACGTAAAAAGACCCCTTGGCAGTTGGAATTCGATAGCACACTGTATAGCATATGCCCATCTTCATTAGTCTAGCTTAGGAACAGAGCAGTAGGACGTTAAACCCCATTTTATTTTTTTATTCTGTTTCATTTCCGACGTGGTTTCTCCTTGTCAGTGGTGCAAAAGGAGGGTCTAACAAGGTACAAGGACAGCTGTCTAGTCGTTTGGATGTGACGAAAAACTGAGGTCTCTTGTATACATTGGTGTGCATGTAAAAAGGTACAATTACAGCTGTCTAGTCGTCCGGATGTGATGAAAAACCGAGGTCCTTTGTTTACATTGGTGTGCACATAAAAAGATCCCTTGGCAGTTGGAATTCGAAAGAAGAGTAGGGAATAGTGCTGTACCCGGCCAAATTTCCCTCATAGCACACTGTATGGTGTATGCCTGTTTTCATTAGCCCAGGACATGTATAGGAACAAAACAGTAGGACGTTAAACTTCATTTCATTTCTAATTCATTTTACTGGAATCATTAAGATAACTCTTTGTTTTTCTTTTATATATATATTTATATACTGGTATATATCTTGTACAGTGTAAATGGGCACAAGACCTGATCTGTGTGTATTCTGTGAATATAACAATCTGAACAGCAGATTAGAAACCGTTCTCCAGAACAATGATATTATTATAATTATTATATACATTTTTCATCAATACTAGTGGTGTGTTAGATCCCTGCATTGGCCAAGAAAGTTCATCTCAATTTACCGGTGTGGTTTCCCCTTGTCAATGATGCAGAACTGAGGGGCCTGACAAGGACAGCTGTCTAGTCGTTAAGATGGTATGGGAAACCGTGGTCCAGTGTACACATTGGCGTGCACGTAAAAGATTCTTTGGCAGTTGGAATTCAATATAAGTGTAGGCTGTAGCGGTGCTGCCCGGGCAAAATTTCCTTATAGCACACTGTATAGCATATGCTTGTCTTCCATTAACCCAGGTTAGGTGCAGAAGAGTAGGACGTTAAAACCCATTTCATTTCATTTACTAGTAGTGGGGGGGGGGGGTGGGATGGCCTAGTGGTTTAGAGTGCCACGCTTCAACCTCTAGCTGGCCGGTCACCTCTGGCTTGCGGCTGTGGTTTCGATCCCTGTGTGAGCGTATGTGGCATGGAGATAGGTTGCCTTCTCAACCTTGTGGGTTTTAACCTCCGGGCACTCCAGTTTCCTCCCACTGCTAAAGACCCCTACGCGCAAGTGAATTATTGAAATAAAATTAAACCATGTTAGTCCGGAAATGACCAAATTTGTGTCGAGTGGACGTTAAACCTCATTTCTCTTACTAGTAGTATATGGTATTGTTGTGTATGCAGGTGCGGATCCAGGATTTTTTTGCAGGGGGGGGGGGTCTAGGTTTGATAACGCCCAGCGCCGAAGGAGCTCAACCAATTAAGGGGGGTTTGGGGTCCCTCCCCTAGAAAAATTTGGTAAATTAGATTCAATTTGGTGCATTCTGACGTATTTCCGGAAGGTAAATACCAAAATTACAGGTCTAAAAATCGCCAATAAAATCGCATAAAATTTTTCAAGTCTGAGCAGGGGGGGGGGGGGGGCGCGCCTGGTATGAGGAAATTTATATTATTGCGTTTGTTTATTTTTGCCAAAATCGTTTTCATGTGTATTTAGTATGTATTTCTCTTGGATATTGTTTTACTGAAATAGTTTTTTATAAAAAATACTTGTTTCCAGTAAATAACAGATTCTTTCAATCATTGGTGCTATTTCTCTACTGTTGACCATATTTATTCCACAGACCTGGGATAAGTTGTTTTCATCGTGTCACTGCAACATTTAATATGTGGTATTATACAGTAATCCCGGCATATTTTCCACAGGTACATTGGGACAGGAACGCCCTTATTAGACTATGGCACACCTGATCTATACATCAGAAGGTATTTTTTTTTAAATATGAATTACATGTTTGATAGTAAATATTATATTATTTAGCATCAAATATGGATAAAATAAGATCAAAAATTTGAAATATGTTCAGAAAAAAACAAAAACTCAAAAACTTTGAAAAATCACATTGACTCTATTAGTATTATTATATTATAGGTCTGGTGTGCCTTAGTCTAATAAGGGCGTTCCTGTCCCCATGTACCTGTGATATTTTCAGAAAAATTCTCTCTAACAAATGAAAACAAACCAACGTGTTCCGTCTCGTAAAAGGTATTCCGTGGTCTAATTATGGCTATTGACCCGTGACCCTATGACGTTGATTTTTGGTTTCTGATATTGTCTTAGAATTTGATTTTTTTTCACCCCAGTATGGCTAAACTTGACAAATATAGTCCGAGGCTTAATTCTAGTGCTGACGTATTGTGCAATGCATCGGAAAAGAAATGTATGCGACAGTGGGAGAAACCGGAAAAACCCCACACGGCGAATCGAAACCGAACGACTACACGTTTTCCCTTGCCAGGCCCTCCGTCCTCCATCCTACACAACTGACATGGGAGGACATCTTCAGAAATTTAGCCCGATGCGCTTCGATGAAGCGAGAGAGCCATTGTAGCCACCACTTCATTACGATTTCGGACAAAGAACCTCGTATTTTATATATATACCGTTCAGGTCTTCAGTCCTATAGGCTACCACTGACAAGCAGGAACCCGACCGAAAAATCCTGAAAAACTTTGATAAAGTAAAAGAGCAAACGTCGATCCTATTCACTGAGCCATCGTAGCTCCATTTGTATTCCGGCCACGGGATCTCGGTTATTTGTATTCCATCCGAACAACTATTCATTGTCCCTTCTCAGCCCCCCCCCCCCCGTCCTACACCACTTACACCACTTGGTATTCGATCCCTGCATTTGAAGAGAAAGTTCATCCAAATTTTATTTCGGGCGTGATTTCTCCTTGTCAGTGATGCAAAACGTAGGGCCTGTCAAGGACACCTATTGGCGTGCACATAAAAGATCACTTGGAAGTTTAAATTCGATGTAAGAGTAGGCCTTAGCGCCACTGCCCGGGCAAAATTTCCTTGATAGCACACTGTATTATTGTATCGTATGCCCGTCTTCATTAGCCCAATTTAGGAACAGAACAGTAGGACGTTAGACCCCATTTTATTTCATTTCATTTCATTTAGATTCCGGACACGTCACCTCGGTTATTTTTATTTCATCCGAACGATTATACGTTGTCTCTTGCTAGGCTCGCTGTTCTACACCACTGACAATAGTGAACATCGCCAAAAATCACGAGGAACTTTGAAGAAGTTACAGAGCAAACGTCCTACCCAATGAGCAACCGTAGAACCAACTTCCTTGCGATTCCAGACACAGGACATCGTTTTTTAAAATCCCATTCGAACAACTATACATTGTCCCTTGTCAGGCTCTCCACCCTGCAGCACTGACAAAACCACGCATCAAGTGAAAACACCCGATGGATATTTTTAGAGAGCAAAGAAAGATTTGACTGAAGACTTAAAATCAATTACAGAATACAATACTATCTGTGCAAGAAGAAATTAAGCTTGTTTAGGACTATTACATTTTCTAGAACTTCAAACATTTTCGTTTATTATAATCCATGTCAAAATACAAAAATGCCGATACGGTAGTCAGTGGACATGCGTAATAACTGCACTTCCGAGGCGAGGGAGCGAGAACACGAGAAGACGAGATTGTGACGAAGCGAGGGAGCGAGAACACGAGAACACGAGATTGACTCAAAGGCGAGGGAGCGAGGGAGCGAGAAGTCGAGGTTTTTCAAAGGCGAGAACACGAGGGAGCGAGAAGTCGAGGGCGAGAAGTCGAGGGAGCGAGAAGTCGAGGGAGCGAGAAGTCGAGGGCGAGGGAGCGAGAACACGAGGTTTTTCAAAGGCGAGAACACGAGGGAGCGAGAAGTCGAGGGACGAGAAGACGAGAAGTCGAGGTGAAAGTAATCTCGTGTTCTCGGGGCGAGATCCTCGTATTCTCGCCCTGTTTCCTCGCGTTCTCGCTCTCTCGCTCCCTCGCCCTCGACTTCTCGCTCCATCGACTTCTCGTCTTCTCGTGTTCTCGCCCTCGACTTCTCGTGTTCTCGTGTTCTCGCCCTCGACTTCTCGCGGCGAGGGGACGAGATTCTGAAATGGAAGCCTATTGCGGCCATTTCAGAATCTCGTGTTCTCGCCGCGAGAAGTCGAGGGCGAGAACACGAGAAGACGAGAAGTCGAGGGCGAGAACACGAGAAGACGAGAGGACGAGAACACGAGAAGTCGAGGGCGAGAGTGCGAGGGAGCGAGAACGCGAGGAAACAGGGCGAGAATACGAGGATCTCGCCCCGAGAACACGAGATTACTTTCACCTCGACTTCTCGTCTTCTCGTCCCTCGACTTCTCGTCTTCTCGTGTTCTCGCCTTTGAAAAACCTCGTGTTCTCGCACTCTCGCCCTCGACTTCTCGTCTTCTCGTGTTCTCGCCCTCGACTTCTCGCCGTCGACTTCTCGCTCTCTCGTGTTCTCGCCTTTGAAAAACCTCGACTTCTCGCTCCCTCGCTCCCTCGCCTTTGAGTCAATCTCGTCCTCTCGTCTTCTCGTGTTCTCGCCCTCGACTTCTCGTCTTCTCGTGTTCTCGCCTCGGAAGTGCAGTTTATACGCAAGTCCATATTGACTACCGTATCGGCATTTGTATTTAGAAATAGATTTTAATAAACGGAAATGTTCTAGAATATTTAATAGTCCTAAACAATTTTAATCTCTTCTTGTACAGATAGTATTGTATTCTGTAATCGATTTTAAGTCTTCAGTCGAATCTTTCTTTGCTCTCTAACTTAATCAGCCGTCATCGGGTGTTTTCACTTGATGCGTGGTTTTGTCAGTGCTGTGGGATGGAGAGCCTGACAAAGAACAATGTATAGTCGTTCGAATGGTATTTTAAAAAAAAAAGAAACAAGTCCCGTGCCCGGAATCGACATGAAGTTGGTTCTACGGTGTCTCAGTGGGTAGGACGTTTGCTCTCTGACTTCTTCAAAGTTCGTCATGATTTTCCGGCTATGTCCACCGTTGTCAGTGGTGTAGGACGGAGAGCCTGGCAAGAGACACCACATAATCGTTCGGATGAAATAAAAATAACCGAGGTGTCGTGTCCGAAATCTAAATGAAATGAAATGAAATAAAATGGGGTTTAACGTCCTACTGTCTGTTCCTAAGTTGGGCTAATGAAGACTTGCATAGGATATACAGTGTGTTATAAAGGAAATTTTGCCCGGGCAGCGGCGCTACGGCCTACTCTTGTATCGAATTTAAACTGTCGAGGGATCTTTTATGTACAAGCCAATGTCAGGCCCTACGTCCTGCATCACTGACAAGGAGAAGCCGCGCCAAGAAATCTGGATGAACTTTCTCAGTCACCGCAAGGATCGAAAACCCAGTGGTGTCAGTGGTGTAGGACGGAGGGCCTGAGAAGGGACGATGTATATTTGTTCGGATGGAATACAATAAACCGAGATCCCGTTGCCGGAGTATAACTGGAGCTACGATGGCTCAGTCAGTAGGATCGACGTTTGCTCTTATACTTTATTAAAGTTTTCCGGGATTTTTCGGTCGGTGGCTACAGTGGCTCAGTGTGTAGGACGTTCGCTCTCTACCTTCATCGAAGTGCGTCGGGCTATTTCTGGAGATGTCCTCCCTTGTCAGTTGTGTAAGATGGGGGACGGACGGCCTGGCAACGGATAACGTGCAGTCGTTCGGATGGGACAAAAAAACGGGGGTCCGTGTAGCCTACACATTAGCGTGGACGTTGGGAAGGTGGGGTCTGTCATTTGTCAAGTTTAGCCATAATGGGGTGAAAAAAATCAAATTCTAAGCCAATCAGAAACCATAAAAGCAATCAACGTCATGAGTCACGGGTCAATAGCCATAAATAGACCATGGGATGACTTTACGGGAGGGAACACGTTGGTTTGTTTACATTTGTCAGAGAGAATTTTTCTGCAGATATGCCGGGATTACTGTATAATACCACATATTAAATGTTGTATTGATACGATGAAAACGACTAATCCCTGATCTGTGGAATAAATATGGCCAGTAGTAGAGAAATAGCAACAATGATTGAAAAAATATGTTATTTACTGGAAACAAGTAATTTTTCAAAACTATTTCAGTGAAACAATATCCAAGAGAAATATAATACTAAATACGCATGAAAACGATTTTGGCATGATTGAAATACTGGTTTGGTACTATAATTATATATAATGTTAAGAAAAAACAAAAATAATAATACCGTGTGACCTTAACCATACAATTAACAATAAATCACCTTCATCAATTATACCATTTTTTTAAGAAAAGAAAACAATAGACTAATTATAAGAGAGAATAAAAAGAGAGAAATTGGGATTTAACCTCCACTCGACATATCCTAGATGATTTCGGGACTAACACATGGTTCAATTTTATTCCAATAATTTGTTTGTACGTAGTCGTCTTTAGCAGTGGGAGGACATCTTAGGACCCCCAGAAAACCGACGAGGTTGGGAGAGAAATGGGATTTGACGTCCACTCAACACAAACTAGATCAATTCGGGACTTACATATGGTTTAGCGGAAAACGGAGGACCCAAAGTAAACCCATGACAGACGACCCTACTTATCGTCACGTACCACTTGGGATTCGAATCCACATCAGTTGAATTAAGTTAATCGATTTATGAAATATATTATTTGACAGAGATAATAATCAGATATGCCACCAAATCGCATATTTGAGATTCATATTTCAAAAATTTCCTGGGGAGAGCCCAGACGGGTGGGGGCGGGGTCAGTGACACGGGCCACTCCGACACGGGAGCCCGGACCGGTTCCCGACCTTAATCCCGCCCTACTCCTTGTCACATAAAAACGGGGATTGAAACCGAGCCGCCCCCCCCCCTACACACACACACCATCACCACCACCCCGCCAATGTGTATACGAGACCTCCGTTTTCCATGTCATCCCAACGACCGGCTGTCCCTAGGCCTTCCATCCTACTCTGATAAGACGGTACCTCGCCAGAAAAGTCTAGACTACCCACTGAGCCACCGCAGCTCAAACTTCATTTCGAATCCGGACACAGGAACTCGCTCTTTTTTACCCCATCCTTCCTTCTCCACTGGCATGGGTAAACCCCGCCAGAAAATTTCCGATGAACTTGGATTAAATTAAATAAAATAGGGTTTAACGTCCAACTGTTCTGCTCCGACTGTGCTATAAAAGAAATTGTGCCAGGGAAGCGGCACCTAGGTCTCCTCATAATTTCGAATTCAGACTGCCAAGGGATCTTTTACGTGCATGCAATTTATAACCGTCCCATTCGAACAAATAAACTGTCTTTGCCAAACTCTCTGTCCTGCACCAATGATATAACCACGTCGGAAAACCCGATAAACTTTCTAGTCCAATGCAGAGATCGAACACGTGACCATCAGTTTAGTGAGCCAGCATCTTACCCACTTAGCCGCCGTGGCTCCAAACATTAACGTCCTACTCATTGAGCCACCCAAGCTCCCACTTCATTTCGATTCCGAACACGGGACATCCGAACATACGTGGTCCCCTGTCAGGTCTTCCTCCTACACCACTGAAGTAAGAGAGCAAACGTCCCAATCACTGACCTAGTGTAGCTCCTATTTCAATTACATTCCGGACACGGGGCCTCGGTTATTTTTATTCCATCCGCACGATTATACTTTGTCTCTTGCTAAGCTGTCCGTCCTACACCACTGACAAGAGGAAACATCGCCAGAAAAATCACGACTAACTTTGAAGAAGTCAGAGCAAACGTCCTACCCACTGAGCCACCGTAGAATCAACTTCATGTCGATTCCGTGCAAGGGACCTGTTTTTTTTTTAAAAAAATACCATTCGAACGACTATACATTATACTATATTTATTATAATGCACTACTGTGTACTATGGGCCAGAGGCCTTAAATACTGAATAAACATTTGATTGATTGATTGACACTGTTCTGACAAAACCACGCATCAAGTGAAAACACCCGATGACGGCTGATTAAGTTAGAGAGCAAAGAAAGATTCGACTGAAGACTTAAAATCGATTACAGAATACAATACTATCTGTACAAGAAGAGATTAAAATTGTTTAGGACTATTAAATATTCTAAAACATTTCCGTTTATTATAATCTATTTCTAAATACAAATGCCGATACGGTAGTCAATATGGACTTGCGTATAAACTGCACTTCCGAGGCGAGAACACGAGAAGACGACAAGTCGAGGGCGAGAACACGAGAAGACGAGAGGACGAGATTGACTCAAAGGCGAGGGAGCGAGGGAGCGAGAAGTCGAGGTTTTTCAAAGGCGAGAACACGAGAGAGCGAGAAGTCGAGGGCGAGAAGTCGAGGGCGAGAACACGAGAAGACGAGAAGTCGAGGGCGAGAGTGCGAGAACACGAGGTTTTTCAAAGGCGAGAACACGAGAAGACGAGAAGTCGAGGGACGAGAAGACGAGAAGTCGAGGTGAAAGTAATCTCGTGTTCTCGGGGCGAGATCCTCGTATTCTCGCCCTGTTTCCTCGCGTTCTCGCTCCCTCGCACTCTCGCCCTCGACTTCTCGTGTTCTCGTCCTCTCGTCTTCTCGTGTTCTCGCCCTCGACTTCTCGTCTTCTCGTGTTCTCGCCCTCGACTTCTCGCGGCGAGAACACGAGATTCTGAAATGGCCGCAATAGGCTTCCATATCGAGGTGAAAGTAATCTCGTGTTCTCGGGGCGAGATCCTCGTATTCTCGCCCTGTTTCCTCGTGTTCTCGCTCTCTCGCTCCCTCGCCCTCGACTTCTCGCTCCCTCGACTTCTCGTCTTCTCGTGTTCTCGCCCTCGACTTCTCGTGTTCTCGTGTTCTCGCCCTCGACTTCTCGCGGCGAGAAGACGAGATTCTGAAATGGCCGCAATAGGCTTCCATACTCCCTCGCCCTAGACTTCTCTCTCCTTCGCGTTCTCGCCCTCGACTTCTCGCTCCCTCGCCTTTGAGTCAATCTCGTCCTCTCGTGTTCTCGCTCCCTCGCTTCGTCACAATCTCGTCTTCTCGTGTTCTCGCTCCCTCGTCTCGGAAGTGCAGTTATTACGCATGTCCACTGACTATACCGTATCGGCATTTGTATTTTGACATGGATTATAATAGACGAAAATGTTTGAAGTTCTAGAAAATGTAATAGTCCTAAACAAGTTTAATCTCTTCTTGCACAGATAGTATTGTATTCTGTAGTTGATTTTAAGTCTTCAGTCAAATCTTTCTTTGCTCTCTAAAAATATTCATCGGGTGTTTTCACTTGATGCGTGGTTTTGTCAGTGCTGCAGGATGGAGAGCCTGACAAGGGACAATGTATAGTGTTCGAATGGGATTTTAAAAAACGATGTCCTGTGTCTGGAATCGCAAGGAAGTTGGTTCTACGGGGGCTCACTGGGTAGGACGTTTGCTCTGTAACTTCTTCAAAGTTCCTCGTGATTTTTGGCGATGTTCACTATTGTCAGTGGTGTAGGACGGAGAACTTAGCAATAGACAAAGTATAATAGTTCGGATGGCATAAAAATAACCGAAGTCCTGTAGAACGGAGAGCTTAGCAAGAGACAAAGTATAATCATTCGGAATGAATAAAAATAACCGAGGCCTCGTGTCCGGAATCTAATTGAAGTGGGAACTACGGTGGGTCAGTGAGTGGGACGTTTGCTCTCTTACTTCAGTGGTGTAGGAGGAAAGAATTGACAGGGGACCACGTATAGTCGTTCGGGTGGCATAGAAAAACAATGTCCCGTGTTCGGAATCAAAATGAAGTGGGAGCTACGGTGGCTCAGTGAGTAGGACGTTAATATTTGGAGCCACGGCGGCTAAGTGGGTAAGACGCTGGCTCACTAAACTGAAGGTCACGTGTTCGATCCTTGCATTGGACAAGAAAGTTTATCGGGTTTTCCGATGTGGTTTCCCCATGTCATTGCATTGGTGCAGGACGGAGGGTTTGGCAAGGACAGTTGTCTATTTGTTCGGATGGGATGAAAATCCTTATCTGTAAATTGACGTACACGTAAAAGATCCCTTGGCAGCCTGGATGCGATATAAGAGGAGACCTAAGTGCCGCTTTCCGAGCACAATTTCCCTTATAGCACAGTCGGAGCAGAACAGTAGGACGTCAAACCATATTTCATTTCATTTCATCAAAGTTCATCGGAAATATTCTAGCGGGTTTTTTCCATATCAGTGGAGAAGGAAGGGTTGGGTTAAAAGAGCGAGGTCATGTGTCCAGATTCGAAATAAGTTGGAGCTGCGGTGGCTCAATGCGTAGTCTAGCCTTTCTTTCGAGGTACCCTCTTATCAGTGTAGGACGGAAGGCCTGAGGACAGCATGTCGTTCGGATGACATGGAACAGCGAGGTCTCGTATAGGCTACATTGGCGTGCGTGTGTGTGTGTGTGGGGGGGGGGGGGGCTCGGTTTCGATACCCGCTTCTTTCTATGATGCTAATATTATCAAATAAACTACTCGTAGTTTACCCGCCTATACACGGGCCCAAATTCGCCCGGGGTCCAAGTTCGCCCATGGCCCAAATTTGCTAGGGGCCCATATTCGCCCAGTGCTCAAATTCCCACGGGACCTAAATTCGCCCGAGGTTTTATTCGTTCGTGGCCCAAATTTGCCTGTAGGACAGATTCGATGGCCTAAAATACATGTACGTGGTCGTTCTTTTCAATTTGATACGAGATATGTGGGGGTTAATCGCGGCGACGAAGCGTAATTCGCCTTGGGCCCGAATTCACTGACCTAAAACATTCCTGTTGTGATGCTGGTTAATTTAATAACACATAATAATGTGTAGGTGGAGTATACAAACATACATAAACACACCCATACACACTTAGATTTTATTTATAATATATATATATTAAAGTAGATAAAGTAGGCTACAAGTACTTCTTTGTTTACGGTAGACAATGTATAAAAAAATAGAAAAAATACGTCCAGGCAAAAAATTCTCCACTTTAGGCCTACATATATATGCCGTGGTGAGAAATTTCTAGCTAGCCTGCTTCTGTTTTCCGTCCTAGCAAGTTTCGGGTAAAAAAAGGTACATCATCTAATTCTTCTAGTATTACTTCATTGTCACGCGACTTTTCTGTTATCCATTCTTTGACGTTTGACAGAAGCCGTAAAATAAATACAGGCTTACTTAATGTGCGATGGTATTTGAATTCCGCGGTGATTTGGTTTTAACAAATCACGTGACATAGCTCGCCAATCAGACACACATAATGGAAGGTCGAGTAGAGTCAAAGGTTACCGTTCTGTGTTGATAGTAAATATGGCGGAAGGATAGCGAAAACTGAATACTTGTGAATATTTTGTTAAAAACACTAAGCTAAAACCGTTCAATGCGACAAGCTGGGAACAATTTTAGGTATTGGCTAACCATTGGATCGAATTAGATGGAAATGGCAGGTTTGTGCCGGAGACAAATGCTGATTTGTAAGACAAAGAACTCCAGGAATGTGCAGACAAAGTTCTCAATCATTGGGGTATACTAATAATACAGAGTTCTCACATTTCAACTTAAAAAAAAAACCAACTGTGTATGAAACATTATCACGGTTCCAAACTTGTTGACGAAAGTTTGAAAGTGATGTTAGAAGCAAGCAGCTAAAATTTTACCAACAAAAAAAGAATAATTGGTCTGGTTAATTTGTTAAGGGGATCATTTAACAAGTTGATTGATAAAGATAGATATTCTTATATTCCTAAATGCATGACAACTATTGACAACGCGCAGTCACCGAGGAGTAAGGACTACTCGAATCAAGACCACTCAGACCAATAAGGACTAATATGGTGAAGACTGTCACCATTGAGGTGAAACACCATGCACAGTACTTTAAGAAATATACCCAAGATGTTATGGAGAAAAAGAGAACCAAAATAGATGAGTTGGTACAAGAGCACATGTTAGGCCCTATTTATGAAAAAAATATGTGTGAATTAATTCCACACCAGATTGACTTTGCATGTGTCCCCTGGATGAAAATGTTGCTTTGTCCCTTGCACCACCAATCAAAACGGGGGCCTATTCTGGCGCATTCCCCCCGGGTTGCCTTACTGTAGCTGCAAAATTTTTTCCCCCTTTTGTTAAACACTACTGTTTAAAATGACAGGGTTAGGGTAACTAGAGATCAAGCACCAAATAAAATTTTCACTGTGGATACAAATCAGGCTGCATTACAGATAGATGTACTTGTTACAAGTGAAAACTTTCTTGTATGGATTTGTGTAAATTGTTCGACGGTGACATTGATTTTAATACTGATGATGATATCTATGAAATTATGTGATTTTTTATGAGTAGGCTTAAACCTGTATTCATGTACATGTATTTTTTAAGCAGTTTTTAAATACATTTAATACATATTTTAAAAAATGTTTTAATTAAATGTACTGTATATGACAATAAATTTTCATGTTATATTTTGTCACTATGCTGATTAATATTGTATGGTTTTGTTTTATTTTTATTCTATTTCATTTCCGAGGTGGTTTATCTTGTCAGTGTCAGTGGTGCAGGCCGTGGGCGGGGGGTGACTGACGAGGTACAAGGACAGCTGTCTAGTCGTTCTGATGTGATGAGAGTAGGCCGTAGCCCCGCTGCCCTGGTAAAATTTCCATGATAGCACACTGTATAGCATATGCCCATCTTCATTAGTCAAGCTTAGGAACACAGCAGGAGGACGTTAAACAGCATTTTATTTTTTTATTCTGTTTCATTTCCGACGTGGTTTCTCCTTGTCAGTGGTGCGAAAGGAGGGTCTAACAAGGTACAAGGACAGCTGTCTAGTTGTTCGGATGTCACGTAAAACCGAGATCCCTTGTATTCATTGGTGTGCATGTAAAAAGGTACGATGACAGCCATCTAGTTGTTTGGATGTGACGAAAAACCGAGGTCCCTTGTATACATTGGTGTGCACGTAAAAAGACCCCTTGGCAGTTGGAATTCGATAGCACACTGTATAGCATATGCCCATCTTCATTAGTCTAGCTTAGGAACAGAGCAGTAGGACGTTAAACCCCATTTTATTTTTTTATTCTGTTTCATTTCTGACGTGGTTTCTCCTTGTCAGTGGTGCAAAAGGAGGGTCTAACAAGGTACAAGGACAGCTGTCTAGTCGTTCGGAGAGAGAGAGAGAAATGGGGTTTAACGTCCACTTGACACAAACTAGGTCATTTCGGGACTAACATGGTTCAATTTTATTTCAATGATTCGCTTGCGCCTAGGGGTCTTTAGCAGTGGGAGGAAACCGGAGGAAACCCACGAGGTTGAGAAGGCGCCCCTATCTCCATGCCACATACGCTTACACCAGGGATCGAAACCACAGCCGCAAGCCAGAGGTGACCAGCCAGCTAGAGGCCGAAGCGCGGCACTCTAGACCACTAGGCCATCCCAACCCCCCTAGTCGTTCGGGTGTTACGTAAAACTGAGGTCCCTTGTATTCATTGGTGTGCCTGTAAAAAGGTACAAGGACAGCCGTCTTGTTGATTGGATGTACCGAAAAACCGAGGTCCCTTGTATACATTGGTGTGCACGTAAAAAGACCCCTTGGCAGTTGGAATTCGATAGCACACTGTATAGCATATGCCCATCTTCATTAGTGTAGCTTAGGAACAGAGCAGTAGGACGTTAAACCCCATTTTATTTTTTTATTCTGTTTCATTTCCGACGTGGTTTCTCCTTGTCAGTGGTGCAAAAGGAGGGTCTAACAAGGTACAAGGACAGCTGTCTAGTCGTTTGGATGTGACGAAAAACTGCGGTCTCTTGTATACATTGGTGTGCATGTAAAAAGGTACAATTACAGCTGTCTAGTCGTCCGGATGTGATGAAAAACCGAGGTCCTTTGTTTACATTGGTGTGCACATAAAAAGATCCCTTGGCAGTTGGAATTCGAACGTTAAACCTCATTTCTCTTACTAGTAGTGTATGGTATTGTTGTGTATGAGGAAATTTATATTATTGCGTTTGTTTATTTTTGCCAAAATCGTTTTCATGTGTATTAAGTATGTATTTCTCTTGGATATTGTTTTACTGAAATAGTTTTTTATAAAAAATACTTGTTTCCAGTAAATAACAGATTCTTTCAATCATTGGTGCTATTTCTCTACTGTTGACCATATTTATTCCACAGACCTGGGATTAGTCGTTTTCATCGTGTCACTGCAACATTTAATATGTGGTATTATACAGTAATCCCGGCATATTTTCCACAGGTACATTGGGACAGGAACGCCCTTATTAGACTATGGCACACCTGATCTATACATCAGATGGTATTTTTTTTTAAATATGAATTACATGTTTGATAGTAAATATTATATTATTTAGCATCAAATATGGATAAAATAAGATCAAAAATTTAAAATATGTTCAGAAAATAACAGAAACTCAAAAACTTTGAAAAATCACATAGACTCTATTAGTATTATTATATTATAGGTCTGGTGTGCCTTAGTCTAATAAGGGCGTTCCTGTCCCCATGTACCTGTGATATTTTCAGAAAAATTCTCTCTGACAAATGGAAACAAACCAACGTGTTCCGTCTCGTAAAAGGTATTCCATGGTCTAATTATGGCTATTGACCCGTGACCCTATGACGTTGATTTTTGGTTTCTGATATTGTCTTAGAATTTGATTTTTTCACCCCAGTATGGTTACACTTGACAAATGTAGTTCGAGGCGTAATTCTAGTTCTGACGTATTGTGCAATGCATCGGAAAAGAAATGTATGCGACAGTGGGAGAAACCGGAAAAACCCCACACGACGAATCGAAACCGAACGACTACACGTTATCCCTTGCCAGGCCCTCCGTCCTCCATCCTACACAACTGACATGGGAGGACATCTCCAGAAATTTAGCCCGATGCGCTTCGATGAAGCGAGAGAGCAAACGTCCTACACACTGAGCCATTGTAGCCACCACTTCATTACGATTTCGGACAAAGAACCTCGTATTTTATATATAATACCGTTCAAACGACTATACGTTGTCCCTTGCCAGGTCTTCAATCCTATACCACTGACAAGCAGGAACCCGACCGAAAAATCCTGAAAAACTTTGATAAAGTAAAAGAGCAAACGTCGATCCTACTCACTGAGCCATCGTAGCTCCATTTGTATTCCGGCCACGGGATCTCGGTTATTTGTATTCCATCCGAACAACTATTCTTTGTCCCTTCTCAGGCCCCCGTCCTACACCACTTACACCACTTGGTATTCGATCCCTGCATTGGAAGAGAAAGTTCATCCAGATTTTATTTCGGGCGTGATTTCTCCTTGTCAGCGATGCAAAACGTAGGGCCTGTCAAGGACACCTATTGGCGTGCACATAAAAGATCACTTGGAAGTTTAAATTCGATATAAGAGTAGGCCTTAGCGCCACTGCCCGGGCAAAATTTCCTTGATAGCACACTGTATTATTGTATCGTATGCCCGTCGTCATTAGCCCAATTTAGGAACAGAACAGTAGGACGTTAGACCCCATTTTATTTCATTTCATTTCATTTAGATTCCGGACACGTCACCTCGGTTATTTTTATTTCATCCGAACGATTATACGTTGTCTCTTGCTAGGCTCTCTGTTCTACACCAGTGACAAGGGTGGACATAGGCAGAAAAATCGCGATGAACTTCGATTAAGTTAGAGAGAAAACCTCCTACGCAGTGAGCCACCGTAGAACCAACTTCATTTCGATTCCGGACCTGGTTTTTAAAAATCCCATTCGAACAACTATACATTTTCCCTTGTCAGGCTCTCCATCCTGCAGCACTGACAAAACCACGCATCAAGTGAAAACTCCCGATGAATATTTTTAGAGAGCAAAGAAAGATTTGACTGAAGACTTAAAATCAATTACAGAATACAATACTATCTGTGCAAGAAGAGATTAAACTTGTTTAGGACTATTACATTTTCTAGAACTTCAAACATTTTCGTTTATTATAATCCATGTCAAAATACAAATGCCGATACGGTAGTCAGTGGACATGCGTAATAACTGCACTTCCGAGGCGAGGGAGCGAGAACACGAGAAGACGAGATTGTGACGAAGCGAGGGAGCGAGAACACGAGAAGACGAGATTGACTCAAAGGCGAGGGAGCGAGGAACGAGAAGTCGAGGTTTTTCAAAGGCGAGAACACGAGAAGTCGAGGGAGCGAGAAGTCGAGGGCGAGGGAGCGAGAACACGAGGTTTTTCAAAGGCGAGAACACGGAGCGAGAAGTCGAGGGACGAGAACACGAGAAGTCGAGGTGAAAGTAATCTCGTGTTCTCGGGGCGAGATCCTCGTATTCTCGCCCTGTTTCCTCGTCTTCTCGCTCTCTCGCTCCCTCGCCCTCGACTTCTCGCTCCCTCGACTTCTCGTCCTCTCGTGTTCTCGCCCTCGACTTC
Organism: Patella depressa; assembly: GCA_948474765.1. Classification (NCBI taxonomy): domain Eukaryota; kingdom Metazoa; phylum Mollusca; class Gastropoda; family Patellidae; genus Patella; species Patella depressa. The sequence goes on along the minus strand of OX419720.1, from coordinate 72,025,715 downwards.
TCGTGTTCTCGCCCTCGACTTCTCGCGGCGAGAAGACGAGATTCTGAAATGGCCGCAATAGGCTTCCATATTATTGCTACTAGAGTAGACTGGAATAACCAGACGCTAGAGATGGGCATTCGATTGAGACTTCTTGCGTATTCCGCCGAACATAACTGATTAGAAATTATTGTGTAATTGGCTTGCGCGTAGGGGTCTTTAGCAGTGGGAGGAAACCAGGGGACCCGGAGAGAACCAACGAGGTTGGACAGGTGACCCTACTCCTTGTCTTGCAACCGGGTATTCGAAACCACGCCAGTTGACCCAATGACAGGCTTTATGATACAGCACGCACGTGCTTACCATTCGGCCACCCCCTCCCTTCAAGTGATGGGGGGTGGGGTATATTTCATATTACACGTATATCATAGATAATCCCGGTCAAAACGTCAATCAGCATTAATTATCTTCCATAGAACTAAGGCCTTCTTTAAGGCTACTTATGTATTCCATTACACTATAGTCTCCCGTGTATTTCATATAACTACGGCCTGTTGTGTAATCCACAGAACTATGGCCTCTTGTAAGGCCTCCTGTGTATTCCATAGAACTATGGTCCCCTCTGCATTTTATAGAACTATACGGCCTCTTGCGTATTTCATAGAAATGTGGCCAATGGCAATGTCTTAAACTCGAGACAATTTGAAATAACGGTACGCCAACATCAAAGGTGATATATATTACTTAAAGTAGCTAAGTCTCTAACTCAATATCATCCAAAATCTTCAACATTGAAAACAAAGCACGAATTATTTGTCAATTTAAATCTACATTGATGCTGTGATCTTACCGGAAAAAGGTGGGCTTCTGATATCCAATATTTAAGACAAAATAAACATTTTACCAGTTCGAGGAAATTTGCATTCGATTGAGACTGCCGGCTTATTTCGCCAAACATAACTGATTTCAAATTAGAGTTAAAACGGAAACCATTGAATATAAATCAGTTAATACATTCTTATTACAGTATTATATGCGTTGTGACCCACTTGTGTCAAATTCTAGGTCATAAATGTTAGCGATTTAGCTCCTTTAAAGCGGGAATTTCATATTTTTCTAAAAAAGTCAAAACCTTATTATTTCTATGTCTTTTGCTCAAATGGTTGTCAACTCATTATTATACAATCATTGGCATTATTTCCCAGGCATTAAAATACATGCATATTAAAGTCTCACACTCAACCATGAAACTACATATACCACACCGTACAGTTGTAACTAGAGCGCGTGCTAATTACAAGCAGACGACACAAAATAAAGTAATACCTGTACCGTATAGTGGCTTGATTCGAAAACTACCTGGTGTCCTATTTCTAATTTTAAACTATTAATATACTGACTCGCGTGCTTACCGTTAATAAGACATGATGATACCCTGATAAACTTAGACAAGCTGTATATATATATTGTACAGAGGAGAGAGAGAATGGGGTTTAACGTCCACTCGACACAAACTAGGTCATATTTAGACTACCATTTGGTTCAATAATTTGCTTGCGCGTAGGGGTCTATAACAGTCGGAGGGAACCGGAGGTCCCGGAGAAAACCAGGAGACTAGACAGGCGACCCTATACGTACAAACTGAGAATCGAAATCACGCTAGTTGACTCAATGACGACCTTATTTTGCAGCGCCCGCACGGTAACCATTCAGCCATCCAAACCCCTCTGTACAGAGGAAACATTATAACGGTGTTGACGGACTATACACATAGCCACATTCGTCATCAGAACTACTTCTGTCTTTAGTTATATATCATATTCTACCGTGATAGTATTATAAATCTCACTGTAAAACATTTCTGTTAAAAAACGGGAAAATTACTGTATAAATTTACAGACATGAACTGTAAAATTACATTACGGGTAATTAGTCATAAAATAACGAGCAATTTACTGTAATCTTGTAGTTTGCGTGCATTTTTAGTAAATTAACGGCATTTCTGTAAATTTACAGCACATAACATATTAACACCAAAATACCCGTAGCATAAAGTGTATATAATATAACCTATAAACAAGAACAATGACTGAGCGTGTATATTAGTAGATAAAGGTATGTTTATTCTACTGCTGTTCAAGGTAACAAGATACCAAAATTACACCCTCGATATTAAACGTGTATTATATAAAAGCTAAATCTGCCTATCACAGGTATATTTTTCTGGCTTCAAATGTTATATAAATTAGTATTTAGACATTATGGGGAGTCGTGGTGGCTCAGTGAGTAGGACGTTGACTCGCTAACCCTGAGATCCCGTGTTTGATCCCTGCGTTGGCCGAGAAGGTTTATCAGGATTTTCCGGTGTGGTTCCGCCTTGTCAGTGGTGCAGCCGTGCGGGACCGAGGGCCTGGCAAGGGACAACGTATTGTCGTTCGGATGGCATGAAAACCCGAGGTCCCGAGCACACCTTGGGGTTGGCAGTTGGAATTCGATTTAACTTTCCCTCAAAGCATACTGTATGACGTATGTCCGTCTTCATTAGCCCAGTCGGAGTTGAACAGTAAGACGTTAAACCCCATTTCATTAAGACAGTTATTTACATAACAAGCCCATAATCAGCTCTCTAGACCATCTGATGGCTCCAATTTTAAGTAGATTAGAACACCACGCCCATTCAATAATGAAATCACTAAACTGTTAGTTGTTGAATAATCGAAACTTCGTTTATTATCGTGGGAATATGTGCTTTGGCAATCGAGACTACGCTTATAACTATTATAGCGAGAATGGTCATCGCTTTATTTAAATCTTACATACGGTAATGTATCTTTAATCTGTAAACATGTATAATTGATTATCTTGTTGGGGCAATTATTTTAAAATAAGCCTATGTTTCCGATTAGGCCTACGCAGGTAAATGCAAGATAACACCATCCTGTAAGCTTACAATTATGTTTTCTGAATTGGTTTAATTTCCCACTATTATAAGGCATTTATTTGCGGGCCTCGTATTACTATTAGTAATAGTAATGTCTGACTCTGATGCTCTCATGCCGACGTATTTTTATCGTAAAGTAAAATCTAAATCAGCAGAGCATGTCATCAAAGTTTAACCATTTTATGTAATACACATATAGGCCTACGCATAATTAAAATTCATTTGATAAACACTATTTCCATGACAAAATTAAAATTCATTTGATAAACACTATTTCCATGACAAAATTATAAAAAATTATAGGCCCGGCCCAGAGCGATAAGTCTACGTTAAGGCAGATTCTCTACTGTCACGAAATCTGTTGAATTTGTCCGAATGATCAGACGTCCTGACCAATCCGTTTACTTCACGGAAATCATGGTAAGTAACAATATTGTTTTAAATTATCTTCCATTCTAATATCGTATTTACGTCATCGCGTGTAACATATTAGACCTACCGATTTCTATAGTAGGCCTACCGTATTTCAGAAATCGGTGATTAGACCTATTATAGTCATAGAGTTATATTTATAGACAACCGCGTCTATATTTCCAATTTTTAAAGAGGGGCTGGAGAACCGCGTGTATATATCCGGCAGTTGGTCGTTAAAGCGGGAAAAGCAGAAAGACATAATAAGGTGTAAGGCCAAATTGCAGTAGTTGTACTAGGCCTACAACTAAGTATTCTTGGAAATTATAATACAAGCGGCCATTCTAACTGAAATATTTTCCACACTGTTAATGTCACATACGGTGGGTGAGTCGACTATACCTTAAATACGCGTGTCATGATGACACATAGCCTATGCCAGGCTTAGGCTATAATAGGCCTATCTTTTCATATGAATGTCAACATTCACATTGCAATTTTTCCACAGCAGAAGCTGTTGCTTTCAATACTTTATGCAAATGAACTCAATGTAAAATTTAATTGCAGTAGTGAAGAGTTGTGTAGTTATATCAAGTCTAACACATATGCTGTGCACATTTAAATCGCACATGTTTAGAGAACACTATAAAAAATAATGATGGGGTCATAAAAGTAGGCATAATTTTGCCACTAACTAACAGTAATTGTAATAGTATTAATAATAGTAATAATACTGGTACTCTGATGGGCCTACGCCTAATAATATTAATTCTAATGTTAATTTTTCTGCAATAGGCCTGGTTGTAAAGCAGAGATTTTCCTAACATTTCAAAAAAAGTTTTGAATCCCAGAACCTAAAGCTCTAAAGGGGGGGGGGGGGAGGCAAGCAATTGGTTAGCATGTGTGCGCTGTATTGTAAGCCTTAAGGTTAAGGCCTGCCATTGAGACACCTGCCATGGTTTCGAATCACAGGATACTCCGGTTTCTCCCAATGCTAATGACCCCTACCCGCAAGCAAATTATTGAAATAAAATTGAACCACGTTAAACCCAATCCCCCTACTCTCCCTCTCTCTCTCTCTCTCTCTCTCTCTCTCTTATCTTGATATTCAGTTCACTTGGTGAGAATACATCCTTAGTTACTTAGTATATGTATGTTTATTTTGTAGAGTCTTCACTCAGTTAAAGATGCAGTGGAGTTTATTGTTAAGGCGGACAATGTGGTTCTTACTATTGTGGATAGTTTCATGAAAGCATTTACAGTTTTCTTTACCTACTTTTATATATTTAATATTGTCTAAACTGATTCGGTGGCTTCAACATTGGAGTTTTTTCAAAGGTACATGCACATTTAATGAATATAATTATATACTTTTGAAACATCCCTGGCAACTTATTAGTACAATGTAATAGTGAAAAATGTTTAGTTTAGGGGAAAAGTCTATACTTTTATTAATATGAAATGGTCAAAAGAGTGGTATAAATGGAAGGGCTGTACATTTTCTGTTCACTTTTATACTAAAATTAGTATGATAAAAATTATAATAGCCGAAATTTCATGTATGGCAGAGGGCATAAGTTGGGATTCCATCAGGACCACATAAAGGGCATGATATATCGACACCCTTCATTGGCCATAGTTTTGATCTGGATACTATCATTTCCCTCTCTGCATGATAGTGCATTACCAGTTAGCTTTGATAGTCAAAGTGTTATCCTGGAACATCTGGCTAAGTGGGTAAGATGCTGGCTTGCTAAACTGGAGGTTGGGTGTTTGATCCCTGCATTGGCCGAGAAATTTCCCCTTGTCAGTGATGCAAAACGGAGAGCCTGACAAACACAGCTGTCTAGTCTTGAATGGGACAAAAAAAAAACCGAGGTCCAGTGTGCTCAATGGCGTGCACCTAAAAGATCCCATGGCAGTTACAATTCGATATAAAAGTAAACTGTGGTGCTGCTGCCCGGGCAAAATTTCCCTCATAACACACATCTTCATAGCCCAGTTTAGGAGCAGAAAAGTAGGCCTTTTACCCCCATTTCATTTATACATTTGCCAGAGGACGGTCTTCTTAAACATACTTTGTTTTGTAAATTGCAGATGTATGATTGGATTAAACCCTGGATCAGGCACTAAAGGACGAAAACGGTCAAGAACATCCACCAGTAGCAAAGTTTTAAAGCTTATCAATGATGTATCTGCTTTTGAATGGATTACCACCATTTAAAGACGATATGATAGTTTTACTGTTGTTTGTAGTTATTTGTATAACTTGTTCATGATAAGTAACAAGAAATTAAGTAATTTCTTTTCACTTCTGGTTCTTCAAGGGTTGAATTTTTAAATTAATTTTTCTGCCCAACTGTATTAGCACGTGACCTAAATATAGGTTTAACGTGAAAGGAAAGTAAAAGTAAAAGTAGAATTTCTGAGAAATTGTAACAAGTGTACTTATGCTGACCTTGACGCAATGTCATATAATGTAGATGTTGTCTGGTTTGATCGACGAATTTACATTGATGTTGATTGAAACAAAGCGTTAAATATGACCGACTGGGGAAGTAGAAATATCTAAAATGCAACTTGTATACAGGTTGTTCACGTATTAACAGTTGTAGTTTGATATCATGTGATCTACGGGTCAGGATAAACCGCGTGAGATGACACGTGACGTGATTTAGTAGACTAGTAACCTGTAAGACTGTGTATTATACTGTTTTAATCTTTATGATTTTAATGTCGTGTTTTATATAAGACTAGACTAGTTAGTTGACTATTTACTATAGTGTTTTAATCTAGTAGATTATTTAGTATATTATTCAGTGCTTGAATCGTGTGTAGTATATTATTCAGTGATTTTAATATCATATGTTATACAACTCGTGTAACAGTCTAATTTAACAACATGGCTGAGCAGACAGACAAGGATGTGTGTAGTATTTGTTTGACTGAATATAAAACTCCCGTTTTGATAGATTGTCAGCACCGGTTTTGCTTCATCTGTTTAGAAGATTATGTGAACAAAACTACTAATAAAGGCCAGTTCCTATGTCCATTATGTCGGTGTCTTATAGACGGGGGTATGGAGCGTTTTAAACCTAAACTAAACATTGATGACAATTCTACTATTCCACAATGTGATGTATGTACTGAAGATACATGTCAATATTTTTGTCGAGACTGTGATCAATATTTATGTAAATCATGTAAAACAATGCATGATAAGATGAAAATTTGTAAAGACCATGTTGTTTGTCGATATGATGAAAAACAAGTCTGTCAACAATCAAACGAACCAATGAAGGGAAAGACACCAGCCACTTCCGTCACACATCCGAAAGATTTCTGTCCAAACCACGAAGATGAGCCAGTAAAAATTTACTGTAAAGATTGTTTACTAGCCGTGTGTTTCGACTGTTTAGTTGCCGATCATAATGGACATAATTTGTTACATTTACGGAAGGATGAAATCAGACAAAATATCAGACAAGACTTAAAAACACTGAATGAAGATTTAGAAAAACATATTACCAATATTCAGAAACATTATGATAATTTAAATAGTAAATTAACTGAAGTCAAAAACTGTACAAAAACCGAATGTGACAAAGTCGATGCACACGTGGATAAAATCTGCTCAGAATTTCGTAAAATTGGAGAAAATATTAAAAAGGAAATGCAGAAATCTAGTAAACAAGAAGAATCCAAATTTGAGAAATTAATGGAGGACATTAAAAGACTAACAGAAGATTTAAAAGCTAGTGTTAAATATTCAGTGAATGTTTTAGAAGATTCGTCCATTGTTGAAGTTTTACAAAGATTACCTAAAGTTAGACAGGAGAAAGATGAAAGTTGTAGTAGAAAATTGGATATACCTGATGTAAGATATTCAACATTTCAAGTAGCAGAGATAGATAAAACTTTGTTAAGTAATCAACTTGGTAAGATTGTAAGTTGTGATGAGAATATGTATGAAGATGTTTTTAATGTTAATACTGTGTCACGTGGTGGTTGGTATGATGGTAAACAACATGTAGTTCCAGGTTATACATGGTGTACACGTGTGTGGAAAGGCTCATCATCATTACATGTTGGATTAAACCTGAATGACGTAGAAGATAAAAGTATTACGTCATGTAATGTTGACGTCATATTTAAAGTTATAAATAAAACAGATGATAGACAATCTGTAGTTAAACAATGTAATGGGACTGTTGAACCTGATGGTAGGTTTTACTGTTGGACTTATCTTATTGACTGGAAGAGACTCAGTAATCCTGTCAGTGGATTTATTGATCATCATAGAAACTTTACAATTCAAACAACAATAAATAAAAAAAACTGACATTGAACGGGATTAATGGACTACTGTTATTAAGTGGAAGTTAAACTCTTATATCAGTGGGTCTTTTACGTGCACATAAATCTCTACATATGACCTCGGTTTGTCGTCCTATACGAACGACTATACACTGTTTTGTGCTGTTGGCCGTGGAATTTCATCGATATTTTTTAGGCGTCCCCCCTTCCCCTTGTTAATGATACCTGGCAAGTCTCGATTATCGATTTTATTGTTATATTTGTTAATCTTTTAATCTTGATCATCCGATAGTTGATTGTGGGCGTGTCTAAAATAATAATTTATATAACATTTGATATCAAAATAAAGACCTGCAATAGGTGGAGGGGGGTGTCCCTTGTCACTGGTGCCGGATTGAGGGCCTGACAACGACAAATGTCTAGTCGCTCGGATGAGACGAAAAACAGAGGACCCGTGTATACATTGGTGTGCACGTCAAAGATCCCTTGGCAATTGGAATTCGATATAAGAGTAGATCATTGCGCCGATGCCCTCATAGCACACTGTATGGCGTATGTCCGTCTTCATTAGCTCAGTATAGAAACGAAACAGCTGTTCAACATAGGCAGACATAATTTATTAATAATATTTTAAAGTTAGTCGATAATTACACTCTGAAAGTCATCGTCTTAAACTTAAACCATAGTAAAATGCTTACTGTCTGCCTCCCACGACACTGACCCCGAGAAAACCCACGAGGCGACCCTACTCCTTGCGACGCACAACAGGGGATTCGAAATCACGCAAGTTGACTCATTGACAGATCTTATGATACCATTCGGCTCATCTACGCCCCCCTCCCCCCCCCCCGTTGCTTATGTTATATATTGGTTTCATCATCATTACACAGGAAGTGATATATATCTTCACGCTTGTTGACGTATCCTACAAACTGTAATTCAGCTATATAAATTCCAAACAATGTAAATAAATATGGTTTTAACCAACAGATGAAAATATTACTGCAACACTGTAAAAAGACTAATTAGCAAAATTGACTAAACGACACCATCTTAAATAAAAAATACCCAGTTAGATCTTTATGTAGTGTAGGACATCGAAAGCATAAAAACAAATAGAAATATAGATCTGTAGGCCTAGTTAAATTAGACTGTTCTCTATTTTGTTTCAATTTTGCATGACTCTTATTGTACTTTGTCTAGTTACATTTTTTTTATACTCAAAAAGGTGACAGGTCAGAACCCAAATCTTGAAATTTTGGACTACTATGGAAATCCTTACTATGGTCGAGGTCGATTTGGAATTGTTTGACCGTGCCATCAATTTGTGAACTTGACAGAAATCAATTTTGATGTTGTGGTAAAGCTAGTTTCATTTTGTTAGTATTGTTTTATTTAAAGTCTATAGACGTATAAATAGTCGAGACTATAAATACACCTAGGTCACTGTAGTTATATATAGTGAGGGAATGGATATTTGATAACTGCATGAATAGTATGTTGACAGAACCTTTCTAAAGTTTTATAATAATATTGCTATCTGCCATATATTATGTTCAATTTTATAACTTAATAGAAATCCATGTCTAGTTATTTAGCATACTATTAATGAGTTGATATCCATATTATATAATCTATTTTGTTGGAGATGTAACATAATACATTGTCTAATATTATTGAGAATTATTATCTCCCATTAGTTAAATATCTGAATTTGAATATATAGCATGCAATTATAATTTATATGCATATCCTATGACTTATTAAACATAACTAGATTATACTTCTGTATGTCAACTTAACGATAAATCACATTGTGTCCATCTGTTAAATAATGTTGCATTTATATGGTTGACATAAGGAACATATAGTTTATAAGTTTGCATGCGATGGGAATTAATTCTCTCATACATTGCCATCCTGTCGAGACGGCCAGGCGAACGTGTTACCCAGCACTAGTACCCCGGGCCAGTTGTTCCCACTGGGATAACCTTCTCCAGGGTCGAAGCGAAGCTCTAGTACACCAATAGTTCGTGGTAATTGCTCCTAGAGCACACATAGATCTTAAACTGCTTGCAGTTTAAGCAAAGATTACAGCCTTTAGAAAAAGTCCATTAAAACTTACCTGTATATATGTTATAATACATAATAAAACTTTATAGTTTTGTACAGTTTTGTTCCGTTTGTTCTAAGAGAGGGAGAGTTGAAAATAGCGTAACTACTTTTTAGCTAGTCCGCCTTCTCCTCTGAAGAAGCTCTACTTTAAAACGGCTTGAGGTCGGCCGATAGACCACTGGTGGCAGAGAAAGGGGTGTGGGTCCTGATCAACTAAATTGCAACAGAACTCCCTCAAGCAAATAAATTGCTGCTCAACTTGTTGGCTAATCGCTACAATATCTGATTACCCGGTGCTGCTCAACTATACCAACAATATTATTTATATTTGAAATATATAAATAAAGCTGTTTCGGGATATTTTACTGTGTGTTCATTTGAAAACTAGGAGGCGGGTAACAATACTCCATGGATAACTTTGTCAAATTTTACTCGATCCTTTTTAAAATGTTGTAATGGCTGAACAGGTAAATAAGTATATCGTAATTAATTTTTCCTCCACTAAAATATGTAATTTATCACCGTTCTCACCTGTAATTTATCACCGTTCGTTCTCACCTGTAATTTATCACCGTTCTCACCTATAATTTATCACCGTTCTCACCTGTTATTTATCGCTCTTCTCACCTGTAATTTGTTTACAATGTTGTTGGATTAAAGATGAGAAGTTTGTATGATAATAAATGTGTATGTTTATCATATTACTTGTTGATTCATGTAGGAAATTTACAGCAAAACTCAAAACTTAGTATAACATGTTACCTGTTCGTTGATTAAAATATTATTTAGCAGTGGGAGGAAACCAGAGGACCCGGAGAAAAAAACCACGAGGTTGGAAAGGCGACCCTACACCTTGTCACATGTAACCTGGGAATCGAAACCACACCAGTTAACTCAATGACAGTCCGTATCATTGCTACGGGAGATGTGTAACAAACTGTTAAATATACGGGAAGTGATGTCACCTCATTATGGCTACACTTGACAAATATAGTTCAAGGCGTAATTCGAGTGCTAGACGTATTGTGCAATGCATCGGAAAAGAAATGTTTGTGACAATGACGGCCATTGGGTTAACTTATGCAACAAATCACCAAATTTTCACCACTTATTTGCTGGGACGAGATGAAACAATTTTCGTGGCTAAATGACTGCCTAAAAATAAAGCTGACAATTTCTGCTATTTTTGGTTCAAAATTCAAAAGAACATAACTTGAAAAGAATATTTTTTTCTGTTGCAGCAAAGACTTTGATCGATCTGTAAGATCAGTACATCTATAACTAAATATGTATACTATATTATTAATCTTATCATAAACACATGCCATACCCATTCAGATGACTGTTATATTTAATAGAAGTTTTGACAAGGTTTCAACGTCAAGGTGACCCACAAAGTGCTGATCCCTATCTTTTACACCATCTTTTGTCTTACAATATTTTTTTTATTTTAAAATTAAAACGCGTGTAATATAATAACAACACGTACTATAAACAAACAGGATCTCCTTTTCTTCATGAGCGAATAGTTTCCGATCACCGATTAAGACCCCTACGCGCAAGCGAATTATTGAAATATGGTTGAACCATGAGTTAGTCCCAAAATGGCCTAGTTTGTGTTGAGTGAGAGGGAGATAGAGAGAGATACTAACATATAATTCAATTTTATTTCAATTATTTGCTTGCGCGTAGTCGTCTTTATAATAACAATAAATTTTAATATTCTATAATTCATTTAAACAGATACCAATTGATTAAAAATGAAATATTCTAGTGAAAGCGTTCAGTAGATTAATTTAAATGACACAAATTAATTTGAAATTCAGTGGTATGAAATGCCGTTCCATATTGGTAGTGATAAGAAAATTAATTTAGAATTAATTATTTTGACATGCAATCGTATGAAAATAATCAAAATTATATTGAATAAAAAGTACAACTAGGAGTATATAATTGTAATAACCATTAATAACCATTACCTTTCTAACTGAGAGGGGGAGGGGCGGTGAATGGCCGCCGAATGGTTTGCACCTGCGTGCTGTATCATAAAGCCTATCATAGAGTCAACTGGTGTGGTTCTCAATCTCCAATCCCCGGTTGTATGTGACAATGAGTGGGGTCGCCTGTCCAACCTCGTAGGTTTGCTCCAACTGCTAAAGACCACTACGCGCAAGCGAATTATTAAAATAAAATTAAAACCATATGTTAGTCCCGAGATGACCTGGTTTGTGTCGAGTGGACGTTAAACCCCATCTCTCTCTCTCTCCCGTCCTGTCCTACTGGTAGAGCAGGAGCCCGGGGATTCAACCTTGCTGAAAATAGACTAGTCTCTTTCTCTCTCTGTGAGATTGCGTGAAACACGTACATCGCCTATAGATAAGTTCCTAAACTTTTTGTCTTGGTTTGTGCATGTAAAAGTAGCCTACCCATGGCAGTTTGAATACTAGAGTAGACTAGCTGTAGGGCTGATGTAGGGAACGATTTCCCTCATAGCAGACTTGTGTGACGTATGTCGTATCTATACAGAACAGCAGGACGTTGTGTTATAGATACTACCCTATGTCAACTGGTACCTGTCACTCAGACCTGCCTGTAGACCTATGTCAATTGGTACCTGTCACTCAGGCTTACCTGTAGCCCAAAACACGTCCTGGATGAACTAATTTTATTTCACAGTTTTGTAATGTTTGTTGCTAGGGCAGACCCGGCGGAGTGGGGGGGGGGGGGCTTTAGCCTCCCTAATAATTTGGTTGAAAGTACTCTTTTCTCCAGGTTATTGCGGCCTCTGGACCCCCGTCTATAAGGACCAAGGATGGAAGCCCCCCTTCCCACCAAGAATTGACTAGGGGATTAATTTGTAAATGTTGCCCCCCCCCCCCTGTCAGTGGATCCGGCGTTCACAATTGTTTGTGGAGCTATAGTCAGCTATAGACTTAAAATTTTTACACAGCGTTTAAGGCCATGAGACGAAGATGCCTATTGATTTCAACAATTTCCGATAATTATTGCCTGAAATATGGCCTTTGATCAGTTTGAAAAATCTTATAGATACTCTGAGATAAGATCTGGATGACTTGAAAATGGATACACAGTTAGGTCGCGGACTGGGGAAGATGGCTCATTTTTTGTCCTCTCGCTAAAACTCCTCGTGCTGCCTATTTAATATTTTAACTTGATAGATACAGCAAAAGTAGTGTTAGCAAGCACGCATCATCGGTCAGCGTGTAAAATATTCACAAAATTATCTGAATAAGAATTATATTTGTTCTCGCCATGACACAAGCATGCTACGAGGTTAAGTAATTGATGATTATATAGGACACAGTACACCAAATAATTGTACGCCGTCAAGGGCCAGGGCTATTTTTATACGCCCACATGGAAATGTGGTCGTATATTGCGTCGCCCCCGTCTGTCGTTCACAATTTTTGTGAACGCTGTAGAGGCTAAAGTTAATATCCGAGTTATTTGTGCCAAGCTAAGACATGGCTCCCTCAATACAAGTTAGTTCTGGGTTCGTTAACATTAAAATGTAGGTACTAGATATGTAAGACGCAGAATAAAAGTATTCTAAGATGTTAAACCAGTGTTGTCATCCAGAACGTAACATAAAGACCCAATACTGCAATACATGCAGACATAGGCGTACGGGGCCGAACTTGTTTGCGGGGGCCAGCATATTTTCCCGACAAATATATTTCTTTAGAGTCCGCGGAGCCGCGGGCGGCGAAGCCGTCCACCCGCAAGCGCCGGAGGCGCGAAGCGTCCGACGGGGGCGGGGGGGGGCTCCCCCAGAATATTTTGAAAACCAGACGGCCGTAGACGCGATTTCCAGGCATTTCGAATACTTTCTATTAATTTGGGGTAGTAAATTATGTCAGTTGCAGCATAAAAACTGGTAAAAAGTCATCTTTAAAATACAAACTCTAAAACGCGGCTTTTTTTCAAGTTTGCAATTTTTGGGGAAATGTTCCGGCATTTTCTGGCGACCAAGTGCATTTTCTGGTCGCCGTACTAGGGGCATTTCTCTAACTCGTGTCATGGATTTCAAAATTTTAGGCGATGTCATTTAGTGAGCAATTTCAAAATTTCCTGTTCCACAAAAAGTTAGTGGGTCCGTTTTCTTCCCCAAAGGACTTCTTCTGCCTTAACGATCTGGACCCTCCTGTTTTAACTTTATTCTGACGAAGACGTATTTTAACGACGAAGAGAGAAGATGAGCCACCGTGTTTTAAAGTGATATTTTACATACAAGGACGTGTTTATGTTTTTATCGTTTAAATCGTTAGTTATACGGGTCGTTTTACATTGTCTATTTCACATTTAATAAAATGAGATATTCAAAATACAAACTATTTATAAACACTCCGTTGATCTGTTTCTAGCTGATAAAGTTAAACTATTATACAAAGTTTGTGTAGCTATTTATCAAGTGTTGACAGCAATGATTTATATGTTTATTATGAAGGACCATGATATTATTCCCCAAGGAATTAATAATATTCAGGTTATTGCATGTTGTTAATTCGATATCGTATCATACACTGTTAAAATAGGTAAAAGTAAAAACAGTTGTAAGAAGTGTAAACTTTACACCACAACTACTAGACTGGTTTAGAACGTTAAAGTCAGGGGTTGATAATATACCTATAATTTACACCACAGCTATTTTTTAAAGAACGTTAAAGTCAGTAGTTTGATATAATTTAATCTCTATAAACCAGGGAGGTAGAATGAAAGTGTGTAGAACCTCCATCACGTCTTATTTTAACTTAAATATAGCGCTTTATAAAACGTCTATAGCTTTAATGTATGAAACACATCTATAAGAAACTATGTGCAGAGTTTTGTGTTTCTGGTATAATTCTTAAATTAGGTCTGAGAATGGTTTGTGAAACCGGAGGACCTAGTAGTGTAGAACGGAGGACCTGGTAGTGTAGAACGGAGGACCTGATGGTGGGACATAACTCTAGCAGTAATATATTCTATTGGAACATAACTCTGGCAGTATTAAATTATATTGGAACATAGCTCTTTTTTGTTTTTAAAAACACTAAAAGAAAATTAATTTCTCATGCAGATGCCAGTTAAGACTTTGCGGGAATTGTCGATGGTACTTTTCTTGATAAATTCCAGGTAGACGGTAAAATCGCCAGATATGTTACCACGGTCGCAAGACTTTGAAATGGCTATGGCAAGTGATTCTTCACGAGAGTGTGGGATAGATTTAAGAATTTAGGGGAGAGGTTACGTCTCCACATAAGCACTGATGGTATCCACCATATGCATTAATTGGTCCGTCAGCAGGTCGACAAACCTGAAAATGTAGTCCACCTAATGTTTTTTGATGGATTATATATCTTCAGTACGTGTAGATTAATAGAAGTACACTACACGCAAAACAAAAATCTACAAGATGAACCTGCGGACATGACAGAAAACAGATATTGCAAAAACAATATAAATAAACAAATATCAAATCAGACGATGTCACCCTGGCACCCTTGGGGTACCGGCATCCCAACTACGGTCAACTACTGTAGGCGTATAAATGTCGATGTTATGTTGGACATAGCCGTAAACTCAAACACCGCTGAATCCATATGTACAGCAATCTCGAGTTCTTGTGGCAAATCTTAGATGTTATGGATGTTTCCACGTCAATTGTTCAAGTGAGTCGGGGTGGGGGGGTATATTTCATGTATTATCAGAGAAGCCAGGTCAAAACGTCAATCAACCAGAAGCATTAATTATATCTAATAGAACCATGGACTTCTGTGTAATTCATAGAACTATATAACTCCCTGAAAGGCCTCCTGTGTATTCCATAGAACTATGTTCCCCTGTGTATCCCATAGAAGTATAGTCCCCTGTGTATCCCATAGAACTATGGAACCCTGTGTATTCCATAGAACTGTGACCTATGGCAATGTCTTAAGCTCGAGACCATTTGAAATAACGTTACGCCAACATCAACGAATAAGGTCACATCTGCATTTTAAATACATACATAATAATGTCTCGCACTCGACCATTACACTACATATACCACATAGTAACATTGTGAATAGAGAGCGTGCTAATCACAAGCAGACGACACAAAATAACGTGAAATCTATATTTGATTCAAGAACTACCTGGTGACCCTGGTGTCCTATATCTAATTTTAAACTATTAATATACTGACTCAAGTGCTAACTGTTAATAAGACATGATAATACATTTATTGTGTACAGTACTGATAACCTTAGACAAGCTGTATATATACTGAGCGCCATAGAGAACGCATCACTTAGTTTTTCGTATAACAAAATGATCCTGTAAATATATCTTTTTTATTTTGCTTCTTAATGTGAAAAATATTCAAATGGGGACACATCAATAACAACACATTTGTAACTGTTGACAATTACGTCTGATATTGATCCACTAATTGGGGGGTGGGGGCAGCGTTAGTCGTTCGTATGAAACGTGCACAAGAACTGGTTAGTACAACATTGAGTAGGACTTTGAACTCCATTTCATTTAGTAACAGTTGTAATATCTCTATATGTTAGCCTCAAATACCCCTGGTTTATATCTATATGTTAGTCTCAAATATCCTGGTTTAAGTTGAGTGGATGTTAAACCTCATCTGTACTCTTGTATCGAATTCCAACTGTGCACATATTACTTTGGTTTGTCGTCCCACCCGAACGACTATACACTGTTCTGTGCTGTTGGCCGTGGAATTTCATCGAGATTTTTTAGGCGTCCCCCCACCCCCTTGTTAATGATACCTGACAAGGAACAAAGTCTCGATTATCCACGTTATTGTTATATTTGTTAATCTTTTAATCTCGATCATCCGATAGTTGATTTTTGGTTTGTTATGGGAAAATATGACATTTACACCAATACGATAATAATAAAAGTTGGTTTTCTGAGAAACTGTAGGACGTTTGTTGGCCTTGACCCCAATACAATAATAAAAGTTGAATTTCCGAGAAATTGTAGCTTACATTAACCCTGACACCATGACGTATAAATGTAGATGTTGTCTGGTTGATCGATAAATTTACATTGATTGAAACAAAACGTTAAATATGACTGACCAGGGAAGAAGAAATATATCCAATATCCCTTGTATACAGTTTACGTATTGTACATGGTTTGTTTACGTATTAAAATACTCTCTTTAAAACAAACGAGTAGTGTGTACGTATGTCTACGTCATCTGGAGACGATGATGACATCATACATAGTCAATTGTTTTATTACCTCAACAGGGACCTGACAATATTTGTGATGTCTGTATATTGTATCGTGTCCGTATGTTTGTCTTCTGTGTGCACCCCACCCCCCTCCCCTGCCCTGTCTGGCATTCTGTATATTGTATCGTGTCCCTATGTTTGTCTTCTGTGTGCCCCCCCCCCCCACTATGCACTTACTTTTAAATATAGGGTTGGTTAAATAAAAGTAAACCATTAGAATAAATAAATATATTTTATTATCATTTATACAATATTATATATTTAATGGTGGACTTTTACAATCGATACCACTACATTTAGATAAATCAAACAGTTCCTGTTTTAAAATGGCTATTAATTGTTGATCAGCTGTATTTACTATATTATCAAATTCATGGGGATCTTTATCAAGGTCATATACTTCTACAAAATTCTGAAATACAAAATAAATCGTAGAACTAACAGAAATAGACATTTTTATTTGTGTTGGAAATTCGACAGGTTGAGTTGACATGATAGTAGCCCTCCACGTGGGGTGGGGGTGGGGCGTGGCTTGGTGTATTTTACATACAGGGTAGAATTACTCATCGTAGAGTAGAGAGAGTTATTTAAAATAATAGCCTGCTATAGACTGGTGATCGATAGGCCTACTTACAGAGTAGAGAGCGGGTATTTATAATAATAGCTGGTTATAAGAGGATAATAGCCTGCTATAGACTGATGGTGTGGATAGGCCTACTTACAGAGTAGAGATGTATTAAGAATAAAAATCTGCATATAGACTGATGGTCGATAGGCCTACCTTGGTAAGTAAATAAACTTACAAGTAAATCTTCTAATTGACAGTATTTATATTTTTTCCCCTGTCCGATAACTCTGAGACAGGAGTAGGCATTATTCCACGAATCTTGACATTCACAATGTGAATGACACACCTGTAATTATAGTTGAAACGGCGATATGATTGGTCATACACAACAATTAAAGTTGACGTCATTCTATATTACATTCCTGTAACCCAGTTCATTCATATCTATTATGGATCTGTGACGCCACCCTAAAGGCAACCAATCAAACTACGTCAACATATTTTCTAAGAATTTCTGTATCAAGTTTTCTTATTGGGGTTGGAGGCCGTGGCTCAGGCAGCGTCTGGTCGTTTGAGTGACGAACCATCGAGGTCCCGGGTGCAAATATGCATGCACGTAACAGAACTCTTGGCAGCTGGGATTCAAAATTAGAGAAAGCCGTAGTGACGTCTTCATTAGCTAAGTCGGACGTTAAACACCATTTCATTACACTGCTTTCTTTCTACCAGACCCGTCTTCATTAGCCCATGTCATATCGTTTCTTATTGGTTGTCTGAAGCCGATTTGACCAATCACAATTCGCCTTATCCAAGGGATTACACAACTGACCAATAAAATTCATTCTACATAGAGCGACTTACAAACAAGCCTTGATTATGAAGTTGTGGACATCCTGGATTATCAACCGAAAGTTCTCCCTGGTGACGACGTCTGTACTAGAATCAGACATCAATATGGGAACCATAGAAACACCATCCATCTGTGATGGTACAGATTGTCCGGATAGTTCTAAGAACGTTGGTCCTAGGTCAATATTCATCACTGGTGCCTGGAATATCAAAATAAATATAACTTTACTCTCGACACAAACTTGGTCATTTCAGGACTAACTTAGGGTTGAATTTTATTTCAATAATTTACTTGCGCGAAAGGAGGATAACGGAGGACCCGACCGGAAAAACCCACGAGCTTGGACAGGCGATCCAACTCATTGTCACGTACAAGCGGAGAGTCCATTGATCATCAGCATTCACTACCTTATACACGACACCCATCATAACTATATACTTACACTACTGACTTGTCTACTGACCATCAGCATACACTACCCTATACACGACACCCATCATAACTATATACTTACACTACTGACTTGTCCTGGTTTTATACCCGGTCCACTGATCATCAGCGGTACTCTGGCGTCAAACTCATACAACTGTCGTTTATCATACGGCATGGAAAACTGACCTGTAAAATTGAAGACAAAACTGACCTGTAAAATTGAAGACAAAACTGAACTGGAAAATTGAAGACAAAACTGAACTGGAAAATTGAAGACAAAACTAACTTCGAATCTCTTCTGGTGGCAATTCCCCCCATGGTTACCATCTACAAGGCAGTTTTGACCCCCCCCCCCCCCCCAGTGTCATGCCCAAGGTTCAACTCCTTATTGTTCGATCCTGGTGTTGGATATCAGCGTTGGCCTAGAAAGTTCATGGGTATTTTCCAGTGTGGTTCCCCCTTGTCACAGATGTAGGATGGGGGTCTGGCAAGACCCAATATATAGTCCTTCAGATGGGACGAAAAACCGAGGTTCCATGTATACAAATTTATGTACATGTTAAAGAACCCTTGACAGTTTGAGTTGGAAATAAGATTAGCTTACACTATTCTGGAACAATTTCCCTCATAACACAACGTATTGCTTATAAACACGCAATGGGAGTTTAAGGCACCCCAGAAGGTTGGTTGTTATAATGTATGTATTTGAACTATTCGTACTAATCTCCAATAATCCCTATACTGTGTATTTACACGCTTCGAAGGCAGCAAATTTAAAACTGAAACTGGTTTGGTTTCTGGTTTGGCTACCAAAATGACCCAGTCGTTGCCGGTGTTAATTGGTACTATGATACATTTAAACGTCGAAAATATCTTCTGAAAATATTTTTAAAAAAAGTATTATGGTATCGTGCAGAGAGCCTTTGTTGTAACACATAAATATTATGTTATGGTAAAAAGCACAGTTGTAATCAAGTGTTCGTAACATTAGATAAATATATGGAGAGGCCATAACAGGTTAACTATCTTATGCATTCTGGCATAGACAGGGACTCCTCTATCTCTAACGGAGTGGTCCATGAAGAATATCGAGTAAGATTAGGCGGATTATCATCGCGGTAATCAATCAAACAGCCCGGACAAAGTTTACTTCTCGCATACAGATTACTCATAGGACATTAGACGGAGATATCGTGTATCGTTATGGACCTTTCCACATCAGTTGATATGCGCATGACTTGTTCAGGTCATTGGAGGGGGGGGGGGGTATGTTTCATATTTTATAATAGAGAAGGCAGGTCTAAGCGTGTATTCCATAGAACTGTGCCCCGTTTGTATTTAATAGAATTATGGCCCCCTGTGTATCTGGCCGATGAATTTCATCAAGATATCTGAGGCGTGCCCCCCCCCCCCTTGTTAATGATACCTGACAAGGAACAAAGTCTCGATTATCCACGTTATTGTTATATTTGTTAATCTTTTAATCTCGATCATCTGATAGTTGATTGTGGGCGTGTCTTGTGGGCGTGTCTAAGATGTAAAGTCTTGTTATTATAACGATTCGTCTTCATCAATCACCTCTTTAGATAGATGTCTTCACTTTCTAGACTAACCTGATTGATTGGGGTTGGGGTGTGTGTGTGTGTGTGGGGGGGGGGGGGGGTGGCGGGGGGTATGTCGACCTTTCAACTTAAAGGGACAATCCCGATAAGAACAGAGTCTAAAAAATTAAAGTCCGAGCATTTACGAGATTTATGGACCAAAATATAGAGACATGGTGTATTTACCTTGGCTCAAAGTTTCAACTCAAAATATTGAGTCGTTTTGACGTTAATGTCAACACTGCTTATCCGGACACGTAACCCTTTTAAGATTTCGGGTCAATTATTTGATTGGGTGACCTAATAATCGATTCCCGTTTCTTGAGGGGTCTATACAGTGAATGACCCATGTACTGTACTTGATAACAAAAGGTAAATTTCACCTACATATCATTTTTATAGAAAAAAAGTCTGGTTTTATCCAGATACTGTATAATACAACAATCTCCGTTTCCAGATGAAAACTGTCAGGTTTAAGTTATTTACAAGCATATCACAAATATCGGGTTAGTTGGTCGGCCTTAGGTAATGGGATATAAGGGATTTTAACACAAAATTAAGCAGTTTTATTCCCCAATAAGTTACTGGGATTGACCCTTTAAACATCTTTTATTTTATCGCCAGTAGACTTTAATAGTATCTCTCGTTAATAGCGCGTGTTACTCACAAGCAAACGACCCAAAATATCCTAAAACATGAATATTCTAAATATAAATCTAGCGTAATGTGGCAAGTTTGTTTATGTTCAGAGGTGGATTCAGGAGTGGGGGGGTGCGGGGTGTTTTGTCCTTCATCATCAGACGGTGGGGGTGGGGGTGGCATTCAAAGCGCCAGATAATGATATAGACATTTGTGATATCACATTCAATGCTTTGCACCTATTAATTCATAATAAAAATTGACGCCAAACGGGGTGTAAAGCCTAGTGTATGTATGTCTACGGTGATGGCATCATGCAAAAATTCCTGGACCCTGTATAGAATTTCAATCAAATGTTATCTTGCCGTGTAAATACAAAGGGGCTTCTGGTATCCAATATTTAAGACACAATCAAACTTTAAACTCCGCACAGAAATCGCGTGCCTGAATGCAATTTGAACGTCAGACCCAGAGAAAAAAAAAAGCTAGCTACCATTTAATATTCGTACATTAGTTACGTACGGCTAGAATGCTGTCGAGCGTCATTTGTAATGCATCGACTCAATGAAGGAGGCTAAATATATCCAACAAGGGATAGTCAGCGACCTAGACTCGACTAACCAGACGCCAAGACTTCCATTCAATTTTCACTCTTCGCGTACTTCGCCGAACTTAACTGATACGAAATTTCAGTACAAACAAAAACAACTGAATGTAAATCAGTGTATATACATTCATATAACATAATCATATGCGTTACGACTACTTTGTGTCCATTTCTGGGTGTCAAAGATAGCGATTTAGCTCTTTTCAGTGCCGGCCGGTTTCATTACCCCAGTTGGAGCAGAATAGTAGGACGTTAAACTCCATTTCATTTCCTTTAAGAATGCCATTTGTTTTTATTTTATTAATTACCATTTTTAGACGGATTAATAATATGATAAATTGTATATAATTTATGATAAATTATATATAATTTATGATATATCGTACATAATTTATGATATATTGTAATTGCCTCACTCTACAACTGTTATATATTTTATGCGGTGGGGTAAACGTTATTGACACCAAAGGCTAAGTCAGATGAACCCATTGACTTACCGCACGACACTTGTTGCAAAACGCTCCGCCCCAAAAGCTAATGTACATTACCACATGACTAACATAAAATGTATCTGAAAACCATCAACATATTCCAACGAATCATAAATGGTCACTCCCAAGCATTTGCTGTGACGAAGTGCCCTACCACGCGGAACGTACAAACTGTAAATCGGACCGTTCTCATCAATAACTGACTAACCGCGGTCACTGTAACTCTTTATAGCCAGAACGAACGCATCGCCTGGTGACCTGATGATTATGATCAAGTGTCGATGCAGATTCTCTCTTCGCTATTAGGGAATGAAAAACATTTCAAATTATCTGAAGTTCAGCGTCACCAGCTCGCCCCCATATTACCCCCTGATACATATAACATTGTTCGTACTCGTCTCTTACGATGATGTCGATTTGGTAACGCCCCCACCCCACCACTCCTTACTGATATAACTCAACGCACAGCATAATGAAATTAAGTTCACCGTGCTCACAGAACGAGACTCCCCTTTCCAGATGTTATTTATTATCTGGAGAAACAACAAAGCGCTCCAAACTTCAGTTTATAGGACACAAGCCACAACTTAATAACAAACCCAACCAAGACCAAAAAAGCCACCATCGCGACACTCACCTCAATATTTGTGATCGGAATCTTAAATACCTTTTTTCAACATTTAACCAAAAAACTGCTACTCAACACCACAAAGTTAAAAAAAAAACTGATCATCACCCATCCACGTCAGCATACGATTCCATGGTAGTTCATCCTACCCAGGGGCGTAAATGTGGGGGGGGGGGTACACCCCCCCAGCAAAAAAAATAGTCGGTCGCAAAATCAGTGCAGTCGGTCGCAAAGTAGAGGTAGTCGTTATCAAAATAAGTATACGTCACGCTACTCACGCAAAACTTTAGTATAAAAATAGTCGGTTGCAAAATCAGTGCAGTCGGTCGCAAAATAGGAGCAGTCTTAGTATAAAATAACCTTGTCAACTTATCATTTTTGAAAAGATGTTGTGTTTCACTCTCATTCTGTTGTGAGTATAATGTTAGTCTTACAACAAAATGTAACCCAGGGAGAAAAATAGTCGGTCTCAAAATAAGTGCAGTCACTGCAGTCGGTCTCAAACACAATGCCAGAAAAGATCCCAAATACTGTATATTTGCGTGAATCCGTGAGCCTAAATTGCATACGTCACTCTTATTCTGTTGTAAGCAGTGCTCACTCTGGGTTCCATTTTTTTTCCGCCAATTTTTCATTTTAATTTATCAGCCAGATATTTTTTCCGCCAAAATAAAATAACTATTAAATTTTTTTTTCGGGAATTTTATTTACATAAATACATACAATATATATCTTAAAATTTACAAAATTCTTCTCTGCTTTGCGGACTCCCATTTTTTGAAGACTGATTCACATGTTGAATAAAACATTGTTTTGTTACCTGCATCATACCTTAACCATCCCTGAAAGATCTACCTTTTCCAAATGCACTTATTATTTTACGTTTTTCGAAATTTTTCTCTGCGGTGGTCGTTTGGGGTATCAGTTCAATATCTAGGGCTGTAATATCATCATGTCAGTATCATCTGTAGTCTTCGGGCATTTTGGTGGTGGAATATTAAAAAAAATCTGACATTCTTCTGTCAGACGTTGAAGAAGGCTGTTAAATTTTTCGCTTCCGACCCATGGCATATGATTTGATAATACATGGCTTTCGACAGTCCCAAGTTTATATACGCATTTATAAACTGTAACAACATACCTGGCTTCATTTATTAACGATATCGTCAATTTCGGTATGAAATAGATCAAACAGCAGTCATAATCCAATAATACCGAACAAATCGAGTGAGTATTGTTTACAGTGTCCGCCATTTTGAATATATCGAAACCATCAACAAAGCAACCGATTCGTATTTGAAAACACACAATTAAATCTTTTGTCTCTTAATTGGTTTATTACTACTCTGACTGTAAATACTTATCAACACTAATCCCAGATTGATCAAGAGACAAAAGATAGGGCTATTATTGATACCTAATTGATTGTTGATTGACTCAACGAAGCGCGACGGTACACTGTTTAGTATGTACGCGCGGAAATCAAAGCTTTGTGCCGATATTTTTTTTATTTCCAGGTAAAAAAGAATCGCCATACAGGAAAAAAATATCGCCAAAAATTTCGCCAAATTGAATATTCTTTAGCCAAAATTATATTTTAATCGCAATTGGCGAATTTGGCGATCGACAGCGTGAGCGCTGGTTGTAAGTATGTTAAATTGGTCTAACAACAAAATTTCACCAAGGGAGAAAAATAGTCGGTCACAAAATAAGTGCAGTCACTGCAATCGGTCTCAAAAACAATGCCAGAATAGATCCCAAATGCTATGTATTTGCGGGAATCCGTGTGCCTAAATTGCATACGTCACTCAAAACTTACTATAGTATAAAATAACCATGTCTGCTTGTCACTCTTATTCTGGTGTGAGTATATATGTTGTTCTATAAAATGTTTTCTACCACGGCAAAAAATAGTCGGTCTCAAAAAAAAGTACTCACCGCAGTCGGTCTCCGACTAAATGAATTAATGAAATAAACATACAATCATAAAACAAGCGAAATTGACAGATAAGCCTCAAGATTATGTCCCATTTCTTATCAACCCCAGTCCCAAATATTTAAAAGCTTTGTTACATATCTGAAATTTTTTTTCTCGCCTTCGGCGCAATTCCATTATAACATCATTCTTCTACTCGGTTACATATCTGAAATTTTTTCGCGCCTGCGGCGCTCGATTCCATTTTAAAATCATTATTCTACTCGTCAGTTGTAGTACCACTGGTGTGTGGGGCGGGGGTATGTGCATCAGTCGGTCGCATTTTGGCTAAACACACCCCCAAACGAAATCGATATGTACGCCCCTGATCCTACCAAATCAGATATAAATAGTTTTTCTAATAATATTATGTATTACAAATGATGATGTTGAGTGGGTCTATGGTTCCTTACAATGACTTAAAGTAGCTAAGTCTCTAAATTAGTATCATCCAAAATCTTACGGAAGCTATGACGACCGAGACTCTCTTACAATGGAATCGCTCAACGTATTCTGTTTTCCTTATCTAATTTTAACCATTATAGCGAGGACTGTCGACGGTTTATCTAATGTTACATAATACACCTTATCTGTATTTAACCATTATAGCGAGGACTGTCGACGGTTTATCTAACGTTACCTAATACACCTTATCTATATTTAACCATTATAGCGAGGACTGTCGACGGTTTATCTAACGTTACCTAATACACCTTATCTATATTTAACCATTATAGCGAGGACTGTCGACGGTTTATCTAACGTTACCTAATGCACCTTATCTATATTTAACCATTATAGCGAGGACTGTCGACGGTTTATCTAACGTTACCTAATGCACCTTATCTATATTTAACCATTATAGCGAGGACTGTCGACGGTTTATCTAACGTTACATAATACACCTTATCTATATTTAACCATTATAGCGAGGACTGTCGACGGTTTATCTAACGTTACCTAATGCACCTTATCTATATTTAACCATTATAGCGAGGACTGTCGACGGTTTATCTAATGTTACCTAATGCACCTTATCTATATTTAACCATTATAGCGAGGACTGTCGACGGTTTATCTAATGTTACATAATACACCTTATCTGTATTTAACCATTATAGCGAGGACTGTCGACGGTTTATCTAACGTTACCTAATGCACCTTATCTATATTTAACCATTATAGCGAGGACTGTCGACGGTTTATCTAATGTTACCTAATGCACCTTATCTATATTTAACCATTATAGCGAGGACTGTCGACGGTTTATCTAACGTTACATAATGTACCTTTAAGTAAAATGAAGTAGTGGCGTGTGTTCAAGTTTAAATACTTGTTTTTATTCTGTTTAAATACTGGTTTTTATTCTGTTGACGGAGTTTGAATATGTTAGGTATATTTGATAAACATATTTATGCAGCCTACCTGCTAATATTACAGGTGTGTAGATGTATGTAGGCTAGCTTATTAGCAAAATAAAATGTTCTGCTCCGACTGAGCCAATGAGCTATGAGGGGCATTTTGCCCGGGTAGCGGCACTATGGCCTACTCTCATGTCGGATTCCAAATATAAAGGGATCTTTTACGTGCACACAAATGTATTCACGGAACCTCGGTTTTACATACCAACCGAACGACTAGAGAGCTGTTCTTGCCCTTCACAACTGATAAGGGGGCGGGGACCACTGTCTCGGACAATGCAGGGAGCGAACACGTGACCTCCACACATTGAAACAGTCCGATTTGTCGTAATAAATTATTAATAGAGACGTGCTTTCATAACGAGATCGAATTATCTAATTCAGGGCGTATAATATTGATTGTAATCTTATTAGCTTGAAATTGTTTATTAGGGACGCACCAGAAACACCAATTTTCTGACCCCTTGCTACCTTTCCCTATTTTTTATGATTCTTAAGTATATTTACACAGACATGAAATAATATAGTTGTATGTACAGTCTTCTCAAATAACCTATATATAATATTACTATATACGTAATTTATTATATTTGCATATATAAAGCACATTGTGTTTATAATGATAGTTGAATGATATGATTATGTCAAGGTGTATAGTTTAGATATATTTGTGTACAGTGATGTGTCCTATTATTATTCCATGTGGTATGGTGTTATTGCATAGTACATATTGTGTGCAATAGCTTGATCTACGGCTTCCACGACTTCTAAACGCCCCTGATGTTGGATCTGAAGGGGTTGAATCGTTAACACAAAAAATAATAGCATACCGTGTACAAGGTAACCTTGTATAGAGCCATGTGCAAATAAAACCATTTTAAACAAATACACTTGACATATATCCTGAGACAAGTTTGTGTCTTATAGTTTATATCTTGTAATATAAGGGTATAATATCACTGTATATGCAAAATAATATAGTTGTATGTATAGTCTTCTCCTGTTATTATTCCATGAGGTGTGGTGTTATTGCATAGTACAGATTGTGTGTAATAGCTTGATCTACCAATTAGAGCGTAACTAAGTTCATTTTTAAGAATACCCCGCTTGCGTATGATTTTATTGGGAGTCACGGGGGGTACAGAGTGTAGGGTACTGACTCACTAACTAAGAAGTCCCCGGTTCGATCCTCGTGTTGGCCAAGCGGGTTAATTTGGAGTTTTAGGCCTAGGTTTCCCAGATGGGATGAAAACCGAACTCGTTGGCGTGCAGGTAAATTAACCTTGATAGTTATTCAATTGCCCTTATAGCACATTAAATGGTATATGTCCTGTTTCATTAGGCTGAGGGGGCCGTTGGGTGGCTGAATAGTTTGTGTCATGATTTCAGTTTTAAATTAATAACTGGGTCATTCCATATCAATTGGACCAATGGTGGGAACATGACCCCTCCAAAAAACTTACCAAAGAATATATGTTATAGTATATGGCCTTAAACTACCAAATCGGAAATTCTACCGCTCTAGGTCAACAACTTGCTGAGACTTGGTCATTTGAAATTAGGGTGCAGTTTTCGGGTCGGGTGCTTTAAACTCACATTCTAATAGGAGTAGAACTATCTAACTTTGTAATCAAAGACAACAGTTGGGGTAGATTACATATTTAGCATCACAGTCAATGTGCGATGCATATCTTTTGTGCCACCAGGTAGCAAAATGTTGAATAAATGATCTATTCACTTTTATTTTCATGATTTCAACATGGAATGACCCAACTTGTCTCTGTCCTATGTTGTTAATCTTTAAGGGGGGGTTATGTCTCTTTAAGGGAGGGTATATCTCTTTAAGAGAGGGTATGTCTATTTAAGGAAGGGTATGTTTCTTTAAGGGAGGGTAAGTCTCTTTTTAAGTGAGGGTAAGTCTCTTTAAGGAAGGTTATGTCTCTTTAATTGACAGGATGTCTCTTTAAAATGTCATATTCTTTATGGTCGAACAATCATTTAACCAGCGAGAAAAGCGACTCGCATATTCTATTATAATAATTATGTGCTGTAAAAGATTTATTAATACTGAGATTTAAATGTCCCTGGCTTATCTTTTGTGCATTTATTTGTCTTTATCTTGTCTTTAAAATGTCCTATTCTTTCTGGTTGAACAATCAGTGAGATGCGTTTTAAAGGATTTATTAATTGTGAGATATTAAAGAAGTTTGTTTACTATAACCAGATGGCATATAATAGGGACGCTACATGTGATAATATGTACCAATTGCACCGAGATTGTATACCCCAGTAACTTTCAAAGCAATACAAGGGTGGGATGTTTGATGTTTTTCTTGATATCAGATAAATATGTCCTTGGTTTATCTTTTTGTGAATTTATGTAACAAAACACCTCAACCTATTTCTATTCAATTTGATCCTTAGTGAATTTTCTTCGTATATAAAATGCACTGACTTATGTGAGAACAAGTTAACCCTGTTCTCGTAATTCTATACGGTGATAAAGCGATTTCTACCCGGATGGAAAATACCCAATGGGACAACATGACCTTACAAGGTTATGACTGTAACTGATAAAGCCTGCTAGAATTATGTCATTTTGTATGATTAAAATGGCATTTCCAGCGTAAATCGAAACCAAAAATTGTTAAATTTTATGGTGGAAATTCAATCTGATTAAAACACAGATCCTATTTCGTTTCGTTTTTATAGTTCAAAATTTCGTTTTTACTTGTCTTTACTACACTTGGGTCTGCAAGAATTGTTATTTAACTCGTGTTCTGCTTGCCATGCGGGCTCAGCCAACCAAATGGTCTGTCGAATCGAGTGTTTGACCTTTTTTTCGCGGAACTGTGGGTAGACATTAGCAGCGATAGAAATCAAAACAAAGCAAAAGTAGATAAATCACAAATGGCGGTCGCTAATTGGTTAATCGAGTGTTTGACGTTATCGGGTCAAATGTCGCTTGCTTGGTACCTGGCGTCATTGAACGTAAACTCCCACTATAACGTGTTAGATCTACATGTAATGTAGGCCATCGAAAGTATAAAAAACGAAACGAAATATAGATGTGTATTTTGATCTGATTGGTGTAAATTTTTCAAGGACCACCCTAATATTACTAAGAAAGAACACAGTTGTTTGGCGACCCTTACTAATATCTTGGAAGATTATTTGGTTTCATTTCGAGGTTAATCCAGATATTCCTTTTAGTGCAATATTTTAAATAAATTATTAGAGCGACACAATCTCGTTCTGATTATATATAATAAAACGCTTCACCGTTTAACACGTCATGGAATCAATAGAGGGTAATACTTTTATAAAGCATTGTAATCTTTCAGTTCTCATACCTTGCCTGTTTCATCCAAGTGGTATGGCATATCTCAAAATGACTGCCAAACGATATTCGTTAAAATCGTTTGGTTTTTATTTTTTGTTGTTTTTGGTTGGTTGTTTTGTATGTGGGTGTGGGTGTGTGATGGTGCGTTTGTATATGGTGTATATCGAGGACACACATCTGAATACACACCTACTAATCGCGGACCTGTGTCAACCAATGATGTCCTCGGTTCAACCGTGGCTTTTTTGAACTCAATCTAGGACTGTGATGATGTTTAGAAGCCCGGATTTAATATCCCATTTGATTTTAAAGTCGATCTGAGATGTTCCGCAGTAGGCGGTATTCAACAGTTAGGGTGTGTGTGATCTGAAAAAGGACAAATATGATTGTGTGTATGAATTCCGTGTTTAGTGTTAATTGGACAGGGAGTGTACCAAGTCTCTCCAGTCAACCGATTTCTACCATGCACATCATATATGGTCACGCGGGGGAAATAAGTTATTATTCCTGCCATATCTAAACTTATTTAATAACCGTTTTCAACCCGTTCGATATTAAAAATCACACCATCTAGTCATTATATTACTTCTGACTGAAATTTCGAAATTTTTACCTGGCGTAACATATAAGGTTATTGCCGAAATAATAAGAATAAAATAATAAATAATCAACAATTGAAATATTAATAAGTCGTGCAATTTCAAGTAGTGACACTTGTTATGGCTTATTAAACCAGTTACAATTGTCTTATATAATGCGTAGGTACCACTGAGCAATTTTAGTCTTGCGGATGTACTATAGATATAAATTGATGAGCCTCGGGAGGCGTCGGAATCAGGTTTGCCGGTGTCCCAGGGGAGCTCCTGGGGCATCGCGAGCCACGTGGACCCATCGAAAGAACACGGGAGAACTGCAAAAAGTTTCAATTCTTTCATTGTCAGGAACACAGATCGGGGAGGAATCCCTGGTGCTTCCGCGAAATATTTGTTTCCCCGGGGCATCACCGAAGCGTCGGCGATATCTTTGCTGAAGTATCAGGGTACCTTTGAGGATAGTTAAATCGGGGATGCCTCGGTGAACAAGTATTTCGCGGAAACTTCAGGGAAGCATCCCCGAGCTTCTTGGTCGGGAAAACATCGAAAAATTTTCAATACAAGCTTTGAGATGTTTCGCAGTTATCCCGAGGTCACCCGATGGTTCCAAACATAATAGTTAAACTCGTCTTGTTATGAAAATCTTTTAACATTTAGATTGATGAATTGTTGTTAAGAGCATCTCCACCTTTACAAAAAAAAATGTTTTTGAAATTCCTAAAACAGAGAGTGGTTAAGCAAGCGAAATGTGCCGAAAAGTCGAATTTGACAAGCATCAAATACAAAAATGTATTTTTCATATGGTCCCAGGCATTTCTTTCAAAATGGCTGCCAAATGTAGTAATATAATGTCATATATAGTGGTTATGCAAGCGAAATGTGCCGGAAAATCGAATTTGACAAGCATCAATTAAAAATAATTATTTTTCAAAATGGCTGCCAAATTTGGTAATATAATGCCATTTAAAAATACCCCATAAATTTGGTAATAAAAGGGCAGCGATAGTCTCGTAAGATATGAAATGCAGTGGGGTTTAACGTCCTAAGGTTACGTAAGATATGACTTTTGCTATGTCTGTTATATGGTTTTCGATGTCTCTGAATTTAAAGATAAATTTCGAAAATCCAAAACGGCAGCAACACAAATCGGCAGATTTTAATTTATTACTTGTTGGATATTACTTGTAACATGCCATTTTCACGGTTTTCAATGTTGCCGGGTTCATTACTGATCTCAAAAAATGAATCCTTGATGGCAGAAATTCAAAATGGCCGGCAAAATTTAATCCAAAATTTTGTAATTTTGTAATATGTCTTATATATGTATTGGGTTCAACTTCAAAATGGCCGGCAAAATGAAATCCAAATAGATGAAATTTTAATTAATCGTCATGTGTTTCATTTGGATATGGCTTGTAATATGTCTTATGGGTTTGGTGGTTGCTGGGTTCAATTTCTTTCTAAAAAATACTAGTTATGAAACGACGATCAAAATAGAAACCAAAATGGCGATGTCTGTCCTTGTGGATATTGCTTGTAAAATAAGGTTTTAAGGTTACTAAATTCAATATTGGGTTCAAACTTAATTTCAGATAGGATTGTCACACACCAAATTTGTGCGGAAGCTAGAAACAACAGGACAAATTACAGAAAACATTTTTTACGGTCAGTTTTATAAAAGCAAGAAGATAACCCCATCGGACCCTCAATAGAGTGGGAACCCATCGGGAGGCCTTGTTCAGGGATCCTGGGCAAATGAATATGAATTTTACGATATGTTAATCCCGATATGACATAGTTTCTCTTAAATGAATATATTCTTAACGCTCTTCAACTATCTGGATGCGATAGACTTGGTGTAGAAAATTCTAGGTACATTTTAATGTTGACAATAATAAAGATCCAATTTTAGTTTTTAGTTACACACTGTTAACTATCTATAGATGTTTTAATGAGTTTATTCAACTCAACATAAAACTAAAAATAAATAGATACAGTTGCTATAACTTGGTAGAAATACCTGTCTTTCTGCATTATTTTTAAAATTAACCGAAAAACACAAAATATATAGTATAATGCATTGTTAAGATTAAAACAGAAAAAAATAATAGATACATTATAAATATTCCCAAAATATTTGATTTAGTCCTCAAAAAATTACAAAATTGCATGTCCCTTACTTTTTGAAAATTTACGCGTTTAATTTTTGTATAATTCAAATATTCTCCATGCAGTATTTTTTTACCATAAACAACTCGAATGAATAAATATAAAAGTAAACTATTGTTTAAAAACGATTAAGTATTTTTGCGATAGTTACAAATAAGTTTTATTCAACTTTGTTTTTAAAAGATTTTCTGTCCCTAGAAATTATGCCCATCCTATAACAGAGTATTAAATATAAAATAATAAAGAACCCCTTCGTTGACGAATGATATAATTTCCTGTCTTAGGTCCCCGCCTTCTGTGTTAAATGACAACAAACAGTTGATCTGCCTAGATCAAATATTTTACAGAAACAAAACAAGATGGTAACTAAAATCAATGAGTATTTTTAAAAAGCATCTTTCCAGTAACAACCTTTTGGGCAATTTTATACATTCAGAGTATAAGTTTTATTGCTTTCGGTAAATATAAATTTGAGTGATCTTGCCTAGATGAACGAAATTAACTGCATAGTGTGGTACTTACATTCCACAATAATTTTGAGAGAGTGCTTTTGGCCTGTGGTGTTTTTTGGGTTTTTTTTTTTTTGGACTACATGGGTTCCACAAGATATTGGACACAAAAAAACTATATTTTTCAAATATTTCTTCTCAGAGCCCCGTATCCCCCTGTGTGGTACCACATTCCACAAGATTTTCGACATTTTTACCACAAGAATTCAACATAATATTTTACTTCGAAAATACCCCATTCCACAAGACATTAATAGGGGGTTGGATGGCGAATGGTTCGCGCGTGCGCGTTGTATCATAAAGTCTGTCATTGAGTCAACTGGCATGTTTTTCGATTCCCCGGTTGTGCGTTACAAGGAGTAGGGTCGCCTGTTCATCCTCGTAGGATTTCTCCGAGTCCTCTGGTTTGCTCCCACTGCTAAACACCCCTACGCGCAAGCAAATTATTGAAATAAAATTGAACCATAATATGTTAGTCCCGAAATGACCTAGTTTGTTTCGAGTGGACGTTAACCCCATTCCCCTCTCTCTCTACGCCCGAAAAAACAATTCTAATACTCGGGTTCTACTACACTACGTTGGTGCCGAAAATGTGATATTAAACATATAATTTATGATATATTGTGTATTGTGTGTAATTATATTTTACATATAGGCTGGTAGTAGAACTTTATTAAACTGCTGTTTATAGTAAACCAGCCCACAACTCCCCGAATCATCCAAAATCTTCCACAGACAAAACACGAATTATTTGTTAATTTAAACCGACATTGATGTTGTGATCTTACTGGGAAAAGAAGGGCTTCTGATATCCAATATTTAAGACAAAATGCGTTTCAGCCCCACAACTGATTTGATGTTAAGAGTTAAAACGGAAACCATTGAATATAAATCAGTTAATACATTCTTATTACAGTATTATATGCGTTGTGACCCACTTGTGTCAAATTCTAGGTCATAAATGTTAGCGATTTAGCTCCTTTAAAGCGGGAATTTCATATTTTTCTAAAAAAGTCAAAACATAATTATTTCTATGTCTTTTGCTCAAATGGTTGTCAACTCGTTATTATACAATCATGGGCATTATTTCCCAGGAATTAAAATACATACATATTAAAGTCTCACACTCGACCATTAAACTACATCAGTTGTAACTATAGAGCGCGTGCTAATTACAAGCAGACGACACAAAATAAAGTAAAACTACCACCGCCTATAATGGCTTGATTCGAAAACTACATGGTGTGCTATTATAAATTAAAACATTAATATACTGACTCACGTGCTAACCGTTAATAAGACATGATGATACTCTGATAAACTTAGACAAGCTGTATATATATATTGTACAGAGGAGAGAGAGAATGGGGTTTAACGTCCACTCGACACAGACTAGGTCATATCTGGACTACCATTTGGTTCAATAATTTGCTTGCGCGTAGGGGTCTATAAAAGTAGGAGGGAACCGGAGGAACCGGAGAAAACCCAGGAGACTAGACAGGCGGCCCTGTCCCTTGTCACGTACAACTCACGCCAGTTGACTCAATGACGACCATATTTTGCAGCACCCGCACGGTAAACATTCAGCCATCCAACCCCCTCTGTACAGAGGAAACATTATAACGGTGTTGACGAACTATACACATAGCCACACTCGTCATCAGAACTACTTCTGTCTTTAGTTATATATCATATTCTACCGTGATAGTATTATAAATCTCACTGTAAAACATTTCTGTTAAAAAACGGGAAAATTACTGTATAAATTTACTGAAATGAACTGTAAAATTACATTACGGGTAATTAGTCATAAAATAACGAGCAATTTACTGTAATCTTGTAGTTTGCGTGCATTTTTAGTAAATTAACGGCATTTCTGTAAATTTACAGCACATAACATATTAACACCAAAATACCCGTAGCATAAAGTGTATATAATATAACCTATATACAAACTAGAACAGTGGCTGAGTGTGTATATTAGTAGATAAAGGTATGCTTATTCTACTGCTGTTCAGGATAACAAGATACCAAAATTACACCCTCGATATTAAACGTGTATTATATAAAAGCTAAATCTGCCGATCACAGGTATATTTTTCTGGCTTCAAATGTTATATAAATTAGTATTCAGACATTATGGGGAGTCGTGGTGGCTCAGTGAGTAGGACGTTGACTCGCTAACCTTGAGATCCCGTGTTTGATCCCTGCGTTGGCCGAGAAGGTTTATCAGGATTTTCCGGTGTGGTTTCGCCTTGTCAGTGGTGCGGCCGTGCGGGACCGAGGGCCTGGCAAGGGACAACGTATTGTCGTTCGGATGGCATGAAAAACCGAGGTCCCGAGCACACCTTGGGGTTGGCAGTTGGAATTCGATTTAACTTTTCCTCAAAGCATACTGTATGACGTATGCCCGTCTTCATTAGCCCAGTCGGAGTTGAACAGTAAGACGTTAAACCCCATTTCATTTAGACAGTTATTTACATAACAAGCCCATAATCAGCTCTCTAGATCATCTGATGGCTCCAATTTTAAGTAGATTAGAACACCACGCCCATTCAATAATTAAATCACTAAACTGTTAGTTGTTGGATAATCGAAACTTCGTTTACTATCGTGGGAATATGTGCTTTGGCAATCGAGACTACGCTTATAACTATTATAGCGAGAATGATCATCGCTTTATTTAAATCTTACATAGGGTAATGTATCTTTAATCTGTAAACATGTATAATTGATTATCTTGTTGGGCCAATTATTTTAAAATAAGCCTATGTTTCCGATTAGGCCTACGCAGTTAAATTCAAGATAACACCATCCTGTAAGCTTACAATTATGTTTTCTGAATTGGTTTAATTTCCCACTATTATAAGACATTTATTTGCGGGCCTCGTATTACTATTAGTAATAATAATGTCTGACTCTGATGTTCTCATGCCGACGTATTTTTATCGTAAAGTAAAATCTAAATCAGCAGAGCATGTCATCAAAGTTTAACCATTTTATGTAATACACGTATAGGCCTACGCATAATTAAAATTCATTTGATAAACACTATTTCCATGACAAAATTATAAAAATTATAGGCCCGGCCCAGAGCGATAAGTCCTACAAACTGATGGAGTCTACGTTAAGGCAGATTCTCTACTGTCACGAAATCTGTTGAATTTGTCCGAATGATCATACGTCCTGACCAATCCGTTTACTTCACGGAAATCATGGTAAGTAACAATATTGTTTTAAATTATCTTCCATTCTAATATCGTATTTACGTCATCGCGTGTAACATATTAGACCTACCGATTTCTATAGTAGGCCTACCGTATTTCAGAAATCGGTGATTAGACCTATTATAGTATACTTGACAACCGCGTCTATATTTCCAATTTTTAAAGAGGGACTGGAGAACCGCGTGTATATATCCGGTAGTTGGTCGTTAAAGCGGGAAAAGCAGAAAGACATAAACGTGTAAGGCCAAATTGCAGTAGTTGTACTAGGCCTACAACTAAGTATTCTTGGAAATTATAATACAAGCGGCCATTCTAACTGAAATATTTTCCACACTGTTAATGTCACATACGGTGGGTGAGTCGACTATACGTTAAATGATACGTGTGTCATGAAGATGAAACATAGCCTATGCCAGGCTTAGGCTATGCTATAATAGGCCTATCTTTTCATATGAATGTCAACATTCACATTGCAATTTTTCCACAGCAGAAGCTGTTGCTTTCAATACTTTATGCAAATGAACTCAATGTAAAATTTAATTGCTGTGGTGAAGAGTTGTGAAGTTATATCAAGTCTAACACATATGCTGCATTTAAATCGCACTAGAGAACACTATAAATATAAAAAATAATGATGGGGTCATAAAAGTAGGCATAATTTTGCCAAGTCTAACAGTAACAGTAATAGTAATTGTAATAGTATTAATAATAGTAATTATTATGGTACTCTGATAGGCCTACGCCTAATAGTATTAATTCTAATGTTAATTTTTCTGCAATAGGCCTGGTTGTAAAGCAGAGATTTTCCTAACATTTCAAAAAAAGTTTTGAATCCCAGAACCTAAAGCTCTAAAGGGGGGGGGGGGGAGGCAAGCAAATGGTTAGCATGTGTGCGCTGTATTGTAAGCCTTAAGGTTGAGACAACTGACATGGTTTCGAATCGCAGGGTACTCCGGTTTCTCCCAATGCTAATGCCCCCTACCCGCAAGCAAATTATTGAAATAAAATTGAACCATGTTAAACCCAATCCCCTTACTCTCTCTCTCTCTCTCTCTCTCTCTCTCTCATCTTGATATTCAGTTCCCTTGGTGAGAATACATCCTTATATAGTATATGTATGTTTATTTTGTAGAGTCTTCACTCAGTTAAAGATGCAGTGGAGTTTATGGTTAAGGCGGACAATGTGGTTCTTACTATTGTGGATAGTTTCATGAAAGCATTTACAGTTTTCTTTACCTACTTTTATATATGATATTGTCTAACCTGATTCGGTGGCTTCAACATTGGAGTTTTTTCAAAGGTACATGTACATTTAATGAATATAATTATATACTTTTGAAACATCCCTGGCAACTTATTAGTACAATGTAATAGTGAAAAATGTTTAGTTTAGGGGAAAAGTCTATACTTTTATTAATATCAAATGGTCAAAAGAGTGGTTTAATGGAAGGGATGTACATTTTCTGTTCACTTTTATACTAAAATTAGTATGACAAAAATTATAATAGCCAAAATTTCATGTATGGCAGAGGGCATAAGTTGGGATTCCATCAGGACCACATAAAGGGCATGATATATCGACACCCTTCATTGGCCATAGTTTTGATCTGGATACTATCATTTCCCTCTCTGCATGATAGTGCATTACCAGTTAGCTTTGTTAGTCAAAGTGTTATCCTGGAACATCTGGCTAAGTGGGTAAGATGCTGGCTTGCTAAACTGGAGGTTGGGTGTTTGATCCCTGCATTGGCCGAGAAATTTCCCCTTGTCAGTGATGCAAAACGGAGAGCCTGACAAACACCGCTGTCTAGTCTTGAATGGGACAAAAAAAAACCCGAGGTCCAGTGTGCTCAATGGCGTGCACCTAAAAGATCCCATGGCAGTTACAATTCGATATAAAAGTAAACTGTGGTGCTACTGCCCGGGCAAAATTTTCCTCATAACACACATCTTCATAGCCCAGTTTAGGAGTAGAAAAGTAGGCCTTTTACCCCCATTTCATTTCATTTATACACTTTGTTTTGTAAATTGCAGATGTATGATTGGATTAAACCCTGGATCAGGCACTAAAGGACGAAAACGGTGAAGAACATCCACCAGTAGCAAAGTTTTAAAGCTTATCAATGATGTATCTGCTTTTGAATGGATTACCACCATTTAAAGACGATGTGATAGTTTTACTGTTGTTTGTAGTTATTTGTATAACTTGTTCATGATAAGTAACAAGAAATTAAGTAATTTCTTTTCACTTCTGGTTCTTCAAGGGTTGAATTTTTAAATTAATTTTGCTGCCCAACTGTATTAGCACGTGACCTAAATATAGGTTTAACGTGAAAGGAAAGTAAAAGTAAAAGTAGAATTTCTGAGAAATTGTAACAAGTGTACTTATGCTGACCTTGACGCAATGTCATATAATGTAGATGTTGTCTGGTTTGATCGACGAATTTACATTGATGTTGATTGAAACAAAGCGTTAAATATGACCGACTGGGGAAGTAGAAATATCTAAAATACAACTTGTATACAGGTTGTTTACGTATTAACAGTTGTGGTTTAATATCACGTGATCTACGGGTCAGGATAAAGCGCTTGAGATGACACGTGACGTGATCTAATAGACTAGTAACCTGTAAGACTGTGTATTATACTGTTTTAATCGTTTTGATTTTAATGTCGTGTTTTATATAAGACTAGACTAGTTAGTTGACTATTTACTATAGTGTTTTAATCTAGTAGATTATTTAGTATATTATTCAGTGTTTGAATCGTGTGTAGTATATTATTCAGTGATTTTAATATCATATGTTATACAACTCGTGTAACAGTCTAATTTAACAACATGGCGGAGCAGACAGACAAGGAGGTGTGTAGTATTTGTTTGACTGAATATAAAACTCCCGTTTTGATAGATTGTCAGCACTCGTTTTGCTTCATCTGTTTAGAAGATTATATGAACAAAACTTCCAATAAAGGCCAGTTCCTATGTCCATTATGTCGTTGTCTTATAGACGGGGGTATGGAGCGTTTTAAACCTAAACTAAACATTGATGACAATTCTACTATTCCACAATGTGATGTATGTACTGAAGATACATGTCAATATTTTTGTCGAGACTGTGATCAATATTTATGTAAATCATGTAAAACCATGCATGATAAGATGAAAATTTGTAGGGACCATGTTGTTTGTCGATATGATGAAAAACAAGTCGGTCAACAACCAACCGCACCAACGAAGGAAAAGCCACCAGCCACTTCCGTCACACATCCGAAGGATTTCTGTCCAAACCATGAAGGAAAGAGAGTAAAAATATATTGTAAAGATTGTGTAGTAGCCGTTTGTTACCAGTGTCTTGTGACCAATCATAACGGACATAATTTGTTAGATTTGCAGAAGGATGAAGTCAGACAAAATATCAGACAAGACTTAAAAACGCTGAATGACGACTTAAAAAAACAAATTACCAATTTTCAGAAACATTATGATACTTTAAATAGTAAATTAATTGAAGTCAAAACCTCTACAAAAACAGAATGTGAGAAAGTCGATGCACACGTGGATAAAATCTGCTCAGAATTTCGTAAAATTGGAGAAAATATTAAAGTGGAAATGCAGAAATCTAGTAAACAAGAAGAATCCAAATTTGGGAAATTAATGGAGGACATTAAAAGACTAACAGAAGATTTAAAAGCTAGTGTTAAATATTCAGGGAATGTTTTAGAAGATTCGTCCATTGTTGAAGTTTTACAAAGATTACCTAAAGTTAGACAGGAGAAAGATGAAAGTTGTTGTAGAAAATTGGATATACCTGATGTAAGATATTCAACATTTCAAGTAGCAGAGATAGATAAAACTTTGTTAAGTAATCAACTTGGTAAGATTGTAAGTTGTGATGAGATTATGTATGAAGATGTTTTTAATGTTGATACTGTGTCAGGTCGTGATTGGTATAAAGGTAAACAACATGTAGATTCAGGTTATACATGGTGTACATGTGTGGGTAAAGATGAAGACGACCCATCATTAGATGTTGGATTAAAGCTGAATGACGTAGAAGATACAAGTATTACGTCATGTGATGTTGACGTCATATATAAAGTTATAAATAAAACAGATGATAGACAATCTGTAGTTCAACAATGTAATGAGACTGTTGAACCTGGTGGTGGGTTTTACTGGACTGTTAATCTTATTGACTGGAAGAGACTCAGTAATCCTGGCAGTGGATTTATTGATCATCATAGAAACTTTACAATTCAAACAACAATTAATAAAATAACTAACATTGTAAGAAGTAAATAATTAGGTTACTGTTATTAAGTGGAAGTTAAACTCTTATATCAATGGGTCTTTTACGTGCACATAAATCTCTACATATGACCTCGGTTTGTCGTCCTATACGAACGACTATACACTGTTCTTTGCTGTTGGCCGTGGAATTTCATAGATATTTTTTTAGGCGTGGCACACCCCCTTGTTAATGATACCTGGCAAGTCTCGATTATCGATTTTATTGTTATATTTGTTAATCTTTTAATCTCGATCATCCGATAGTTGATTGTGGGCGTGCCTAAAATAATAATTTATATAACATTTGATATCAAAATAAAGAGGGGGGGGGGGTCCCTTGTCACTGGTGCCGGATTGAGGGCCTGACAACGACAAATGTCTAGTCGCTCGGATGAGACGGAAAACAGAGGACTCGTGTATATATTGGTGTGCACGTCAAAGATCCCTTGGTAATTGGAATTCGATATAAGAGTAGATCATATCGCCGATGCCCTCATAGCACACTGTATGGCGTATGTCCGTCTTCATTAGCTCAGTATAGAAACGAAACAGCTGTTCAACATCGGCAGACATAATTTATTAATAGTATTTTTAAAGTTAGTCGATAATTACACTCTGAAAGTCATCATCTTAAACTTAAACCATAGTAAAATGCTTACTGTCTGCCTCCCACGACACTGACCCCGAGAAAACCCACGAGGCGACTCTACTCCTTGCGACGCACAACCGGGGATTCGAAATCACGCAAGTTGACTCATTGACAGATCTTATGATACCATTCGGCTCATCTACGGCCCCCTCCCCCCCCCCTTGCTTATGTTATATATTGGTTTCATCATCATTACACAGGAAGTGATATATATCTTCACGCTTGTTGACGTATCCTACAAACTGTAATTCAGCTATATAAATTCCAAACAATGTAAATGAATATTGTTTAAACCAACAGATGAAAATATTACTACAACACTGTAATAAGACTAATTAGCAAAATTGACTAAACGACACCATCTTAAATAAAAAATACCCAGTTAGATCTTTATGTAGTGTAGGACATCGGAAGCATAAAAACAAATAGAAATATAGATCTGTAGGCCTAGTTTAATTAGACTGTTCTTTATTTTGTTTCAATTTTGCATGACTCTTATTGTACTTTGTCTAGTTACATTTTTTTATACTCAAAAAGGTGACAGGTCAGAACCCAAATCTTGAAAGTTTGGACTACTATGGAAATCCTTACTATGGTCGAGGTCGATTTGGAATTGTTTGACCGTGCCATCAATTTGTGAACTTGACAGAAATCGATTTTGATGTTGTGGTAAAGCTAGTTTCATTTTGTTAGTATTGTTTTATTTAAAGTCTATAGACGTATAAATAGTCGAGACTATAAATACACCTAGGTCACTGTAGTTATATATAGTGAAGGAATGGATATTTGATAACTGCATGAATAGTATGTTGACAGAACCTTTCTAAGTTTTATAATAATATTGCTATCTGCCATATATTATGTTCAATTTTATAACTTAATAGAAATCCATGTCTAGTTATTTAGCATACTATTAATGAGTTTATATCCATATTATATAATCTATTTTGTTGGAGATGTAACATAATACATTGTCTAATATTATTGAGAATTATTATCTCCCATTACTTAAATAGCTGAATTTGAATATATAGCATGCACTTATAATTTATATGCATATCCTATGACTTATTAAACATAACTAGATTATACTTCTGTATGTCAACTTAACGATAAATCACATTGTGTCCATCTGTTAAATAATGTTGCATTTATATGGTTGACATAAGGAACATATAGTTTATAAGTTTGCATGCGATGGGAATTAATTCTCTCATACATTGCCATCCTGTCGAGACGGCCAGGCGAACGTGTTACCCAGCACTAGTACCCCGGGCCAGTTGTTCCCACTGGGATAACCTTCTCCAGGGTCGAAGCGAAGCTCTAGTACACCAATAGTTCGTGGTAATTGCTCCTAGAGCACACATAGATCTTAAACTGCTTGCAGTATAAGCAAAGATTACAGCCTTTAGAAAAAGCAAAGACTATAAACTGCTTGCAGTTTTTAAACAGATACAGCCGTTAACTGCTTGTAGGTAATGAACAGTATAGCTTTAAGTTATTACACAGAAACAGAACAGATCACAGAACGGCTTGAACTGGGACAGTTCGCCTCTTTAAAAATAGTTAAAAGAGTATTTCCCAGTCCATTAAAACTTACCTGTATATATGTTATAATACATAATAAAACTTTATAGTTTTGTACAGTTTTGTTCCGTTTGTTCTAAGAGAGAGAGAGAGAGTCGAAAATAGCGTAACTACTTTTTAGCTAGTCCGCCTTCACCTCTGAAGAAGCTCTACTATAAAAACGGCTTGAGGTCGGCCGATAGACCACTGGTGGCAGAGAAAGGGGTGCGGGTCCTGATCAACTAAATTGCAACAGAACTCCCTCAACCAAATAAATTGCTGCTGAACTTGTTGGCTAATCGCTACAATATCTGATTACCCGGTGCTGCTCAACTATACCAACAATATTATTTATATTTGAAATATATAAATAAAGCTGTTTCGGGATATTTTACTGTGTGTTCATTTGAAAACTAGGAGGCGGGTAACAATACTCCATCGATAACTTTGTCAAATTTTACTCGATCCTTTTTAAAATGTTGTAATGGCTGAACAGGTAAATAAGTATATCGTAACTAATTTTTCCTCCACTAAAATATGTAATTTATCACCGTTCTCACCTGTAATTTATCACCG
Source organism: Patella depressa (assembly GCA_948474765.1). NCBI lineage: Eukaryota > Metazoa > Mollusca > Gastropoda > Patellidae > Patella > Patella depressa. Next base: position 71,982,564 of record OX419720.1, on the reverse strand, counting down.
TTCTCACCTGTTATTTATCACTCTTCTCACCTGTAATTTGTTTATATTTAGATTCAAATTGTGACGGTAAACAATGTTGTTGGATTAAAGATGAAGTTTGTATGATGATAGATGTGTTTGTTTATCATATTACTTGTTGATTAATATAGGAAATTTACAGCAAAGCTCAAAACTTAGTATAACATGTTACCTGTTCGTTGATTAAAATATTATTTAGCAGTGGTAGGAAACCAGAGGACCCAGAGAAAAAAACACGAGGTTGGAAAGGCGACCCTACACCTTGTCACGTGTAACCTGAGAATCGAAACCACACCAGTTGACTTAATGACAGTCCGTATCATTGCTACGGGAGATGTGTAACAAACTGTTAAATATACGGGAAGTGATGTCACCTCATTATGGCTACACTTGACAAATATAGTTCAAGGCGTAATTCGAGTGTTAGACGAATTGTGCAATGCATCGGAAAAGAAATGTATGTGACAGTGGCGGCCATTGGGTTAACTTATGCAACAAATCACCAAATTTTCACCACTGATTTGCTGGGACGAGATGAAACAATTTTCGTGGCTAAATGACTGCCTAAAAATAAAGCTGACAATTTCTGCTATATTTGGTTCAAAATTCAAAAGAACATAACTTGAAAAGAATATTTTTTTCTGTTGCAGCAAAGACTTTGATCGATTTGTAAGATCAGTACATGTATAACTAAACATGTATACTATCTTATTAATCTTATAAACACCCGCCATACCCATTCAGATGACTGTTATATTTAAAAGAAGTTTTGACAAGGTTTCAACGTCAAGGTGACCCACAAAGTGCTGATCCCTATCTTTTACACCATCTTTTGTCTTACAATATTTTTTTTATTTTAAAATTAAAACGCGTGGAATATAATAACAACACGTACTATAAACAAACAGGATCTCCCTTTCTTCATGAGCGAATAGTTTCCGATCACCGATTAAGACCCCTACGCGCAAGCGAATTATTGAAATATGGTTGAACCATGAGTTAGTCCCAAAATGGCCTAGTTTGTGTTGAGTGAGAGGGAGATAGAGAGAGATACTAAAATATAATTCAATTTTATTTCAATTATTCGCTTGCGCGTAGTGGTCTTTATAATAACAATAAATTTTAACATTCTAAAATTCATTTAAACAGATACCAATTGATTAAAAATGAAATATTCTAGTGAAAGCGTTCAGTAGATTGATTTAAATGACACAAATTAATTTGAAATTCAGTGGTATGAAATGCCGTACCATATTGGTAGTGATAAGAAAATTAATTTAGAATTAATTATTTTGACATGCAATCGTATGAAAATAATCAAAATTATATTGAATAAAAAGTACAACTAGGAGTATATAATTGTAATAACCATTAATAACCATTACCTTTTAACTGAGATGGGGGTGGTGAATGGCCGCCGAATGGTTTGCACGTGCGCGCTGTATCATAAAGCCTATCATTGAGTCAACTGGCGTGGTTCTCAATCCCCAATCCCCGGTTGTATGTGACAAAGAGTGGGGTCGCCTGTCCAACCTCGTAGGTTTGCTCCAACTGCTAAAGACCCCTATGCGAATTATTAAAATAAAATTAAAACCATATGTTAGTCCCGAGATGACCTAGTTTGTGTCGAGTGGACGTTAAACCACATCTCTCTCTCTCTCCCGTCCTGTCCTACTGATAGAGCAGAAGCCCGGGGATTCAACCTCGCTGAAAATAGACTAGTCAGTCTCTCTCTCTCTCTCTCTGAGATTGCGTGAAACAAGTACATCGCCTATAGATAAGTTCCTAACCTTTTTATCTTGGTTTGTGCATGTAAAAGTACCCATGGCAGTTTGAATACGAGAGTAGACTAGCTGTAGGGCTGATGTAGAGAAAGATTTCCCTCATAGCAGACTTGTGTGACGTATGTCGTATCTATACTGAACAGCAGGACGTTGTGTTATAGATACTGCCCTATGTCAACTGGTACCTGTCACTCAGGCCTATCCATAGTCCTATGTCAACTGGTGCCCAAAACACGTCCTGGATTAACCAATTTTATTTCACAGTCTTGTAAAGTTTGTTGCTAGGGCTGACCCGGCGGAGCGGGGGGGGGGGGGCTTTAGCCTCCCTAATAATTTGGTCGCAATAACTCTTTTCTCAATCTCTAGTTAAACAATGTAATGGGACTGTTAGACCTGGTGGTGGGTTATACTGTGATACTAATCTTATTGACTGGAAGAGACTCAGTAATCCTGTCAGTGGATTTATTGATCATCATAGAAACTTCACAATTCAAACAACAATTAATAAAATAACTAACATTGTAAGAAGTAAATAATTAGATTACTGTTATTAAGTGGAAATTAAACTCTTATATCAATGGTTCTTTTACGTGCACACAAATCTCTAATACATTTAACTACTTCTGATATTGATCCCCTGATGTGCGGGGAGTATGGCGGGGGAAAGCGGCAAAAACCTAATGCTATGTAGAAATGTCTAATTCAAAACACACATGTAACATAATGCCATACCAAATACCTAAAACGTCTAATGCAAAAAACAAAATACAAGAAACCGCTAATACAAAATACCTCATACGTCTATTGCAAAAGACAAAATACAAGAAACCTCTAATACAAAATACATATAACCTCTTGTGCACAATTGATTTTACAATCTGAAATATCTACCCTAAGCATTAGATGACATATCTCGTTGTCATTACTTACATTTCTGCACTGAATTATCTTTTTTTAGGTCAATGTCAAGGTCACCGAACACAACTTGGCGACCTATTCGGCTAGCGAGCTATTCGACCGACCCAGCTGGCAACCTGTTCGTTGGCAACCTATTCAGAATTAAGACAACAGTCGCCCAAACTCATCTATTTTTAACAACCAATAAATCCAACGTTACGTCTATCAAATGAAAGTAGAATAATATATTATTTTTATCAATTCCTTTAGCTCAGAATAGAGATGTAATTTCGCATTATCGTACAAAATTCTAGACATCCAACTAAATATATTCCGAAAGGTAATTAAATAGGCTTTCTAAGTATTATCAGTAAAACCTGGCACATTCATAATAAAGGGGTGCACTCTCTTCCTAAACATAAATATATTCTAAAAGGTAATTGAATAAGCTTTCCAAATATTATTAGTAAAAGTTGGCACAATCATATTAAAGGGGTGCGCTCTCAACCTGAACATAGCCAATTTTTCAATATTTTAAAGTGAAAGAACGGTAATATTTCGAGTCGAAATTCGGACCATCGTCCAAAATTCTTAGCAACCAGCTATATATATTCTGAAAGGTAATTGAATAAGCTTTCCAAATATTATTAGTAAAAGGTGGCACAGTCATATTAAAGGGGCGCGCTCTCAACCTGAACATAGCCAATTTTTCAATATTTTAAAATGAAAGAACGGTAATATTACGAGTCGAAATTCGGACCATCGTACAAAATTCTGAGCACCCAGCTATATATTTTCTGAATGGTAATTCAATAAGCTTTCTAAATATTATTAGTAAAAGTAGGCACAATCATATTAAAGGGGCGCGCTCTCAACCTGAAGATAGACCGGTGTTTTTTTTTTAAGTCCAAATTTGAACCATCGTACAAAATTCTGAGCACCCAGCTATATAAATTCGGAAAGGTATCTGAATGAGCTTTCCAAATATTATTAGTAAAAGTTGGCACAATTATATTAAAGGGGCGCGCTCACAACCTGAACATCGCCACTTTTTTAATATTTTAAAGTGAAAGAACGGTAATATTCCGAGTCAAAATTCGGACCATCGTACAAAATTCGGAGCATCCAGCTATATAAATTCGGAAACGTAATTGAATAAGCTTTCGAAATACTCCGAAAAAAATACGGGTCTATCTTCACTTATATAATATTGAAAAATTTGATATGTTCAGGTTGAGGGCGCGCCCCTTTAATATGATTGTGCCAACTTTTACTAATAATATTTCGAAAGCTTATTCAATTACGTTTCCGAATTTATATAGCTGGATGCTCCGAATTTTGTACGATGGTCCGAATTTTGACTCGGAATATTACCGTTCTTTCACTTTAAAATATTAAAAAAGTGGCGATGTTCAGGTTGAGAGCGCGCCCCTTTAATATGATTGTGCCAACTTTTACTAATAATATTTGGAAAGCTCATTCAGATACCTTTCCGAATTTATATAGCTGGATGCTCAGAATTTTGTACGATGGTTCGAATTTGGACTTAAAAAAAAAATACCGGTCTATCTTCACATATAGAATATTGAAAAATTGGATATGTTCAGGTTGAGGGCGCGCCCCTTTAATATGAGTGTGCCAACTTTTACTAATAATATTTGGAAAGCTTATTCAATTACCTTACAGAACATAGCCTTTATATAGCTGGATGCTCCAAATTCTGTACGATGGTCTGAACTTTGACACGGAATATTACCGTTCTTTCACTTTAAAATATTGAAAAATTGGCGATGTTCAGATTGAGAGCGCGCCCCTTTAATATGATTGTGCCAACTTTTACTAATAATTTAGAAAGCTTATTCAATTACCTTTCAGAATATATATAGCTGGATGCTCAGAATTTTGTACGATGGTCCGAATTTCGACTCGGAATATTACCATTGTTTCACTTTAAAATATTTAAAAATTGGCGATGTTCAGGTTGAGAGCGCCCCTTTAATATGATTGTGCCAACTTTTACTAATAATATTTAGAAAGCTTATTCAATTACCTTTCAGAATATATATAGCTGGATGCTCAGAATTTTGTACGATGGTCCGAATTTCGACTCGGAGTATTACCGTTGTTTCACTTTAAAATATTGAAAAATTGGCTATGTTCAGGTTGAGAGCGCGCCCCTTTAATATGATTCTGCCAACTTTTACTATTAATATTTGGAAAGCTTATCCAATTACCTTTCAGAATATATATATAGCTGGATGCTCAGAATTTTGTGCGATGGTCCAAATTTGGACTTCGAAAAAAATTCTGGTCTATCTTTCCATATAGAATATTGAAAAATTGGCTATGTTCAGGTTGAGAGCGCGCCCCTTTAATATGAGTGTGCCTACTTTTACTAATAATATTTAGAAAGCTTATTAAATTACCATTCAGAAAACATATAGCTGGATGCTCAGAATTTTGTACGATGGTCCGAATTTCGACTCGGAATATTACCGTTCTTTCATTTTAAAATATTGAAAAATTGGCTATGTTTAGGTTGAGAGCGCGCCCCTTTAATATGACTGTGCCAACTTTTACTAATAATATTTAGAAAGCTTATTCAATTACCTTCCAGAATATATATAGCTGGTTGCTAAGAATTTTGTACGATGGTCCGAATTTCGACTCGAAATATTACTGTTCTTTCACTTTAAAATATTGAAAAATTGGCTATGTTCAGGTTGAGAGCGCACCCCTTTAATATGATTGTGCCAACTTTTACTAATAATATTTGGAAAACTTATTCAATTACCTTTTAGAATATATTTAGTTGGATCATCAGAATTTTGTACGATGGTCCGAATTTTGACACGGGATATTAACAGTTTTTCCCTTTAAAATTTTTAAAAAATTGGTCATGTTTAGGAAGAGAGTGCACCACTTTATTATGAATGTGCCAGGTTTTACTGATAATACTTAGAAAGCCTATTTAATTACCTTTCGGAATATATTTAGTTGGATGTCTAGAATTTTGTACGATAATGCGAAATTACATCTCTATTCTGAGCTAAAGGAATTGATAAAATTAATATATTATTCTACTTTCATTTGATAGACGTAACGTTGGATTTTATTGGTTGTTAAAAATAGATGAGTTTGGGCGACTGTTGTCTTAATTCTGAATAGGTTGCCAACGAACAGGTTGCCAGCTGGATCGGTCGAATAGCTCGCTAGCCGAATAGGTCGCCAAGTTGTGTTCGGTGACCTTGACATTGACCTAAATAAAGATAATTCAGTGGAGAAATGTAAGTAATGACAACGAGATATGTCATCTAATGCTTAGGGTAGATGTTTCAGATTGTAAAATCAATTGTGCACAAGAGGTTATATGTATTTTGTATTAGAGGTTTCTTGTATTTTGTCTTTTGCAATAGACGTATGAGGTATTTTGTATTAGAGGTTTCTTGTATTTTGTTTTTTGCATTAGACGTTTTAGGTATTTGGTATGGCATTATGTTACATGTGTGTTTTGAATTAGACATTTCTACATAGCATTAGGTTTTTGCCGCTTTCCCCCGCCATAGGGGAGGGGGGGTAATGGTTGTGTGTGTGGTGTGGGGGTGGGGAGAATGTCGAGCTTTCAACTTAGATGTCGTTTATTGTATTGTCAGTAAACTGTAATAGTTTCTCTTGTTAACAGCGCGTGCTGAGCTCAAGCAGACGACAGAAAACTTGAATATTTTTAATATACATTTAGCAGACGACAGAAAACTTGAATATTCTTAATATACATCTAGCGCGAAAGGAAATAAAAGTTGCATTTCTGTGAAATTGTGACAAGTTTATTTATGTTCAGGGGTGGATCCACAGCATGCCATTTTTTATTTTTTTTATTTTGTTTATTCTATTTATTTTGTTCATTACCATTTGGAGACGAATTAATAATATAAGCTTTATAGGTTGTTTGCGAATCTATATAAATAATCTATAATGTGGGTAATATTAAATAGGAAATTTTTTATCCGGATATACTCTGATACATTTATTTCTGTTTTTAATAGTTCTAAATACTTGTTATAGAATCTAATTTGCAGAAGTGAGAGGGAGAGAAATGGGGTTTAACGTCCACTCGACACAAACTAGGTCATTTCGGGACTAACATATCCCCCCCCCCCCCGCAATTTGCAGAAGAAAATGAGTTTATTGTGTGAGCGAATTAAGTCAAGCCGATATCATGTCTTTCACTGATTGAATCGGTCAAGCGAATATTTTACTCCTGATCAGTTTGTAGGATTAAGACCAAACTTGAGCTATTTATAGCACATTTGACAAAAACCAAAAGAGCTCAGATTATACAACTGAAGAAAGGCATTAATAAATACATGGAGACGTTTTATTGTGTAATCATGAATAGATATATTATAATCATCGGCAACTCGTCATATATAAACTCGTGGTGGTTAAAGATACAACCTGCTATGGCCCAGGAGAACCGTCGTGGTTAAAGTTACACCATGTCATGGTGGTGGAAAACCGTCGTGGTTTAAGATACACCATGTCATGGTGGTCGTGTGGTTATACTACAACCTGACAGCATCGTGGAAAACCGTCGTGGATCCAGGGGGAGGCCCAGGGGGACGTGCACCCCCCCCCCCCCTCGTCAGACCCAGTGTGACATAGTTGGCAGCATCGTGGAAAACCATAATAAAACCCTATTATCCCGTAGATCCCTCCACCCGTCCGCAATGCTTGTAGGCATTAATAGGCCTGACAATTGTGATGGCGTACGACAGAGCGCAGCTACGTCTTTGAAAACGCAGTGGGGTCGTCATGGGGATTTTACGCTAAAGGTACATGTATCTTATGGCAATGAACCCTAGTGTGATTGTAGTTGAGTGCAACAGGGTGTTCAGACTTGGGTGCAGTGAAAGTACACGTAGAGCACTTGGATCCATTTAGAGCGCACTGTTTATTAAACTGGGAATTATAAAAGTTCTCCGTCGGCTGGTTAAAAATGCACTGTATTGTTCCATACACTGTTAAAATAGGTACAAGTAAAAACAGTGGTAAGAAGTGTAAACTTTACACCACAACTACTAGACTGGTTTACAACGTTAAAATCAGGGGTTGATAATATACCTATTATTTACACCACAGCTACTGGCCTAGAACGTTAAAGTCAGTAGTTTTATATAATTTAATCTCATCATTTTCACCATGATTTCTATATACCAGGGAGGTAGAATGAAAGTGTGTAGAACCTCCATCACGTCTTATTTTAACTTAAATATAGCGCTTTATAAAACGTCTATAGCTATAATGTATGAAACACATCTATAAGAAACTATGTGCAGAGTTTTGTATTTCTGGTATAATTCTTAAATTAGGTCTGAGAATGGTTTGTGAAACCGGAGGACCTGGTAGTGTAGTACGGAGGACCTGGTAGTGTAGAACGGAGGACCTGATGGTGGGACATAACTCTAGCAGTAATATATTCTATTGGAACATAACTCTGGCAGTATTAAATAGCTCTTTTTTGTTTTTAAAAACACTAAAAGAAAATTAATTTCTCATGCAGATGCCAGTTAAGACTTTGCGGGAATTGTCGATGGTACTTTTCTTGATAAATTCCAGGTAGACGGTAAAATCGCCAGATATGTTACCACGGTCGCAAGACTTTGAAATGGCTATGGCAAGTGATTCTTCACGAGAGTGTGGGATAGATTTAAGAATTTAGGGGAGAGGTTACGTCTCCACATAAGCACTGATGGTATCCACCATAAGCACTAATTGGTCCGTCAGCAGGTCGACAAACCTGAAAATATAGTCCACCTAATGTTTTTTGATGGATTATATATCTTCAGTACGTGTAGATTAATAGAAGTACACTACACGCAAAACAAAAATCTACAAGATGAACCTGCGGACAAGACAGAAAACAGATATTGCAAAAAAAAAAAATAAAAATAAACAAATATAGCCGTAAACTCAAACATGAATGCATATATGTACATCAATATCGAGTTCTTGTGGCAAATCTTAGATTATGGATGTTTCCACGTCAATTGTTCATGTGAGAGCCGGGAGGGGGTATATTTCATGTATTATCAGGGAAGCCAGGTCAAAACGTCAATCAACCAGCTGCATTAATTATATCTAATAGAACCATTGACTCCTGTGTAATTCATAGACCTATATAACCACCTGTAAGGCCTCCTGTGTATGCCATAGAACTATGTTCCCCTGTGTATCCCATAGGATTATGGTCCCCTGTGTATCCCATAGAACTATGGAACCCTGTGTATTCCATAGGACTGTGACCTGTGGCAATGTCTTAAGCTCGAGACCATTTGAAATAACGTTACGCCAACATCAACGAATAAGGTCACATCTGCATTTTAAATACATGTACATACATATTAATGTCTCGCACTCGACCATTACACTACATATACCACATAGTAACATTGTAAACCGAGAGCGTGCTAATCACAAGCAGACGACACAAAATAACGTGAAATCTATATTTGATTCAAGAAGTACCTGGTGACCCTGGTGTCCTATATCTAATTTTAAACTATTAATATACTGACTCAAGTGCTAACTGTTAATAAGACATGATAATACATTTATTGTGTACAGTACTGATAACCTTAGACAAGCTGTATATATACTGAGCGCCATATAAAACGCATCACTTATTTTTTCGTATAACAAAATGATCCTGTAAACATATCTTTTTTTATTTTGCTTCTTATTGTGAACAATATTCAAATGGGGACACATCAATAACAACACATTTGTAACTATTGACAACTACGTCTGATATTGATTCGTATGAGACGAAAATCGTAGGTACACATTATAGCATGCGCGCACAAGAACTGGTTAGTACAGCATTGAGTAGGACTTTGAACTCCATTTCATTTTGTAACAGTAGTAATATCTCTATATGTTAGTCCCAAATATCCTGCTGGTTTATCTCTATATGTTAGTCCCAAATACCCCTGGTTTATATCTATTTGTTAGTCCCAAATATCCTGGTTTATGTCAAGTGTTTGTTACACCTCATCTGTACGCTTGTATCGAATCACAACTGTGCACATATTACTTATCCACGTTATCGTTATATTTGTTAATCTTTTAATCTCGATCATCCGATAGTTGATTTGGGGCTTGTTATGGGAAAATATGACATTGACACCAATAAGATAATAAAAGTTGATTTTCTGAGAAACTGTAGGACGTTTGTTGACCTTGACCTTGACTCCAATACAATAATAAAAGTTGAATTTCCCAGAAATTGTAGCTTATACATTAACCCTGACACCATGACGTATAAATGTAGATGTTGTCTGGTTGATCGATAAATTTACATTGATTGAAACAAAACGTTAAATATGACTGACCAGGGAAGAAGAAATATATCCAATATCCCTTGTATACTGCAGTTTACGTATTGTACATGGTTTGTTTACGTATTGAAATACTCTCTTTAAAACAAACGAGTAGTGTGTACGTATGTCTACGTCATCTGGAGACGATGATGTCATCATACATAGTCAATTGTTTTGTTACCTCAACAGGGACCTGACTCACAATATTTGTGGTTTCTGTATATTTCTGTATCGTGTCCGTATGTTTGTCTTCTGTGTCCCCCCCTTCCCTGCCCTGTCTGGCATTCTGTATATTGTATCGTGTCCCTATGTTTGTCTTCTGGGTTCCCCCCCTCCTCCGCCCACCATGCACATACTTTTAAATATGGGGTTGGTTAAATAAAAGTAAACCATTAGAATAAATAAATATATTTTATTATCCTTTATACAATATTATATATTTAATGGTTGACTTTTACAAGCGATATCACTACATCTAGATAAATCAAACAGTTCCTAATAATTGTTGATCAGCTGTATTTACTATATTATCAAACTCATGGGGATCTTTATCAAGTTCATATACTTCTACAAAATTCTAAAAAACAAAAACAAATGGAATGACTAATAGAACTAGAGACAGTTTTATTTATGTTTGAAATTCGACAGCTTTGCATGATAGTAGCCTGTCAGGGGGGTGGGGTGGCTTGGTGTATTTTACATACAGGGTAGAATTACCCATCGTAGAGTAGAGATGTATTTAAAATAATAGGCTGCTTTAGATTAATAATTGATAGGCCTACTTACAGAGTAGAGAGAGATATTTATAATAATAACCTGCTATAGGAGGATGGCGGATAGGCCTACCTTGGTTAGTAAATAAACTTACTAGTAAATCTTCTAATTGACAGTATTTTTATAATTTTTCCCCTGTCCAATAACTCTGAGACAGGCGTAGGTATTATTCCACGAATCTTGACATTCACAATGAGAATGACATACCTGTAATTATAGTATACACCGATCAATCGTGGTGTCCGGGCGTACTACTCTGAAACTTTAAACAAAATACTATATCCTGATGGAAACCATAGAAATCTCTGGTAGATATATTACTTGTCACAGTCTTACCTCAATTTTTATAAACGTGTAAAAATATAAACCATATGTTGTCAAATAAGGTGTCGTGATCAGATGCTGGTTTCTTGAATGGGATCGCAACCAACAAAATGATGGCAACCGCTGCTATAGACGAAGATGGATAGCAGGAAACAACTGAAAAATAAAACTTATTAAAAAGATGACTTACCATCATGCCTTGATTATAAAGTTGTGGACATCCTGGATTATCAACCAAATGTTCGACCAGAAAGTTCTCCCTGGTGACGACGTCTGTACTAGAATCAGACATCAATATGGGAACCATGGAAACACCATCCATCTGTGATGGTACAGATTGTCCGGATAGTTCCACGATCGTTGGTTCTAGGTCGATATTCATCACTGGTGCCTGAAATAACAAAATAAATATAACTTTACTGGAGAGTTTAAGTCTACAAGGGGGAGAGTTTAACGCACGCGCGACACAAACTAGGTCATAGGGTTGAATTCATTTCAATAATTTACTTACGTGAAAGGTCTTTAGAAGTGGGAGCAAAACGGAGGAAACCCATCATAACTATATACTTACACTACTGACTTGTCTACTGACCACCAACATACACTACCCTATACACGACACCCATCATAACTATATACTTACACTACTGACTTGTCTACCGACCATCAGCATACACTACCCTATACATGACACCCATCATAACTATATACTTACACTACTGACTTGTCAACTGACCAACATCATACACTACCATATACACGACACCCATCATAACTATATACTTACACTACTGACTTGTCCTGGTTTTATACCCGGTCCACTGATCATCAGCGGTACTCTGACGTCAAACTCATACAACTGTCGTTTGTCATACGGCACGGAAAAGTGACCTGTAAATTTGCAATCTGATTAAAACACAGATCCAATTTCGTTTCGTTTTTTATAGTTCAAAATTTCGTTTTTACTTGTCTTCACTACTCTTGGATCTGGAGGACTTGTTATTTAACTGGCGTTCTGCCTGAAATGAGGGGTCAGCCAATCAAATGGTCTGTCGAATCGACCGTTTGACCTTTTCATGCGTGGAACTGTGGGTAGATATTACCAGCCAACGACGTCTATACTAACACCAGCGGATAGAAATCATAACAAAACACAAGTGGATTTTGAAAAGCATGGCGATCGCTAATTGGTTAATCGAATGACTGACGTTATCGGGTCAAATGTCCCGTGCTTGATACCTGACGTCATAGAACGTGAGCGTCCACTATAACTAGTTAGATCTACATGAGTGTAGGCCATCGAAAGTATAAAAAACGAAACGAAATATAGATCTATATTTTAATTAGATTGGTAAATTTGAAGACAAAACTGACCTGTAAAATTTAACAAAAACAAAATTTTCGAATCTCATCTGGCGGCAATTCCCCCCATGGTTACCATCTACAAGGCAGTTTTGACCCCCCCCCCCCAGTGTCATGCCCAAGGTTCAACTCCTTGTTGTTCGATCCTGGTGTTGGATATCAGCGTTGGCCTAGAAAGTTCATGGGTATTTTCCAGTGTGGTTCCCCCTTGTCACAGATGTAGGATGGGGGTCTGGCAAGGGACAATATATAGTCCTTCAGATGGGACGAAAAACCGAGGTCCCATGTATACAAATTTATGTACATGTTAAAGAACCCTTGACAGTTTGAGTTGGAAATAAGATTAGCTTACACTATTCTGGAACAATTTCCCTCATAACACAACGTATTGCTTATAAACACGCAATGTATGTATTTGAACATCAATTGGCATCAATTAGGACAATCTATGTCTTCACGTGGTAGGCAATGAGCAGAGCAAGATTTGAATTTTGTTGGGGCTGCTATCTATATCTTACATAATAGCTGATAGCTAATAGAATCTAGTATTTAACTTGAATTATGTTTATATATTGCCATAGCGTATTTAGAGTAGGATTTATACATCACATTGCCGTATTGTATTGTAATATTATATCCTTATATATAATAGCAATTTCAATATGTCTTACACCGTGTTACAATATCTGGAATGACATCATGTTTGTACATATCATTAACATCAAATGATCTTCACTTAATATTGAAAACAGGCAACAAAGTCTACGTATTGGAATTGTTTTGCCAACTTTACAGACCTTAAAGAAAAACGGGCCTGACACTAGGTTACAAAGAATACAAATGCAAAGTCCCAAGATGACCCATTTCGAATTGTAGACTGTATACAATAAACATAAAACACAAATAATTGGCGGGGCTGTGCACCGGGGTATCTAGACATAAAACCAAAATGAATAGTACGCACCCTTGGGCTAGAAGTAATATTGATATACGCCAAGTCTCCAGATGATCCACAAGGAGAGAATGATCCAAGAGAATGACGGTCACAAAATTCATTAAAACGACGAATACTAACGGAGTGATCCATGAAGAATATCGAGTAAGATTAGGCGGATTATCATCGCGGTAATCAATTAAACAGCCCGGACAAAGTTTACTTCTCGCACACAGATTACTCATAGCACATTAGACGGAGATATCGTGTATCGTTCAAAAATGTTCGAGTCGTGGATTTGGGGGGGGGGGGGATATCCCTGTAAGCTCCCGCTTTGTCGAGGCGTTTGTACCAGGATCCAGAGGACAGGAATTATTTGATATAGTTGTAAACTCAAACACCGCCGAGTGGATACGTGCACCTGTATCGAGTTCTTGTGGCAAATCGCAGAGGTTATGGACCTTTCCACATCAGTTGATATGCGTATGACTTGTTCAGGTGATTGGGAGGGGGTATGTTTCATATTTTATAATAGAGAAGCCAGGTCTAAGCGTGTATTCCATAGCACTGTGCCCCGTGTGTATTTAATAGAACTATGGCATCCTGTGTATCTGGAAATTCATCGAGATTTTTTAGGCGTGCCTCACCCCCTTGTAAATGATACCTGACAAGGAACAAAGTCTCGATTATCCACGTTATTGTTATATTTTTTAATCTTTTAATCTCGATCATCTGATAGTTGATTGTGGACAGTTTTATTTCTTACATAAGATGTAAAGTCTTGTTATTATAACGATTCGTCTTCATCAATCACCTCTTTAGATAGATGTCTTCACTTTCTAGACTAACCTGATTGATTGGGGTTGGTGTGTGTGTGTGTGTGTGTGTGTGGGGGGGGGGGGGGGGTATGTCGACCTTTCAACTTAAATATCTTTTATTTTATCGTCAGTAGACTTTAATAGTATCTCCCGTTAATAGCGCGTTACTCACAAGCAAACGACCCAAAATATCCTAAAACTTGAATATTCTAAATATAAATCTAGCGTAATGTGGCAAGTTTGTTTATGTTCAGGGGTGGATTCAGGAGTGGGGGAGGGTGCGGGGTGTTTTGTCCTTTATCATCCGATGGTGGGGGTGGGGGTGGTCATTCAAAGCGCCAGATAATGATATAGACATTTGTGATATCACACTCAATGCTTTGCACCTATTAATTCATAATAAAAATTGACGCCAAACGGGGTGTAAAGCCTAGTGTGTTTGTATGTCTACGGTGATGGCATCATGCAAAAATTCCTGGACCCTGTCTAGAATTTCAATCAAATGTTATCTTGCCGTGAAAATACAAAGGGGCTTCTGGTATCCAATATTTAAGACACAATCAAACTTTAAACTCCGCACAGAAATCGCGTGCCTGAATGCAATTTGAACGTCAGACCCAGAGAAAAAAAAGCTAGCTACCATTTCCATTCAATTTTCACTCTTCGCCGAACTTAACTGATACGAAATTTCAGTACAAACAAAAACAACTGAATGTAAATCAGTTTATATACATTCATATAACATAATCATATGCGTTACGACTACTTTGTGTCCATTTCTGGGTGCCAAAGATAGCGATTTAGCTCTTTTCAGTGCCGGCCGGTTTCATTACCCCAGTTGGAGCAGAATAGTAGGACGTTAAACTCCATTTCATTTCCTTTAAGAATGCCATTTGTTTTTATTTTATTAATTACCATTTTTACACGGATTAATAATATGATAAATTGTATATAATTTATGATAAATTGTATATAATTTATGATATATTGTATATAATTTATGATATACAATGGCGTCTGTAATTGCCTCACTCTACAACTGTTATATATTTTATGCGGTGGGGTAAACGTTATTGACACCGTCCTATATCTATATCTATATCTATGGATTGGATTTCTCACCACATTTAGATGAGGAGAGTCTTTAGGCTATTTCACGTGTGAGACCCCTTCCAACCCCTCGCCCACTCGACTACTGGTACCGGAAGATAGAAGTGTGTTTTTGACCCAATAAAATTGAGCAAATCCGAGAATGATGACATATGTTAATAATTCATGAGCACGAAAATTTAAAGGAGCGTCAAAATATAATATCACACGTCATAAAGTACTCTTTATATACAGTTTCTTTTATTTTCTTTTATAATACTTTACCTGTTTCTATTGACTTGTTTAACAGAAGTAACCCATGACAACAATATGTTGAGACGACTAGATAACAGAATAGGACGATTCAATGTTTAATGACACAATGATAATTTCAATTTTATTACCAACTCTTTCACAATAATTGAATGAAATATTCCCACACAGGGTGTTAATCTGTTTTCAGTTTCTATACCAATTCAATAAAACATTTAATAAATGTCTTGTCATTATTATTCATAATTTATGACGTTGTTCGTTTATTTTAAATAATACAGTTCAAGGGATCAACACATTTCGATTTTATAGATTCAACATTACACGTAGACCTAAATGTATTTTTTAAATACGTGTATAAACATACTAATAGGCTGGTAGGAGAACTTCGGATTTACGTGTATAAACATACTAATAGGCTGGTAGGAGAACTTCGGATTTACGTGTATAAACATACTAATAGGCTGGTAGGAGAACTTCGGATTTACGTGTATAAACATGCTAATAGGCTGGTAGGAGAACTTCGGATTTACGTGTATAAACATACTAATAGGCTGGTAGGAGAACTTCGGATTTACGTGTATAAACATACTAATAGGCTGGTAGGAGAACTTCGGATTTACGTGAGCTGAGGAAAAAATCCGAAACAAAAGGATTCTTACTTTTTATGAAAGGTATTGGGCAAAAAAAGTTATAGGCGTTCTGTCAGATAGTTTCTGTGGTGGGGAAAACTCGCCAGACGTCCCTAATTTCCCCCATCCCACCCCACTAGCTCATTTATTACCCACACGAGACATGTTGAAAAATGTTCATCAAATTTACATGCATTAAAAAGATCACCTCCAGACATGTTTTATACTAACAAAACACTACCAAATACTACCTCATTATTGTTGGAATCTATGTGGGGTAACATTTGGCAAACTTCCTGTCGGCCCATCCAGACGTAACTATCCCCCCGCACCAAAGGCTAAGTCAGATGAGCCCATTAACTTACCACACGACACTTGTTGCAAAACGCTCCGTCCCAAAAGCTAATGCACATTACCACATGACTAACATAAAATGTATCTGAAAACCATCAACATATTCCAACGAATCATAAATGGCCACTCCCAAGCATTTGCAGTGACGAAGTGCCCTACCACGCGGAACGTACAAACTGTAAATCGGACCGTTCCCATCAGTAACTGACTAACCGCGGTCATTGTAACTCTTTATAACCAGAACGAACGCATCGCCTGGTGACCTTGATGATTATGATCATGAACCCTTAACAGACAAATTCAATTCTGATCCAGACTATATGACGTATACTCGTCTTTTTAGCTGCTCACTGACTATTAAATTACCTTATACAGAACATGTAAGACATGTCACATAAAACAATTATGTAAATCACAGGTTACTGAGATGTTTATTTCTGGTCAAGTGTCGATGCAGATTCTCTCTTCGCTATTAGGGAATGAAAAAACATTTCAAACTATCTGAAGTTCAGCGTCACCAGCTCGCCCCCATATTACCCCCTGATACATATAACATTGTTCGTACTCGTCTCTTACGATGATGTCGATTTGGTAACGCCCCCACCCCACCACTCCTTACTGGTATAACATAACGCACAGCATAATGAAATTAAGTTCACCGTGGTCATAGAACGAGACTCCCCTTTCTAGATGTTATTATCGGGAGAAACAACAAAGCGCTCCAAACTTCAGTTTATAGGACACCAGCCACAACTCCCAGATTCTCAATAACAAACCCAACTAAGACAAAAAAAGCCACCATCGCGACACTCACCTCAATATTTGTGATCGGAATCTTAAATACCTTTTTTCAACATTTAACCAAAAAACTGCTACTCAACACCACAAAGTTAAAAAAAACGATCATCACCCATCCACGTCAGCATACGATTCCATGGTGGTTCATCCTACCAAATCAGATATTAATAGTTTTTCTAATAATATTTAGGTATTACAAATGATGATGTTGAGTGGGTCTATGGTTACTTACAATGATTTAAAGTAACTAAGTCTCTAACTTAGTATCATCTAAAATCTTACGGAAGCTATGACGACCGAGACTATCTTACAATGGAATCGCTCAGCGTATTCTGTTTACCTTGTCTATATTTAACCATTATAGCGAGGACTGTCGACGGTTTATCTAACGTTACCTAATACACCTTTAAGTAAAATGAAGTAGTTGCGTGTGTTCAAGTTTAAAGACTTGTTTTTAATCTATTGACTGAGTTTAAATACTGGTTTTTAATCTGTTGACTGAGTTTGAATATGTTAGGTATATTTGATAAACATATTTATGCAGCCTACCTGCTAATATTACAGGTGTGTAGATGTATGTAGGCTAGCTTATTAGCAAAATAAAATGTTCTGCTCCGACTGAGCCAATGTGCTATGAGGGGCATTTTGCCCGGGTAGCGGCACTATGGCCTACTCTCATGTCCGATTCCAAATATAAAGGGATCTTTTACGTGCACACAAATGTATACACGGAACCTTGGTTTTACATACCAACCGAACGACTAGAGAGCTGTTCTTGTCCTTCACAACTGATAAGGGGGGACCACTGTCTCGACCAATGCAGGGAGCGAACACGTGACCTCCACACATTGAAACAGTCCGATTTGTCGTAATAAATTATTAATAGAGACGTGCTTTCATAACGAGATCGAATTGTATTATCTAAATCAGGGCGTATAATATTGATTGTAATCTTATTAGCTTGAAATTGTTTATTAGGGACGCACCAGAAACATCAATTTTCTGACCCCTTGCTACCTTTCCCTATTTTTTATGATTCTTAAGTATATTTACACAGACATGAAATAATATAGTTGTATGTATAGTCTTCTCAAATAACCTATATATAATATTACTATATACGTAATTTATTATATTTGCACATATAAAGCACATTGTGTTTATAATGATAGTTGAATGATATGATTATGTCAAGGTGTATAGTATCGATATATTTGTGCACAGCAATGTGCCCTATTATTATTCCATGTGGTATGGTGTTATTGCATAGTACAGATTGTGTGCAATAGCTTGATCTACGGCTTCCACGACTTCTAAACGCCCCTGATGTTGGATCTGAAGGGGTTGAATCGTTAACACAAAAAATAATAGCATACCATGTACAAGGTAACCTTGTATAGAGCAATGTGGAAATAAAGCCATTTTAAACAAATACACTTGACATACATACCCTGTATATATCTTGTAATATAATCCCCCCCCCCACAAAAAAAAAACCCGAATAATTTTTATTGTACATATTTACTACTACCGCTTAAGGGTATAATACAACCCACAAGCAAAGAACAAGATCAAGTGATTTTGTCAGAGGTAATCTCCTGAAATCAGTCCTAATTGCTCACCTACATAGTCCATTTGATCTCAATAGCCAGTAATATAACTGACCACGTGTAACACAAATAGTCTATTTGATCTCAATATAATGAAATGAAATGGGATTTAACGGCCAACTGTTCTAATGAACTGGGCTAATGAAGACTGGCATACGCCAACTGCCAAGGGATCTTTTACATGCACAATATACCCACACTTACACATTGAAATAGTGTGACGTGTCGAAAGAAACTATTAATACAGAACTGTTTTCATAACGTGATCAAATTGCAATTATCTAACACAGGGCGTATAACATGGATTTCAAACGTATTAGACTGAAAATTGTTTATTAGGGACGACGGCAAAATAAACCAGAATCACAAGTTTTCGCACCCCCTGGTACCTTCCCCCATTCTTTACATTTACATAGACATGAAATAATTTAGTTATATGTATAGTCTT
This sequence comes from Patella depressa, assembly GCA_948474765.1. Taxonomy (NCBI): domain Eukaryota; kingdom Metazoa; phylum Mollusca; class Gastropoda; family Patellidae; genus Patella; species Patella depressa. The sequence continues at coordinate 71,963,070 of OX419720.1, read as the reverse complement.
AAATAACGTGTATAATATCACTGTATACGCAAAATAATATAGTTGTATGTATAGTCTTCTCCTGTTATTATTCCATGAGGTGTGGTGTTATTGCATAGTACAGATTGTGTGTAATAGCTTGATCTACCAATTAGAGCGTAGCTAAGTTCATCTAAGATGGTGGATCTGAATGGACAGGTGAAATAGATCTAAATAATCATTATCACAAAGCAATAACAGTATACCATGTAACATGTAACCTTGTATAGAGCCATGTACAAATAAACACATTAGAAAAAATATAAAAAGACATACATACTGTGAGAACAGTTTATGTCTTATAGTTTATATCTTGTAATACAAAAACAAATAATCTTTATTATACTTATTTACTAATTACGCTTAACGGCATACTACTGCCCACGAAACAATCACAGCAGTTGCCAGAATAAGATCGCTAAGTAATGATTTCAGATGTAATAAAAAATATATTAAGACAAAAATTCTTGAAGTCAGCCCTGATTGTCCATATAACATACATTACAGTCTATTTGATCTCAGTAGTCAGTAATATAATGAAAGTAAAGGTAAAAACACTTTCTGATAAACACATCTTATTACATACTTTAAGTAGTTTTATTGTTTTTCTTTTCAAGTTATTTGAATTTTTGTCTTACATCTTTCTTCGTTTCGTTCCTCTGTTTTATGTGATTTGTTTATTTTTTTGTCCGTGCCACGATCATGCTTATATTAGATGGTCTTAAATGTGACAATCAAAAATGAAATGAAATGTGGCTTTAATGTCCTATCTCCGACTGGGATAATAAAGACGGGCATACGTCATACAGTGTTCTATTAGGGAAACTCTATAGATGGTCTTACACGAGAGAATCAAGTAGGTTTGTAATAAACAAATTGAAATTCAAAGGTTATTATTATTGTGTCTCGTAGGGTCTTCCCATTTGAAAGGGTTTTGGTGACAGTCATTTTTAAGAATATTCCGCTTGCGTATGATTTTATTGGGAGCCACGGGGGGTACAGAGTGTAGGGTACTGACTCACTAACTAAGAAGTACCCGGTTCGATCCTCGTGTTGGCCAAGCGGGTTGATTTGGAGTTTTAGGCCTAGGTTTCCCAGATGGGATGAAAACCGAGCTCGTCGGCGTGCAGGTAAATTAACCTAGATAGTTATTCAATTGCCCTTATAGCACATTAAATGGTATATGTCCTGTTTCATTAGGCTGAGGGGGTTGTTGGATGGCTGAATAGTTTGTGTTATGATTTCAGTTTTAAATTAATAACTGGGTCATTCCATATCAATTGGACCAAAGGTGGGAACATGACCCCTCCAAAAAAATTACAAAAGAATATATGTTATAGTATATGGCCTTAAACTATCAAATCGGAAATTCTACCGCTCTAGGTCAACAACTTGCTGAGACTTGGTCATTTGAAATTAGGGTGCAGTTTTCGGGTGCTTTAAACTCACATTCTAATTGGAGTAGGTAGAACTCTCTAACTTTGTAATCAAAGACAACAGTTGGGGTAGATTACAAATTTAGCACCACAGTCAATGTGCGATGCATATCTTTTGTGCCACCAGGTAGCAAAATGTTGAACAAATGATCTATTAACTTCTTTTTTCATGATTTCCACATGGAATGACCCAACTTGTCTCTGTCCTATGTTGTTATTCTTTAAGGGGGGTTATATCTCTTTAAGGGAGGGTATATGTCTTTAAGAGAGGGTATGTCTATTTGAGGAAGGGCATGTTTCTTTAAGTGAGGGTAAGTCTCTTTTTAAGGAAGGGTAAGTCTCTTTAAGGAAAGGTATATCTCTTTAAATGACAGGATGTCTCTTTAAAATGTCATATTCTTTATGGTCGGACAATCATTTAACCAGCGAGAAAACCGACTCGCATATTCTATTATAATAATTATGTGCTGTAAAAGATTTATTAATACTGAGATTTAAATCCCTGGCTTATCTTTTGTGCATTTATTTGTCTTTATCTTGTCTTTAAAATGTCCTATTCTTTCTGGTTGAACAATCAGTGAGATGTGCTTTAAAGGATTTATTAATTGTGAGATATTAAAGAAGTTTGTCTACTATAACCAGATGGCATATAATAGGGACGCTACATGTGATAATATGTACCAATAACACCGAGATTGTATACCCCGGTAACTTTCAAAGCAATACAAGGGTGGGATGTTTGTTGTTTTTCTTGATATCAGATATAATATATGTCCTTGGTTTATCTTTTTGTGAATTTATGTAACAAAACACCTCAACCTATTTCTATTCAATTTGATCCTTGGTGAATTTTCTTCGTATATAAAATGCACTGACTTATGTGAGAACAAGTTAACCCTGTTCTCGTAATTCTATACGGTGATAAAGCGATTTCTACCCGGATGGAAAATACCCAATGGGACAACATGACCTTACAAGGTTATGACTGTAACTGATAAAGCCTGCTAGAATTATGTCATTTTGTATGATTAAAATGGCATTTCCAGCGTAAATCGAAACCAAAAATTGTTAAATTTTATGGTGGAAATTCAATCTGATTAAAACACAGATCCAATTTCGTTTCGTTTTTATAGTTCAAAATTTCGTTTTTACTTGTCTTTACTACACTTGGATCTGGAAGAGTTATTATTTAACTCGTGTTCTGCTTGCAATTCGGGGTCAGCCAATCAAATGGCCTGTCGAATCGAGTGTTTGACGTTATCGGGTCAAATGTCGCTTGCTTGGTACCTGGCGTCATAGAACGTGAACTCCCACTATAACGTGTTAGATCTACATGTAATGTAGGCCATCGAAAGTATAAAAAACGAAACGAAATATAGATGTGTATTTTGATCTGATTGGTGTAAATTTTTCAAGGACCACCCTAATATTACTAAGAAAGAACACAGTTGTTTGGCGACCCTTACTAATATCTTGGAAGATTATTTGGTTTCATTTCGAGGTTAATCCAGATATTCCTTTTAGTGCAATATTTTAAATAAATTATTAGAGCGACACATTCTCGTTCTGATTATATATAATAAAACGCTTCACCGTTTAACACTTCATGGAATCAATAGAGGGTAATACTTTTATAAAGCATTGTAATCTTTCAGTTCTCATACCTTGCCTGTTTCATCCAAGTGGTATGGCATATCTCAAAATGACTGCCAAACGATATTCGTTAAAATCATTTGGTTTTTATTTTTTGTTGTTTTGGGTTGGTTGTTTTGTATGTGTGTGTCTGTGTGTGTGATGTTGCGTTTGTATATGGTGTATATCGAGGGCACACATCTGAATACACACCTACTAATCGCGGACCTGTGTCAACCAAGGATGTCCTCGGTTCAACCGTGGCTTTTTTGAACTCAATCTAGGACTGTAATGATGTTTAGAAGCCCGGATTTAATATCCCATTTGATTTTAAAGTCGATCTGAGATGTTCCGCAGTAGGCGGTATTCAACAGTTAGGGTGTGTGTGATCTGAAAAAGGACAAATATGATTGTGTGTATGAAGTCCGTGTTTAGTGTTAATTGGACAGGGAGTGTACCAAGTCTCTCCAGTCAACCGATTTCTACCATGCACATCATATATGGTCACGCGGGGGAAATAAGTTATTATTCCTGTCATATCTAAACTTATTTAATAACCGTTTTCAACCCGTTCGACATTAAAAATCACACCATCTAGTCATTATATTACTTCTGACTGAAATTTCGAAATTTTTACCTGGCGTAACAGATAAGGTTATGAGCATCGGGAGGCGTCGGAATCAGGTTTGCCGGTGTCCCAGGGGAGCTCCTTGGGCATCGCGAGCCACGTGGACCCATCGAAAGAACACGGGAGAACTGCAAAAAGTTTCAATGCTTTCATTGTCAGGAACACAGATAGGGGAGGAATCCCTGGTGCTTCCGCGAAATATTTGTTTCCCCGGGGCATCACCGAAGCGTCGGCGATATCTTTGCTGAAGTATCAGGGGACCTTTGAGGATAGTTAAATCGGGGATGCCTCGGTGAACAAGTATTTCGCGGAAACTTCAGGGAAGCATCCCCGAGCTTCTTGGTCGGGAAAACATCGAAAAATTTTCAATACAAACTTTGAGATGTTTCGCAGTTATCCCGAGGTCACCCGATGGTTCCAAACATAATAGTTAAACTCGTCTTGTTATGAAAATCTTTTAACATTTAGATTGATGAATTGTTGTTAAGAGCATCTCCACCTTTACAAAAAAAAAATGTTTTTGAAATTCCTAAAACAGAGAGTGGTTAAGCAAGCGAAATGTGCCGAAAAGTCGAATTTGACAAGCATCAAATACAAAAATGTATTTTTCATATGGTCCCAGGCATTTCTTTCAAAATGGCTGCCAAATGTAGTAATATAATGTCATATATAGTGGTTATGCAAGCGAAATGTGCCGGAAAATTGAATTTGACAAGCATCAATTAAAAATAATTATTTTTCAAAATGGCTGCCAAATTTGGTAATATAATGCCATTTAAAAATACCCCATAAATTTGGTAATAAAAGGGCAGCGATAGTCTCGTAAGATATGAAATGCAGTGGGGTTTAACGTCCTAATGTTACGTAAGATATGACTTTTGCTATGTCTGTTATATGGTTTTCGATGTCTCTGAATTTAAAGATAAATTTCGAAAATCCAAAACGGCAGCAACACAAATCGGCAGATTTTAATTTATTACTTGTTGGATATTACTTGTAACATGCCATTTTCACGGTTTTCATTGTTGCCGGGTTCATTACTGATCTCAAAAAATGAATCCTTGATGGCAGAAATTCAAAATGGCCGGCAAAATTTAATCCAAAATTTTGTAATTTTGTAATATGTTTTATATATGTATTGGGTTCAACTTCAAAATGGCCGGCGAAATGAAATCCAAATAGATGGAATTTTAATTAATCGTCATGTGTTTCATTTGGATATGGCTTGTAATATGTCTTATGGGTTTGGTGGTTGCTGGGTTCAATTTCTTTCTTAAAAATACTAGTTATGAAACTATCAAAATAGAAACCAAAATGGCGATGTCTGTCCTTGTGGATATTGCTTGTAAAATAAGGTTTTAAGGTTACTAAATTCAATATTGGGTTCAAAACTTAAAGCCCCAATAACACTCTTGTTGTAACTGAATAATTATGTCCCAATCTTCATTCTGGTCAACAAATCGTATTATTTTAGAATATTCCAATTAAATGATGATATACATTTCATCTTAACACACCTATTTTAAAAAATTGGAAATATTCAACCAATTGATTTGAAAAGTCTAACGTAAACCTTTTCAAATGTGACTTGGAATTTAAAACATTTTCGAACGCTCTGGACAAGTAAAATAGGTTGTACTGGATAATTTACACAACAGGTAGGACACTTAAACTTCTAGTACTTAGAATAAGGGTATTATTTATTTTCTGCAGTTACCAAGCCAGCAAGAATGTTATTGTCCCTTTAATTTCAGATAGGATTGACACAAACCAAATTTGTACGGAAGCTAGAAACAACAGGACAAATTACAGAAAACATTTTTTACGGTCAGTTTTATAAAAGCAAGAAGATAACCCCATCGGACCCTCAATAGAGTGGGAACCCATCTTGAGGCCTTGTTCAGGGATCCTCGGCAAATGAACATGAATTTTACGATATGTTAATCCCGAAATGACATAGTTTCTCTTAAATGAATATACATTTATTTCCTCCAATTATGAAGTATTATTAAAAAGCATCTTTCCAGTAACAACCTTTTGGGCAATTTTATACATTCAGAGTTTAAGTTTTATTGCTTTCGGTAAATATAAATTTGAGTGATCTTGCCTAGATGAACGAAATTAACTGTATAGTGTGGTACTTACATTCCACAAGCATTTCGACAATAATTTTGAGAGAGTGCTTTTGGCCTGTGGTGTTTTTTTGGGGTTTTCTTTTTGGACTACATGGGTTCCACAAGAAATTTGACACAAAACAACTATATTTTACAAATATTTCTTCTCAGAGCCCCGTATCCCCCTGTGTGGTACCACATTCCACAAGATTTTCGACATTTTTACCACAAGAATTCAACATAATATTTTACTTCGAAAATATCTTCTCGGACCCCCATTCCACAAGACATTAATAGGGGGTTGGATGGCCGAATGGTTCGCGCGTGCGCGTTGTATCATAAAGTCTGTCATTGAGTCAACTGGCATGTTTTTCGATTCCCCGGTTGTACGTTACAAGGAGTAGGGTCGACGGTTCATCCTTGTAGGATTTCTCGTTTGCTCCCACTGCTAAAGACTCCTACGCGCAAGCAAATTATTGAAATAAAATTGAACCATATGTTAGTCCCGAAATGACCTAGTTTGTTTCGAGTGGACGTTAACCCCATTCCCCTCTCTCTCTACGCCCGAAAAAACAATTCTAATACTTGGGTTCTACTACACTACGTTGGTGCCGAAAATGTGATATTAAACACCACTTCATAATGATATATCGTATATAATTTATGATATATTGTGTATTGTGTGTAATTATATTTTACATATAGGCTGGTAGTAGAACTTTATTAAACTGCTGTTTATAGTAAACCAGCCGACAACTCCCCAAATCATCAAAAATCTTCCACAGACAAAACACGAATTATTTGTTAATTTAAACCAACATTGATGTTGTGATCTTACTGGGAAAAGACGGGCTTCTGATATCCAATATTTAAGACAAAATGCGTTTCAGTCCCACAACTGATTTGATGTTAAGAGTTAAAACGGAAACCATTGAATATAAATCAGTTAATACATTCTTATTACAGTATTATATGCGTTGTGACCCACTTGTGTCAAATTCTAGGTCATAAATGTTAGCGATTTAGCTCCTTTAAAGCGGGAATTTCATATTTTTCTAAAAAAGTCAAAACATAATTATTTCTGTCTTTTGCTCAAATGGTTGTCAACTCGTTATTATACAATCATGGGCATTATTTCCCAGGCATTAAAATACATACATATTAAAGTCTCACACTCGACCATTAAACTACATATACCACATCGTACAGTTGTAACTAGAGCGCGTGCTAATTACAAGCAGACGACACAAAATAAAGTAAAACTACCACCGCCTATAATGGCTTGATTCGAAAACTACATGGTGTGCTATTATAAATTAAAACATTAATATACTGACGCGCGTGCTAACCGTTAATAAGACATGATGATACCCTGATAAACTTTAGACAAGCTGTATATATATATTGTACAGAGGAGAGAGAGAGAAATGGGGTTTAACGTCCACTCGACACAAACTAGGTCATATCTGGACTACCATTTAGTTCAATAATTTGCTTGCGCGTATAGGGGTCTATAATAGTCGGAGGGAACCGGAGGTCCCGGAGAAAACCCAGGAGACTAGACAGGCGACCTTATCCCTTGTCACGTACAACTGAGAATCGAAATCACGCTAGTTATTGACTCAATGACGACCTTATTTTGCAGCGCCCGCACGGTAACCATTCAGCCATCCAACCCCCTCTGTACAGAGGAAACATTATAACGGTGTTGACGAACTATACACATAGCCACACTCGTCATCAGAACTACTTCTGTCTTTAGTTATATATATCATATTCTACCGTGATAGTATTATAAATCTCACTGTAAAACATTTCTGTTAAAAAACGGGAAAATTACTGTATAAATTTACAGAAATGAACTGTAAAATTACATTACGGGTAATTAGTCATAAAATAACGAGCAATTTACTGTAATCTTGTAGTTTGCGTGCATTTTTAGTAAATTAACGGTATTTCTGTAAATTTACAGCACATAACATATTAACACCAAAATACCCGTAGCATAAAGTGTATATAATATAACCTATATACAAACTAGAACAGTGGCTGAGCGTGTATATTAGTAGATAATGGTATGCTTATTCTACTGCTGTTCAGGATAACAAGATACCAAAATTACACCCTCGATATTAAACGTGCATTATATAAAAGCTAAATCTGCCTATCACAGGTATATTTTTCTGGCTGTTATATAAATTAGTATTTAGACATTATGGGGAGTCGTGGTGGCTCAGTGAGTAGGACGTTGACTCGCTAACCTTCAGATCCCGTGTTTGATCCCTGCATTGGCCGAGAAGGTTTATCAGGATTTTCCGGTGTGGTTCCGTCTTGTCAGTGGTGCAGCCGTGCGGGACCGAGGGCCTGGCAAGGGACAACGTATTGTCGTTCGGATGGCATGAAAAATCGTGGTCCCGAGCACACCTTGGGGTTGGCAGTTGGAATTCGATTTAACTTTCCCTCAAAGCATACTGTATGGCGTATGTCCGTCTTCATTAGCCCAGTCGGAGTTGAACAGTAGGACGTTAAACCCCATTTCATTTAGACAGTTATTTACATAACAAGCCCATAATCAACTCTCTAGACCATCTGATGGCTCCAATTTTATGTAGATTAGAACACCACGCCCATTCAATAATTAAATCACTAAACTGTTCGTTTATTATCGTGGGAATATGTGCTTTGGCAATCGAGACTACGCTTATAACTATTATAGCGAGAATGATCATCGCTTTATTTAAATCTTACATACGGTAATGTATCTTTAATCTGTAAACATGTATAATTGATTATCTTAGGCCTACGCAGGTAAATTCAAGATAACACCATCCTGTAAGCTTACAATTATGTTTTCTGAATTGGTTTAATTTCCCACTATTATAAGACATTTATTTGCGGGCCTCGTATTACTATTAGTAATAGTAATGTCTGACTCTGATGCTCTCATGCCGACGTATTTTTATCGTAAAGTAAAATCTAAATCAGCAGAGCATGTCATCAAAGTTTAACCATTTTATGTAATACACATATAGGCCTACGCATAATTAAAATTCATTTGATAAACACTATTTCCATGACAAAATTATAAAAATTATAGGCCCGGCCCAGAGCGATAAGTCCTACAAACTGATGGAGTCTACGTTAAGGCAGATTCTCTACTGTCACGAAATCTGTTGAATTTTTCCGAATGATCAGACGTTCTGACCAATCCGTTTACTTCACGGAAATCATGGTAAGTAACAATATTGTTTTAAATTATCTTCCATTCTAATATCGTATTTACGTCATCGCGTGTAACATATTAGACCTACCGATTTCTATAGTAGGCCTACCGTATTTCAGAAATCGGTGATTAGACCTATTATAGTCATAGAGTTATATATATAGACAACCGCGTCTATATTTCCAATTTTTAAAGAGGGGCTGGAGAACCGCGTGTATATATCCGGTAGTTGGTCGTTAAAGCGGGAAAAGCAGAAAGACATAATAAGGTGTAAGGCCAAATTGCAGTAGTTGTACTAGGCCTACAACTAAGTATTCTTGGAAATTATAATACAAGCGGCCATTCTTACTGAAATATTTCCCACACTGTTAATGTCACATACGGTGGATGAGTCGACTATACTTTAAATGATACGCGTGTCATGAAGATGAAACATAGCCTATGCCAGGCTTAGGCTATGCTATAATAGGCCTATCTTTTCATATGAATGTCAACATTCACATTGCAATTTTTCCACAGCAGAAGCTGTTGCTTTCAATACTTTATGCAAATGAACTCAATGTAAAATTTAATTGCAGTGGTGAAGAGTTGTGTAGTTATATCAAGTCTAACACATATGCTGCATTTAAATCGCACTAGAGAACACTATAAAAAATAATGATGGGGTCATAAAAGTAGGCATAATTTTGCCACTAACTAACAGTAATTGTAATAGTATTAATAATAGTAATAATACTGGTACTCTGATAGGCCTACGCCTAATAGTATTAATTCTAATGTTAATTTTTCTGCAATAGGCCTGGTTGTAAAGCAGAGATTTTCCTAACATTTCAAAAAAAGTTTTGAATCCCAGAACCTAAAGCTCTAAAGGGGGGGGGGGGGCAAGCAAATGGTTAGCATGTGTGCACTGTATTGTAAGCCTTAAGGTTAAGGCCTGTCATTGAGACAACTGCCATGGTTTCGAATCACAGGATACACCGGTTTCTCCCAATGCTAATGACCCCTACCCGCAAGCAAATTATTGAAATAAAATTGAACCATGTTAGTCCTATGGACGTTAAACCCAATCCCCCTACCCTCTCTCTCTCTCTCTCTCTCTCTCTCTCTCTCTCTTATCTTGATATTCAGTTCACTTGGTGAGAATACATCCTTAGTATATGTATGTTTATTTTGTAGAGTCTTCACTCAGTTAAAGATGCAGTGGAGTTTATGGTTAAGGCGGACAATGTGGTTCTTACTATTGTGGATAGTTTCATGAAAGCATTTACAGTTTTCTTTACCTACTTTTATATTTAATATTGTCTAACCTGATTCGGTGGCTTCAACATTGGAGTTTTTTCAAAGGTACATGTACATTTAATGAATATAATTATATACTTTTGAAACATCCCTGGCAACTTATTAGTACAATGTAATAGTGAAAAATGTTTAGTTTAGGGGAAAAGTCTATACTTTTATTAATATGAAATGGTCAAAAGAGTGGTTTAATGGAAGGGCTGTACATTTTCTGTTCACTTTTATACTAAAATTAGTATGACAAAAATTATAATAGCCAAAATTTCATGTATGGCAGAGGGCATAAGTTGGGATTTCATCAGGACCACATAAAGGGCATGATATATCGACACCCTTCATTGGCCATAGTTTTGATCTGGATACTATCATTTCCCTCTCTGCATGATAGTGCATTACCAGTTAGCTTTGTTAGTCAAAGTGTTATCCTAGAACATCTGGCTAAGTGGTTAAGATGCTGGCTTGCTAAACTGGAGGTTGGGTGTTTGATCCCTGCATTGGCCGAGAAATTTCCCCTTGTCAGTGATGCAAAACGGAGAGCCTGACAAACACAGCTGTCTAGTCTTGAATGGGACAAAAAAAAACCGAGGTCCAGTGTGCTCAATGGCGTGCACCTAAAATACCCCATGGCAGTTACAATTCGATATGAAAGTAAACTGTGGTGCTGCTGCCTGGGCAAAATTTCCCTCATAACACACATCTTCATAGCCCAGTTTAGGATCAGAAAAGTAGGCCTTTTACCCCCCATTTCATTTCATTTATACATTTGCCAGTGGACGATCTTCTTAAACATACTTTGTTTTGTAAATTGCAGATGTATGATTGGATTAAACCCTGAATCAGGCACTAAAGGACGAAAATGGTGAAGAACATCCACCAGTAGCAAAGTTTTAAAGCTTATCAATGATGTATCTGCTTTTGAATGGATTACCACCATTTAAAGACAATGTGATAGTTTTACTGTTGTTTGTAGTTATTTGTATAACTTGTTCATGATAAGTAACAAGAAATCAAGTAATTTCTTTTCACTTCTGGTTCTTCAAGGGTTGAATTTTTAAATTAATTTTTCTGCCCAACTGTATTAGCACGTGACCTAAATATAGGTTTAACGTGAAAGGAAAGTAAAAGTAAAAGTAGAATTTCTGAGAAATTGTAACAAGTGTGCTTATGCTGACCTTGACGCAATGTCATATAATGTAGATGTTGTCTGGTTTGATCGACGAATTTACATTGATGTTGATTGAAACAAAGCGTTAAATATGACCGACTGGGGAAGTAGAAATATCTAAAATACAACTTGTATACAGGTTGTTTACGTATTAACAGTTGTAGTATGATATCATGTGATCTACGGGTCAGGATAAACCGCGTGAGATGACACGTGACGTGATTTAGTAGACTAGTAACCTGTAAGACTGTGTATTATACTGTTTTAATCGTTATGATTTTAATGTCGTGTTTTATATAAGACTAGACTAGTTAGTTGACTATTTACTATAGTGTTTTAATCTAGGAGATTATTTAGTATATTATTCAGTGCTTGAATCGTGTGTAGTATATTATTCAGTGATTTTAATATCATGTGTTATACAACTCGTGTAACAGTCTAATTTAACAACATGGCGGAGCAGACAGACAAGGAGGTGTGTAGTATTTGTTTGACTGAATATAAAACTCCCGTTTTTATAGATTGTCAGCACCGGTTTTGCTTCATCTGTTTAGAAGATTATGTGAACAAAACTACTAATAAAGGCCAGTTCCTATGTCCATTATGTCGCTGTCCTATAGACGGGGGTATGGAGCGTTTTAAACCTAAACTAAACATTGATGACAATTCTACTATTCCACAATGTGATGTATGTACTGAAGATACATGTCAATATTTTTGTCGAGACTGTGATCAATATTTATGTAAATCATGTAAAACCACGCATGATAAGATGAAAATTTGTACGGACCATGTTGTTTGTCGATATGATGAAAAACAAGTCTGTCAACAATCAACCGCGCCAACGAAAGAAAAGACACCAGCCACTTCCGTCACCCATCCGAAAGATTTCTGTCCAAACCATGAAGATGAGACAGTAAAAATATATTGTAAAGATTGTGTAGTAGCCGTTTGTTACCAGTGTCTTGTGACCAATCATAACGGACATAATTTGTTAGATTTACAGAAGGATGAAGTCAGGCAAAATGTCAGACAAGACTTAAAAACGCTGAATAATGATTTAGAAAAACAAATTACCAATTTTCAGAAACATTATGATAATTTAAATAATAAATTAATCGAAGTCAAAAACTGTACAAAAATAGAATGTGACAAAGTCGATGCACAAGTGGATAAAATCTGCTCAGAATTTCGTAAAATTGGAGAAAATATTAAAAAGGAAATGCAGAAATCTAGTGAACAAGAAGAATCCAAATTAGGTAAATTAATGGAGGACATTAAAAGACTAACAGAAGATTTAAAAGCTAGTGTTAAATATTCAGGGAATGTTTTAGAAGATTCGTCCATTGTTGAAGTTTTACAAAGATTACCTAAAGTTAGACAGGAGAAAGATGAAAGTTGTTGTAGAAAATTGGATATACCTGATGTAAGATATTCAACATTTCAAGTAGCAGAGATAGATAAAACTTTGTTAAGTAATCAACTTGGTAAGATTGTAAGTTGTGATGAGAATATGTATGAAGATGTTTTTAATGTTGATACTGTGTCACGTGATTATGTGTATGGTAAACAACATGTAGTTTCAGGTTATACATGGTGTACAGATGTGTGGAAAGGCTCATCATCATTACGTGTTAGATTAGACCTGAATGACGTAGAAGATACAAGTATTACGTCATGTAATGTTGACGTCATATATAAAGTTATAAATAAAACAGATGATAGACAATCTATAGTTAAACAATGTAATGGGACTGTTAGACCTGGTGGTTGGTTATACTGTGGTACTGATCTTATTGACTGGGAGAGACTCAGTAATCCTGTCAGTGGATTTATTGATCATCATAGAAACTTTACAATTCAAACAACAATTAATAAAATAACTGACATTGAACGGGATTAATAGATTACTGTTATTAAGTGGAAATTAAACTCTTATATCAATGGTTCTTTTACGTGCACATAAATCTCTACATATGACCTCGGTTTGTCGTCCTATACGAACGACTATACACTGTTCTGTGCTGTTGGCCGTGGAATTTCATCGATATTTTTTAGGCGTGCCTCACCCCCTTGTTAATGATACCTGGCAAGTCTCGATTATCGATTTTATTGTTATATTTGTTAATCTTTTAATCTCGATCATCCGATAGTTGATTGTGGGCGTGCCTAAAATAATAATTTATATAACATTTGATATCAAAATAAAGACCTGCAATAGGTGGAGGGGGGGTCCCTTGTCACTGGTGCCGGATTGAGGACCTGACAAATGTCTAGTCGCTCGGATGAGACGAAAAACAGAGGACCCGTGTATACATTGGTGTGCACGTCAAAGATCCCTTGGCAATTGGAATTCGATATAAGAGTAGATCATATCGCCGATGGTCCTCATAGCACACTGTATGACGTATGTCCGTCTTCATTAGCTCAGTATAGAAACGAAACAGCTGTTCAACATAGGCAGACATAATTTATTAATAATATTTTAAAGTTAGTCGATAATTACACTCTGAAAGTCATCATCTTAAACTTAAACCATAGTAAAATGCTTACTGTCTGCCTCCCACGACACTGACCCCGAGAAAACCCACGAGGCGACCCTACTCCTTGCGACGCACAACCGGGGATTCGAAATCACGCAAGTTGACTCATTGACAGATCTTATGATACCATTCGGCTCATCTACGCCCCCTCCCCCCCCCCCACCCCGTTGCTTATGTTATATATTAGTTTCATCATCATTACACAGTAAGTGATATATATCTTCACGCTTGTTGACGTATCCTACAAACTGTAATTCAGCTATATAAATTCCAAACAATGTAAATAAATATTGTTTAAACCAACACGATGCGTCATCAATTTATATAAACAGATGAAAATATTACTACAACACTGTAATAAGACTAATTAACAAAATTGACTAAACGACACCTTCTCTATGTACTGTAGGACATCGAAAGCATAAAAACAAATAGAAATATAGATCTATAGGCCTAGTTTAATTAGACTGTTCTCTATTTTGTTTCAATTCTGCATGACTCTTATTGTACTTTGTCTAGTTACATTTTTTTTATACTCAAAAAGGTGACAGGTCAGAACCCAAATCTTGAAATTTTGGACTACTATGGAAATCCTTACTATGGTCGAGGTCGATTTGGAATTGTTTGACCGTGCCATCAATTTGTGAACTTGACAGAAATCGATTTTGATGTTGTGGTAAAGCTAGTTTCATTTTGTTAGTATTGTTTTATTTAAAGTCTATAGACGTATAAATAGTCGAGACTATAAATACACCTAGGTCACTGTAGTTATATATAGTGAGGGAATGGATATTTGATAACTGCATGAATAGTATGTTGACAGAACCTTTCTAAGTTTTATAATAATATTGCTATCTGCCATATATTATGTTCAATTTTATAACTTAATAGAAATCCATGTCTAGTTATTTAGCATACTATTAATGAGTTTATATCCATATTATATAATCTATTTTGTTGGAGATGTAACATAATACATTGTCTAATATTATTGAGAATTATTATCTCCCATTACTTAAATAGCTGAATTTGAATATATAGCATGCAATTAGAATTTATATGCATATCCTATGACTTATTAAACATAACTAGATTATACTTCTGTATGTCAACTTAACGATAAATCACGTTGTGTCCATCTATTAAATAATGTTGCATTTATATGGTTGACATAAGGAACATATAGTTTATAAGTTTGCATGTGATGGGAATTAATTCTCACATACATTGCCATCCTGTCGAGACGGCCAGGCGAACGTGTTACCCAGCACTAGTACCCCGGGCCAGTTGTTCCCACTGGGATAACCTTCTCCAGGGTCGAAGCGAAGCTCTAGTACACAAATAGTTCGTGGTAATTGCTCCTAGAGCACACATAGATCTTAAACTGCTTGCAGTATAAGCAAAGATTACATCCTTTAGAAAAAGCAAAGACTATAAACTGCTTGCAGTTTTTAAACAGATACAGCCTTTAACTGCTTGTAGGTAATGAACTGTATAGCTTTAAGTTATTACACAGAAACAGAACAGATCACAGAACGGCTTGAACTGGGACAGTTCGCCTCTTTAAAAATAGTTAAAAGAGTTTTTCCCAGTCCATTAAAACTTACCTGCATATATGTTATAATACATAATAAAACTTTATAGTTTTGTACAGTTTTGTTCCGTTTGTTCTAAGAGAGGGAGAGTCGAAAATAGCGTAACTACTTTTTAGCTAGTCCGCCTTCTCCTCTGAAGAAGCTCTACTATAAAACGGTTTGAGGTCGGCCGATAGACCACTGGTGGCAGAGAAAGGGGTGTGGGTCCTGATCAACTAAATTGCAACAGAACTCCCCCAAGCAAATAAATTGCTGCTCAACTTGTTGGCTAATCGCTACAATATCTGATTACCCGGTGCTGCTCAACTATACCAACAATATTATTTATATTTGAAATATATAAATAAAGCTGTTTCGGGATATTTTACTGTGTGTTCATTTGAAAACTAGGAGGCGGGTAACAATACTCCATGGATAACTTTGTCAAATTTTACTCGATCCTTTTTAAAATGTTGTAATGGCTGAACAGGTAAATAAGTATATCGTAACTAATTTTTCCTCCACTAAAATATGTAATTTATCACCGTTCTCACATGTAATTTATCACCGTTCTCACCTGTAATTTATCACCGTTCTCACCTGTAATTTATCAACGTTCTCACCTGTTATTTATCGCTCTTCTCACCTGTAATTTGTTTACAATGTTGTTGGATTAAAGATGAAGTTTGTATGATGATAAATGTGTATGTTTATCATATTACTTGTTGATTAATGTAGGAAATTTACAGCAAAACTTAGTATAACATGTTACCTGTCCGTTGATTAAAATATTATTTAGCAATGGGAGGAAACCAGAGGATCTGGAGAAAAAAACCACGAGGTTGGAAAGGCGACCCTACACCTTGTCACGTGTAACCTGGGAATCGAAACCACACCAGTTGACTCAATGACAGTCCGTATCGTTGCTACGGGAGATGTGTAACAAACTGTTAAACATACGGGAAGTGATGTCACCTCATTATGGCTACACTTGACAAATATAGTTCAAGGCGTAATTCGAGTGCTAGACGTATTGTGCAATGCATCGGAAAAGAAATGTATGTGACAGTGACGGCCATTGGGTTAACTTATACAACAAATCACCAAATTTTCACCACTTATTTGCTGGGACGAGATGAAACAATTTTCGTGGCTAAATGACTGCCTAAAAATAAAGCAGACAATTTCTGCTATTTTTGGTTCAAAATTCAAAAGAACATAACTTGAAAAGAATATTTTTTTCTGTTGCAGCAAAGACTTTGATCGATTTGTAAGATCAGTACATGTATAACTAAACATGTATACTATCTTATTAATCTTATAAACACCCGCCATACCCATTCAGATGACTGTTATATTTAATAGAAGTTTTGACAAGGTTTCAACGTCAAGGTGACCCACAAAGTGCTGATCCCTATCTTTTACACCATCTTTTGTCTTACAATATTCTTTTTATTTTAAAATTAAAACGCGTGGAATATAATAACAACACGTACTATAAACAAACAGGATCTCCCTTATTTCATGAGCGAATAGTTTCCGATCACCGATTAAGACCCCTACGCGCAAGCGAATTATTGAAATATGGTTGAACCATGAGTTAGTCCCAAAATGGCCTAGTTTGTGTTGAGGGAGATAGAGAGAGATACTAAAATATAGTTCAATTTTAATGCAATAATTCGCTTGCGCGTAGTGGTCTTTATAACAACAATAAATTTTAATATTCTAAAATTCATTTAAACAGATACCAATTGATTAAAAATGCAATATTCTAGTGTCATTAATACTTCTAAAAGATAGTCTATATACAACTGCGTCTCATCAACACTTCTGAAAGATAGTCTATATACAACTGCGTGTCATTCACACTTCTTGGAGATAGTGAATATAGATGACCATTTATTCATCTCCACTTCTGAAAGACTGTTAAAAAACGATCATATCGATGATCATTTCATCGCCGCTTCTTTAAAAAATTCATGAAATAAATGATGAAATAAAATGACGCGTAGTGCGCCCCCCCCCCGCCCGACACAGCTCCGCTCGTTAACAAAAAAAAGGAATAATATCGGGGAGTCACCGTGTGTTTTTATATATAGGCCTACA
Organism: Patella depressa; assembly: GCA_948474765.1. Classification (NCBI taxonomy): domain Eukaryota; kingdom Metazoa; phylum Mollusca; class Gastropoda; family Patellidae; genus Patella; species Patella depressa. The sequence goes on along the minus strand of OX419720.1, from coordinate 71,945,335 downwards.
TTATACCGCCTGAACTGTTTTAAAATCTATATCCATTAGCCTACTCATTTAAACAAATAACCCTGCCCTCAAAATAATTAATTGATGGAACAATAGGTTAATTGATGCCGTAAGACAATCACATCATGCAACTTAATCAGAGTGGCACAACTAGAAAATGGTACTGCTCGATGTTATAGGCCACCAATATATGTATATTTTATGTATTTTACTTTATCCGTTCGAGCCCGAACGAAAAAATCTGGTGGCTCCCTCTTCTCGAACGGTACGCAGAGAGAGAGAGAGAGAGAGAGAGACAAAGGGAGCGAGAGAGAGATTATTCTTTTACTTTTTATTTTATTTATTCTTTTATGTGTTTAACTTTATCCGTTCGAGCCCGAAAAATCTGGTGGCGCCCTCTTTCTTCGAACGGTACGCTAAAGGAGAGGGAGAGAAAGGGGGGGGGGGTATTCTTTTATGTATTCTTTTGTTTATTCTTTTATGTGTTTTACTTTATCTGTTCGAGCCCGAAAAACCTGGTGGCGCCCTCTTTCGTCCAACGGCACGCTTAAGAGAGAGAGAGAGAGAGATCAGAGAGCGGAGAGAGAGAGAGAGCCGGGGAGAAATAGGGTTTAACATACACTCGACACAAACTAGGTGATTTCAGGACCAACATATGGTTTAATTTTATTTCAATAATTCGCTTGCGCCTAGGGGTCTTTAGCAGTGCCGTGGAATCGGAGCACCCGGAGAAAACCCACGAGGTTAATTGGACAAACGGTACCGTGCGCTGAATCAACTGACCAAAATGGTATCGATCGATATTATAGGCCAGTAAAAAAAATATATAGGCCTATATTCCTTTATTTATTTTACTTTATCATCTATAAGCCGAAAATTATGGTAGCCCCTCTCCGCTTGAACTTGAACGGTAGGCCTACACTGAATTAACCAGAAGTGAATGTAGCAATATGGCGTCTGTCTAAAAATAGGTCATTAGATTTAGTAGGCTATTAGTGACATTAGCGGGGTTCGCTCTTCACGGAGTCCATCGCATATACTAGATAAGATATGCAGCTTATTTATTGCAATATCCCCCTTTTCGTGTCTGGAATATTAATCCTGTAGTGATTATTTATACATAACAATTAATCAAATTGGTGGTTATTAGCTGTTTCGTCTTCATCAATCACCTCTTCAGATAGATGTCTTCACTTTCTATACTAACCTGATTGATTGGGGTTGGAGTGTGTGTGTGGGGTGGGGGTGGGGGGGTATGTCGACCTTTCAACTTAAATATCTTTTATTTTATCGTCAGTAGACTTTAATAGTATCTCATGTTAATAGCGTGTGTTAATCACAAGCAAACGACCCAAAATATCCTAAAACATGAATATTCTCTAGCGTAATGTGGCAATTGTTTATGTTCAGGGGTGGATTCAGGAGTGGGGGGAGGGTGCGTGGTGTTTTGTCCTTTATCACCCAATGGTGGGGGTGGGGGTGGTCATTCAAAGCGCCAGATAATGATATAGACATTTGTGATATCACATTCAATGCTTTGCACCTATTAATTCATAATTTAAATTGACGCCAAACGGGGTGTAAAGCCTAGTGTATGTATGTCTACGGTGATGGCATCATGCAAAAATTCCTGGACCCTGTCTAGAATTTCAATCAAATGTTATCTTGCCGTGAAAATACAAAGGGGCTTCTGGTATCCAATATTTAAGACACAATCAAAGTTTAAACTCCGCACAGAAATCGCGTGCCTGAATGCAATTTGAACGTCAGACCCAGAAAAAAAAAGCTAGCTACCATTTCCATTCAATTTTCACTCTTCGCCGAACTTAACTGATACGAAATTTCAGTACAAACAAAAACAACTGAATGTAAATCAGTTTATATACATTCATATAACATAATCATATGCGTTATGACTACTTTGTGTCCATTTCTGGGTGCCAAAGATAGCGATTTAGCTCTTTTCAGTGCCGGCCGGTTTCATTACCCCAGTTGGAGCAGAATAGTAGGACGTTAAACTCCATTTCATTTCCTTTAAGAATGCCATTTGTTTTTATTTTATTAATTACCATTTTTAGACGGATTAATAATATGATAAATTGTATAGAATGTATGATAAATTGTATATAATTTATGATAAATTGTATATAATTTATGATAGATTCTATATAATTTATGATATACAATGGCGTCTGTAATTGCCTCACTCTACAACTGTTATATATTTTATGCGGTGGGGTAAACGTTATTGGCACCGTCCTATATATATATCTATGGATTGGATTTCTCACCACATTTAGATGAGGAGAGTCCTTAGGCTATTTCACGTGTGAGACCCCTTCCAACCCCTCGCCCACTCGACTACTGGTACCGGAAGATAGAAGTGTGTTTTTGACCCAATAAAATTGAGCAAATCCGAGAATGATGACATATGTTAATAATTCATGAGCACGAAAATTTAAAGGAGCGTCAAAATATAATATCACACGTCATAAAGTACTCTTTATATACAGTTTCTTTTATTTTCTTTTATAATACTTTACCTGTTTCTATTGACTTGTTTAACAGAAGTAACCCATGACAACAATATGTTGAGACGACTAGATAACAGAATAGGACGATTCAATGTTTAATGACACAATGATAATTTCAATTTTATTACCAACTCTTTCACAATAATTGAATGAAATATTCCCACACAGGGTGTTAATCTGTTTTCAGTTTCTATACCAATTCAATAAAACATTTAATAAATGTCTTGTCATTATTATTCACAATTTATGACGTTGTTCGTTTATTTTAAATAATACAGTTCAAGGGATCAACACATTTCGATTTTATAGATTCAACATTACACGTAGACCTAAATGTATTTTTTAAATACGTGTATAAACATACTGATAGGCTGGTAGGAGAACTTCGGATTTACGTGTATAAACATGCTAATAGGCTGGTAGGAGAACTTCGGATTTACGTGTATAAACATACTAATAGGCTGGTAGGAGAACTTCGGATTTACGTGTATAAACATGCTAATAGGCTGGTAGGAGAACTTCGGATTTACGTGAGCTGAGGAAAAAATCCGAAACAAAAGGATTCTTACTTTTTATGAAAGGTATTGGGCAAAAAAAGTTATAGGCGTTCTGTTAGATAGTTTCTGTTTTGGGGAAAACTCGCCAGACGTCCCTAATTTCCCCCATTCCACCCCACTAGCTCATTTATTAACCACACGAGACATGTTGAAAAATGTTCATCAAATTCACATGCATTAAAAAGATCACCTCCAGACATGTTTTATACTAACAAAACACTACCAAATACTACCTCATTATTGTTGGAATCTATGTGGGGTAGCATTTGATACACTTCCTGTCAGCCCATCCAGACGTAACTATATCCCCGCACCAAAGGCTAAGTCAGATGAGCTCATTAACTTACCGCACGACACTTGTTGCAAAACGCTCCGCCCCAAAAGCTAATGTACATTACCACATGACTAACATAAAATCAGTCCTCGAAATTAAGAATTTTCTACCACGGCACAAAAAAATGAAAAATGCCGTGGCAGAATGGTACTGCTACGGCACCACGGCATTTTTTGGTATTTCAAAATCAATGGTTTTTTTAACTTTTCAAGATGGATAAAACTTATTTATTCACCCCACAAAATTTGACGCGAATGACACCAATAGGTTACGTGTGGTCGCGCCACGCAGCTCAAAAACAAACATGCGACCGAATTCCAGGTTACGCAAATTGAAAGATTGGTTACCTTAACAAATTTCATTAACAAATTTATTCACATTTGATCAATATTTATACAGGATGACTTTGTGACACTGGTCTAAATTATTAATATTATACCACAAACTCAATTCATTCATTCTTCATTCTTGCCATTTCATTTCTCCATCAGTCTTAAATACCGGTACTTTGAGTTTGACAGATGACGTATTTTTGACATCAGGTATTGACCAATTGTAAGCAGGTTGATTTAAAAATACCCCAAGCCTTAATTCTTTAAATGATTCGTAGTGCCATAAATATTTAAATTCTCGTCTCTTAGACCGGCTCTAACTTTTCCCCAAATTTTTGTTGTGTATAACGCTTTCTGCCACATATGAAACAAAATATGTGGCAAACTCTTCTCCAAAAGTATGTATGAGGTTCACCATGAAAAATTTGAGATACACAGGCTTGAAGTAGAGACAAGTAAACATGAAATTTTCGGTCTTACGTTTCAACGTAACAAACCTCTCAACTCATGTATCCTTCCGCCTCAAAATCATGAATATTCACCAAAACCTGGCATAAAATGTATTTTCAAACGCCTTTCTTTGATTTTACACCACAAAAGCAAAAGGGGGTAAAGGGAAAGGGAGAGAAAGGCCAAAAATAACTATCGTCCTACGGCTTGGAAATATTTGGTTAGATGTGTCGTATATAAGGGTAAAACTTCAGGTATCACCAAAAGGCCTTTGTATGCTTCCCATATGTTCCGAAAACCTACCGGTGAAAGAAAAAGAAAAATCAAAGAATATTTGCCAAAATGATGACCCTTTAAGTACACATGCTGCTTTATGTACATCGATGCATCTCAGGTCCATGGGTCTTTGGGCTAAAATCTTTCTTGTTAAAGGCAGTATTTGAGTTCTGTGAAAAAATGGGACAGGATATAAACAAATTACACAGAAAACACTCAAAATTTGTATTTTTTTCTTCTACGAAATTTACATGTTGCATATTTAAATAACCAGCGACTGCCAGGCAGGATACGCAACATTTTGCAAGTGATGGATAGAAAACAGGATAAACCAAAAGCGATGGGTGTAGAATCAAAGAAAAGGGTTTGAAAATACATTTTCTGCCAGGTTATAGTAAATATTCATGATTTTAAGGCGGAGGGCTACAAGGGTTGAGAAGTTGGTTACGTTGAAATGTAAGGCCGAAAATTGCTTGTTTTCTTGTCTCTACTTCCAGCTTGTGTATCTCAAGTTTTTCAAGGTGAACCTCATACATGCTTGGGGGATCACGTGGCTAAGTGGGCAAGGCGCTGGCTCGCTAGCCTGGAGGTCGGGTGTTCGATCCCTGCATTGGCCGAGAAAGTTCATCGCGAATTTCCGGCGTGGTTTCGCCTTGTCAGTGATGCAGAACGGAAGGCCTGATAAGGACAGCTGTCTAGTCGTTCGGATGGGACGAAAACCGAGGTCCCGTGTACATATTGGCGTGTACGTAAACAATCCCTTGGCAGTTGGAATTCGATATAATAGTAGGCCGTAGCGCCGCTGCCCGGGCAAAATTTCCCTCATAGCCCACTCTATGGTACAGTTTGTAGCATGCAGTAACGAAATAGACGGTGTACATGTACTTATCGGCATATTTAAATCGGTTATCCATAGTTCATGTCTAACATATCTTTCAGAATTTTCTTTCCGCCCACATTATTTCTCCACACACTGCAAGACTTGAAAGTATTTATCGCTCAAAAGTTCCATTGTAAAGTATTTTTGGATACAGTCCACTTAAACCAGTCGGTCAAATCCTTCTCTGAAAATACCTAAATTCCAATCACGGTTCATTGTCAGAAATATCGGAAAAGATTGCCTTTTGATCCAAATTTTCTTCAGGCTTTGGACAGGTCCTCATCATATTTGCATCCACATCTATTCCATCGTCAATATGATGACTAAAAAGGATTGATTATTCGTCTGACTTCGTTTAATTATCCGCTTTGTTCTTGCTTTCAATTCAAAATGGCGACGTGTAAACAAAAACACACGCATTATTACATCGGTAATTCTCGCTATTTGGCGGAAACTACCGAGAAATCATCCAATCACTGTTGCTTTTTTTAGAAGAGTCCATTAAATTTAAGGGTGAACGTTGTATATGTCAGATATAAACCTACTCTCCCTCGGATTGATATGATAGAGAACCCTTGGGCTTCGCCCGCGTGTTCTCTATCATATCAACCTTGGGTAGGTTAATATCCTATACACATTAAGTCCTGGGGAAATTAGTGTTTAAATCCGTCGATTTTTATTTTGGCGACCCTACGCCTCGCGGTATTGATACCATACTCATTGTTAAAGCATGGATTTTGCTAGCGATTTAGATAGAGCAACATGATGCATGTGGCAAACTCTTGCCCAAAAGCATGTATGAGGTTCACCATGAAAAACTTGAGATACACAAGCTGGAAGTAGAATCAATGACCAAAATATTTTCAAAAGATATTGTAACCAAAGCTGGAAAATAAATTTAATTTTAAAATCAAAACTCCTGGACATTTTCTTTAATTATATGACAACCCTTATTGCACGGGAAAGGGGTTCAGTGCGCTCAGCACTGGACGAAAACAGTGGGATGTGTTTTTTTGGTACAACAGCTACTCACTGCCAAGTGATCATACACATAATCTGTTTTACAGAGAATTACTTACGAATTATCTCTGTAACGGATGCCTGTCCAAAACACGTGCGTTGACTGCACGCCCCGTAGTCATGGGCTCAACGGCTCGTGCAATGTTTACTTAACACCTAACCGCTTCGGGCAAAATGATGCATTTTACTCATTTTAATACCCATTTACACTAAATAGGAAATATTTTTAAACTACAAATACTTCAAACGTCTTTATTTATTTTTCTTTTACCTCAAAAAAATGTTTGAGAATTTAATTTGTCGGATTAAAAAAGTTAATATGCCGTACTCATTAAGCCTCGTCGATGTCATGCTTATCAGTGATTGTAGTGGCCAAGCGAATATTCACTGCGGGATCAGTTTGCATACACATTAGGATGGTAATAAATTCCGGTTTGTCCACAATTTACTCTCAATCTGATAAAACCAACACAATACAATGAGGGTAACGCCCATTATCATTCAATAACACATTTGACAGTAGATATCGCCTGTGTGATAAATTACATAATCTACTGTGATCACTTTAAATGAATTTGATTGGTCAATCAAAAAGGAACTACTTTCTTTTTTTGAAAGAAGCGACTTTTTTGAAATAAAAAGTAATTTCTTATTTTATTTAAAAAGAAATTGTTTTTATTCAATTGACCTTGATGGAAATACTGGGTCAATTATTAGAACTTTGCAATAGGTAAACTGCTGTCAAAAAATGATGTATGTAATCCGATTCAGTAAAAGTGAAATCTATACCAAAGAATTTTATTTATTTTTTTGTGCATGAAAGAAAGAATTGCAGAGGCGGATACAAGGAGGGGGGGGGAAGCGGCGCGGGCCCTCCTAATTTTCGACAGTGCCCTTTATTACTACTGAAAGTGCCCTTCAACTAGCTTTTTTGCTCAATTTTGAGGCTCTTTTTCTACGATTTCCGAACGTTTAGACGAAAATATCAGTCAAATAGCTCTTGGATTGGCTACAGATGTAAGGTAATGACGGATAATTTTCTTGCCCACAACCCCGCGCGCCCCCACCCCCCTCATGCCGCGTGCCCCATCTCTTCGGTCAGTGCCCTCATTTTCCGGCGCCCCCCCTTTTCAAAATTCCTAGTTCCGCCTCTTGATTGGGTGATAAATCAGATTAATTCGTGAACTCTGGAAGGAGAGAGAGAGAGAGAAATGTGGTTTAAAGTCCACTCGACACAAACTAGGTCATTTCGGGACTAACATAATGCTTTTAATTTTATTTGAATAATTCGCTTGCACTTAGGGGTCTTTAGCAGTGGGAGGAAACCAGAGTGCCCAGAGTAAACCCACGAGGTAGGACAGGTGGCCCTACTCCTTGTCACGCACAGCCGGAGATTTGAAACCACATCAGTTGACTCAATGACAGGTTTTATGATACAGTACCTAGTACAAACCATTCAAACACCCCCCCCCCCCCCCGCCCATTAACAACAGAATTCATAAATAACATATCGTTTTATTAACAAGATAGCGTTTATATTGTATATAACTAATACACAACAAGGTTTATACAAGATAGCGTTTATATTGTATATAATTAATACACAACATTGTTTATACTGTTGGGAGACACGATGACTAAGTCATAAACCACTGGCTTGGTAACCTGCAAGTCCCCTGTTCGATCCTTGTAGTTGCAGTGGTCCATAACGTTCATCCAGATTCCCTGGCATTGTTCCTCTTTGTCAGCGATGCATGACAGAGGGCCTGGTAAGGGATAGCAAGACAGAATGTTTCTGAATCACTGAATAATATGATAATGAGTGCTGCCTTGGTTATAAACAAGACGGAAATGTTTCTGAACCACTGAATTCTATCTACAAATCACTGAACAGATCTTCAGGATCTATATTAGATTATTGAAACTACTTTTACTCATCTGACCTCGACCACCATCATAACTAAAAATATAAAAAAATAAGATATATAAATTATATGAATGATAGAGATTAAATAAAATGAAATAAAATGGGCTTGAAAGCTCTACTGTTCTATTCTGAATGAATGAATGAATGAAATGGGGTTTAACGTCCTACTCTTCTGCACCTGACCTGGGCTAATGGAAGACGGGCATACACCATACAGTGTGCTATGAGGGAAATTTTGCCCGGGCCGCGGCGCTATGGCCTACTCTTATATTGAATTCCAACTGCCAAGGGATCTTTTACGTGCACGCCAATGTGTACACGTGACCTCGGTTTTTCGTCCCATCCGAATGACTATTCAGCCGTCCTTGTCAGGCCCTCCATTCTGCATCACTGACAAGGAGAAACCATTCCAGAAAATCGAGATGAACTTTCTCGGCCAATGCAGGGATCGAACACCCGACCTCCAGGCTAGCAAACCAGCGCTTTACCCACTTAGCCACGTGATCCCCCGCGCTAATGTAGATTAACTAGTAGTTTAACGCATGTGCATGAAATCATAAGGTCTGTACTTGAGTCAGGTGGTGGGGTTTCGAATCCCCACTTAAATGTGACAAAGAGTCGGGTTGTCTGTCCAACCTCATGGTTCCTTGTGCACTGCTCAACACACAAACCTACAAGAGATTAAACCATGTTGAGTGGATGTTAAACCCCATTTCTCTCGCCATATATTAAAATATGGCCAGTGAAACAATATTTGCAGCCAATAAAAATGTATGGAACATGGGTTCCGCATTTCAAGTGGTCAGCTCTAAATACTAGCAAGTTATCAATTCTAATTGAATGATTCTGTATTTTCAATATCATAATAGTCTATAATACAGTCTTCAACTTTTATAAGATGAACTACACAAACTTTAACTGACCAGGTTTAAAAATGACTCTGTACTTTGTCATAAGGGTACCTGATTTAGGTTGCAGATATTGAATTAATTACCGCTTATTGGACGTATTTCGAGTTACTATAGGTAGAAAAGCTTTATAATATTTTAATTACCTCTCATTGGATGTATTGCGAGTTACTTTAGGTAGAATAGGTTTATAATATTTTAATTACCTCTCATTGGATGTATTTCTAGTTATTTTAGGTAAAATAGGTGTATAACATTAATTACCTCTCATTGGACGTATTTCGAGTTACTTTAGGTAAAACCGGTTTACTTGGTGTCGCTGTTGTTACACTTCCTCTCTTTCTAGCTGGCCTTAAAAATAAAACACAATGACCATAATATTCACATATAGTTACCATAACAACCATGTATAGTTACCATAACAACCAGGTATAGTTACCATAACATATAGTTACCATAACAACCATGTATAGTTACCATAACAACCATATATAGTTACCATAACAACCATATTTAGTTATCATAAAAAAACACATAGAATTACCATAACAGCCATTTAAATCTAACTGTCTAATGAAACCCTACAACCACCCTACTGAATCTAACTGTCCAGTGAAACCCTATTGTGTATAAATTCTACCTTTTAACTATCCTAGAAGATGATGATTCAATCTCGTCCTCCCCTAAATCTAACGAACAATCTAGATCACCAGTTTTACGGCCCACATTCTTTCTCTGACGTTTAGGTTGTGGCGTCTAAAATATATAATAACGCTTTGTATATATATACATAGTACTTTGAATAGGTTTTCAAATTTTCTTTCGTCATTCAATAAATATTAATTATTGATATCATGTAATATTCAAAAATAAACATTTATTTTAAAGAATGTTCCTTAATGCGTTCCTGTGTCAGTAGGGACAGTTGTTCAGACGGCAGGGTGTCCCCTCTTTTAGTGGGGTAGTACAGATGGTCAGACAGCATGGTGTTCCCTTGTTAGTGAACAGCATTTGGTTGTTTGTACCGGAAGGAAAACCCAGATCCTGTGTGTAAGAGAAGGCTGTAGTCGGACATAATGCTCCTAGTATCAAGTCCATCTAGTATGCCTATCTTCATTAGTCTGAACTCTCCAATTACAGAGAATAAAATAAAAACATGACAGAAAGGGAAGTAACTCTATATAATTTTATATAACCAACCTCTTCCTCGTCTGTATTTTCTTCTTTATCACTAGAAAATAAAAACCATGGTGATTAAAAACAGACTCTACAAAATCCAAATTCTATCAAATAATGTGACTACGGCTGACTATTGTCAGTAATAGGTTTGGTCATCAAATACAGGCTCTACAAATTCTAAGTTCTATCAAATAATGTGATTACTGCTGGCTTTCTGTAACAGGTCATCAATAATAGTCTAAATGGCACAGGTTTGGTCATCAACTGATTACATAAAATCCAAGTTTATTTATTTCTCAAGTGATTCTCTGTTATAATAATTTGTTTATATGTAAATCATTATAGTATCTGTTACAAAATCAGTGAATTATTGGTTTAGTGAATTATGGCTACCACAGCTTAATTGTCCTTGATCCACCAATTTGACCAGATGGTCACAAACCTGGTTTCTATGGCAATATTATAAGCAAGTGTATTCATCCAAATTATGGTTTATTTACCTTTCTTCTTTATTTGTTTCCACCCGTTGTTCTCTGTTTTGTCTTCCATTTCGAGTAGAATTCGACTGTGACACTGTAGTAAGTATTATATAATCTTTTTATCTTCATATTTATTAAACGAATGTGTGTGGGCATGCCTCATTCATGTTTTGTTTGCTATATTTGTGTTCTGATGTGCAGTTTTCCTGAACAGCCTATCAAAAGCAGAGCAAACAAATCAGAACACTTTCAAAAGAATACTTTTTTATACGCCCACATTTTTATGTGGACGTATATTGTCGTCGCCCCTGTCCGTCCGTCCGTCCGTCCGTCCGTCCGTCCGTCCGTCCGTCCACATTTTTTTGTGAACAGTCTACAGGTCACAATTTTTATCCGATTTCAATTAAACTTAAAATATAGGTTTATCACCATAAGATCTCGGTTCCTTTCGATATTGGCATGTATCGGACTGTAACTTCATGGGTTATGGCCCCTGTTTTTTGTAAAATCACGTTTTTTAGCTTGTGAACAGCGTAGAGGTCACAATTTTGAACCGATTTGGATGAAACTTGACATGTGTGTTTATAACCCAAAGATCTTGGTTCCTTTCGATATTTGCGGCAATCGGATCGTAACTTCCTGAATTATGGCCCCTGATTGTCCGAAAAATTGCCCTTTTTAGCTCGTGGTCCCTCTGGAGGTCAAAATTGTTATCCGATTTAAAAAACCGTTTGATGATATCACCGTTCCATGGTTATGAAGGTCGAGTTCGAATTTCGTGAAAATCGGACCAAAATTGACGGACAAAATGGCCGCCATTTGTACGCGAATAGTGTGAAAATATGTTAAATCAAGGTTGTGAACAGTGTAGAGGACACAATTTTGAACCGATTTGGATGAAACTTAAAATGCATGTTTATAACCCAAAGATCTTGGTTCCTTTCGATATTTGCGCCAATCGGATCGTAACTTCCTGAATTATGGCCCCTGATTGTCCGAAAAATTGCCCTTTTTAGCTCGTGGTCCCTCTGGAGGTCAAAATTGTTATCCGATTTAAAAAACCGTTTGATGATATCACCGTTCCATGGTTATGAAGGTCGAGTTCGAATTTCGTGAAAATCGGACCAAAATTGACGGACAAAATGGCCGCCATTTGTACGCGAATAGTGTGAAAATATGTTAAATCAAGGTTGTGAACAGTGTAGAGGACACAATTTTGAACCGATTTGGATGAAACTTAAAATGCATGTTTATAACCCAAAGATCTTGGTTCCTTTCGATATTTGCGCCAATCGGATCGTAACTTCCTGAATTATGGCCCCTGATTGTCCGAAAAATTGCCCTTTTTAGCTTGTGGTCCCTATGGAGGTCAAAATTGTTATCCGATTTAAAAAAACGTTTGATTATATCATTGTTCCATGGTTATGAAGGTCGAGTTTGAATTTCGTGAAAATCGGACCAAAATTGACGGACAAAATGGCCGCCATTTGTACGCGAATAGTGTGAAAATATGTTATATCAAGGTTGTGAACAGTGTAGAGGACACAATTTTGAACCGATTTGAATGAAACTTAAAATGCATGTTTATAACCCAAAGATCTTGATTCCTTTCGATATTTGCGCCAATCGGATCGTAACTTGCTGAATTATGGCCCCTGATTGTCCGAAAAATCGCCCTTTTTAGCTTGTGGTGCCTCTGGAGGTCAAAATTGTTATCCGATTTAAAAAAAACGTTTGATTATATCACCGTTCCATGGTTATGAAGGTCCAGTTCGAATTTCGTGAAAATCGGACCAAAATTGACGGACAAAATGGCCGCCATTTGTACGCGAATAGTGTGAAAATATGTTAAATCAAGGTTGTGAACAGTGTAGAGGTCACAATTTTGAACCGATTTGGATGAAACTTGAAATGCATGTTTATAACCCAAAGATCTTGGTTCCTTTCGATATTTGCGCCAATCGGATCGTAACTTCCTGAATTATGGCCCCTGATTGTCCGAAAAAATTGCCCTTTTTAGCTTGTGGAGGTCAAAATTGTTATCCGATTTAAAAAAAACGTTTGATTATATCATTGTTCCATGGTTATGAAGGTCGAGTTTGAATTTCGTGAAAATCGGACCAAAATTGATGGACAAAATGGCCGCCATTTGTACGCGAATAGTGTGAAAATATGTTATATCAAGGTTGTGAACAGTGTAGAGGACACAATTTTGAACCGATTTGGATGAAACTTGGAATGCATGTTTATAACCCAAAGATCTTGATTGCTGTCGATATTTGCGCCAATCGGATCGTAACTTCCTGAATTATGGCCCCTGATTGTCCGAAAAATTGCCCTTTTTAGCTTGTGGTCCCTCTGGAGGTCAAAATTGTTATCCGATTTAAAAAAAAACGTTTGATTATATCACCGTTCCATGGTTATGAAGGTTGAGTATGAATTTTGTGAAAATCTGACCAAAATTGACGGACAAAATGGCCGCCGTTTGTACACGAATATTGTGAAAATATGTTATATAAAGGTTGTGGACCTTATAGAGAGAGAGAGAGAGAAATGGGGTTTAACGTCCACTCAACACAAACCAGGTCATTTCGGGACTAACATATGGTTCAATTTTATTTCAATAATTCGCTTGCGCGTAGGGGTCTTTAGCAGTGGGAGGAAACCGGAGTGCCCGGAGGAAACCCACGAGGTTGAGAAGGTGCCCCTATCTCCATGCCACATACGCTCACACCAGGGCTCGAAACCACAGCCGCAAGCCAGAGGTGACCGGCCAGCTAGAGGTCGAAGCGCGGCACTCTAGACCACTAGGCCATCCCAACCCCCCGGACCTTATAGAGGTCACAATTTTGAACCGATTTTGATGAAACTTGACATGTATGTTTATAACCCAAAGATCTTGGTTCCTTTCGATATTTGCGCCCATTGGATCATAACTTCCTGAATTATGTCCCCGGATTGTCCGAAAAATCGCTTTTGTTCGCTTTTGGTCCCTCTGGAGGTCAAAATTATTATCCGATTTAAAAAAACGTTTGACAATATCACCGTTACATGGTAAAGAAGAGAGAGTTTGAATTACATGAAAACCGGACTAGAATTGACGGACAAAATGGCCGCCGTTTGTACACGAATAGTGTGAAAATATGTTATATCAAGGTTGTGGACCCTATAGAGGTCACAATTTTGAGTCGATTTTGATGAAACTTGACAGGTATGTTTTAAACCCAAAGATCTTGGTTCCTTTCGATATTTGCGCCCATCGGGTCATTACTTCCTGAATTATGTCCCCTGATTGTACGAAAAATCACCCTTTTTAGCTTGTGGTGCCTCTGGAGGTCACAATTATTATATGATTTAAAAAAAAACGTTTGATTATAAAAACCAAACAAATTCTAATGATTTTTTGATAATTCCTTAATATGCGACAATTCTTGTTGACTGCCCGGACGATTTGGCTGCTGTGTGGGCGTATGTTTCGTTGCCTGGCAACCTATTTTTTCTAGTAAGGTTAATGCCAGGCTGGCTGTCCTACAGTCATCTCATGCTATTGGTATGACAGTTAATACCAGACTGGCTAATACAGCGGTTAATACCAGACTGGCTAATGCAGTTGGCAGGCCATTGCTGATACTCCTGAATCATTTAAAAAGAGTGTACAACATGTTTTAATTTTGAAAAAACAAATGGTCCCATTAATTATCGCATCAAATTGTTTTCTCTGGGTAAATTGAATGGAAACGAAAAAGCATCATAGTCTGTAAACCTAAATATATTGTTTTGTATGGCCTGATGATCAAGGGTGAAATAAACAGGATAAAGGGTAGGGTTTACTTCATGTGCTTTAGGTCACTAGGTCTGTTATTAAGTCAAGAGGCATGAATAACCTTTGGTTTCCTCCTGCTGCTTAACAAACAGGTGAATTATTAACATGAGTACCACGTTAACTTTACATCCTATTTACAATATTTTGTCTCTAGCCAGGTACTTTGTACTGCATCATTGACAATATGTTGTCTCTAGCCAGGTACTTTGTACTGCATCATTGACTATATGTTGTCGCTAGCCAGGTACTTTGTACTGCATCATTGACAATCAGTAAATCACGATGAACGTTGTCGGCCAATATTGGGATCGAACACGAGATCTCCGTGCTACTAACTGAGTCACCGTGGTTCCCCCATGTATAAGCTCGATGTGTAATAAAGATTTACTCATCATAAATAAAAGTGAATAAGTGTTACCTGGTGTTCCGTCATCTTTCTCATCATCTTGACCCTCACCTGTAATAACATATCAAATATTTTCTTTAAACAAACTTTCCTAGAAAAATATTATATATGCCATGGAAAGTAGAAACATCCAATCTTACTAGAAAAATACTGGATGCAGGGCAAAAATGTAAGGGTTTCCCTAAACGGCAACCCTACAATCAGTGATGCATGCTCAAGTAACAAACGCTAAATAAAAAATGAAATGAAATGGGGTTTAACGTCCTACTGTTCTGCACCTAAAATGGCTAATGGAAGACAGCACACGTCATACAGTGTGCTATGAGGGAAATTTTGCCCGGGTAGCGGCGCTACAGCCTACTCATATACCAAATTCCAACTGCCGAGAGATCTTTTATGCACACTCCGGTTTTCCATCCCATCCCAACGACTAGACAGCTGTCCTTGTCAGGCCCCCGTCCTGCATCATTGACAAGGGGGAATCACGTCGGAAAACCTGGATGAACTTTTTGGGCCAATGCAGGGATCGAAAACCCGACCTGCAGGCTAGCGAGGCAGCATCTAACCCACTAAGCCACCGTCAATGGTAAGATTACCTAATCTCCCAGTATTAGAGAGCGCTTGATGTATATGTTGATAAATTTGATGGTGCACCAGTTTCAGAGTTAAGAACCATGGCAAATATGCAATGAATTCTCATCCGGCATTGCCCCCGTAGCTAGGTACGGGGAGAAGTAAGTCACATGATCGATTTTTTATAACAGGGGTATTATATGACAATTACAATGTTTTGAGAAGGATTTAAAGCAAAATTATTATAAATAAATAAGTTTGAATATGTATTTTTAAAGGTAATAAAAAGTAATAAAATAGGTTGCCAGGCAACGAAACATACGCCCACACAGCAGCCAAATCGTCCGGGCAGTCAACAAGAATTGTCGCATATTAAGGAATTATCAGAAAATCATTAGAATTTGTTTGGTTTTTATAATCAAACGTTTTTTTTTAAATCATATAATAATTGTGACCTCCAGAGGCACCACAAGCTAAAAAGGGTGATTTTTCGTACAATCAGGGGACATAATTCAGGCAGTAATGACCCGATGGGCGCAAATATCGAAAGGAACCAAGATCTTTGGGTTTAAAACATACCTGTCAAGTTTCATCAAAATCGATTCAAAATTGTGACCTCTATAGGGTCCACAACCTTGATATAACATATTTTCACACTATTCGTGTACAAACGGCGGCCATTTTGTCCGTCAATTCTAGTCCGGTTTTCACGTAATTCAAACTCTCTCTTCATTACCATGTAACGGTGATATAGTCAAACGTTTTTTTAAATCGGATAATAATTTTGACCTCCAGAGGAACCAAAAGCGAACAAAAGCGATTTTTCTGACAATCCGGGGACATAATTCAGGAAGTTATGATCCAATGGGCGCAAATATCTAAAGGAACCACGATCTTTGGGTTATAAACATACATGTCAAGTTTCATCAAAATCGGTTCAAAATTGTGACCTCTATAAGGTCCACATCCTTTATATAACATATTTTCACAATATTCGCGTACAAACGGCGGCCATTTTGTCCGTCAATTTTGGTCTGATTTTCACACAATTCATACTCAACCTTCATAACCATGGAACGGTGATATAATCAAACGGTTTTTTAAATCGGATAACAATTTTGACCTCCAGAGGGACCACAAGCTAAAAAGGGCATTTTTTCGGACAATCAGGGGCCATAATTCAGGAAGTTACGATCCGATTGGCGCAAATATCGAAAGAAACCAAGATCTTTGGGTTATAAACATGCATTTCAAGTTTCATCCAAATCGGTTCAAAATTGTGTCCTCTACACTGTTCACAACCTTGATTTAACATATTTTCACACTATTTGCGTACAAATGGCGGCCATTTTGTCCGTCAATTTTGGTCCGATTTTCACGAAATTCGAACTCAACCTTCATAACCATGGCACGGTGATATAATCAAACGGTTTTTTAAATCGGATAACAATTTTGACCTCCAGAGGGACCACAAGCTAAAAAGGGCGATTTTTCGGACAATCAGGGGCCATAATTCAGGAAGTTACGATCCGATTGGCGCAAATATCGAAAGGAACCAAGGTCTTTGGGTTATAAACATGCATTTCAAGTTTCGTCCAAATCGGTTCAAAATTGTGACCTCTAAACTGTTCACAAGCTAAAAAACGTGATTTTTCGTACAATCAGGGGCCATAACCCATGAAGTTACAGTCCGATACATGCCAATATCGAAAGGAACCGAGATCTTAGGGTGATAAACCTATGTTTTAAGTTTCATTGAAATCGGATAAAAATTGTGACCTGTAGACTGTTCACAAACAATTGTGAACGGACGGACGGACGGACGAACAGGGGCGACGACAATATACGTCCACATGAAAATGTGGGCGTATAATAAAAATTGTCCATACATGAGTAAAGCTTGGGTCATATAATAAAATATTTTCACTGCCTACAAATTATTGTACCATATGTTACTTGAGAAATGATCTTGTTAGTTTCAAGTGGATGTTAAACCCTAAAGTCTCTCTCACCTGAACCATTTTCTTTTAAATTTCTTATTTTTTCTTTTTTACTATTTAATACGGCAACAAACTAAAAATAAAAGAAATTTGTGTGGATGATATAATAATTGTGGCTGTCTCATTAAACATACATTATGTAAGATGTAAATCTGTCTATTACACGGCTTTCTTTAGGACTGAAATCTTATATAAACTATTAATTTCCACGATGTTTTCCATATGTCACTGGTTTAGCAAGGAAAAGGATGAAAACTGGCGGTTCACCCGAGCACAAGATGGTGTCCACATTAAAGAAGATCCAACAACTGGCATTTGATGGTGTAAGCCTATCTTTGATAATAGGCTTAATTTTGCTTTAACTCTGTACATCTTATGAAGTCTTTCACGTAATACCCTGCATATTTTATCATTAATTGAAGATCACCAGGTATAATTTGAGTGTGTATGTGTCCCGACCTCTGATTACACAGTGCTAAAGGGAGATAATTTCCTATAATTTCAGGAATCCAGAAATTAATTGAAACTAAAATTAAGAAGCAGATTTTCATATTTTATCTTATATTACACAAATTCAACTGATAAATCATTCATTGGAGCACTTGTTATTTACCTTGGAAAATAAATCTTTTTCCATTTCTTCTTTAGCAGCAACACATTTTCCTAGCCTCTATAAAAGAAAAGTTGAAATTAGAAACAAACCAACAGAGCTATTAATTTTTGTCATTGGGAAGGATTGTCATATGGTTAGAAAATATTTTAATAATTTGCTTGTGTGTAGGTCGTGTCTTTAGTAGTGGGAGGAAACCAGGACCTGAGTTCACAAAGCATTCTCAGAATTAAGTTGAGAATTTACTTAAACTTGTCCGCCTTATTTTAACTAAAATATGACCCTTTATAATAATTTTGTTGTTTTAATGTATCAAATACATAAATAAGAAACTTTGTATTTCTGGATCAAATATATTTTTCATAAACTGTGATTCAAAGTTGAGTAAATTCTCAACTTAAGTCTGAGAATGCTTTGTGAACTCGGGGTCAGAGGTCTCAGAGAAAGGCAAACAATTTGGACAGACAACTCTACTCCTTGTCCTGTTCAAGCTAAGAAACGAAAACACTTGACTTAATATGGAAATATTTTAAAAATGGCTAATTCACGATTGTCAAAATAATAATCTAAAAACATGTATAATCGACTAGCAGCAACAAACGACTCAATTTGCACTGTTTAAGTATTTCACTAAACATAATTGATTAGAAATTACAAAATAATTTTTTTTCAATTTTCACTCATTCTCGATATATCCTCAGTGGTACCACTACGCTCTACTCCAGCACACTCAGGGGTCATCCACGGGGGAAAAACAGTCAAATTATCTGCCCTTGATACATGTGCTATTCCTATCGACCAATCTAGTGGGTGACAGGACCGTAAACAATGATGATAAGACAGGTGTGTAAACTGTTTTTTGATTGGTTCAAAGGCAGATAATTTGAATTTGAAGTCCCTGTGAATGCACGAGAGTATAATGAAGTAGAATGAAAGCCAGGGTTAGTGGAGTAGAATGGATAATATTACTTTGTAATCATTTAAAACGACATCGCTCGATCTCGATCTCTAATGATTAAATATACAGGTTACTATCTTATAGAGGTGCGTAAATATTACAGTAATATCAAACATATTTCAAATACTACAGTGTCACTGTCATCACCTTTAAAGCCTCAAACATATTATAAATACTACGATGTCATCACCTTTAAAGCCATCATTCGTTCTTGTGACAGTCTGTTATTATCTGTTTCTAGCTGTTTAAGTTGATGTTGATCTCGTTCATTGTTGACTACGCTATGATTTAATATTGTACATATACCAGTCCCTGGATCATCTTTTAACATTAGAGTTATACTCCCTAACTGAAACTATAAAACATATACCAGTCACTACAAAACATATACCTGTCACTATAAACATATACTAGTCAATATAGAACATATACTAGTCACTATAGAACATATACTTGTCACTATATAACATATACTTGTCACTATAGACATATACCAGTCACTATAGAACATATACCAGTCACTATAGAACATATACTAGTCACTATAAAACATACTAGTCACTATAAACCATATACCAGTCACTATAGAACATACTAGTCACTATAAAACATATACTAGTCACTATAAACCATATACTGTGCCTCCAACAAGATCTTAATATCTGTAACCTATTTAAATACTGTAAATCAGAACTATGATTTACAAGAAAGATGCAGTCATGTGAACAGTGTTGTCGATTCTCGTCTCCTGTATGGTGTATCTTGATGGTGATAATCCAGATGATGTTAAATAAATAACTATAATAACATTGATAATCCAGATACAATTTTAAAAAAAACTTAAAATCAACAACAAATACATCCACAGCAGCTATAACACAGTGTATAAATATAATGTCACCTGTTGACAACTCTCGTAGAGTGTTAACAAGTATATTCAAAGAGGTCAAGGGCCATTACTCTGGCACTAATTATCTGAAATTATTGAAAATCGATAGGCTTTCTTGTCTTGTGACCTTTCAAAACAATCTGCATAAACATTAGCCTTGAGAGTGTTCACAAGATTTTTCAAAGTGATCATGTGGACGTATTATGCCATTGCCCCTGTCCTTTAACACGGTGTAAAAATTTAAAATCAAAGAGATGTCAACTTTAGCCTTTAGAGCATTCACATCCAAAGTGATCAAGGGCATAACTCTGGCATTAATTATCGGAAATCATTGAATTTAAAGTCAGGGGAGACAATATACGATCATATTTCAATGTGGCTGTATAAAAAGTGAACAAACAATTTACCTTAATATCATCTGAGGTGACGTGTTTCTTCCACACCAATTCAGCCGTATCATCATTTTTAATTTTAACACTGTATTCAAAATTAACTTCATCGTCATCTCTGATGAAAGCTTTTTCTGTTTGATTAAAATATGAGGTAAAATCCATTTTTAACCTTTTACGCTGTTTGTCCATATTATCCGCTGAAACTGTAATCAAATTTAGGATATATTGTCCCGAAAATATTTATCTAGTGGTTATTTCCAGTAAAAGTATGGCAAATTTGGTACGGAGGGTATAGACACCCAGTCTTACTAAAAATTACTGGATTACCCCAAAAATACCCATGGGGCAAGAACTCTGCTAAAATGGTCAGGGTTTCACCAACTGGCAACCTGACTGTTGTCTGCCAGCTTATTGTGTGCTAGCTTGACTAACGGAGCGGTTGTTATTTCTAGATCAAATGGTAAAGTGTTTTTTGGGAACATTGAGAGGTATCAACGTACAAAAAACTCTACAATTAAACGTCGAAAAAAGTAGTTGACAGAAAGTTTTAGTCAAAATATATTATAAAATCACACATGGGAGAGAGAGAGAAATGGGGTTTAACGTCCACTCAACACAAACTAGCTCATTTCGGGACTAACATATGGTTTAATTTTATTTCAACAATTCGCTTGCGCGTAGGGGTCTTTAGCAGTGGGAGGAAACCCGGAGTGCCCGGAGAAAACCCACGAGGCTGAGAAGGCACCCCTATCTCCATGCCACATACGCTCACACCAGGGCTCGAAACCACAGCCGCAAGCCAGAGGTGACCGGCCAGCTAGAAGTCGAAGCGCGGCACTCTAGACCACTAGGCCATACCAACCCCCCTTCACACATGGGAATGGTGTATGTATAGCTTATGTACAGAAACCGGAGGTTCAGTCCCTGACATGACCCAGACACAAAACGTCAGATTGGTATATTTAAACGAAACGAAATATATTACAGAAAACATCTGTCAGCTTTCAGTCTATTGAAAATAAAAATTTGCAAACATTTTGGCCCTATATAAAAATTGGTATTTTGAGATTTTTTACAGCGAAAAAATCTTTAAAAAGTCTTATATTTCATTCCGTAGCAGATTAGTTGATAAATTTTTGATTTAGGTTGAAATTAATACTGGTAAAGGAAGTCTAAATTTAATTCAAAGATCGCGTCTCCCCCATCTTACAAACTTGGATTCTATTGGACGATATTAATAGATGATCCACTCAAAATAGATGTTATCGGCTTTCGGTAAAATCAACCTGTTGAACTTTCTCATGGCCTGAAGAAAATGGTTAGTAAATTTGTCGATTGAATATCATTGAATATGGAATATTCTATTAGCAATTTTACGTTTTAGCAATGACACAAAACTCCCGATTGATGAAACATGTGTGATCCTATTTATTACTTAGTTCACGAAACCCGACTAATCATTGAAAGTAAGACAATCAACTACATGTACCAAGCTGAGCTCCCATTAGATTTGTCTTTTTCTTACTGCAGCAATCGACGTTATTGTTCTGGTTTTATAGACTAAAATGTTTTAAGTGTTCCTCTGCCACCGAATTTAAAATAAAAAGAAATTGGATGTAGTGTCTGAACTACCCTGAACTGTCATAAATTATAAACAAATTCATCGATTGTAATAAATTATAAAAATGATAATACTAATAAAATTAAAGGGCGACTGATGCGACATAGGCCTAGAGAGACTAATGTTAGATAGGCCTGTTAATGTTAGATGGGGAGCTTATGCGACATGGGGCGACTATAATGTGACATGGGGAGAGTATAATGTGACATGGGGCAACTAATGTGACATGGGGCGACTAATGTGGCATGGGGAGCTAATGCGACATGTAAAGGCTAATGTGAGATGGGGCGACTAATGTGATGTGGGGAGCTAATGTGACATGATGCGACTAATGTGACATGGGGCGACTAATGTGATGTGGGGAGCAAATGTGACATGGGGAGCTAATGTCACTTGGTGAGCTAATGTATATTTAGTTGTTACTGGTGAAACATTCTCAACTTGTGTCGCAGGATAAAAATGTTCATCAGCCAGGGAAGGGCAGGTGGTAGGCCTACACTGGGATATTGAACTAAATCAGTAAATGCTATTTCTTCTCATTATAACAATGCCTAGATACATGTATATGGCACACCTGACAGACACAGATATTGTCAGACACAAGTTATGATATATATACCTGACAGGTTTTGTAACAGGTGTACCATAACAAAATATTTGTAGATGGGCAGGCCCGTAGCTAGCGGTGGGGGCAAGATAGGCAGTTACCTGTCCTGGAACAAATCGGACACCCAATGGATGCTTTACCCAATCGGGAAAGAATTGGTTAACCTTTGGTGCCCTTTCCTTTGGTTGCAATACGAAACGACCGACATGACCCTCTTGCCCCTCCCCCTGTTAAAGTTACGGGACTGATAAGTGACTCTAAATATTCTACTGATGAATGAACCATTTTTTTTCAGTCGGCGTTGTTTAATTTCCAGAGTTTATTAACGGTTTTGTTATTGTTGATATGTACCTGTACTTATCTGAGATCTATTATACCTAGTATCATTGATAGAAATAAAACAGGGTGAGTACATAGCCCTGTTGGCTGTATAAATAATATATACTACTATAGCCCTGTTGGCTGTATAATATATACTGTAGCCCTTCTGATTGTAAACTGGCTTTTTCATGTCTTTGTTATTGGTTGATTATATTTTTCCTCCTGATTGTTTAGATGACAGAGGTCAGTTCACATGTTTCCTCCTGATTGCCTTGGTTAGATGAGCGAGGTCAGTTCACATGTTTCCTCCTGATTGGTTAGAATAGATGACAGAGGTCAGTTCACATGTTTGCTCCTGATTGGTTAGATGAGAGAGGTCATTCACATGAACAGCAGTACAATATGTAAGATTTGGATCTGGCAGTTTTTTGCTAGATTAATTCTCAATATTAAATCTATTCATTACTTTATTGTATGTATTCATTACATTATTGTATGTATCTAACCTGGTCAGTTATTCATTACATTATTGTATGTATCTACTGGTCAGTTATTCATCACATTATTGTATGTATCTAACCTGGTCAGTTATTCATTACATTATTGTATGTATCTAACCTGGTCAGCTATTCATTACATTATTGTATGTATCTGACCTGTTATTCATCACATGTATGTATATTCATACAAACCAAGAAATAAGCAACCTATGACTCAGTACCTGTCATTTTGATCTTTGTGGTTAAATGTATTAAATATAATAAACATCAGTAAAAACAGTCCAAAGTCTGGATTAATTCCTGGCATTGTCTGTGACTGGTTCCTTATTGTCAGGCTAAGTACATGAATTTTCAATGTACATAATTTAACATATATAAATTGTCTCATATAACTATGTACATAAAATATTGTCTCATTGAAAGACAACAACATTTATTTTGATTTAATTCTTACTTATTATTATTAAGGATTTATATAGTGCCACTTCAACAGTACTGTGCTCCAGTGCGCTTTACAATATAGATATAAAAGCAAGTATATAAATAAAATAAATACGAAAACATAAATAGAAAAAGGATATACAGGTAAGGTACGACATACAACAAGAAAGACACGTACATTTAAAATTCTTAAAACATCACCATATAGACAAGTGTATAGAATAATAAATTAATAAAATAAAGTACGATAATTAGTAAAACACAAGAAAGATAAAAAAATAAAAGATAATTATCACAGGCTGAATTTTGAATTCTAAAATTCAATGTATAACAACATACATTAATATGTTAGTATTAACAAGAAACTGAAGAGAATAAGTGCTGTTGTTTTCACAGATTCAATTAAAGACAGAAAGATAGGTATACTTTATTACATTTTTAACAATAATATTAAATAAGATAAGATTTATGTGATTTTGTTATTTACTTAACTTTTTTTAACTATTATTTTCCCTATATTTCAGTTCTACCATGAAATAAAACTTGTATAGTTCTGAATAGTGAATAATCAGCAGAATTCAGATTCAGTCACGAGAGTAAAAATAACCCAATCAATTTGGAAGAAATCATGGGCCAACTCTTTTTATTCCCAAAATAAGAATTAATAAAAAAATCTGTGGATTTCTATAGTACCCATTCCTACAGAAAACTGTAGTGACTGAATTTCCTAACTTCAAAATACTACAGCATTCATTCCTATACATATCTGTAGAAATCCTACAGAAAGTGCAATAAAAAAACCTATAGAATACTACAATATTTTCCTTTAGAAATTATCTCATAAATCTGTTGGAAAAACTATAGGATTTGTGCTGCAGAAACTGTAGAATATTTGGGGCCGTTATTTCCTACAGGCCCCAAAATTCTGTAGAATACTATAGAATTTTATCCTACAGAAAATGGGACACGCCCCCCACAAAACTCTATAGATTTTCTATAGAATTCCTTAGAAAACTACATCGGTATTCTATAGGACTTTTTGCTAATTGGCTTGTAAATTCTGTTTTCCATCCAATTATCATAATATGATCGAGTTTGGTATCAAAATATACGTTTTCGGGGTAACTGCATCCATTTCCATACACATTCTTGTGATAAATGCTACCGCTGTGTCAATATTGGGGGTTATTCAAGGTAGTTGAATCGATTTTGTACATATTGTAGTGATTAATTGATTCCCTGTGTCAATATAATAGTAGGGTGCCCCGTGGCCGAAACCTTTCCCTACTAAAACTTGTACTCGACACGTTGAATGTGCACGCTTCATATATGGCCCTATTACGCTTCCGTACATATGTCCGTATTTGTATTACGTATTTCTTTTGCTCGTTCTCTTTCATTATAACGAGCTTTTAAATATGCAACATAAAAAATGAATTGTTAGACAGCCGTTCTTTCTATAGCCGTTTTACTTTGCCTATTTTACATTTAATAAGAAAAAGACGGATTATTCATAAACACTCCGTTGATCTGTTTCTAGGTCCTAAAGTCAAATTCTAATAAAAAGCTTTTGTAGATATATATTACATGTTGACATCAATATGTTTATTGTGAAGGACCATGATGTTATTCGCCAAGGAATAAAGATTATTCGGGTTATTGTGAAGTATCTTGATATTTCCCCCTAGAAATTGCATGAAGGTAATTGAATGTAGTTAATTTCCATATCGCATCATACACTATAAACATTTAGTACAGTGTGGGAGAAAGGGGATTAGGCAGGCGCGGATCCAGAGGGTGGGGGGTGCACCCGGCGCACGCACCCTCTTTTTTTTTGAGGTGGCGAACACTTTTTAGCTCCATATATTCTCGCGGGAAATGAGAACGAAAATAGTTTAGGTTGGAAATCGTAATTTACAGTACTAGTATGAAATTAGCCCCTGTGGGCATCTTTTCCACTCAAAAATCACCGGCCGGGCTTTGCACTCCCAAGTGGGTGCAGCACGCCCCCCTCTCTTTCTGAAAATCCTGGATCCGCCCCTGATTAGCTAGGTCAAATGGGGGAGGAGGGCACAAGATACAATTCTCAGTGGGCGGCGGAGTCGTTAGTAGCGGAAATATATGGGCGGTCCTGTGACAATCCACCTCACTTCTTGTCATGTACAAATTTGAGATCAAACCATGCCACTTGACTCAATGATAGACCTTACGATCTAAACCATGCCACTTGACTCAATGATAGACCTTATGATCTAAACCACGTGTTAGACCATTCACACCACATCCCCCTAAATGTGTAATTTAGAAGTGTAAGTGTATTGGGGTGACGCGACCCAATGCCCTTATTTAAAACAGTAGCTGATGTTCTGGAAGAGTAAGCACACACTGCCTCGCACACGACATCCATCACATTGAAAATCATAGACACATCTCGTTATTATTAATAATACCCAGCTGTATATATTGTTTCAATGGACAACGAGTTAGTGTACGATTATGTCGCTTTCCTCTTTGAATGTTTCTGTAGTAAATAAAAGGGAATTCGGTTGAACGTCCGACTGTTCTGTTCCGATTGGGCTTATGAAGAAAGGCATACGTCACGCAATGTGGCCTACTTTTACTTCGATTTCCAACTGTCAAGGCCTCGTTTACGTGCACGGCAATTTGTGTACAGGACCTCGGATTTTCGTCCCATCCGAACGACTATACATTGTTCCTTGCCAGGCCCTCGGTTCCGCACCACTGATAAATGGGAATCACCCTGAAAAATCTGGATGAATTTTCTCGGCCAACGCAGAGACCGGACACTTCTAGCTTGTCGGATTTCACAAAACAATGAATAATCATGCACATAGAATGTGGCCTCTTGCCAGTGTGTTCAATCCTTTGCATTTCCCAAAGCAACGAGCAACCCTAAACGGAAAAGGGGATCCATTGGCAGACATAATGGGTGGAATTGGCACTTCATGCGTAACCTAAGTAAAAGAAACTCGCATGAATCTTAATTATACTGACGCGACATTAAATCCCAAAGTTTTGGAGCTGTCCTGACGAAATGCCACTAATTACTAATTAATGTATCCAACCGTGAAAACCTCAAGCTGTTTTTGTCCAACCCCATCCCATTTCTTGACATGTGTAATCAGGGTAGTACTGTGATAATCTTGACATGTGTAATCAGGGTATTACTGTGATAATCTTGACATGTGTAATCAGGCAGTACTGTACACCCAGTAGAAAAACTCGACAGTTTTCCGGGGGGGGGGGGGCAGCAAATTGGGAATGTATCAAACCATATAGACTGTGCAGTGCCTAACGCAAATGTTGCAGCCGTTTTAAAGTGTCCTAAGTATCTATAAGGTGACAAGTTAGCATCTGAAAAGACTCTTGTTTTGGATGGAATCAGTCATTTTGGGAGAATCTGGTTTCATCGTTTGATTCGGCACATGGTTTGGTTTGAATTCTTGTGTATGGGACAAGATGAGAAACAGTTTTAAAAATATTTATTTAACAAATTTAATGACATACAAGAAGAAAGGTACAGACTACACACAGAAGATAAAGCAACAATAAAGAACTGATCATTTCCTTAACGAATTTAATGACATACAAGTACACACAGTAGATAAAGCAGCAATAATTAACTGATCATTTCCTGGTTAAATCAATTTAAGCGAACCTAGTGCAATTGGATTCCCAATTTCCACGAATAACAGTTTATTTTTTGTTTTTGTATCAACTTATGTTATGCGTACTTTGGTGTCATTGAGAATATATTATGGTAAAGTCTAATATTGCCTTGTTAACCTTCAAGTATATCTGAATTATTTATCATTACACAACATATATAATGTACTCATACTTCCCTCTACAAGACCTTTAGTTACAATAGCACATCATATATATATATATATATATATATATATATATATATATATATATATATATATATATACATGTACATGTATATATAAAACTTACAATAGGATATCGCATCAATACAATATGTTTATATCTACATAACTCGTAAAGATTCCAGAAGATTTCTAAAATAATGGCATAGGCAAAATCAACATAAAATAAAGTAACTAAAAACAAGTTAGCTTTCCCAGGTTTTAAAATTAAACGAGTCTAAAGAGTATTTCTGAACGACCCAACCGAGGCAGCACTGCTTCTAATAGCAAGAGGGATTTATTCCATAATTGTGGAGCGCGATAAGAAATGGGTATTCTATATACAGATATCGTATGTACTTCGTCGGTTTTCGTGAAGGTGTGTTAACGTTTAATACGGCAGATGGATTGACAGGGTAACATAATATTTCACTAAATAACAGGGGCCTATTTCACGAAATTTTAACTAAAGATAAAATCCAAATTTTAATAGATACTTTAGTTTTGATTGACTAAGCACTAAAATCAATCTAATATTATCCAATCAAATTACTAAAATTTGGATTGTATCTTAAAACTATGTGATAAATAGAGAATATCCTACGAGGCTTTTTTATATCAAAAATATCAACACAAGTCGATAAAGTAAAAAAAAAAGCCCAACCCTTTCTTACATGTACAAATAAATAAATATAATTCTTTGCTATAGATTTCACTTTTACCGAACCTCATTACATTACGGCGTAGTGATACATCATTTATTTTACAGCAATTCAACCATTCACAAAGTCCTTTACATTAATATATTCTACAAGTTTAAATATTTACAGTCACTGACATTAATATATTCTACAAGTTTAAATATTTACAGTCACCGACATTAATATATTCTACAAGTTTAAATATTTACAGTCACCGACATTAATATATTCTAAAAGTTTAAATATTTACAGCCACCGACATTAATATATTCTACAAGTTTAAATTTTTACAGCCACCGACATTAATATATTCTACAAGTTTAAATATTAACATTCACTGACATTAATATATTCTACAAGTTTAAATATTTACAGCCACCGACATTAACAGCTTTAGGTGGTTTAAAGGCACATTCGTGTGTCACGTGCATACATGTGATATTTAAGGCCATGGCGTCTAACTACCGACAGAACAGTTGAACGATCAAACCCATTCCTAACTATTGGTACTGTATACATAAACCCTGTTTACATTGCAAAATTGTAAGCGTGCCAGACCCGTTACGCGGCACGGCATGGCTAATTTTCTGGTAGTGCATGGCTAATTTTCTTGTGAAGAGTTCCTCATTTTACATACCTGGCGCGGTTCCAAAACCGTTTTTTGAGTAATGTAAACGGGTCAATTCCATGAATTTTATCGCGACCAAGTTTAAACGGGGCTAAAGTAAATAGAGGGGGACCAAACACTGGCCCTTGTGGCACCCAAACAACACATTGTGGATGAAACATTTCTGACAACAATTATCTAACTTGTTCTCATAAGACACCCTGTTTTTAATTAAAAGATCAAACACAAAGCCAGTTACTACAAGGTCAGATTAAAACCTATCTCAAGGAATTGCGTAGTCAACCGGAACAAATGTTGTTGACGGGTATACATGAATTAGTAATACACATTTCTTATTGTCAATAGACAGAATAAAATCCTAAAACACGACAACTGATAATTAAATCCTAAACATACATGAAATATGAAATAATAATTAAATCCTAAACATGCATGACATAAGATTTAAAAGTATATAGATGATATATATGTAAATATAAAACAGTAATAATTAAATCCTAACCATACATGTAATAAGCTTAAATATATAGATGATATATAGGTCATGATATATAGGTAACGATATATAGATGATATATAGGTAAATATAATCATTATTCAGATCACTCAGTTCTAACTGATGTTTCCGTTTGTTTATTTTGATTTCATGATAAAATACAGTAAGAATCGTAACGACCTGTTCAATCTTCATGGTTATTTTTAACTCAGGTAAGTATAGATGTGTACGATTTGAATTAGACCTTAAATGTGGGTGGAGATACGGATGCCTCCATCTTGGCTGATTACATA
This sequence comes from Patella depressa, assembly GCA_948474765.1. Lineage (NCBI taxonomy): Eukaryota > Metazoa > Mollusca > Gastropoda > Patellidae > Patella > Patella depressa. Next base: position 71,915,307 of record OX419720.1, on the reverse strand, counting down.
CTATGTTTTATTGGGAAAAGAGTCATTCAAGAAGTTTAAATCAATTACATGACCGATAAAAACAACCAAGCATGATGTTAGCACAGAATAGTATTTTTAAATCTGTATTAGATCTGAAAATTGACCAGAAAAACATATTGGTATATTTATGTATTGAAATACATTGGGTTTTTTTTGGCATATTCAATTCATCAAAGTTTTTAGTTCCGTTTTAGTGCAAATACCACGATAGAGTACATTCTTCATTTAGTTTCCGGCTGTAAATGTGACGTAATACGTGTTTTTATGAATTTTGTTCCGACGGGGCTTCATATCTATGCATGAACGGTAGAAAACCGATAAATAGCTATGTAGATAACATATATATAGAGAATCTCCTACGAGTCGTTTTTGATGTCAAAAAATATCAACACATGCACGTCAATAAAGTAAAATAAAACGAGGCTCTGCCGGTTTTTTTTTTTACTTTATCGATGAGGGTTGATATGTGTTGATATAAAAAGACAAGTGGGAGATTTTATTTATCACCCAATCCTTATGTGCACAAATTAAATAAATATAATTCTTTACAATAGATTTCACTTTTACTGAACCTGATTACATTACATCATCTTTTGACAGCAATTCAACCATTGCAAAGTTCTGTATATTGACCCAGTGTTTCCATCAAGGTCAATTAAATAAAAATTTAAAAAAAAACAAAAAAAAACGTTGTCGAAAATTGGAATCAAAATGGCGGCTGAATATCGATTTGAAGTTTTTTTTGTAAAATCCAATATGGCGGCCAAACGGTTGTAAATGTTATTGAACAAGGTCTCTGAAAATGAAAGATGATATCTGAGGCTAACACGGTCATGTGTCATTTTATGGTCTATTTTTAAAATGGAGAGAACTATTTGTGTTCGGGAAAGATCGGAAGGCTTCGGTAATTCCCGGTAGTTTCCAGAAGCCGTGACAAAAACAATGAATATGACATTTTGAAGGCCTCGATATGTTCCGTATTCTAACCAAGTTTCAACTTAGTATCCCAAATAGTACGCCATGTTGAATATCGAAAAGATGTTGAAGAAAACTTTCGCAAATCTTTGATACTAAAACTAATGGAGCGAACTTCTGAATTTCAAAAAACCGTCAGTGAGAGTCCTATGGGATTCGTTCAAAAAATCAGAAAGTGAAAATCCGACAAAAATCCGTTGAGAAATAACGGAGATATTGTCATTTATTCGACCTATCCGTAAAACTATTCCTGTTTTTCAAAAATGACGCAATTGTATTTAATAAATAGATCGATGGAGGCCAACTACATCTACTTTGGAAGAATATTTGCACCATGTACAGTTTTGGCTGCAACAGTAGGCCTATTAGTTATTTTAAAAAAAAAATCAATTTTATAAACTGATACCTGATTTTAATCGCCTAACAGCTTCGATATAACCTTGTTCGTTTAGTGCATCAATAAATGATCCATAGACTGCATCACCGGAGTTTAAAAGGATATCCAACAATTTAGCAGCAGCATCTCTTTTACTGCCTGTAACACATCTTTCTTCTCTCTTTATTTTCTCTACATCATTATCATCGAAGACATGCTTTTGAAACAATGAACGAGCAAGACCAAGAGGGTCATGTTTAATGTCGTCGATAAGTTCAGTATAGTTAGTCACTATAGCGTTATATTGGTCATCAGGAAGTCTTCCAATATGTAGCTTTTCTGTAACCATCTTTATCTCTCCTGAGCTATCCAAGGGATTCCCGTCATTTGTCTTGAGGATTTCTTGTATTTTGTTCTCTGAAAAAAATATATTGTAGATTGATATTAGCTAATTTTAGAATATCATTTCACTCTGTAACTTTCCTTAGGATACGAAATTCCGCTTATCTTAGTTAATCGTAGATATCATTTCACTCTGCGATTTCCCCCATGATACGACATTCAATCCATCGTACCTAATCGTAGCATATCATTTCACTCTGCGATAGGACGCTCAGTTTATCTAAACTAATTTTGGGGGGAAGGAACGCGCATATACTATTGCGAAAACGTGGCTTTTATATATTCAACTAACTTGACAGTGCTGGTAAACTAATTTTAATAATCGTAATATCCGGTAGATAACTTGTTTGAACCTTATATGTTGCCTGATTTTTATTTTTTCCGGAATTTTGGAAACTGTTCAATATTGTATACATAAGAAAATTGCTTGAAGCTATATATTAACCGATAAACGGATAAACTTAGTTTTGAAGCCTGTTCGGTAGTAAACGTCTGGGGCTCCATGCTTATATTTTTAGAAACAATGCATGAATTACTCCCCCTGTAAAATTTCATGCCAATTGTTAGCATCACACTTTGTCCACAAGGCGAATAGGGGGCATTTGATACGCTTAATTAATCTTTTACTAATAATCATGCCATGTTTAGGCATCGGAATAAAATAAATCCGAGTACGAACAATCCAAACCATTAGACAAAATTCGAAGTCCTAAAAAACGGTATAGGCAAAATAGCGTAATCAGCCAATGGACTGTTCACCGTGTACAAAATACACGACAAACAGTGGTAACCGGTGACAGGAAGAGTAGGCGCCACACAACCATCAACACCAGCGGCTGCCAGGCAAGATCCGCTCACATTTTGCAAGAGATGGATAGAGAACAAGCTAAAAACAAAAGCGATTGTTCGTACAATCAGGGGCCATAACCCAGAAAAATATGATCTGAAATGCGCAAATATCACAAGGGACTGAGATCTTTGGGATATATAGATATATTTTAAGTTTCATCAAAATGGGAAAAAAATTGTGACATCTAGAAGCTCTACAACCTTCATATTACATACTTTTATAAAATTTGTGTACAAAGAGCGGCCATTTTGTCGGGTAGTTTCATTTCGATTTTCCCGAATTTCGGCTTCAACCTTCATTATGGTGGAATGGTGATATATTTAAACGGTTTTTAAAATGGGATAAAAAAAAGTGACTCCTAGAGAATCCATAAGCTAAATAATACGGTTTTTCGTAATAGCTACGACAATTTGTCGAAAATTAAAAATCAAAAGTAACATAGTTGTGTGCCCTGTCTCTGGCTAAGCCGAAATGAATCGAAAGTTAAAATTCGACGATTATTGGTTTCGGACATTTCGTATTGTCACAGAACGTTCAAGATAGCTTTGTCCTCTAAGTCACACACACTTTCCCAGTAAAACCGAAGACATCGTAACGATGCGACAAGTAGTTGCTGGTCACATGTCATGGAATTTTTCAAGAATGACAAAAAGAAAAAAGAAATATTAAGATAGGCCAAAATTTCGCTGAGTGGTAAAGAGAAACATTTCAACCGAGAAAAATGTTCCGATAGATGCTTTTAATTAAATCGATCATAATGACCAGACATCACTTCCTATCAGATGTTATTGATTTTGTTAAGAATCTTAAACAAGAAAAGAAATGAAATGGGGTTAAACGTCCTACTCTTCTGCTTCCGATGGTTAACTTTCCATTTATTAGTCATAACATTTCAATATCACAAGCTTATAGAGTGTTTGTGTCTCAGCTAATTCGTTACGCGAGAGTGGAAGCTTCGATGACAAATGTCTCGATCTACTTAAAAAAAATCAGAATAAAAAGAACAAGCTCTCGCGTAACGAATTAGCTGAGACACAAACACTCCATAAGCTTGTGATATTGAAATGTTATGACTAATAAATGGAAAGTTAACCGTCGGAAAGTCAAAGTCATCACGTTTATCATAGAATTTAACACTCAGTCTATGGCAATTGTCAAAATCGAGACGCAGATCTAAGTAGGAAGCGTAATTGTCACTGTCAGTAGTATTTTTAATTTCGAGCTCATCAGGATAAATGAATTCAACATAATCACTAAATTTAGGATTATTCAGTGATAGAACATCGATCATCGATATATCGATAAGTAAAATTAAAATGGCTGACTAAATCTTCCAAAATTGGCACCAAATGACCTACTTACATGTTTGCCATCAACATTTGACCTGATTCCGAAGATCTTGAAAGTTAGGGGAAAAATGTCCTGTAAACAACTTCGTCGGCACGAAAAACATCAAAGTGAAAATTTGAATTTTTGAATACTTCCTGGATATAGGAAACGAACGGCCTATTGTGTTTATTTTCGCGCCCGTTAATGTGGATTTTTTTTACTATTTTTCGTATTGAATTCAAAATGGGGACAAATATGGACTTCAAGAATTCAGAAAAATGTAACTCCCATGTCTGTTTGTAAAATATCGCAAAAGTTTAACGTCCACCCGGCAGAAACTATGATATTTCGGCACTAACAGATGATTCTATTTTATTTCAATAATTCACTTGCGCGTATGGGTCTTTAGCAGAGAGAGGATACCAGAGAAGAAAACCCACGAGGTTTGAAAGGCGACTCTACTCCTTTCCACGTACAGTTTGGGAATCGAAACCACCCAGTTGACTCAATGACACACCTTGCGATACAGTGCGCATGCGCTAACCATTCGGCATTGAATTTCACAAAGCCTTAGAGATTTTTCAAGTTTATGATGGTGAAAATATATTCATTCCATAGCAATTCTTGGGGGTGGGGTAAGTAAAAGCTAGGCAGTGTTAAAATCCAATTACAATTTAGTCTCCATTTAAAATCCCCATAACCCGAAAAAATTCCACTGCCGACAGCCAATAATGTTTGACCCAAGTCTTTCAAATATAATGTGAAAAAAAGTAGGCGGGAAGTATTTTGCATTTTTCATCACATGAATATAATTGTTTTATTTCTAAATGTCTGTCTAATAATTGTAAAACATGTCCTATTTTGAATGGTAATAATTTTTTTACAAGTTCCTTAACTAATAAAACATATTTTACACGTGGGTTTGAGAAATTAAATTGTAAAACGTCCAATGTTATCTACGGTATAGAGTGTACAATCTGCGGGCTCGTTTATGTTGGCGAAACTAAAGGACCTTTACATATACGCATTAACGGTCATCGTCACAACATTAATAAGGGTAGTAACCAGATTCTTTATAGTCATTTTAACCAACCTGACCACTCTATACTATCAATGAGAGTGTCTATATTAGAGAAAATTTACCACCAAACTAACAGCCCTGCTCTGAGTACTCCATTTCGTAGAAGCCGAGAGGAATATTGGATACGTACATTAGGTACTGCCACCCCTTACGGGTGCAATGATAATGTAGCTAGTATTGGAAATCTGTCTAGCCCTGCATGTAGCAATGTTAATGTCATGACGTTATTCCCAAAGTTTCGTCGTCGAAAACGCAGTCATGGACATCGTAGCTACACACCACCTAATTTTAACACTATTTCATTGGATGCCCTTTTGGAAATTATCCAAGAACCACTGGGGCCACACCATATTCGTACTAAATTATATTCTATTCCACTTACTATTTTAATTACTTAAATCTGAATGTTTGGATTCAAATTGTACTGATCCTGCATCCACTGAATACAGGGTTGTATCCATTGTTCTTGACATTACCCATCGTCGTTTGGACGTTGCGACTGAGCCCGATGTATCTAACACCAACAGTTCATTTCTAAAACTGAAATTTGCTAATAAAGGCATTGATGCTATCGGGTTAAGCCAATTATTACACCATAAGCATGTCACAGCACACATCTCTTCTTACTTCAAAACTGTTACTCTTCCTAGGATTTCTTATACTTATACTAAACCCATTGCATCCAAGATATTTAATTACAGAAACACATTATCTGACATCAATGCAAAAGACTTATATGATAACCCTCCGCCCTGTTCTTGCTCTACGTCCTCCTTCCTTTACCAGCCAGCTGGACATGTGGTTACTGTTGATTTGAATATAGTCCAGAATAATAAGTTATGTGAGATTTTGTCTAAAGGACCCAAATACCGGGAACCGCAACCATTTTCATGGGATCAAAATTTCAAACTTATTATGGATGCCGTAGAGGACGGACTACGCTGGATCATGGGCCAAGAGGGAAGATGTTATCATCGATACCCTCTCAGATTGGACTAAGTCTATTAGTCGTTTACTAAAACGAAGAACTTACATGCAACGTTTGTTAGTTGACACAAGGCCTAAATCTATTTTCAATGATGTTAGCATTATATCCAATCACAGATCTGTACTAACTTCATTTGGTACTCCATGTGGAGATACCTATACAGATCTGCCCTTGTTATATTGGATACCTAAACTACATAAAAATCCCTACAAGCAACGTTTTATAGCAGGTTCATCCCGTTGTTCCACAAAACCAATTTCTAAAGTATTGACATATATTAACGACAGTTAAAGAAGGTGTCCAAAAATACTGTGACAAAATATACTCTCGTAGTCGTATTAATCAGATGTGGATATTAAAAAATTCCAAAGAATTACTTGATGGTTTACAATCGAGATCACTTGCTTCAGTCTCCTCTATACAAACTTTTGACTTTTCTACATTGTACACGAAAATTCCCCAAAGTAAATTAAAAGCTCGATTAAAAGACATTATTCGCAGTGTCTTTTCATCAAAATCAGGAACTACTAGACGCCAATATCCAATAGACGTGGTACAAGGGTTAATCAGTGAACTGGATGTATGAGATGTGTTGTTGACGTTTGGGAAAGTAGGTCGAGGGGAAATGTGTAGGGAGTGATAGTTAGATGTATTATGAATTGTTACAGTGGCTGTGGTGTTACGTTGAAATACTATGCCGCTACCGTAACACCACAGCTTTATGATTTGTTAGACAGGATTGATACCGTAAGTCCGACAATAATACATAAACTATTTCTGATTTTAATGTTGTCTTTTCCCACCGGCACTGGCCGTACGCCAGCAACTGAAAATAGCTGACGAAACAATGTCGTACGCCATTGTGAAACTGAAAGTAGCTGACGAAGACAGTTAGTGCGCCGATTGTTAGTTCGCGTACAACTTGAAAAAACCGAATGTCAGTATGGCATTTCTGACATAATTGGTTATCGGTGACCTGAAAGCTGGTAATCTCGACTCAAAGTGAGTAATCTCGACTCAAAAGTATAGTGTATAAGCTACTTACTGTCTACAGTCGTCGCTACTCTTATTATAGTTCATTCATGATTTTTTGTGGACGATTTACTACTCAGTAAGAAAGCCTGTGCCCAAAAAGAGTTCTCGTCTGTTATTATTAGTATAATGACTTCCTCATGTGCGGCAGGTTCGTTTGTTTTTAAAAACACTGTTTTTCGTTCCAAAAAATAGAAAAGTAATTTTTTACCAGATGATCATGGTTTTTCACCGAGACTAGATAATTTCTCTCGGTGTAAGGATATTATCGCTTATGAAAAAGTTCATACACTGTTGAGAAAATAGTCCCATTGGTTTTCTTAGCTGCACATACAGCGAGAATAAACTCTGTACTGAAAAATTTTCGCGTGATCTATATAAACTGTCTTCACACACTCGATTTATAATTAGCGATATACAGGTACAGTGGCAAGTGTTATGCTTCTCAGGCTAATACCTCAAAAGTACCTCCGCGCAAAACCCCCGATGTTGGTACATGCAAAAGAAAAAGAAATAGTGCCCGTGCGCGTGCCAGTAATAGGAAAACTAAGAATTCGCGCATAAAAATGCACGAACGTACCAGGCGCGATGTCATCTAGTTGTTAATTACAATTCCACATATTTTGTCAAGAACCATAGTGATTCAAAAAATAAATTCTCCGCCAACAAGATACTTCAGATGTTGGATTTTTTAATTGATAATATCTTTGTTGAATTTGGAGGGGAAATATATCAGCAAGTGGTAGGTATCCCCATGGGTACCAACTGTGCACCTTTGCTTGCTGATTTATTTCTCTATTCGTACGAAGCCGACTACATACAGGCACTCGTAAAAACTTATCGATATATCGATGATGTTCTATCACTGAACAATCCAAAATTTAGTGATTACATAGAATTCATATATCCTGATGAGCTCGAAATTAAAAACACTACTGACAGTGACAATTCACGGTTCCTACTTGGATCTGCGTCTCGATTTGACAATTGCCATAAACTTAGTGTTAAATTGTACGATAAACGTGATGACTTTGACTTATCGATCGTTAACTTTCCATTTAGTAGTAGTAACATTCTAATATCACCAGCTTATGGAGTGTTTGTGTCTCAGCCAACACGTTACACGAGAGCTTGTTCCTTTTATTCTGATTTTTTAAATAGATCGAGGCATTTGTCATCTAGGCTTCAACTACAGGGATACTTGCGCACTAAACTCATTAAAACCTTTAAAAGTTTTATGGACGTCATATTGACTTGATTGGTAAATATAACATGTCTCTCTCGGCTATTATTCAAGATATATTTTATTGACTCGTAAAGTATTATCTTCCTAATTATGTCTGTCTATTACATTGTTAACAGTGTTCATCACGTGCATTTTGTATACCGATAGTCCATTGGCCAATCATGCTATTTCATTGAGATTTCGTGTAATAGTTTGGATGCGGCGATGGCGAGTGTGGCGCCAGGCAGGGTAAGCTTACTCTTCCGGACACCTGTTACCACTGTTTGTCGTGTATTTTGTACACGGTGAACAGTCCATTTGCTGATTACACTATTTTGCCTTGACCGTCTTTATTGGACTTCGAATTTTGACTAATGGTTTGGTTTGTTCGTACTTGGTTTTATTTTATTTATACTATAGAAATGTGTTTTATTTTAACAGTCTTCACCATATGCCCCCATTTTTTGTCAAGAGAGACTGAGAGAAATGGGGTTTAATGTCCACTCACGCAAACTAGGTCATTTCAGGAGAAACATATGGTACAATTGTATTTCAATAATTTGCTTGCGCGTATGGTTCTTTAGCAACAGGAGGAAACGGAAAATACCCACGAGGTTGGGCTGGCAACCCCACTTCTTGTCAAATACAAGCCTGGAGTGTCACTTGACCCAATGACAGACAATATGATATAAAGCGAACGTATTAGACCAATTGTCAACGCAACCCCCTTAGATATTAACAGATCATTATATAAAAAGAACAAAAATTCCGAGTTTCTAAATTCCAAGTTTTCGTTTTTACACTATGCAATAACGGAAACTCGGATAACTCGGGGAAGAAAAAGGCGATTTTTCGTCACAATCGAAAGCCCAGAATTTCAGAGATTTCGGGTAGGGACGAACAGTATGAATTATTTTTTCCAAATTTGCGGCACAGGACGAAAACTCAGATTTTTTTTTTCGCGTTTTCGGTAGGACAGATTTGAACTTTGTATGAAGTTGTCTGCAGAAAATCGCGATAAGACGGAATCATAGAACCTGGGAAATGAGGAAAAAGTGGTGTCGGTCTGTGAACCGTAAACACTGGTATATTTTTTAAATACAAGATTAAAGCAAAACTAGTCACCAATCTGTGGGGCCTTAAATTAGAAATACTATTAGATGCTGAACATAAGCAAAGAACCTGTTTTCTCCTTGGCCCCTGTTCGGTAGTAGCCGTCTTGAGCCCATGCTTGTATTTGTAAGAAAGAATGCACGAATCACTCGCCCTTTTAGAATTAAGGTAAAGTTTTGTAGAAAAACTGTAAAATAACAAGTTGTTGGAAAGTTGAGCTATTTAATCTCAGCTATTTAATCTCAGTTATTTAACCTCTGACACCGGCAGGTTCCCTTTACATTGTTTTGTCTGGCACTCCACAGTAAAGGGAACCTGCCTTTTCGTCCTGTGCCGCAAATTTGGAAAAAATAATTCATACTTTTCGTCCCTACCCGAAATCTCTGAAATTCTGGGCTTTCGATTGTGACGAAAAATCGCCTTTTTCTTCCCCGAGTTATCCGAGTTTCCGTTATTGCATAGTGTAAAAACGAAAACTTGGAATTTAGAAACTCGGAATTTTTGTTCTTTTTATATAATGATCTGTTAATATCTAAGGGGGTTGCGTTGACAATTGGTATAATACGTTCGCTTTATATCATATTGTCTGTCATTGGGTCAAGTGACACTCCAGGCTTGTATTTGACAAGAAGTGGGGTTGCCAGCCCAACCTCGTGGGTATTTTCCGTTTCCTCCTGTTGCTAAAGAACCATACGCGCAAGCAAATTATTGAAATACAATTGTACCATATGTTTCTCCTGAAATGACCTAGTTTGCGTGAGTGGACATTAAACCCCATTTCTCTCAGTCTCTCTTGACAAAAAATGGGGGCATATGGTGAAGACTGTTAAAATAAAACACATTTCTATAGTATAAATAAAATAAAACCAAGTACGAACAAACCAAACCATTAGTCAAAATTCGAAGTCCAATAAAGACGGTCAAGGCAAAATAGTGTAATCAGCAAATGGACTGTTCACCGTGTACAAAATACACGACAAACAGTGGTAACAGGTGTCCGGAAGAGTAAGCTTACCCTGCCTGGCGCCACACTCGCCATCGCCGCATCCAAACTATTACACGAAATCTCAATGAAATAGCATGATTGGCCAATGGACTATCGGTATACAAAATGCACGTGATGAACACTGTTAACAATGTAATAGACAGACATAATTAGGAAGATAATACTTTACGAGTCAAAAAAATATATCTTGAATAATAGCCGAGAGAGACATGTTATATTTACCAATCAAGTCAATATGACGTCCATAAAACTTTTAAAGGTTTTAATGAGTTTAGTGCGCAAGTATCCCTGTAGTTGAAGCCTAGATGACAAATGCCTCGATCTATTTAAAAAATCAGAATAAAAGGAACAAGCTCTCGTGTAACGTGTTGGCTGAGACACAAACACTCCATAAGCTGGTGATATTGGAATGTTACTACTACTAAATGGAAAGTTAACGATCGATAAGTCAAAGTCATCACGTTTATCGTACAATTTAACACTAAGTTTATGGCAATTGTCAAAATCGAGACGCAGATCCAAGTAGGAACCGTGAATTGTCACTGTCAGTAGTGTTTTTAATTTCGAGCTCATCAGGATATATGAATTCTATGTAATCACTAAATTTTGGATTGTTCAGTGATAGAACATCATCGATATATCGATAAGTTTTTACGAGTGCCTGTATGTAGTCGGCTTCGTACGAATAGAGAAATAAATCAGCAAGCAAAGGTGCACAGTTGGTACCCATGGGGATACCTACCACTTGCTGATATATTTCCCCTCCAAATTCAACAAAGATATTATCAATTAAAAAATCCAACATCTGAAGTATCTTGTTGGCGGAGAATTTATTTTTTGAATCACTATGGTTCTTGACAAAATATGTGGAATTGTAATTAACAACTAGATGACATCGCGCCTGGTACGTTCGTGCATTTTTATGCGCGAACTCTTAGTTTTCCTATTACTGGCACGCGCACGGGCACTATTTCTTTTTCTTTTGCATGTACCAACATCGGGGGTTTTGCGCGGAGGTACTTTTGAGGTATTAGCCTGAGAAGCATAACACTTGCCACTGTACCTGTATATCGCTAATTATAAATCGAGTGTGTGAAGACAGTTTATATAGATCACGCGAAAATTTTTCAGTACAGAGTTTATTCTCGCTGTATTTGCAGCTAAGAAAACCAATGGGACTATTTTCTCAACAGTGTATGAACTTTTTCATAAGCGATAATATCCTTACACCGAGAGAAATTATCTAGTCTCGGTGAAAAACCATGATCATCTGGTAAAAAATTACTTTTCTATTTTTTGGAACGAAAAACAGTGTTTTTAAAAACAAACGAACCTGCCGCACATGAGGAAGTCATTATACTAATAATAACAGACGAGAACTATTTTTGGGCACAGGCTTTCTTACTGAGTAGTAAATCGTCCACAAAAAATCATGAATGAACTATAATAAGAGTAGCGACGACTGTAGACAGTAAGTAGCTTATACACTATACTTTTGAGTCGAGATTACTCACTTTGAGTCGAGATTACCAGCTTTCAGGTCACCGATAACCAATTATGTCAGAAATGCCATACTGACATTCGGTTTTTCAAGTTGTACGCGAACTAACAATCGGCGCACTAACTGTCTTCGTCAGCTACTTTCAGTTTCACAATGGCGTACGACATTGTTTCGTCAGCTATTTTCAGTTGCTGGCGTACGGCCAGTGCCGGTGGGAAAAGACAACATTAAAATCAGAAATAGTTTATGTATTATTGTCGGACTTACGGTATCAATCCTGTCTAACAAATCATAAAGCTGTGGTGTTACGGTAGCGGCATAGTATTTCAACGTAACACCACAGCCACTGTAACAATTCATAATACATCTAACTATCACTCCCTACACATTTCCCCTCGACCTACTTTCCCAAACGTCAACAACACATCTCATACATCCAGTTCACTGATTAACCCTTGTACCACGTCTATTGGATATTGGCGTCTAGTAGTTCCTGATTTTGATGAAAAGACACTGCGAATAATGTCTTTTAATCGAGCTTTTAATTTACTTTGGGGAATTTTCGTGTACAATGTAGAAAAGTCAAAAGTTTGTATAGAGGAGACTGAAGCAAGTGATCTCGATTGTAAACCATCAAGTAATTCTTTGGAATTTTTTAATATCCACATCTGATTAATACGACTACGAGAGTATATTTTGTCACAGTATTTTTGGACACCTTCTTTAACTGTCGTTAATATATGTCAATACTTTAGAAATTGGTTTTGTGGAACAACGGGATGAACCTGCTATAAAACGTTGCTTGTAGGGATTTTTATGTAGTTTAGGTATCCAATATAACAAGGGCAGATCTGTATAGGTATCTCCACATGGAGTACCAAATGAAGTTAGTACAGATCTGTGATTGGATATAATGCTAACATCATTGAAAATAGATTTAGGCCTTGTGTCAACTAACAAACGTTGCATGTAAGTTCTTCGTTTTAGTAAACGACTAATAGACTTAGTCCAATCTGAGAGGGTATCGATGATAACATCTTCCCTCTTGGCCCATGATCCAGCGTAGTCCGTCCTCTACGGCATCCATAATAAGTTTGAAATTTTGATCCCATGAAAATGGTTGCGGTTCCCGGTATTTGGGTCCTTTAGACAAAATCTCACATAACTTATTATTCTGGACTATATTCAAATCAACAGTAACCACATGTCCAGCTGGCTGGTAAAGGAAGGAGGACGTAGAGCAAGAACAGGGCGGAGGGTTATCATATAAGTCTTTTGCATTGATGTCAGATAATGTGTTTCTGTAATTAAATATCTTGGATGCAATGGGTTTAGTATAAGTATAAGAAATCCTAGGAAGAGTAACAGTTTTGAAGTAAGAAGAGATGTGTGCTGTGACATGCTTATGGTGTAATAATTGGCTTAACCCGATAGCATCAATGCCTTTATTAGCAAATTTCAGTTTTAGAAATGAACTGTTGGTGTTAGATACATCGGGCTCAGTCGCAACGTCCAAACGACGATGGGTAATGTCAAGAACAATGGATACAACCCTGTATTCAGTGGATGCAGGATCAGTACAATTTGAATCCAAACATTCAGATTTAAGTAATTAAAATAGTAAGTGGAATAGAATATAATTTAGTACGAATATGGTGTGGCCCCAGTGGTTCTTGGATAATTTCCAAAAGGGCATCCAATGAAATAGTGTTAAAATTAGGTGGTGTGTAGCTACGATGTCCATGACTGCGTTTTCGACGACGAAACTTTGGGAATAACGTCATGACATTAACATTGCTACATGCAGGGCTAGACAGATTTCCAATACTAGCTACATTATCATTGCACCCGTAAGGGGTGGCAGTACCTAATGTACGTATCCAATATTCCTCTCGGCTTCTACGAAATGGAGTACTCAGAGCAGGGCTGTTAGTTTGGTGGTAAATTTTCTCTAATATAGACACTCTCATTGATAGTATAGAGTGGTCAGGTTGGTTAAAATGACTATAAAGAATCTGGTTACTACCCTTATTAATGTTGTGACGATGACCGTTAATGCGTATATGTAAAGGTCCTTTAGTTTCGCCAACATAAAGGAGCCCGCAGATTGTACACTCTATACCGTAGATAACATTGGACGTTTTACAATTTAATTTCTCAAACCCACGTGCAAAATATGTTTTATTAGTTAAGGAACTTGTAAAAAAATTATTACCATTCAAAATAGGACATGTTTTACAATTATTAGACAGACATTTAGAAATAAAACAATTCTATTCATGTGGTGAAAAATGCAAAATACTTCCCGCCTACTTTTTTTCACATTACATTTGAAAGACTTGGGTCAAACATTATTGGCTGTCGGCAGTGGAATTTTTTCGGGTTATGGGGATTTTAAATGGAGACTAAATTGTAATTGGGTTTGAACACTGCCTAGCTTTTACTTACCCCACCCCCAAGAATGGCTATGGAATGAATATATTTTCACCATCATAAACTTGAAAAATCTCTAAAGCTTTGTGAAATTCGATGCCGAATGGTTAGCGCGTGCGCACTGTATCGCAAGGTGTGTCATTGAGTCAACTGGGTGGTTTCGATTCCCAAACTGTACGTCGCCTGTAGAGTCGCCTTTCAAACCTCGTGGGTTTTCTTCTTTGGTATCCTCTCTCTGCTAAAGACCCATACGCGCAAGTGAATTATTGAAATAAAATAGAATCATCTGTTAGTGCCGAAATATCATAGTTTCTGCCGGGTGGACGTTAAACTTTTGCGATATTTTACAAACAGACATTGGAGTTACATTTTTCTGAATTCTTGAAGTCCATATTTGTCCCCATTTTGAATTCAATACGAAAAATAGTAAAAAAAATCCACATTAACGGGCGCGAAAATAAACACAATAGGCCGTTCGTTTCCTATATCCAGGAAGTATTCAAAAATTCAAATTTTCACTTTGATGTTTTTCGTGCCGACGAAGTTGTTTACAGGACATTTTTTCCCCTAACTTTCAAGATTTTCGGAATCAGGTCAAATGTTGATGGCAAACATGTAAGTAGGTCATTTGGTGCCAATTTTGGAAGATTTAGTCAGCCATTTTAATTTTACTTATCGATATATCGATGATCGATGTTCTATCACTGAATAATCCTAAATTTAGTGATTATGTTGAATTCATTTATCCTGATGAGCTCGAAATTAAAAATACTACTGACAGTGACAATTACGCTTCCTACTTGGATCTGCGTCTCGATTTTGACAATTGCCATAGACTGAGTGTTAAATTCTATGATAAACGTGATGACTTTGACTTTCCGATGGTTAACTTTCCATTTATTAGTCATAACATTTCAATATCACAAGCCTTTTGAGTGTTTGTGTCTCAGCTAATTCGTTACGCGAGAGCTTGTTCTTTTTATTCTGATTTTTTTTAAGTAGGTCGAGACATTTGTCATCGAAGCTTCCACTCTCGCGTAACGAATTAGCTGAGACACAAACACTCTATAAGCTTGTGATATTGAAATGTTATGACTAATAAATGGAAAGTTAACCATCGGAAGCAGAAGAGTAGGACGTTTAACCCCATTTCATTTCTTTTCTTGTTTAATATTCTTAACAAAATCAATAACATCTGATAGGAAGTGATGTCTGGTCATTATGATCGATTTAATTAAAAACATTTATCGGAACAGTTTTCTCGATTGAAATGTTTCTTTTTACAACTCGGCGAAATTTTGGCCTTTCTTAATATTTATTTTTTCTTTTTGTCATTCTTAAAAAAATTCTATGACCTGTGACCAGCAACTGCTTGTTGCATCGTTACGATGTCTTCGGTTTTACTGGGAAAGCGTGTGTGACTTAGAGGACAAAGCTATCTTGAACGTTCTGTGACAATACGAAATGTCCGAAACCAATAATCGTCGAATTTTAACTTTCGATTAGCAAAAACAGTAAACAAATTTGGAAAGCCATCAATACTGCTGATTCTGAGGGTAAATCTCATGATTGTTCTTCCATTCCTGTTGACCCTGATATTTTTAATGCTCATTTTGTTAATGTTGCAAAGTCCATTATACGTAGTACATCAAATCATTTAGATCGTTCTACCTCTAATGTGATATCTACATTTGTATCTAATCATCTTGAAAACAATACCTTGTGTAAGTTCCGTCACGTGCAATTCTGTTCATTCCGATAAATCATCAAAAATTCGATATCACACTTTAACTCAAGTTTATTATTTTTAATCTTTCAACAATAAGCATACGGTAATATCTTTCTACAATAAACATAACATCTTTCAACAGTCAGTAAGTGAGTGAGTAAGCGAGAGAGAGAGTGCGATTCGCTGCAAAATATAACAATTAAAAAGAATAAAGTATTATAAATTCCAAGGATTTTCATGTATTTTTAATTGTAGTTATCTCCCTTGAAAACAATGTTTTGTCTGGCACTCCACAGTAAAGGGAACCTGCCGGTGTCAGAGGTTAAATAACTGAGATTAAATAGCTGAGATTAAATAGCTCAACTTTCCAACAACTTGTTATTTTACAGTTTTTCTACAAAACTTTACCTTAATTCTAAAAACTAAAAAAGAATGATCTACATAATAAACAATCAAAAACTCACATCTAATTGGTGACTTTTCTGAACTTAAAACATATTCATATTCATCTTTTTTTTACAATTTTCAACAGTGGCTTTCAACCGTACTGGTGCCTTGATTTCCACAAAAATTCAACATGGCAGCGTTGCTAAGCAACCTGACAGAGCTTCGGTCCTAGCCCAACAATACATTAATTACTACTTTGTTTTTATATTACTCAAATAAAAAATAGTCAACATGCATAATGGAGACAACATTCCGCCCCCCATGAAGGGTCTCTCGTAAGACAGCTTCATCATCCTCTAATAATATAAAATATTTCAAAATAATATATCAAAAATAATTCTATCTCACAAATTACAGAAAAACATACTTTGATAATATGAATGATAGTATTTCCAAAGAACACGCAAGAAAATTAAGTGAATCTGAAGTTTTGTCCACATCAGACAGAACTTGGTACCTTCCTCATTTTGGTGTTGTGAATCCTAAGAAACCAGGAAAATTTCGTATTGTGTTCGACGCTGCTGCACAATATCAGGGAACTTCTTTAAACAAGAATTTACTTCCAGGGCCAGATAGAACAAATAATCTTGTGGGCGTTATTCTTAGATTTAGGCAAGAAAATATCGCGCTATCTGCTGATATACAGGGAATGTTTCACCAGATCAAGGTTCGTAAAAAGGATCAGGACGCATTAAGATTCCTTTGGTGTGACTCTGATGATATAAACTTAAAGCCCTCAGAATACGCATTTTGCAGACACATCTTTGGGGCTACTGATTCACCCTGTATTGCGACGTCAGCACTAAGAAAAACAGCTTCAGACAACAGAAATCTTTAAAATGAATTGACCATAAAAACTGTAAGCAAAGATTTCTATGTTGACGACTTGTTGACATCGGTACCAACAGTAGACATAGCAATAGAATTAGGAAAAAATTTAAGTAAGTTATGCGAAAAAGGTGGTTTTAACCTAATAAAATTCAACAGCAATAGTAAAGAAGTATTGTCGACATTTCCAGCCGAAAAATTAGAAGAAAATACTACTGATTTAGACTTTGACCAACTATCTAAAACGAAGGCATTAGGAATTCAATGGAATGTTGAAAACGACACCCTAGGTTTTGACGTAATCGACTTGCAAAAACCTAATACCATGCGTGGGGTTCTCTCAACTATTTGTAGTGTTTTCGACCCACTGAATATAATTGCACCAGTACTGCTACCTGCGAAATTGATAATGCAGGAACTATGGAGAAAGCAGTGGAAGTGGGACAGACCTTTAGAAGGACAGCTTCTAGACCGATGGGTGAAGTGGAAGAAGAATCTACACACAATAGAAAATGTAAAGATTCAAAGGTGTTATTTTAGCCATTCTGAACACTCTAATTGTAATATCCAATTACATCACTTTTCAGACAGTTCGGAATTTGCCTATGGATCTGTGTCATTTCTGCGAATACAGTATGACAATGGGAATATAGAATCTAAATTTATTATGGGCAAATCACGTAACGCACCTTTAAAAGTTGTTAGTATACCTCGATTGGAACTACAAGCAGCGGTACTTGCTACCAGAATGAACACCTTTATTGTGAATGAACTTGGATTAAAATTTGAATCAATAACATTTTGGACGGATTCGATGATTGTTCTAAACTATATAAATAATACCAACCGAAGATTTAAAACTTTTGTAGCTAACCGAGTAACTGAAGTACACGAATCGACTACACCTGATCAATGGAAATATTGTCCAGGTACTGAAAATCCAGCTGATGATGTCAGTAGAGGAATGAATCCAGAACAGTTAAACTCAAATAACAGGTGGTTATCTGGACCGGAATTTTTAAGAAAACCGGAAAGTGAATGGGCACATTCCCCTTTTTTAGACAAATTAGAAATAAAAAAGGAAGTGAATTTTACAAACATTGGTTCTGAATCATCATTATTATACAGGTGTGTACTTCAGAAATATTCAAATTGGACAAAATGTATACGTGCCTTCGCATGGTTGATTAAATTTGTCAATTGGATTGGATTGACAAACGGTGAACGATCGAAAATGAATAAAACTTTATCTTTAAAAGAAATAGAAATAGCCAAACGAAAAATTATAGGTTTGGTTCAGAACGAATGTTTTGGCGAAGATATGAAAGCGTTAAAAAGTAATACGTCTGTGAAGTCTTCAAGTTCTATTATTAGTCTAAAACCTGTGTTAAGAGGCAATGTAATTTGTGTTGGTGGACGCATTTCAAAAGCACCCATTTCCCTGAGTGCTATGCATCCAATGATAATTCCGAGAAAAAATCATCTGACTAAAATAATTATTCGACATGTACATGAGACCAATGGACATTGTCCCCGTGAAGAAACGTTATCAATTATTCGTGAAGAATTTTGGATTGTGGGAGGTAGGGCAGCAGTATCAGAGACTGTCGGCTCGTGTATAATTTGTAAGAAACATTTATCTCCTACACTGAGACAACAAATGTGTGAATTACCTAGTTCGAGATTAACACCATTTGAACCCTGTTTTACATATACCGGAGCAGATTTATTCGGGCCGATCCTAGTAAAACGCTGACGAGGAAGAATTATGGAAAAACGTTGGGGTGTATTGTTTACGTGTATGAACTCGCGGGCAGTGCATTTAGAAATAGCTCGTTCGCTTGAAACGGATGACTTCATTCTGACTTTAATTAGATTTTTGAATCGAAGAGGACATGTAAAGGAATTAAGGACCGATAATGGATCCAATTTTGTAGGTGCCGATAAGGAATTGCGTGAATTATGTAGAAACTTGAAAAATGAACAGATTGAAAGAGACTTAAGCAAACGCGGTGTAAAATGGATTTTCCATACGCCGTTAGCTCCTCACACGTCAGGAGTATGGGAAAGCATAGTGAAAGTGGTAAAAAGGAGTTTAAAAACTGTCTTAAAGGAACCAGTAACAGATGAAATTTTACAGACTGTATTTACTGAAGCAGAATACATCGCGAACAATCGACCTTTAACAAAGAACCCAATGACGCCTTATGACTGTGAACCTCTAACCCCAAATCATAAGACCCTCTTTAAATATTCCTCCAGGAATAGTAAGTCGGTCAGACCGATTTCATAAAAAGCAATGGAGACAGGCTCAATTACTTTCAGAGCATTATTGGAAGCGGTGGTTGAAGGAGTACATACCTTCGTTACAAAACAGACAAAAATGGCATCAAGTTAAAGAGAATTTGTGCAAAGGAGACCTGGTACTTTTAGTCAGTGAAAATTTGCCACGGAGTAAATGGCTCCTTGGACGTATAGAAAATATATTTAAAGGACCCGATGGACTTGTTAGGTCAGCCGAAGTAAAAACGAAAAATGGCTTTTTTAAGAGACCAATAACCAAATTGTGTTTTTTAGAAGCTCATAACTCTGATTTGTAGAAATAGACACTGTTGAATTAGAATGTTGAAAGATTTTTAAGATGTGATTGAAAGATTTGTTTGAAAGATTATTTTATAAGATGTGATTGAAAGATTTGTTTGAAAGATTATTTTATAAGATGTGGATCAAAGATTTGATCTAAAGATTATTTTTATAAGAATGCAAATACAATACATGGTTCGAAATATTTGTTCGAAAAAATTATGTTGATATGTGTTTGAAATAATTTGTGAGATAGAATTATTTTTGATATATTATTTTGAAATATTTTATATTATTAGAGGATGATGAAGCTGTCTTAAGAGAGACCCTTCATGGGGGGCGGAATGTTGTCTCCATTATGCATGATGACTATTTTTTATTTGAGTAATATAAAAACAAAGTAGTAATTAATGTATTGTTGGGCTAGGACCGAAGCTCTGTCAGGTTGCTTAGCAACGCTGCCATGTTGAATTTTTGTGGAAATCAAGGCACCAGTACGGTTGAAAGCCACTGTTGAAAATTGTAAAAAAAAGATGAATATGAATATGTTTTAAGTTCAGAAAAGTCACCAATTAGATGTGAGTTTTTGATTGTTTATTATGTAGATCATTCTTTTTTAGTTTTTAGAATTAAGGTAAAGTTTTGTAGAAAAACTGTAAAATAACAAGTTGTTGGAAAGTTGAGCTATTTAATCTCAGCTATTTAATCTCAGTTATTTAACCTCTGACACCGGCAGGTTCCCTTTACTGTGGAGTGCCAGACAAAACATTGTTTTCAAGGGAGATAACTACAATTAAAAATACATGAAAATCCTTGGAATTTATAATACTTTATTCTTTTTAATTGTTATATTTTGCAGCGAATCGCACTCTCTCTCTCGCTTACTCACTCACTTACTGACTGTTGAAAGATGTTATGTTTATTGTAGAAAGATATTACCGTATGCTTATTGTTGAAAGATTAAAAATAATAAACTTGAGTTAAAGTGTGATATCGAATTTTTGATGATTTATCGGAATGAACAGAATTGCACGTGACGGAACTTACACAAGGTATTGTTTTCAAGATGATTAGATACAAATGTAGATATCACATTAGAGGTAGAACGATCTAAATGATTTGATGTACTACGTATAATGGACTTTGCAACATTAACAAAATGAGCATTAAAAATATCAGGGTCAACAGGAATGGAAGAACAATCATGAGATTTACCCTCAGAATCAGCAGTATTGATGGCTTTCCAAATTTGTTTACTGTTTTTGCTATCAGTGACTAATAATTCAAGACATTTCCTTTTATTACTATGAATAAGGGATTTAACTTTATTACGAAAATGTTTAAATTGCAGAGTCTTGCCTTTTTTCTTATGAATATAATGAAACACTTCAGGGGTTATCCAATCAGGTTTATGAACATTTTTGACTGTTTGGTTTTTAAAGGGGCATGTTTATTAATAATGGGCAGTGTAATATTATACCAGTTGTCCAGTGCAGTATTAGGATCACAGTGATCATAATACAGAATTATATGGAGCCCGTTGTAAATCATAGAGGAATAAATCGTTATTAAAATGTTTAAATGAGCGATAAGTAATATTAGTATGTGAAGATTTGGGGAATTTTACACCTTTCTTTTGCCAAGTAAAACAAATAGGGAAATGACCTGATATTGAGTATGAAGGAACAATAGATTCTTTGACATGGTTAGTTTCAGATACAAATATACTATTCAAAAAAAGTAGGGGATATTTGATTTTTAAGTGTTATTAAAGTCATCTAATGAAACTGACGAAGAAACAAATGACAAAATGAAATGAAGTTCACATTCATCGATTTATTCCAAATGATCGTTAGACTAAGTAAGGCACAGACTGACCATTATAAGGGTAAAATGATACCCGGGGTCAAACAGCAAAGTTACCACAGCATCACAACAAAGTCAGTAACGGGTAAATCCTCCTCTGTTTGCCAAACAAGCATTGATCCGACGTGGCATACTCCTAATGAGACGTCTAAGGTCATTTTGGTCCAGATTGTCCCATTCCTGTTGCAACGCAGCAGCAAGTTCTTGGACATTGGCAGGACGTTGTTGACGTTGACGTAACCTCTGTTCAAGCATGTCCGGGACATGCTCGATGGGGGAGAGGTCGGGATGATTTTTCTTTGTAGGCTTAGGCCCACTTTTTTTAGTGAGCTTAGGCCCACCTGTCCGACACTGTTGTCACTGAAAGCGTGTCGCTTAGATCAATTATGGATGTATAGCGAATATATACTATTCAAAAAAAGTAGGGGATATTTGATTTTTAAGTGTTATTAAAGTCACCTAATGAAACTGACGAAGAAACAAATGACAAAATGAAATGAAGTTCACATTCATCGATTTATTCCAAATGATCGTTAGACTAAGTAAGGCACAGACTGACCATTATAAAGGTAAATTTATACCCGGGGTCAAACAGCAAAGTTACCACAGCATCACAACAAAGTCAGTAACGGGTATATCCTCCTCTGTTTGCCAAACAAGCATTGATCCGACGTGGCATACTCCTAATGAGACGTCTAAGGTCATTTTGGTCCAGATTGTCCCATTCCTGTTGCAACGCAGCAGCAAGTTCTTGGACATTGTTGACGTTGAAGTAACCTCTGTCCAAGCATGTCCGAGACATGCTCGATGGGGGAGAGGTCAGGATGTGGTGATGTTCTGTTGTTGGAGGTAACCTGTAACGATCCTGGCCTTGTGACATCTTGCGTTGCCATCCTGGAAGATGAAACGGCGGCCATGACGTCGTGAGAACGGCACAACATGGACTGCCAAGATGTTGTCCCGGTAGTACTGGCCTGTAACACGCCCTGCAACAACATGTAAAGCCGTTCTTCCAGCAACAGTGATGCCTCCTCACACCATAACAGAACCACCCCCAAATCGATCATGTCTGATGACGTTAAGCGCTCGTTTCGACGACGCCACATCCTCCTACGTCTGTCCAAAAAATCAACAGTGAACCTTGACTCATCTGAAAACATCACATTGCTCCAGCGTCGATTATCCTAGTGTTGACGATCCCTACACCAACGACGTCTTGCCTGAATGTGGTGATCTCTCAAACAAGGGATCACGCGAGGACGTTGGGCGCGAATGTGACCCCTATGCAGTCGATTCCGAATCGTCTGGCCACTCACTCTCACACCAGTGTCTGTTTGAAGACGAGCGCTGATCTGATTTGCTGTGATGACACGATTTCTCAAGGCTAAGGTACGGATAAATCGATCCTGGGCTTGAGTTGTCGCCCTTAGTCGGCCTGAACGTGGTCTGTCCTGTAAGGCTTGTGTATCACGGTATCTGGACCATAGCCTGCTTATGACAGACTGAGAAACAGTCGTCGTCCGCGCTACAACCGCCTGTGTTGTGCCGATCTGTAGTATGTCAATTATAAGGGCACGTAACCTTTCATTTTGGGTAAGCCGGCGCATATCAAAATTTGTTTTCTGGTCACTAAAACAATTAAACTGATATTTCCACCCTGGAATTCAATGCCACAATGACTGTAACATTCAAAGTCAGAGTCGTGCAAATCTTGGGTTGGACCCCCATGATGATCCCAAGCATCACCTGCATTCCATGCGGTAGCTATTGGTGCGTTTGGGCGTCACATGTAACTGGAAATGTTTCTTCTGTTAGGTTCTATAGTGACTTTTTTCGTAGTCATTTGCATATTTTAGTATTATGCCCCCAAAATCAAATATCCCCTACTTTTTTTGAATAGTATATATTACGGAACCCCTTATGCGCAATTTTGGATACTTTTTTTTAATTATTTCGTTTAAACGAAATAATTAATTCGTTTAAACGAAATAATATCATGTATTTCGTTTAAACGAAATAATATCATGTATTCGTTTAAACGAATTAATTATTTCGTTTAAACGAATTAATTAATTCGTTTAAACGAAATAATAATTCGTTTAAACGAAATAATTAATTAATTCGTTTAAACGAAATAATAATTCGTTTAAACGAATTAATTAATTCGTTTAAACGAAATACATGATATTATTTCGTTTAAACGAATTAATTATTTCGTTTAAACGAATTATTATTTCGTTTAAACGAAATAATTAATTCGTTTAAATGAAATAATTCATATAAATAGAGGTGTGTATGTACCAATTCCAACTAGTTGTATAGTTACAATAGCTGACCGTAGACCATTCAACAATTACGTAACGCTTTTTTTGCCATTTTTGCTACCCACCCACCCCTGTAAAATATCTCGGCCACTCGGCCATACTAGGGATCTTCACCATGAGCGACAATAATCCTAAAAACTCTGTCACACCAAGACCTCCACAATGAGCAGCAATCGTCCTAACCACTCGGTAATATCGGGTTCGTACCCCCACTCGGACCCCCCCCCCCCCACTCGGCCACACAGGGACTTACTCTACTCGGCCACACCGGACTCTCATTCCATCGTCAACACCGAGCCCCCATCATGAGGGACAAGCGTCATAACCAGAACATACCACAACGTTTCAATGCAATTCATAACGACACAGGCGGTGGGTGGTAGGTGTCAAAAATTGCAACGTTTTGTCAAGTATGTCAAGGGCACGTAACCTTTCATTTTGGGTAAGCCGGCGCATATCAAAATTTGTTTTCTGGTCACTAAAACAATTAAACAGATATTTCCGCCCTGGAATTCAATGCCACAATGACAGTAACATTCAAAGTCAGAGTCGTGCAAATCTTGGGTTGGACCCCCATGATGATCCCAAGCATCACCTGCATTCCATGCGGTAGCTATTGGTGCGTTTGGGCGTCACATGTAACTGGAAATGTTTCATCTGTTAGGTTCTATAGTGACTTTTTTCGTAGTCATTTGCATATTTTAGTATTATGCCCCCAAAATCAAATATCCCCTACTTTTTTTGAATAGTATATATTACGGAGCCCCTTATGCGCAATTTTGGATACTTTTTTTTAATTATTTCGTTTAAACGAAATAATTAATTCGTTTAAACGAAATAATATCATGTATTTCGTTTAAACGAATTAATTATTTCGTTAATTAATTCGTTTAAACGAAATAATATCATGTATTTCGTTTAAACGAATTAATTATTTCGTTTAAACGAATTATTATTTCGTTTAAACGAATTAATTATTTCGTTTAAACGAATTAATTATTTCGTTTAAACGAATTAATTATTTCGCTTAAACGATACATTATTTCGTTTAAACGAAATAATTAATTCGTTTAAACGAAATAATTCATATAAATAGAGGTGTGTATGTACCAATTCCAACTAGTTGTATAGTTACAATAGCTGACCGTAGACCATTCAACAATTACGTAACGCTTTTTTCGCCATTTTTGCTACACACCCACCCCTATAAAATATCTCGGCCACTCGGCCATACTAGGGATCTTCACCATGAGCGACAAAAATCCTAAAAACTCTGTCACACCAAGACCTCCACAATGAGCAGCAATCGTCCTAACCACTCGGTAATATCGGGTTCGTACCCCCACTCGGACCCCCCCCCCCCCCCCACTCGGCCACACAGGGACTTACTCTACTCGGCCACACCGGACTCTCATTCGATCGTCAACACCGAGCCCCCATCATGAGGGACAAGTGTCATAACCAGAACATACCACATCGTTTCAATGCAATTCATAACGACACAGGCGGTGGGTGGTAGGTGTCAAAAATTGCAACGTTTTGTCACCGTTTAGCAGTTTACATGGACCTCCAAAAACTCGAAAGAATATCAGCCAAATGGCCGCCAGTCACTATCAGCAGACGGCAGGTACTTGGTGACAGAGGGTGGTACTCTACTGTTATGTAACGGGAGGGGGAGGGGGTTTGGGGGTCATTCCAGTGGCGACATACATGCATGCCTTACATGGGGTGGGTGGGTGTCAAAATGTTGGCTTTCATTACATGTAATGTAGTCTACGTCCAGCCATTGTGACTATACAACTAGTTGGAATTGGTGTATACAAGTCTATTTATATTAATTATTTCGTTTAATCGAATTAATTATTTCGTTTAAACGAATTAATTATTTCGTTTAAACGAATTAATTATTTCGTTTAAACGAATTAGTTATTTCGTTTAAACGAATTAATCATTTCGTTTAAACGAATTAATTATTTCGTTTAAACAAATTAATTATTTCGTTTAAACGAATTAAAATTATTTCGTTTAAACGAAATAATTCATATAAATAGACGTGTGTATGTACCAATTCCAACTAGTTGTATAGTCACAATCGCTGACCGTAGACCATTCAACAATTGCGTAACGCTATTTTTGCCATTTTTGAAACCCACCCACCCTGTAAAACATCTCGACCACTCGGCCATAGTAGGGATCTTCACCATGAGCGACAAGAATCCTAAACACCTCCACCATGAGCAGCAAGCGTCCTAACCACTCGGTCATATCGGGTTCCTACCCCCACTCGGAAACCCTCCACCCACTCGGCCACACAGGGACTTACTCTACTCGGCCCCACCGGACCCTCATTCCACTCGTCCACACAGAGCCCCCATCATGAGGGACAAGCGTCATAACCAGAACATACCACAACGTTTCAATGCAATTCATAACGACACAGGCGGTGGGTGGTAGGTGTCAAAAATTGCAACGTTTTGTCACCATTTAGCAGTTTACATGGATCTCCAAAAACTCGAAAGAATATCAGCCAAATGATAACTACATCTGATGTCAATAAAGGCAAAACATCTTCTTGGATACCAGTTAACTCTTCTCCTGTTTTGTTTAATGTAACCAATGGACTTATCTTTGTTGTAATAATTTTTGTTTCATATTGATTTGAGGATTATAACATAAGTGTTATTTAACATCTCTGAATCTTGTTTATTCATGGACCCACCTGCACAGCATATTTCAGAGCAATCTATTCTTGGTAATATATAGTACGTGTTTAGGGGGTTTTGGAGCATTTGAATAAACCTTTTTCTGATTTGTTTACTCATTTTTTTTAAGATTTCTTTGATTTATTCAAAGTTGTATGTATTGTAATATATGTTACACATTCGTTATTTTTTAGCATTAATACAAACACAGATCACATGTATTGTCAAGCTAGTTTTTCCAAAAACTGTGTTTTTGACTTAGGAGGGAGGGATGTTATATAGTGATAAGTCTTGTTACATAAGTAATTAATTGTGGTCTGAATCTAAGTTAAGCTTGGAAGAGTTACTTCCCTTTAACTGCAATTGCCTTTTGTATAATAAATAAGACTTATTGATGTTTCTACTATGTATGAGTGATCTACCCTTAGAGGAAGGCTAATAAACATGTGGATCTTTTAATGGTGGTTTTTCTGCATTAAGCGTCACAGATTGAGAAAAAGTGACACCCCCAGTGGGATTAAACCCACATAACAGTCAGTCACTATCAGCAGACGGCAGGTACTTGGTGACAAAGGGAACGAAATAATTCATATAAATAGACTACCAATTCCAACTAGTTGTATAGTCACAATAGCTGACCTTAGACCCATTCAACAATTATGTAACGCTATTTTTGCCATTTTTGACACCCACCCACCCCTGTAAAACATCTCAACCACTTGGCCATACTAGGAATCTTTACCATGAGCGACAAGCATCCTGAACACTCTGTCACACCAAGACCTCCACCATGAGCAGCAAGCTTCCTAACTACTCAGTCATATCTGGTTTCTACCACCACTCGGACACCCCCCTACACTCGGCCACATAGGGACTTACACTACTTTGCCACACCGGACCCTCATTTCACTCGTCCACACCGAGCCACCATCAAGAGCAGCAAGCGTCCTAACCAGAAAATACCACAACGTTTCAATGCAATTCATAACGACACAGGCGGTCACGTTTAAACGAAATAATTCATATAAATAGACCGTAGACCCCTTCAACAATTACGTAACGCTATTTTTGCCATTTTTGACACTCACCCACCCCTGTAAAACATCTCGACCACTTGGCCATACTAGGGATCTTTACCATGAGCGACAAGCATCCTAAACACTCTGTTACACCAAGACCTCCACCATGAGCAGCAAGCGTCCTAACCACTCAGTCATATCGGGTTTCTACCACTACTCGGACCCCCCCCACTCGGCCACATAGGGACTTACACTACTTTGCCATACCGGACCCTCATTTCACTCGTCCACACCGTGCCCCCATCATGAGGGACAAGCGTTATAACCAGAACATATCACAACGTTTCAATGCAATTCATAACGACACAGGCGGTGGGTGGTAGGTGTCTTAGCTTTACTAAAGTTGAAAGGTATAGGTTTTTCTAGAAATCTCGTTGAACTGGTACTAGTAGTTGAGTTGGTCGAATTTATTGTTGATTTTGCACCGGTAGAAATACATACATCAGTAATAGGCCTATTGTTATTATTATCAGCACTAGTTGATACACATTTAGCAGCGGTATAGATATATGATGTGTTGGTAGACTTATCTTGAATTGCTGAACTGCAGGTAGTTGTTGATTTGTCATAAACTGTTTTTACTATATTTGATGTACTTCTTGATTTGTCATTAAATGTTTTACTGCATTTGATGTAGGCGTACATGTAGATGAATTTCCATTAAGTTTATTTTGTGCCGATATTAGAGCATTGACTTTATGAGAAAGCTCTGTAATTCGGTTGATAATTTCAGAAAGTTCGTTCGAATAGTTCAGTTCAGGTATATTGTTTGATATAACACTTACAGTAGTAACAGGACCCGGAATTAGTGGCTGAGTATCTTCTAGTAAATTGTTGTTTCCCTTTCCCTTTAATGGCGTGCTCGTAACGGGTTGTTGACATAAATTTACAAGAGACAGCACGGAAGGTAGGCTATCACTTAGAGCACTATTGTTAGTATTGATACTTTTAAGGTTCGGTTCAATTTGAAATATATTGGTGTCCACCCACGCAGAACTGTCCTTTCCTTGAATATGAGGCTTATTGTATTTATTGTAGAAGGTAATTGTCGCTTTTTTCAAATTCTTGGAAAGAGTTGACGTCGGAGATGATTTATACATAATTCCTTTCCCACAGTTTTCATTGTTTTTCCACAGCACATGAGAATTTGCAAATGATGACAGTAAGTTAGTATATGAATCAAATATCCTGTGAACTAAACGGTCATGATATTCTAACTTTCTCAGAAACATGGTTCGATGCTACAACCTCCCCCTCAGATGTTAGTATTAGTGGCTATCACCCCGCTGTGTTAGTGAACAAGGAAGGCTGTAGAGGTGGTGGTGTGGCAGTATATGTTAAAGAAAGTTTGTTCTCTAAAGCACGCCAAGACCTCACAATTAATAAACTTGAAGCTGGGTGGATCGAATTCATACTTAATAGTAATAAGTTTCTTGTGGGCACATTCTATCGCCCTCCTGCAGCAAACACAGAGTATTGGAATCTAATTGAAGAGAGTTTTATCTCTGTGTCTGACCTTACAGATTATAACATCGTAATACTAGGTGATTTTAATCAAGATTTCCTTCCATCATCAAGGGTAAGTAAGTTACACAGAATATGTGACATGCGCCTTGCAGGTAGCAGTCATTGTTTGGAGCTCTCGGGAAGTAGTTATTATTTTTTTATCTTGTAAACAGTTTCCAGATGTATGATTTTGTTATCAGAATATTCGTTACATCACAGAGAATCCGTGGATTATCTTACTTTAGTGATGATGTGGTTTATTTTGTGTACATTTATGATGATAAATGTGGAAAATAGTACAATTTATTGTAACACAGAGGTAGAAAGAGTTAACTCATCAGATAATCACCGATCCATGACACAGTATGGTCGCCAACAATTGATTGATTTTCATTGTGCTCCCCAAAAGATTAATCAACATCTATTGTATCATCTACGTAAGTTAGGGATTAGCAACACGAAGCCAACAAGAAGGGGTAAACGTAATCACTGATGTGTTCTCAAGAAAGTCTGAAACAAATAACACCCTTGTTAGCAACTGTTCATCAACTAATCTTAAAGATTTGATATGTGTTCATCCGAAACGCTTAAATCAAAACATAAAAATAGAATTATGGAACGCTCGTTCGGTCAGAAACAAAACTCTTGAAATTGTAGATCATATACTAGATATTAGTCTTGATATTATTGTCCTAACTGAAACATGGTTTCGTGAAACAGGCGATGAATCAAAAATTGCAGAGCTTGTCCCTCCAGGGTACACTTTTAGACATAAACCTCGTGTTATAAGCGCGGATGGTGGGCTCGCAGTCATTTTTAAAGACTATCTCAAAGTCAAACTCATTAAATCATCTTTGCAATAATAATAATATATTTATTTCGTACTAAATTGAGTACACAATACACAAATAATTACAAAACTATGAGAAAAGTAATAAATATACAAAGAATATACATTCTCATAGTTAAATGTCTAATATGTGGACAAGTGATGAATAATTTCATTTAAATTGTTTTTATCCGTTTTACAAAACGTTTGATCCCTTAATAAAATCATATCATTTATTGCACTTACAGTTTGCATAGTAACATCATCAACATTATCGATTGATGTTAGTTTCTGTAGTATAGTATGGACACACAATTTACCTATGTCGTACTTATTGATATTATATATATATGAAATTAAATTCAAGTTATTACATGCAGACGACAAACTACCATTTATAGCTAACTGACCACATATAAAAGTAACATGATTCTTGCTAAAAAGTACTGTGTGAATAAATTTAAGAAAACGTTTCAATAACTGAACTTTTATAGGATAATCCGAACATATCAGATTTAATAAGTTACTGTGGGCATGTTGAGGTAAATTCCATAATCGTCGAATGCACTTTCTCCATGAACAATACAGCTTACCAATTGACTTATGCGAATGGTCTAACAATTGGGATCCATACAGAGGCATGCAATAAGTTTTGAACAATTTATATTTAAGAGAAGAGTAGGCATATCGAAATTCACTTAAAGTTATATTGACCCGTATAAAGTTATATACATCAATTGAACTGATGGAATTAGTAGTGACCTTTGCCAGCCATGCCTTACGTATATTGGGTGTTTATAGACCCCCTCCATCGGTTAAAAATCGTATTCCAGATTCTCAGTTCCACAAAGATTTTTCTAGGTTATGTGATAATCTGAGTCTTAAAAACACGCCCATTTTGTTACTTAGGGATTTTAATATCCATTTCGATGATCCAACTAAACCTTGTTCGTCAAAGGTTTTGAAGTCACTGAATGCTCATAGTTTGGTACAGCACATCAAGCACCCGACGCAACGTCACGGACACACCATCGACTGGGTTATAACTAGGGATGATACTGACATTGTTCGTGATTTGACTGTACTTGACAACCAGATGTCCGATCATTATTGGATACATTTTGATCTTATTTTGAAATTAGATACCAACCCTGCAATGTAACAAAATGTCGTAATATAAGGTCTATTTCTCGACCAGAATTCGTAAATGACATAATGTCATCGACATTGTACACCAACCCACCTTCTGGTGTCAATGAACTTCTTGAACTCTTCAACACTACCCTTTGTGACATTACCAACAAACATGCACCTATTGTGGAAAGGAAAGGGCACAGAAAAACAACATCTCCCTGGTATTCTGATGAAGTGAAATCGGCAAAAATAGAACGACGCCAAGCGGAACGTCGTTGGCGTTCATCAAAATTAGAAATTCATAGGCAAATTGACAATGTTACGCGAAATAAATTCAATTCCCTCTTAAAGCAGATGAAATCAAAATATTTTAACGAACTTATACATTTACAATCAGCTAATCCGAAAGCCTTATTTTCAACCATGTCATTTTTAATGGGTAAATCTCCTGAGGCCATTCTACCGAATCTTAACACCGGAAACGATGTGTTAGCTGAAAGTTTTAACGATTTCTTTGTGGACAAAATTTCCCTCTTACGGAATTCGTTTGTACAACCTGCATCTAATCTGAACCCACCGGGTTCTGATAATATTCCCAAATTCAGTTGTTTTACACCATTTTTCAAAAAATGAAATTCTAAAGATTATCAAGAATTATAAACCGACATGGTGTCAGTTGGATCCAGTGCCAACTAAGCTACTACTAGATTATATCCAATATTTGGTACCCATCATAACAAAAATAATTAACAAAAGTCTTGACGAAGGTGTTGTTCCTTGTTCACTCAAAACTGCAGTTGTAAAGCCACTCCTGAAGAAGGCAACCCTGGATCCTGATCATTTTAGCAACTACAGACCTGTGTCTAATTTGCCCTTTCTCTCAAAAGTTCTCGAAAAGGCAGTGAAA
The DNA here is from genome assembly GCA_948474765.1 of Patella depressa. NCBI lineage: Eukaryota > Metazoa > Mollusca > Gastropoda > Patellidae > Patella > Patella depressa. Next base: position 71,883,041 of record OX419720.1, on the reverse strand, counting down.
ATAAGAATCAACGATCACTTAAATCAATATAATTTATTGGATACATTTCAGTCAGCATATAGATCAGCCAAAAGCACAGAGACTGCTTTGAACCGTGTCGTCAACGACTTGCGAGTTGGGGTAGATACCGGAAACTCTATGAGTTCTCCTTGACTTATCAGCAGCATTTGATACCATTGACCACTCACGATTGATAGATCGTCTTCATTCAGATTTTGGTTTTGATTGCTCAGTTCTCCAGTGGTTCAGATCCTACCTTTCAGATCGCCAACAGTATATCAATATTGGCGACTCTAACCCGGTGCGCAAATCATAAAATTGCGGAGTCCCACAAGGATCAGTGCTTGGACCGATTTTATTCACTCTCTACACAAAGCCACGAGGGAGCATCATCACTACATCAGGTATACTATATCATCTATATGTCGATGACACTCAGTTGTCAGATAAATTCTCTATCGAGAATCTGCATGATAGACTTAATAAGGTGGAGCAATGCGTTGATTCCTTGAAAACATGGATGAACAAAATGTTATAATTAAATGATATCAAAACCGAATCAATGATCATTGATCCTTTAAAACGTCGAGAGAAAGTAGAGCGTGATGGTCTAAACTTTGATCAATTTAATATACCATTTGCACCATGTGTTAAGAATCTTGGGGTTTATTTGGATGCTTCCCTAAACATGGACAGACAGGTCTCAGAAATAGTGAGAAAGTGTTATTTCCACTTGCGAAATATTGGCAATATCCGTCACCTGCTGACACAGTCCGCCACCGCAACTGTAACCAGATCATTAGTTATCTCCAGGCTATATTACTGCAACAGCCTCTTGGCTGGTATCTCTGCTGAAAACATTCGTCGCCTCTAAAAGCTTCAGAATACAGCTGCAAGAATCGTCACCATCTCCAAATATGATTGTCATGTTGCTTTGCTTTTAAAATCTCTTCACTGGCTCCCTGTTAGACACAGAATAAACTTTAAAGTTCTAACCCTAACTTATCAGTGTATACACGATACAGTACCAGGCTACTTGTGTAATTTAGTTCATAAATACTCTCCATCTAGATCACTCCGTTCTAGCTCTCAATGTTTATTAACTGTTCCAAAGTGTAACCTGAAAACTTTTGGTTGTAGATCATTTGCCTATAATGCAGCACATACATGGAACTCCTGCCACTACATCTACGGACTGCTCCATCTTTAAGCATCTTCGAAAAAAATCTCAAAACTTACTTGTTTCAGTGTTCATATTTATAATTGTTTTCTGTAAACTTCGTTATCGCTTTGAGCAAACAATACTGTTTGGAGTCTAGCGCTTTATAAGAACCCTTATTATTATTATTATAATAAATAGCTTAAATTTAGTTCAATTAGTCAAGGATCCCACTCGCATTCAGCCAAATTCTTCATCATTAATTGACCTGGCTGTTGTTAGTTGCCCTGGTGACATAAGAGAAGTTCAGGTTTTGGAATCTGGTATCAGTGACCACTGTCCTATAGTTCTCCAGTACATGCCAGTAAACCGAATTCAAACTGTTTTCTGAGAAAGGTTTGGAGATATGAAGAAATAATTACTGACGCCTTCAACAATTTCATTGTCTCCTACGATTGGAATTCTTTATTCGAGACAGAATCGTGTCCCCATCAGCTTACTGAAAATGTAACTGAAGTCAGGGCTCGAATTAGCGGGCGACGTGGGCGAAATAGTCGCCTAACCCATAGCTGACTTCGCCCTAAAAGGCAATAGGGCGAAGTTGAAGTCGCCCTCACTTCGCCGTACATTTGTGCAAGGGCGAAGTGGTAAGTAGTAACAGCCAGCGATCGATATCAACGGTAAACAAAGCATTTTCAAAACAACACAACACGTGTTCGCATTATGAGCTTCGAAAGGAAAAAGGAAAATTAGACAAGTTGTGAAAACCAAAATATGTATTAATATTTTGTTTTTCAACTTTCTCTGTGTTGGCTGTGGCACTGTTTAATAATTTCAATGATAAAATTTTTATTTGATCTCAACAGGAATTACAATTCTTTCAAATAAAGCGAAGGAAACTATTCATAAATCTCCTTTACAACCTCTAGCGTAGTCCAGAAATAACAGCCAATCAAAAGCCATTTATGGGCAATATGGCGGCGGATACGATATTTTTCATGTATTTCTGTCTAAGTATAGACAAAATATTGAATCGATCCTTTTTCTTTGAAATAATTTAATAATAAAAAGAATAATAAACGTAAAACTTGTGATTGAAAGGTGACGAAAGATGTACATTGTTGTGTCAACATGGTACAGTCAATAAAGAACAACACGTGCGACGAGTGAAAATAATGGCGTCCTGAGTCCATTTCCGTAGACGGATGGAGATAGTAAAACAATTGTTAACAGAATTATAACATGTATTTAGAATGTGTTGATAGGTATAATGTTGGGTTGATAATTAAATCTACGTCAATATTATTAGTTCCTCTAATCTAAATATATAAACGTAAAACAAAGAAGGTACGTGAGTGGGGTGTCAAAACAATAATTTTATACATCATTGTCGTATATATATACACGACATAAAGTATGTCGATTATCCTATTGTTAAAGGTGCTAAAACAATCACACAATAGACCCAGGGCTAGTAATTAAATGTATTTAGGCAAGAAAGGGTATAAATATTGATGTATTTGAAAGATGGGTATCATAAATCTTATTTGTATTGCTGAAGTCGAGTCTTAGTAGATTTTATAAGTTTGGAATAATGGAGAAATGGTTATCTAATAAAACCGGTAGTCCTTCTTCAAAGCGAAAATTGGACGAAAATGACGACCCTGTCTTTTCAACCCCATCTAAAAAGAGATTTAGTAAAGATTTGTCTCAAAGTAGTTTTGATTGGTATGTGTTAGATGAAAATGATAAATGGCACTGTAAACTGTGTAGAACTGCTAACAGTGATAATGCATATGCAAAGGGACACGACATTCCAGCTAAAACCACCAACCATACCCGTCATTCAAAATGTAAGTAACCTTGTTGTTTAGACTTTTGTTTTTACGGAGAATTCATTAGTTGTTTTGATTTTAAAAATATATATATATATTTATATTCAAGAAAATAATGTCTATTTATGTCTGTTTATATTACAGCACAAGGTCACATAGCTGCTATAAGCACATCCAAGTTGAGGGAACAAATGCCATTGCAACAACTTATAGTAAAGCAATTAGAAAAAGATGAGGAAAATATTATTGGATATTTGAAATGTGCTTACTATTTAGCTAAAAATGAAAAGCCAAAGAGTGAATTTCCACGTATTATTGATTTGCTGGAGTCATTTGATGTGAAACTGTGCCAAGAGGACCGTCCTCAGTATGCATCCAACAAAAGTGTTACCGAATTTCAATCAGCTATAGCCAGTGTTATACTTGAAGACTGCATTAGTAAAGTGAAGAATTCTGTTCACTATTCTATTATGATTGATGAAAGCACGGATAGGGCAAATTCTAAAAGACTTTTAATATATTTGCAATATTTGACTAAAACAGATGTACAAACTAGTTTATTGTCAAATGTTGAAATTACTGAATCTTGTGGTACATCTCAACTTTTGGTTGATAAGATAAGAAAGGAACTTGACTCCCATAAAATTAACATCACAAATTTAGTGGGAATAAGCACAGATGGTGCAAGTGTCATGACTGGCCGAAACAATGGTGTAGTTGTTAAACTGCGTGAACACTCTCCTGGTCTCATTTCAGTGCACTGTAGTGCACACAGGTGTGCATTAGCAGCCTCCCAAGCTGCAAGCACAATTCCGCAGTTACAGGAATATTCCAGGACACTTTCAAGCATTTTTATACGCCCACATTTTCATGTGGACGTATTATGTCGTCGCCCCTGTCCGTCCGGACGTCCGTCCGTCCACAATTTGTTTGTGGACTCTCTACAGGTCACAATTCTTATCCGATTTTGACAAAACTTGAAATATAGGTTTATCCCCAAAAGATCTCGGTTCCTTTCGATATTGGCATGTATCGGATCAAAACTTCATGGATTATGGCCCCTGATTGTACGAAAAATCACGTTTTTAGCTTGTGGACCCTATAGAGGTCACAATTTTGAACCGATTTTGATGAAACTTGACATGCATGTTTGTAACCCAAAGATCTTGGTTCCTTTCGATATTTGCGGCTATCGGAATGTAATTTCCTGAATTATGGCCCCTGATTGTCCGAAAAATTACCCTTTTTAGCTTGTGGTCCCTCTGGAGGTCACAATTATTATTCGATTTAAAAAACCTAAGGAAGGTTGAGTTCGAATTTCGGGAAAATCGGACGAAAATTGCCATACAAAATGGCCGCCGTTAGTACGCGAATACTGTAAAAAAATGGTATATCAAGGTTGTGGACCCTGTGGAGGTCACAATTTTGATTCGATTTTGATGAAACTTGAAATTCATGGTTATAACCCAAAGATCTCGCTTCCTTTCGATATTTGCGCATATCGGATCGCAACTTCCTGAATTATGGCCCCTGATTATACGCAAAATCGCCTTTTTTTTTTAGCTTGGAGGTCACAATTATTATTCGATTTAAAAAAACGTTTGATTATATCACCGTTACACCCTAAGGAAGGTTGAGTTCGAATTTCGGGAAAATCGGACGAAAATTGCCATACAAAATGGCCGCCGTTTGTACGCGAATACTGTTAAAAAATGGTATATCAAGGTTGTGGACCCTGTGGAGGTCACAATTTTGATTCGATTGTGATGAAACTTGAAATTCAAGGTTATAACCCAAAGATCTTGCTTCTTTTCGATATTTGCGCATATCGGATCGTAACTTCCTGAATTATGGCCCCTGATTATACGCAAAATCGCCTTTTTTTTAGCTTGGAGGTCACAATTATTATCCGATTTAAAAAACCGTTTGATTATATTACCGTTACACCGTAAGGAAGGTTGAGTTCGAATTTCGGGAAAATCAGACCAAAATTGCCATACAAAATGGCCACCGTTTGTACGTGAATACTGTTAAAAAATGGTATATCAAGGTTGTGGACCCTGTAAAGGTCACAATTTTAATTCGATTTTGATGAAATTTGAAATGCATGGTTATAACCCAAAGATCTTGGTTCCTTTCGGTATTTGCGCTTATAGGATCGTAACTTCCTGAATTATTCGAATTTCGTGAAAATGGTACCAAAATTGCCGGACGAAATGGTCGCCGTTTGTACGCGAATAGTGTAAATATATGGTATATCATGGTTGTTGACTCTGTACAGGTCACAATTCTTATCCGATTTTGAAGAAAAGTCACATTTCTAGGTTGTGTACCGTCACACCATAATCATTGTCGACTTCGAATTTCATGAATATCAGACTGGAACTGACCAACAAAATGGCTGCTCCCAATACAGTATGAAATACAGGACTTAATGATGTAGGAAAAATCACTTTCCGTATTGTTTGTTCTCTATCCATCTCTCGAAAATGTGGGCGTATCCTGCCTGGCAGTGCCAGCCTATCTTTTCCTTTTTTAGTCAGTCTGCTCTCAGGACAAATAGAATGAAATATATTCAAAAAGTTCTAGAGCAGCCTCAGCTGAAGTATGCCGAATTTCATTCTGTGAGATGGTTAAGCTTAGCAAGTGCTGTATCAGTAGTATACAGGACATACCCTGCACTTGTCATGGCTATGCAAGATGAAGCAGAGATACATCCTGTAGCAAAAGGTATTTTAGGAGAAATAACCCAATACAAATTTGTAGCAATAATACATTTGCTCATGGATATTTTGCCATTTATAACAAGACTTTCGAAAATATTTCAGACTGCAAACATTGATTTCAGCAAGATAAAACCAACAGTGGATAGTGTGTGTGAATCTCTGTTGGATTTGCTGGAATGTCAAGGGACGTTTATGTCAAAACTTGATGATTTTATGATTGAAGAGGATAACAAATTCACATACAAGCGCCCATCCAAGGAGAGCGATATAACTGAAGTAAAAAAAAATATTAATGAGAACTTGGAGGGATTTGATGGTTTTTCAAACGAAGCTATCAATAGTAATGTTTTGGAGGTCAAAATTTATCATTTTCACAAACAGAAAGATCTTGTTCATAAAATTTCAAAAACATTTATTGATAACATTGTTCAAAATTTAAGAAACAGATTTAATGACAGTGAACTTATCCAGTGTTTACATATACTGGTTCCAAACAATTTAATTTCAAACAGACACCAATTAGCAAAGTTTGGTGAAGAAGAAATAGAAAAACTAATCGAGAATTATAGTAAAAATTTTGCAATTAACCGAGATGACTGTATGTCAGAATACAGACAATACAAAAGACTTGTTATTGGTAGCTTTGCTCATTGTACCTTTAAATCTTGCATTTTATCAATAATTGACTCCCATTCTTTACTCTTCCCTAATTTAATCCATATTTTGAAAGCAGCACTACTTATTCCAATTACTACTGTTGACTGTGAAAGGGGGTTCTCCACACAAAACAGAATCAAAAATTGTTACAGATCCTGTCTCGGTAATGAAGTCCTTAATGACCTAATGAGAATATCTGAAGATGGTCCTCCTCTTCACAATTTTAATTTTTCATGGGCCTTAATAAAGTGGAAGGCAGAAAAAAATAGAAGAATATTTAAATGTTGATAGGTTTCACCAAAGATATTTTTTGTAAATATAATTATATTATTTGTTATTGGTGTTTATTTAATGTTTGTTTTATTATTGTTAAATGTAATTGATTATCACAGTAAATTTGATACCAACTAGACCTGCATGCAGGAATGACGGGTTTCACTGGTGCCACGTCACTTTTGGTGCCACGTTACCCTTGAACATATGTCACTTCCGATACCAATGAAACCATCGACCAGGTTTCCACATAAGCATTGTAAACATCAAAAATTGACGAAGAATCAACCAAATCCAGCAATATCAATTCATTTTATATATATATATATATATATATATATATGTTACTTGTAAGTGATCCTGGAAAAATTTCATTACTTCCGGTGATAATGAAAATGTTCAATTAGTTTTATGAAATCAGAAATGGCATAAGGCATCATATGGCGAAAATAGTATGTAGATCGAATAAGAATTGCCACTTTTAGAGACAAAAAACCTTGAAAAGTGACTTGTAGAGAATCGTCTATTTCTCGGCAACCGTACATGATAAAAACTATTCTTTGGTATTTATATGATCGTATGGGTTCAATCGATTTGTTGATTGGGATCAAATATCATAATTTGAAATATATTACAAATCAAACTCATTTAAAAAAAATATCTGTTTTGAAGGCTAAAAATACAGTTTTTGCCAAAATGACATTACTTCTGGTGATACTGAAAATGTTAAATTAGTTCTATGAAATCATCAACGACATAAGATATCATATAGTGAAAATTTTATGAAAATCGAATAATAACTGACACTTTTATAGACCAAAAACCTTGAAAAGTGACTTAGGGAAAATTGTCCATTTCTCTGCAACCGTACAAGTTAGAAACCGTTTTGTGGTATCTGTATGATCGTATGGGTTCAATCTATTTGATCAATAGAATCAAATATCATAATTTGAAAAAAATAACAAGTACGACTCATTTGAATAAAATATTATTTTTAAAGGCTAAAATTTAAGTTTTGAGCAAATGACGTCATTTCCGGTGGCGGCGTAAGAGGTAAAATGGTTTGAAATAGTCTACTATGGCATTAGGCATCCAATGGCGAAAGAAAATTGAAAATCGAATAATAATTGATTCTTTTACAGCCAAAATTACGTGAAAAGTGACTCATGCAAAATTGCCTATTTCTCGGCAACTGCTTATATTACAAACTAATTTTCACGCATATTCTCTTCGTATGGATGATAGCTACAAGTTTATAAAAGTTACAAAGAAATATTTTAAAATTTGAAAAGCCTGAATAGCTTGTAAATAGGTCAATTTTACACCATTTTAGCCTCTTAATCGAATTTGCTCGAAAATGAAATCGAAATTAAAAAAACTGCTTCCAACATTTTTTACGCCTTGAAAGGGCACGCTCTTTGAGTCAAATAATTTTTCCAAAAAATAATATTTGTTTTCGATATAAGAAAATAACTGTCAAAATTGTAGTTTTTGGTAAAATTATGCCACTTCCGGTGCCGACAGATAACATTTTCGGTAATAAAAAAAATGGCAATTGAGACAACGAAGCATATGAACTTTGTTTTATACAAATCGAACAATAAAAAATTAATCTGGGACTGAAAAACTGAATTAGCCAATGGCGGCCAAGGAAAATTACTGAGACAATTTTATTTACTATTTTTGCGCTAGTCAGATGACTCTTTAATTCTGTGCACAACACGACTAAAAAATATTCATAAATAAAAAAGTTTTTTGTAAAATTTTAAATTTTCGAAATTTGGCGCCTAATATCTTCGAAGATTTGCCGAAAATCAAAAATCGAAAGTAGCGTAGCTATGTGCCCTGTCTCAGGCTATGCAAACATGTATCGAAAGTTAAAATCCAATGATTATTGTTAAAATTACTGCAATATTTTCAAAAACGATAACTTCGGTGATTTCGGACATTTCGCATTGTCGCAGAACGTTCAAAATAGCTTTATCCTCTAAGTCACACCCACTTTCCCAGTAAAACCGAAGAAATCGTAACGATGCGACAAGTAGTTGCTGAGATATAGTCAAAGTGGAATTGGAATAATAATAAGAATAATAATAAGAACTAGACCTGCATGCAGGAATGACGGGTTTCACTTTTGCCATGTTACCTTTGAACTTGAACTTGTGTCACTTTTGGTGCTACGTTACCCTTGAACATATGTCCTTTCCGGTACCAATGAAACCAATATACAGGTTTCCACATAAGCATTGCACACATCAAATAAAATGGAAACAGAATCAAACAAATCCAGCAATTTTATTTTATACATTTGTTACATGTAATTGATCCTGACAAAATAACAGTACTTCCGGTGATACTGTAAATGTTCCCTTAGTCTTATGAAATCAGAAATGGCATAAGGCATCATATGGTGAAAATTTTATGTAAATCGAATAATAATTTCCACTTTTATAGACCAAAAACCTTGAAAAGTGACGTGTAGAAAATCGTCTATTTCTCGACAACCGTACAAGTTAGAAACCATTTTTTGGTATTTATATGACCGTATGGGTTTAATCTATTTGTTGATTGGAATCAAATATCATAATTGTATAAACATTACAAATCAGACTCATTTGAATAAAATATCGGTTTTGAAGGCTTAAAATACAGTTTTTGCCAAAATGACGCTACTTCCGGTGATAATGAAAACGTTAAATTAGTTTTATAACATCGTCTATGACATTAGGCTTCAAAGGGTGAAAATTTTATGAAAATCAAATAATAATTGACACTTTTATGGGCCAAAAACCTTCAAAAGTGACTTTCAGAAAATCGCCTATATCTCGACAACCGAACAAGTTAGAAACAATTTTATGATATCTATTTGACCGTATGAGTTTTGTTAATATGTGAATTTAAACCAAAAGTTAATTTTATTATTACATGTGGCATAATTCTTGGTTGAAAAAAAGATCGATTTTAAAAGTTAAAAATTGAGTTTTTGACTAAATGACGTCACTTCCGGTGTCAATTTTAAATAGTAATCAACATGATATGACGCACACTTGCTTTTTGAATCAAATGATGTCACTTTTGTGAATATCCATTAATAATTGACTATTTTACAGGCAACATTACGAAAACAGTGACTTATGCAAAACTGCCCATTTCTCGGCAACTGCTTATATTAGAAACTAATTTTAACATACATTCTCTTCGTATGGATTATAGTGACAGGTTTATAAAAGTTAAGTAAAAAAAATTTAAAATCTGAAAAGCCTGAATGGGTTGTAAATAGGTCAATTTTACGCCTTTTTTCACCCCTTAATCCAATTTGCTCGATAACACTTTTGGTAATAAAAGAAATAACAATTGGGACAACGAAGCATATGAACTTTGTTTTATACAAATCGAACAATAAAAAATTAATCTAGGACTGAAAAACTGAATTAGCTAATGGCGGCCAAGGAAAATTACTGAGACAAATTTTTTTAACATTTTTGCGCTAGTCAGATGACTCTTTAATTCTGTGCACAACACGACTAAATAATATTTATAAATAAAAACGTTAAATCGAATAATAATTGCCACTTTTAAAGACAAAAAAACTTGAAAAGTGACTTGTAGAAAATCGGCTATTTCTCGGCAACCGTACAAGTTAGAAACCATTTTGTGGTATCTGTATGATCGTATGGGTTCATTCTATTTGTTGATTGGCATCAAATACCATAATTTGAAAAAGATTTCAAAACAGACTCATTTGAATAAAATATCTGTTTTGGAGGCTAAAAATACAGTTTTTGCCAAAATGACGTTACTTCCGGTGATAATGAAAATCTTAAATTACTTGTATGAAATCCCAAATGGCATTAGGTATAACATGGTGTGACGTTTATGAAAATCGAATAATAATTGACCCTTTTATGGCCCCGAAACCTTCAAAAGTGACCTGTAGAAAACCGTCTATTTCTCGGCAACCGAACAAGTTAGAAACCATTTTATGATATCTATATGACCATATGAGTTTTGTTTATATGTGAATTTAAACCAAAAGTTAAAATTATTAATACATATTAAGTTATTCTTGGTTGAATAAAACATTGATTTAAAAAAGTGTAAAATGCATTTTTTGACCAAATGATGTCACTTCCGGTGTCAATTTTAAATTGTAATCAACTTGATATGACGCTACGTGCTTTTTGAATCAAATGATGTCACTTTTATAAAAATCCAATAATAATTGACTATTTTACAGGCAAAATAACGAAAACAGTGACTTATGCAGAACTGCCCATTTCTTGGCAACTGCTTATATTACAAACGAATTTTAACATACATTTTCTTCGTATGGATTATAGCTACAAGTTTATAAAAGTTACGAAGAAATATTTTAAAATCTGAAAAGCCTGAATAGGTTGTAAATAGGCCAATTTTACACCATTTTTAGCCTCTTAATCGAATTTGCTCGAAAATGAAATCGAAATTAAAAAAACTGCTTCCTACATTTTTTGCGCCTTGAAAGGGCACACTCTTTGAGTCATATAATTTTTCAAAAAAATAATATTTGTTTATGAAGATCGTAAATAACTGTCAAAATTGTAGTTTTTGGTAAAATTATGCCACTTCCGGTGCCGACAGATAACACTTTTGGTAATAAAAAAAACGACAATTGATACAACGAAGCATATGAACTTTGTTTTATACAAATCGAACAATAAAAAATTAATCTAGGACTGAAAAACTGAATTAGCCAATGGCGGCCAAGGTAAATTACTGAGACAAATTTTTTTAACATTTTTGCACTAGTCAGATGACCCTTTAATTCTGTGCACAATACGACTAAAAAATATTCATAAATAAAAAAGTTTTTTGTAAAATTTTAAATTTTCGAAATTTGGCGCCTAATATCTTCGAAGATTTGCCGAAAATCAAAAATCGAAAGTAGCGTAGCTATGTGTCCTGTCTCAGGCTATGCCAAAATGTATCGAAAGTTAAAATCCAATGATTATTGTTAAAATTACTGCAATATTTTTAAAAACGATAACTTCGGTGATTTCGGACATTTCGCATTGTCGCAGAACGTTCAAAATAGCTTTATCCTCTAAGTCACACCCACTTTCCCAGTAAAACCGAAGAAATCGTAACGATGCGACACGTAGTTGCTGAGATCTATTCAAATTGGAATCTGAATAATAATAATAATAATAATAATAATAATAAGAATAATAATTTTAACAAAAACAATAGTGTTTCACACAAGCTACGCAGTGTGAAACCCTAATAATAATTTTAACAAAAACAATAGTGTTTCACACAAGCTACGCAGTGTGAAACCCTAACTAGACCTGCATGCAGGAATGACGGGTTTCACTTTTGCCATGTTACCTTTGAACTTGAACTTGTGTCACTTTTGGTGCTACGTTACCCTTGAACATATGTCCTTTCCGGTACCAATGAAACCAATATACAGGTTTCCACATAAGCATTGCACACATCAAATAAAATGGAAACAGAATCAAACAAATCCAGCAATTTTATTTTATACATTTGTTACATGTAATTGATCCTGACAAAATAACAGTACTTCCGGTGATAATGTAAATGTTCCCTTAGTCTTATGAAATCAGAAATGGCATAAGGCATCATATGGTGAAAATTTTATGTAAATCGAATAATAATTTCCACTTTTATAGACCAAAAACCTTGAAAAGTGACGTGTAGAAAATCGTCTATTTCTCGGCAACCGTACAAGTTAGAAACCATTTTTTGGTATTTATATGACCGTATGGGTTTAATCTATTTGTTGATTGGAATCAAATATCATAATTGTATAAACATTACAAATCAGACTCATTTGAATAAAATATCGGTTTTGAAGGCTTAAAATACAGTTTTTGCCAAAATGACGCTACTTCCGGTGATAATGAAAACGTTAAATTAGTTTTATAACATCGTCTATGACATTAGGCTTCAAAGGGTGAAAATTTTATGAAAATCAAATAATAATTGACACTTTTATGGGCCAAAAACCTTCAAAAGTGACTTTCAGAAAATCGCCTATATCTCGACAACCGAACAAGTTAGAAACAATTTTATGATATCTATTTGACCGTATGAGTTTTGTTAATATGTGAATTTAAACCAAAAGTTAATTTTATTATTACATGTGACATAATTCTTGGTTGAAAAAAAGATCGATTTTAAAAGTTAAAAATTGAGTTTTTGACTAAATGACGTCACTTCCGGTGTCAATTTTAAATAGTAATCAACATGATATGACGCACACTTGCTTTTTGAATCAAATGATGTCACTTTTGTGAATATCCATTAATAATTGACTATTTTACAGGCAACATTACGAAAACAGTGACTTATGCAAAACTGCCCATTTCTCGGCAACTGCTTATATTAGAAACTAATTTTAACATACATTCTCTTCGTATGGATTATAGTGACAGGTTTATAAAAGTTAAGTAAAAAAATTTTAAAATCTGAAAAGCCTGAATGGGTTGTAAATAGGTCAATTTTACGCCTTTTTTCATCCCTTAATCCAATTTGCTAGATAACACTTTTGGTAATAAAAAAAATAACAATTGGGACAACGAAGCATATGAACTTTGTTTTATACAAATCGAACAATAAAAAATTAATCTAGGACTGAAAAACTGAATTAGCTAATGGCGGCCAAGGAAAATTACTGAGACAAATTTTTTTAACATTTTTGCGCTAGTCAGATGACTCTTTAATTCTGTGCACAACACGACTAAATAATATTTATAAATAAAAACGTTAAATCGAATAATAATTGCCACTTTTAAAGACCAAAAAACTTGAAAAGTGACTTGTAGAAAATCGGCTATTTCTCGGCAACCGTACAAGTTAGAAACCATTTTGTGGTATCTGTATGATCGTATGGGTTCATTCTATTTGTTGATTGGCATCAAATACCATAATTTGAAAAAGATTTCAAAACAGACTCATTTGAATAAAATATCTGTTTTGGAGGCTAAAAATACAGTTTTTGCCAAAATGACGTTACTTCCGGTGATAATGAAAATCTTAAATTACTTGTATGAAATCCCAAATGGCATTAGGTATAACATGGTGTGACGTTTATGAAAATCGAATAATAATTGACCCTTTTATGGCCCCGAAACCTTCAAAAGTGACCTGTAGAAAACCGTCTATTTCTCGGCAACCGAACAAGTTAGAAACCATTTTATGATATCTATATGACCATATGAGTTTTGTTTATATGTGAATTTAAACCAAAAGTTAAAATTATTAATACATATTAAGTTATTCTTGGTTGAATAAAACATTGATTTAAAAAAGTGTAAAATGCATTTTTTGACCAAATGATGTCACTTCCGGTGTCAATTTTAAATTGTAATCAACTTGATATGACGCTACGTGCTTTTTGAATCAAATGATGTCACTTTTATAAAAATCCAATAATAATTGACTATTTTACAGGCAAAATAACGAAAACAGTGACTTATGCAGAACTGCCCATTTCTTGGCAACTGCTTATATTACAAACGAATTTTAACATACATTTTCTTCGTATGGATTATAGCTACAAGTTTATAAAAGTTACGAAGAAATATTTTAAAATCTGAAAAGCCTGAATAGGTTGTAAATAGGCCAATTTTACACCATTTTTAGCCTCTTAATCGAATTTGCTCGAAAATGAAATCGAAATTAAAAAAACTGCTTCCTACATTTTTTGCGCCTTGAAAGGGCACACTCTTTGAGTCATATAATTTTTCAAAAAAATAATATTTGTTTATGAAGATCGTAAATAACTGTCAAAATTGTAGTTTTTGGTAAAATTATGCCACTTCCGGTGCCGACAGATAACACTTTCGGTAATAAAAAAAACGACAATTGATACAACGAAGCATATGAACTTTGTTTTATACAAATCGAACAATAAAAAATTAATCTAGGACTGAAAAACTGAATTAGCCAATGGCGGCCAAGGTAAATTACTGAGACAAAATTTTTTAACATTTTTGCACTAGTCAGATGACCCTTTAATTCTGTGCACAATACGACTAAAGAATATTCATAAATAAAAAAGTTTTTTGTAAAATTTTAAATTTTCGAAATTTGGCGCCTAATATCTTCGAAGATTTGCCGAAAATCAAAAATCGAAAGTAGCGTAGCTATGTGCCCTGTCTCAGGCTATGCCAAAATGTATCGAAAGTTAAAATCCAATGATTATTGTTAAAATTACTGCAATATTTTTAAAAACGATAACTTCGGTGATTTCGGACATTTCGCATTGTCGCAGAACGTTCAAAATAGCTTTATCCTCTAAGTCACACCCACTTTCCCAGTAAAACCGAAGAAATCGTAACGATGCGACACGTAGTTGCTGAGATCTATTCAAATTGGAATCTGAATAATAATAATAATAATAATAATAATAACTAGACCTGCATGCAGGAATGACGGGTTTCACTGTTGCCAAGTTACTCTTAAGCATGTCACTTCCGGTGCCAAGTTACCCTTGAACATATGTCACTTCCGGTACCAGCGAAACCACTAAACAGGTTTCCAAATTAACATTGCACACAAATAAAATGGACGCAGAATCAACAAAATCCAGCAATATCAATTCATTTTATACATTTGTTACTTGTAAATGATCTTGACAAAATTAAATTACTCCCGGTGTTAATGCAAATGTTCAATTAGTTTTATGAAATCAGAAATGGCATACGATATCATGTAGTGAAAATTTTATGTAAATCGAATAATAATTGCCACTTTTAAAGACCAAAAAACTTGAAAAGTGACTTGTAGAAAATCGGCTATTTCTCGGCAACCGTACAAGTTAGAAACGATTTTGTGGTATCTGTATGATCGTATGGGTTCATTCTATTTGTTGATTGGCATCAAATACCATAATTTGAAAAAGATTTCAAAACAGGCTCATTTGAATAAAATATCTGTTTTGGAGGCTAAAAATACAGTTTTTGCCAAAATGACGTTACTTCCGGTGATAATGAAAATCTTAAATTACTTGTACGAAATCCCAAATGGCATTAGGTATAACATGGTGTGACGTTTATGAAAATCGAATAATAATTGACACTTTTATGGCCCCGAAACCTTCAAAAGTGACCTGTAGAAAACCGTCTATTTCTCGGCAACCGAACAAGTTAGAAACCATTTTAAGATATCTATATGACCATATGAGTTTTGTTTATATGTGAATTTAAACCAAAAGTTAAAATTATAAATACATATTAAGTTATTCTTGGTTGAATAAAACATTGATTTAAAAAAGTTTAAAATGCATTTTTTGACCAAATGATGTCACTTCCGGTGTCAATTTTAAATTGTAATCAACTTGATATGACGCTACGTGCTTTTTGAATCAAATGATGTCACTTTTATAAAAATCCAATCATAATTGACTATTTTACAGGCAAAATAACGAAAACAGTGACTTGTACAGAACTGCCCATTTCTTGGTAACTGCTTATATTACAAACGAATTTTAACATACATTTTCTTCGTATGGATTATAGCTACAAGTTTATAAAAGTTACGAAGAAATATTTTAAAATCTGAAAAGCCTGAATAGGTTGTAAATAGGCCAATTTTACACCATTTTTAGCCTCTTAATCGAATTTGCTCGAAAATGAAATCGAAATTAAAAAAACTGCTTCCTACATTTTTTGCGCCTTGAAAGGGCACACTCTTTGAGTCAAATAATTTTTCCAAAAAATAATATTTGTTTTCGAAGAAGGAAAATAACTGTCAAAATTGTAGTTTTTGGTAAAATTATGCCACTTCCGGTGCCGACAGATAACACTTTCGGTAATAAAAAAAATGACAATTGATACAACGAAGCATATGAACTTTGTTTTATACAAATCGAACGATAAAAAATTAATCTAGGGCTGAAAGACTGAATTAGCCAATGGCGGCCAAGGTAAATTACTGAGACAAAATTTTTTAACATTTTTGCACTAGTCAGATGACTCTTTGATTCTGTGCATAATACGACTAAAAAATATTCATAAATAAAAAAGTTTTTTGTAAAATTTTAAATTTTCGAAATTTGGCGCCTAATATCTTCGAAGATTTGCCGAAAATCAAAAATCGAAAGTAGCGTAGCTATGTGCCCTGTCTCAGGCTATGCCAAAATGTATCGAAAGTTAAAATCCCATGATTATTGTTAAAATTACTGCAATATTTTCAAAAACGATAACTTCGGTGATTTCGGACTTTTCGCATTGTCGCAGAACGTTCAAAATAGCTTTATCCTCTAAGTCACACCCACTTTCCCAGTAAAACCGAAGAAATCGTAACGATGCGACACGTAGTTGCTGAGATCTATTCAAATTGGAATCTGAATAATAATAATAACTAGACCTGCATGCAGGAATGACGGGTTTCACTGGTGCCACGTTACCTTTGAACTTGTGTCACTTTCGGTGCCACGTTACCCTTGAACATATGTCACTTCCGGTACCAAAGAAACCAATAAACTGGTCTCCACATAAGCATTGCACACATCAAATAAAATGGACACAGAATCAACCGAACCCAGCAATATCAATTCATTTTATACATTTGTTGCATGTAAGTATACAGTACTTCCGGTGATAATGAAAATGTTCAATTACTTTTATGAAATCAGAAATGGCAAAAGGCATCACATGGTGAAAATTTTATGCAAATCGAATAATATATGCCACTTTTATAGACCCAAAACCATGAAAAGTGACGTGTAGAAAATCGGCTATTTCTCGGCAACCGTACAAGTTAGAAACGATTTTGTGGCATCTGTATGATCGTACTGGTCCATTCTATTTGTTGATTGGCATCAAATATCATAATTTTAAAAAACATTACAAATCAGACTCATTTGAATAAAATTTCTTTTTTGAAGGCTAAAAAAACAGTTTTTGCCAAAACGACATTACTTCCGGTGACATTAAAAAAGTTAAATTAGTTTTATAACATCCTCTATGACATTGGGCTTCAAAGGGTGAAAATCTTATGAAAATCGAATAATAATTGACATTTTTATGGGCCAAAAACCTACAAAAGTGACCTTTCGAAAACCGCCTATATCTCGGCAATCGAACAAGTTAGAAACAATTTTATGATATCTATATGACCGTATAAGTTTTGTTAGTATGTTAATTTAAACCAAAAGTTAATATTCTTATTACATATTAAATAATTCTTGGTTGAAAAAAAATATCGATTTAAAAGTTAAAAATGCAGTTTTTGACCAAATGGTGTCACTTCCGGTGTCAATTTTAAATTATAATCAACTTGATATGACGCATACTTGCTTTTTGAATCAAATGATGTCACTTTTGTGAATATCTATTAATAATTGACTATTTTACAAGCAAAATTACGAAAACAGTGACTTATGCAAAACTGCCCTTTTCTCGGCAACTGCTTATATTACAAACTAATTTTCACATACATTCTCTTCGTATGGATTATAGCTACAAGTTTATAAAAGTTATGTAAAAATATTTTAAAATCTGAAAAGCCTGAATGGGTTGTAAATAGGTCAATTTTACGCCTTTTTTCACCTCTTAATCCAATTTGCTAGAAAATGAAATAGAAATTAAAAAAACTGCTTCCGCCATTTTTTGCGCCTTGAAAGGACACACTCTTTGAGTCATATAATTTTTAAAAAAAATAATATTTGTTTTTGAAGATCGTAAATAACTGTCAAAATTGTAGTTTTTGGTAAAATTATGCCACTTCCGGTGCCAACAGATAACACTATCGGTAACAAAAAAAATGACAATTGCGACAACGAAGCATATGAACTTTGTTTTATACAAATCGAACAATAACAAAATAATCTAGGACTGAAAAACTGAATTAGCCAATGGTGGCCAAGGAAAATTACTGAGACAAAAATTTTTAACATTTTTGCGCAAATCAGATGACTGTTTAATTATGTGTACAACACGACTAAAAAATATTCATAAATAAAAAAGTTTTTTGTAAAATTTTAAATTTTCCAAATTTGGCGCCTAATATCTTCGAAGATTTACCGAAAATCAAAAATCGAAAGTAGCGTAGTTATGTGCCATGTCTCCGGCTATGCCAAAATGTATCGAAAATTAAAATCCCATGATTATTGTTAAAATTACTGCAATATTTTAAAAAACGATAACTTCGGTGATTTCGGACATTTCGCATTGTCGCAGAACGTTCAAAATAGCTTTATCCTCTAAGTCACACCCACTTTCCCAGTAAAACCGAAGAAATCGTAACGATGCGACACGTAGTTGCTGAGATCTATTCAAATTGGAATCTGAATAATAATAATAATAATAATAATAATAATAAGAATAATAATTTTAACAAAAACAATAGTGTTTCACACAAGCTACGCAGTGTGAAACCCTAACTAGACCTGCATGCAGGAATGACGGGTTTCACTTTTGCCATGTTACCTTTGAACTTGAACTTGTGTCACTTTTGGTGCTACGTTACCCTTGAACATATGTCCTTTCCGGTACCAATGAAACCAATATACAGGTTTCCACATAAGCATTGCACACATCAAATAAAATGGAAACAGAATCAAACAAATCCAGCAATTTTATTTTATACATTTGTTACATGTAATTGATCCTGACAAAATAACAGTACTTCCGGTGATAATGTAAATGTTCCCTTAGTCTTATGAAATCAGAAATGGCATAAGGCATCGTGAAAATTTTATGTAAATCGAATAATAATTTCCACTTTTATAGACCAAAAACCTTGAAAAGTGACGTGTAGAAAATCGTCTATTTCTCGGCAACCGTACAAGTTAGAAACCATTTTTTGGTATTTATATGACCGTATGGGTTTAATCTATTTGTTGATTGGAATCAAATATCATAATTGTATAAACATTACAAATCAGACTCATTTGAATAAAATATCGGTTTTGAAGGCTTAAAATACAGTTTTTGCCAAAATGACGCTACTTCCGGTGATAATGAAAACGTTAAATTAGTTTTATAACATCGTCTATGACATTAGGCTTCAAAGGGTGAAAATTTTATGAAAATCAAATAATAATTGACACTTTTATGGGCCAAAAACCTTCAAAAGTGACTTTCAGAAAATCGCCTATATCTCGACAACCGAACACGTTAGAAACAATTTTATGATATCTATTTGACCGTATGAGTTTTGTTAATATGTGAATTTAAACCAAAAGTTAATTTTATTATTACATGTGACATAATTCTTGGTTGAAAAAAAGATCGATTTTAAAAGTTAAAAATTGAGTTTTTGACTAAATGACGTCACTTCCGGTGTCAAATTCAAATAGTAATCAACATGATATGACGCACACTTGCTTTTTGAATCAAATGATGTCACTTTTGTGAATATCCATTAATAATTGACTATTTTACAGGCAACATTACGAAAACAGTGACTTATGCAAAACTGCCCATTTCTCGGCAACTGCTTATATTAGAAACTAATTTTAACATACATTCTCTTCGTATGGATTATAGTGACAGGTTTATAAAAGTTAAGTAAAAAAATTTTAAAATCTGAAAAGCCTGAATGGGTTGTAAATAGGTCAATTTTACGCCTTTTTTCACCCCTTAATCCAATTTGCTAGATAACACTTTTGGTAATAAAAAAAATAACAATTGGGACAACGAAGCATATGAACTTTGTTTTATACAAATCGAACAATAAAAAATTAATCTAGGACTGAAAAACTGAATTAGCTAATGGCGGCCAAGGAAAATTACTGAGACAAATTTTTTTTAACATTTTTGCGCTAGTCAGATGACTCTTTAATTCTGTGCACAACACGACTAAATAATATTTATAAATAAAAACGTTAAATCGAATAATAATTGCCACTTTTAAAGACCAAAAAACTTGAAAAGTGACTTGTAGAAAATCGACTATTTCTCGGCAACCGTACAAGTTAGAAACCATTTTGTGGTATCTGTATGATCGTATGGGTTCATTCTATTTGTTGATTGGCATCAAATACCATAATTTGAAAAAGATTTCAAAACAGACTCATTTGAATAAAATATCTGTTTTGGAGGCTAAAAATACAGTTTTTGCCAAAATGACGTTACTTCCGGTGATAATGAAAATCTTAAATTACTTGTATGAAATCCCAAATGGCATTAGGTATAACATGGTGTGACGTTTATGAAAATCGAATAATAATTGACCCTTTTATGGCCCCGAAACCTTCAAAAGTGACCTGTAGAAAACCGTCTATTTCTCGGCAACCGAACAAGTTAGAAACCATTTTATGATATCTATATGACCATATGAGTTTTGTTTATATGTGAATTTAAACCAAAAGTTAAAATTATTAATACATATTAAGTTATTCTTGGTTGAATAAAACATTGATTTAAAAAAGTGTAAAATGCATTTTTTGACCAAATGATGTCACTTCCGGTGTCAATTTTAAATTGTAATCAACTTGATATGACGCTACGTGCTTTTTGAATCAAATGATGTCACTTTTATAAAAATCCAATAATAATTGACTATTTTACAGGCAAAATAACGAAAACAGTGACTTATGCAGAACTGCCCATTTCTTGGCAACTGCTTATATTACAAACGAATTTTAACATACATTTTCTTCGTATGGATTATAGCTACAAGTTTATAAAAGTTACGAAGAAATATTTTAAAATCTGAAAAGCCTGAATAGGTTGTAAATAGGCCAATTTTACACCATTTTTAGCCTCTTAATCGAATTTGCTCGAAAATGAAATTGAAATTAAAAAAACTGCTTCCTACATTTTTTGCGCCTTGAAAGGGCACACTCTTTGAGTCATATAATTTTTCAAAAAAATAATATTTGTTTATGAAGATCGTAAATAACTGTCAAAATTGTAGTTTTTGGTAAAATTATGCCACTTCCGGTGCCGACAGATAACACTTTCGGTAATAAAAAAAACGACAATTGATACAACGAAGCATATGAACTTTGTTTTATACAAATCGAACAATAAAAAATTAATCTAGGGCTGAAAAACTGAATTAGCCAATGGCGGCCAAGGTAAATTACTGAGACAAAATTTTTTAACATTTTTGCACTAGTCAGATGACCCTTTAATTCTGTGCACAATACGACTAAAAAATATTCATAAATAAAAACGTTAAATCGAATAATAATTGCCACTTTTAAAGACCAAAAAACTTGAAAAGTGACTTGTAGAAAATCGACTATTTCTCGGCAACCGTACAAGTTAGAAACCATTTTGTGGTATCTGTATGATCGTATGGGTTCATTCTATTTGTTGATTGGCATCAAATACCATAATTTGAAAAAGATTTCAAAACAGACTCATTTGAATAAAATATCTGTTTTGGAGGCTAAAAATACAGTTTTTGCCAAAATGACGTTACTTCCGGTGATAATGAAAATCTTAAATTACTTGTATGAAATCCCAAATGGCATTAGGTATAACATGGTGTGACGTTTATGAAAATCGAATAATAATTGACCCTTTTATGGCCCCGAAACCTTCAAAAGTGACCTGTAGAAAACCGTCTATTTCTCGGCAACCGAACAAGTTAGAAACCATTTTATGATATCTATATGACCATATGAGTTTTGTTTATATGTGAATTTAAACCAAAAGTTAAAATTATTAATACATATTAAGTTATTCTTGGTTGAATAAAACATTGATTTAAAAAAGTGTAAAATGCATTTTTTGACCAAATGATGTCACTTCCGGTGTCAATTTTAAATTGTAATCAACTTGATATGACGCTACGTGCTTTTTGAATCAAATGATGTCACTTTTATAAAAATCCAATAATAATTGACTATTTTACAGGCAAAATAACGAAAACAGTGACTTATGCAGAACTGCCCATTTCTTGGCAACTGCTTATATTACAAACGAATTTTAACATACATTTTCTTCGTATGGATTATAGCTACAAGTTTATAAAAGTTACGAAGAAATATTTTAAAATCTGAAAAGCCTGAATAGGTTGTAAATAGGCCAATTTTACACCATTTTTAGCCTCTTAATCGAATTTGCTCGAAAATGAAATCGAAATTAAAAAAACTGCTTCCTACATTTTTTGCGCCTTGAAAGGGCACACTCTTTGAGTCATATAATTTTTCAAAAAAATAATATTTGTTTATGAAGATCGTAAATAACTGTCAAAATTGTAGTTTTTGGTAAAATTATGCCACTTCCGGTGCCGTCAGATAACACTTTCGGTAATAAAAAAAACGACAATTGATACAACGAAGCATATGAACTTTGTTTTATACAAATCGAACAATAAAAAATTAATCTAGGACTGAAAAACTGAATTAGCCAATGGCGGCCAAGGTAAATTACTGAGACAAATTTTTTTAACATTTTTGCACTAGTCAGATGACCCTTTAATTCTGTGCACAATACGACTAAAAAATATTCATAAATAAAAAAGTTTTTTTGTAAAATTTTAAATTTTCGAAATTTGGCGCCTAATATCTTCGAAGATTTGCCGAAAATCAAAAATCGAAAGTAGCGTAGCTATGTGCCCTGTCTCAGGCTATGCCAAAATGTATCGAAAGTTAAAATCCAATGATTATTGTTAAAATTACTGCAATATTTTTAAAAACGATAACTTCGGTGATTTCGGACATTTCGCATTGTCGCAGAACGTTCAAAATAGCTTTATCCTCTAAGTCACACCCACTTTCCCAGTAAAACCGAAGAAATCGTAACGATGCGACACGTAGTTGCTGAGATCTATTCAAATTGGAATCTGAATAATAATAATAATAATAATAATAATAATAAGAATAATAATTTTAACAAAAACAATAGTGTTTCACACAAGCTACGCAGTGTGAAACCCTAACTAGACCTGCAAGCAGCACTGAACCGGCTTTCAGGAATCATACAGGAAGTTTATTATACCATAGCCGATCCATTGAGCTACCAAACTATACTTTAGTTGTTTTGCTTCAGTGACACCCTCTATCATATGTAAAAGTAATATTTGCTGGCGAAAAGACCGGTCAAAATTGTAAATTATAGCAAAATTACGTCACTTCCGGTACCGAAAGAAATTTTTATAGGTGAAAAATAAGTCGAAAATTCGCAACACACAAAATACAAACTTTGTTTTATACATATCGGGCAATAAATAATTACCCTATAACCCATAAACTGAAATTAAGAAGGTAAAAAACTTAAAAGTGACCCTGGGAAAATTGGCTATTATTCGACAAGGGAACATGCTAGAAGCCTTTTCTTGATATCAATATGATGGTATTGATTCAATCTTACTGCCCATTAGAGTCAGACGTTATCAAGTTAAACGAATAATAAATATAAATCCGTTCAAAAAAATGTTTGTTTTGAAGGCTAAAAATACGTTTTTTTTGCAAAAATTACATTACTTCCGGTGATATTGAAAATGTTAACTTAGTTCATAGAAGTCATAAATGGCATAAGGCATCGAATGGTAAAAAAATTATAAAAATCGAATAATAATGGACACTTTTATAGACCAAAAACCTTGAAAAGTGACTTATAGAAGATCGCCTATTTCTCTGTAACCATACAAGTTAGAAACCATTTTGTGGTATCTGTATGGTCGTATGGCTTCATTCTATTCGTTGATGGGAATCAAATATCATAATTTTAAAAATATTATAAGGCAGACTCATTTGAATAAAATATTTGTTTTTTGGGTTAAAAATACAGTTTTTGCCCAAATGACGTCATTTCCGGTCACAACGAAAATGTAAAATTGGCTTGACCTAGTCCAAATTGGCATTAGGCATCAAATGGGAAAAAAATATTGCAAATCGAATAATAATTCACTCTTTTATAGGCAAAATAACGTGAAAAGTGATGCATGCAAAATTGCATATTTCTCGGCAACTGCTCATATTACAAACTAATTTTCGCATACATTCTCTTCGTCTGGATAGTTGCTACGAGTTTATGAAAATTACAAATAAATATTTCAAAATATGAAGACGCTGAATGAATTGTAAATAACTGAATTTTACACTTTATTTTACATTTTATTCGAAATTGCCCGAAAATGAAATTGAAATTAAAAAATCTGAGCTAAGGATTTTCTGCATCTTTGCAGGGTGCATCCTTTTAGTTATATCAGTTTTGAAAAAAAAAATATTTGCTTTCAAAAAGTGGTACCGAACTGTCAAAATTGTAGTTTTAGTTAATATTACGTCACTTCCGTTGCCGACAGAAAAATTTCACCGTAACAAAGAAAATTACAATTGGGACCACGGAGCATATGAACTTTGTTTTATACAAATCGAACAATAAATAATTTTTCTGGGTACGAAAAACTAAATTAGCCGATGGCGGCTAACGCAAATTACCGAGACAATTTTTTTTCTCATTTCTGCTCAAGTACGATGATATTTTAACCCTGTGTAAAATACCATCAAAAAATATTCATAAATAAAAAAGGTATTCGTAAAAAAATTATTTTTTTTCGAAATATCGGACATTTTTTCGACTACTTCCGGTTTTACGATCATTGTCGCGATAGCTTTACGAAGTTCTTTGGATACTTAACTTTCTGTACCAGAAGTGTCAGAAACATCCATTGAGCAGTTTTTGAAAAAAAGATAAATTAAAGAGCGTTTACAAAAATTTAACGATTTTTCAATTTTTTTCAAAGTTTGATGCCATTTTTAGACCACCTATATTATTTCAATGCTTTTCATTTTGGATTCACTATATAGACAACCGATACGACTTTGAGTAAGAAAAGTTTAAGAAAAATCTGCCGTGTCGTTTTCGAGAAAAGGGCGTCTCAGAATGTTAAAAAATCGGAAAATACTAGATTTTTGGCATACAATAATTTATTTCCTTACCATCAATATCGTATTATTTAGATATCATATGATGGTCCATTAATAGGGCTATCCAACGACACTTTAGTTCTTTTGGTCCGCTATTACCTAAGGGAGAAATCAAGTTTTTCGCAAGTGCGACAATGTTTTTAACCTTTTTTTTTCATTTTTTGAATACTTCCGGTATGGTTATTATTGTCGGTATAGTTTTAATAACCGGTTTGGGCACTAAAATAGCCACAGGGCTCTGTAATGATATATTACATTATCTGATCAGATAAAATTCCCCTGAGAAATCCTAGGTTCAAAAGTGCCAAAAATGCAAAAAATTTAAAATATCGAAAATTAAATTTCAATAACTACATACATATTATACATCGTTAGAATCGATATTAGGTCAGCTATCTGAATATACAATCTTTTTTTGAAAATCTCTGAAAATAAAAAAATAGTAGAGCATTTTCCAAAATTTCACGATTTTTCCACTTTTTTCGATTTTCAGTCCGTTATTTCACCTATTCCAGATATTTCAAAGTCTTATTGGATGGCTTCATGCAAAATACCTCCGAAAGGACTCTCGATAGAAAAAATTTAAAAAAAAGTTGCGGTTAAGTTTTCGAGATACAGGCGTCCAAAAACGCTCCAAATCAGAAAATATTTGATTTTCAGCGTGCCATATTTTGCTGCCTGCTTATCGTATCCGTACGAGTTGGGTATCATACGATAGCACAATTCTAGTGCAGTCCAATGGTACCCTAATTTCTTTAATCCATTGATATCGGGCGGAGAAATCGCGTTTTTTCCCAAAATATCCATTTTTTGCATTTTTTTCAAAATATTGCACATTATTTCGACCACTTCCGGTTTAAGGATTCTTGTCGAAATTGCTTTATACGTTGGTATTGGACTATAACTTCACGTTCCAGAAGTTTCAGAAACGTCAATTCTACCATAAAACGAAACCCGAGCTTACAAAATGGGAAGAAAATTCGAAAAAAATCGAAAAATAAAGGGCGATAACTCGGAATGAAACTTATATTACTGAAATCGGATGGACTTCAGGTATCCAAAAATGTAGGTCAAATTTGAAAATTTTGAAAAATGACAAAAATTGTCTCTTAAACAAAATTTTTCAATTTTCGAACGCTAGAAGTCAGCGACGAAGTTTCGAAATTACAAAATCTTAGATTGCTATTGGCTCGGAAAAGATTCAGGGTTTCCGAAAATGTCATTTGTTTGAAAATGGGTAAATAATTGACGAAACTATGGCCAATTTTCAATTTTTTGACAACGTACAAAGATCTGCCACTTCCGGTATGCGCAGAATTCTCGAAAATACTTTATCAAGTAGCCACCACATGGTTTCCCGAAAGAAAAATTGATTTCAGATCGATATCTGCTTTCGATCATGGAGAACTTGGCCCCCGCGGTAAATAATAATAATAATAATAATTTTAGTAATCTCAATAGGCTTTCAGACGAAAGTCTGAAAGCCTAATAATAAGAATAATAATTTTAACAAAAACAATAGTGTTTCACACAAGCTACGCAGTGTGAAACCCTAATAAGAGTATGATGACATATTGAAATAAATATATGATTGCAGCTAAACGATGTTTGTTTATTTATTTAGCATACTGTATAACGACTTGGTAAGATTGGTTGCTGCAACGCATGAAATATGACCTCTCCTTCAAGTCTCCCTATGTCTCCCTCACTTCTCCCTATTCTGTCTGCAGGGAGAAGTCACTTCTCCCTAAATTTTGTCCCTAGTTTCAGCCCTGACTGAAGTTATCTTATCTGGAATTCATCAATTTGTGCCAAATAAAGTCGTAACAGTGAAACAAAGCGATCCCAAATGGATGAATGGAAATATCCGTAGACTTATTCATTATCGTAACAGGACCCATAAAAAAGCTAAAAGATCAAATTGTCCATACGATTGGCTTGAATTCAGACAAAAACGAAACCACGTGATTAGTGAAATACCAAAATCGAAAAGTCAGTATTACTCAAAGCTTGATAATAAAATAAACGAAAATAAATTCGGTGATTCAAATTGGTGGCCTTTGCTAAAAATATTTCTTTCAAGAAAGGTAACCCATCAACGGAAATTCCTCCATTAAAATCGAATAATACGATATATTTTGAAAGTGCAGAGAAAGCGAACGCTATAAATGATTATTTCATTTCACTGAGTACTGACACTTTTAGCCCACATTCGTTGCCAAATTTATCTCAACGGAAATCGGGAATTTCCAACTTGGTGATCTCGTTAGTTGATGTCGAAGATACACTTCTATCAGTTAAAAGCAAACAATTAAGTGGGCCGGGCAACATTAACAATTTTATTCTGAAATGTATAGCGACTTCTTTGAAAAATCCTCTTTATGATGCATCTATATATCCGGATTACTGGAAAAGGGCCAATATTTTCCCTATCTACAAAAAAGGTGATATTCACGACTGTTCCAACTACAGACCTATCTCGTTGCTAAGCTCTCTTGGTAAGGTCTTTGAATCACTTCTACGGAAACATATCCATAACTTCATTTTAAAAAAAGGAATTATTACATCCTTTCAATCAGGTTTTCAACCTCAAAATTCATCTGCATATCAACTGATTGAGATGTACGACTACATATGTAAGTCTCTTGATAAGGGACTAGAAGTGAAAGCAATCTTTTTCGACATAAGTAAAGCCTTCGACAGAGTTTGGCACCAAGGCCTACTACATAAAATCTCATCAATAGGTATTAGAGGGAAAACTTACAAACTTATTGTTAGTTACTTACAAAATCGCTCTCAGAAAGTCGTCTTAGGAAGCAAATGTTCATTATCAAACATTGTTACCTCTGGAGTTCCCCAAGGCTCTATCTTAGGCTCTCTCCTTTTCCTTGTTTACATAAACGATATCGTGGATGAAATTAGCTCCAAAATACGCATCTTCGCTGATGATACCTCTCTTGTCCTCTTCCTACCCAGCAAAATCTTAATGATGGTATAAAACGAATCTGTAAATGGTCAATCGAATGGAAAGTAGATTTCAACCCTTCGAAAACTAAAAGCCTGACCTTTTCAAGGAAGCTGTCCGCATCAACATTCAATCTTTCATATAATAACTATGATATAACAGACGATTCTAGTCATAAATAACCGAGCTACTTGGGATACACATATCGACTATTTAACAAGCCAAATAAGTACCATGGTAAAATTATATAAATCTTATATACTTCCAATATTTGACTACGCGGATGTTGTCTGGAACAACTGCACAAATGAAAAGTCTGAACAATTAGAAATGAGAAAAACTACATCTGGATGCAATTCGAACAATCACAGGATTGCCAAGAGGCATCTTTCACCAGGTATTACTTAAAGAATCTGGCTTCACTTCTCTTTCGTCGAGGCGTTTTCAACATAAATTAGTAATTTTCTATAAGATAGTGAATAATCAAGTTCCGACTTCCCTCTCAAATCTTGTACCACCTCAAATTTCATCACATCTATCATATCAATTGAGAAACTCCGACAATATTAAACAAATAAATTGTAGAACCTCACACTATCAAAACTCTTTTTCCCGTCAGTTATCAAAGATTGGAATAATCTTGCAAGCGAAATACGAAATTCACGAACACTATCACAATTTAAATCAAAGCTAAGGCAAAATAACCCTGTACAGCCAGCACCCGAAGTCTATTGTATAAGCAATAGACAAAATCAAATTATTCACTGTAAATTAAGAAATCTCAAAAGTGATCTAAAATTTCACAAAACGTTAATGCATATATCAGATGACCCTCTTTGCCATTTGGAAATGCTATAGAGGTATTCCCCTCGTGAGAATGTCCCTTTAAGAAACCCAAACTTATCATCCAAATTGTACATAATATATGTTTTATGCAAATATCTGTGTTAATATTATGGCTGCCAGTTGTAAATCTGTTAAAGATCCGTTTTAGGAAACATTCAATAACTGTTTATGAGAAATATATTTGATCCAAAAACTCAAAACTTTGCATATAGTTTCTTATTGATGTATCTGATACATTAAAACTATAAAGGTTTATAAAGTGTTATAATTAAGCTAAAATAAGGCGAACATTTTTTTTATTATTATCGTTTCATTTATATAGCGCTACATTACATATCAAAATGTTCCCAATCACTTCAAAAAAAGCACACGACCAATATTGGGAAAGGGCCAATCAATATATATATATATATATTCTGTTTTGAACATCGAATAAAATTGTGACCTCTAGAGGAAACATAAGCTAAAAACTCCATTCGTCGTACTATCAAGGGCCATAATCCAAAAGGTTGTAGTCCGATATGCGCGAAAATGAATAGGAATCGAGATTCTGGGGTTATAAACATACTTCTTCAGTTTCATCAAAATGGGACGTGTCCACAGGATAACAAAACGTGATTTTTCGTACAATGAGGGACTAAAAATCATGAAGTTGCGGTCCTATTTACATTCCAATATCTAAAGGAGATCTTTGGAAGCTAAACCTATATTTCAAGTTTCGTCAAAATACCATCATTTCAAAAACATTCGGATGAGTCTCCTTTTTGAACACTACTTGGATGATTTGATGATATAGAGTGTTTGTGTCTCAGCTAATCCGTTACGCGAGAGCTTGTTCCTTTTATTCTGATTTTTAAAATAAATCGAGGCATTTGTCATCTAAGCTTCAACTACAGGGATACTTGCGAACTAAACTTATTTAAACCTTTAAAATGTTTTATGGCCGTCATAATGACTTGATTGGTAAATATAACATGTCTCTCTCGGCTATTATTCTAGATAATATATTTAATTTACGTGTATACTATCTCCCTGATAATGTCTGTCTACTGCATTGTTAACACTGTTCATCACGTGCATTTTGCATACCGATAGTTCATTGGCCAATCACTCTATTTTACTGACATTTCGTCTAATGTCGGAAGAAACTGATCATTAGGACCAATTAAATGATAACAAATTATTCTGATTATCTTGTAATTACGAGTACACTATCTCGGAGTTACATGTTATCGACCTCTAAATTAAATAAAGATACATATGTTTACACTTTATTAGAATCCTATATAGGCCGCATTCTCGGGTCGAAAAACCTGTCACCTTCGCTCCCGCAAAATAGGTCTACAAATCGGACTATCAATAATCGTGCAATCAACATATCAACAAAGTTCTCCAATATATTTTGTTAATTTAATAGTTTAAGCTCGAAATAGGCCAGGGATCGATGACTTATTTCTTTATAGTGCGTAGCGATATTTGCGTATTTGTGAGTCGGATGCTGCGCAGCTATTTCAAATTCTGACCAATCACGGGTCGCGGTCAGAAGTCATGGGGTCAAATGCCAGGTCATAAGATTTGTAAACAAAGCCATGTGCACGACTTACCTTAACAAATAGCTCGCAGTCGAGACTAACAGAGATTCAATGAGTCAAATAGACGCCCTATTTTGTAGGGAAATGGTGTAAGAGAGTCCCAAAAGATATTTTGACCATATTGACACATAATGTGACAGTCAGTCAGGTTTTTACGACACTCAATAAGGATATTAAAGGGAGATTAGAAGGATAACAACAAGGCATCTGTTTCTACACGTGTAATTGTATTAAAACCATTCAATTTACACACAAACAACGATTTTTCACCCAACAAGAAAGAGCATCAGTGTGAAATGAAATAACATTGATACAATAAAAAAAAACATAATAAAATATATTCATCATCTAACTCTATATGAATATCAATTCCATCAGTTTCAACACTGAGTACATTTTTACATGTGAGACATTTACACAAATCAGTACGTGGAACTTTACCCTTTAAACAAACACAGCGTCCACTGTTGCATCCTGTTTTACAGTTACAGTGAACAACATCAAGTAAGGAATTGGGTACAGGGTCTTTAGTCATCCATACAATATCTAATTCATTATTATGTACAGTCCAGCCATTATGTTTGGAGATGAAATCATTGGTCAACTATAATATTCCCCAAAAAATCAGTAAAATTATATAGTATCTATTCCTACAGAAAACTGTAGTGACCAAATTTCCAAACTACAAAATACTACAGTATTCATTCCTATACATAACTGTAGAATTTCCTACAGAAAGTGCAATAAAAAACTATAGAATACTACAATATTTTCCTATAAAAATTCTCCCATAAATCTGTAGGAAAAACTATAGGATTTGCGCTGCAGAAACTAGAATATTTGGGGCCATTATCTCCTATAGGCCCCCAACATTAAGAAAATGGGACACACCCCCACAAAACTCTCTATAGATTTTCTATAGAATTCTTTAGAAAACTACACAGGTATTCTATAGGACTTTTTGCTAAGGGTTGTCAGGCCCTCCGTCCTGCATCACTGACAAGCGGAAACCACGCTGGAAAATCTGGATGAACTTTCTCTGCCATCATAATCATATAAGAAACACAGTAATTGGTCAAGCACTATGCACATTACCATTTTCTTTGTCACTATCCATATGGTGTGTAAGAAAAAAAATTCTTCCAAAAATGAAAAGGAGATAAGAAGATACATGTAGAAAAAAATTATTAAGAGTACCTGTCATGTGGAGATTTCTGAAATAGAAATCTACAATAATTTTTATAGCATATTTGATGATATTTTAATTCAATAGCTACACAATCCTGGTCTCTAATGTGAATCAGAATACTTTCATCTTTCTTTTGCTTTGCTGCTTCAAGCAATGAACCTGCAAAATACACAAGCTAACAATAGATATATAAATTCAAATAGCACTTTACTGCCATTAAAAGCTGTCAAATTCCATTATAATTATAGAAAAATGTAATTGTCTGCAAATGCGAAAGAACCAGATAGTGACTCTCGTCAATATGGGGCGCACTTAGAAATGTATGTGTAATCATCGATAAATAGATTTCTTGAAACAATCCGAATGGGTACTACACACATGTACATGTAGTTGATGAACTTGATGAAATCTGACACCAATTACATGTTACTCCCTCCACAAATACTGGCTCCAGCAGATTGCAGAAGTCAAAAGTTAGGCTTTTCGAGCTGTGACTTTGACTTGAATAATTCTTTTACTACCCACGCTAAATATAAAATAGAATTTAATAGAGGATTTATCTGAAATAAGACACTACCGTGACACATTTATCATTTTATAGTTAGATTAAGGCTATTTTTTCATCAGACAGATCAAAACAGCAAAAGTGTTATTACAATAAATAAAATCATACATAATGTCTAACCTGCTGCTTTTGTCTCGCACTTGGCTAAATTGTCCCTCTTTTGTGTGCCCTTAACTTTAGAATACTTTGATTTTTTCTTGCAACTGATGCAAATATCTGGTAAGACTGACTTCCTCAGCTCTGATGATAAAGTAGTAGGTAGTACTGTGCCATGATGTGACCTTAATTTCTTTGATGATATTAATGGTGGGGTTGGTGGTGAATGAGAAACACCCATACTCTTAGTTTTTAAAGATGGTGAAGATGAAGTACGACTAGTTAGTAGTACTACTACTAGGCCTACAAGTACATGTATAGTAGTAGTTGTAGTTGTAGTTGGGCAGACAGTAGAGGCTGCCTTCTTACTCTCTATTTGGGCTTTTTTTGACATCTTTTCACTGCTTTTATCAGCCTTGTTTTGTCCGTAAAACGTCGGTAACATGTTGGGTGAAATAACCACAATCGACTGTATCTTCAATATCTTTCGTGATCAACCCATTCGTATAAAAAAATGCTGCGATGGATTGTTCATTTCCATCCAACTCTAACCATTCTCTAGTCACCTCACGGCATTTGTCCCACCTTGTTTTTGTGAACGGTTCAGCGCCATCCTTCTTAACACCCCCAAGGTGAACAATACAGGACAATTTTGTCGTCATTTCATGTAGTATCAATAGGCCGTATACATATATTCTATCGCTGCAAGGGGGTCGCCATTTCGTGTTTATCAATAACCGAGTTACGCGAATGAAGACAATGACACGATTGGTCGATTATGGTAAAAAAAAAACAGGTAACGCGGCGAACAACTTTGAACTCTGTCCAGTAACCTTGCGCACTATGAATTTTACTATCAAAAAATAGTCCTGATTTCAAAGACGAATACCATCAAAGAACTATTAAATATTTTGTGGAACATATCAGAAAACGCTAATTACTATATTAACTATACACCGATAAAATATCTTCTAGACCACATTAAGGGGAACGAAAATGTTTTTGCAGCAAGAATTTGTGCCCATAGAATGCGGCCTAATATTATTTTACCAAATCGGTACAATTGTTCTGGTAAATAATGACGTCACAAGTCGTGTGATGTTATACATGTAGTAAGTCAAAAATGTGATAATGTGCCTTCTTCTATGATGGTAATAATATCATAAGTAATTGATATAACGCCGTCAATTCACTCTGTGACCTGCTATACACAAGACAGCTTTAAAAAAATAATAAAATTACAACAATCATAAAGCATTAGTCCATAAAAAGACATTATTGTTAAAATCATAAAAAAAACAAGTGGTAATGTGTCTTGTCCTTAAATACGCATGTATATAAGGAAAGTTGTGATAACTCATTTCCAGGCACCATAAACACTATGACGTCGTGCAGCTCAAATACAGCTGAAATACTTGTACATATACGAGTTTAAGTAGTACCAGGAGTACCAGTACCCCATCCCATTAATAGGGCTTGTTTAAATTGCATATGTGGCGTGATTTATATTTTTTCAGGACATTTGAAAAGTGTCCAATAATGTATAACAATAAAGGTCTACACAAGAGAATTGTTTAGAACTATTAACCGATACACGGACAAATTTAGTTTTAATCCCTTGAGAAAGTGGCAGGGGGGGGGGGGTGAATCATGCAATTAACAATGTTGAACATATGCGAAGATACGATGTCAACCTGTTTTTGCCTTGAACCCTGTTCGGTTGTAACCGTCTTGAGACCCATGCTTATATTTTTAAGAAACAATGCATGAATTATTCCCCCTGTCCGCAAGGCGAACAACAGGTATTTTATACGCTTAATTAATGTTTTACTAATGGTTATCACTGAAATAAACTTTAGGCATTGTGCCCCCATCCCACTACTGCCCTCCCCTCTCCCGCTCAACAATGCAAAACAGTCATCCAAAGGCATTATAAACACTGCTGCCTTAGACCTGTGCAGTTCTATAAATTAATGTTTTACCAAACTATACGATGTTCATCTTTTATATCAACATTATCACATGTCCAACCATTTTTAGGCACCGGATCTCTTACCTACAGCCCCCGTCCCCTGGTTCACACACAACACGAAAAAGTTATCCAAGAGGGTCATATATATTTATTTTGATTTTTACAGCCACCGACATTAACAGCTTTAGGTGGTTTAAAGGCACATTCGTGTGTCACGTGCATACATGTGATATTTAAGGCCATGGCATCTAACTACCGACAGTACAGTTGAACGATCAAACCCATTTCTAACTATTGGTACTGTATACATAAACCCTGTTTACATTGCAAATTGTAAACGTGCCAGACCCGTTACCCGGCACGGCATGGCTAATTTTCTTGTATGTAGTGCAAACTAACTGAAATTATCATTTCTGTGAAGAGTTCCCATTTTACATACCTGGCACGGTTCCGAGACCGTTTTTTTTTTAGTAATGTAAACGGGTCAATTCCTTGAATTTTATCGCGACCAAGTTTAGCCGGGGCTAAAGTAAACAGAGGGGGACCAAACACTGGCCCTTGTGGTACCGAAACAACACATTGTGGATGAAACATTTCTGACAACAAATATCTATTTTCTTCTCATAAGACACCCTGTTTTTAATTAAAAGATCAAACACAAAGCCAGTTACTACAAGGTCAGATTAAAACCTATCTCAATGAATTGCGTAGTCAACCGGAACAAAGGTTGTAGACAGGTATACATGAATTAGTAACACAAGGTACAATTTTATGGATACACAATTACTGAGTTTGATACTAAGCGACGTTTCGACGAGGATGCTGTCGTTTTCATCAAGCAATTACTAAATGCCAATCAAAGAAGATGAATTAGTAATACACATTTCTTATTGTCAACAGACAAAATAAAATCCTAAAACACGACAACTGATAATTAAATCCTAAACATACATGAAATATGAAATAATAATTAAATCATAAACATGCATGACATAAGATTTAAAAGTATATAGATGATATATATGTAAATATAAAACACTAATAATTAAATTCTAACCATACATGTAATAAGATTAAATATATAAATGATATATAGGTAAATATAATCATTATTCAGATCACTCAGTTCTAACTGATGTTTGCGTTTGTTTATTTTGATTTCATGATAAACTACAGTAAGAATCGTAACGACCTGTTCAATCTTCATGGGGTCATAAAATTAATCTGTTCCTGTGCTTCATATTATATTTCGATTACTAAAAGACAGTCACGGTTGTGCAGGATGAGGGGCCTTGCAAGGGACAAGGTGGGGTCGTTTGAATCGGGTAACAAACCTAAGTACTGTGTACACATTGGGCCACACGTAAAATAACCCTTGACAGTTAACATTTGGTATAACTGTGAGTCGTAGCGCCGGCCCCCAGGCAAAATTGCCCTCATAGCACACTGTATGGTGTAGGTCTGTCTCCCTTAACTCAGGTGGATCTCAACAGTAACTTTCATTTCATTTCATTTCGAATACTAAATGTATGTGAACTCTATTTTACTTGACTTTCTTTTTCACAAATTTTATTTCTTTCCTATATGAGCCATGCATTTGACTTTTCGGACCCTAACATTTTCACAGACTCTATGATGGGAAAAACTGTTCTAAATCATGTACTTTTCTAATCTACTTCCTGTAATTGGGCCCCTTTATCAATGATAAAAGCCTTATTAATAACTGATTATATATAATCATTGATTAAATGTTTAATTATAATCAAAGTTTAAACCTTGAATTTTAATTATAGTCAAAGATTTGCTAATCTGACTTTTGAGAATACCAAACTTAGTCAAACTCTAATCTCTAACTAGCTACTTACAGATTAGACCTAATCGCAGATTATTTTAAACACTGTTTGAAAATACGGGCCTTAGTGGGCAGCCTCGTCCTGTACGTGGTTTAGGCGCTACAGTGGAGATCGGAAAAAGGCTGTTGCAATATTTGATCTGGGAAATAATTAATGATCGTGATACTTAAAGGGACAATAACATTCTTGCTGGCTTGGCAGCTCCAGAAAATAAATAATACCCTTATTCTAAGTACTAGATGTTTAAGTGTCCTACCTGTTGTGTAAATTATCCATTACAACCTATTTTACTTGTCCAGAGGGTTCGAAAATATTTTAAAATCCAAGTCACACTTGAAAAGGTTTACGTTAGACTTTTCAAATCAATGGGTTGGATTTTTCCAATTTTTCAAAATAGGTGTGTTAAGATGAAATTTATTTCATCATTTAATTGGAATATTCTAAAATAATACGATTTGTTGACCAGAATGAAGATTGGGACATATTTTTCAGTTACAACAAGAGTGTTATTGGGGCTTTAAGTTGAGAATATCCTCAACTTTCAATCACTATTTATGAGGCATGTATTTGACTCAGAAACACAAAAATTTGCAAATAGTTTCTCATTGATGTATTTGATATAAAAAAAACAAAAGTTTTATAAAGGCCTATACTTTAGTTTAAATAAGGCGAAAAATTTTGAGTAAATTCTTAACTTAAGTCTGAGAATGCTTTGTGAACTTTCAACCTGATTTACGCATCTTCTTTTATTACTGAAATTTTATTAAAATGAAAACAACATCCCTTGCATAAATCATCAATCTGTGGATTAAAATCTAAATATTACAGTCAATTAAATGACATAATTGTATAGTAATATTTCCGGGCATCATTGCCACTTATTCATGTTGGGATAGTCTACGATAAGGGCCAATCAATATAAATTCTGTTTTGCCTTCGTTAACGCATATTCTTGAAGCAATGGCTCGAGGAACCCTCTCTGGCCATTGCTGGATTGGCTTCTGATACTTGAACTTTTGAAGGAGTGTGTCTATTCTTCCCGTTCAATCAAATCTATCACTTGAGTACAGCAACATGACAGCACGTCGTTAAATCTGGGGTCTTTCCTAAAACTTTGGACAGTGATTTAAGGTATTAAAAACAGTGGAAGTATGTTCTGTTATGTGGGTTTATTCCCACTGGGGGTGTCACTATTTCTCAATCTGTGACGCTTAATGAAGAAAAACCACCATTAAAAGATCCACATGTTTATTAGCCTTCCTCTAAGGGTAGATCACTCATACATAGTAGAAACATCAATAAGTCTTATTTATTATACAAAAGGCAATTGCAGTTAAAGGGAAGTAACTCTTCGAAGCTTAACTAAGATTCAGACCACAATTAATTACTTATGTAACAAGACTTATCACTATATAACATCCCTCCCTCCTAAGTCAAAAACACAGTTTTTGGAAAAACTAGCTTGACAATACATGTGATCTGTGTTTGTATTAATGCTAAAAAATAACGAATGTGTAACATATATTACAATACATACAACTTTGAATAAATCAAAGAAATCTTAAAAAAAAATGAGTAAACAAATCAGAAAAAGGTTTATTCAAATGCTCCAAAACCCCCTAAACACGTACTATATATTACCAAGAATAGATTGCTCTGAAATATGCTGTGCAGGTGGGTCTATGAATAAACAAGATTCAGAGATGTTAAATAACACTTATGTTATAATCCTCAAATCAATATGAAACAAAAATTATTACAACAAAGACAGAGTTTGATATTTCTTCAGACTACCAGTTACTTGTAGTTTATTATCAATGATAAGTCCATTGGTTACATTAAACAAAACAGGAGAAGAGTTAACTGGTATCCAAGAAGAAGTTTTGCCTTTATTGACATCAGATGTAGTTATCAAAACTTGCAATGAACCGCATTTGAACCTAGCTTTATGCAGTTCCATAGAAGACACATTAGACATTTCCTGTAACATCTTACATTGTTCTGATAACTGATAGTGTGACAACTTATCTACATAAGCAATATTATGATTATTTGTACTATTCGAAAGATAATGACAAATATTAACAGGATTTGTCGACCTATTAGAAACAATGTCACTCTCATCAAATGTAGGTAAGATAACATCACATTCATCCGTAATAAAACATTGACTAGTTTCAGTTAAAACATTAAGATTGTCATTGTTAGGAATATTACCTAACTCTTTCTGAAGTTGATCAATGTGTGTAATTTTTGTCTCAAAATTAGGAGACCTAACAAAGCACGGTTTTAAACGATTAATGGAATAGACGTCCTGTAGGACCTTACCATCCAACGTAGAGAGAACATAATGGGTTCGATCAAGAATTTGATGCACGACCAAAGGACCACACCAATCGGCTTTGATTTTACGTGAATTTGAAGTAAGGCTTGATGATGACGGTTTGAGTACATAAACTAACTGGCCCAATCCGTAAATAGGATTCTTACTTAGGGTGTGTGCAATACTGATATTCTGAGATTCCTGTTGCGATTTTTGTAATTCAAGCATAGTCTTAGAAATGTGATCAAACTTGTCCTTTAAATGGGAAACATACTCAGAATATGAACGACAAACTCCATCGAATTGCCAACGAAGATGGGTAAGGTTTTTCGGCTTCTTACCAAATACCAACTCGTAAGGGCAAAAATCACCTAACTGTGGTGAAACAAAAGAATTATAAGCATAGCAACAGGGAGAGACATATCTGACCCAATCAGTTCCATACTGATTTAAGTTAACCTTGAGAAAATCAGAGATTGATCTAATGTGGCGTTCTGCCAGAAGACTGCCATGATTGGCAACACTAATGACTTTTTGACTAATACCAAGTGTTGTACAAAAAGAGGAAACCAACTTTCCAATGAAACTTGCAGCTGCATCTGTTACTATGACAGATGGGGGACCAAAGAGACAGACTACTTTCTGGATTAAAGCTTCACACACTGTTTCGGCGTCTACTGACTTAGTTGGGACGCAAATGATGAAGCGAGTAATCTCATCACAGATGACTAGAAGATGCTTAAAACCAGACATGGATGCAGGCATGCTCTTGAAATCAATACTGAGTTTGTCAAAAACATTGTATTCTTCAGGTATCCTAGGATGAAATATTCTGGTTTTATCTGTCTTGGATTTGAATTTCTGGCAAGTAGAACATGTATTAATGTACTGTGTGATCCTCTGAAACATGTTGGGAAAGTAGAATAGCTTTCTCATAGTCAAATAAGTTCGAACTATTCCCTGATGATTACACAGCTGACTATCATGATACTGATGTATCAAATTTGTGCACATTGACTCGGGAATGACAAGTTGAAGAGTAAAGCGATCATCCTTGGGTAGGAGAAGACGAAATAAAATATGCTCTGCTAAAATGTACTCTTCTGCTTGGAGTTTGATACTTTTCGCAGCTTTACGATCACTGGGCAATATATTGTGCGACAAATAATCATAGATAGGCTTAAATTGGGGAGAAGATGCTTGTTCAAGCCGAAGCTTATTTTGATCGAATGTCAAATTATAGTCTCTGATGATTTTACGTTTAATAACATTGTACAACTTATCCAATTCAGCTTGTTTTGGGAAATGATTAGTGACCAGTCGTTCACAGTTATGAATGAAGGGTTTGGGAGGAATACAGAGATCGATGGGAGTATCACCATCTGTAACATTGTCTGCTGATTTATCGACCAGACGAGATTCAGTTATAGAATCATTTGAGGGAGTTACTTGTGTGTCAGCAAGAACTGGTCGTGCTTTAGGTGGGACAGCATTCTGGGATGTTTGGCGTATATAGGGAAGGGGAATGGGGGAGTTCTGTTGAGACTTTGACTGGCGAGTTCTAGAATTTTTCGACTGTGAAGAGATATTAGTGGAAGACACAGTGGGAAATGGGGTTTCGGTTGAAGTATAGAAGTTGGTTGACTAACTCTAGGTGTGGGTGTGGAAGGTTTGGGGAAGAGTTCAGGAATAGCGATTTGCTTCTGTTTTGCATATTGACGTGTAACCGGGCGACCTGCTGACTGAGTAACAGGAAATGCGAGTTCAGAAAGGGTAAAAGCAGTGGGCACAACTTGATCAATTTCATCGTCTGTATTAGTTGAACTCCTTGATAAGAAATCTGCTAAGACTAATTCAGTTTCCTTTTTATAGAAGACTTTGAATGAATATTGGGATAGTTTGACAATTAACTTAGTGAGACGTTGAGAACAAGGCTCCTTCTTGGAGTGCAGAAGTTGAACTATTGCAGAGTGGTCAACATAAGCAGTAAACTCAACTCCTTTGAGTAAGTACTGGAAATTTGTGATGTTGATGAGAAGACCAAACATTTCCAACTCGGTAACACTGTAATTCTTACATGCTGGAGGTAACTTCTTAGAATAATAACCCAATATGCGCTCTTTGCCATTTATGACTTGTGTAATGTACGATCCAGTAGCTGATCGAGATGTATCGCTATAGAGACTCAAAGGACCGTCTGCAGTCGGAAGGTACAAAACAGGTGGGTTAGTAAGAAAATATTTTACATCTTGAAAAGCCTTTTCATGTTCTTCGGTCCATGAAAATATGGATCTCTTGGAAGAAATCTGATGAAGGGGCTGCATAACTTCTTGTAATCTTGGCAGAAAGTTTGAAACATAGTTGACGGCTCCTATAAACCTACGAACTTCTTTACAGGACTTAGGACGAACAAGGTGTTGAATTGCCTGACAACGATTTGCCAATGGTTGGAGGGTAACAAGTCCTTCGTTATTTATCTTAATTAAATGACCCATGTACACAACTTGATTTCTGAAGAAAGAACATTTACGAGGAGAAATCTTCAGTCCATTATCAATAAGTGCTTGAAAGACAGCCTGTAGATGACTACTGTGTGACTGGACATCCTTACTAAATACAATGATATCGTCATGATGAGCAATACAGTAATGACGACTGTCAGGTACTTGAGAGAGAATCCTATCTATTTCGGCTTGAAAAATAGCAGGGGATACACTTAAGCCTTGTGTTAAGCGCTTGAAGTAAAAGTGGCGACCTCCATGATAGGAAGATATACCCGTATATTGTTGTGCATTGTTGGAAAGGGGCATAGAAAAGAAAGCAGACTTAAGGTCAAGGCAGCTGATAACTGTGGGTTTAGCATAACCAATTCTCTGCAAGGTAGATGATAATAAAGGGAATGGATGGTTATACCTCTTAATGCGCTTATTTAAGTGACGAAAGTCAACAACAACACGTTTATCTGTAGTTCCCTTTTTAGGGAGAATTAAAACAGGAGAGGTGTATGATTGGTGACCCTCAGCGATGATACCCAGTTTTACTAATTTATCAAGTTCAGCATCGATAACCTCTTTATCAGATTCAGTGGTATGATATGGGCGAATATAGAATGGACGAGAGTCATTAACATTAATGTCAACTTCAATGTTAGAACAATGGCCAATCTCACCATAAAGACTGAAAGCTTCTCTGCTTTGTGATAGTTGACTATGAAAATCTTTCTTCTCATTAGGTGACAAAATACAATTATCACACAAGTTAATTTGTTGTTGTAGAATCTCATCTTCTGATAACTGCAATAAAGGATCATCCTTCTTAAGATGGGAATATTGTTCTGCACGTTGAACAAAATCTGACGAATCACATACAAAAACAGTACCTGTGTTGAAGTAGAACAAAGGATGAGATTGCCTAAGGTGAAGAGTTTTTCTACCAGGATTTGATACTGGAACAACAGCTCTGTTACGCTGTAAAGTAGCAAGTATAAATGAGGAACATGTGTTATCGGATCTCTTCTGAAGAAGGACCTCACGATTCCTATATAGACCTGGGACATGACCATATAAGGCGACATAGCGTGTATGACCTGGCTTAATGTACACATTGTGTGTTGGGGAAAAGTTGACTCTTTTAGGTTTACATCGAAATACATTATCCTCAAAATGTAAAGAACCTTGTAACTCTGATAAGGTATCCTGACCAAAAATAAGATCAATACCCACCAAATTTGGGGCAATATAAACCTTTAAACGAAACGAATAACCTTGAATAAAGACTTGTATAAACATGAAAGTGGAACAACTTAACATTTGCCCATTGCCCATACGAAATTCCAAACATTTAACTAACTTATGTACAGGTAAACTTGACAAATAGGGAGAAGAATTAACAACGGATTGTGAAATAAGTGATTTAGAAGCACCACTATCAAACAATATAAGCACAGATTTTCTATCTGATAAACTACCCTTACAGTAATTAAAGGGACTTAACTGAAGAATGACATCCGAGTCAATGTCCTTTGAAACATGTTTGGCCAGATGATTGAGTTGGGGGAATATTTGTGGAGCATTATTATCAAATATTCCCCTATTCAAAAATCCTTGCGAGGAGAACTATGTGTGCGTTGATCTGAGCATTGTCGAAAACCCTGCCTGTTAACAGCATGAGACTGTGACTGAAAATCTGACGTATTTGCATCATAAGGTGACTGATAACTTGTAGGGTTGAAAGAGTGTGACAAATGTCTACGTCTACTCATAAGATCATCTTGCCGAGCAAAACAGGATCTCCACGTGTGACCCGGATTGAGGCAATAATCGCAAAATATAACACGCCTCGACTGACGCATTGGACTGTTGTCTCTAAACGGTGACTGTGAATAGCGCAACCTAGAATTTGAGGGACTTTTAGGTCGTTGATCTTGAAAAGGTGATTGTGATGAGTCTCTGCTAGAATTAGAATGTGTTGGGGTTCTCCTTTGAGGACTATAGGAATTCTGGGATTGCAATCGTAAACTGGACAAATTCTCAGACAAATTAAAAGAAACCTCTTTAGTAGAAGTAGTTGGTGATGAATTACTACCTACATCAAAATAGCGTTGAGCTTGAGCCGCAAGTGCTTGTGCACTTGTATCATCTGAACTTGCCATAATAACAGCCTGTTTACAGTTGGTTGGCAAAATAGATATAAATTTATCCCTAACTTGTGACAGATTATAACCTAACTGATTGGCTAATTTCTTGATTTTATCTAAATTGTCACTAGGAGACAAGGAACAATCATACTGAATATTGGAATATTGGCTATACAATCCAAGTTTAGTTTTAGTTGAAGAATACTTGTCAATGAACTGGTCTTTCATACTAGCATAGGAATCAAATTCAATGTCCTCTATCCAC
This sequence comes from Patella depressa, assembly GCA_948474765.1. Taxonomy (NCBI): domain Eukaryota; kingdom Metazoa; phylum Mollusca; class Gastropoda; family Patellidae; genus Patella; species Patella depressa. The sequence continues at coordinate 71,839,248 of OX419720.1, read as the reverse complement.
AGACGAGCCTTGCCCTTGAGGGATTGCTTAAACAAGTGTGATATGTGCTCAAGTTCTCCATCATCAATATCTTCATGATTCAGGCAATCTTCAAAGCTAAGAATGTGGGCTCTTGCAGTGTCCCTATCAATAACAGATCCATCAAACCTATCAACCATTTTCTCCATTTTAGACAATAAGACGACCAATACTAGGCCAAAAATTAACATTTAAAATTATGGTACTTAGGACCTTACACACACTGATCAAATTCTGGTAATAAAACATAAACCATATAAAACTTAAACCTGAAAAGAAATTTGGATTAGTAGCATGCACTTGATTCCTACACAAGAAAACAAATATTGCATTTCAAATACCGGTAGTTGACAATATAATTTTGTACAAATTGACAAAATATTATTAAACAGTTCTGTAATTAAAGTAATAGTTTTATAAAACACAGAATATCAAATTATTGGCAAATATTGTTATAATGCTGCAATGGATGAAAATGTCACCACACTCTCAAAACAGCACCACACATGTCACTGCACAAACTGCGTTATGTTGAAAACCGCTGGAAGGAATCATTCGGGAGTTGAAATTGATTCACAGTTGAAAATGATTCAAATGTCACTTGACACAGCACAAATTCAAATTGTTCAGTTTGTAAATACGATCTAAGATACAAATGGTTATAAATTTAAGCTTCTTCTTTCTTCATGTTACCTTTAATGTTGATAAAAGTCACAATGGGCTATATGATGTCTTGACAGTGTTCCTGACTACATCTTCTGATCTAGGCTAATTGAATAAAGTGAAACACTACATAATTACATGTCGCAGACTAGGCCTAGAATGAATAATGATACACAATGAAAATTTCACAATGAAACTGCTCTGGAACACTCAACAAAGAAAAAACTGTAACCACAAATAGGCATAATTGTCTTTTAAAACACTGATGAGCAGCTTAATGAATTAAAGCTGGTCTTGACAGTTTAAAGCCAGGCGAGTGTTGACTGGTCCAAAACGAAAATCAAATCCACTTCAATCTTGGAAAATTCATGACATCCACTCAAAATCACCAGCTATAAAGTTAATTCAGGGAAAGATCTGGCAACTCCACCATGTTATGTGGGTTTATTCCCACTGGGGGTGTCACTATTTCTCAATCTGTGACGCTTAATGAAGAAAAACCACCATTAAAAGATCCACATGTTTATTAGCCTTCCTCTAAGGGTAGATCACTCATACATAGTAGAAACATCAATAAGTCTTATTTATTATACAAAAGGCAATTGCAGTTAAAGGGAAGTAACTCTTCGAAGCTTAACTAAGATTCGGACCACAATTAATTACTTATGTAACAAGACTTATCACTATATAACAGTTCGTCACCATACAGTATTGTTTACGTTATGTCAATAGCCTCGTTTGGCATGTAATTAGTTTTACTGCAATATTCTGCTATGCACTGGTTAATTGGGCATAATAAAATCGTGAGACATGACGTAACGTTATGTAATCCTATTTGGTCCAATTTGGAACTTTGTTTCAAATTTAACGATTTTGTTACGCAGTTAGCCATTGGTTGTTAATTGGACCAATCATAATTTAGAACAAGAATTTTCACTCTATCCAGCAGTGAGTAATGTGATTAGCTCTAATCAAACGGAACACTGTGAGGAGTATGAATTGTACAGGAAACGAATCTATCAAAACATGAATTTGGTTTCGGTTTGGGTTTGTTACCAGAAATAGATAATTCAAGTCAATTTCTATCGTCTATTTGGGTGAATATCATTAATTATTCAACCTATGTTTCAATTTGTACACTTGCTAAAAGAATAGTGTTAAAAATACATTTTTATTTCAATAGCGCCTAAAAAAAATACACACAATATGTAGTACTTGGCAAGGATATCTTATTGACAAGTTTTTAGATCTCAGTTTAGGTTGTTTGCAACGGTTTGGTGAACAATAAGAAACAGGTGCACCAGCGGTGAGGTCGGCCCAGTCGTTATGTTAAACATTAAAGACTGCTGAAGAATGTTTATGAATGGTTCAGAGAGTTGATTATGGTGCTTGACATGTAAATAAATGTCTAATTAATGATTTATATTATATTTGGGTTTCGTGGAAAGAACCACAATAGGCAGAATTATCTCTTACATAATGTTGCAATATTCGAGTCGGGAAATAATTAATGATCGTGATAGGGAACGACAGATGCAGAGACAGATGTAAGCCCCGTGATCACGAAGCTTTCTCAGACTTAAGTTGAGAATTCCCTCAACTTTCAATCACTGTTTATGAGAAATATATTTGATCCAGAAACTCAAAACTTTGCATATAGTTTCTTATTGATGAATTTGTTACATTACAACTACAAACGTTTTTATAAAGGGCTATATTTTAGTATATTTGAGTAAATTCTTAAAGATACATTAGTTAAGAGTTTAATAAAGAGTTGGTCATTCTTGCTATAATAATTCAAAAATAGATGATAAAAAAAGAAAATATTGAAAATTTCAGTCACATTATTTTATTCTGAACGGAGTGTTGTTGAAGTTTGGACAGGAAATGGGTACAAACTGCGTCTAATTAAATTGTCGATCGTTTGATTGACAGACGATAACTCCATCGACATATTCTTGATTATCCAGTAACGTGCTCAATAGCAATAGTATTCTCGCTTGATAGGCCTTTCATAACCAGTTTCCGTTATCTTCGTCAGCCATTTGCTGATTTAATTTTGTAAGGACGACTGTTTAAATCCGAGCTGTATCCAAGCCATCCGTGGGTCTACGGAGTTGATTTTGTGTTTGTTATCTCAATAAAGGTCTAATTAATCATTTCTATAACATCTGAAGCCTAAATGAAGACTTTCAATATGTTGATTTAGCTCTTGCATAATGTATGTTTAACTTAAGTCTAAGAATGCTTGGTGAACTTACAACCTTATTTACGGATCTTCTTTCATAGCTTTTATTTTATCAAAATGAAATAAAATCAAACCAGGTACGAACAATCCAAACCATTAGACAAAATTCAAAGTGCTAAAAAACGGTTTAAGCAAAATAGTGTAATAAGGCAAAATAGTGTAATAATAGACGGACTGTTCACCATGTACAAAATACACGACAAACAGTGGTAACAGGTGTCCGGAAGAGTAAGCTTACCCAGCCTGGCGCCACACCCGCCATAGCTGCATCCAAGACGAAATGTCAGTAAAATAGAGTGATTGGCCAATAAACTATCGGTATACAAAATGCACGTGATGACCAGTGTTAACGAGATAGTATACACGTCAGTTAAATATATCTAGAATAATGGCCGCGAGAGATATGTTATATTAACTAATCAAGTGAATATGAAGGCCATAAAACTTTTTAAAGGTTTTTATAACTTTAGTGCATTAGTATCCTTGTAGTTGAAGGAAGTGATCTAGATTGTAAACCATCAAGTAATTCTTTGGAATTTCTTAATATCCACATTTGATTAAAACCACTAGGAAAGTATATTTTGTCACAGTATTAGTGAATACCCTCTTTCACTGCCGTTAGTTTAGATGTCAATACTTTTGAAAGTGGTTTTGTGGACCAAAGGGATGAACCTGCTATAAAACGTAGGGATTTTTATGTAGTTTGGGTATCCAATATAACAAGGAGAGATCATACAGCTGTGGAATAATAGTAATGCGAGCATCATGGTTACTGATTCGTGCTTATATGGGGCCAATCAATATAGATTGTTATTGCCTTTAACTGTTTTGTAAATCGAATAAGATTGTGACCTCTAGAGAGATCACACAAGCTAAATGCACGATTCTTTGTACACCGGGGTCATAGTCCAGGGCCTGGTTCCTAGAAAATTCTTCAAGTAAGCACAAAGTTATGCTTCACCTTTTCTTACGTAAGAATCTTAATAAAATACCGTCTCTGGAAAGACCGTTCTTACGTTATCAAGTCAAGTATGAGCCTAAGTACATTGTGTCTGGTAAAATGAGACTATGGTGCTTCCAAACGTCATAAAAACAGTTTTGGTATGTGAATTACGTCATTAATTTGTCGTCTGCTTCCAGGCAAATGGTCAATTTAGATGCATCTGACATGTCCCTTATAACCTACGCACAAGATAAAAGATAAACAAAAAAGAAAAAAGATCCCAAGTACTCTGAAAAATTGCGGTAGCACCTGATCTAAAATTAGCCCGTGTGTTTGTGTTGTTTACTAATTTGTAAATAAATAAAATTGTTTCAGGGCAGAAGCGAAATTTTCTAGAGCATACTTCTCGAGACTATGTTTCTAAAGGATTTTCTCTGACTTTAAATTGGCTCTTAGGTATCAAAAGATGTAGGACATGCCGTGGAATAACTAACTGTTAGCCATCTTGTTTGAAGCAGAAACAAAATTAAGGTTGGTAAGCAAGCCCTATACATTGCTTGAGACTTGTGCTTTGATATGAACAAAGTTGCACTTAAGTTTTTTCTAGGAACACATAATACTTGTGCTGACACTGAAGTCTACTTAAAATCTAAGCACAAGGACGTTCTTAAGAATCTTCTGGGAACACAAAATGCGATAAGTTTACTTAAATGCAAAGTACTTGAAATCAGAGCACACGGACGTGCTTAAGAATTTTCGAGGAATCGAGCCCAGAAGTTGCGGTCAGATAAATACCAATATCGAAAGGAATCTGGATCGTCGGGAGCGAAACCTATATTTCAAGTTTTGTCAAAATCGGATAACAATATTGTAACCTGTAGACGGACAGCGACGACGACAATATACGTCCACGTGAAAATGTAGGCATGAAAAAATAGGTGTAATCCCAATCTTGAGCCTTTATCACTATTATCGCTGATACGTTCCTAATTATAACTTTTTCTGATTTTTCAATCCAAGGTCAATAAACCACAGAATTCTACTCACCTCCATGCCAATGTCTGTACTTATCACTTATATTAGGTATAGCCACGTCTTCAATAATCGTATTCGCTTTATATTCAGTGTCTGTTTCGGTTTTTATTCTGTCCCTTCGATCTGCCTGTACCATTGTTTCATGAATAGGGTCATCTTTAATATACAAATTACAATGATTGAATTATACAATGAGCTGTGGTAATTCTAAGTATCCTTAATCCAACTCGTCAAACCAAATTTGAAACAAAATCTGTTAAAAACTGCAGCCTCTATCTCGTTATTAGTGGGGGGGGGGTGTCGAAGAGCGATTCACACTGTAGCCTCTATCGCACAAACAAGCCAGTTGTTGACGGACGGACTTGGGTGACGATATCATATGGCCGTATGTGGCGATATAGTATGGGTGGGGGGGGCGGGATGGCCTAGTGGTCTAGAGTGCTGCGCTTCGACCTCTATCTGGCCGGTCACCTATGGCTTGCGGCTATGGTTTCGAGCCCTAGTGTGAGCGTATGTGGCATAGAGATAGGGGCGCCTTCTCAACCTCGTGGGTTTCCTTCGGGCACTCCGATTTCCTCCCACCCCTACGCCCAAGCGAATTATTGAAATAAAATGAAGCCATATATTAGTCCCAAACTGACCTAGTTTTTGTCGAGTGGACGTTAAACCCATCTCTCTCTCTATATATATATATATAATACGGGTGACGAAATAATATGGGCGTATAAACATTAATAACCTCAGTGCACATAATGTTATTAATATGGGTGACAATATAACATGGCCGTATAAACAATATCAGCCATTTGCTGATTTAATTTTGTAAGGACGACTGTTTAAATCCGAGCTGTATCCAAGCCATCCGTGGGTCTACGGAGTTGATTTTGTGTTTGTTATCTCAATAAAGGTCTAATTAATCATTTCTATAACATCTGAAGCCTAAATGAAGACTTTCAATATGTTGATTTAGCTCTTGCATAATGTATGTTTAACTTAAGTCTAAGAATGCTTGGTGAACTTACAACCTTATTTACGGATCTTCTTTCATAGCTTTTATTTTATCAAAATGAAATAAAATCAAACCAGGTACGAACAATCCAAACCATTAGACAAAATTCAAAGTGCTAAAAAACGGTTTAAGCAAAATAGTGTAATAAGGCAAAATAGTGTAATCAGCATAATAGACGGACTGTTCACCGTGTACAAAATACACGACAAACAGTGGTAACAGGTGTCCGGAAGAGTAAGCTTACCCAGCCTGGCGCCACACCCGCCATAGCTGCATCCAAGACGAAATGTCAGTAAAGTAGAGTGATTGGCCAATAAACTATCGGTATACAAAATGCACGTGATGACCAGTGTTAACGAGATAGTATACACGTCAGTTAAATATATCTAGAATAATAGCCGCGAGAGATATGTTATATTTACTAATCAAGTCAATATGACGGCCATAAAACTTTTTAAAGGTTTTTATAACTTTAGTGCATTAGTATCCTTGTAGTTGAAGGAAGCGATCTAGATTGTAAACCATCAAGTAATTCTTTGGAATTTTTTAATATCCACATTTGATTAAAACCACTAGGAGAGTATATTTTGTCACATTATTAGTGAATACCCTCTTTCACTGCCGTTAGTATAGATGTCAATACTTTTGAAAGTGGTTTTGTGGACCAAAGGGATGAACCTGCTATAAAACGTAGGGATTTTTATGTAGTTTGGGTATCCAATATAACAAGGGAAGATCATACAGCTGTGGAATAATAGTAATGCGAGCATCATGGTTACTGATTCGTGCTTATATGGGGCCAATCAATATAGATTCTTATTGCCTTTAACTGTTTTGTAAATCGAATAAGATTGTGACCTCTAGAGAGATCACACAAGCTAAATGCACGATTCTTTGTACACCGGGGTCATAGTCCAGGGCCTGGTTCCTAGAAAATTCTTCAAGTAAGCACAAAGTTATGCTTCACCTTTTCTTACGTAAGAATCTTAATAAAATACCGTCTCTGGAAAGACCGTTCTTACGTTATCAAGTCAAGTATGAGCCTAAGTACATTGTGTCTGGTAAAATGAGACTATGGTGCTTTCAAACGTCATAAAAACAGTTTTGGTATGTGAATTACGTCATTAATTTGTCGTCTGCTTCCAGGCAAATGGTCAATTTAGATGCATCTGACATGTCCCTTATAACCTACGCACAAGATAAAAGATAAACAAAAAAGAAAAAAGATCCCAAGTACTCTGAAAAATTGCGGTAGCACCTGATCTAAAATTAGCCCGTGTGTTTGTGTTGTTTACCAATTTGTAAATAAATAAAATGGTTTCAGGGCAGAAGCGAAATTTTCTATAGCATACTTCTCGAGAATATGTTTCTAAAGGATTTTCTCTGACTTTAAATTGGCTCTTACGTATCAAAAGATGTAGGACATGCCGTGGAATAACTAACCGTTAGCCATCTTGTTTGAAGCAGAAACAAAATTAAGGTTGGTAAGCAAGCCCTATACATTGCTTGAGACTTGTGCTTTGATATGAACAAAGTTGCACTTAAGTTTTTTCTAGGAACACATAATACTTGTGCTGACACTGAAGTCTACTTAAAATCTAAGCACAAGGACGTTCTTAAGAGTCTTCTGGGAACACAAAATGCGATAAGTTTACTTAAATGCAAAGTACTTGAAATCAGAGCACACGGACGTGCTTAAGAATTTTCGAGGAATCGAGCCCAGAAGTTGCGGTCAGATAAATACCAATATCGAAAGGAATCTGGATCGTCGGGAGCGAAACCTATATTTCAAGTTTTGTCAAAATCGGATAACAATATTGTAACCTGTAGACGGACAGCGACGACGACAATATACGTCCACGTGAAAATGTAGGCATGAAAAAATAGGTGTAATCCCAATCTTGAGCCTTTATCACTATTATCGCTGATACGTTCCTAATTATAACTTTTTCTGATTTTTCAATCCAAGGTCAATAAACCACAGAATTCTACTCACCTCCATGCCAATGTCTGTACTTATCACTTATATTAGGTATAGCCACGTCTTCAATAATCGTATTCGCTTTATATTCAGTGTCTGTTTCGGTTTTTATTCTGTCCCTTCGATCTGCCTGTACCATTGTTTCATGAATAGGGTCATCTTCAATATACAAATTACAATGATTGAATTATACAATGAGCTGTGGTAATTCTAAGTATCCTTAATCCAACTCGTCAAACCAAATTTGTTAAAAACTGCAGCCTCTATCTCGTTATTAGTGGGGGGGGGGGGGGGGTCCTTGGGGTCGAAGAGCGATTCACACTGTAGCCTTTATCGCACAAACAAGACAGTTGTTGACGGACGGACTTGGGTGACGATATCATATGGCCGTATGTGGCGATATAATATGGGTGGGGGGCGGGATGGCCTAGTGGTCTAGAGTGCTGCGCTTCTACCTCTATCTGGCCGGTCACCTATGGCTTGCGGCTATGGTTTCGAGCCCTAGTGTGAGCGTATGTGGCATAGAGATAGGGGCGCCTTCTTAACCTCGTGGGTTTCCTTCGGGCACTCCGATTTCCTCCCACTACTAAAGACCCCTACGCCCAAGCGAATTATTGAAATAAAATGAAGCCATATATTAGTCCCAAACTGACCTAGTTTTTGTCGAGTGGACGTTAAACCCCTTCTCTCTCTCTATATATATATATATAATACGGGTGACGAAATAATATGGGCGTATAAACATTAATAACCTCAGTGCACATAATGTTATTAATATGGGTGACAATATAACATGGCCGTATAAACAATAATAACCTCAGTGCACATAATGTTATTAATATGGGTGACGATATAACATGGCCGTATAAACAATAATAACCTCAGTGCACATAATGTTATTTTAATATTCACCTATACACACGGGGAGCACGAATGACTATCAATTGGAAATATATTTAAATTGTATATCAGTCATTATCAATCACCAACAAATGTTACTTGTAACATACCTTCTCCCTTTTCTACCTTGTGATCCTGATCGTCATCTGTAGGTAATATTGCCAGGTTTATATCTTGAACTAGTCTTTTGCCATCTGTCCGGTCTATTTTTACATGGCGATCTATTGCCTGCTGACCAAGTTGCTCCTGTAAGATGCAAATAATCTGTTCTTTATCTTGAAGTGTGTCAGTATATTTTTTAGCTAAATGTTCTTGGTATTTCTCCATTTCCTGAGAGTTGGCCGATGTGGCCTTTAATGCCGCATTTTCAATCAGCAACTCATTCTTTTGTAACTCCAAGGTTTTGATTTCATTCTCAAGGACAATAATTCTTCTCTGGTTCATCGAGTCCCTTTCGGAAGCGAGTTCCTCATCTACAAAACATATACGTTTAACAACATGGTTAAGGCTATATCAACATCACTGCTAGACTTCATTTTAATCCCTTGTAAACTACAGTATTCCAAACGAGACAGTAATAACATATTTTAGATCTAAGATTAGTAAAGCTAGTTTAAATTTAAGCTGTCTGTTACGATGGATGCATGATTTGAGTCACAAGCTTTTAACGTCTCACTTGTCTGTCACAACTGGGATAATACATAGGAGGGCAATTTTTCCCCCAGGCAGCAAGTTCAGTGTAACTGCCAAGGAATATTTTACTTCAAACTGTAACCCCTTTCGCCATTAAATGTTTCCGGAAAATTATGAGCACCAAAATCAAACCTATCCGAAATCGTTTGAACTTTTCCAAGTTTGTCTAAATATTGTGGTCTCTAGAGGGTCCAATAGTTTGTACATACTTCACAATTTTCGTAAATTGCATTGACCATAACCCAAGAAGTGGCGGTCTGATGCGCACCACAATCGAACTTATCAACGATTTTTATACGCCCACATTTTTATGTGGACGTATATTGTCGTCGCCCCTGTCCATCCGTCCGTACGTCCACAATTGTTTGTGAACAGTCTTCAGGTCACAATTTTTATCCGATTTCAACGAAACTTAAAATATAGGTTTATCACCCTAAGATCTCGGTTCCTTTCGATATTGGCATGTATCGGACTGTAACATTATGGGTTACGGCCCCCGATTGTACGAAAAATCACGTTTTCAGCTTGTGAACAGTGTAGAGGTCACAATTTTGATCCGATTTCGATGAAACTTGAAATGCATGTCTATAAGCGCAAGATCATGGTTCCTTTCGATATTTGCGCATATCGGATCGTAACTTCCTGAATTATGGCCCCTGATTGTCCGAAAAATCACCCTTTTTAGCTTGTGTTCTCTGTGGGGGTCAAAATTGTTATCCGATTCAAAAAACCGTTTGATTATATCACCGTTACATAGATATGGGTGTTGAGTTCGAATTTCGTGAAAATCGGACCAAAATTGTACGCGAATAGTGTGAAAATATGTTATATCAAGGTTGTGGACCCTATAGAGGTCACAATTTTGAACCGATTTTCATGAAACTTGAAATGCATGTTTATAACCGAAAGATCTTGGTTCCTGTCGATAATTGCGCATATCGGATGGTAACTTCCTGAATTATGGCCCCTGATTGTCCGAAAAATCACCCTTTTTTAGCTTGTGTTCCCTGTGGAGGTCAAAATTGTTATCCGATTCAAAAAACCGTTTGATTATATCACCGTTACATAGTTATGGGGGTTGAGTTCGAATTTCGTGAAAATCGGACCAAAATTGACAGATAAAATGGCCGCCGTTTGCACGCGATTAGTGTGAAAATATGTTATATCAAGGTTGTGGACCCTATAGAGGTCACAATTTTGAACCGATTTTCATGAAACTTGACATGTATGTTTATAACCCAAAGGTCTTGGTTCTTTTCAATATTTGCGCCCATCGGATAGTAACTTCCTGAATTATGGCCCCTGATTGTCCAAAAAATCACCCTTTTTAGCTTGTTGTCCCTCTGGAGGTCAAAATTGTTATCCGATTTAAAAAAAAAACGTTTGATTATACCACCGTTACATGGTAATGGAGGTTGATTTCGAATTTCGTGAAAATCGGACAAAAATTGACAGACAAAATGGCCGCCGTTTGTACGCGAATAGTGTGAAAATATGTTATATCAAGCTATAGAGGTCACAATTTTGAACCGACTTTGATGAAACTTGACATGTATGTTTATAACCCAAAGATCTTGGGTCCTTTCTATTTTTGCGCCCATCTGATCGTAACTGCCTGAATTATGCCCCGTGATTGACCGAAAAATTGCCTTTTTTTAGCTTGTGGCCCCTCTGTAGGTCAAAATTATTATCCGATTTAAAAAAAAACACATTTGATTATATCACCGTTACATTGTTATAAAAGATGATGTTGAATTTCGTGAAAATTGGACCAAAATTGACGGACAAAATGGCCGCTGTTTGTACGCGAATAGTGTGAAAATATTTGCGCATATTGGATCGTAACTTCCTGAATTATGGCCCCTGATTGTACTAAAAATCGCCCTTATCACCTTGTGGTCCCTCTGGAGGTAACAATTATTACCTGATTTAACAAAACGTTTGCTTATATCACCGTTACAGGGTAATGTAGGTCGAGTTTGAATTTCATGAAAATCGGACCAAAACTGACAAACAAAATGACCGCCGTTTGTACGCGGATGGTGTAAAAATATGGTATATCAAGGTTGTGAACCCTATAGGGGTCACAATTTTAATTCGTTTTTGATGAAACTTTTTTATAACCTAAAGATCTTGGTTCCTTGCGATATTTGCGCATATCGGATTGTAATTTCCTGAATTATGGCCTCTGATTATACGGAAAATTGCCTTTATTATCTTGTGATCGGTCTGGAGTTCAAAAACATTTGATTATATCACCGTTATACTGTAATGAATTTTCAGTTTGAATTTTGTGAACATCGGACCAAAATTGATGAACAAAATGGCCGCCATTGATACACGAATAGTGTAAAAATATGGTATATCAAGGTTGTGTACCCTGCAGAGGTCACAATTTTAATTCGTTTTTGGTCAAACTGAAAGTTCTTGGTTCCTGTCGATATTTGGACATATCTGATCGTAACTTCCTGAATTATGGCCCCTGATTGTACGAAAAGTCGCCATAATATTAAATGTTTCGTATCCAGTGGAGGTGACAGCTTATTCCATAATATTAAATGATTCGTATACTTTACATTAGCATGGAGCAGAACTTTATAAAAACCAAACAAATTCTAATGATTTTCTGATAATTACTTAATATGCGACAACTCTTGTTGACTGCCCGGACGATTTAGCTGCTGTGTGGGCGTATGTTTCGTTGCCTGGCAACCTATTTTTGATCTTTCAGATAGGTGTTAATTTAAATTTCCTCTGGAGGTTCACCAACTTACTAAATATCTCATCGCTTGCGTGAAATGCATAAATATTGAACGGAAGGTCAGAAACGCGCCACCAAAATGGAACTCTTCCAAAATGGTTTTATCTGTGACATGTGTCTTAAGTGTCACTTTAAGTGTCAATCTGCTATATATATAAACTTTTTGTCTTATAAACATATGTATTTCAACAGGGTTGCAAGCTAAAAATACGATTTTTTCGTACAGCAAGATCGATAATCCATGAAGTCAGGGCCCAATCCGTACCAAAATCGAACCCATGCGAGATGTTTGGGAAATAAAAATTCATATTCAGTTTCACCAAAATCTGATAATACTGTGAACGGATGCACGAAAGTTTTGGCAGCGATGACGACATTAAACATCCACACGGAAAACCTTATAGTCCGGTCGCCAATTCAATCATTCGAGTGAACTTGGAAATTGTATACAAAGTTTTTGTTAGGATTGAGTTTAGTAGCCTAGGGTGTCCTCGTTCAGAATCTGCCAGGTGAACCTGGACATAGGAGCGTGTGAGTGATAGCATAACACCACATACAGCCCTATCGGGGGCACCAGGGGGCCACATGGGTCAGTCCTGAAAACGGTGACACAAGCTGATTGTTGAACATTAAAAAAATTCTACCCGAAAACCAGGAACACAAACTCCACAAAACTAGGCAATATCCAGCTTGATCCTTTAGTCGTGTTTCTAGCTGCAACCTAGTGTAGCTACAAGCACACGTACTAGATGGGTGTCACTCTTGCATCCACATCTGATGAGCCACATCACAGACTCCGGGGCAAGTTTACCGGTTTTATAAACCTATAACGGTAAATCTCTTTGATCTTTGGGGTAAATTCTACGCCCGGAAAAACTTGCGATCTTAAAGTCGGAGCGGCTTTGAATATATATAGGAGAATTTGGGGTTATTCTTCTGAAGGTTTTTCTTTAAACCTGAAACGGGTTATTCTTCCAGGGTAGTTTTTTTTTCCCCCAATAAGAAAACATGAAATGGAATTTTTCTTACGGGAATACTGGGATATACTCTTGATTAAGATGGCGGGTAACATTTGAGTTTTTAACAATCGGTTAACTTTATGTACTCGCCAAAAAAACACTACTGTGTATGACATTAAAGATACTCAGCTTTCAATAAGAAATAATGAAACGTCGTTTAACTTCCTACTGTATGTCCTACTGTGTGGGGGAGATGAGGTTAACGCCCAATCGACACAAACCATGTCATTTCGGGACTAACATATGGTTCAATTTCGTTTCAATAATTCACTTGCACGTAGGGTTTAATCCTTGTCACGTACATCGAAGGAATAAAAAGGATTCAGTTGCAACAAACAGAAATAAACAACACAAATTATATGCTTTATTTTATATTCATATTGAAGGTTATTGTATTTCCAGCATTTTGGACTTCTCGTCGAGTGCGGCGTTCTGCGGCGAGTCGACGAATATGCTTCTATGTGATTGGTCGTGTATTTTGGCCGACAGCGGTTGGTCGGCTAGCTACTTTACTGTCCCATACAAATACTTACAAATATCCGAATCTAAATACGAATGACTTCACTTTTGTGACCTATAAGAAATGGAAATGAAAAGATTTATATTATACGAATATTTGAATATTCTATTACATACACTTTCAAAAAAAGTATAAAGCTATAAACGTGGTGGGGGCGATGTGAAGAGTACTATTTAGATACTACCATCTCCTTAATTCGAACCCGGGCCTCCAAGCACGATAGGCAACAATCTGGATTATCTTTCATATTACGATACAGGTTGCGCTAACTTAAATTGAAATATTTGATGACTTAATAGTTAATATTTTATATACATGTATATTTAATTTAAAACTATTTACCTGTTTATTTGCATATCTGCTGCTAATTTACTCCAACTTGCCAACTTGGTAAAGTCTTGTGAACAGTGTCCACGTCAGCCAAACAAATGAAAAGGTCGACCGTGATTTGCACGTGCAACATTGAACCAATCAACAATTTGATCTATATTTAACATCACTGCAAACGATTTGACAGAGGGAATATTCTGTTTTGATTTATTATTGGTGCTATTTTGGCCCTTCTACGCTTAACAAAATGATTATGACATTTTATTAACAAATCCAAAAATATACTAATATCGCAAGATATTTACACCAGTATAATATTGGCGTTGAAGTATAATCGAACATACGTATTGTGGGGGCGTTAAGACGTTTCGTTTTCGTTCATTCACACTCCGTAGTTGTACAAAAAATAAATTTAAACCCTAACATATGCACTTAATTCGATATAACAAAGGAAATGCAATGTACTGTCCATGTACATATAACCGTCATAATGTGGCTTACGGACGTTTGTTTACTTAATACATTAGTTATTAAAACATACTATTTAAGCATATATAAGATCAGTCAAATAAATATATAGTTACTCACAGCTTATCTTGCATTGTATTTGATCCGAACATTACAGAACCTATGACGAACGACGAAAATAAACATCACAAAGGGGCACACGAAAAGACTAAAAACAGCGGTTGTTGGAGGGATGCGGACTCACGTGACTACAAAATGACATCACTGCACGAGCTAATGTTAAGGTTGGATTCAGCAGGGTAATTCATATTACTGCCGTAACACGTATTTTACTTTTCCTAATAATACTCATATTTTACTTATATTTTCATTTTACATGTAAACATAGACGGTTTATAAGCAAAAAAAACCTCGAAAGAAAAACTCGGCCTCGGCCTCGTGTTGTTTTCTTCAGTCTTTCTTTCACCAGCATAACCCCAGTCTCGTGCTTTATCCTACACAGAATGTTTTCAATTTTGCGCCCTTCTCCCAGCAATACAGTTCCGGATCGAATTTCGGCGGATTCAGATCTTCCAGTGAACGCCACTCAATAACTTTGCGATGACATATTTTTTTCGTTCGCTACAAATCTACATGGTATAGGTGGGTATGATGTCGATACATGTCCAGTTTAGATGCCTATACCCCCAGTGTGTTTCAGTCATCGATCTGTAAGAGCTCGGTCCATAAAAAGCTAACATTCGAATCGCCAATCGAGGAAAGAACAACCATTGACATTGGTCACACTACGTAGAAACACATGTCAATTATCATTGAAATCCTGCAAGCTTACTGGGTTGACACGGTTATAAGCGGCTACGTCGTGGGGAAAGGAACAGCTTTGAAAATGGTTAGAGCTTGATGATATTCTTTCGTATTCGTCGGAGTAATAGAGACTCCAATAGAATCATTGCGTACACAGTTGATATGCCACTGCATTTATTCCAACTTGTTATGGACAGAATTCTAGAAATCTATGTCTGAAACACACTGGAAGGTGTGGACATCTAAAACTTAAAATGTATCGTCATTATTCCGCATCCAAACAATGTAATCTTGCTAATGGTACATTTGCAGAGAATGTAAAAGGAGCTCATCACCAAGCTATTGTGTGGCGTTCACTGGAAGATCGGAACAGTATTGCTGGGAGAATGATACCCAATTGAGAACATTACAACCGTCCAACTTGCTCCGGAGTCTGCCATGTGGCTCATCAGACGTGGATACAAGAGTGACAGCTCAAGTAGTACGGTGTTTGTAGTTACACTAGTAGGAATCAAATGATGTAATAATGTAATTTTATATATATACTATTAAAAAAAAGTAGGGGATATTTGATTTTGGGGGCATAATACTAAAATATGCAAATGACTAAAAAAAAAAGTCACTATAGAACCTAACAGAAGAAACATTTCCAGTTACATGTGACGCCCAAACGCACCAATAGCTACCGCATGGAATGGTGATGCTTGGGATCATCATGGGGGTCCAACCCAAGATTTGCACGAATCTGACTTTGAATGTTACAGTCATTGTGGCATTGAATTCCAGGGTGAACACATCAGTTTAATTGTTTTAGTGACCAGAAAACAAATTTTGATATGCGTCGGCTTACCCAAAATGAAAGGTTACGTGCCCTTGGCATGCTACAGATCGGCACAACACAGGCGGTTGTGGCGCGGACGATGAATGTTTCTCAGTCTGTCATAAGCAGGCTATGGTCCAGATATCGTGATACACAATCTGTACAGGACAGACCACGCTCAGGTCGACCAAGGGCGACAACTCAAGCCCAGGATCGATTTATCCGTACCTTGGCCTTGAGAAATCGTGTCATCACAGCAAATCAGATCAGCGCTCGTCTTCAAACAGACTCTGGTGTGAGAGTGAGTGGCCAAACGATTCGGAATCGACTGCATAGGGGTCACCTTCGCGCCCGATGTCCTCGCGTGATCCCTTGTTTGAGAGATCATCACATTCAGGCAAGACGTCGTTGGTGTAGGGATCGTCAACACTGGGATAATCGACGCTGGACCAATGTGATGTTTTCAGATGAGTCAAGGTTCACTGTTGATTTTTTGGACAGACGTAGGAGGGTCTGGCGTCGTCGAAACGAGCGCTTCCAAGACGTTAACGTCATCAGA
Organism: Patella depressa; assembly: GCA_948474765.1. Lineage (NCBI taxonomy): Eukaryota > Metazoa > Mollusca > Gastropoda > Patellidae > Patella > Patella depressa. The sequence goes on along the minus strand of OX419720.1, from coordinate 71,822,477 downwards.
CATGATCGATTTGGGGTGGTTCTGTTATGGTGTGGGTAGGCATCACTGTTGCTGGAAGAACGGCTTTACGTGTTGTTGCAGGGCGTGTTACAGGCCAGTACTACCGGGACAACATCTTGGCAGTCCATGTTATGCCGTTCGCACGACGTTATGGCCGCCGTTTCATCTTCCAGTTTGACAACGCAAGATGTCACAGGGCCAGGATCGTTACAGGTTACCTCCAACAACAGAACATTACCACATTACCTTGGTCAGCACTGAGTCCCGACCTCTCCCCCATCGAGCATGTCTGGGACATGATTGGACAGAGGTTACGTCAACGTCAACAACGTCCTGCCAATGTCCAAGAACTTGCTGCTGCGTTGCAATAGGAATGGGACAATCTGGACCAAAATGACCTTAGACGTCTCATTAGGAGTATGCCACGTCGGATCAATGCTTGTTTGGCAAACAGAGGAGGATTTACCCGTTACTGACTTTGTTGTGATGCTGTGTTAACTTTGCTGTTTGACCCCGGGTATCATTTTACCCTTATAATTTTCAGTCTGTGCCTTACTTAGTCTAACGATCATTTGGAATAAATCGATGAATGTGAACTTCATTTCATTTTGTCATTTGTTTCTTCGTCAGTTTCATTAGGTGACTTTAATAACACTTTAAAATCAAATATCCCCTACTTTTTTTGTACACATATAAGTCACTTGAATTTAATGGATGTTTATACACAATTACGGTACTCAGTTTTATACTGAGCGACGTTTCGACAAGGTTTTATCATTGTCGCTTAGTTACTTAGTATAAAATTCAGTAAAATTGTGTATCCGTAGAATTGTACCTTTGTTAATATGTTCAATTAGTTACTAAATGCCCATCAAATAACACACATGAGTCAGTAGGGTGTGTACACAATATATGCACTCACAATCAAGTCTGATGATAACGACCAGAGTAAGAATGACTGGATTTGATAATCATGATGATAGTGATAAACAAATAGGCTTACCATTGTCTTGTCTGTACTGTCATTTATTATTTAACACTTAAGATAGTCCTGAGGTGCAGGATGGAAGTCATGTCAAGGACAGTTGTATAGTTGTTGGAATGACCAAAACAAACCTGAGGTCCCGTACACATTGGCATGCATGTAAAAGATCCTTTGGCAGTTGAAATTCGATGTAGAGTAGGCCTTAGCGCTGTGTCCGGGCAAAATTTCCCTAATAGTACACAGTATGAACTATGATGTGAGCCTGTCTTCATTAGCCCAGTAGGAACAGAATATTAGGGCATTGAAACCCATTGCATTTCACGTATGTACGGTAACGGAGTCAATATTTATTATTAACAACCTTTATTTATGATTTTCAGGTACAACACCTTTGGTAAAACGCCTGAAGACACAAGCTTTCCCAGCTATTTTTCATGGTCAAAACCAATGGATAGACATCAAATCAACCGTCTGAATAGAGCAAAGTTACGGGAACAACGAAAGAGCAGTACAGATTCCCCATTGACAATTAATCGCGAAGAAAACCTTTTGTTAGATATTGGTTCTGAAGTGGAAGTCATAGTTGAAAATAAATCACCTGTATCAGGATCTTTACAACTAATAGAAGTTTCAAAATCTGATTGTAGCTCACAAACAGACCCCTATGGTGCTTTTTCTGTTGAACGTTTTAAACTGTTAAATTATACTGGATGTGAATCTTATGACAGATTTCAGTTAATATTAAATTCTCTTGGACCAGCATCGCATCATCTAAATTATTACTATCATGAAGTAAAAAATCTTAGTATTGAAAACCAGTTATTTCTTAACTTGGTGAAACTACGCTTACATTGGACTAATTTTATTTTAGCAGACATGTTTTCGATTTCTGAAACTTCTGTCTCAAATATATTTATCATCTGGATTAATTTATTGTATCGTCAATGGAAAGAGATTCAGATTTGGCCATCTCGAGAATTAGTACAATATTTTGCTCCAGCTGACTTTTACCGAAAATTCCCCAAAACTGGAATAATAGTAGATGGAACAGAATGTCTGGTAAAAAAAACCCAAAACCACCAACTGCACAACAAGCTACATTCTCTACATACAAGAATATGAATACAGTAAAGATGTTGGGAGGAGCGACACCTGGTGGATTGATTTCATATGTTTCTGATGCATATGGTGGATCCGCAAGAGATCGTCAAATTGTAGAAAGGAGTGCACTAATGAAATTATGTGACCCAGGCGACTCTATCGTGGCGGATAAAGGATTTAATGTCCAGGACATTTTTGCTTCATTCAATGTGGGAATCAACATAAGAGTGATCTCGAGCAAGCGGGTTCATACTGAATGATTTATTGGTCTGTCAAAAACTTTTAAAATTTTGAGAGAACCTCTGGCTCAAACTGAACTCTCCACTGAAATACTATTTGTATGTTACATGCTAACAAACTTTAAAGATAGAATAGTCTCTAACCATGATAGTTGTACACAGTTTTTCGTCTCATCCACCCGAGTAGACACTGCATTTGGTATGCCTTTCACAATAGGGTAGTTTGCAAGGGATTCTATAGGGTTATGTTTGCGGGTCGGGGTGGGTGGCCAAATGGTTAACACATGAGTGTGTAATGACAAGGTGGCGTAGTTCTATTCTCCACCTCTACGTAACAAGAGGTAGTGTCGCCTGTCAAACATCAAGGAGTTTATCCCTGGTCCTTCGACTGCTAAAGAACCCTACACGCAAGCAAATTATTAAAATAAAATTGAACCATATGTTAGTCTCAAAATAAAATAATTTATGTCGGGTCGGAGTGGACCTAAAACCCCATTTCCCTCTCCATAGCTCTAACCATGCATAGTGTTAAACTTGTGTTTTTTTATGCCTCATTATGACTTTAGAAATAAAACTAAATATTTTCCATTTAACTTGTTCATTTACGAATTATATGATTATGAACCAATCAAGAAGTGATGTTCAGAGAATATGTAAAACAGACAGACATGTAATACAATCCCAATATATATTGATATAGTATAAGTAAAGAAAGTCTACTATAATAAAAAAATATATATGCATAACACTTAAAGTAGGGGGTGGAATAAAATTACAAATTGTTGAGTTCAAAGTTGACCCCCATTTTAAAACTTGGAGACATAGAAGACATTGAAGAATCAACAAAAAATTTTGAGCTTCAAAGGGTGTAACCCCCCTGTACACCCCCCTTGAAAATATCCGACCCTGATTTCCCGTATTTTTAACGGATTTTACCAATTTCTGTTGTTGTAAGGCGGCATAGATGTCGCAAATCTTTCGATTTTGATGGGTTTTGAATCTCTGAGTTCATATCTGATGTGAAAACGAACGTAACTTTATCTAAAATGGCGGAATTCCAAGACGGCAGCCAAAAATCCAAGATGGCCGACAAGATATTATGCTATACCCTATCAAAATTGAATCTCACGACTTTAACAGTTGTATGATACATTTGGATTATTCAAATTATTATAATGAACTATTATAAAGTTGCCTGTGAATCATATAACTATGAAATTGGTATGTGCAATGGTGTTTTGAAATTTGAAATTGTTCCCATGAACAAATTGCAAATAATGTGTTATTGCCATATAGTGTGTATAAAAATAGATGTTTGAATTATTTGTCATGTATGACATGCGCTGGAACTCTTTATCATTGGGACGATGTTACTTCAATTCTGATGGGTCACGGTGGCTGGTGGTTGGGTGCTCGATCCCTGCATTGGCCGAGAAAGTTAATCCATATTTATCGGTATGGTTCCCCCTCGTCAGCGATGCAGGACGGATGACCTGACAAGGACAGCTGTCTAGTCGTTCGGATGCGACAAATTAGCGTGCACGAAAAATATCCCTTGACAGTTGGAAGTCGATATAAGGAGTAAAAGCTCTGTACGCGAGCGGAGCACTAATTGTTTTGTACATCTTGTTGAACCGTTCTTATCGTTCACCACGCTGGCTTCTACAACATATGGGGTCCTCTTCCAGGATCGAAGTGAAGTTCCTGGATGTGATCACTCCTGCCTTGTTTTTGCTTCAAAAGAACGGTTCCAGAGCACCAGTGTGTAATGCCATAGAAAAAGTGACCAGTCGGACGCAATGTGGTCATCAAAATGATTTTATCAAGACTAGCCAACGGTATTCAAAAACAAAAGTGTGATATTTTTGAATTCGGAGGATTCGGGACATGCACTTTAACAAATGGACGCTCAGAAACTGGAAAGGGCCCGATACACATAATAGACACTGATAGAACTGTTGGTTTCATGGGGGTCCATTGGCATCGGTTGGTGAAGTAGACGACTAAATCACCAACCAAGACATACAAGAATACTTACGTGAGCAATTTGAAGGTGTATCTAAGTAAAGTATGTTGCAGTGGTCGATTTATACATTCATTGAGCAATCGATCGCCTAGCACCTATCCGGAAAATCTCCATTATATTGATAATGGTTTGAAAATTGCTACGATAAATGTTCTTTACATGGAACATTTGAATTTATATTAATGTGTGATAATGATGTATGTTCCCTCGCAATGGTTACTTGCATAATGCCACATTGATCAGCAGTGAATATTCTCAAGGCCGCTACAGTCACTGATAAGGATGACATCGATGCGACTTAGTAAGTCCGCAATATTAACTTTCCTATTTTGTAAACGGGTATTAAAATGAGTAAAAGGCACCATTCTACCCGAAACAATTACGTCTTATGTAAACAATGCACGCGCCACGGAGCCCATGATTGGCGCCGTGTGATGTGATTGCGCGTGTTGAAGATAGTCATGTCATCTTTTACAGAGATATTAGAAGACTATCGTAATTCTCTGTGAAAGAGATTGGCATAATGAAGTGTGAGATATAAAGACATTTGACATGAAGTTCAGTAAGATTCTATGTATCACATATGTTGGTTGATACATGTATCTGAAAATTAGATGACATCAGAAGACTGTGATGAAATCAGAAGAGCATCTTGTGACTGTAATCAAATCCGGAGCCACATTTTGACAATAAAATCGTATTCTACGACCCCGAAAACCCTAGAATAGACGTATAACACAACCCATGTTCGGATTTTGTATAAAATTTGTTCTGTCATCTTAGATTTATGGCGGCCATCTTGGATTTTCGCCATTTTGAATACAACTACAAAAAAAACCACACCCGCAATCAACTACACGACCCAAAAACTTAAATACAGAACAATTGGGTGTACTTACGACTTCTTTTAACGAAAAAAAAAATGGTAAAATCAAATAAAACTACCGAAAATCAGGGTGCGGTACCTTCAGGAGGGGTGTACAGGGGGGTAACCCTCTTAGCACCCCAAAATTTTTGGTTGCTTTTTCAATGTCTTCTATGTCTCCAAGTTTTCCGATGGGGGGCAGACAATTTCAAAATTAATTCCACCCCCTACTTAAAGATACATTATTGGAGTGCAAAAACTAACTTTTGTCGGTCTTCCTGTGGGCCTCAGATGTCATAGAAATTAGAAATTATAATTGGTGGGGGGGGGAGGGGATCCCACGATGGGATATTGCCTAGAGCCACTTAGTAAGTAGCGGAAAACTGTAATCAGTGAATGAACAGCTACACCAAGTTCGAACATTCTACCTAAATATAAAGCAGAGTTGTCATGTTCCAAAGTATTGACCTATCAAATCACTTACCTTAAATCTCATCACCGAACTTTGTCAAGGTATTGATGTAATTAAGCTATAAATCATTAAGTTACAGTTACATGTATCTCACTTAATAACAAGAACATTCAATAATAAAATATAATATCTCACTTAATAACAATAACATTCAATAATAAAATACAATATCTCACTTAATAACAATAACATTCAATAATAAAATACAATATCTCACTTAATAACAATAACATTCAATAATAAAATACAACATCTTACTTAATAACTATAACATTCAATAATAAAATACAATAGTAATTATATCACACAATTCCTATTTTGTTTTGTAAAAGTATCGCTTCAAAACAGCATGCTGAAAATGTTCATAGTAAAATTTTGATAACTGTCCAATCATATCTGTAAGAAAATTATTATTTCTATAAAAAGTAATTATTTTGAAACCTTGGTGGGTAAATATACAAAAATATGACTTATTTCTACCTGTGCATAAAGGCTGACCTTGCACCTGGTAATAATATTGATGGCTTTCATTTAAATAAAAATTACCAGAGTCATCAACAGATAAATAGGGAACAGTGGTAGTTTTTATTATCATGTCCTTGGACTTAAAAGGGCACTTCACTTCCAAGGGTGAGGGGTTGGAATGGCCTAGTAGTCTAGAGTGCCGCGCTTCGACCTCTAGCTGGCCTGTCACCTCTGGCTTGCGGCTGTGGTTTCGAGCCCTGGTGTGAGCGTATGTGACATGGAGATAGGGGCGCCTTCTCAATCTCATGGGTTTCCTCCGGGCACTCCGGTTTCCTCCCACTGCTAAAGACCCCTACGCGCAAGCGAATTGTTGAAAATAAACTTAAAAACCATATGTTAGTCCCGAAATGACCTAGTTTGTGTTGAGTGGACGTTAAACCCCATTTCTCTCTCTCTCTCTCACTTCCAAGGTCGCATCTTCTTTCACCAATCTGTCAGGTGATGAGGCCAAAAATGGATACTCCTTACAAATAACACTACCACATGCTTTGACAGCTAGACTTGTTTCTTCTATAAAGGACTGGACTGCTATCTTCTCGTACTTCCTACCGTGCTTCAATGAAGCTGCTACTACTTCATGTGGGACAGTAAGACTGGCTTCATAGCTGTTTTTATCAGTCCTGTTTGTCAGTTTGCTTGTTCTGCCAAAATCAGACGAGTTTAACCGTATACACCGCATCTCGGACCACAATCTATCTGCTGACTGTTTTTTGTTGCTTGTTCTATAGACATAATTTCGCTATCTGTTATTGATTTGTGTTTGATAAAAGTTAGGAAATGCTCTTCAGGAGTTGCCTTTAAATAGTCATGATCCAATGCTGCACCTTGTGCATCTGCAGCAGAAAATAGCTGAGCCAATGGTAATTTTGAAATGTCTGGAGAGTTTAAACAAATATTTCTGAAAAACCCTGGATAGGCATCGGTGCCTCTGCATGCCTCTGGACGTGGATCAAAGTTGATTGGCTTCACACTGTTGTCTCTATTTCCCAATCTTAATTGAAGGTCACAAGGCTTCACAGGTGAAACTTGATGACATTTGGTATGATGGAATGTTTGTAGCCTTTGTGTGCAGGTCTCTTCGGTTACAACTTTACCTATAGTGCAAAAAGTAAACAGAGCATACAACACAGCATTAACATGTTTGCAGTGAGCTTCAGGGCCCATACCAGCTCCACAATCACATTGACACTTGTCGATTAGGCCATGTGAATTTACAGCAATGTCAATATTGTATTTTACATGCTTTCGCATTTCAGCTCTACACTGACTTATAAAAAAGAATGCTCCTGTTTCCTCAATGTTCTTGATGTATATGAGGAATCTTTAATTAACAAGATTTATGCTCTCTCTACTTAAACTCTTATTCAGGGAACCCAGATAGTTTGCAATGTTGTCCCTTAGTTATTTCTGGTATGACACTTCCCTCATGTAAATCTTTATATAAGTGTTCTTTTGGTGTCATCATTTGATACTCAGAATGATTCACCACTTGGGATTTTCCAAAATTAAAATTCCTTTCACATGCTTCCAAACTGAAAATATAAAAAAAAAATGAAAGGTAAATGAAAGGTAAATTAAAAACTCAATCAAAAAGAACAGACAAAATAGTTAAGAATAAACATATTTCCAGTTTTCTTGGATTTTTTAGCTTCTACATTTTTAAATGTCTCTTATGCTAGATTTATCAAAATTCTAGCTAATTACATGTATTATAAGGTTTCTAAGTATGATTAAAATTAATGTAATAAACTGATATTATGGTATGTTGCTCAGTATCATTTTCCTTTCAAATTTACAATTTCAGGCTTAAAAAAAATCCCATACATTTAACAAAAGGGCTCTTCTGTAGAAAGGATGAGGACGAATTGCCCAATGGGCCTACAACCAAATACTATCAATTATACTACCTTTATTATTGTGAAAAAGTGACAACTGAATACTTCAATTATATGCAATAAAATTCAGTTAATTTACGGAAAACTTAAGCTAGTCGCTCGATATAAAAAATAGCCTAATAAGACCTAAATTCTAAATACAAGTTTATCGTACATTTTTGATATGTTCATCGTACATTTTTGGCATGTTTTCCGCGTATTAATGATTTTTAAAAAATATGATTAAAGAATTCTCTTTGTTTTTAACAATAAAAAAGTAGTATGTGGTGGTATTTGGCAGTATTATGTTAGTATTGGGTAAATCGTCCTGCCGTCAAAAAGAAAACAAAAAAAAAAGGCATTCATACTAACCGGTCGAACAAATCCTGTTTACGGCCTGATAACTTGGCGTCCCTTTTGCTTAATTCTTTTCGTAAATCACAGATGTTCAAAGAACCAAACTTCGAAGTTTCCCCAGTGAATTCCATTGCAATCAAATTAAAGTTAACCGTAGAAAATGTAAAAACGTCAGTGTGTGAAATATGCAATGGGGTAAACAAAAATTCACGTCGAACCAGATTAGTGGTGGCGCCTCCTATTTATTACCTCCCTTTATCGCCAGCTAGGACGCTCATTGTTGACGGAAGGACATGGGTGACGATATCATATGGTCGTGTGGCAATATAATATGTGACCCCACATGCCATAATGTGTCACAATGAGGGAATTTTGAAAATTGAGTTATTGTTATTTTCACATTCTCCAACTCACTACCTTCAATGTGATGTATAGTTTGTTTGAATTGGACAAAAATTGACTGAGATGTGTCCATTTGAAACTACCCAACTCACAAATGTAAGTTTTGAGAAAAAGCAAGTTAAAGATTAGTATGTTCCCCCCAAAAAATCACATAGCAACCAGGCCATTTATTTTCTGTTTTGCCGTTGAAATAGGGCAGATTTAAGAATACGGTACTCTTACAAACCGTTCAAATATAGGTGTTCTAAAATCTTTTATTGCTATTTTTATCTCTTGTGTCAATAGAGATAGTATATTTATGGACTCATTTTTGAGAAAATCTCAATTTCGAACGAAATCAATATTTTAACTTATTTTGCCTCTACTCCAAAATTAGATTTAGCGCATTCCGACTCAAGATGGCATGTTCAATCACATATGAGTGGCGATATAATATGGGCTTATAAACAATAATAATCACAGACATTCAGAGATACACACCGATAAAATATATTTAAATTGTATATAAGCCATGATCAATCACCGACAAATGTTACTTGTAACATACCTTCTCCCTTTTCCATCATTTCTTTATGGTTATCATCATCTGTAGGTAATATTGTCAGGTCTTTAAGTATTACGTCATCTGTAGGTAATATTGCCAGGTCTTTATCTTGGTCATGTCTTTCGTCATCTATTCGGTCTATGTCTACATTCCTATATGTTGCTTGCTGGTCAAGTTGTTCCTGTAATCTGCAAATAATCCGTTCTTTTTCTTGAAGTGTTTCAGTATATTTTTTAGCTAAATGTTCTTGGTATTTCTCCATATCCTCAGAGTTGGCCACTGTGGTCTTCAATTCAGCATTGTCAATCAGCAGCTCATTTATTTGTAAATCCAAGGTTTTGATTTCATTCTCAAGGACAGTAATTCTTCTCTGGGTCATCGAGTCCCTTTCGGAAGCGAGTTCCTCATCTACAAAACATATACGTTTAACGCTATATCAACATCACTGCTAGACTTCATTTTAATCCCTCGTAAACTACAGTATTCCAAACGAGACAGTAATAACATATTTTAGATCTAAGATTAGTAAAGCTAGTTTAAATTTAAGCTGTCTGTTACGATGGATGCATGATTGGAGTCACAAGCTTTTAACGTCTCGCCTGTCACAACTGGGATAATACATAGGAGGGCAATTTCCCCCCCAGGCAGCAAGTTCAGTGTAATTGCCAAGCGTTCTTGTGCGTAAACGAATACTTCAAAATATAATCTCTGTCGCGTTCACAAGTTTTCTGGATAATGAGTATTAATTTGGGTATTTGTTTCATTTCATACAATATCTTTAGAATTGATCCAATAAATACACCTATTGATTAATGAAAGAATTACCTGTTATTTGACGGAAATAAATTTCTCCAGGTTTAACTGGATCGGTATTAATGAAACCACTATTTACCAAGTCTTGTAGTGGTCGTCTTAAATCTTCCCCGTTATTGGAACCCAGAGATATGAGATGAAATGTCACTTCAACACAGCCTTCCCTGAACAATAGAATCAATTGTATATCTATAATAAAACCCAACACGGTCGACCATTTGTGGGAAAGTATTTGGCGACAATGAATATAAATTCGCCATCAGCCTATTCGAGATTGAGACTGGGATTTGAGAACAGTTAGTCAGCAAGTGTGTTTGTTAAACATTAAACCATACGAATGGAACGATCTAGACTTTAAAGTAGACCCCAGGGATATACCTCACGTTTATGGTAGACCAAACAGCTCTTTTTTCAGTGTTCTTTGTTCTTAATTCATTATACTTAATTCTTATTTCTTCATTTGTTTTCGGATTTCGACATTTGTATACTACAATTAACATGTGTATCTTAAAAATTAATATTTGTTTTACAAATCAGACATTTGCCATATCAGATTTTTAAAATGTATTTGTGTTTAATTTAATTGTATTTTAATATAAAGATAAAATTTATTATAGTAAATCAAAAATATAATCTACATTTACATTTCGTCTTACACACACAACGAAAAACAAATCTCGAACAACAAATTTCACATAACGACAAAAGATACTTGTTGAAGCGTCGTGCTATATGTGTATAAACCAGTGTTGTTTTGTGTAATGTGCTCAATCGCTAAATGCCACTCGAGGTTTAAATTCCACACACAAATCTTGCAAAACAATTCTTCAAAAACGTTTCTTCAAAAACATTTCTCCAAAAACATTTCTACGGCGAGGGGGTTGTGCTAGTTTCACAAGCTTTTAAAAGTCAACCCGGGTGTTCGCAAAATAATGAATAATCATTTACAAGATTCAGGTCAGTTGTTGCACGGTTTATCGTCGGTCTAGATGAATATTATCACCACAAAAAGGTCCCAGTCCGAAATCCGGAAAAAAACTGGAAAAAATCCCAAATGGCAACCAGTTTAGATTCACTTATCATAATATGATCGCGTTTAGTATCAAAATATACTCTTTCGGTGTAGCTGAATCCATTTCCATGCACATTTTGGGGATTACTTATACCGCGGAATCAATATTGGAAAATAACTCCAGATGGTTGTCAGTTTTGAAGTTCAAATTTGAATTTTACAAAAGGACCATATTTTTACCAGAATTGAAAGTAGACTGATAACCCCAAGAAAGAGAAGATGTGTTACACTACAGATAAAAGAATAACAGCATAGTTGATATACCTTTATTGAGAACATGAAATAGGCATACTCAGGGAAGAGCGTCATTCCAAGTCTTCTGAGTAATAAAGCATACAATCAATTAAGAAAAATGATACACGAGTGAAGAACATATTTGGTATTGTTTATTTATCAGATTATAGTATCTGTAACTACACTGCATATTTCCTTTGAATAAATAATATGTTTAATGAGATCGTGCCTTTTATCGAAACGTGCAGAGGCCATTCGTGTGTAGTCCGTAAATAACATATTGAATACGTCCGTGCTTTAGAAGAAGTTGTATAGAGATGAACACGTCAATATCATTAAAGATCAAACCCAGCAGAGGTCAGAAAGTTCTATGTGTATATGTATATTTCAATTTGATTTACATATGACATTGTCACATTCCTTCATCACCCTTTAGTTATTCATTAAAAATAAATAACAATACAATTCTCACAGGTGGGACACTGTCTTCGTCTGTATCAATTGATGGTACACACAATTAAGTTAAATGACAAACGAATCAAGAAGAACACATGTAGTACTTTTTAGAGAATTTTTGCTGACTTGCAAGTCAGTAGATTTGCATATATGTACTTAAAGTACTTAAATCAACTTAGTCAATGATGGACATATTGTTGTATAAAAAGAGCAACAGAACCATAACAAACTGGTTCTATCTTTCAACAAATTACATGTGCTTGGAATTTTATCTATTGCGTTATTTGACTTAATTTATCCAATCATATTCTTAATTGCACAGGTTCATGGTCATAAACACGCTTGGGCCTGCATTATATTCATTAGGCTATAAAACAATCTATATTATAACTTTAAGACAGACAACATTTAGATTCCAGAGAGAGATTGCCATTTGAGTTCCTGGAGAGCAGAAAACCCGCTCAGCGAGTTTGGCTGGCTAGTGGTTGAGAATGATTGTTGTATTGTAATCTATACTATGCCTGTAATATATTCAGCGTGATATAAAATGTAGAAAACAGTAAGAAGAAATACACAACGTGAAGGAGAAGCAAAGACGATCAGAGATAAATCTTAGACGATCACAAGGCTACGAAAATATGTAGTAAGAAAAGATGCATGGGTCAAACGTAGGATGTGGCGACCGGGTTAATGGCCCGCTCTGACCGAAAGGCTTATGGTGCTACACACACGCGATATAATATAGCAAGCACGATATAATAATAGTAATGAAAACATACGCGATTATATAGTTATATTATATTTCCGGAAAAATCTAGACTTTTTGTAGGATGATACCATTTATACCATAAAATTCTGACATTCCTCAGGACTAACTTGTGACAAAGTGAAACTCCCTTGCTTATTTCTTGGTGCTGGTGTGGAAACATCTGTTCCATGGAGCGTATTTTCGTCCTCGGTCTCAGCCGACACCATCCACTTAATTAACGTTATCGTCGTACATTAGATACAATACAATATCAAGACCAATCTTTGAAAGTTCTAAACATGGCCATTACAAATTCAAGTCCTAATTCTAACAAAAAAAAAACCCAATTACATTGATAATAAAAGTTATGCTACAATAATAAAAGTTCAAAATAAATATTCGGTTATATGTTCCACCCGAAAAAAAACACTGTTTCAATGTCAATAATTTCTCTCTGTTTCCAACACTGCATAAGTTCAGGTCATGTTCTGAATTGTTCTGTTTATTGCACAGAATTTGATGAACGTAAACACTTCTGCAAACTGCGCTTGAGGGCCATATCTTTTGACATACGGGAATTCCCCTGTCTGGTTCAACGTTGCGGTACGTTAAGATACTGGAATTCCCCTGCCTGGTTCAACGTTGCGGTACGTTAAGATAGGGCACAATAAATCCCATAAATGATCAATGTACTTGCTTAATTAGACCAACTACAATTACATTACCCTTAATTTATAACATTGATTCTAATTGGATGTGATTATATCTTAATCATATTCTTACATTTAAGTTTATTTAAAATTAAAATTGTATTTACTTCATTGGGAATAAGCTGTATTAATAATCCTCAATTCTAGCTCATTAGCTCCTTAACTAAATAGCAAATCCTGTACACGTAACAAGACTGTGGGAGGCTAATGCATTCGCCTGTACCGGCCTTTCAAGACTTTAACCCGCCTTAACATTAGTGCTTTATAGAACTTCTGTATATAATAGGCTCAAGCTTGTAGTAACACACACGCTATCTAACACGCGCCTGTTGGAGATGTCCATATAGATACTCCCTATTAACATGTTGTACTGAATTCAAACGAAACAGCATCTTGAAACAAATATGATCAGTATTAATTTCAAGACCTGATTGTATTATACTCTTGGTTGTAAAAAATGAAGATAAAAATAACCACAACCGGTAAGTTATTGTGTTCCTGGCGTAAAACACATATAACAAATAACAATTTACAATTCTTGACGTTTCCAATACATTAGTATGGTTTTGCGTATACAATACTCATGACATATCAGGGAATTCCAACTTTATTCGACAGCTAATCGCACATTCAAATCAAACTTTAAATTATCCATTTCACGCATACTTTGAACCTATTATCCTTTATACTTCTTTAACAAAACGACACGAATAATCCAGAAACAGTTATATTGCATAAGCTACTCATTATATATTGCAATGCACCCCGTTTCTTTTTAAACTATTTATTTAAAACTCAAAATCGACCCAAACGCTATCTGGCGAATTTACAAACGGCCATTCAGTTTTAAATTTTCCTTGGGCATTTCCCTTTACCCTAAACGCTACTCTCTGCACAGGCCCATTACCTGAAACCTTACCCGGTTAAACACATACAATACATTACTAGGACATAACACTACATTACATTATTACGAATTAGCTTTACAGATGAGATACATTATTATTACGATCAAGCTTTATAGATAGGAGACATCATTTATTTCTTTTAGCTTAGTTTTACCGTTTCAATTTCAGAATTCTTATTTATTCCTACGTTTATAGAAAATTAGCCATGTTTCAACCTTACTCTTTTTTACTCAACAATGTATCGTATCTATAATGTAGCACCATGCAACTTCATGAGTCACTGGATAGATGTGGAAATCCTACCAAAACCCCACATCAAATGTGTGACGCATGCCCCCTGCATTGCGACATATTATAATAGTCTTGTGATCGTCCATTTTTTAAACTTCGCTGCTTTCACTTATTTCCCGAACTTAATTATTCTTAACTTAATTATTTTACTACTAGTGTAACATTCTTTGTAAAACGTTATATTTATCAAAATCCCTTGGTCTTTTTTTGCGTTCCATTGTCAGTTACAAGGAAATATGCACCTACCTTAAAAATGACTGGAAACGGCGTGATCTTCCACGGATTCCTTCCTGGATCGCAACCGGACGTCAATGGTTCCATGACTTCTATCTGTAATTAATGGCCCATGATCACCGTGGAGGACATCCCACTGTGATGGCGATTCACTCCCAGGTTCAAATAGTCACGGCATTCAAATGTCATACCATGACTAATTAACAATCCCGGTTGATTACTAATGAAGCCAAAATCTTTTCAACGTGTAGTTAACTGGAGAAATCTGGCATCTAACAAGATTGCCTGCGGCTTCATAGGACTGGATCCCGTTCTGTCTGCTTCACTGATTAACGGCACCAATTCTGATATCTTAAGTCATCCGTGGAAATCAGTGTCTGATTAAATTTGTATGGGGCTTTTACATCATCAATGAAAATCGGACATATTCCGTACATTTATTGAGTGTGAGAGGTTTTTAGTATTTTGGTTTGAACAAGGTAACTGTCGAAATTCGAGGGAACATTTGCGGAAGAGAGGGCTCATTGCCCCCCCCCCCCCTCATACTCTTGTAGGAAATCTCATCGGATTCCAGTTTCTTTTGTAGTTGCATTTATGAAGGCCCCACTTCAATAGCGTTACAACATTGAGCAATAACAGTAGGCTTGGAGTTGCCTCAGTCGACATACCCCTACGCCGCTACCGTAATGAGCCGGGAGACACTCCAAATGTAATTTAGTTGATGCTGGATGAATGTCATTGTATTAAGTACATGTATAAGTTAGTTGTATCATTAATCTTCAATACCCCATCGGAAATCTAAATCCCTAATTGGAATTTCTCCTATTTCGAAACGGGGGATCACTTAATCACTAAAATATGTACAAAAATGAATTCAGCTACCTCGAAAACGTATGTTTTGAAACCCAAATTAGATTCTTATGTAAAATTCAAAATTTCCCGCCAATACTGACCGCCATCTTGAATAACCCTCAAATTGGACACGGATTTCGGACTGGGACGGTTTTTGGCGATAATATACGTCCAGACCGACCATAAACCGCGATAGACATTTCTATTGCAGCAACTGCCCGCACTATGTTGTTTTCTCAAATAAATGGAGAGATAAATACTCTCGGTTTTCACAATGTTCCGTCTTATCTAGGCTCCTACGCACAAAGATTTCCAAATGTCCATCGCGATCGTTGTTCTGTTGATAAATAGGGTTCCACCTCAAACCATTATGAAATAGCCCAAAGAGTTCTGTTTAATTTTATGCAACCATTTCTTGCATCACGCTCACAAGAAATGGAAAATTAACTAAAATGTGTTTGCCGTGCTTTGCGACCCGTGTCGGTGGAGAGTAGAATCCTGGTAATTGAGTGGGGATTTGGTTTGCGAGCCCTTTCTCTGCAACACATTACTTTGGCCCATGGTTCACCTAGACGGGAGGTCAGAGTGGCCCACTCTGATCAATCGGCTTTGGTCGTTTTAGCTATGTAGAATGTACACCTTCCAGTTTAATGCTCTGTTGTTTATTCACTCAGCATACTACTTACCTTCGTGTCCTTAGTACATTCTACAGAGCGGAGGCTTGGGTCAATCGGGTTGGAAAGTATTTTTTACTTCTGGCTTGAGTATACCCCTCGTCGAGCCCTGACGCCACCCACCGGTTATCCGTGCTAGTCCCCCCCCCCCGGTAGGCAGGGAAGTAACCTAGGGGACGACGAGGGGTGAATATAAAAAAATAACTTTCATGGATTCCCCAGTCCCACCCACCCCAATAATAGGAAATAATAAACAGAAACGTCATAGTACAGAGGACGTTTCGGATTTATTTAATTTAAAAAGAAAAATTACAAAGGCATGGCCGAGGTTTCCCTTGATTGAGAGTCCCTCTACCGACCTATCTAAAGTTTCGCCATTTTTAATAGGTAAGGGTATAGCCGATTTAGCCGGTGAACCCAAAGCTATCAAAAAACTTAAAAATGGAACACTCTTGATAGAATGTGCCAAAGAGCAGCATGCAACCATGTTACTCCAGTCAACGTCCTTGGCAGACATTCCTACCAAGGTGTCACCACATAGGTCACTTAATTCAAGTAGAAGTGTAATTAGATGTCGAGATCTTGAAGGCAGCAGTGAGGATGAAATGGTAGAATAGCTTTCACCTCAAGGCGTCTCTCATGTTAAAAGAATTAGTATACGCCGAGGGGATAAGGTAATTCCAACAAGTACCTTTATCCTCACTTTCAATCGTCCCGACATTCCAAAGACTCTCAAGGCAGGTTATTTAAACATTCCTGTTGATTCGTATATTTCAAACCCTCTTCGCTGCTACAAATGCCAGAAGTTTGGTCACAGCAAGACCGTCTGTAGAGATAACGACACCTGCGCTCGATGTGGTCAAGATGGCCATGAGAGCACTGCCTGCCAGGCGGAATTTTGTTATGTCGACTGCAAGGGTAAGCACTTTGCTTACTCTCGCGAATGTCCCATTTGGCAGAAAGAGAAACGAATTCAACAGATTATGTCTGAAAGAAAAATATCATACTTCGATGCTAGGAAACAAGTAAAGCTTACTTCACTCTTTCCCATTGCACCACAAGGGAAATCTTTTTCGAGTGTTGTTAAGTTGAGAGTTGAGCCCTGCTGGTTGCTCCTCTTTGGCTCTGTCTATTTGTGCTTATTTATCCTGTTTTATTTACTTTTTTAAGTGAAATTTTTTGATGTATCTGTGTATAAGGACATTGTTCATCTAGTACTAGAGTTTTTTTCTCATACCAGAAAGAGTTTTTTGGAATTATTGACATCTAAAGAATATACATATAGTTATATAAGGATCACTGAGGCATGAAGTTTTAGTTACATGTATGTGATTTGTGTTACTGTACTAGACTAGTATAAAGTATGTGTATGAGTAATAACTCACATCCTACACTTCAATATAGTAGAGACCAGCTTGGGCATAAACCACTGAGAAGGAAAAAGAAGTCTAAAGCTACTACTTATCTAAATGACACTCATCAAAATCAAATACCTGTGATCCTCGCAACTGGGTCTAAGGAAGACAAGCGCCCAAGGTGTAATGCAGTGGATTTTAATAATTTAGTTCTGATCCCTAGTGTAACCTACAGTGACACTTTCAAGTTTGGCTTACTGAATGTACGCTCGGCAAGAAATAAGACATCGGAATTATGCGATTATGTGACCGACCATGATTTTGACATCTTTGTCATCACTGAAAGTTGGTTCAACTCATCAGATTCTGTTAGCGTTTATGAACTTACCCCGGCAAATTACTCTGCTTTGCTACTAAATAGGGAATGTAAGAGGGGAGGTGGAATAGCGGTATTACATAAAAAAAGAATTCAAGTTTCCGTTATTCCCAGTCCGGATTTTACAAGTTTCGAAGTACTCCAGACACGTATTGAATGCCAAAGCAATGTCATTCGTCTCATACGCGTATATCGTCCCCCAACATCATCTCGTAATAAGGTAACTGTTGACACTTTTTTAACTGAAATCACCAAATTTTTTCATGAGATTCTCACAGCAAAAGGACACTTGGTCATCGTGGGAGATTTCAATCTCCATATTGACAATACCAATGACTTAAAATCCAAACAGTTTATAGACTTGTTAATTTCCTGCAACTTACACCAACATATTAATGACCCGACTCATAGAAAAGGTCATACACTAGATTTGCTGATTACAAGACTCCACGAAAATTTAGTTGACAGCTTACAAGTGATTGACCATGCGATTTCAGACCATTATACTATATTTGCGAATTTATTATTGAAAAAGCCTGACCCCATCAAAGAAAAAATAACTTTCCGTAAAGTAAAAGATATCAACGTTAATCAATTTGAGAATGATATTGTTTCATCCAAATTAATACCCAAGATACAGGAGGCTCATAATATTGAAACAAAAGTCCTTCTCTATAACTCAATTCTTAGCGATGTATTAAATCAACACGCCCCTTTGAAATCCAAAACACTAACTATTCGACCTAACAAAAAGTGGTTTACTGATGAAATATTAAACTCAAAGCAAGCCAAACGATCAGCAGAAAATAAATTGCGGAAAACTAAACTGGAAATTCATAGGCAAATATATAACCATCATAGAACTAATACTAATAAATTAATTAAACAGGCTAAAACTGTATTTATTAAAAACAAGATAGAACTAAATAAAAATAATCCTAAGCAAATTTTCAAGATCATAGATAGTATTTCTAAACCAATGGGAAAAAAATTGATTCCCCCAGTAAAATGTGCTAAAACCCTATCGGAGCAGTTCTCGTCGTTTTTCTGTGAAAAGGTTACTAAAATACGATCTGATTTGGAAGATTCAGTATCCACAGTCTCAAACTACAAAGAACCATCTATAGGCGCTTTACTGACAAGTTTTGAGCCGACAACAGTGTCTAAAATTATTTCAAAATCTGCAAGTAAGTCATGTGATTTGGACCCAATACCCACAGGGTTATTAAAACTTTGCTCATCTGCTCTCTGTCCTGTTGTTACACATATTGTGAATCGCTCACTAGAAGATGCGAATGTTTCTGCATCCCTTAAGAATGCTCTTGTCAGGCCCTTACTAAAAAAGGTAACTCTTGATCCAGAGAACTTAACAAACTACCGCCCTGTCTCCAACCTGTCATTTCTTTCGAAAGTCATAGAGAAGGTGGTCGCTGCAAGGTTCAAGTCTCACATTGAAATCAACAAACTTGATGAACCATTTCAATCGGCTTACAAGAAATGTCACAGCACGGAAACTGCACTCGTACGAGTACACAATGACATTGTTAAAGGAATGTACAACAATGGCTGTGTGTTTCTGGTACTACTAGATCTCAGTGCAGCCTTCGACACAATTGACATTTCGATACTCTTGAACCGTCTTAAACGTCGTTTTGGCATTGATGGATCTGCTCTTTCTTGGTTTTCGTCTTATTTGGAAAGTCGCAAACAGATGGTAGTTATTAATGATTGCAAATCTGACCCACAGACACTCAAATATGGCGTCCCGCAAGGCTCCGTCCTTGGACCCTTACTTTTTACGGCATACACTTCACCTCTAGGTGACATCATTCGGCAGCATGGAATAAGTTACCATTTATACGCTGATGACACTCAGCTCTACATTGCACTGAACGGTTCCGATGAAGAACAAAATATTCTTAAACTTGAAAAATGTATCGCAGACATAAGATTGTGGATGAAACAAAATCTGTTGAACGATAATAAAACCGAAGTCATTCGTCTTTCAAAACGTAAAAGTATTTTGAATATAAACTGTGATTCTGTGAAAATGACACACAGTGTCCGCAAACTTGGGGTCATGTTTGACTCATCATTAAATATGCAGTCTCATATTTTGTCAGTTTGTAAAGCCTGTAATTTTAACCTATATAAGATTATTATTATTATTATTATTTATTACATTTATATAGCGCATCTTTCACCGAAGTGTTCAGATGCGCTTAACAATAACAAAGTAAAAATACAATTTATCATAAGAAAGAAGTTCATAAAAACAGTTCCTAAAATACAATTTATAACAAAAGAAGTTCCTAAAAACAGTTCCTAATGTGAAAATGATATAAAAACTAGAACAGTCAAATGTGTAAAAATAAACATAAAAATAGTAAAATGTATATGTATAAAATCAGTAAAATGCCTGTTTAAATAAATGAGTTTTCAAGTGCGATTTAAATGTAATGATGGAGGGTGATTTTCGAATAAAATAAGGTAATTTGTTCCAAAGTAATGGTGCATAAAATGAAAACGCCCGCTCGCCATAGGATGCTAGTCTGACTCGAGTTTGTACCAACTGTAGATCATCCCTAGAAGACCTTGTGTTTCTCGCTGAAGAGCGGATTTGTAACAGTTCAGATAAGTATGGAGGTGCGAAGCCATTAAGACATTTATATGTGTTTAACAATATTTTAAAATCAATTCTGAATGATACAGGAAGCCCATGAAGGGTGCAAAGAATTGGAGTTATGTGCTCATGATAGCCCACACCGGTAACCAGACGTGCTGCAGAATTCTGCAATTTTTGTAGTTTAGAAATTAGCTTACTCGGTAGACCAGTTAACAGGGAGTTCAAACAATCAAGACGTGAAATAACAAGAGACTGAATTAAAGTTCTAGTGGCATCACCAGATAAATATTTACGTATTCTACTGATATTGCGGAGATTATAATAGCCATTCTTACAAATATTATTAACGTGATTTTCCATTGTAAAATGTGAGTCAAAGATGGCTCCTATGTTTCTAGCAGTTAGTGATGGGGATATAACAGTTTTACACACACGAATTGAAGGATCAGAATCAACTTTACTTAGCAGATTTTTAGAGCCAATTTGTAGATATTCAGTTTTGTCATCGTTTAACTTAAGAAAGTTTGAAGTCATCCAATTTTTAATGTCATCTATGCACTGTTCAATGAGATGATTGTCAACCGAGGGTTTGAATGATAGATAAATCTGAGTATCGTCAGCGTATAATTGAAACACAACCCATGCTTACGTACTATGTCTCCAAGGGGTGAAGTATAAAGACTAAACAGTATCGGTCCCAGAACTGATCCTTGCGGAACGCCACAAGAAAGAATGGTTTTGGGTGAAGCGTGATCACCAACTATAACTGTCTGATGTCTGTTTGTTAGATACGAAGAAATGAGTTCAAGAGCTTTTTCTTTGATTCCAAACACATTCTGTAGTCGATTTAGGAGTATCAGATGGTCAACAGTGTCGAAAGCTGCCGATAAGTCCAGTAGTACAAGTAAAACACATTCACTCTTATCTACAGATAAGTTGATGTCGTTGTGCACACGTATGAGAGCTGTTTCAGTGCTATGGTATTTTCTATAGGCGCTTTGGAACTTTTCTAATAAATCATGATCACTTATATGAGACACTAACTGTTTTGAGATACAACGTTCTAAAAGCTTTGATATAAAACTTAAATTAGACACTGGTCTGTAGTTTCTTTCAAGATTTCTGTCAAGACTGGGCTTTTTGATTAAAGGAAAAACAATGGCATGCTTAAATACATCAGGGACACAATTTTCACTTATAGCAGAATTGATGATATTGGTAATAACCGGAGAAAACACATCAATATTATTCACTAGAAATTTGGATGGAATTGGGTCCAAGGAACAAGTGGTTTTAGAAGATTCTTTCAATATTTTTTTAATGTCATTCTCACTGACAGTTTGAAACCCACACAATGTTGGAGGGATTTGAGAATCACAATTGTGATTTTCACCGTCTGCTAATACAGTTGGTTTTAATTCTGAACGGATTCTTTGAATTTTCTCTGAAAAATAGTTTGAAAATTTACATGCCAGTTCAAATTGATCATCAGATTCTGGTAGAATTGTTTGACCATGCGTATGATCAAGAAGAGATTTTGATATTTTAAATAATTCACGTTGCTTATTTTGACTGTTTTCAATTTTATTAGAAAAATACGATTTCTTGCAGTCTTTTATTTTATGGCTGAGCTCATTCTTCTTAGATTTAAAGATTTCTTTGTGAACATGAAGTCTGGTCTTATACCAAGTTTTTTCCGCTTTTGTTTTGGACTTTTTTAGTTCACGTAGCTCATCAGTAAACCAAGCATTATTAATGGTTTTGGACTTGAGTGGTAGAATTTGATCAAGAACATCTACTATTATACTATTATAAGCACTGGCTTTTTCATTGACACTTTCTAGTTGAGAAATTGAGAAATAATTAGCATTCTGAAGTTCATTAATAAAACACTCGTTATCAAGTTTCTTGAAGTTTCTAAAGGTCAGTGTTTTAGTTTGAAGTGGAGGCTTCTGAATACTCAGATTAAAATTAACTGGAAAATGATCGGAGATGAGATTATTCGAAACACTAACATTATGAATAAGATTTTCACAGTCTCTTGATATAACTAAATCCAAAAGATCGGTAGAATTCGATCATACCTGAACGTTGAAACCTGTAAAATGCTAGTAAATTCTCTGATAACCTCACGTTTAGATTATTGTAACTCTCTGTTAGTGGCCCTTCCTGCTTCAACACTATACCCCTTAAAACTTATACAAAATAAAGCAGCAAGAATTGTGTCATTAACCCGATCACGTTACCCTATAACCCCAGTTTTGAAGCAGCTTCACTGGCTCCCTATTCCCTATAGGATTGATTTCAAAGTTCTCTGTCTCACTTATCTATCTTTTAATTGTCCAGGATCACCAGTCTATCTTCATAATATTTTATCAAAGTACGAACCCTCACGCCAACTACGTTCAGTAAACCAACACCTCCTCAACGTCCCAAAATCCAAGTCTCTTTATAGTGAACGTTCTTTCTCAGTGGCAGCCCCTAAACGTTGGAATGATTTGTCCATCACCACAAAAACCAGCCCAACTTTCAGTATTTTTAAAAAGAATCTTAAAACAGAATTATTTGTTAAGGCTTTTAATTGATTATAAGGTTACTTAGCTCTGGACATGTTTTAGCCTTGTGAGGCTAATTTTACCGAGATACTTTTACATGTCTTTTATATGTTGTTGTAGAATTACTTTTACTTATCTTTTATACGTTATGGTATCTTATAAGTTTACTAATTATACTTTTACATGTCTATTGTATGTAAAAGCGCCATAGAGCAGCTGTTTCCAGCTGGATTCTGGCGCTATACAAGTTTAATAAATTATTATTATTATTATAAAGCATCTACGAAATCTGCATCTGTTCAGACAGACATAACCTGGCCTGATCAAGTTACAAAGCCTAGAAATATTACATTATTAAATGATGACTCGCCTACTTATCTACATCTTGCCACAGCTTCTTTTTCTTCCCTTGATCTAACCATTTACTCTCCGGTCCTATTTCAGGATTTTACATGGAGAGTAAATGAAGCATTGTGTGGCAGTGACCACTTTCCGATCTTGATAGATAATAATGGACCCTCTCCGGTCGAAAGACCCCAGAGGTGGAAGTTGCATAAGGCTGATTGGGCTCTATTTGAATTTGTGTGTCTCTTTTCTTTTGATTTAAAGGAGCTAGAAGATGCAGATGAGCCCATGGCCTTATTTACTACAATTCTTCAAGATGTAGCTGAGCAGGCGATTCCAAAAACCACGACTGAACCAAAACGTTTCAATAAACCATGGTTTAACGACGATTGCAAATCCGCTCTGAAAGAGCGTGATCGTATCCTGAGACGATTAAAGAAATATCTTTCCATGGAGAATATTGCGGCATACCAAATGGTCCGGGCTAGGGCCGCTAGAACCATACGCCAAGCAAAGAAATCTTCGTGGCAAGGTTATGTCTCCAGGATCAATTCCCGTACCACATCTAAGTCGGTATGGGATAGGATTCGTAGGATTAAAGGTAAAAGTAGTGCATTATCAGTTAACCATCTCAATGTTGATGATACCACCTTAATAACATTTCCTGATATTGCTAATTCTCTGGCCAGTACATTTTCATATAATTCATCATCCAATTTCTCCTTGGTGCCTTTCGCGGCGATAGACAGCAACAGGAGAAAAGGTGACTTAATTTTTTAGTCCCGCAATGATGAATGCTATAATGATACATTTTCCATTGCAGAGCTTCGGGATTCGCTAAAGCGAGCTCGGGGTACTGCAACTGGTCGAGATGAAATACACTACCAAATTCTAAAACATTTACCTTTTCCAACCCTCTTAATTTTATTGGATCTTTTTAACCGGATTTGGGTTGATGGGAAGTTCCCGCCTTCGTGGCATAATTCCCATCCCTAAACCGGGTAAAAATCATACGAATCCTACCAATTATCGTCAGATCGCTTTAACTAGCTGTTTTTGCAAAACCATGGAGAGATTGATCAATCGAAGGCTTGTTTTGGTACCTTGAGTCCAACAACCTTATTACAGACCTCCAATGTGGATTTCGGTCCCAAAGGTGCACTCTTGATCGTCTCGTTCGATTTGAAACGTTTGTCAGGGACGCTTTCATCCAGAAGCATCTGGAGAAA
Source organism: Patella depressa (assembly GCA_948474765.1). Taxonomy (NCBI): domain Eukaryota; kingdom Metazoa; phylum Mollusca; class Gastropoda; family Patellidae; genus Patella; species Patella depressa. Next base: position 71,797,609 of record OX419720.1, on the reverse strand, counting down.
GCATATGATACCACGCGGAAACACGGTATCATGCGCGACCTCCATATCCTCGGCCTACGAGGTCGCTTACCTTCATTAAAACTTTCCTCGAAGATAGGTCATTTAAGGTACGACTGGGATCAATATTCTCTGACCTATTTCCTCGGGAAATGGGAGTTCCCCAGGGAAGCATTTTATCTCTTACTTTTTTTGCTATAAAAATTAATACGACCCCAGCGTGCCTTAAACCAGGTACAAACGGCGCTCTTTATATTGATGACTTTCAGATGTGCTATGGTTCTACAGACATGCAGATAATCGAACGTAAGTTGCAGGTGCAGCTTTGTTTGAATTCACTTCAACAATGGGCAACCGAAAATGGATTTCGTTTTTCGAAATCCAAGACTGTCTGCATGCATTTCTGTCAGAAACGAGGTTTACATCCTGATCCAGAACTTTTCTTGGACGGCAACCGCCTTCCATTTGTGGATGAAACCAAATTTCTGGGGCTGATATTTGATAAGAAATTATCATTTATCCCCCACATTAAAAACCTAAAAAAGAAATGTCTGAAAGCCCTCAACATATTGAGAATCTTATCAAATACTGACTGGGGAGCAGACCGTAAGGTCTTGCTCAGATTATATCGAGCACTCGTAAGATCAAAACTCGATTATGAGTGTGTTGTGTATGGGTCTTACCGCGCGTCTCATCTCAAAGAGCTCGATACCATACACAACCAAGGACTTAAAATCAGTTTAGGAGCATTTCGTGCATCTCCAGTGGACAGTCTATACGTCGAGGCGCAGGACCCCTCATTGCACAACAGACGTGATAAACTGGCCCTGCAGTATGCTACGAAAATTGCATCACTTCCCAATCATATTTCATTTAACACCATATTTAAACCTCTTCATGAGCATTTGTATCTGGTAAAGACGAATGTTGTTCCATCATTCGATATTCGCATACAACCCCTTTTGTCTGAGGCTGGTATCAGCTTCGACAGTATTGCGAATACCCCTGTCTTTAGGACTCTCCCGTGGGCTATGTCTCCCCCAAAGATCGATTTCGATCTTACTCAACATAAAAAGAGAGATACTAGCTCTACGGTGTTCCAATCTCTCTTTAGAGAGTTAAGGTCTAAGTATGGTGATTATGCTCCTGTATACACAGATGGTTCTAAGGATGGTGATCGGGTAGCTTCGGCTACTGTGACGCCATCTGAGACCATTTATGTGTGTCTCCCACCTGCTCCTTCCATATTTACAGCTGAACTCCTGGCCATTCTTCAGGCCTTGGAATTCATTCAGTCCTCTTCAGCTTTAAAACATATCATCTTTACTGATTCTCTGTCCTCTTTACAAGCAATTAACAATAAACAGCTTGAACACCCATTGGTAGCAGATGTTTATCGCCTGCTACTATCGTACGAGCTCAGCAGCAAAGACGTCGTCTTCGGCTGGTTCCCCAGTCACGTCGATATAATAATAATAATATCGTCATTTATAAAGCGCGTTAATACTGAAGAAATCAGTTTCTAAGGCGCTGTTGGTTTTTATATTCACTGATTATTTACAGATCAGGGTTTTGAAATAAGAATGTTTTAAGTTGAGATTTAAAATGGCCCACAGACGGTAGTTGTTTCATTGACTGTGGTAGTCTATTCCATAGAAAAGGACCAGCATAAGAAAAGGCTCGTTTTCCAAGTTGTAAGTTAATGACTGGAGATTTGAGAAGATGTTTTTTCTGAGAGCGGAGATTTCTACTGGTAATATAGGGTTCTACAAGACTTTTTATATAAGATGGAGCTTGGCCGTTTAAAGCTTTGAAGACCAAAAGTAGTAACTTGAACTCAATTCTTTGCTGAATTGGGAGCCAATGTAAAGATTGCAATACACGGGAGATGTGTTGATGTTTTCTAGTTTTAGTGAGGAGTCGAGCTGCTGAATTTTGAACATGTTGTAGTTTGTTAATCTGATAGTCTGGTAAGCCGTATAGTAAACCATTATGGTAATCTAGTTTAGTTGAGATGAATGCGTGAATGAGCTTTTCTTTATTTTCATAATTGAGATAGCGTTGGATCTTTCCAATTCGATGTATATGATAGAAGGCGGTAGAACAAATACTCTGTATGTGATCTTTAAACGATAGGTTCGAGTCTAATATAGCACCAATATTTCGAGCTTTATGGGTTCCTGAAATTATTTCTTTATCAAAATTAACAAGAGTTTGATCAATTTTTCGGAGTTGTTGCTTGGTCCCAATTACTAGCAGTTCTGTTTTATTTGGATTTAATTTCAAGAAATGTTCTGTCATCCACGCAAGAATTTCTGTGAGACAAAGCTCTATATTTTGTATCGTAGAATGTTGAGAGTCTGTGTCAAATTCAATATAAAGTTGAGTGTCGTCTGCAAACAAATGAATATTTAGCCCATAACCTTCAGCGATCTTAGTGATAGGCTTTGTGAAGATAATAAAAAGTACAGGTCCGAGTACAGAACCTTGTGGTACCCCACAAAGCATTGTATTATTGTCAGATGTTGAATCTCCAATTCTAACAGCTTGGGTGCGATTGCTTAGATATGACTTAAACCAGTTAAAAACAGAACCGCGCAAGCCAATTTCACACCATAATGCATCGAGGAGATCCGCGGTATCGAGCGTATCAAATGCGGCTGAGAGATCTAAGAGTACCAAGATAACACATTTCTGTTGATCTATAGCTCGGTAGATATCGTTGGTAATTTTGAGCAAAGCAGTTTCTGTGCTGTGGTATTGTTTGTAGGCAGATTGTAATGGATTTTCAAGGTTATTGGAGTAAATATGATCATTTAATTGATGTAGAACACACTTTTCTAGTAACTTTGAAATGTAAGACAGGTTGCTGACTGGACGGTAATTTAACAGAATATCTGGATCCATGTTTGATTTCTTCAATAATGGTTTAACAAGGGCTTTTGCTAGTTCCGTTGGAAAGGGATCGGTTAATAATTTCAGATATGATAGGAACAAATAGATCGATGTGTTTTTTCAATAGGTGTGTAGGTATAGGGTCTAGATCACATGTTTTTGAAGAGCTTTCTGATATGATGAGCTTAATTTGCGTTTGAGTCAGATTGGTGAATGATGACCACAATGATGTTGATTTGCTTCTATATGACGGTACAGGTTGAGCATTTGATTTTCTTTGTAATATATCAGATCGTATTTTTACTATTTTATCATGAAAATAAGAAACAAATTTATTTGCAAGTTCCTGTGTAGAACTGTTCTCTGGAAGTGTGCTTGAGAACTTATTTCTATCTAATAAATGATCTATGACTTGGAACATTTTCTTTTGATCAGATCCAGATTGTGCCAATTTGTTGTTGTAAAATTCGGTTTTTTGAGAAACTACAAGTGATGCAACACGCTTGCACTCCGCCTTAAATATATCTTTGTGAACTGTTAATTTCGTCCGTCGCCATGTTCTTTCCGCCTTGCGTCTTATTTTTCTGGCGTCCCTGATTTTGTCATTAAACCAGGGATTTTGTGGCTTAATCGCCATGTTTCTTGTGATGATGGGTGCGTGTTGATCCAATATCGTGGATGTCTCGCTGTTATAGATACGGAGCAGTTCAATTAGACTAAAAGTTGAAAATGAAGATGTATACAAAGATATAAGGGGGAATGATCTAGCAGATTTTGCTGCCAAAGCTGCTTTAGATCTTCCCCAATCACACGGTTTAATTCCTTACAAAGATTTTAAATCTTCAATAAATCATTTTATTTATGACCGCTGGCAACGGTCTTGGGATCTTGCAGGCACAGCCAAACTTCATCACATCAAGCCTCTCTTAGGAGATTGGCCTAGCTCCTATCGTACGAGCAGGAGAGATGAAGTTGTCATGTGTCGCTCTCGCATAGGTCATACTTTTTTAACACATATTTTCATCTTAAAGCGAGAGCCTCAGCCAGAATGTCAACACTGTCATGTTCCTTTGACAGTGAATCACATTTTGATTGAGTGCAAACATCTCAAGAATACTAGATCTAAGTACTACCGTTGCCAGTCAGCACGTCAGCTATTTGCACAACCGGAGCTTTATGATAAATTACTAGCATTGTTAAGAGAGACAAATTTTTATTCAAAATTTTAATTGTATATATTTATCGTATACTGCCTTTTAAATATTTATATATGTAATGTAATTGATACATTTATTTTTAGTTATATTTTTCTGTGATATTTGTTTTTATTTACATATATAAATACATCCCTGTGATATTGTTTTAATTTGTCTCGATAATTTCATCATGTTTGGCGCAATATGGCCCGGTTGGAGCTGACGTGCCATTAAACAACATTTCATTCATTCATTCTAAAATATGCAATCGATACATAGATTTTAAATTTCGATTCAAGTGTAAGACGAAATTGGTTTCCATCGCGTTCAAAAGAATGCATAAATCCATTACATAAATGTGAAAAAATATACATTTTAAATTTCAATAGCATTCTTCCTGAAGGCCAAATACACAATCCCTGGCAAGCACCCTGACAAGAAATGAAAACCATACGTTTGCATCAAATAGGGGCGTATAAAATATTCTATGCGTTTTAACAGTTAATTTGGTGAAGTAGTTTTAACTTACGCCACTTTCTTTACCACCACAAATTGTTGTCCTGGGTGGTCATGATATACGTCTTCGATATTCTTTTCACATCTTTTTACAAGTTCTTTATATTTATCACAAGTGAGGTCTGTCAATTGAAAGAATTCTTGTCCGTTGTATTTGATTCTACACACATAGATTTCTGAAACGAAACACTCGGTACATTATTGTTTTTTTTTATGGTACAATGTGAATGACTTTACGTTGTCCTCAGTCAAGGTCCGCCGTGCTACACAACTTACATGGGGCATCGACATCGAAAATCCAATGATCTTTGCCAGCCAACACTTGGATTGAGCTGAGCACCTCTAGATTAGCAAGCCATCGTCTTACTCACCATCGTGACACCCTATCAAGATTTTGTAAACTTTGACACTTATATGTACGACTGATGATGGTGCATGAACACATTTAATTGTACAGTAAGTATCGTGGTGGTTCCTCATGAATCTTCAGCGTCATTTGTGTAACATGGAGAACCTGGCATAGAACAGTGTCTGGTTGCCCAGGAACAATGTTTCACACTTCGAGACTATGGAAAAGCAAACAACTTAATTCTTAGTACTTAATTCATAATCCTTCATTCTTATTTCTTCATTTTTTATCGTATTCCGACATTTGTACAGTAAAATTAAATTAACTTTGCGTCTTAAAATCAATATTTGTTTTACAAAATCAGGATAAATCAAATGTCAAAATATACACACACTGTCATTTACATTAATCTGCCATCTCGGATAATCCTAGTGAGTAAAGGGTAATCATACTCTGCACCATCCACAACAAGTGAAATGCAGGACAGAAGGCCTGACAAGGGCACTATATAGTCGTTCGGGTGGACGTAAAGCAGAGACACTGCGTATACATATGCGTGCACGTAAAAGAACCCATTGCAGTTGGTATTCGTATTAATTTGAAAACATTTCACCCTAGGTCAATTAGCTATATTAATCGGATGGAGTAAATGAACACTCATAACTACAGTGTTTACAAAAAAAAACAAGCCAACAGTAAGGCTGATGTCCCCCGCCGAAATCCCAAAATAAATAGATGACACATATTAATTAATCGAACATTTATTTTTTTTCAAACGTATCGAGCAATCAAAATGTACACGAAGTGTCATCCAAAAGTGTTTTATAAAGAAAAATGCTAAAACCGACGAGAAAAATGAAAATGTACCCTAGTTAGGGGGACCCTAAAGGCAGACAAAAGGGCCCCCAGACTTGACAAAAGGGCCCCTCTGACCAAGGGAAAGGGCCCTCGTGTCCGAGTCAATCGTTTCTATACACTGTTACTGTCGAATCCATTACTGAATGAGAATGCAGTCATTGTATGAGCATAAAAATCATCAATAAAGATGAACCTAAGTTCTTGTCCCAAAGTATCAACCAATCAAATTGCTTATCTCTGCATACCCTAAGAAGAAAATGCTCATCTTCGAACTCCATCAAGGCATTGACCTAATAAGCATACACATCAATTTTGAACATATTAACTCAATTCGAAGGAGAGATATTGTGTTCCAGAGTCTCGGCAAATCACATTGCTTATTACTCTGCTTACCCTGAGCAGAAAATGCTCATTATCGACCTTAGTCAAGGTATTACTGTAATGAAACTATACACCAAGTTTCATCACGCTCACTTGATTAGAGCTAAAGTTATCATGTCTCAAAGCATCAACCAATTAAATTGCTTATCTCTGCTTACCCTAAGCGGAAAATGCTCATCTTCAAACTCCATCAAGGCATTGACCTAATAAGCATATACACCAAGTTTGAACATTTTAACTCAATTAGAAGGAGAGTTAGGACAAAAAAAGATAGGCTCGTAAATACTGAATTTAAGAATTGCAATTACCTCTTTGATATCATAATTATAAAACTTGTTTAACATACCACAGCCCGGTTCCAATTTTTTTATAATCGCTGTATAACCACATCTTTCTAGAGCCAATAATAAGTGAATATATGAATTCGTCCCTTTATCATACAATTTTGTCAACATCATTGACATACAGCTTACACTGCCTCTCGCTCTCAAATCGTTTGACAATTCATTTAATTCGTCTTTGTTGAAAACAAATAAAGAATGAAGTTGAATAATGAGTTTTAACGGATCTTTTATCGTGTCTACAAGGTAACTCATATGTTTTTGAATTTTGTGCTGGTGATCTTCTTGCATAGGTTTGTCGCTATGAATCGCAGGTATGATATCTACAATTGATTCCTCGTTACTGGCATTGTCATCAGCATCATCTACAAATACATATAACTTTATTATCAGAAGTTATGAAAGATGTATTATGTAAAAATTAGTTAAAGAGTTGATTTGACTTGCTATAATAGTTCAGATATAGATAATGAAGAATAAATCCATTGAAAATGTCATTAAATTTCTTTAATCTTTGCCAAGATATGAGTACGTAGATTGTTTATTATAATAGCAACCGTACTGCATGTCTTCATTGAATTTTCAAAACTCGGGAATGTTCTAATCGATTTAAATGGTGCAGTGAGTTAATTATAGACTGTAATACTATAAGGCCTTATACAGTAGAGTATATTTAAGTTCTGTAACATGTTCTGGTTAATGTATTGAAGTCGTTACTTAGTACCAATGACAACGAGAACTATGTTAACAAGGATATATCTGGTAGTTTAAAATCGGGCAATAATATCATAGTCTGATGATCCAAATATGGTAATCCCATGCGTTAGAAAAGTGGTTTAGCCGCCCTCCTAGGTGCCCAAATAAGTACACTGTGTTGAAATTCGGGGTAGCGTCTGTCCAGCTGACCAATCCGATAAAGGAAGACCTAGTCAATTTCCCAGGGCTCGATACATGACTCATGCACGTACTATGTATCCTCTTTATGTAATAAGAGTGGGGTTAATTTTCCCTTCGGATATCATTCGTAGTTCCAAGGAGAACATCACAGCCCCTCGACTCAGAGGCTAGGAAATACAACCACAAAACACAAACTACTGGAGAGAGAACTTATGTTTAGCTTATATATAGCTATGTGTGTATTGTTCTGTATTATGGATGTTATAAAGATATAAAACCATAGTTAACATAAAAAGTGTTCCAGACTTAATTGATTATATTATCACAGCGTGAAGTCAATTAAAGTATCACGTGTAGGTATGGAGAGCGAATGGGTTAAAGCGTGCGCTGTAGATCGTATGGTTTGTCATTGATTCAAGTGGCGCGGCGGTTTTTATTCTAACTTTGTACGTAACAAGCAGTAGGATAATAAGTCCAACCTCGTGAGTTTTCTTTGAGTCCTGCGAACCCTGCGCGTAAGCGAATTATTGAAATAAATTGAACTCTATATTAGTTCTGAAATAACTAGTTTATGTCGAGTGAAGTTTGTATATTTTCTTGCCTTTAGTTCTTTGTATTTTCGTTATCGAGTCATCGATTTTCGTAGATAAATACAAAGGCCATTTTTTTAATAGAAACGTGGTAGCACGAGAACAGGGTTTGTTTGTGATATTATCCAAGGCCAACGAACCATCCACGAGAACAAGGGAAGCAATTTCTGTCTTAATCCTTTAACAGTGAGGAACCCAAATCAAACTGTGATCTGTCAGAAATACGCCTACACGCCTAATGTCAACCATCTTGAAAAATGTCATTCATTTTTAAAATGTAATTGGCCAACCTGATTTTATACAAATATGGCCCTAAACGAACACCAAAGCACATTTCAATGCTTCTATCCACATGTGAACGACTATTACAGTTCTCGGCCTAACTACGGTGGATATGAGGGCGCATTGCATTGTGTACTTCAGTGATATTTTATTTTAACCCAAGTCATAATTAAATCCACCTAGCAAAAAATTTAAAAGTCAATGCCCTGCCATATTTTAATGAGAAGGCTGTCAAATACGAGCCCCTATGTATGTATACAGTTTGGAATCAACCTCCCAAACCGTTAATAACAAAACAACACAGCTAGCTTAGGGTTAACTTAAAGGAACTTGTCACGGTGTTAAAAAGAAAATGTTTCGGGATATGTTACTTAAGTTGACTCTCTATTGTAATATTACTCAAGACATTTTGTTGCCCGTAAGGTATTTAAAATTAACAGCTGTTCAATCTACCTTTCAGGCCCATATTACTAACCAGATGCATTAGCAGGAAATGATTACATCCAAGAAACACAAATGCTATAAAGTAATGTTAATCCATGTCCAGATCGTGAGGATTAATATTAGGAAACATGATTTTCAGGGTTTACAAGAACTTACAGGCTATTAAAATTTGTAAAAAATTAAAAGCGTAAATTAACAATGGAACTAAGTGAGGAATACTGCACGGAATATTGTTTAATACTTACCAAACCGATTTGGTAAATCTCTGATCTGTTCTAGCTGATGGATTTCACTTGGCTAATAAAGCAAAACAAAGGAAACTTAGCTTTTTTTGTTTGAAACACATAATTTTACAGACATTTTGGTAATGTAATAGTTATAAGCACATACAAAGTTTAATTTAGTAATTGTTGATAAAACTTTTTCGAAAATACGATTGAGAGTTTATTCTACTGTGCATATCTCTATGTTTGAAGACAGGTAGGACGTTAAACCCCATTTCATTTCATGTGTCTACCATTCATATCATTCATATATTTGTATAATTTCCTTGATAAAGACGAGAGCTTCCACGTAGTAAGGTCACGCAGTAATAAACTCAGTAATTGTGTTCATATAATATAATATTCAGTTGTCAAGTGTTGGTCTGATGGGTAAATTCTGGTAATTAATCTACGTATAGTTATTGAAAGTTTATGATCAATGGACCAAAATAGAAGATAAAATAACTTACATTCTCTATGTTCGAATGTGTCTCTATTCTATTAATTGTAGAATCACCACCACCTTTCTTGTAACCTATAAGAACAAATAACAGGTAATGTTTTCACATTTCTCGTAAAAATATTGTGGCTACTTTGATTATATGATTGCCACGTGTTTCTGTATTTTTAGGAACATGTTGCAATTACTATCATTTGGATGATCTTGATTGGCATACAACATTAAAGCTAGGATAATACTGGAGTATATTTTATCCAAAAATACTGTGACAAAATATACTCTCGTAGTGGTATTAATCAGATGTGGATATTAAAAAATTCCAAAGAATTACTTGATGGTTTACAATCGAGATCACTTGCTTCAGTCTCCTCTATACAAACGTTTGACATTTTTACATTGTACACGAAAATTCCCCATAGTAAATTAAAAGCTCGATTAAAAGACATTATTCACAGTATCTTTTCATCAAAATCAGGAACTACTAGATATCAATATCTAGTTGTTAATTACAATTCCACATATTTTGTCAAGAACCATAGTGATTCAAAAAATAAATTCTCCGCCAACAAGATGATTCAGATGTTGGATTTTTTAATTGATAATATCTTTGTTGAATTTGGAGGGGAAATATATCAGCAAGTGGTAGGTATCCCCATGGGTACCAACTGTGCACCTTTGCTTGCTGATTTATTTCTCTATTCGTACGAAGCCGATTACATACAGGCACTCGTAAAAACTAATAAACGATTAGTCAGACATTTTAATTTCACTTATCGATATATCGATGATGTTCTATCACTGAACAATCCAAAATTTAGTGATTACATAGAATTCATATATCCTGATGAGCTCGAAATTAAAAACACTACTGACAGTGACAATCACGCTTCCTACTTGGATCTGCGTCTCGATTTTGACAATTGCCATAAACTTATGGCCTTTTATTCTGATTTATTAAATAGGTCGAGGCATTTGTCATCTAGGCTTCAACTACAGGGATACTTGCGCACTAAACTCATTAAAACTTTTTAAAAGTTTTATGGACGTCATATTGACTTGATTGGTAAATATAACATGTGTCTCTCGGCTATTATTCAAGATATATTTTATTGACTCGTAAAATATTATCTTCCTAATTATGTCTGTCTATTACATCGTTAACACTGTTCATCACGTGCATTTTGTATACCGATAGTCCATTGGCCAATCATGCTATTTCATTGAGATTTCGTCTAACAGTTTGGATGCAGCGATGGCGGGTGTGGCGCCAGGCCAGGTAAGCTTACTCTTCCGGACACCTGTTACCACTGTTTGTCGTGTATTTTGTACACGGTGACCAGTCCATCTGCTGATTACACTATTTTGCCTCGACCGTTTTTATTGGACTTCGAATTTTGACTAATGGTTTGGATTGTTCGTACTTGGTTTTATTTTATTATAGATTGGGCAGAAGGAAAATCAATGGCAGTTACCTTCATTTACGCAATCACACATTAGGTGAATTTCTACATGATCAGTAATCTTATAGATTTAAATCGAGACGATTGATCTGTTCTCAATGCCCACCTACTGACTATTCCAGGTAATACCACAACTCGGAAATTGCTTGCCATTTCTGCAATTTTTAATTAAATTGGCTAAAACTCAGTGAAATACACGGAATGTTCATTCCGTTGCTTTCTCTCTTGTGAGAACTAATTTCAAGTCTCTGCCTTGAAAAATCAAGATTTGTTGTCCTTATTAGTAATATACATATAAACAATAAATCGATGCTAAATTAAATACACGGTTTTATTTTTTTTTAAATTTTACAAACCTGCGGTCTTGTATTCTGTGTGACAATTATATTTTTAAAAATATCACTCTCGGTTGACACTACTACATGGCGTCCTACAGTTAAATGTCTAACTGAATATCGCTGATAAAATATCAAATAGAGTATAGATAACTTGGACAAGGGTTGCTGGGTATGCTTAAAGTCGTTTCACCCTACTTGGATGTGTTGGTGGTTGTTTCGTTCCAGTAGAATATAACTCTTTTGAAAGAGTTATTTACTGAATCCCAGACCAGGGTTGTTTATTCCACTATACTTGATAACGACTTGAATATTTGATATTTGATTGTCCCACTAACTTGAATATTTAATTGCACGCTCCGTCCGAGGGTTATATTTTTCATATCGATATAAGCAAGTTTAAAAAATGAATATTGAAAAAGAAATATATAAATGATGGGAGTTTTGATAAGAAAAGCGCTGTTTCGATTTCCATTGCTACCATTTTTACGATAATAAAACTATTCTCGATTATCCATTTCACTCCATTAAATAACACGACCATCCGATACTTTAGGCCTACAAAGGAGGACCTACAATAGGCAAATGTAGCTCTTACATAATGCATGTTGAAAAAAAATTCACTTACATACTAATCATTACCATGTTATAGGTTGTGGATTGTCGCTAACTGGTCGGGTCAAATTTATCTTAATTTGGCAAACAGTTTTATGCTATCCGGTTTTGTAGAGCCCCGTACACACAATTTACGTGCATATTTAGAAACTGTAATTCGTTTATAATTCACTGCATTAAGTTTCTCAAATAACTACAGCAATACAATTGTTTTACACATTACTTGACATATGGCGTATTTTTTTATCCTGTAACTGTACATAACAATATTCATTTATTCAAGGAACTCTATTTTCGATAATGTAATGGACAGTGGGGAATATTAAAATCTGTTGATGTAAATATGTTCCCGAAAATACAATTTTTGCCAGAATGACGTCATTTTCGGTGACCAAATGGTTACGTCTAAGGAATATTCACAGATTGCTGCAATTTATGTTTATGAAAATCAAACAACCATTTATTCTTTCATGGGCATAAAAAGTTGAAAAGTGATTCCCGCAAACTGGCCTGTTTCCCGGACATGTCAAAAACTTAAAATGAAGTATGAATTTTCGTTTGTTCTTATATGCTTTTGAAAATAGTTATGTTTCAGCCTTAAGATCTACATTTCAGGAAAATGAAATTCGAAAATTGGCTTCAGTCTTCCTCTGCTTATTTACAACAGCACCCAAAAGTGTTCCGGAAAGGTAAAATATGTACGTCGCTCTCAAACGGAGCTATAATGTCTAAGAAAATTAATCATTTTAATCGACATATTTATGCAAATTTAAATGCGGGGGGGGGGGGGGCGAATGGTTAGTGTGCGCGCTGTATAATATGGCGGCCTGCCATTGAGTTAACAAGCGTGGTTTCTAATCCCCGGTTGTAAGTGGCAAGGAGAAGGGTTGCCTGTCCAACCTCGTTGGTTTTCTCCGGGCACGCCGGTTTCCTGCCACTGCTAAAGACCCCAACGCGCAAGCGAAATATTGAATTAAGGGGCCCCAATCTGAATCTAGAATTGGTAGGATGTGACATTAGATGTTTCCATTGCATATATATATATCCGTGGGTTTGAGATATTATTTGATTTGGAAAGAATTGGATAAATAGAAAGCTATCTGATCTACAGCTGACACTATCAAATGTTTATGCTTATTAAAATGATGCAGTGTAATCAATACAATCATCTAAATTTAAAAGTATATTAATTTTGATCACCATTTTCATATGGCATGGTATGCGTTCAAGTTGCATCGGATATTGTGAAACAACACCACCGAAAACATGATTAAAAGCCGTTAACGAGTTTGGAGAAATTGTTAAAATGGAATGTCAACCCCAATTGTATTCTATGATATTTAAATAAACGTCTGATTATTTTGAACATCTTTTTCGTGATAGCATTTTTCAAATTCATCTCTGCGCTCAGACACACTTAGTTGAGCGTGTTGAATTTAAAGTACTGCTAACTATTTTCAAGCTAGTGAACAATGCGGCTTCTGCCTATCTGAACGAACTCGACTTGTCCGTAAAACCACCACCGAAACTAGCAGATTCAACCCAGGCTCCATCTTTGGACTATCCCAGCGTGTAACACAAGAGAACGAACAATAAATTTATGGAAATAGGATTTTTCGGCACTATGCACCATCATTATGGAATAATCTCCATAGTGAGATTCGCGCTGGGAATAAAATTGATAGTTTTAAACGCTCAATTAAAACCATGCTCTTAAAGCGTCATTTCCCTCTGAATCTAGTCAAAATCACTTTTACTGTCAACAGACGTTATTATACGAAAGCCATATCATCGTTAAATTTTTAAATAAAATTCTTTTTTTGTCCCCCGCCTTTCGAAAAAGTGAGGGACAATTACAATGGGTTCGTCTGTTTGTCCGTAAGGTTTATTCCCACGAAGGCGCAGTTATTGATCGTAACGGATTAAAAGAGGTCGTTTTCGGCGACTTCGTGGGAATCCAGCTCCTAGGGATTTAAATGGATTAAAAACGTAACAGTGGTGTTATAGATTGTTATGATAAGAATTTACACTTTCATAATCCCCATTGTAAATAAACTGTTTCAATGGCATTTAGTAATTGAACTAGAGTATACAGGTCACAATTCTATGGAATACAATTACTGCTTATTACTGAGCGACGTTTCGACTAGGCTTCTCTAGTCGTTATCAAGCAATGATAAAATCTAAAAAAATAAGACAAGTCAATATATACATGTACATAACAATACATTCTCAATGCTGACAAAACAGGGATCTCCCTTAATTTGCACGTACCTAAAAGGAATCTAATTTAGTTAAGGATTATAAATTTGAAACGCTATTTACACCACTTAACTGGAAATAAAAACTAACTGACTAATTGATTAATAGGTAATTTGTTGTATATTCAATGATATGTAGGTTTTAATCATGACAAACGTTCTAAGAAAATGGAATTTGATCAAATGCTATCTACCATCCCTTCACTGATATAAACACAAATGATTAATGAATTGGTTGTTGTGGAGTATATACAACGATTTGATCTGGTTTTAATAATGACAACATCCCAAGATGAGATTTGATTGTATTGTGACGAAAAATAATTCATATATGCATGATTGTACTGATATTCAAAAAACCCTTAGAACAAGATTAGAACTATTGAGTGCTTTAAATTACAATAACAGTAGACCTGAAAAGTAGAAATAAAATTTAAAAAAAAATCAAAATAGATGGTATTTTACTGATTATCATTTTTACAAATTTTAGTATTATTCCAAACTTAAATTTGGAGAAACTCTCAGGATCACATATCTTTTTCGCACGGTTCACCAGAGTTGAAATTGTGGCCGATTTGACGCTATTCGGGTGATTGGATTTAAAGTGAATATATTGGTCGGTGTGGGTTGGTTTCCTGTAGACGCCGGTACGGATCGAGTTGTTGGTTTTGGATACACAAACATCGAGAAAAGGTAATTGGTTATTATTTTCCGTTTCCATCGTGAATTGTATACGTGGTTGTTGCCTGTTGAGGTGTTGTAACAGTGTTTCTGGATCATCTTGTTGTTTTATAATAACGAAGGTGTCATCCACTTGCCTAAAAAAAGCATGTTGGGGTTATAGTGGAGAGAGGGGGCTTACTATGGGTAATCCATTGGTATGTTCATAAAATTCGTCACCCCAGGAGAAATATGTTGAATTAATGCATTGTTTCAACAGGAGTATGATGTTGTCTGTGGATAGGGTAGTCTCTAGTGGGTTGTCTAAACTATCTATGCGCTTGCGTAGATTCTTCAGAGCCTCTTCCCAAGGTACATTTGTGAACAACATCATATGAGACCATCCTCCCGGGGTTTGTTTTGAATATTCCGCAGTTTCTCACAGAATTCACCTGAATCTTTGATGAAGGACGATGCTGTTGTGCCAAGTGAGGAAAGTAGTTTTGTATTGTAGAGTCTCGAGAACACACCAACAGACAGGCTTTCGTGGTTTTTTTTATGGATTTTTATAGTAGCCCTGGCATAAGGTGGTTGAGGGTGGTTTGGTCTGAGCTTGTAATAGAGAGCTTCAGAGATCTGTTTGTCTTCTTTTAGTTTTTTAAGCAATTTTTCATGGCTGTCGTTGTGCTCGTTCGTTGGGTCTTGGCGGATTCTTCTATATGTTGACGGATTTGGAGTAAACCGTTGACAGTTGTGAGGTACTCATCATTATTCATGATGACTGTTGCTTTTCCCTTGTCAGCGGAAACAATTGTGATCGATCTATCGTCTTTTAGGTCATGGAGGGCTTTCCTTTCTTGGCGGGAAACATTGGTCGTCTACTGTTTAGTGGATGTTTTTGCTAGTATTTCAGTTATATCGGAAAATTGGATAACTGAATTTTAATAATGTTAGATGTTGTATTTTATTATATCTTACTATCTGGAATTGTACTTAACTGATCTGATATTTTTTCCTGTTTCGTATCTACGCTCTGACGTAACGTCATTGTCTTATATTATTAGGTTATATATTAAAATGGTCTGAAGAGGTTCAAGATAACTGAAAACATTAACCATAAACATGTGTTTATTTCTTTTTTTAACGTAATTTTTTATATATTTCTCTGGGAGCAGTTGAAAGAAACTTTAAATATCAGTGTTATATATATATATAGTACAGTCAATATCAATGTTAAAAATAGGTGTTATCAGTATCAGTGTTGATAAACATAAATAGGCGTATTTAATATTGATATATCTACACATGAGTAAAATAAATAAATAATATCTTCCGTTTCCTCTTTACAAACAGGATATAAATTATCAGCAGTTTTAATTAATTTTTCCTTTATCCAGATAACATTATGTGCGATTTTAATGTTTAGGGTCTTCAAAAATACTTCTCCGTAGTATAAGACAATGGTTATTTGGAAATTAAATTTATTGTTCTAACAATTTCCTTGTTAATAACATCAAGTATAAAATATCATTTGGTGTTGAAAACTGTCATCCATTTTAACAGTGCATTCAGGAAGATCAGATTATTGGAAGGAGTATTTAATATGTCTTTTCAAATCTCTAGGATTAACAGCTGTATCACCATAAGGGTTTATTTCTGGGATATAGTCAATTGTCATACCTGAAACACTTAGTTTGTATATAAGCCCAGCCTCAACTTATATAAGCCTTTGCCTGTTGTTCAATCCATTTCAGTTTATTGAATAAAATATTGTTTAAACAAAAACACAGGTACGTATATACGCACTCCATTGTCTTAATTTGTTTATTTTCCAGGTATACCTCATCTTAATATATATATATACAGTAGGTCAACTTGATTGTTCATTATTTAATATTAATGAGTATACTGATACTATGTATAATACTTGCTATCTACGTAAATACATTTTGATCTAAGGTCATCGTATGCTCCGAACATCTTAAAAGAAAGTGGCAACCGTCTTCGCATCCATGTAGCTCACATAAACGACATATATAATGATACCAATTTCATCTAAACACACATAATTTATAAAATTGGAAAAATTCAACTAAATGATTTGAAAAGGATAACGTAAACCTGGATTTTAAAATATTTTCGAACCCTCTGGACAAGTAAAATAAGATGTAATGGATAATTTACATAACAGGAAGGACACTTAAACATCTAGTACTTAGAATAAGGCTATTATTTATTTTCTGGAGCTGTCAAGCCAGCAAGAGTGTTATAACACATTTATTTAGGACAGGCAATAGAAAAACAACTGATACCAATAGTAATCGACCAATTAACAATGTTCAATGTATTGTGAATGATTTCGAGTTACCCGGCAACTCAACGGATACCACAATTCAGGTTTTTATTGTTGATTGTTTAATCAGCTATATCGTCCACTCATTGCAGAATAGTACATGTGAACATATTAAACTGGCTGTTCTGGGACATTTTACACTAGAAGAAATTATTACAAGTAAGACAATATTGTGGGATAAATGTGATAATGCTATCATTGGTGAGAGAGCGAGACGGAAGGAAGCTGCAATTGTAGTTGCAATCGATAAACTTGATAAATCAGGCACAATGCCAGTGGTAACTCTAAGCACTCTGGATATTAGGCGTCTGCCAAGATCATACCCAGAAGACATCAACTCTATATCATTAGCAGAAAGAATGAATACGTTTGAAGATAAAATCTCATGTCTGGAGAATGTACTAGAACACACGATATGTGAGAATGTGAGTATCAAAGAGAAGATAGATAAATTGAGTTCCATCGCGAATACCAGATCATCTTATGCTGATATGACTACAGAGCCAAAGACTCTGGTCCCAGCGAACGAGCCTATCCCTAAACCACGGGAGCAGCCCCATTATACCAACGCTAGTAAGAAGCCTATTACACACCCACGGCGAAATGTCTTTAACAGAAACCTAAGAGACACCGATAGAGAAAGTGTTATGTCAGGAATTAGCAACGCAACAAGTGATAGTCAACAAGATGACGGTTTTAGAGCTCCATCGCATGTGACAAAAAAATTGAATAGACAGGAAAGTAAGCGCAGACGATGTATAATTGGCAGGTCCTCTCCTTAGGCTACATTTTAACGTGCACCAGAACCAACTAGACACTTATTTATATATCGTGTTGATAAAAAACACCACAGATAATGAGATCTCATCCTATCTCAAAGATAAGGGGTTTACAGTTCACGAACTGTTATGTATATCAAACTTATTATCAAAATTCAAGTCTTTCAAGTTAACAGTACCCCAATCCGAATTTCCGAAACTATTCGATGAGGAACTGTGGCCAAATGGTGTACGTATCCGGAAATATGTTCTCACCAAGAGTGGATATTTAAGTGAATATTTCATCCAATGACCTTGTTAACATTAGCAACATATAACTCTCGTGGCCTGGGAACAGGTAGAATACAATATATTGACAAATTATGTAACTCCCATGACTTTGTCTTGATACAAGAACACTGGCTTGTAACTGAACAGCTGCAATCATTCCAAATTAAAATTCCCGGTATTTGTGTACATGGCAACTCAGGCATGGAGAGTAAATCCATTATCAACGGTCGGCCCTATGGTGGGTGTGCGATTCTGTGGCGCAGTTCTCTATTGTGCAATGTGGAACCAATACTGTTTGACTCGAAACGTATTTGTTCAGTCAAAATTCAATGTGGCGACTTGAATTTGTTAATATTTAATGTATTTAAAGAGGTTAATAGATGAAAATCCATGTGACCATGTACTTGTAGGAGGAGATTTTAATACCGATTTTTTACGCACTACCTCGCCACAAACAAATCATTTAGGTCAATTCCTGTTAGAGAATACCTTAGGGTGTGGTTACACTAATCCATGTAGCAATGTTCTTTATTCATGCGAGAGTAAAATTAACAATAATAGATCTACAATAGATCACTTCTTCCTTACGTCTAATCTGATGAATCAAATAATTCGTTATCAGTCTGTACACGATTGTGATAATTTCTCAGATCATGCCGTAATCAGTATGGCTATTAACATTCCCGTAGACTACTATGACAACTCACCTATGAGCAATGTGCAATCTCAAACCAAATGGCATGAAGCAACAGACGAACATATAAAGCATTACAAAGATACTTTGGATGAGCTCTTAAAAAATGTTAATATCCCTATTGATGCCATACGTTGTACTGATTATTCATGCACAGTACATAATGTAGATTTAGAAAATTACTTTGACAATTTAATCCAAGTTACTCTCAAGGCTGGTAAAGTATGTATTCCCCAAAGCGCAAATAAAAGTAGAAAAAAAATCATTCCTGGGTGGAATGATCAAGTCAAAACCGTGAGAGATACGGCTATATTCTGGCACCAACTTTGAAAAGAGAACAACTGTCCAACGACAGGCATACTGGCCAATATTAGGAGAGGCACTCGGGCTAAATATCATCGTGTATTAAATCAGAGTAAAATGGGGTAACATTGTAACTGAAACTTTTAATGTCAGTAATGGAGTGAAGCAGGGTGGGGTTTTGTCTCCAATCTTATTTACAGTTTATCTTGACGAACTGCTGAATCGCTGTAGGGCCAGTGGCCTTGGCTGCCATATTGGTCACGTTTATGTAGGAGCATTGGCTTACGCTGATGATCTCACATTCGTGACAACCAGCAGACAAGCTCTGATTGGCCTACTTAATATTGCTAAACGATATTCAGAAGAGTATGATCTTAAGTTCAATCCTGAGAAAACAAAACTTATTTTCTTTTCACATAGCAGAACATTTATTAATCAATTTAAAGACATATGTATTGATGTTAAAAAGATAGAAGTTGTCGAATCAGAGAAACATTTAGGTAACACTCTTAACTCCTTCTCACATAGACAAAACATATTTCATGGTATTAATAGTTTTCTTGTGAAGGTTAATGTCACTATTAAAAATTTTGTATATGCATCATCTAAAACAAAATATAAATTATTTAAGACTTATTGTATGCCTCTGTATGGCTGCCAATTATGGGATTTGAACCATAAAAATATTGATAGATTTTATTGCGTCTGTCGAAAAAGTGTTAGTAGGCTTCTTGGTATATCACCACACGCACACAGCAACTTATTAAGCATAATTTGTGACGATTTGAACATAAAAACCCAATTGTATAAAAGATTTACTAAGTTTTATTTTAGTACCATGTCAAGCAACAATGAATGTTTAAGTATGTGCAGCAAGATCGCTTTAAATGGAAGCCAGTCTTCTATGTGCAATAATATTAATTTTATTTGTAAAAAGTATAACTTTAATAAACATGATGTCCTAAATGTCCTGTTTTAAATAGAATAAATGACCTAGATCGTAATTATTATAGTGATGATGATGTAAGAACAGGGCTTACAATTCGAGAATATATCTCTTACAGGGACTCTAATCCAAATGAAGCACTAAACCTGAATCAAATTATCAACTTTCTGTGTACTTCATAATCAAAGTGATATAATTATTTGTATATTGATTAATTATTATATTTGTATAACCTATATGTACCATGAGTACGAATAAACTATTATTATTATTATTATTCAACAGATGATATGTTTTAGATATATGTTTGGCCAAATATCAACCGGAATTATACACACATTTTGTATAAAATCAAGACGCCACAATTCCCATTGAATTATAAATCATGCCTGCCGTAGAAGCACATCATTTGTCTTTTAAAGCTTAAACAACAAAATACCCATATAATACTTGGATTAATTCAATCGGTATTTATACGCCCACATTTTCATGTGGACGTATTATGTCGTCGCCCCTGTCCGTCCGGACGTCCGTCCACAATTTGTATGTGGACTCTCTACAGGTCACAATTCTTATCTGATTTTGACGAAACTTAAAATATAGGTTTATCCCCAAAAGATCTCGGCTGCTTTCGATATTGGCATGTATCGGATCAAAACTTCATGGATTATGGTCCCTGAATGTACGACAAATCACGTTTTTAGCTTGTGGACCCTATAGAGGTCACAATTTTGAATCGATTTTGATGAAACTTTGACATGCATGTTTACAACCCAAAGATCTTGGTTCCTTCCGATATTTGCGCCTATCGGAATGTAATTTCCTGAATTATGACCTTGATTGTCCGAAAAATCACCCTTTTTAGCTTGTGGTCCCTCTGGAGGTCACAATTATTATCCGATTTAAAAAAAAACGTTTGATTATATCACCGTTACACCCTAAGGAAGGTTTAGTTCGAATTTCGGGAAAAACGGACGAAAATTGCCATACAAAATGGCCGCCGTTTGTACGCGAATACTGTTTAAAAAAATGGTATATCAAGGTTGTGGACCCTGTAGAGGTCACAATTTTAATTCGATTTTGATGAAACTTGAAATTCATGGTTATAACCCAAAGATCTTGGTTCCTTTCGATATTTGCGCATATTGAATCGTAACTTCCTGAATTATGGCCCCTGATTATACGCAAAATCGCATTTTTATACGCCCACATTTTCATGTGGACGTATATTGTCGTCGCCTTTGTTCGTCCGTCCGTCCACAATTGTTTGTGAACAGTCTACAGGTCACAATTGTCAACCGATTTCTCGGTTCCTTTCGATATTGGCATGTATCGGACTGTAACTTCATGGGTTATGGCCCCTGAGTGTACGAAAAATCACGTTTTTATACGCCCACATTTTCATGTGGACGTATTATGTCGTCGCCCCTGTCCGTCCGGACGTCCGTCCACAATTTGTTTGTGGACTCTCCACAGGTCACAATTCTTATCCGATTTTGACGAAACTTGAAATATAGGTTTATCCCCGTAAGATCTCGGCTGCTTTCGATATTGGCATGTATCGGATGGAAACTTCATGGATTATGGCCCCTGATTGTACGAAATATCATGTTTTTAGCTTGTGGACCCTATAGAGGTCACAATTTTGAACCGATTTTGATGAAACCTGACATGCATGTATATAACCCCAAGATCTTGGTTCCTTTCGATATTTGCGCCAATCGGATCGTAACTTCCTGAATTATGGCCCCTGATTGTCCGAAAAATCGTCCTTTTTAGCTTGTGGTCCGTCTGGAGGTCAAAATTATTATCCGATTTAAAAAGCCGTTCGAGTATATCACCGTTACATGGTAATGAAGGTTGAGTTTAAATTTCATGAAAATCGGACCAAAATTGACATACAAAATGGCCGCCGTTTGTACGCGAAAAGTGTGAAAATATGTTATTTCAAGGTTGTGGACCCTATAGAGGTCACAATTTTGAACCGATTGTGATGAAACTTGACATGCATGTTTATAACCCCAAGATCTTGGTTCCTTTCGATATTTGCGGCCATCGGATCGTAACTTCCTGAATTATGGCCCCTGATTGTGAGAAAAAACACCCTTTTTAGCTTGAGGTCCCTCTGGAGGTCAAAATTATTATCCGATTTAAAAAAACGTTTGATTTTATCACCGTTACATGGTAATGAAGGTTGAGTTCGAATTTCACGAAAATCGGACCAAAATTGACATACAAAATGGCCGCCGTTTATACGCGAATAGTGTGAAAATATGTTATTTCAAGGTTGTGGACCCTATAGAGGTCACAATTTTGAACCGATTTTTATGAAACTTGACATGTATGTTTATAACCCAAAGATCTTGGTTCCTTTCGATTTTTGCGCCCATTGGTTCGTAACTTCCTGAATTATGGCCCCTGATTGTACGAAAAATCACCCTTTTTAGCTTGTGGTCCCACTGGAGGTCAAAATTATTATCTGATTTTAAAAAACGTTTGATTATATCACCGTTACATGGTAATGAAGATTGAGTTAAAATTTTGTGAAAATCGGACCTATATTGACAGACAAAATGGCCGCCGCTTGAAAGCGATTAGTGTGAAAATATGTTATATCAAGGTTGTGGACCCTATAGAGGTCACAATTTTGAACCGATTTTGATGAAACTTGACATGCATGTTTATAACCCAAAGATCTTGATTCCTTTCGATATTTGCGCCCATTGGATCGTAACTTCCTGAATTATGATGGCAATCGCCTACCAGTCGTGGATGAAACCAAATTTCTGGGGCTGATATTTGATAAGAAATTATCATTTATCCCCCACATAAAAAACCTTAAAAAGAAATGTCTGAAAGCCCTCAACATATTGAGAGTCTTATCAAATACTGACTGGGGAGCAGACCGTAAGGTCTTGCTCAGATTATATCGAGCTTTAATAAGATCAAAACTCGATTATGGGTGTATTGTGTATGGGTCTGCCCGCGAGTCTTATCTCAAAGAGCTCGACACCATACACAATCAGGGACTTAGAATCAGTTTAGGAGCATTTCGTACATCTCCAGTGGACAGTTTGTACGTCGAGGCGCACGAGCCCTCACTGCACAACAGACGTGATAAACTGGCCCTGCAGTATGCTACGAAAATTGCATCACTTCCGAATCACATTTCATTTAACACCATATTTAGACCTCTTCATGAACATTTATATCTCCGGAAGACTAACGTCATTCCATCATTTGGTATTCGCATACAACCCCTTCTGTCTGAGGCTGGTATAAGCCTTGACAGTATTGCGAATACCCCTTTCTTTGAGACTCCACCGTGGGCTGTATCTCCCCCAAAGATCGATTTTGATCTTACTCAACATAAAAAGAGAGATACTAGCTCTACGGTTTTCCAGTCTCTCTTTCGAGAGCTAAGGTCTAAATATGGTGATTATGCTCCAATATATACAGACGGTTCGAAAGATGATGATCGGGTAGCTTCGGCTACCGTGACACCATCTGAGACCATTTCTGTCCGCCTCCCACCTGCTGCTTCCATCTTTACAGCTGAACTCCTGGCCATTATCCAGGCATTGGAGTTCATTCAATCATCATCTAATCTCAAATATATAATTTTTACTGATTCTTTGTCCTCATTGCAAGCAATACATAACAAACAGCTTGATCACCCACTAGTAGTAGATATTTACCGTCTGCTACTAGCAAACGAGTTAAACAGCAAGGACATTGTTCTTTGCTGGCTCCCCAGTCATATGGATATTAAAGGGAATGATCAAGCAGACTCGGCTGCCAAGTCTGCTTTAGATCTTCCCATTTCCGAATTTTACATTTCTTATAAGGATTTTAAATTTATTATTAATTCATTTATTAATGACCGCTGGCAACGGTCTTGGGATCTTGCAGGCACAAATAAACTTCATCACAGTAAGCCTTTCTTAGGAGACTGGCCAAGCTCCTATAGAACTAACAGGAGGGATGAAGTTATTTTGTGTCGCTCTCGTATTGGTCATACCTTTTTAACACACATTTTCATTTTGAAGCGAGAGCCTCAACCAGAATGTGTTCACTGTCATGTTCCTTTGACAGTTAAGCATATTTTGATTGAGTGCAATCATCTCAAGAACGTAAGATCAAAATATTACCGTTGCCAGTCGCTACATCAATTGTTTGCTCAACCGGAGTTATATGGAAAATTGTTAAACTTTTTAAAAGAGACAAACTTTTATTACAAATTTTAATTGTATATATATATATTCCGTATTTTTTATTTTAACTATTTATATACATAAAGGACTTATATTTAGTTATATTTATTTTTAGTACCTTTATTGACTGTGATACGTGTTTTTATTTATGTATATAAATATATTTATGTGATATTTATTTAATTTGTCTCGTTAAAATCATCATTTGTTTGGCACCATATAGCCCGGTTGGAGCTGACGTGCCATAAAACTCCATTTCATTCATTCCTGAATTATGGCCCCTGATTGTCCGAAAAATGACCTTTTTTTTTAGCTTGTGGTCCCTCTGCGGTCAGAATTATTATCCCATTTAAAAAACGTTTTGATTGTATCACCGTTACATCGTAATGAAGGTTGAGGTCGAATTTCGTGAAAATCGAACCAAATTTGACAGCTGTTCTTGTCAGGCCATCCATCCTTTATCACTAACAAGGGGAAACCACGCCAGAAAATCTGGATGAACTTTGTCACCAAATGCAGGGATCAAACACCCAACCTCAAGGCTACCGAGCCAGTATCTTACCCACTTAGCAATATGATTCCCAGTCGAATTTGAAGCCTACTGAAATGCACCTTTATAACCCAAAGATCTTAATTCATTTCGACATTTGCACATATTCTAACTTAATGATGTAGGAAAAATCACTTTCGGTATTGCTTGTTCTCTATCCATCTCTCGAAAATGTGGGCGTATCCTGCCTGGCAGTGCCAGCCTATCTTTATTCATGTGGACGTATATTGTCGTCGCCCCTGTTCGTCCGTCCGTCCGTCCACAATTGTTTGTGAACAGTCTACAGGTCACAATTTTTATCCGATTTCAATGAAACTTAAAATATAGGTTTATCACCCTAAGATCTCGGTTCCTGTCGATATTGGCATGTATCGGACCGCAACTTCATGGGTTATGGCCCCTGATTGTACGAAAAATCACGTTTTTTAGCTTGTGAACACCTCTACACTGTTCACAAGCTAAAAAACGTGATTTTTCGTACAATCAGGGGCCATAACCCATGAAGTTGCGGTCCGATACATGCCAATATCGACAGGAACCGAGATCTTAGGGTGATAAACCTATATTTTAAGTTTCATTGAAATCGGATAAAAATTTTGAACCGATTTGGATGAAACTTTAAATGCATGTTTATAACCCAAAGATCTTGGTTCCTTTCGATATTTGCGCCAATCGGGTCGTAACTTCCTGAATTATGGCCCCTGATTGTCCGAAAAATCGCACTTTTTAGCTTGTGATCCCTCTGGAGGTCAAAATTGTTATCCAATTTAAAAAACCGTTTGATTATAACACCGTCCCATGGTTATGAAGGTTGAGTTCGAATTTCGTGAAAATCGGACCAAAATTGACGGACAAAATGGTCGCCGTTTGTACGCGAATAGTGTGAAAATATATTATATCAAGGTTGTGGACCTTATAGAGGTCACAATTTTGAACCGATTTTGATGAAACTTGACATGTATGTTTATAACCCAAAGATCTTGGTTCCTTTCGATATTTGCGCGCATCGGATCGTAACTTCCTGAATTATGGCCCCTGATTGTGAGAAAAAACACCCTTTTTAGCTTGAGGTCCCTCTGGAGGTCAAAATTATTATCCGATTTAAAAAAACGTTTGATTTTATCACCGTTACATGGTAATGAAGGTTGAGTTCGAATTTCACGAAAATCGGACCAAAATTGACATACAAAATGGCCGCCGTTTATACGCGAATAGTGTGAAAATATGTTATTTCAAGGTTGTGGACCCTATAGAGGTCACAATTTTGAACCGATTTTTATGAAACTTGACATGTATGTTTATAACCCAAAGATCTTGGTTCCTTTCGATTTTTGCGCCCATTGGTTCGTAACTTCCTGAATTATGGCCCCTGATTGTACGAAAAATCACCCTTTTTAGCTTGTGGTCCCACTGGAGGTCAAAATTATTATCTGATTTTAAAAAACGTTTGATTATATCACCGTTACATGGTAATGAAGATTGAGTTAAAATTTTGTGAAAATCGGACCTATATTGACAGACAAAATGGCCGCCGCTTGAAAGCGATTAGTGTGAAAATATGTTATATCAAGGTTGTGGACCCTATAGAGGTCACAATTTTGAACCGATTTTGATGAAACTTGACATGCATGTTTATAACCCAAAGATCTTGATTCCTTTCGATATTTGCGCCCATTGGATCGTAACTTCCTGAATTATGATGGCAATCGCCTACCAGTCGTGGATGAAACCAAATTTCTGGGGCTGATATTTGATAAGAAATTATCATTTATCCCCCACATAAAAAACCTTAAAAAGAAATGTCTGAAAGCCCTCAACATATTGAGAGTCTTATCAAATACTGACTGGGGAGCAGACCGTAAGGTCTTGCTCAGATTATATCGAGCTTTAATAAGATCAAAACTCGATTATGGGTGTATTGTGTATGGGTCTGCCCGCGAGTCTTATCTCAAAGAGCTCGACACCATACACAATCAGGGACTTAGAATCAGTTTAGGAGCATTTCGTACATCTCCAGTGGACAGTTTGTACGTCGAGGCGCACGAGCCCTCACTGCACAACAGACGTGATAAACTGGCCCTGCAGTATGCTACGAAAATTGCATCACTTCCGAATCACATTTCATTTAACACCATATTTAGACCTCTTCATGAACATTTATATCTCCGGAAGACTAACGTCATTCCATCATTTGGTATTCGCATACAACCCCTTCTGTCTGAGGCTGGTATAAGCCTTGACAGTATTGCGAATACCCCTTTCTTTGAGACTCCACCGTGGGCTGTATCTCCCCCAAAGATCGATTTTGATCTTACTCAACATAAAAAGAGAGATACTAGCTCTACGGTTTTCCAGTCTCTCTTTCGAGAGCTAAGGTCTAAATATGGTGATTATGCTCCAATATATACAGACGGTTCGAAAGATGATGATCGGGTAGCTTCGGCTACCGTGACACCATCTGAGACCATTTCTGTCCGCCTCCCACCTGCTGCTTCCATCTTTACAGCTGAACTCCTGGCCATTATCCAGGCATTGGAGTTCATTCAATCATCATCTAATCTCAAATATATAATTTTTACTGATTCTTTGTCCTCATTGCAAGCAATACATAACAAACAGCTTGATCACCCACTAGTAGTAGATATTTACCGTCTGCTACTAGCAAACGAGTTAAACAGCAAGGACATTGTTCTTTGCTGGCTCCCCAGTCATATGGATATTAAAGGGAATGATCAAGCAGACTCGGCTGCCAAGTCTGCTTTAGATCTTCCCATTTCCGAATTTTACATTTCTTATAAGGATTTTAAATTTATTATTAATTCATTTATTAATGACCGCTGGCAACGGTCTTGGGATCTTGCAGGCACAAATAAACTTCATCACAGTAAGCCTTTCTTAGGAGACTGGCCAAGCTCCTATAGAACTAACAGGAGGGATGAAGTTATTTTGTGTCGCTCTCGTATTGGTCATACCTTTTTAACACACATTTTCATTTTGAAGCGAGAGCCTCAACCAGAATGTGTTCACTGTCATGTTCCTTTGACAGTTAAGCATATTTTGATTGAGTGCAATCATCTCAAGAACGTAAGATCAAAATATTACCGTTGCCAGTCGCTACATCAATTGTTTGCTCAACCGGAGTTATATGGAAAATTGTTAAACTTTTTAAAAGAGACAAACTTTTATTACAAATTTTAATTGTATATATATATATTCCGTATTTTTTATTTTAACTATTTATATACATAAAGGACTTATATTTAGTTATATTTATTTTTAGTACCTTTATTGACTGTGATACGTGTTTTTATTTATGTATATAAATATATTTATGTGATATTTATTTAATTTGTCTCGTTAAAATCATCATTTGTTTGGCACCATATAGCCCGGTTGGAGCTGACGTGCCATAAAACTCCATTTCATTCATTCCTGAATTATGGCCCCTGATTGTCCGAAAAATGACCTTTTTTTTTAGCTTGTGGTCCCTCTGCGGTCAGAATTATTATCCCATTTAAAAAACGTTTTGATTGTATCACCGTTACATCGTAATGAAGGTTGAGGTCGAATTTCGTGAAAATCGAACCAAATTTGACAGCTGTTCTTGTCAGGCCATCCATCCTTTATCACTAACAAGGGGAAACCACGCCAGAAAATCTGGATGAACTTTGTCACCAAATGCAGGGATCAAACACCCAACCTCAAGGCTACCGAGCCAGTATCTTACCCACTTAGCAATATGATTCCCAGTCGAATTTGAAGCCTACTGAAATGCACCTTTATAACCCAAAGATCTTAATTCATTTCGACATTTGCACATATTCTAACTTAATGATGTAGGAAAAATCACTTTCGGTATTGCTTGTTCTCTATCCATCTCTCGAAAATGTGGGCGTATCCTGCCTGGCAGTGCCAGCCTATCTTTATTCATGTGGACGTATATTGTCGTCGCCCCTGTTCGTCCGTCCGTCCGTCCACAATTGTTTGTGAACAGTCTACAGGTCACAATTTTTATCCGATTTCAATGAAACTTAAAATATAGGTTTATCACCCTAAGATCTCGGTTCCTGCCGATATTGGCATGTATCGGACCGCAACTTCATGGGTTATGGCCCCTGATTGTACGAAAAATCACGTTTTTTAGCTTGTGAACAGTGTAGAGGTCACAATTTTGAACCGATTTGGATGAAACTTTAAATGCATGTTTATAACCCAAAGATCTTGGTTCCTTTCGATATTTGCGCCAATCGGGTCGTAACTTCCTGAATTATGGCCCCTGATTGTCCGAAAAATCGCACTTTTTAGCTTGTGATCCCTCTGGAGGTCAAAATTGTTATCCAATTTAAAAAACCGTTTGATTATAACACCGTCCCATGGTTATGAAGGTTGAGTTCGAATTTCGTGAAAATCGGACCAAAATTGACGGACAAAATGGTCGCCGTTTGTACGCGAATAGTGTGAAAATATATTATATCAAGGTTGTGGACCTTATAGAGGTCACAATTTTGAACCGATTTTGATGAAACTTGACATGTATGTTTATAACCCAAAGATCTTGGTTCCTTTCGATATTTGCGCGCATCGGATCGTAACTTCCTGAATTATGGCCCCTGATTGTCCGAAAAATCGCCCTTTTTAGCTTGTGGTCCCTCTGGAGGTCAAAATTGTTATCCGATTTAAAAAAACGTTTGATTATATCACCGGTCCATGGTCATGAAGTTTGAGTTCGAATTTCGTGAAAATCGGACCAAAATTGACAGACAAAATGGCCGCCGTTTGTATGCGAATGGTGTGAAAATATGTTATATCAAGGTTGTAGACCTTATAGAGGTCACAATCTTGAACCGATTTTGATGAAACTTGACATGTATGTTTATAACTCAAAGATCTTGGTTCCTTTTGATATTTGCGCCCATCGGATCTTAACTTCCTGAATTATGGCCCCTGATTGTCCGAAAAATCGTCCTTTTTAGCTTGTGGTCCCTCTGGAGGTCAAAATTGTTATCCGATTCAAAAAAACGTTTGATTATATCACCATTCCATGGTTATGAAGGATCGAGTTCGAATTTCGTGAAAATTGACGGACAAAATGGCCGCCGTTTGTACGCGAATTGTGTGAAAATATGTTATATCAAGGTTGTGGACCTTATAGAGGTCACAATTTTGAACCGATTTTGATTAAAATTGACATGTATGTTTATAACCCAAAGATCTTGGTTCCTGTCGATATTTGCGCCCATCGGATCGTAACTTACTGAATTATGGCCCCTGATTGTCCAAAAAATCGCCCTTTTTAGCTTGTGGTTCCTCTGGAAGTCAAAATTGTTATCCGATTTAAAAAAACGTATGATTATATCACCGTTCCATGGTTATGAAGGTTGAGTTCGAATTTCGTGAAAATCAGACCAAAATTGACGGACAAAATGGCCGCCGTTTGTACGCGAATGGTGTGAAAATATGTTATATCAAGGTTGTGGACCTTATAGATGTAGGGGGTTTGGGATGGCCTAGTGGTCTAGAGTGCCGCGCTTCGACCTCTAGCTGGCCGGTCACCTCTGGCTTGCGGCTGTGGTTTCGAGCCCTGGTGTGAGCGTATGTGGCATGGAGATAGAATGAATGAATGAAATGTTGTTTAATGGCACGTCAGCTCCAACCGGGCCATATTGCGCCAAACATGATGAGATTAACGAGACAAATTAGAACAATATCACAGGGGTGTATTCATATATGTAATTAAAAACAAATATCACAGGAAATATAATTAAAATTAAATATATCAATTCCTTTACATATATAAATATTTAAAACACAATATATGATAAATATATACAATTAAAATTTCGAATAAAAGTTTGTCTCTTTTAAAAATGCTAACAATTTATCATAAAGCTCCGGTTGAGCAAATAGCTGACGTGCTGACTGACAACGGTAAAATTTAGATCTAATATTTTTGAGATGATTGCACCCAATCAAGATGTGTTTTACTGTCAAAGGAACATGACAGTGAACACATTCTGGTTGAGGCTCTCGCTTCAAAATGAAAATATGAGTTAAAAAGGTATGACCAATGCGAGAGCGATACAAAACCACTTCATCCCTCCTGTTGGTTCTATAGGAGTTTGGCCAGTCTCCTAAGAGAGCATGGAGATAGGGGCGCCTTCTCAACCTCGTGGGTTTCCTCCGGGCACTCCGGTTTCCTCCCACTGCTAAAGACCCCTACGCGCAAGCGAATTATTGAAATAAAATTAAACCATATGTTAGTCCCGAAATGACCTAGTTGTGTCGAGTGGACGTTAAACCCCATTTCTCTCTCTCTCTCCCCTTATAGATGTCACAATTTTGAACCGATTTTGATGAAACGTGACATGCATGTTTATAACCCAAAGATCTTGGTTCCTTTCGATATTTACGCCCATCGAATCATAACTTCCTGAATTATGTCCCCTGGTTGTCCGAAAAATCGCTTTTGTTAGCTTGTGGTCCCTCTGGAGTTCAAAATTATTATCCGATTTAAAAAAACGTTTGATTATATCACCGTTTCGTGGTAATGAAGAGAGAATTTGAATTTTGTGAAAATCGGACCAGAGTTGACGGATAAAATGGCCGCCGTCTGTACGCGAATTGTGTAAAAATATGTTATATCAAGGTTGTGGACCCTATAGAGGTCACAATTTTGAACTGATTGTGATGAAACTTGAAATACATGTTTATAACCTAATGATCTTGATTCCATTGCATATTTGCCCATATCGGATCGTAACTTCCTGAATCATGGCTCCTGATTGTACGAAAAATCACCCTTTTTAGCGTGTGGTCCCTCTGGAGATCACAATTATTATCTGATTTAAAAAAACGTTTGATTATATCACAGTTACACTGTAGTTATGGGTGAGTTTGAATTATGATTTTCTGATGATAACTTAAAATGCAACAACTCTTTTTGACTGCCCGGACGATTTGGCTGCTGTGTGGGCGTATGTTTCGTTGCCTGGCAACCTATTTTTTTAGCTTGTGAACAGTGTAGAGGTCACAATTTTGAACCGATTTGGATGAAACTTGAAATGCATGTTTATAACCCAAAGATCTTGGTTCCTTTCGATAATTGCGCCAATCGGATGGTAACTTCCTGAATTAAGGCCCCTGATTGTCCGAAAAATCGCCCTTTTTAGCTTGTGGTCTGGAGTGTGTCAAAATTGTTATCCGATTTAAACAAAACGTTTGATTATATCACCGTTCCATGGTTATGAAGGTTGAGTTCGAATTTCGTGAAAATCGGACCAAAATTGACGGACAAAATGTCCGCCGTTTGCACGCGAATAGTGTGAAAATATGTTATATCAAGGTTGTGGACCTTATAGAGGTCACAATTTTGAACCGATTTTGATGAAACTTGACATGTATGTTTATAACCCCACGATCTTGGTTCCTTTCGATATTTGCGCCGATCGGATCATAACTTCCTGAATTACGGCACTTGATTGTCCGACAAATCGCCCTTTTTAGCTTGTGGTCCCTCTGGGGTCAAAATTGTTATCCGATTTAAAATCCGTTTGATTATATCACCATTCCATGGTTATGAAGGTTGAGTTCGAGTTTCGTTAAAATCGGACCAAAATTGACTGACAAAATGGCCGCCGTTTGTACGCGAATAGTATGAAAATATGTTATATAAAGGTTGTGGACCTTATAGAGGTCACAATTTTGAACCGATTATGATGAATCTTGACATGTATGTTTATAACCCAAAGATCTTGGTTCCTGTCTATATTTGCGCCAATCAGATCATAACTTCCTGAATTATGTCCCCGGATTGTCCGAAAAATCGCTTTTGTTAGCTTTTGGTGGCTCTGGAGGTCAAAATTATTATCCGATTTAAAAAAAACGTTTGATTATATCACCGTTACATGGTAATGAAGAGAGAGTTTGAATTTCGTGAAAATCGGACTAGAATTGACGGACAAAATGGCCGCCGTTTGTACACGAATAGTGTGAAAATATGTTATATCAAGGTTGTGGACCCTATAGAGGTCACAATTTTGAATCGATTTTGATGAAACTTGACATGTATGTTTAAAACCCAAAGATCTTGGTTCCTTATGATATTTGCGCCCATCGGATCATTACTTCCTGAATTATGTCCCCTGATTGTACGAAAAATCACCCTTTTTAGCTTGTGGTCCCTCTGGAGGTCACAATCATTATCTGATTTGAAAAAAACGTTTCATTATATCACAGTTACACCGCAGTTATGGGTGAGTTTGAATTATGAAATTCTGATGATTACTTAAAGTGCAACAACTCTTGTTGACTGCCCGGACGATTTGGCTGTTATGTGGGCGTATGTTTCGTTGCTTGGCAACCTATTTTTTTTTTTAGCTTGTGGTCCCTCTGGAGGTCACAATTATTATCTGATTTAAAAAAACGTTTGATTATATTACCGTTACACCGTAAGGAAGGTTGAGTTCGAATTACGGGAAAATCGGACCAAAATTGCCATACAAAATGACTGCTATTTGTACGCGAATACTGTTAAGAAAGGTGATTTTTCGGACAATCAGGGGCCATAATTCAGGAAATTACGTTCTGATAGGCGCAAATATCGAAAGGAACCAAGATCTTTGGGATATAAACATGCATTTTAAGTTTCATCAAAATCGGTTCAAAATTGTGATCTCTATAGGGTCCACAAGCTAAAACGTGATTTTTCGTACAATCAGGGGCGTGGTTTCCCCTTGTTCGTGATGAAGCATGGATGGCCTGACAAGAACAGCTGTCAATTTTGGTCCGATTTTTACGAAATTCGACCTCAACCTTCATTACGATGTAACGGTGATATAATCAAACGTTTTTTTTAAATCGGATAATAATTCTGACCCCGAGGGACCACAAGCCAAAAAAAGGGTTATTTTTCGTACAATCAGGGGCCATAATTCAGGAAGTTACAATCCGATATGCACAAATATCGAAAGGAACTAAGATTGTTAAGTTGTATTCATGTCTTTCAAGTTTCATCAAAATTGAAGGAAGATTGTGACCTCTACAGGGTTCACAACTTTGATTATACCATATTTTTACACTCTTCGCGTACAAGCGGCAGCCATTTTTTCAGCCAATTTTGGTCCGATTTTCACGAAATTCGACTTCAACCTTCATTACGATGTAACGGTGATATAATCAAACGGTTTTTTAAATGGGATAATAATTCTGACCCCCACAGGGACCACAAGCTAAAAATGGTCATTTTTCGGACAATCAGGGGCCATAATTCAGGAAGTTACGATCCAATGGGCGCAAATATCGAAAAGAACCAAGATCTTTAGGTTATAAACATGCATGTCAAGTTTCATCAAAATCGGTTCAAAATTGTAAGCTCTATAGGGTCCACAACCTTGATATAACATATTTTCACACTAATCGCGTGCAAACGGCGGCCATTTTGTCTGTCAATTTTGGTCCGATTTTCACGAAATTTTACCTCAATCTTCATTACCATGTGACGGTGATATAATTAAAGGTTTTATTTAATCGGATAATAATTTTGACCTCCAGTGGGACAACAAGCTAAAAAGGGTGATTTTTCGTACAATCAGGGGCCATAATTCAGGAAGTTACGAATCAATGAGCGCAAATATCGAAGGGAACCAAGATCTTTGGGTTATAAACATACATGTCAAGTTTCATCAAAATCGGTTCAAAATTGTGACCTCTATAGGGTCTACAACCTTGATATAACATATTTTCACACTATTCCAAATCTTGAGTGAATGAGTGAGCGTGACTGGCTGCTCCTCAAGAGCTCTGTAATTTTTTGTGCATTTTATGAATAATTAGTTTTGAATGAAGTTGTGGCTTTGCATAAAGATGGATCTATATACACAGATTATACAGAGATAAGTATCATTGAAAAAAGTGATTTTGATTTTATAAACTTTTAAATGACATTTCTGCTAGGAAACAATAGTAATCAATGAAGCATGACAGTCCTGGTTTGTATAATTATCAGTCTAATAGTAGTTTTGTACACCTGTATACTGAACTCACTTGAGCACAGTTCATTAAATGTGATCAAATATACACCTGTATAATGAACTCACTTGAGCACAATTCATTAAATGTGATCAAATATAGTAGATGTCAACTTCTACAACTCAAAGATACAGTCTCTCTTAATGACAGTAATAAGATTTATCAAGACATTAAATTATCAGTTCAAACTATCTTACAACACAAGCCCACTAGAAGAAAACCAAAGACTAAGCGTAATAATTATATCCCCACGTCATCAAAACCTCGGAAATCAAATCCATCGAATCTTGTCAAAATAAAGACAGTTGATGGTGTAACATTGTGAGTTCAATGTTATAAATATATTGGGTCAAGAAATTGTATAACTGTTAAGGAATTGTATAACTGTTGATACACTATATTCAAAGATCAGTCTAGGTATCTAAATTATATCATTTACGAGTTCACAGTTCCACGTTATGGCTGAAGTTTGAACTTGTTTTGATTAGATATCAGATAAGTATTCCTTATAAATACAGATCTGAAATCTATCAATTCAGGTTCGGATTTGGACAGACATAGGAAACGTGATTTTAAGGTAAGGGGTTTCTTGGTCTTTTAATTAACTTTATTCTTAAAGTACTGATCGATGCTCAACAGATATACAGTTTTACTTTAATTATTATTTACTGTATTTTGACTAGTAGATGATATATGTAGTTCATAAATAAACTTGGATTAATAACTATTGACACTTGTTGTTTGATTACTAGACGTAGAAATCATCCCTAGTGTTACATAGGAATTTATGGGGGCTTGTGCCGGGATTTTCTTTCGAATAGAACTACATGTACATTTAAATTTTCGAAAAATTGACCAAGAGACCCCTGAGTGTGAAATTAAAACAAACCAAGTATAATCATACTCATATTCCAGTTAAAACCATTTCGTGAGTTCCTGATTCCAGAAAGTTCCAGAAAGTTATTCCAGTAAAGATCCTGTTACAAGTTTCTACTGTACGGTCGGAAAAGAAAAATCCAGTATTCAATTGACTCCGGTTAAAATTCGTTCTAGGCGAGTCAGTTCAAGTTAAAATATTTCTGTTGTTCCTGTTAAAAATTTGTTCCAGTTAAGCCCGTTCCTGCCAGTTAGTTCCAATATTTCTGTTGTTCCTGTTAAAAATTTGTTCCAGTTAAACCCGTTCCCGCAAGTCAGTTCCAGTTAACTTAATAATAAAACATTCAGTTGTTCCTGTTAAATTCGTTCCAGTAAAATTTGTTCCAGTACCCCACTTAAAATATCCAGTATTAACATTTATTCTGTGCGACAATACATAAATTTGTGATTCACGTGGAGCTGTCAACAATTTGAAGAACAGAAGAAGAAGACGAGAAGTGGGAAGAAAATTGTATATTAAGGTTAATCATATTTTAAATTATTTTTAGCAATTGTTTTAATTCCATTTAGTTAAGGTTAATTATCTTAAGATTATTAAGTTTCAGTAAGAAAGTAACAATATCTTTTAAAAACTCTAATATGGAACAAGAAATTAAAAACCGTGTTTCCGAATTGGCCGAACAATTGCAGGCCCAGCAATCTCAAAATTTTAGAGAATTACAAAATCTATTGCTTACTAATTTAAACAATGACGCACAAATTCCTAGTCAGTTATTATCGGAAAATTTTCAGGACATTAAATTAGAATTAAGGGCTCAAAATATACCTAGCCAAATAAAAAGTTTTTCGGGGGAGGGATATAAAAGGTTTTCCGAGTGGTTAAAGGAACTAGAAAAAGCGCGCATGCTAATTTCCGCCGATAATAAACGCATGATCGCTCTAGCTTTACAAACATCCACTGCTATGGCAGGGGAATTTATAACCAGATATGTTAGGGAACACCCGGACTCCACATGGGATCGATTGAAGGAAGCTTTGAAAAATCGATTTGGAGATTATGCTGATGCACAATGTGCACTCCAAAAATTAAAGAAACTAAAACAAGGTCAAGGGGAGACAGTACAATGTTTTGGAGATCGAATAAAATCTTTGAGCGAGGAAGCTTATTCCTATGAGCATTTAAACAATCCAATAGTACAGTCTATGTTAGTAGACATTTTCATTGACGGCGTAAGGGACGACCGTACAGTAAATAAATTGATAAGAGATACCCCGACCACTCTTGACGTAGCCCTAGAAAAAGCGATTTCCGACCAGCAGACGTCCAGAGCGTTTCAACTACGTAGACGTGTTTTTGAGGAACCGATGGAAATCGATCAATTATCGTCTTTACAACGAACAAATAAGGAATTAAGGGACAAAACGGATAAATTATCAGAAAATTTTGAACGGCTATTACTTCTAAACGACAGAATTATGCAAACACCCTCAACCCAAGATAGAAAACAATTCAATACATCAGCGAGCCCGGTGCAATCTAATTGTAAATGGACAGAGGACGGTAAACCTATTTGCTACCGTTGTTCTAGAGCAGGCCACGTAGGTCGCAATTGCCGACAACATTCATCGGGTAGACAGCAAACTTTTCCCAGGAATACTCACAATCAATATTCTAATTCACGTTCTGGTTTCTCCGGCCGAAATCGTTCGGGAAACTAGACGTGCCTAATTCATATGGGTGTGAATCGGGCAAGGATAATTTTCTAAATCACCCAAAAAGTAAACAGAGTGTTTCAACTATAAATACGTTATATTGTGAGGTCGATTTTCATACTTTTGGCTCTGTTAATGCATTGTTAGACTCAGGAGCTGATTTAAGTGTTGTTGATTATAATTTTTTCCTTGGTTTAGATAAAGACTTGATTAAATCTTTTGATGATGATATCTCGAAAATATCTCCCTTACAAGGCGTTTCAGGCAAACAATTAAATATCAAGGGATTGGTAACTTTAGAATTCTTTTTAGGTAAAACTAAATGTATCTTTAATTTTATTGTTATCGACAGTTTAGGTAATAACAAGATTATTTTGGGAAGTGATTTTTTAACGTGCAATGAAATAGTCATTGATTTTTATAATAAATCGTTAAAGATACGGGAGGAGTTAATATTATTAAATACTAAAGACAAAATTGTTCAAACTGAATTCGTTATAGTTAAAAACGAGGTAGATATTATACCTAGACATATTAGTCGTTTCACATGCATTATTCCTAATCTTGTCAAACCTGGTTGTCTATTGATAACCCCGTTAGATAACGCCAATATATTCGATGGTCAACCTGGCTTAATGATGACTAGTGTCATTACTCAGGCAGTTAAAAACGAGATAATTCTCGAGATAACGAACGAAACGGGTATGAGTTACAAATTAGATAAAGGCGACCAAATCGCCGTGGCTGAGGTTATCGATGCTGATAACGATATATTAACTATTGACAAATTAGATAGCTACCATCAGAGTTCAAATTCTAATACATTATCCATTACTGAAGAGAAGAAACCGTTGTCCCAATTGATAAATCTACAACATATTTCTAGTATCAGACAAACCAAGCTTTTATCCATCTTGAATAAATATTATACACTGTTTGTGACGGATGACATTCATTTAGGGCGAACTGATGTAGTTCAAGCTACCTTAGATACTGGTGATAGTCCGCCAATTAGATTAAAACCTTATCGTGTACCACTTAGTAGAAAACATATCATTGAAAAGGAAGTTAAGAAAATGTTAGATGCTGATATAATTAGACCTGGTACTGGAAATTATTCGTTTCCAGTTGTTTTAATTCCTAAACCGGATGGAACTCATAGATTTTGTGTTGATTACCGAAAACTCAATCAACAATTACGCTTGAATAATTATCCATTACCCCATATGGATGATCTAATTGATTCTCTTTCCGGGTCACAATATTTTAGTTGTTTGGATTTGAAAAATGGATTTTGGCAAATTGAGATGGCAGAATCCTCAAAGACGAAAACTGCATTTACTACTTTTATGGGACTCTACGAGTTCAATAGGCTTCCATTCGGGGTCAGCACAGCTCCTTCTATTTTTCAACATTTAATGGATAAGGTCATGTCTGGATTATTAAATAAGTATGTAAAAGTTTTTATCGATGATATCATTATACACTCCAAAACTTTTGAGGAACATCTTCTTCATATTCAGGAAGTTTTTACTCGTTTAGAAAAGGCAGGTCTAAAATTAAAACCCTCTAAGTGTGAGTTTTTAAAACCCCAGTTAAAATATTTAGGACATATTATTTCCAAAAATGGTACTCGTCCTGATCCAGATAAAATTTCAGTGATTCGTAATATGTCTCCACCGACAACAGTTAAAGAGGTACGTTCTTTTATTGGCTGTGTTTCTTTTTATCGTAAATATGTTCAAGGTTTTTCGGACATTGCTTATCCTTTAACGGCTTTAACTAGGAAAAATGTTAAGTTTAATTGGTCTACAGAAGCTGAAAATGCTTTTCAGTTGTTAAAAACAAAGATAAGTGAAGCTCCAATTTTAGCTTATCCTAATCCTAATTTGCCTTACAAATTATATACTGATGCTTCTGGTCATGCTATTGGTGGTATTCTAACCCAAGAGTTTGAAGATGGCGAACATGTGATTCAGTTTATTTCTCACCAATTAGGTACAGGACAACGAAAATGGCCCACGATTGAGAGGGAGGGTTATGCAATTATTTATTGTGTTCTAAAATTACGACCTTATTTGGTTGGGGCCAAATTTACTATTTATACGGATCATAAACCTTTGCGATATCTGTTTTCCTCGGAAATGAAAAATCCGCGCATACAACGCTGGGCTATTATTTTGGATGAAATGGACTGTGACATTCAATTTACTTCTGGTAAAAATAATGCTCGTGCAGATATGCTAAGTCGTTTAAATACTCGTTATAAAAAAGATGAAATTGACTTTGCACTTGATGTAATTAATACTGATAATTCGCCTACCATAGACGAACATTTCATTACTTTGGATTCACCACTACCAATTAATGAGGAAAATGACATTTGTTTATCTGATGTTCAGAAGTTTCAAAATGAAGATCCGGAATTAAAATTATTAATTGAAAGACTCCATAAGGATGAAGTTCATAAAGACTTAGTTGATTATATTTTGGCTTCTGGGCTACTTTATCATGTTTCAACTCCAACTAATAATGACCAAAGTCCTCGCTTACAGTTAGTCATTCCATCTTCTATGTATACTCAGTTGTTATATAACTTTCATGATAACGTATACAGTGCTCATGCTAGTATCGATAAAATGTACGATAAATTACGTACCCGTTATTTTTGGAAAACTATGTATAAGGATGTAGTAAATTATATTCATCGTTGTCAAAAATGTAATATGAAAAACCTAACTAAGTTAAAACGACCATTACAGAAAATGCCCCAAGCAAATTTTCCTTTTGAAATTATAGGCATTGATACATGTGGTCCTTATCCTGAAACTCAACGTAAAAATCAATATATGATCACGATTGTTGATCATTTTTCCATGTGGCCCGAAGTTTTTCCGGTCGCTTCAAAAAGTACCGATGAAGTCGCTAAAGTACTTCTTGAATATATCATACCACGGTTTGGTTGTCCGTCTACTTTAATTTCCGATCGCGGAACGGAATATCTTTCATCAGTTGTTTCTCAAATTACTAAACAACTAAATATCACGCATTTGAAAACGTCTGCTTACCACCCAGCAACAAATGGCCGTACTGAACGTTTCCATCGATATTTGAATAGTACTATTTCCAAATATGTAAATTCGCATCATAACGATTGGGATACCTTTCTTCCGGGTATCTTATTTAGTTATCGTACCTCTATTCACGGAACTACTAAATTCACCCCCTTCTTTTTATTATATGGACGTGATCCACTTTTACCAATGGATTCTCTACTTCGTCCGCAATTCCGTTATATGGGTGATGATTATGTTCCGACTATGCTTCAACGCTTTAATATGTGTTTTAAGTCCGTTAAAACAAACATAGAAGAAAGTCATTTAAAAAACAAATATTTATACGACAAAAGAGCTAAGATAGGAAATTTTGAAATTGGGGATCCCGTTTTTTACTTTAATCCTGCCCGGTCTAAAGGAACTTCGTCAAAACTTCACTTAAAGTGGCATCCCTTTTATCGTATTATAGAGCAAACCTCGCCTGTAAATTTTAAGATTCGTCATCAGGTGACAGGTAAGACCAAATTGGTCCACAGCGAAAATTTGCGACCTGCTCATCCAGATGATTCATGGAAAATCGACGAAACTAATCCAACGTCTGTTCTGAACAAAATGAAGACAAGTAAAAATGCTTCTCGCCAACAACCTGTCAGAAAAGCTAAGATTGTTGGTGAGAACATTGACGAACCTCATCCCCGTCCCGATTTAGATGATATTCCCATGGAGTTTGACGAAACCCCTGGGGATATTATCGAAGAAGACTCTGGTATTCCAGAGGGCATTGACGTAGGTCACCCTTCTGGAATTATTACAGACTCTGTCCCTTATTTAGATTCACATCTGAATTCATACCATGATTCGGATTCGGAATCAAGTTCATCAGATTCTTCTTGGGAATCTGATGATAGTCTTCCTCTTTTTGAATATGTAACAACTAATCGAAAACGGCATATATCACAAGATTCGGACTCGGAAATAAAAAAGCCAAAACTTAATATCATACGAGCAATTTCCGATATGTTACATGCCGTTTGGAGCCTTCCCGGAGGAACTCGGTTTTAAAAAGAGGGGGAGGATAATGGATACTATTTGTTTAATGGGAATTTTTAAACAAGTAATGATTATATTGGATACTATTTGTTTAATGGGAATTTTTAAACAAGTAATGATTATATTGGATACTATTTGTTTAATGGGAATTTTTGAACAAGTAATGATGGGATACTATTTGTTTAATGGGAATTTTTAAACAAGTAATGATGGGATACTATTTGTTTAATGGGAATTTTTAAACAAGTAATGATTAACATTGAATGGGTAAAGATTTCATGCTTTCACTCATAAAATGTATTGGACACTATTTGTAAATAGAAAGATATTGTTAATTTCTTGTAAATATTTATATTTTCATTAGTTATAATAATAATATAGGAAGTTTTAGTGAA
The DNA here is from genome assembly GCA_948474765.1 of Patella depressa. Classification (NCBI taxonomy): domain Eukaryota; kingdom Metazoa; phylum Mollusca; class Gastropoda; family Patellidae; genus Patella; species Patella depressa. The sequence continues at coordinate 71,755,584 of OX419720.1, read as the reverse complement.
TACATAAGTATATAACATGATTATTTCTTTCAGAATGTATTCGATGATATTATTAATAGTTATAGTGTCAGTGTCGACAGGTCAGAATAACTCAAATGAAGGCTTGAAATTCGTATATTTACACAGAAACTACATCTCGTATAGTAACTGGATTTTAAGTTTCCATTTCGACATCAATTATTACCATATTAAAATATTACAAATGCATGAAAATTTAAATGTTCTTAAAAAATCGTTCCAGTCATTTATTAACATTAAGAACGGTATTAAAATGGATAGAATTCCAACAACAATATCGAATTTATTTAATAAGGAATATATTCTATCTGAATTATCTTTCCAGAATCAATTAAGAAAAGTTCATGAATCTTTATATAATTCTTTTCATAAACAAATTTCACAATGTGAAAATAGGTTGGACTCCTTGGATAAATCATTTGGGGATTTAAAAGGTTTAGTATCCATTGATACTAGGAAAAATCGTAACAAGCGCAGTCTATTGCCATTGGGGGGTATACTATCATCACTATTTGGTACTGCAGATACCGAAGTGGTAAATAAGGTGAAGGATCAGGTAAACGTTTTACAACGGTCTCAAAAACGCATTATTCACGTATTACAAGAAGGTTTGTCTGTGCTTAATACCACGAATAGGAATGTACAGATAAACCGCGGAGCCATAAATGCGTTAATCAATTCTACTGAAAATCTAGGTTTGAAAATATCTTATGTCATGACTAACATTAATCAACAATTGAAACCTGAAATTGGTTATTTTGAATTGGTGAATTTATTTAATGGTATTTTTGATGTTTTTACTTTTACACTAGATAAGTTATCTCTGGATATACGTGAGTTTCATTCACAAATTGGGGGGTATACTATCATCACTATTTGGTACTGCAGATACCGAAGTGGTAAATAAGGTGAAGGATCAGGTAAACGTTTTACAACGGTCTCAAAAACGCATTATTCACGTATTACAAGAAGGTTTGTCTGTGCTTAATACCACGAATAGGAATGTACAGATAAACCGCGGAGCCATAAATGCGTTAATCAATTCTACTGAAAATCTAGGTTTGAAAATATCTTATGTCATGACTAACATTAATCAACAATTGAAACCTGAAATTGGTTATTTTGAATTGGTGAATTTATTTAATGGTATTTTTGATGTTTTTACTTTTACACTAGATAAGTTATCTCTGGATATACGTGAGTTTCATTCACAAATTGTAAATTCATTGGACGGTAAATTGTCGGTTTCTCTTGTTCCTGTTGAAACGTTATACCGCACACTGCTTAATTTGCAAAGTAAATTACCTACAGGACTTGAATTACCTTATCCAATAATTAAGTCTAAATTAGCTATTTATTATGAAATATTACAAACTACTTTAGTTCCAGATGTTAGTTCCTTTAATTTAATTGTTCCTATTTCACTTATTCAAAAGAATAATTTATATGATATTTACAAACTTGTTCATTTACCAATGTTAAATAATGATGGTACTAAAACTATTAATTATGAATTTGATCAATCTTTTTTTGCTATTTCACAAAATAGAAATTCTTATATTCATTTATCTGAAATTGAGGTTAACTTATGTCATAATAATAATATGATTTTTTGTACTTTTCATAAACCAGCAATGTCTACTAATTCTTCACCATCTTGTATGTCTGCTTTATTTTTAAGAGATATTCAGAATATTGTAAAATTATGTCAAACTACTATTAAATTGTTACCTCCATTTCCTATATCTAAGTTTTTAACTAAGGGAAATTGGTATGTGTTTACGCCATTTAACATGAACATGGATGTCATTTGTTTAGCACCTGTACCTGCTTCTATTCCCAAATTAATTTCTTTAGTTAAAGGAGAAAATATTATCACATTACCTCCTCGATGTTCGGCTACTTCAAAATATTTTTCTCTTCCTTATTATATACGTAAGGAAACTAGTTATAAAATTAGACATGTTCCTTCTGATAAGTTAGATATATCTAAATATTTACTGAACAATACTAAATTTGATATAGTGGATTCAAATAGTTTTCATAATGTAACACCGCTTAAGCCTGGTGTTGACATTTCTTCTGTTATCACTAATTTACAAAGTCAGTTGGATACGTTAACAGATAAACCGTTCACTTCTTATCAAGATGTTCACGCCTCTAATTGGTGGGTTTATTTGTTGACGATAGTAGGATGCATTGCTTTGTTTGCAATAATTGGGTTTCTATTAGTTAAGTGTTATTTGATGAAATTTGTACATTCTAATATAAAGTCCAATGACTTAAGTAACGTTACTAAAAAACGAAGTTATGATGGAAGTAATGATAATGAATCTTCAAAAAGACGAAAGTTAATTCATTATAATCAAACATCAACAGTTGATGATGAGATTACGGAAATACCGGCTGATTCTAAGACAATAGGAATTACTTTGATCAAATAATGTTATATCTTATGATTTTTATATATATTATTCAAGTGTGTAAATTAATTTTTAAACAAAAAAATAATTTAGTTAAGGGGGGGAGATATGTAACATTGTGAGTTCAATGTTATAAATATATTGGGTCAAGAAATTGTATAACTGTTAAGGAATTGTATAACTGTTGATACACTATATTCAAAGATCAGTCTAGGTATCTAAATTATATCATTTACGAGTTCACAGTTCCACGTTATGGCTGAAGTTTGAACTTGTTTTGATTAGATATCAGATAAGTATTCCTTATAAATACAGATCTGAAATCTATCAATTCAGGTTCGGATTTGGACAGACATAGGAAACGTGATTTTAAGGTAAGGGGTTTCTTGGTCTTTTAATTAACTTTATTCTTAAAGTACTGATCGATGCTCAACAGATATACAGTTTTACTTTAATTATTATTTACTGTATTCTGACTAGTAGATGATATATGTAGTTCATAAATAAACTTGGATTAATAACTATTGACACTTGTTGTTTGATTACTAGACGTAGAAATCATCCCTAGTGTTACAATGGTGATAAGGTAACTGGTGAAGATATAAAGTTTCTGTTTATTAAATTGTAGATCTGTAAGAAACAAAACACTTGAGATTCATACTTTTATATGCGACAATAATTTAGATGTTTTGGCACTAACTGAGACTTGGCTGTCCGATAACTCTGATTCAGCAGCAATATGTGAACTTGTACCACCAGGTTATTCATTCAGTCATGTAACGAGAGGAAAGAGGGGTGGGGGAGTCGCTATCATCTATTAATCAAGCATAGTTGCTTCTAAACTACCCTGTGAAAAGTTTTGAATATTTAGATGTCAACTTATTCTACTCAAGTAAGACAATTCACTGTCTGATTATTTATCGTTCACCCACTAAATCTGATCAACAGTTTTTCGAGGAATTTGCACCCTTTCTTCATCAAGTTACCTTAACAAATAACAACTTTCTGATACTGGGAGATTTTAATTTTCATATTGATCAAAAGTCTAATTTATCGGCTTCTCGCTTTAGAGACTTACTAGATAGACACTCGCTTAAACAACACATCAATACACCTACCCACAATCGCGGTCATATACTGGATTTGGTGATCACACGAGCGGATGCCTCGATCTTAATGGATAATATTAAAATTGAGGATGAAATCATTTCTGATCATTTCCCTATTAAATTTCAACTATCTATCCCGAGACCTGAATGTTCAACAAAATCTATAACTTTTAGAAACTTGAAAAGTCTACATGAGGATGTTTTCATAAAGGAACTTGATACGACAAAGTTTTCCGATATTAATCTCCTTCCTGATGTTAATGCAAAAGCAAAACAATATTTTTCAATCCTCTATAAAACTCTATATAAATTAGTCCCTGAAAAAACTAAGATCTTTAAATTAAGATCGAACTCTGCCTGGTTTAACAATGAGATTCTAAAAGCAAAGAGGACACGTAATAAGGCTGAACGTATATGGCGTAAAACAAAACTTACAATACATAAACAAATCTATAAAAATAAAAAAATTACAGTGAATAATCTCATTCATGAAGCTAAAAAGGCATTTTATTCAAATAAAATCGATAATAGTCAAAATAAGCAAAAGGAACTGTTCCAGATCACAAAATCCCTATTAGATCCTGATCATAATGTTATTAAATTACCCAACGATGTGACTGCTGAACAACTGCCTGAACGTTTTTCACTATATTTCACAAAGAAAATTACCAAGATTAGAGACGATCTTGTTGCAAGCAGTGATAAGGACGCCTTTGGCATCTATCCTTGCCTACCACCAACTCTCTGTAATTTTTCTTGTGTTTCTGAATCAGAATTATCGAAAATTATAATCAAAGCAGCTTCGAAATCGTGTGTTCTGGATCCTATTCCAACATCATTCTTGAAAAAGTGCCTCCCGGACATCTTGCCAGTCATGACAAATATCATCAATAGTGCAGTTGCTGAAAATACTGTTCCAGATGTATTTAAATCGGCCATTGTATTTCCATTAATAAAAAAATCGAATTTAGACCCCAACCTTGAGAAAAACTATCGCCCAGTGTGTAACTTAAGCTTCCTTTCAAAAACATTGGAAAGGGTAATCGCTAGTCAAATTATAAATCATGTCTGTGATAATAATCTTATGGAGCAACTACAAAGTGCCTATCGTAGGTTCCAACCGCTCTAGTTCGTGTTCATAATGACATAAACCTCAGTCTGGACAATCGTGATTGTGTTTTATTAGTGCTTCTAGATCTGTCTGCCGCATTCGACACTGTGGATCATGATATACTGCTTCACAGATTTGAATCAGAATTTGGAATTTCAGGAAACGCACTAAAGCTTTTGGAATCATATATCAAAGGAAGGTCACAACGTGTTGTTGTGAATGGTATGTCCTCTGCTCCTCGGACCTTGACATCTGGGGTACCCCAAGGTTCCGTCCTTGGTCCCATACTTTTCAGCCTATATACTAAACCCCTTGGGAATATTGTTAGAAAACATGGTTTATCTTTTCATTTATATGCTGACGACACCCAACTTTATATCTCTTTTAAACCGTCACAAAGTTATTTTAGCTATTCTAAACTCGATATGCAAAACTGTATATCAGATATTAAAATGTGGATGTCCAACAACTTTTTAAAGCTCAATGATGATAAAACTGAGTATTTAATTATTGGATCTAACACAAATTTAAATAAATTAAGTGATATTATATAACTCCTTCTAAATCCGCCAGAAATATTGGCGTAATTTTTGATTGTCAGATGTCTATGGAATCGCATATTAACAGTATTTGTAAAACTGGTTATTTTAATGTCCGTAACATTAGTAAAATTAAAAAATATATCTCAACTGATGCAATGAAAACTTTAATCAACTCCCTTGTTACTTCTCGAATTGATCATTCCAACTCATTTTTATATGGCACTCCAGCTAAACATTTGGATAAGTTACAAAAACTACAGAATTCTGCAGCCCGTCTTATTTCAGGATCATCTTATCGAGATCACATTTCACCCGTACTTTATGAGTTGCATTGGTTACCAATTGTTTTTAGAATAGAATATAAGATTTTACTTTTAACCTATAAGTGTTTAAATAATTTGATCCCTTCCTATTTATCCGATCTTATATACTTATATAAACCTAGTCGTCAACTAAGATCATCTGAAGATCGTTACCTCCTTGTTGAGAAAAAAGCAAATCTGGTGTCTTTTGGTAATAAAGCATTTTCAGTTGCTTCAACTAAACTGTGGAATAAACTTCCTTACATTATTCGCAGCAGTGAGTCCTTACCCGTTTTTAAGAGCCAACGTAAAACTTTTTTGTTTAAGAAAGCTTTTTTAACTAGCTCCTGATGTTGTCTCACATAATTTTAGGAGTTTAACGGCCAAAATATGACTTTTTGGTCGTTAAACTCCTAAAATTATGTGAGATATGGCCTATAATATGTCTTTTCTATGATGTCATGTCCAAAAATGCAATTAAAAGCGTCACAGTTGAAATATAATCAAGTATCGGTGTAAAAATCTAATATTTGTGTCGTTTTTTATCGTAGCAACGGTACTTGACAAGCGAGACATAGTCTTGATTATACATTTTATCAATAATAGCACATTCTTAATATAGCGCATTCTACAAACATAACATAAATATATACAATGAAATGCATGGTAAAGTCTCAATGCGCTTTACAGAAACAACGTACAGAAACAGTAATACAACAGTGAGGCAGTGAGGCTGATGTCCCCCGCCGAATTCTAAAAATAAATAGATGAAACATATTAATTAATAGCACATTTATTTTTTTTCAAAGGTAAGGAGCAATCAAATTATACACTAAGTTTAATCACTCTCTATCAGAAAGAATCAAGTTTATCTTATCCCAAAGCATCGACCAATGAAATTGATTAGCTCTGCTTAGCTTCAGCTCCAAATGTTAATCATTGAACCCAGTCAAGACATTCACCTAATGATGAACATCTACATTAAGTTTAAACATTGTACCTCAATTAAAAAAAGATAGGCTGGCACTGCCAGGCAGGATACGTCCACATATTTGAGAGATGGATAGAGAACAAGCAATACCGAAAGTGATTTTTCCTACATCATTAAGTCCTGTATTTCATACTGTATTGGGAGCAGCCATTTTGTTGGTCAGTTCCAGTCTGATATTCATGAAATTCGAAGCCGACAATGATTATGGTGTGACGGTACACAACCTAGAAATGTTACTTTTCGTCAAAATCGGATAAGAATTGTGACCTGTAGAGAGTCCACAACCATGATATACCATATTTTTACAGTATTCGCGTACAAACGGCGACCATTTCGTCCGGCAATTTTGGTACGATTTTCACGAAATTCGAACTCAACCTTCCTTACGGTGCAACAGTAATATAATCATAGTTTTTTTTTTAAATCAGATAATAATTGTTCGAGAGATAAACAGAGAACAAGCAATACCGAAAGTGATTTTCCTACAATCAAAGGCCATAATTCATTAAGTTACAATTTGATATGCGCAAATATCGAAAAGAATAAAGATCTTTAGGTTATAAACAAGCATTTCAGGTTTCATCAAAATCGAATTAAAATTGTGACCTCTACAGGGTCCACAACTTTGATATACCATATTTTTTACACTGTTCGCGTACAAACGGCAGCCATTTTTTCTGGCAATTATGGTCCGATTTTCTCGAAATTCGAACTCAACCTTCCGTAGGGGGAAACGGTGATAGAGTCAAACGTTTTTTTTAAATCGGATAATAATTGTGACCTCCAGAGGGACCATAGGCGATTTTTCGGACAATCATGGGCCTTAATTCAGGAAGTTACGATCCGATGTGCGCAAATAACGAAAGGAACCAAGACCTTTTGGTTATAACCATGCATTTCAAGTTTCATCAAAATCGAATTAAAATTGTGACCTCTACAGGGTCCACAACCATGATATACAATTAACAGTATTCGCGTACAAACGGCGGCCATTTTGTATGGCAATTTTGGTCCCATTTTCCCGAAATTCGAACTCAACCTTCCTTACGGTGTAACAGTAATATAATCAACCGTTTTTTTCAATCGGATAATAATTGTGACCTCCAGAGGGACCACAAGCTAAAAAAAAAGCGATTTTGCGTATAATCAGGGGTCATAATTCAGGAAGTTACGATCCGGTATGCGCAAATATCGAAAGGAACCAAGATCTTTGGGTCATAACCATGAATTTCAAGTTTCATCAAAATCGAATTAAAATTGTGACCTCTACAGGGTCCACAACCTTGATATACCTTTTTTTTTTACAGTATTTGCGTACAAACGGCGGCCATTTTGTATGGCAATTTTTTGTCCGATTTTCCCGAAATTCGAACTCAACCCACCTTAGGGTGTAACGGTGATATAATCAAACGGTTTTTTATATCAGATAATAATTGTGACCTCCAGAGGGACCACAAGCTAAAAAAGGTGATTTTTCGGACAATCAGGGGCCATAATTCAGGAAATTACCTTCCGATAGGCGCAAATATCGAAAGGAACCAAGATCTTTGGGTTGTAAACATGCATGTCAAGTTTCATCAAAATTGTGACCTCTATAGGGTCCACAAGCTAAAAACACGATTTTTCGTACAATCGGGGGCCATAATCCATGAAGTTTTGATCCGATATCGAAAGCAGCCGAGATCTTTTGGGGATAAACCGATATTTCAAGTTTCGCCAAAATCAGCTAAGAATTGTGACCTGTAGAGAGTCCACAAACAAATTGTGGACGGACGGACAGGGGCGACGACAATATACGTCCACATAAAAATGTGGGCGTATAAAAAGCGGAATTGTTATGTTCCAAAGTCTTGACCATTCAAATTGCTTTTCACTCAATAACCTAACCTATACAGGAAATTCTCATTATCAAACTTAGTCAAGGTAATGATATAATGAATCTATATTCTGAGTTTCATCGCTCTCACTTCATTATATGTCTATATTGGTGTGTAGACATGCATCATGTCACTCTGTGTTTTTTGTGAAATAACATAAATTTTAATTGGATTTATAACATGAAAAGTATATTGGATTGTTCATTAGGAGTAGGTGTATCACTGTGATTGATTATTCAGTATTTTGTGCGAGTTTTTGACTTTTGATAGACATATTTAAATTTTGGTTGAAAATATATAGGAATCAATGAGGTGTGAAGGGCTACCAGATGGACCCAGTCCAATCAAGCGTAGAGGTCAAGATGTTTCAAGGTGACCTCATGTTATGTCAAAGCTGTTCAGATATCAGATTTGGTCCAAGTAAAAGGCCAGCCCAGAACACAACTATACCAGTTAATACTACTCACAACCATACCCCAACCAATGTCGAGACAGCTGAATTGATCACTCATCAAGTTACTATTGTTGATTATGTACTCAGCTATATTATTCACTCCTTACAGAAGAGTTCAAGTGACATTATTAAGACAGCAGTTCTTGGTCATTTCACGATGGAAGAAATATTAAACAGCAAATGTCTATTGTGGGACAAATGTGACAGTAATGTGATTGGTGAAAGGGCTAGAAGGAAAGACTCCCGGGTAAGGTCTGAAAAAGAAGCCCGCGTCATGGACATTATAAATCAGATAATGTTCCTTTAATAATGCTGAATGCTCTTGATATTTACCGTCTGCCCAGAGCATTACCAGAAGAACTCAACATAATTTCAATGGCGGAACGATTATTGTCATTTGAGGATAAAGTGTCCAGATTGGAAAAGGTCATGGAACGCACAGTCTGCGAAAATGTGAGTATTAAAAAACAACTAACGTCTTTAGCATCAAAACCTCACAAGTCATACGCAGAAGTATCGTCCATAATTGTTCCCAAAACTTTAACCACTGCCTCTGGACATATAGAGAAAATATTAAAGCATACACCAGTTCTCGGTCATCATGACAGACAAGAGAATAAACAACAACGAAAGAAATACCTATTGGATACCAATGCAGATATCGAAAGTATCAGATCAGGCGTAAGTGACACCCTCCACGTGTTGCAAAAACTCCGAAAAGACAGGAAAGGAAACGAAGAAGATATCCTCGGGAATTCCACGTCTCAGTCAACATTTAGAGGTGGTGCCGATCCAAATCGGGACTTGTTTATATACCATGTAGATAAAAACACTGAGGACAATCAGATATCGAGTTATCTTAAAGACAATGGAATAAATGTTATTCAACATTTGTGCATATCGAACCCTGATGCGAAATATAAATCCTTCAAGTTAACGGTCCTCCAACCAGAATTCAAGAAACTATTTGATGAAGAATTATGGCCTAGCGGAGTCTGTATCAGAAAATATGTCCCACCTAGAGGGGATAACCACATAAGAACAATAGAGTGACATCTTTACGCATAGCAACATATAATTCCCACGGTCTCGGTACAGGTAGAATCGAATACATACATAAACTGTCGTTCTCATGACTTTGTCTTTATTCAAGAACATTGGCTGCTAAACGAGCAACTACCAGTATTACAGTCTAAAATCCCAATCATTTCAGGTATGGATAGTAGTGCTTTTATTCAGGGCCGGCCTTATGGCGGGTGTGCGATATTGTGGCGCAACACACTGTTGTGCAATATAAAGCCCATTTTATTCGAATCATAACGTATCTGTGTTGTGTTAGCTCAGTGTGGTGACATATATATTCTATTATGCAAGGTGTATATGCCATGTGACAGTGTAAACACGAATGGATTCCAGCACACCCTTCACCAGATAAGACAACTATGTGACGAGAATCAAAATGATCATTTAATCGTTGGCGGAGACTTCAATACTGAGATTACACGAACCACTTCTAAACAGACACAGAACCTTCTTAAATTTATGTCTGACTGTCTCTTAGAAGGGACCTATAACCACCCCTCAAGTCATGTTTCTTATACTTATGAAAGTAAAATAAACAACAGTAGATCTATCATTGATCACTTTTTTCTCACCCCAAATTTGTTAAATGTCATTGTAAGTCATGAATCTGTGCATGATTTTCATAAATTTTCCGATCACTCAGTTCTTAGTTTGTCGCTTAATATCCCCCTTGGCTATTATGACAAGTCATCCGCGAGTCTAGATGACCGCCAAAAGTTGAAATGGGATGAAGCTACAGATCAACATATACAAAGATATAAACACACATTGAATGTGCTTTTACGTGATTTATATATCCCAATTGATGCTTTAAACTGTAAAAAACACACGTGTTCCAATCATAATAGTAAATTAGATACTTATTTTGATGAATTAGTCTGTGTCACTCTAAAAGCTGGCGAAATATGCATCCCAAAAACAGGAAATAAACGCAGGGGTGGCACTATTTCTGGGTGGAACGAAGAGGTCAGGGACTTTCGGGATACGGCTACATTTTGGTATCAGCTATGGAAGGACAACAATTCCCCCAAATCTGGCACATTAGCTACAATACGTAGGTCAACAAGGGCTCAATACCATTATGTATTGAGACAGGTTAAGCGTAACAAAGATATAATTTTTTCAAACAAACTTGCTGACAGTTTAATGTCAAATAGACATAAAGATTTCTGGAATGAAATTAAGAAAATAAGTGGGTCATGTATACGATTGATGGTAAGATAGGAACAGAGAATATATGTAATCTATTTTGTAATAAGTACGACGAGTTATTTAATTCAGTGTCTTTCAATAATGATGATATGTTGAATCTTCAGAATGAAATTGGAAATAGTATAAATAAACATTATAATTGCAATTGTAAGCGTGTATTGTGTGCGGACGATGTTATTAAGACTGTAAAGCACTTAAAACACGGAAAAAATGATGGTAATCTTGGCCAAACTTCAAATCACATAATACATGCTTCAAACACTTTATTTGTTCACTGTTATTAACTTCCATGATAGTACATGGCTTCTCTCCTAGAAACTTTGTTCTATGTTCAATCATACCCATTCCAAAGAACCGGAAGAAGTATTTAAATGATTCTAGTAACTATAGAGGCATTGCTCTTAGTAGCATAATTGGTAAATTCTGTGACTGGATATTGATTGAACAAAGATATATTTCAGTGTTCAGACTTGCAATTTGGTTTTAAAGCAAAACACTCAACTTCACATTGTCCATTTGTACTTAATGAAAATATAAGATATTATAATATCAGGAAATCTGATGTTTATGTAGCACTGCTAGATGCAACACGGGCATTTGACCGTTTTAATTATGTAAAACTCTTTAGAATATTGTTGTCTCGAGGAATTTGTCCTGTAATTGCAAGATTTCTTTTAAATATGTATTTAAATCAAGAATTAGAGTCAAATGGGGCGACACAACTAGAAGGACATTTAATGTGGGTAATAGTGTCAAACAGGGTGGGGTTTTGTCTCCGATATTTTTTACAATTTATTTAGATGAGTTATTGTCTTGGTGTAAAAATAGTGGAATCGGCTGCTATACAGGTCATATTTATGTAGGCGCTTTAGCATACGCTGATGATATTACTTTTGTCACACCTACCAGACAAGCTCTTACTAAACTGCTAGAAACAGCAAGTCAATTATCTAAAGAATTTGATCTGAAGTTCAATCCAGATAAAACAAAACTTCTACTATTCCCTTTTAATCAAAACTGTATCAACCCTGTTAAAGATATATATATATGGATGGCAAGGTCATTAAGGTCGTGTCCTCAGATAATCACTTGGGCAACACACTGAACTCAGCATCCAAATCTGAACACGTATTAAACTGTATTAACAACCTCTTAGTTAGAGTAAATGTTACCCTAAAGAAGTTTAAACTTGTATCATCTGTCACTAAATATGAATTGTTTAAAACATATTGTATGCCATTATATGGGTGTCACCTTTGGGATTATTCTCATAAAAGCATTCATTTATTTTATACAGCATAGCGTAAAACTATAAGACGGTTACTTTGTATTTCTCAACGTACACACAGTAATCTTTCACATATTATTTGTAATGTTGTTCCTATAGATTGTCAATTACACAAAAGATTTTATCTTAGTTCATATAATAGCAGTAACACATGTTTAAGCATATGTAGTAAACATGCTTTGTATGGAAGCCAGTCTGCAGTCTCTAATAGTATCAATTTTATTTGTTTAAAATATAATTTATGCAAATATGACCTCTGTAATTTTAAATTACCTAAAATCGCCACAGCCATTTCATGTCCAATCACTGATAAAGACATCCAACTCGGAAATAGTATAAGAGAATTTATTAAATATAGAGATGTAAACTATGATGATGCTAGCAACCTTGAAGAAATTATCAACTATTTATGTACATCATAGAGAAAGGTTTACTTATATTACATATATGTATATAATTATGTAAATTCTGTATTGTATTGTGTACTATGAGTACGAAATAAAGCATTATTATTATAACCACGCCCCAAAGCAGAAAATCTTCATCATCGAACTCAATAAGGTATTCACCTAATGAACGCCTACACCAAGTGTGAACATTCTAGCTCAGTTAGAAGGAAGGTTATTGTGTTCCAAAGATTCGGCCAATCAAATTGCTTATCGCGCTTCTTACCCTGAGCAGAAAATGCTCAGTATCGAACTTAGTCAAGGTAGTGATGTAATGAAACTATACACCAAGTTTCATCACTCTCACTTAATTAGAACTAAAGTATTCGTGTCCCAAAGCATGAAGGATCAAATTGCTTATCTCTGCTTACATTAAGCAGAAAATGCTCATCTTCGAACTCCATCGACCTAATAAACACCTACACCAAGTTTGAACATTCCAGATTTATTGGGTCCATAAGGGTGTTACGGACGGCGTATTCCCGCGAAGGCGCACTTACAGAGCGTGACCAAAATTAATCCTTCCCGCGAAGGCGCAGATATCGACTTGTCAGCTCTCGTTTGAAGAGAAACATGTTGTTTTTAGAACCCAATTAACGGTGTTAAAGATTTTATGAAGTTATGTTCAATTGGCAACTAATGATGCAGGGGGACAGAAACCACCAAGGAAGAGGCATAAATTTGCCAAAATCCAAAGCCAGCTCCAGGAATTAAAAGGAAGAAGAATTGAATTTAATCGAGTATTTAGACAGGGTGTCTTATTTTGCGAAATTAAACTAATTTGTTATAGTATAGTTATGTTTTTATTTATTTGGCGAAATTTGTTATAGTATAGTTATATTTTTACTTCTTATTTGGCGAAATTTGCTATAGTATAGTTATGTTTTTATTTCTTATTTGTCGAAATTAAATTAATTTGTTTTAGTCTAGTAATGTTTTTAATACTTATGCTAAAAATGATGCTGATGCTAAAATGTGGGTTAATTAGTTACAGTGTGTATACAGGTCACAATTCTATGGAATACAATTACTGCTTATTACTGAGCGACGTTTCGACTAGGCTTCTCTAGTCGTTATCAAGCAATGATAAATTCTAAAAAATAAGTCAATATATACATGTACATAACAATGCATTCTCAATGCTGACAAAACAGGGATCTCCCTTAATTTGCACGTACCTAAAAGGAATCTAATTTAATTAAGGATAATAAATTTGAAAAGCTATTTACACCATTCAATAATACCACTTAACTGAAAATAAAAACAAACTGACTAATTGATTAATAGGTAATTTGTTGTGGAGTATATACCATGATATGTAGGTTTTAATAATGACAAACGTTCTAAGAAAATGGAATTTGATAAAATGCCATCAACCACCCCTTTCACTGATATAAACACAAATGATTAATGAATTGATTGTTGTGGAGTATATACAACGATTTGATCTGGTTTTAATAATGACAACATCCCAAGATGAGATTTGATTGTATTGTGACGAAAAATAATTATATGCATGATCATGCGAGTGATTGTACTGATATTCAAAAAACCCTTAGAACAGGATTAGAACTATTGAGTGCTTTAAATTACAATAACAGTAGACCTGAAAAGTAGAAATAAAATTTAAAAAAAAATAGAATCAAAATAGATGGTATTTTATTGATTATCATTTTTACAAATTTTAGTATTATTCCAAACTTAAATTTTTTTTACTTGACTATTGTTAAAGGGACAATAACACTCTTGCTGGCTTGGTAGCTCCAGAAAATAAATAATAGCCTTATTCTAAGTACTAGATGTTGTGTAAATTACCCATTACATCCTATTTTACTTTTCCAGAGGGTTCGAAAATATTTTAAAATCCAACTCACAATTGAAAAGGTTTACGTTAGACTTTTCAAATCAATAAGTTGAATTTTTCCAATTTTTTAAATTAGGTGTTTTAAAATGAAATTTATATCATCAATTAATTGGAATATTGTAAAATAATACAATTTGCTGACCAGAATGAAGATTGGGACATATTATTCAGTTACAACAAGAGTGTTATTGGGGCTTTAAGTATTGAATATGATTAAAATAAAAATAGTTACGCTTAGCCTTAGATTATGCGATAAGAGTGTCATACGCCCCGGGGAGAAACAATCCTTGATCTCTATTCATCGTGGGTTTGTGTCGTCGTATTTGAATGGCTTCATGAAATCGGCGCGCTCTCTTGTTGTTGATGTTCTTGCATAGCGATTTAACGTTGGACTCTGTGGCAAGGGTTGGAGTTCAAGTGTTCAGCTACAGCGGAGTTGGTGGTGGCTGCTTTCGACTTGTGGTCGTCTATCTTTTTATTTAATGGATCTTTGTTTCGCCGATGTAAGAAATTCCACAATTGCCTACTATCTATTAAACGCATCCCTTTGGTTGTGACGGTTGTGTTGGATTTTGTTTACCATTAGCTCTTAATATATCTTTGGTGCTTTTGCTTTTTGTGAAAGTTACATTTATTTCTGGCTGTTGCATTAGTAGCCGTTTGATTTGGTAGGAGACTTTGCCGTTGAAAGGAAGGAAGATTCTGACTGGGGCAGTCGGGGCTTTTGGTTTAGCTGCACTTGCCGACAGTGTCTTTTTAATGGTGTTTGTTACAAACTTCTCCGGATAGCCGTTGAAATTTGTGAAGACATGTTTGAGATGATCAATTTCCTTGGAGAGGCTCTCAGGATCACATATCTTTTTCGCACGGTTCACCAGAGTTGAAATTGTGGCCGATTTGACGCTATTCGGGTGATTGGATTTAAAATGAATACAATTTGTCGGTGTGGGTTGGTTTCCTGTAGACACCGGTACGGATCGAGTTGTTGGTTTTGGATACACGTGTAGATGACACTTTGGATTCCCCGGTTGTACGTGACAAGGATCAGGGTCGCCTGTCTAACCTCCAGTCTCCTCCCACTGCTAAATACCCCTACGCGCAAGCGAATTCTTGAAATAAAATTAAATCATATGTTTGTGCCGAAATGGTCTAGTTTTGTGTCGAATGGACGTTAAACCCCATCCCTCTCTCTATATACATGTATTTATATATCTCAATCTTACATACTGCATCTTTAAGTACTGGCGAACTACAAGTGATAAGTGGGACTGTAACCCAGTGTTGGTTTAGATTTGGCACAATCTCTCTCTCCCTCTGTCTCTGTCCGTTTCTCCCTCTCCTTTACATCCAGACAGAAGAGAAATATTTGCAATGGTGACTGTGTGTTTTGTAGCGCAATATACATGGACTTATTATTATTAAATTGGACTCGAATATGATTTCAGACACCATTTTTCGAAAATTGACTCGTATTTTCAAGCCGATTGAACCCGGTAGATGATCTCCATATTGTTTTGGAAAATTTGTGTCCGAAAGCATATTCGAGGCCAATTTTCTGGGAAACTAATTTGGGTCTCTGTCTATTATTTTGTAGGCCCTGGAGCACTACAAAATCCAGAAAATATACACTCATTGAACACATCATCTTAGCACGAACATTATGTAGAACTCTCAAGACGTACGTTGCTCTTGCCGCGTTTAAGCCGTTAGGTCTAAGTTAGAAAGGATATTAAACCCAGACGTGGATATTTTAATAACTCCTATAGTAACTGTCATAGGTATTGTAGTTTCTTGTATGTAACATTTGTAGTTTACTGTAGTCGATATATAAACATAGTAACAACATAAATAGTGTTAGAGAGTCATTTAATTGAAGATTAAAATAATTATCACAACGTGAAGTCGAAGAAACGCCTAAAAGAAAGTGTTACATATCTGTGTCCACATAGTGTCACAATACATCGTTTTATAAAACAGTAAAAATGAGTTTAACATGAATTAATAAAATACAAAATAAAATCTACAATTTATAAAAGTACAATAAAGTTGGGATTGAAAGCCACAGAAATTCATATATCGTTATAGCGAAGGAATTTATTATATCATTATAACGAATTATTACATCGTTATAACGAAATATTACGGAATAACTAGTTCGTTTTAACGAGTTAGTGAAGGAATTATATAAGAGTGGATTGTTTACGATATAATTATATAAGAGTGGGATCGTGCATTTAATGGGCTCCGTAAGAATACAATAAACGCTACATTATACGAAATATTATATTTAAATATACACATTGAGTAATTTTATTTAATTTAACTGGGCCCGTGGTGCTTCTCGGTCCCTACAGCGATTTTGATCTGCGATGTTCTGCTTGTGGTTCAGATGTCCTATTCACACAACCACCACAGATTTAAGGTCGAGAACATCAGTTCCAGTTTTTGGAAAAAAGAATAAATCTTTGTTCAGTTTGTCCTCATATTGTGGTGTGGGGACGATCGTCTGAAATTTAAAAGCAAACGTGTATTTAAAAGATTTAACGCCCATTGAGCATATACCTGGGGAAAATCGACAACGTTAGTCAGGCCCCAGTAATTCTTATCACGTGCCATTTGGGTTCGAATAAAATAAAACCAAGTACGAACAATCCAAACCATTAGACAGAATTCGAAGTCCTAAAAAAATGTTATAGGCAAAATAGTGTAATCAGAAAATGGACTGCTCCCCGTGTACAAAATACACGACAAACAGTGGTAACAGGTGTCCGGAAGAGCAAGCTTACCCTGCTGGCGCGCCACACCTGCATCCAAACTATTAGGCAAAATATCGATAAAATAGCGTGATTGGCCAATGAACTATCGGTAAGCAAAATGCACGTGATGAACTGTGTTAACGATGTAGTAGACATAATCAGGGAGATAGTAACAGTAAACATGTCAATTAAATATATCTAGAATAATAGCCGAGAGAGACATGTTATATTTACTAATCAAGTCAATGTGACGGTCATGAATAGAACAGAAGTTGAATGCAGCATCAGTCCATTGTGTATATTACTGCTGTTGCATTATCAATGATAAGACCAGCACTAGCCTCAGCGCTTAATACATCCGTACAAGGTATTGTGGGTTTTATTCCCTCGTTAAGCCAATGAAATATGACATTCCATTGACAATAAAGGTATACTCCAATCCGATTGGCGCCAGATAGACTTCAAAGAATTTGTTAGATCAAAAGAACACACCAATCATTCATTAGATTGTACAGCTTAGTACGTACCCAGACTCGTGCATTATCTGGTTGTGGGTCACGTGCCTGTAATGTAAGAATTGTAAGTTTTAGGAGTTCGATCGCAATATAAAATAAAAATATCAATTAGACAATACAAGCTTCCGAAGGAAAAAAATTCCCAGGAACGACTTGCGTTTTGTCAGTAAAAAAGCATGTGACAGCATAATTTTGACCAAATGTGGACTGTAAATCAGATCACCGTGCACAAAGAATGGAATCCTTTACCAGATTATCCTGAAAACATTGACAGTTTACGAAAATACGTATAACACTGCCATTGGGATTGAGTTTGCCAATTTAATGATGTTTAAAATAACATTCTTACCGGCGTCAACACTAAGGGTTTTTTATCACCAATTTTCAGCATTTCCCTTTTAATCTGAAAAATAATAACCACATTTGTAAAATAAAATAATAGGTATGGTAAATAAAATAAAACCAAGTACGAACAATCCAAACCATTAGACAAAATTCGAAGTCCTAAAAAACGTTATAGGCAAAATAGTGTAATCATCAAATGGACTGTTCACCGTGTACAAATAGACGACAACCAGTGGTAACAGGAAGAGTAAGCTAGCCTGCCTGCAAAATGCACGTGATGAACATTGTTAACGGTGTAGTAGATATAATCAGAGATATAGTAAATAGGATACGCGTCAATTAAATATATCAAGAATAATAGCTGAGAGAGACATGTTATATTTACCAATCAAGTCAATATGACGACCATAAAACTTTTTAAAGGATTTTATAAGTTTCGTGCGCAAGTATCCTTGTAGTTGAAGCTCAGTTGACAAATGTCTCGATCTACTTAAAAAAATCAGAATAAAAAGGACAAGCTCTCGCGTAACGAATTAGCTGAGACACAAACACTCCATAAACTGGTGATACAAGAATGTTACTACTAATAAATGGAAAGTTAACAATCGGAAAGTCAAAGTCATCACGTTTATCATACAATTTAACACTGAGTCTAAGGCAATTGTCAAAATCCCAGTAGGAAGCGTAATTGTCACTGTCAGTAGTATTTTTAATTTCAAACTCATCAGGATATATTAATTCTACATATTCATTAAATTTACGATTATTCAGTGATAGAACATCATCGATATACCGATAGGTAAAATTAAAATGTCTGACTAATCGTTTATTTGTTTTAACTAATGCCTGTATGTACTCGGCTTCATAGGAATACAATAAAGATGTTTTCAACTAAAAAATCCAACATCTGAATTATCTTGATGGCAGTGAATTTATTTTTTGAATCACTATGGTACTTAACGAAATATGAAGAATTGTAATTAACAACTAAATATTGATGTCTAGCAGTTCCCGATTTAGATGAAAAGACACTGTGAATAATATCTTTCAACCGAGCTTTTAATTTACTATGGGGAATTTTAGTGTACAAAGTAGAAAAGTCAAAAGTTTGAATAGATGAGACCGAAGCAAGGGATCTAGATTGTCAACCATCAAGTAATTCTTTGGAATTGTTTAATATCCACATCTGATTAATACCACTACGAGAGTATATTTTGTCACAGTATTTTTGAATACCCCTTTTAACTGCAGTCATTTAAAGAATTGAGTTAGTATAGATGTCAATACTTTTGAAAGTGGTTTTGTGGAACATCGGGATGAACCTGCTATAAAACGTTGTTTGTAGGGTTTTTTATGTAGTTTAGGTATCCAATATAACAAGGGCAAATCTGTATAGGTATCTCCGCATGGAGTACCAAATGAAGTGAGTACAGCTTTGTGATTGGATATAATTTCATCCTTACTTTATACGTAGCACTGTAATCTTTTGTATATCTATCTGGATATAGAAAATGTTTTGCCCATCTTTCTATCGGTGATATAATATATTCATACAGATATTAATTTGATATAAAAAGAGGAACTTAAAAAATGGAAATATTCATATTACCAAGCAGAACATAATACACTATTTACTGACAAATCTCTTTTCACATGGCAAATATCAGCCATCTTGAAAATATACTAAATAGGTGAACATCTGATAATTTTACACAGTTGTAAATGGGATTATCTACACTTAATCTAAGCATAAAATGTTCTCGATCAGACTTAGTCAAGCTTTTAAAGAACCTGTTAGTGAAATTATACACTATGTTTCAACACACTCTATCAGTTAGAATCAAAATGATCGTGTCCTAAAGCATCGAGCAATGAAATTGCTTAGCTCCGTAAAACATTCATCTGATGAACATTTGCATCAAATTTACACATTCTACCTCAATAAGGGTTGTTATGTACCAAAGTCTTGACCAATCAAATTGTTTATCGTTAATTAGCCTAAGCAGAAAATTCACACCATTGATCTTAGTCAAGGCCTTGATATAATTTCAGTTCAATTATATCTGTAAAATCTGCTTTTTCCACCTCCGCTCTATCAGAAACCTTCGTCATCTCATATCGAAGGACACAGCTCATACTCTCACCCAGTTAGCGTGTTCCAAAGTCTCAACCAATCAAATTGCTTATCTCTAATTAGCCTTAGTGGGAAATGCGCATGATCGAACTATGTCATGGCATTCACCTAATAGACACCTACACAAAGTTTAACCATTCTACCTCATATTGGTGATCAGTTATTGTGTTCCAAAGTCTCGACAAATCAGATTAAAGTCTCTACTTTGCCAAGTACTAAGCATATAACCATATTAAGGTATCGATGCCTACACGACGTTTCACCACTACCACTCAAAATAGAATCAAACTTGTCGAGCTCCAAAGTCTCGACCAATCAAATAGCTTATCGCTCTGCTTACCCGGACAAAAAGTACTCATTATCGAACTTAGTCAAGATATTCATGTACTGAAACTATACACCAAGTTTCATGACTCTCACTTAATTAGAACTACATTGATCGTGTCCAAAATCATTAACCAATCAAATTGCTTATCTCTGCTTACCCTAAGCAGACCATGAACATCTCCAAACTCCATCAAGGCATTCATCTAATAGTCCTCTGTTATCTTCGAAAGGCCAGGGAGAAATACGAAAAAAAAATTGGAATATCGCAATTTGCTACCACTGAGAAAATGGCATCCCATACCCCGAATACCTACTCAGAAAAATCGTCAACCTTTTTTTTTTGTTCATATTAAACATTGAAACCTTCAAAATAAAGCTTATTATTCCACAATTTCTACCCGAAAAGCCGACTGATTTACAATATAACATAGACTATTTACTCAATAATCAAAACACGATACGCAGTTTACTGTCATCTCAAAACTGGTAATGAATTAACTTTACCTGCTCCATCATATCTTGCAAAGATTCCTCGCATGCATATTTTTTAAATATAGCTACAATTGCTTGAATAAACCAGCTGCCAAGGTTCTCGTTTCGATAAGCAACACAACCTGGAAAAGATTTAATTGATGAGGTGTACATTATAATTTATTGATACGCAAACACACACACCACCATACCTTACCGCACTTAGCTGTCACGTTCAAAACATTTAGGTCTGCAGTCAGAATGTTGACCGTGAAGTTCCGCAAAATGGTCCGCGAAGTAAAACAAACTGTACTTTGGGGGGGGGGGGCTGCCATAGGCACTATCTAGTTGTTCGGATATATAATTGAGTTCCCGTGTAACTTCGCTGTTTGGGCCAAATCCCCCCTATTCTATGGCGTATGTACATGTTTATTATCCTGGCTGATACTGAACAGTAAGACATTAAGCCCCATTTGATTTTGTTTTCACTTCATGTTCGCAACCTCATATTGTGTTGGGTGTGATGATTCAGACGTGAATTTAGCCTTCGTAAGGATGTTTTTCAAACTATGGCTTTGACGCTTGCTATTGATGATTTCTACTGTATTTGATGTTCACATCATGCCATCCCAGTCACCCCAAACGGAGTTTACCATATAATCCAGTCAGACAAATCCGAACAATCTGACAACAAGATATATTCTAAATGAACCTGGTTTATCTTTCATTACCCTCTGTTGTACTACACTTGTGTGCTCATACATGGTCTTGTGCGTCATATAGCATCAACAGTCACCACGCACCTGAAATACTATTATCACTTGGCGATTTCAAATATTTCTTGAGTCTTTACAAAAATGTAGATTTTGTTTAGCGTCGAGGTATATTTTGCGTAACGTGTTCCCGATGCTATAAGTATTCCAAAAATGTAGGCCTATAGTTTGTTTAACTTTGAGGGCCTTGTAGCGGAAATGTCTTTCGGGGCAAACTAGAAATTCGGTTTGAGGCCTAATTCATCGTGTTTTTAAAATCCATAAATACCTGGAGAGGCGGCTATTGCCAGATAGTAGTCCTTAATAGGTTCCGCAGAGTCAAGGCCAAACATTCGTGTCCTCCTTACCTCATAATCTGCATAAAACGACATACAAAAATTATATTAACACTTGGCATTAACACTATTAACACTTGTTATCACGCATTTAATGTTTTGGAGTATGAAATAGAATTCTCTACAAATTTATAGGTTTAACTCGTCGCTGTTCTGCTCCGATAGCGCTAAATAATACGGGCATATGAGAGACATTGATCCTATTCTTATATCGAAATGTAACATACCCATTCCAATTTGAAACACGAACTGACAATACCAATATAATTTATATTTCAATATGGTTCTGATCGAAACGAAACAAAGACGACTATTGTAAACGGTAGATAACTATGTGGGTAATATTTGAATGATTGATGTACGCCACGACGACCAAATTCATAAGACATCATGTTCGTAATATATAAGAGACATAAATCAAGGCAAGTGAACTCTCGTCTTTTCTCTTGTCTAATTTGTGCCACATGACGAGGCTAAAAAAAATATTATAAAACAATAAAACAAAAGAAGTAGCTTACTTCCCTGGCAAGCTTGTATGAAGAACAATTTCGGTTTGTCTTTTAACTTTGGGCACTTGTTAAATCCAAAACAGTCTCTGATTTCAGTTATGTTCACATACTCCCTATCCGTTCCTTGTACACATCCTTCTTTACCATGACTCAGAATAAACAGAATAAAACAATCGTGCGTTTTATCTGAATTATTAATTTCCTGTCTGTACAATTCAAGCTTTTCGATTATTTCCTGGAATGTACAAAATACACACAAAAAAAAGCATGAAATATAACAAGATATGTTTTCAAGGACGGAATTGTTTTTCCATTTGATGGCTTCCGATAGAGTGATTCACTTACAATGTCTTTTAATTAACGTAATGAAATGCACTGAAATGAAATGGGGTTTAACCGCCTGTTGTGACGTGGTGTCGAATCCCGGCCTATACATGACAAGGAGTAGTATCGCCTGTACAGTCTTTTAGGTTTCTCCGGGTCCTCCTAGTTTGTGTCGTGTAGACGATAAACATCACCCCCTTCACTACGCTATTTCGCGACTAATATATGGTTCAATTTTATTTCAAGAATTCGCTAGCGCGTAGAGTTCGTTACAAGTCGGGGGGGGAGGTCCCAGAGAAAACTCGAGAGGTGGGACAGGCGACCCTACTCCCTGTCACGTACAGCCGGGGAATCGAAACCACACCAGTTGGTTTAATGACAGACCTTATGATACAGCGCGCACGTGCTAACCATTCGGTCATCCAACCCCACTTTAGGTCTGATAATTCAATAGTAAATAATAAAAATGGAATATGTTGAACATTCAAGTAAAATTGCTTTATTCTGATCGAAGTTTTTAGTTTTGACAAGAATTGTTACCATACTTACGAATATCCAGTTTTAAATTAAATTATTAAATTCACAATCGTGACCACCCAGTGTTGTAGAGAGAATTTGATTATGGGCTTTTCGTACGAATAAAAGTCTAACCAATAACTTTTAAAATAAAACCACGTACGAACAATCCAAACCATTAGTCAAAATTCGAAGTCCTAAAAAAACGGTCGAGGCAAAATAGTGTAATCAGCAAATGGACTGTTCGTCGTGTACAAAATACACGACAAACAGTGGTAACAGGTGTCTAGAAGAGTAAGCTTACCCTGCCTGGCGCCACACCCGCATCCAAACTATTAGTCGAAATCTCGGTAAAATAGCGAGATTGGCCAATGGATCATCAGTATGCAAAATGCACGTGATGAACAGTGTTAACGATGTAGTAGACATTATCAGAGAGATAGTAAATAGGATACGCGTCAATTAAATATGTCTAGAATAATCAAGTCAATATGACGGCCATAAAACTTTTTAAAGGATTTTATACGTTTAGTGCGCAAGTATCCTTGTAGTTGAAGCTTAGTTGACAAATGTCTCGATCTACTTAAAAAATCAGAATAAAAAGAACAAGCTCTCGCGTAACGAATTAGCTGAGACATAAAACACTCCATAAGCTGGCGATACAGGAATGTTACTACTGATAAATGGAAAGTTAACAATCGGAAAGTCAAAGTCATCACGTTTATCATACAATTCAAGACTCAGTCTATGGCAATTAATTGTCAAAATCGAGACGCAGATCCAAATAGGAAGCGTAATTGTCACTGCCAGTAGTATTTTTAATTTTAAGCTCATCAGGATATATGAATTCTACATAATCACTAAATTTAGGATTATTCAGTGATAGAACATCATCGATATACAGATAAGTAAAATTAAAATGTCTGACTAATCGTTTATTTGTTTGAACTAGTGTCTGTATGTACTCGGCTTCATATGAATAGAGAAATAAATCAGCAAGCAAAGGTGCACAGTTGGTGCCCATGGGGATACCAACCACTTGCTGACATATGTCCCCTCCAAATTCAATAAAGATGTTATTAATTAAAAAATCCAACATCTGAATTATCTTGATGGCGGTGAATTTATTTTTGGAATCACTGTTGAGGCTAAAGGAGAGGCCTGCAATGTGCAGATTAGTTCAGAACAACTCAATATATTTAGAGGAATAAATATACAATGCATGGAGAAAAATACCAGATAAAACTATATGTGCTAATCATCTATCGTCTGCCCCTACCATAGACCAACTAAAAACTTACTTTCGCTTTCAACTCCTTTTCTTTTTTGACATCAAACGCCATATCGTCGAACAGCTCATATAACGCCACAGCATCTTTTTCTGTGCCTTTCCTCTCATAATCGTTTGGATATCTGGCGTAAAAAAAGTTGTTTATTATCAGGCATATTCCTCGGTCTTTTTTCTGCATAGAATACGCAGTTCCCTGAAACACAAGAAAATGCACTCTCTGTGGAAATAATACCTACTAGTAAGTATAGGATACCATTACAGAAAAATAACCAGGACCATCACGATGACGTCAAAACTAATAGGAAGCGATCACTTATAAATCAAGAGAAAAGTTCGAGATAGATATGTGGTTTAGCATTAACTCGACACAAACTAATAACTAGTTAACATTTTTCCCACGGTGGCTCAGCGAGTAGGACGTTGGCTCGCTTACAAGGAGGTCATGTGTTCTATCCCTTTGTTTGCCGAGAAAGATCAACGGGATTCTCAGGTGTTGTTCGTTCCTTGTCAGTGGTGCAAGACCGAGGGTTGGCATGGGACAACGTATAGTTTTTCGGATAGAACGAAAAACACAGATCCCGCGTATACACTAGTGTGCAGGTAAAAAATCCGTTGGCAGTTGGAATTCGATTAAAAAAAATCCATTGCGTCGCTGTCCGCGCACAATTTCCCTAATGTCACACTGCATGGCGTATTCCCGTCTTCATTGGCCTAGCCGGAGTAGACCAGTAGGCCTTTTAGTGGTTGGGGGAGAAGAAAAAAACACACGTACTTCGACGGACCCTATGACCTAAAGACCATTCGGTCACCCCCTCTCACCATTGGCAACAACCCATGGATTAATCGAATATAATAGACTTATTTCTTGCCCTAACATAAGGGTAATTGGCTGATTGGGACAATGGCTGGTTGGGATCCTGGCTGATTCGGACTAAATTTGTGGCTGATTGGGACCAGAATTTTGGCTGATTCGGACCACGACAAGGCTCATTAGGAACATTATTTAAATGACGAGAGTATTTAAAATGTATTTGATAATAAGACAAAAATGACAATAAATAGTGTAATTACTTCAAGAAGTGTGAGTTGTATGACGGAGTAGATGCTTCACATTCTTGGCTGATTCGGACCATGATAAGGCTAAATCAGACTATTATTTGAATGACGAGAGTACGGTATTTAAAATGTTTGCGTGACAATAAATACTACCCAATAGTATCAAATTGTAACCTAATATCAAAAAGCTGCATACCAGTATAAATACAATATACAAGAACCTAATCACACCATGACAACCCTAGTAATCAAATAAACAATTACACTTTCAGTCAAATCTGAGTTTTTCATGTAGTAATACTATTCAAAAAAAGTAGGGGATATTTGATTTTGGGGGCATAATACTAAAATATGCAAATGACTACGAAAAAAGTCACTATAGAACCTAACAGAAGAAACATTTCCAGTTACATGTGACGCCCAAACGCACCAATAGCTACCGCATGGAATGCAGGTGATGCTTGGGATCATCATGGGAGTCCAACCCAAGATTTGCACGACTCTGACTTTGAATGTTACAGTCATTTTGGCATTGAATTCCAGGGTGGAAACATCAGTTTAATTGTTTTAGTGACCAGAAAACAAATTTTGATATGCGTCGTCTTACCCAAAATTGAAGGTTACCTGTCGTTGGCATGCTACAGATCGGCACAACACAGGCGGTTGTGGCGCGGACGATGAATGTTTCTCAGTCTGTCATAAGCAGGCCATGGTCCAGATACCGTGATACACAATCTGTACAGGACAGACCACGCTCAGGTCGACAACTCAAGCCCAGGATCGAATTATCCGTACCTTGGCCTTGAGAAATCGTGTCATCACAGCAAATCAGATCAGCGCTCGTCTTCAAACAGACACTGGTGTGAGAGTGAGTGGCCAGACGATTCGGAATCGACTGCATAGGGGTCACCTTCGCGCCCGACGTCCTCGCGTGATCCCTTGTTTGAGAACTCATCACATTCAGGCAAGACGTCGTTGGTGTAGGGATCGTCAACACTGGGATAATCGACGCTGGAGCAATGTGATGTTTTCAGATGAGTCAAGGTTTACTGTTGATTTTTTGGACAGACGTAGGAGGGTGTGGCGTCGTCGGAACAAGCGCTTCCAAGACGTTAACGTCATCAGACATGATCGATTTGGGGGTGGTTCTGTTATGGTGTGGGGAGGCATCACTGTTGCTGGAAGAACGGCTTTACATGTTGTTGCAGGGCGTGTTACAGGCCAGTACTACCGGGACAACATCTTGGCAGTCCATGTTGTGCCGTTCGCACGACGTCATGGCCGCCGTTTCATCTTCCAGGATGACAACGCAAGATGTCACAGGGCCAGGATCGTTACAGTTATCTCCAACAACAGAACATCACCACATTACCTTGGCAGGCACTGAGTCCCGACCTCTCCCCCATCGAGCATGTCTGGGACATGCTTGGTCAGAGGTTACGTCAACGTCAACAACGTCCTGCCAATGTCCAAGAACTTGCTGCTGCGTTGCAACAGGAATGGGACAATCTGGACCAAAATGACCTTAGACGTCTCATTAGGAGTATGCCACGTCGGATCAATGCTTGTTTGGCAAACAGAGGAGGATTTACCTGTTACTGACTTTGTTGTGATGCTGTGGTAACTTTGCTGTTTGACCCCGGGTATCATTTTACCCTTATAATGGTCAGTCTGTGCCTTACTTAGTCTAACGATCATTTGGAATAAATTGATGAATGTGAACTTCATTTCATTTTGTCATTTGTTTCTTCGTCAGTTTCATTAGGTGACTTTAATAACACTTAAAAATCAAATATCCCCTGAACACCGTAGGAATATAAACATTTTGACTGCTTTTATATACATCGTATTCGAAATAACCGATTTCTGTTATGCTACTAACTGTATTGCTGCTATTAGTTTTCAACTTTGTATGACTTATTATTGAAATTAATTGGTATAAATAGTATTTAAAATTAACATAAATTGGTTTAA
This sequence comes from Patella depressa, assembly GCA_948474765.1. NCBI lineage: Eukaryota > Metazoa > Mollusca > Gastropoda > Patellidae > Patella > Patella depressa. The sequence continues at coordinate 71,727,538 of OX419720.1, read as the reverse complement.
ACAGTATTTCTACAATATATAATAACACACAGTATACAATATAATGGATTTAGAAAAAAGCTATGAAGTTTATAAAATAAAAAAAATGGCATGTTTGAATTGCATAAAACATATAATAATTTACATAAGATTAATGAGATAAATATCAGTTAGTACAGTCACCATGACATAACAAAATGGAATATGAAACATAAATTGAGGTACATAAAAGCACATATTATAGTCATGCTATAGCCTAGATAATTTCCCTTAAAACTTAAATCAGTATATTTTGGGTGTTCTTATCGTGTGGTCCGAATCAGCCTCATAGTGGTCCCAATCTGCCCAGTGGTGGTCCCAATAAGCCCTGACTTATGGTCCCAGTGAGCCATGGTCCCAATCAGCTTGGTTTCAACATAAGCAATCTGATTGATACATGGATTATAAATAAATAATTGTATTTCTGTGGCTTATATCAATACTCTTTCATGACAGGAACCCGACTCAACTTGCCGCATATGGTGGAACAAAATTGTTTATTCCTACATAGGAATTTGATCGTATTATGTTTGTTAATGATTAACAATTTCTAAAACTGTGTAGTGATACTTTGGACTCGAGAGCAGATTGTGTGGCAAGTAGCACAGGTTACCCCTACCCACACAACCCACATATATCTATATAAATAAAAACTAAATAAAGCTGCTCTCAGTATATAATATTAAAAAACGGGAAAACAAGCTAAACAAAAAGCGATTTTTCGAACAATCAAGGGCCATAATTCAGGAAGTTACGACGGTTTTTGTGTAATACATACACCATCCTACTGGTACCCATTTACAGCTGGGTAGACTGGAATACAGGGATGAAGTGTCTTATAAAAGGACACAAAAACTCGGCGCACAATTCGGGTGTTGAACCTGCAATTATTTTCATGTTGCATGACTACGTATATAATTATACAGATGTTTGGTTAGAAAATGGAAAGTTTTCAAGGAGTCTCCTAACTAATATTAAGCACAGATCCTAAAGCATGGGAGGTAATGTAATAATATGGGTGGCAGCTATTTGTGCTAAAGAAAACATATGCAAAATAATATTAGGTCCTTGCTTATTTATTCACCATGTTCAAAATATGCTATTTCAAATGCACACTAAATTGGTTATGAAATATGGCGAGGAAAACAGAAGGGAAGTCTGTGCTGATATGATACATGAATTGAACTAAGGGTTAATTAACACATTTATCATATGTCAAATTAATGGGATGTCTGTTTACCAAATTTAGTAATTAGACCCTATTCGTTTGCAAGGCATGAGGCATGAACAACCACATGATTAAGATTACGTAATATTTGGCCAATTGAATAATTGGCAGCCGAAATCTAGCTATATATAAGTAACTGGATTTGGGCGCTAGGACAGCCAGCCATGTGGTTCTTGAAGGGAGAAGATGTAGTGTTTCTGTGTCGCCAGACTCACTGAGTCTAGCTTGGTGGGGTTTCGGAGAAAGACTTGTAACCTATATGTAGCAGTGCTTAATATAAAATGTTGAACCGAGATGTGGTATTTGTTGTTCCGGTTGGTGATACCATTGAAGGTGCAGTATATTCTAACACAATCTGAAGTCGTCATTAATGGGGAAAGTCAGAATGACATTTAAAGATACTTTCTAACCAGTTAAGAAATTACATATGCGGCCAGGACAATACTAGACGACCATGGGCTGGTCTAAAATATGTAGTAAGAAATAATGCATGGGTTACTCGTCGGATGTGGCGACCAGTTTGCCCGGTGTCCGCTCTCCATGTCTGACAGAGACCCATGGTGCTACATAGCGACGCCAAAAGTTCAAAGGGATTATAACTGTTTTTGGCCTTTTACTTTTAACTTTGAATTAAACTTTTTTTTATAAAACAGAGTTCTTTAAGCTCCAGAAGATGCACAATTGTTCATTTTATAAATGGGGGAAACGTTAAATTTCCCTTCCCCACTTATATCAAAATGTCTACGGACAGTAATTGTACGGTTTTTCGGAATCTTTATATGCGAACGATGAAGGTTCATTCTCAGATATCATTTTTGATCCTTTTTATATACCGCTCATTGTAAACTTCACAAGTCATCATCTACACAACATGTTCAGACTAATAGTTCATATACTGACGAATATAGAATTTTTAGGGCCCCCTCCAAACGCTGCAGTTACCCTACCCATATATAAACATACTTTTTTTCTGACCCCCTAACCCCGCTGTACACACAGCCTGGAGGTAGTGGGGGTTAAACTGAGGGTGATAATTTAGATTTCATTAAAAATCTTCGTTATTTGTCCCTGTATAAATCTCATCTTAACTCTAGAATAGGGTTTTCGGGGTTGCTGAGTTCATTTGTAATGTTAAATTTAAGATTTAACAATCCAAAATAGCGTTAATCCAAGATGGCGGCAATATTTCCACAAATTGCATACGTGTTGATATTATTTCATTTGTTAGCGACCTGTCTAACATTTACCGTTACATTTTCTTGACTATAAAGCATTGTATATTTACGTATCTACATACTCACCTATATTTGTCCATATTCTCATCTTTGTAGACTATGTTTGTCTATATTCTCACATATATGTTCTTATTGTGTGCTTGCAAACTAAAGCACCGTAATGACCTAAACCTAAAGATAACCGCTCTTTATTGAAAATTTCACCGAAATTATTAAGCAAACCATAGAAATGATGTTGCAAGTTGTTCCTTGAGATGTTATGCTGAACTGTGCAAACTTTATGATGATGGTAGAAGGAATTATTTATGACAATTGATGACATTAACACAATTAAAATAAACCTGCCTCCGAACGATTTTAAGACCTTGACTTCAAGAAAGGAAACGAATATTTTGGGATATAGACATACATTTTAAGTTTCGTCAAAATCGGATACAAATTGGGAGGGATTTGGCGCAATGGTTAGAGAGTAGGATTTGTGACAGAATGGTTGCAGGTTCAAGACCCGAATTGTGCGCCGAGTTCTTGTGTCCTTCAATAGGACACTTTCTTGTGTCCTTCAATAGGACACTTTATCCCTGTATTCCAGCCTACCCAGTTGTAAATAGGTATCGGTAGGATGGTGTATGTATTACACAAAAAACTGTTGTGCTCCTTGAAAGCAGCATTGTTGGGTCTCTTTCTAAGAGTTCAGGGGTAAAGTGGGGTAATCAGGCTTTACCTGTATCCTAGAGACCGGGATAATAATTGTGTAGCGCTTTGAGCATAAACTTGGTTTATGGATATAGCGCATTATAAATATACTCATTATTAAATTGTGACCTGTGGGCGTATACAAATGAATGTGAGTTATTTCTACTTGCCTGTTTGTCTCTTACAAAACTCACAGCACATGGTTTTACATGATCCACCTCGCACTTTATAAAATCTATATACAAAAACAAAATAAAGATAGCCATTCAAATCGTATTACTACAGCCACAGTAGTTATTGTTCTCGATAGCAGCTGATATGAAAGAAAGATTTGAATGCTAACCAAATTGGAGTAAGGATGCCTTCAAGAAATCTGATCTCTATTGTGTTCGAAAGCTTGAACAAAATCTATGAATGAATTAATGAAAAGGAGTTTTATAGCACAAAAATTCCAACCGGATGGACGGATCGATGAAAAGGGGTGACGACTTGATACGTTTCACATGAAACAAATAACAGTGATTAAAAGGGGGTCTATCTACTGCATATGTAACTTGAAATCTCATATGGATTCAGAATTTCTTATTGATGGTTATTATATATGTTTAGTTTTCAACGACATTACTTGGAAATTTTATAAATTAACATTGTCCATAATGTTATTAAACATACTTACACTCTGCATCTATTTCATAATACCAGTCTTCTTTAGCTAAAATGACGTTAACCTTTGTAATTAGGTAAAGTTTCGTTGATGCCAGCAAAACGCGATTACGGTCTCATTATGACAGCAATATAGATGGGTATAAATATTTATACAACACGTTTGTCATATGGGTTATAATCGCAATGACCCTGGTCGACATTCAAACATCAGATTGGAAAAATCGGTTTCACAGTTAGAGGGTATGGTTGACGATAATCCAAGTAATGCTAAGTCCGCACTTTGGAAGCACAAGTTGTTTGATTTGCCGCTTAAAGTTAGGTTTCCTTCGAGGTAATTAGAAGGACGTCTCTTGTTTGTCAGCATTAATCAAGTATTGTTGTGTACATGTATATAGTGTCTTGTTTTATTTTATACTTTATCATTGCACGAGAATGACTAGAGAAGTCTAGTCGAAATGTCGCTATGTAATAAACAGTAAGAACACGGACCTGACTTGAGTACGGATTAGTACCCACGCTCACCGCAGTTAATATCGATTATAAGATATCCACATTTAAACTACAATTAGTTTATACATATCTAGATTTAAAACACCACAGTTTCGCTATATTCGTGTTGTTCACATATCAAATCTACTCGAATCTAGGTGTACATTTAGAATTTGTTAAAAATAAGAAAAGTTCAAACTTACCCTCGTCCGGTAGTACAACAGCAGCACTTCCAGTACCTGAAACAATGCTGGTCAGTTTTAATTGGTAGGGGGCGCTATCACAGTTGTCAATTTGAAATGTCAATACTGTTATATAAACAACCGATAAAATACAATATCAGATGTTCCATTTTGAAATATTTGTTTTTTTAAATAACGCTGTAAGTTGACTATTCATGCCTTCTCAATTCATATTATGATATATATAGAGAGAAATGGGGTTTAACGTCCACTCAACACAGACTAGGCCATTTCGGACTAACATATGATTAAATTGTATTTCTGTATTTCACTTGCGCATAGGGGTATTTATCGATGGCAGAAAACCCGATGACCCGGCGAGATTGGACATGCATCACTACTCAGATGACATGTACAAGCTGAAAATGGAACCATCTCACTTGACTCAATGCCATACCTTATAATGTAAAGCACACATGCACAATTGTCCATGCCCCTCCCCGTTATAACGTGTCTTTAACATTTATAACAAGCCAACAATGAGGCTGATGTCCCCCGCCGAAATCTCAAAATAAATAGATGACACATATTAATTAATTGCACATTTATTTTTTTCAAAAGTATCGAGCAATCAAACTGTACACGAAGTGCCATCACTTACTATCAGATAAAGTGAAGATTATCTTGTCCCAGAGCATCGACAAATGGAAGTGATTAGCCCTACTTAGCTTCAGCTCGAAATGTTTAAACATTCTACCTCAAATAGAAGCAGAGTTGTTGACCAATCTTGACCAATCAAATTGTTTATCAATTCTTAGCCTAAACAGAAAATTCTTAGGGTAATGATATAATGAACCCATATTCTGAGTTTCATCGCTCTCACTTCATTATAACCAAAGTTATTGTGCCCCAAAGCCTCAGCCAATCAGATTGCTTATCTCTGCTCACTGTAAGCAGAGAAAACTTTCATCATCGAACTCCATCAAGGCATTCACGTATTGAACGCCTACACCAAGTTTGAACATTCTAGCTCAGTAAGAAAGAAAGAAAGTCATTGTGTTCTAAAGTCTCGGCCAATCAAATTGCTTATCGCTCTGCTTACCCTAGGCAAACAATGTTCATTATCGAACTTAGTCGAGGTATTGATGTAATGAAACTATACATCAAGTTTCACCACCTTCACTTAATTAGAACTTCAGTTATCTTGTACCAAAGTATCATCCAATCAAATTGTTTATCTCTGCCTACCCCAAGCAGAAAATGCTCATCTTCGAACTCCATCAAGGCATTGGCCTAATAAGCACATAAACCAAGTTTGAACATTTTAACTCAATAAGAAGGAGAATTATTGTGTTCCAAGGTCTCGGCAAATCAAATTGCTTATCGCTCTGCTTACCCTGAGCAGAAAATGCTCATTATCGAACTTAATCAAGGTATTACTGCAATGAAACTATACACTAAGTTTCATCACTCTCACTTAATTAGAACTAAAGTTATCGTGTCCCAAAGAATCAACCAATCAAATTGCTTATATCTGCTTACCCTCAGCGGAAAATGCTCATCTTCTAACTCCATCAAGGCATTGACCTAATAAGCATATACACCAAGTTTGTACATTTTAACTCAATCAGAAGGAGAGTTATTGTGTTTTGATCAATCAAATTGCTTATCGCTATGCTTACCTGGAGCAGAAAATGTTCATTATCGAACTTAGTCAAGGTATCGCTGTAATAAAACTATACACCAAGTTTCATCACGCTCACTTAATTAGAACTGAAGTTATTTTGTCCCAAAGCATAAACCAATCAAATTGCTTATCTCAGCGTACCCTAAGCGGAAAATGCTCATCTTCGAACTCCATCAAGGCATGGACCTAATAAACACACACACCAAGTTTGAATATTCTAGCTCAATTAGGAAGAGAGTTATGGTGTCCCAAAAAGTGTGACGGACGGACGGACAGACAGACGGACGAACCCATTTTAATAGTTCCCCAACTTTCTTCGAAAGGCGGGGGACAATAAAATATAATAGATTTTGATCGAGACGATTGATCTGTTCTCAATCACCACCTACTGTCTGTTCCAGGTAATACTACAACTTGGAAATTGCTTGTCATTTCTGCAATTTTTAATTAAAATGGCTAAAACTCAGTGAAATACACCGAATGGTCATCCCGTTGCTTTCTGTCTTGTGAGAACTAAGTTCGGGTCAAGTTTTATAGTCTCTGCCTTGAAAAATCGAGATTTGTTGTCATTTTACTATTGTTAACAGCCATGTTCGGCCAAGTTATCTGGACGAACCTAAGTGGGCAAGGGGTACTGGGTATGCTTTAAGTCGTTTCAGCCTACTTGGATGTGTTGGTGGTTGTTTCGTTCCAGTAGAATATAACTCTTTTGAAAGAGTTATTTACTGAATCCCAGACCAGGGTTGTTTATCCCACTACACATGATAACGACTTGAATATTTAATATTTGATTGTCCCACTAACTTGAATATTTAATATTTGATTGTCCCACTAACTTGAATATTTAATTGCACGTTCCGTCAGAGGGTTATATTTTTTTTATATCGATATAAGCTAGTTTAAAAAATGAACATTGAAAAAGGAATATATAAAAGATGGGAGTTTTGATAAGAAAAGCGCTGTTTCGATTTCCATTTTTACGATAATAAAAATATTCTGGATTATCCATTTCACTCCATTAAATAACACGACCATCCGATACTTTAGGCCTACAAAGGAAGACCTGCAATAGGCAAATGTAGCTCTTACATAATGCATGTTGAAAAGAAATTCACTAATCATTAACATGTAGACTGGATTGTCGCTAACTGGTCAGGTCAAATTTTAGAAATGGTTCCACTACTGATGCCTTCCGTCATACTTCAGGCACAGTAGTGGCTTTTCCTACAGAGTTCCTTTGCGCAAGTTTTGTAGTCAAATGACTACAAAAAGTTTACTGGCCTATAGCTCCCTTTATTTACACAGACACTAACCCAAAACTGTACTGCACATAGCTTAACATATAATAAATCAATTCCCCATTGAAATAAAGGTGAAGCCTTACCGCATAATTAAATGATTTGATAAAATCAAAACCCCTTCATGAAAATTCTCAAGTTCTGAAATTATAATGGCCGCCCAGTCAAATAGAGCATGCGCAATCCAACTCACGTGATCATACGCCTCTTCCATACATGGCATATGACCGTAATTATATGCTAATGACCTTAGCGTGGGAAAATATGTCAGAAACAATAATAGACTGCGTGTTGGGGAGGTTGGGCATAAATTTGTCGCTCAAACCTGGACAAAAACTGATAATAGATTTTATTGTTCAAAAAAAGGATGTAATTGGCGTCTTTGACATTTCAGCCGAGATTCTCTTATAGTATCTGCGCTGGGTTAGCGTATCGTAGGCATTGCCTTATATGGAAAAAGATGGGCGGAGTTAAGGCGTCGCGGTATTTGGCGAGATTTCAACTGGCCTGCGTCATGGCTGCCTGCACATTACAAGAACACCGCTAAGAAAATGTAAAACGCATAACCACAAAGAAAAACTGTTCGGTAACTCTCTTTTAGTTGTTAAGACTTCATTATGTATGATATGATTACTTATTTTAATACAAACTGTAATGACAATTGTGCGTTTTAACCTATTTGAACTTGCGTCAACGGTCTTAGACTGTACCACTTGTAACGATAACCAGCTATAGTTATCGTTACATTATAGTAACTAGTCAAATTTATCTTAATTTGGTAAACAGTTTTTTGCTATCCGGTTTTGTAGAGCCCCGTACACACAATTTACGTGCATATTTAGAAACTGTAATTTGTTTATAATTCACTGCATTATGTTTCTCAAATAATAACTACAGTAATAGAATTGTTTTACACATTACTTGACATATGGCGTATGTTTTTATCCTGTAATTGTGCATTACAATATTCAATTATTCAAAGAACTATTTTCGATAATGTAATGGACAGTAGGGAATATTAAAATCTGTTGATGTAAATATGTTCGCGAAAATACAATTTTTGCCAGAATGACGTCATTTTCAGTGACCAATTGGTTACGTCTAAGGAATATTCACAGATTGCTGCAATTTATTTTTATGAATATCAAACAACCATTTATTCTTTCATGGGCATAAAAAGTTGAAACATGATTCCCACAAACTGGCCTGTTTCCCGGACATGTCAAAAATTTAAAATGAAGTATGGATTTTCGTTTGCTCCTAATATGCCACTGGAAATAGTCATGTTTCAGACTTAAGATCTACATTTCAGGAAAATGAAATTCGAAAATTGGCTTCAGTCTTTGTTAAAAATAAGAAAAGTTCAAACTTACCCACGTCCGGTGGTACAACAGCAGCACTTCCAGTACCTGAAACAATGCTGGTCAGTTTTAATTGGTAGGGGGCGCTATCACAGTTGTCAATTTGAAATGTCAATACTGTTATATAAACAACCGATAAAATACAATATCAGATGTTCCATTTTGAAATATTTGTTTTTTTAAATAACGCTGTAAGTTGACTATTCATGCCTTCCCAGTTCATATTATGATATATATAGAGAGAAATGGGGTTTAACGTCCACTCGACACAGACTAGGCCATTTCGGCGTAACATATGATTAAATTGTATTTCAGTATTTCACTTGTGCATAGGGGTATTTATCGATGGCAGAAAACCCGATGACCCGGCGAAAACCGGCGAGATTGGACATGCATCGCTACTCAGATGACATGTACAAGCTGGAAATGGAACCACCTCACTTGACTCAATGCCATACCTTATAATGTAAAGCACACATGCCTTATACCATTGTCCATGCCCCTCCCCGTTATAACGTGTCTTTAACATTTATAACAAGCCAACAGTGAGGCTGATGTCCCCCGCCGAAATCTCAAAATAAATAGATGACACATATTAATTAATCGCACATTTATTTTTTTCAAAAGTATCGAGCAATCAAACTGTACACGAAGTGCCATCACTTACTATCAGATAAAATGAAGATTATCTTGTCCCAAAGCATCGACAAATGGAAGTGATTAGCCCTACTTAGCTTCAGCTCGAAATGTTAATCATTGAACTCAGTCAACTCAAGACACTCACCTAATGAACATCAACATTAAACTTAGCTTCAGCTCGAAATATTTAAACATTCTACCTCAAATAGAAGCAGAGTTGTTGACCAATCTTGACCAATCAAATTGTTTATCAATGCTTAGCCTAAGAAGAAAATTCTTAGGGTAATGATATAATGAACCCATATTCTGAGTTCCATCGCTCTCACTTCGTTATAACCAGAAATATTGTGCCCCAAAGCATCAGCCAATCAGATTGCTTATCTCTGCTCACTGTAAGCAGAAAATGTTCATCATCGAACTCCATCAAGGCATTCACCTATTAAACGCCTACACCAAGTTTGAACATTCTAGCTCAGTAAGGAAGAGAGTCATTGTGTTCTAAAGTCTCGGCCAATCAAATTGCTTATCGCTCTGCTTACCCTAGGCAAACAATCTTCATTAACGAACTTAGTCGAGGTATTGATGTAATGAAACTATACATCAAGTTTCATCACCTTCACTTAATTAGAACTTCAGTTATCTTGTCCCAAAGTATCAACCAATCAAATTGCTTATCTCTGCCTACCCCAAGCAGAAAAGACTCATCTTCGAACTCCATCAAGGCATTGACCTAATAAGCACATAAACCAAGTTTGAACATCTTAACTCAATAACAAGGAGAGTTATTGTGTTCCAAGGTCTCGGCCAATCAAATTGCTTATCGCTCTGCTTACCCTGAGCAGAAAATGCTCATTATCGAACTTAGTCAAGGTATTGCTGTAATAAAACTATACACCAAGTTTCATCACTCTCACGTAATTAGAACTAAAGATATCGTGTCCCAAATCATCAACCATCATCAAATTGCTTATCTCTGCTTACCCTAAGCGGAAAATGCTCATCTTCGAACTTCATCAAGGCATTGACCTAATAAACACATGCAGCAAGTTTGAACATTCTAGCTCAATTAGGAAGAGAGTTATTGTGTCCCAAAAAGTGTGACGGACAGACAGACAGACAGACAGACGGACGAACCCATTTTAATAGTCCCCCAACTTTCTTCGAAAGGTGGAGGACAATAAAATATAATAGATTTGGATCTGGACGATTGATCTGTTCTCAATGACCACCTACTGTCTGTTCCAGGTAATATCACAACTCGGAAATTGCTTGTCATTTCTGCAACTTTTAATTTAAATGGCTAAAACTCAGTGAAATACACGGAATGGTCATCCCGTTGCTTTCTGTCTTGTGAGAACTAAGTTCAGGTCAAGTTTTATAGTCTCTGCCTTGAAAAATCGAGATTTGTTGTCCATTTACTATTGTTAACAGCCATGTTTGGCCTGGTTATCTGGACGAACCTAAGTGGACAAGGGGTGCTGGGTATGCTTTAAGTCGTTTCACCCTACTTGGATGTGTTGTTGGTTGTTTCGTTCCAGTAGAATATAACTCTTTTGAAAGAGTTATTTACTGAATCCCAGACCAGGGTTGTTTGTTCCACTATACTTGATAACGACTTGAATATTTGATTGTCCCACTAACTTGAATATTTAATTGCACGCTCCGTCCGAGGGTTAAATTTTTTTTATATCGATATAAGCAAGTTTAAGAAAGGAATATTGAAAAAGGAATATATAAATGATGGGAGTTTTGAAAAGAAAAGCGTTGTTTCGATTTCCACTGCTACCATTTTTACGATAATAAAAATATTCTCGATTATCCATTTCACTCCATTAAATAACACGACAATCCGATACTTTAGGCCTACAAAGGAGGACCTGCAATAGGCAAATGTAGCTCTTACATAATGCATGTTGAAAAGAAATTCACTTACATACTAATCATTACCATGTAGGTTGTGGATTGTCGCTAACTGGTCGGGTCAAATTTATCTTAATTTGGCAAACAGTTTTATGCTATCCGGTTTTGTAGAGCCCCGTACACACAATTTACGTGCATATTTAGAAACTGTAATTCGTTTATAATTCACTGCATTATGTTTCTCAAATAACTACAGTAATACAATTGTTTTACACATTACTTGACATATGGCGTATTTTTTTATCCTGGAACTGTGCATAACAATATTAATTTATTCAAGGAACTCTATTTTCCTATTTTCGAAAATGTAATGGACATTGGGGAATATTAAAATCTGTTGATGTAAATATGTTCGCGAAAATACAATTTTTGCCAGAATGACGTCATTTTCGGTGACCAAATGGTTACGTCTAAGGAATATTCACAGATTGCTGCAATTTATTTTTATGAAAATCTAACAACCATTTATTCTTTCATGGGCATAAAAAGTTGAAAAGTGATTCCCGCAAACTGGCCTGTTTCCCGGACATGTCAAAAACTGAAAATGAAGTATGAATTTTCGTTTGTTCTTATATGCTTTTGAAAATAGTTATGTTTCAGCCTTAAGATCTACATTTCAGGAAAATGAAATTCGAAAATTGGCTTCCTCTGCTTATTTACAAGAGCACCCAAAAGTGTTCCGGAAAGGTAAAAAATGTACGTCGCTCTCACACGGAGCTATAATGTCTAAGAAAATTCGGAATCATATTTATGCAAATTTAAATGCAGGGGGGGGGGGGTGGCCGAATGGTTAGTGTGCGCGCGCTGTATCATATGGCGGCCTGCCATTGAGTTAGCAAGCGTGGTTTCTAAACCCCGGTTGTAAGTGGCAAGGAGAAGGGTTGCCTGTCCAACCTCGTTGGTTTTCTCCGGGCACGCCGGTTCCCTCCCACTGCTAAAGACCCCTACGCGCAAGTGAAATATTGAAATAAAATCAAATTTAGGGGCCCTAATCTGAATCTAGAATTGGTAGGATGTGACATTAGATGTTTCCATTGCATATATATATCTGTGGGTTTGAGATATTATTTGATTTGGAAAGAATTGGATAAATAGAAAGCTCTCTATTCTACAGCTGACGCAGTGAACAATGTGGCTTCGGCCTATTTGAACGAACTCGACTTGTCCGTAAAACCACCACCGAAATCTAGCAGATTCAACCCAGGCTCCATCTTTGGACTATCCCAGCGTGTAACACAAGAGAACGAACAATAAATTTATGGAAATAGGATTTTTCGGCACTATGCACCATCATTATGGAATAATCTCGATAGTGAGATTCGCGCTGAGAATAAAATTGATAGTTTTAAACGCTCAATTAAAACCATGCTCTTAAAGCGTCATTTCACTCTGAATCTACACTGTAACAAAAATATCCGTGAAAAAAACGGAAAAAATTCCGGAAACAAAAATTACCAGGAAAATTTTATTCGTATTTGTTTTTAGTGTAATTTACAGAAATTCGCTCTATGAGCGTAAATTCCATTTTCAAATACAGAAAAATAAATCCTGGTAATTTTTGATTCCTAAACCTGAAAATGATCAATATTTCATAGAATGTGCGAAATAGCTTTATTTAACGTCCGTTTCCGCCAAAGTGCTAGCGATATTTTTACGTAACCTCTCTCCGCTAATATTTAGTAGAGTACCCACATCGAGAAAAGGCCGTATCAATCAACTAATAATGGTCAGTGTTAGGACCGGTTAGAGGCTTTCAGATGTAAGTTTGCGGTATTATCAATTTGCAGGTATGTTAACTCTGCCATAGAGACAAACCGGCTTACACTGGCCAATCGGTTAAATAATCCAGATTTAAGCGTGCTTGGTTACCAGACAATACAACTTATTCTCCCTGAGGGTTGAAAATTGTATTTACGCATTTATGAAAATACTTACAATCTGATTACCGTATGATGAATGAGAAAACACTTTATAAATCTTATAAATAATGGAAATTAGATATACATGACTATTAATATACCAAACTCTACACAATATGATCCTTCATATTATGGTTAATAAATTGAAAATAATACTATAAAATGATACTTATTAGGAATGATTATATATGAATATGATTTCTTATCGTTGCATTTTCCTGTCAAATAACAGAATTCAGTCCGTTAGAAGGGAATAAAAATCCCCAAATTTCACGGAAGTTTCCTGTTTAATACTGGATATTCCACAGAATTACATAAAACACGTAATTTGAAGAAATAATTCATTCTTTTAACACAATTTCTCAAAATAATCCATCAATTAACAGAAAAAATGTGTTAAACTACGGAATTCGGCGAGATAAAAAACGGAAATTTTTTAAGTGTATAGTCAAAATCACTTTTACTGTCACCAGACGTTATTATACGAAAGCCATATCATCTTTAAATTTTTAAATAAAATTCATTTTTTGTCCCCCGCCTTGGTGTATAGTTTCATTACATCACTACCTTGACTAAGTTCGATACTGCGTATTTTCTGCTCAGGGTAAGCACAGCGATAAGCAATTTGATTGGCCAAATCTTTGGAACACAATAACCCTCCTTCTAACTGAGCTAGAATATTCACACTTGGTGTAGCCGTTCATTAGGTGAATACCTTATGGAGTTCGATGATGAAGATTTTCTGCTTTGGGGCGTGGTTATAATGAAGTGAGAGCGATGAAACTCAGAATATAGATTCATTATATCATTACCTTGACTAAGTTTGATAGTGAGAATTTCCTGCATAGGTTAGGTTAAGGAGTGAAAAGCAATTTGACTGGTCAAGACTTTGGAACATAACAACTCTGCTTTTAATTGAGGTAGAATGTTTAAACTTGATGTAGATGTTCATTAGGTGAATGTCTTGACTGGGTTCAATGATTAACATTTCTAGCTGAAGGTAAGCAGAGGTAATCAACTTCATTGGTCGATGCTTTGGGATAAGATAATCTTGATTCTTTCTGATAGAGAGTGATTAAACTTAGTGTATGATTTGATTGCTCCTTACTTTTGAAGAAAAATATAAATGTCCGTTTAATTAATATGTTTCGTCTATTTATTTTTAGAATTCGACGGGGGACATCAGCCTCACTGCCTCACTGTTGGCTTGTATTACTCTGTTTCTGTAAAGCGCATTGAGACTTTGCCATGCATTTCATTGTATATATTTATGTTATGGTTGTAGAATGCGCTATAGTAAGAATGTCCTATTATTGATAAAATGTATAATCAAGACTATGTCTCGCTTGTCAAGTACCGTTGCTACGATAAAAACGATCTTATGCCTGTTGCGCAATCCTTTTAAAATGAATAAGATACTGTTAACACTAAACAAATATTAAACAATCTACGCTTCACTTTCATAAGTCGCCCTGATTAAAGTAATTGGACTGAAATTTCCAATATAATCATTTTTCAGTATCTATTTTTGAACTATTATATCAAGAACGGCCAGCTCTTTATCCCAATGTAACATAATGAATCTTTAAGAGAGGTCTCTATTAACTACCCAATATCAAATGTTCATCTTCATGAAGGTACTACTGACCTGACATACTCACTTAGTTTTTATATTTATTGTACCATTGAAATTCATGTATGCTCTCAGAATGTAACTTATTGGACTTGTCGTCATTTGATAAACAAAATGGTCAGACTTGGGACAAAAAAGTCCTGGATATCTATTATATGATCACATTTTGTTTAACTTCATTTTCATGTTCCCCTGCACTAGAGTAATTGACTTAATCTTACATTTTTACACTATCATCGGTGATTTATTCCCGAGCATGCAGTTTTCGCCTTATGAGTGTTCGTGGTACACCATTGGGTATGGCAAAGCTAAATGCACAACCATAGATTCAATTTTAATGTAGGGAATGGTAGAAAAAGGACTTAGTTTATTTTGATATCCCATATCAAACTCCCATGAGATAATGGCAAAATCAAAACTGACAAAATAATTAGTGTGTAAATATATACAGATGAAAAATACCGAGAAAACCTCACCCCAACCAAATCTCAACTCACGCAGGGGGATAAACCACTGAGACTAGTAATACATGTACATACCTGTGAGCGTTTCAACCAATCCTTTATATCCCAGGTCATCCAAACATCGAATAAATCCATCAAAATATTTCTTGTCCTCTTTAACTATACGTATTACATGGAATACAGCGTCCTCTCGTTGTTGATCGCATTTTAGTAATATGTCGTTCAATTGATAAGTTTCAATAACACCATTGTCATGTAATGTGTATAACACTGGTCTAATTCCGTCCCGAAGTGTAGATATTATCAATTGGCTGTTTGTCGTTAAAATGGACTTGTAGCGTGGCAGATTACCTAAATTGAAAGACAAATGGCCATTTATTAAAAGTAAACCATGCCATATAAAAACCCGGTTAATTCAGAAATAACATTTGGTTCAATTTTATTTCAATAATATGCCTGCACGTGTGAAGAAACCGGGAGATCAAGAGAAAACCCGCCAGGTTGGACAGACGACCCTACCCCAAGACATTGCGATCTAAAGCGCATGTGTAGGCCCATTCGACTACCCAGCTAAATAAATAGACTATAAACAATCATCATGCACCCTCGCCATCTTAGTTCAGAAGTGTATTATATCAAGGCATTATTTTTTGTGATCGCTTAATGTCTACATTAAAGATTTCAAGTCGCCATGTTCATTTGTCTAATTACATATAAAATGAAAAATCCCAAAACGACGCGACATGGCAATTGAATATATTCTTGTATATAAGGGAGTTTTGTTTTTCAACCCATAGAATTCTAGGCGTCAGCTTCTACATAATGCACATTGTCAGGTAGTCATAATTTACACGCAGATATATGGTTGTATCTAGAATTCCTGTTGATACTTGCGCTTATTCAGAATGCGGCCAAACAAATTTAAAACAAATCCATTGTATATATACTATTCAAAAAAAGTAGGGGATATTTGATTTTGGGGGCGAAAAAATAAAATATGCAAATGACTACGAAAAAAGTCACTATAGAACCTAACAGAAGAAACATTTCCAGTTACATGTGACGCCCAAACGCACCAATAGCTACCGCATGGAATGCAGGTGATGCTTGGGATCATCATGGGGGTCCAACCCAAGATTTGCACGACTCTGACTTTGAATGTTACAGTCATTGTGGCATTGAATTCCAGGGTGGAAACATCAGTTTAATTGTTTTAGTGACCAGAAAACAAATTTTGATATGCGTCGGCTTACCCAAAATGAAAGGTTACGTGCCCTTGGCATGCTACAGATCGGCACAACACAGGCGGTTGTGGCGCGGACGATGAATGTTTCTCAGTCTGTCATAAGCAGGCTATGGTCCAGATACCGTGATACACAATCTGTACAGGACAGGCCACGCTCAGGTCGACCAAGGGCGACAACTCAAGCCCAGGATCGATTTATCCGTACCTTGGCCTTGAGAAATCGTGTCATCACAGCAAATCAGATCAGCGCTCGTCTTCAAACAGACACTGGTGTGAGAGTGAGTGGCCAGACGATTCGGAATCGACTGCATAGGAGTCACCTTCGCGCCCGACGTCCTCGCGTGATCCCTTGTTTGAGAGATCATCACATTCAGGCAAGATGTCGTTGGTGTAGGGATCGTCAACACTGGGATAATCGACGCTGGAGCAATGTGATGTTTTCAGATGAGTCAAGGTTCACTGTTGATTTTTTGGACAGACGTAGGAGGGTGTGGCGTCGTCGAAACGAGCGCTTCCAAGACGTTAACGTCATCAGACATGATCGATTTGGGGGTGGTTCTGTTATGGTGTGGGGAGGCATCACTGTTGCTGGAAGAACGGCTTTACATGTTGTTGCAGGGCGTGTTACAGGCCAGTACTACCGGGACAACATCTTGGCAGTCCATGTTGTGCCGTTCGCACGACGTCATGGCCGCCGTTTCATCTTCCAGGATGACAACGCAAGATGTCACAGGGCCAGGATCGTTACAGGTTACCTCCAACAACAGAACATCACAACATTACCTTGGCCAGCACCGAGTCCCGACCTCTCCCCCATCGAGCATGTCTGGGGCATGCTTGGACAGAGGTTATGTCAACGTCAACAACGTCCTGCCAATGTCCAAGAACTTGCTGCTGCGATGCAACAGGAATGGGACAATCTGGACCAAAATGACCTTAGACGTCTCATTAGGAGTATGCCACGTCGGATCAATGCTTGTTTGGCAAACAAAGGAGGATTTACCCGTTACTGACTTTGTTGTGATACTGTGGTAACTTTGCTGTTTGACCCCGGGTATCATTTTACCCTTATAATGGTCAGTCTGTGCCTTACTTAGTCTAACGATCATTTGGAATAAATCGATGAATGTAAACTTCATTTCATTTTGTCATTTGTTTCTTCGTCAGTTTCATTAGGTGACTTTATTAACACTTAAAAATCAAATATCCCCTACTTTTTTTGAATAGTATACTAGAGAAGGCTACCCAGTATTTCCTTCATTATTTAGTAATGGAAACAACCTATTTTCGTTTTAAGTTATGAGTTAATATTAATTCTATTATTTATTTAACGCCTCTAAATTATATAAAAATATACATTTTTGCGCTATTATTTTACCAAATCGGTACAACTTTTCTGGTAAATAATGACGTCACAAAGCGTTTGATGTCATATAAGTAGTATCTAGTGTATTATCTATTTACCTTGTTTCGCCATTTTTCGTCTTTACCTGCGTATGAAAAATAAAAGAAACATAACTTAAGTAAAATATGGGGTTTAACGTCCTAATGAAGACGGGTATACGCCCTACTCTTCTTTCAAATTTAAATTGTCAAAGATTCCTTTACGTGCACGCCAATATGTAAATAAATTAGCGGGTGGGTTTATTATGCTTCTACGATCTCATTAATGTGAGGCAAGAAACACACAGGTAAATGCAGTCAATTCCACGTTTACAAGCTAGTTTATGACACAAGCTGGTTTTGCCAAGAACAACGGCTCCACAAACAATTGACGAATCTTGTTCAAATTCGAACCAAACAGGATCAAAATCAAATAAACATTCTGACCACTGGAGGATCCACAACCTTGGTATTACGTACTTTTACACTATCTGCGTGCAGTGAACAGGTATTTCGATCTGATTTGTACGAAATTCGAAGTCAACCTTCATTATGTTGTAACACTGATATATTTAAACTTTTTTTTAAATCGAATAAAAATTGTGACCTCTAGAGTGTCCACAACCTTGATATTACATACTTTACGACAATTGGCGCCATTTTGTCAGGCAGTTTCGGTCCGATTTTCACGAAATTCGAATTCATGATTACGGTGTAACGGTGATATATTTGAGCATTTTTTTTTAATCAAATAAAAATATTGTAACCTAAAAACGCGATTTTTCGTACAATCAGGGGCCACAATCCAGGGTGTAGCTGTACAATATGCGCGAATATGGCCAAGAACTGAGATCTGTGGATTATAAACATACATTTCAAGTTCCATCTAAATAGGATAAAATTATGTCCACAAGCTAACAACGTGATTTTTCGTACAATCAGGGGCCATAATCCATGAAGTTTCGATCCGATACAGGCCAATACATTAAGTGAGAATTTTACAGACATGATGTCGGGCGAGTTTTACAAATATGGTGATATAGATCACAGGAACTCCATGCATATTTTTGGCATAATTTAACCAATCAAATAATTGACCAATCGCATATCTCCGAAATCAGTGAGGAAGTCTAATCAGAGACTTTCCGACGTTCCTAAAGGGTCACTATGTTTGCAGCTAATAATTTATGGGAGACCGAAAGAGATATCATTTTATTTTTTGAGTTCATAGATTTATACTTTTATGGATTGTAAACTTTTACATTTGGCGAAATAAATTACAAACAAATTCTTGGTATAGCGATGGGAACCAAGGCGGTACCACAATTAAGTAATTTAACAATAGGATTTCTTGGGGAAAAATTATACTTAATTGTGGAAATTGAACATGGCGTGGATTACAGATTATATTTTAAAAATCAGTTGAAACGATTCCTAGACGATGTATTCTGTATTTGGAATGACCGACTTGGCAACATTGCAGATTTGCAACACATAATGAATCATTTAGACCTAAATATAAAATTCACAATTGAAACGAACGATCTGGAAATCGCATTCTTGGACGTTCTAGTGAAACGAAGAGGAGAACCCTGTATAACAGATATCTAAAGAAACAGATACCAAAACTTATCTTTCGTATAAATCATGTCACCCACGCCATACCAAAAACAATATACCTTTTTCTTTAGCTAGAAAAATATGCACAATTGTGATAGATGAAGACCTCCGGGTTGTCAGATTAGGTGAGCTAAAAAGAAATTTATTGAAACAGTATTACCCCCTCGAGGTAAGTAAAAGACAATTCGGATAATATCATTACCTTTGTCGCTACTCATAACCCCCAACATCCCAACTTCTTCAAAATATGTACGAGAGCAGGTCACTCCTGGCATCAAACGACAACCTCAGAGCGAAATTTGATAAAGTTCAATTCATTAAATCACAAAGACAGCCATCTAATCTGAAACACCTCTTAACCAGAGTAGAATTCAATTCATCTTTCGCAAGGACCGGTTTTTATATATCTAAATGCCTGGATCTTCGATGCAAATGTTGCGACCATATAAAGCCAAATAACCAATACAATTTTCGTAACTTTACGTTTAGCGTCAACGACAATATGAATTGTGACACAAGAAATCTCATATATGTCTTGACGTGTAGGGGTTGTGAATTATTTTATATAGGCGAGACATCTACTCATCTACGGGATAGAGTACGCAACCATCGACGGGATTGCAATATTGAAAGTGGGCCTTTATTTGTAAATAGACATATTTTAAAATGTGCACAACACCTACAAGTAAAGTCCAAAATTTCCCTTTTTATACGCCCACATTTTCATGTGGACGTATTATGTCGTCGCCCCTGTCCGTCCGTCCACAATTTGTTTGTGGACTCTCTACAGGTCACAATTCTTATCCGATTTTGACGAAACTTGAAATATAGGTTTATCCCCATAAGATCTCGGCTGCTTTCGATATTGGCATGTATCGGATGGAAACTTCATGGATTATGGCCCCTGATTGTACGAAATATCAAGTTTTTAGCTTGTGGACCCTATAGAGGTCACAATTTTGAACCGATTGTGATGAAACTTGACATGCATGTTAATAACCCCAAGATCTTGGTTCCTTTCGATATTTGCGCCCATCGGATCGTAACTTCCTTGAATTATGGCCCCTGATTGTCCGAAAAATCGGGGGGTTGGGATGGCCTAGTGGTCTAGAGTGCCGCGCTTCGACCCCTAGCTGGCCGGTCGCCTCTGGCTTGCGGCTGTGGTTTCGAGCCCTGGTGTGAGCGTATGCGGCATGGAGATAGGGGCGCCTTCTCAACCTCGTGGGTTTCCTCCGGGCACTCCGGTTTCCTCCCACTGCTAAAGACCCTTACGCGCAAGCGAATTATTGAAATAAAATTAAAAACCATATGTTAGTCCCGAAATGACCTAGTTGTGTCGAGTGGACGTTAAACCCCATTTCTCTTTCTCTCTCTCTGTCCGAAAAATCGCCCTTTTTAGCTTGTGGTCCGTCTGGAGGTCAAAATTATTATCCGATTTCAAAAACCGTTTGATTATATCACCGTTACATGG
Source organism: Patella depressa (assembly GCA_948474765.1). Lineage (NCBI taxonomy): Eukaryota > Metazoa > Mollusca > Gastropoda > Patellidae > Patella > Patella depressa. Next base: position 71,706,386 of record OX419720.1, on the reverse strand, counting down.
TAATGAAGGTTGAGTTCGAATTTCGTGAAAATCGGACCAAAATTGACATACAAAATGGCCGCCGTTTGTACGCAAATAGTGTGAAAATATGTTATTTCAAGGTTGTGGACCCTATAGAGGTCACAATTTTGAACCGATTGTGATGAAACTTGACATGCATGTTTATAACCCCAAGATCTTGGTCCCTTTCGATAAGTGCGCCCATCGGATCGTAACTTCCTGAATTATGGCCCCTGATTGTCCGAAAAACGTCCTTTTTAGCTTGTGGACCCTCTGGAGGTGAAAATTATTATCCGATTTAAAAAAACCGTTTGATTATATCACCGTTACATGGTAATGAAAGTTGAGATCGAATTTCCTGAAAATCGGACCAAAATTGACATACAAAATGGCCGCCGTTTATACGCGAATACTGTGAAAATATGTTATTTCAAGGTTGTGGACCCTATAGAGGTCACAATTTTGAACCGATTGTGATGAAACTTGACATGCATGTTTATAACCCCAAGATATTGGTTCCTTTCAATATTTGCGCCCATCGGATTGTAACTTCCTGAATTATGGCCCCTGATTGTCCGAAAGATCGCCCTTTTTAGCTTGTGGTCCCTCTATAGGTCAAAATTATCATCCGATTTAAAAAAACGTTTGGCTATATCACCGTTACATGGTAATGAAGGTTGAGTTCAAATTTTGTGAAAATCGGACTCAAATGGACAGACAAAATGGATGCCGTTTGTACGCGATTAGTGTGAAAATATGTTATATCAAGGTTGTGGACCCTATAGAGGTCACAATGTTGAACCGATTTTGATAAAACTTGACATGAATGTTTACAACCTGAAGATCTTGGTTCCTTTCGATATTTGCGCCCATTTATTCGTAACTTCCTGAATTATGGCCCCTGATTGTACGAAAAATCACCCTTTTTAGCTTGTGGTCCCACGGGATGTCAAAATTATTATCCGATTTAAAACAACGTTTGATTATATCACCGTTACATGGTAATGAAGATTGAGTTCAAATTTTGTGAAAATCGGACCAAAATTGACAGACAAAATGGCGACCGTTTGTACGCGATTAGTGTGAAAATATGTTATATCAAGGTTGTGGACCCTATAGAGGCCAGCATCTTACCCACTTAGCAACATGATCCCCAGTCGAATTTGAAGCCTACTGAAATGCACCTTTATAGCCCAAAGATCTTAATTCATTTCGATATTTGCACATATCAAATTCTAACTTAATGATGTAGGAAAAATCACTTTCGGTATTGCTTGTTCTCTATCCATCTCTCGAAAATGTGGGCGTATCCTGCCTGGCAGTGCCAGCCTATCTTTATAAAATGAAAGACACCACGAAAAGGAAATTAATGGAAAACCATTTTATTAAAAAATACGTTCCTCGGCTTAATAGTCAATAAGTAACAATTGGCCATTAGTTTTATTAATTTTCTTAAATCAATCCTGTGATTATCTTTCACTCATTGTTCCTAAATTAAACCCATATACTACAGATTAACACACGTGTGTGCATGTTTTGTGTAAGTTAACGATAAACTGTGTAACCATAGACAATGGTAACTATAGCCAATTAAAACCACAGTGTTACTATGTAAATATGTATAAATATACTATACTGTCAATCTTTATACATTAACATTATTTATGAATAGTCCCAAGATAGAAGTGTTGAAATCAGTTTGTCTCGGCATACCTTTTATCTTTTTATCATTTACCGTGAAACAAAGTAGTGTAGCTTCACGGCTGTACTAATATATACTCACTTTAAAAAAAAAGTAGGGGATATTCAAAAACAATACAGAACTATACATGAACGGTATCACGTCATTTGGGACTCACGTCATTTGGGACTCAACACAAACGACATTTGGGACCCAGTTGACGACGTTCGGGACTTCATTGGCGTCATTTGGGACTCAACACAAACGACATTTGGGACTCAATATAAACGACATTTGGGACCCAATATAAACGATATTTGGGACCAGTGTTCGACACAAACGTCGGTCCCTTGGCCCGAGGCCGACTGATTTATCGCGCTTCTTCGACGCTCCGTATGAATTCCAGGTACCGGTAGATATTAAAATAATAATTAGATCATACATACATTTAATGGTTTTGCTGACCAGTTGTTCGTGAAATTTAAATCTTAGTTGAATATAATCCTCTGATAGAACACCAAAATACACCGAGAAACAGACATTAATAATAATATATTTTCTCCTCCATTGCCAAATCCGCCGATGGCACGTGACATTGATTGGAATTTCTAGGTCAATAAGCCGGCGATGCTACTTTAAATTTAGGTAGCATCTACCGTTATAATTTTTTATATACACATGCTGACAGGGGCTTAGTTTTAAACATATTGCCGTTATTATTATTGAAAGGTATCTGGCATAGTCGTACGGAATTTTATTTAAAGCAATTTCAATTATGGTTAATTGTCACATGATCACGGTGCCGTACGTGTGTCTATCATGGACGAATGAATAAAAACATTTGAAAGTTATGTGACAGACAAAAACTACAAATCGTGTTATGAACAAATAAATGTATTGTTAAAATAAATAAATATATTTATAAGACTCGTACGCATTTTAATCATATGGAAGAAATAGCTAGTACTCGTTGACTATTTTGTTATTTGATTTCAGATCGAATCACCGATGTTTTTATAATAAAGTTAATGTTAATCGTATTGTTTGTATGATCGTATGATCATTGTTTTGTTGTTCACGGATGGTTTTTTTTTAATGAAGTATTCTTGTATTGTTTGTTGATTGGCGTTATGTTTTTAGCAATTTTGATTGTTTGATTAGTGTTTATTGTCAGTATCAGAAAATGCCGAAGTCAAAATCAGAAAATGCCGTGGTATTTCTTCATAACACAATTTGTAGTCCTTTGCACATCACGTAACAGTCATGTAACTTGCAAACGTTTTTATTCATCCGTCGATGATAGACAAACGACACAACGATCACGTGACAACCATAACTGAAATGGCTATTAAATAAAGTTCTGTACGACTATGATGATGTAGCCTTCAATATTTGTTAAAAATTAACACCCTGTCAATTCGTACGTAACTAACGTACGAAAATTAAATGGTAGCAGGTAGGGTGAGTCTGTCGTTCAAATTGCCTGTCAATTTAGAACTGGTATTGGCATAATGCCAACCGATATGTCACTTTACCAACGTATTACTATATCTTGCGTGAGTCCCAAACGACGGATACCAAAGTCCCAAACGTCGTATACCAAAGTCCCAAACGTCGTATACCCGAGTCCCAAATGTCGCGGGCATATTTTTTTGAGTCCCAAATGACGTGAGTCCCAAATGACATGTGGGTGGGGTATCTGATGGCCTCATCTCACTCGCAAAGAGATACGCTGTCAAAAGTGAAAATGGACGTTTTTAATTTTTGTCTTAATAATGAATAATTGCTCCACCAATCCTCAGACATCCAGCAATTTGTCGTGGCAAATTGTGATAGATGAAGACCTCCGGGTTGTCAGATTAGGTGAGCTAAAAAGAAATTTATTGAAACAGTATTACCCCCTCGAGGTAAGTAAAAGACAATTCGGATAATATCATTACCTTTGTCGCTACTCATAACCCCCAACATCCCAACTTCTTCAAAATATGTACGAGAGCAGGTCACTCCTGGCATTAAACGACAACCTCAGAGCGAAATTTGATAAAGTTCAATTCATTAAATCACAAAGACAGCCATCTAATCTGAAACACCTCTTAACCAGAGTAGAATTCAATTCATCTTTCGCAAGGACCGGTTTTTATGTATCTAAATGCCTGGATCTTCGATGCAAATGTTGCGACCATATAAAGCCAAATAACCAATACAATTTTCGTAACTTTACGTTTAGCGTCAACGACAATATGAATTGTGACACAAGAAATCTCATATATGTCTTGACGTGTAGGGGTTGTGAATTATTTTATATAGGCGAGACATCTACTCATCTACGGTTTAGAGTACGCAACCATCGACGGGATTGCAATATTGAAAATGGGCCTTTATTTGTAAATAGACATATTTTTAAATGTGCACAACACCTACAAGTAAAAGTCCAAAATTTCCCTTTTTATACGCCCACATTTTCATGTGGACGTATTATGTCGTCGCCCCTGTCCGTCCGTCCACAATTTGTTTGTGGACTCTCTACAGGTCACAATTCTTATCCGATTTTGACGAAACTTGAAATATAGGTTTATCCCCATAAGATCTCGGCTGCTTTCGATATTGGCATGTATCGGATGGAAACTTCATGGATTATGGCCCCTGATTGTACGAAATATCAAGTTTTTAGCTTGTGGACCCTATAGAGGTCACAATTTTGAACCGATTGTGATGAAACTTGACATGCATGTTAATAACCCCAAGATCTTGGTTCCTTTCGATATTTGCGCCCATCGGATCGTAACTTCCTTGAATTATGGCCCCTGATTGTCCGAAAAATCGCCCTTTTTAGCTTGTGGTCCTTCTGGAGGTCAAAATTATTATCCGATTTAAAAAACCGTTTGATTATATCACCATTACATGGTAATGAAGGTTGAGATCGAATTTCCTGAAAATCGGACCAAAATTGACATACAAAATGGCCGCCGTTTATACGCGAATACTGTGAAAATATGTTATTTCAAGGTTGTGGACCCTATAGAGGTCACAATTTTGAACCGATTGTGATGAAACTTGACATGCATGTTTATAACCCCAAGATATTGGTTCCTTTCAATATTTGCGCCCATCGGATTGTAACTTCCTGAATTATGGCCACTGATTGTCCGAAAAATCGCCCTTTTAGCTTGTGGTCCCTCTATAGGTCAAAATTATCATCCGATTTAAAAAAAACGTTTGGCTATATCACCGTTACATGGTAATGAAGGTTGAGTTCAAATTTTGTGAAAATCGGACTCAAATGGACAGACAAAATGGCTGCCGTTTGTACGCGATTAGTGTGAAAATATGTTATATCAAGGTTGTGGACCCTATAGAGGTCACAATTTTGAACCGATTTTGATAAAACTTGACATGAATGTTTATAACCTGAAGATCTTAGTTCCTTTCGATATTTGCGCCCATTGATTCGTAACTTTCTGAATTATGGCCCCTGATTGTACGAAAAATCACCCTTTTTAGCTTGTGGTCCCACGGGATGTCAAAATTATTATCCGATTTAAAACAACGTTTGATTATATCACCGTTACATGGTAATGAAGATTGAGTTCAAATTTTGTGAAAATCGGACCAAAATTGACAGACAAAATGACCGCCGTTTGTACGCGATTAGTGTGAAAATATGTTATATCAAGGTTGTGGACCCTATAGAGGCCAGCATCTTACCCACTTAGCAACATGATCCCCAGTCGAATTTGAAGCCTACTGAAATGCACCTTTATAACCCAAAGATCTTAATTCATTTCGATATTTGCACATATCAAATTCTAACTTAATTAGGAAAAATCACTTTCGGTATTGCTTGTTCTCTATCCATCTCTCGAAAATGTGGGCGTATCCTGCCTGGCAGTGCCAGCCTATCTTTATAAAATGAAAGACACCACGAAAAGGAAATTAATGGAAAACCATTTTATTAAAAAATACGTTCCTCGACTTAATAGTCAGTAAGTAACAATTGGCCATTAGTTTTATTAATTTTCTTAAATCAATCCTGTGATTATCTTTCACTCATTGTTCCTAAATTAAACCCATATACTACAGATTAACACACGTGTGTGCATGTTTTGTATTAGTTAACGATAAACTGTGTAACCATAGACAATGGTAACTATAGCCAATTAAAACCACAGTGTTACTATGTAAATATGTATAAATATACTATACTGTCAATCTTTATACAATAACATTATTTATGAATAGTCCCAAGATAGAAGTGTTGAAATCAGTTTGTCTCGGCATACCTTTTATCTTTTTATCATTTACCGTGAAACAAAGTAGTGTAGCTTCACGGCTGTACATATACTCACTTTAAAAAAAGTAGGGGATATTCAAAAACAATACAGAACTATACATGAACATCATGTGGGTGGCATATCTGATGGCCTCATCTCACTCGCAAAGAGATACACTGTCAAAAGTGAAAATGGACGTTTTTAATTTTTGTCTTAATAATGAATAATTGCTCCACCAATCCTCAGACATCCAGCAATTTGTCGTGGCATGCTCCTAATCAACCGTCCAATCACGGTTTGGGACAATCTGGCCCATTCCTCTTGCAGTGCCACGGCCAATTCTTGCAGTGTTGTCGGTTGACGTTTGCAAACACGTAACACACTAAAGCAAAGATACGCTAAACAGTAAATCTTATACAAGAACCAAACACGGGTAGGATAAACCGGCACGCGGCAGTTTTCATCAATCCTTCCTTGAAGTGTCAAATTTGACAATGAACCACACCCACGTGTATGGCAATATTGTGTGTCGCATGTTAGCTCAGAGAATCTGTTGGGGCGATAGGTTCTTCATCTGTGAACATAATCTCAAAACATGTCAAGTGTCCATGACTATTTACCATATCACACCCTGCATAGGTTTTTTCATTTCAATATCCCCTACTTATCTTGAAGAGTATAAAACACGTAAATAAATATTTTTACAAAGAGAAAGGAAAATATCACTTTCCAATTAAATAAGTATAATAGGGGTTATAAAACTTGAAACATGTTGAGTAATCCCCCCACCCCTGAGCCCCGCAAATTCCGCCAATACAACAACAAATAACTAAATACAATAATATCGCATTCTAAAATCTGTTCCGAATGTACGTATGTTGTCTACATCCCTGTATATGTTATACATAAATATCTAATGTCAGACCTGAGACATTTTAATTTAATAAATAATTTGATCACAAAGTGTTTATTTCATATTTGTATGGAAGCCTATTGCGGCCATTTCAGAATCTCGTCCCCTCGCCGCGAGAAGTCGAGGGCGAGAACACGAGAAGTCGAGGGCGAGGGAGCGAGAACGCGAGGGAGCGAGAAGTCGAGAGCGAGAACGCGAGGAAACAGGGCGAGAATACGAGGATCTCGCCCCGAGAACACGAGATTACTTTCACCTCGACTTCTCGTCTTCTCGTCCCTCGACTTCTCGTTCCCTCGTGTTCTCGCCCCTGAAAAACCTCGTGTTCTCGCTCCCTCGCCCTCGACTTCTCGCTCCCTCGCCCTCGACTTCTCGCTCCCTCGCGTTCTCGCCCTCAACTTCTCGCCCTCGACTTCTCGCCCTCGACTTCTCGCTCCCTCGTGTTCTCGCCTTTGAAAAACCTCGACTTCTTGCTCCCTCGCTCCCTCGCCTTTGAGTCAATCTCGTCCTCTCGTGTTCTCGCTCCCTCGCGTCGTCACAATCTCGTCTTCTCGTCTTCTCGCTCCCTCGCCTCGGATGTACAGTTATTACGCATATCCACTGACTACCGAGTTCTAGACTAGAAAATTTAATAGTCCTAAACATGTTTAATCTCTTCTTGCACAGATAGTATTGTATTCTGTAATTGATTTTAAGTCTTCAGTCAAATCTTTCTTTGCTCTCTAAAAATATTCATCGGGGGTTTTCACGTGATGCGTGGTTTTGTCAGTGCTGCAGGATGGAGAGCCTGACAAGGGACAATGTATAGTTGTTCGAATGGGATTTTAAAAAGCGATGTCCTGTGTCTGGAATCGCAAGGAAGTTGGTTCTACGGTGGCTCACTGGGTAGGACGTTTGCTCTGTAACTTCGAAGTTCCTCGTGATTTTTGGCGATGTTCACTATTGTCAGTGGTGTAGGACGGAGAAATTAGCAAGAGACAAAGTATAATAGTTCGGATGGAATAAAAATAACCGAAGTCCTGTAGAACGGAGAGCTTAGCAAGAGACAAAGTATAATCGTTCGGAATGAATAAAAATAACCGAGGCCTCGTGTCCGGAATCTAATTGACGTAGGAACTACGGTGGGTCAGTGAGTGGGACGTTTGCTCTCTTACTTCAGTGGTGTAGGAGGAAAGAATTGACAGGGGACCACGTATAGTCGTTCGGGTGGCATAGAAAAACAATGTCCCGTGTTCGGAATCAAAATGAAGTGGGAGCTACGGTGGCTCAGTGAGTAGGACTTTAATGTTTGGAGCCACGGCTGCTAAGTGGGTAAGACGCTGGCTCACTAAACTGAAGGTCACGTGTTCGACCCCTGCATTGGACTAGATCCCTTGGCAGCCTGGAACCGATATAAGAAGAGACCGCTTTCCGGGCACAATTTCCCTTATAGCACAGTCGGAGCAGAACAGTAGGACGTTAAACCTTATTTCATTTCATTTCATCGGAAATATTCTAGCGGGGTTTTTCCATATCAGTGGAGAAGGAAGGGTCGGGTTAAAAGAGCGAGGTCATGTGTCCGGATTCGAAATGAACTTGGACCTGCGGTGGCTCAATGCGTAGTCTAGCCTTTCTTGCGAGGTACCCTCTTATCAGTGTAGGACGGAAGGCCTGGGGACAGCATGTCGTTTGGATGGCATGGAAAACCGAGGTCTCGTATAGGCTACACATTGGCGTGGGTGTGTGTGTGTAGGGGGGGGGGGAGCGCGGTTTCGATATCCGCTTCTTTCTATGATGCTAATATTATCAAATATTATCAAATAAACTACTCGTAGTTTACCCGCCTATACTCGGGCCCAAATTGATCGCCCGGGGTCCAAGTTCGCCCATGCCCAAATTTCCTAGGGGCCCATATTCGCCCAGTGCCCAAATTCCCACGGGACCTAAATTCGCCCGAGGTCTTATTCGTTCGTGGCCCAAAATTGCCTGTAGGACAGATTCGATGGCCTAAAATACATACGTAGCCGTTCTTTTCAATTTGATACGGGATATGTGGAGGTTAAGCGCGGCGACCAAGCGTAATTCGCCTTGGGCCCGAATTCACTGGCCTAAAACATTCCTGTTGTGATGCTGGTTAATTTAATAACACATAATAACGTGTAGGTGGAGTGTGGCGACGAAACGTGATGGGCGGAAAAACATACACAAACATACATACACACACCCATACACACTTAGATTTTATTTATTTTTATATATATATATATATATATATATATATATAAATAAATAAAATCTAAGTGTATATATATAGGCCGTGGTGTGAAATTTCTAGCTAGCCTGCTTCTGTTTTCCACCGTAGCAAGTTTCGGGTAAAAAAAGGTACATCATCTAATTCTTCTAGTATTACTTCATTGCCACGCGACTTTTCTGTTATCCATTCTTTGACGTTTGACAGAAACCGTAAAATAAATACAGGCATACTTAATGTGCGATGGTATTTGAATTTCGCGGTGATTTGGTTTTAACAAATCACGTGACACAGCTCGCCAATCAGACACACACAATGGAAGGTCGAGTAGAGTCAAAGGTCACCGGTCTGTTTAGATAGTAAATATGGCGGAAGGATAGCGAAAACTGAATACTTTTGAATATTTTGTTAAAAACACTAAGCTAAAACCGTTCAATGCGACAAGCTGGGAACAATTTTAGGTATTGGCTAACCATTGGATCGAATAAGATGGAAATGACAGGTTTGTGCCGGAGACAAATGCTGATTTGTAAGACAAAAAACTCCGGGAATGTTCTCAATCAATGGGGTATACTAATAATACCGAGTTCTCACATTTCAACGGAAAAAAAACAACAACTGTGTATGAAACATTATCACGATTCCAAACTTGTTGACGAAAGTTAGGAAGTGATGTTAGAAGTCAGCAGCTAAAATTTTACCAACAAAAAAAAAGAATAATAGGTCTGGTTAATTTGTTAAGGGGATCATTTAACAAGTTGATTGATAAAGATAGATATTCTTATATTCCTAAATGCATGACAATTCGCAGTCACCAAGGAGTAAGGACTACTCGAATCAAGACCACTCAGACCAATAGAGGAATAATATGGTGAAGACTGTGTCACCATTGAGGTGAAACACCATGCACAGTACTTTAAGAAATATACCCAAGATGTTATGGAGAACCAAAATAGATGGGTTGGTACAAGAGCTCATGTTAAGCCCTATTTATGAAAAAAATATGTGTGAATTAATTCCACACCAGATTGACTTTGCATGTGTCCCCTGGATGAAAATGTTGCTTTGGTCCTTGCACCACCAATCAAAACGGGGGCCTATTCTGGCGGATTCCCCCCGGGTTGCCTTACTGTAGCTGCAAAAAGTTTTGCCCCTTTTGTTAAACACTACTGTTTAAAATGACAGGGTTAGGGTGACTAGAGATCAAGCACCAAATAAAATTTTCACTGTGGATACAAATCAGGCTGCATTACAGATAGATGTACTTGTTACAAGTGAAAACTTTCTTGTATGGATTTGTGTAAATTGTTCGACAGTGACATTGATTTTAATACTGATGATGATATCTATGAAATTATGTGATTTTTTATGAGTAGGCTTAAACCTGTATTCATGTGCATGTATTTTTGTAAGCAGTTTTTAAATACATTTAATACATATTTTAAAAAATGTTTTAATTAAATGTACTGTTCATGTCAATAAATTTTCATGTTATATTTTGTCACTATGCTGATTAATATTGTATGGTTTTGTTTTATTTGTATTCTTTTTCATTTCCGAGGTGGTTTATCTTGTCAGTGGTGCAGGCCGTGGGGGGGGGGACTGACAATTAAATAAGGTACAAGCACAGCTGTCTAGTCGTTTGGATGTGATGAGAGTAGGCCGTAGCGCCGCTGCCCTGGTAAAATTTCCATGATAGCGCACTGTATAGCATATGCCCATCTTCATTAGCCCAGCTTAGGAACAGAGCAGTAGCACGTTAAACCCCATTTTATTTTTTTATTCTGTCTTTCATTTCCGATGTGGTTTCTCCTTGTCAGTGGTGCAAAAGGAGGGTCTAACAAGGTACAGGGGCAGCTGTCTAGTCGTTGGATGTTACGTAAAACCGAGGTCCCTTGTATTCATTGGCGTGCATGTAAAAAGGTACGATGACAGCCGTCTAGTTTTTTGGACGTGACGAAAAACCGAGGTCCCTTGTATACATTGGTGTGCACGTAAAAAGACCCCTTGTCAGTTGGAATTCGATAGCACACTGTATAGCATATGCCCGTCTTCATTAGTCCAGCTTAGGAACTGAGCAATAGAACATAAAACCCCATTTTTTATTCCGTTTCATTTCCAACGTGGTTTCCCCTTGTCAGTGGTGGAGGGGGGCTGACAAGGTACAAGGACAGCTGTCTAGTCGTTCGAAGGTGACGAAAAACAGAGGTCTCTTGAATACATTGGTTTGCATGTAAAAAGGTACAATTACAGCTGTCTAGTCGTTCGGATGTGATGAAAAACCGAGGTCCCTTGTGTGTATACATTGGTGTGCACGTAAATAGATCCCTTGGCAGTTGGAATTTGATATAAGAGTAGGCAGTAGTCCAGCTTAGGAACAGAGCAGTAGAACATTAAACCCCATTTTAATTTTTTTATTCTGTTTCATTTCCAACGTGGTTTTGCCTTGTCAGTGGTGCAGAAGGAGAGTCTAACAAGGTACAAGGACAGCTGTCTAGTCGCTTGGATGTGGCGAAAAACTGAGGTCTCTTGTATACATTGGTGTGCATGTAAAAAGGTACAATTACAGCTGTCTAGTCGTCCGGATGTGATGAAAAACCGAGGTCCTTTGTATACATTGGTGTGCACATAAAAAGATCCCTTGGCAGTTGGAATTCGATATAAGAGTAGGGAATAGTGCTGTACCCGGCCAAATTTCCCTCATAGCACACTGTATGGTGTATGCCTGTTTTCATTAGCCCAGTACATGTATAGGAACAAAACAGTAGGACGTTAAACTCCATTTCATTTCTAATTCATTTTACTGGAATCATTAACATAACTATTTGTTTTTCTCTTATATCTATTTTTATTTACTGGTATATATCTTTTAATTTTGTACAGTGTAAATGGGCACAAGACCTGATCTGTGTATATTATGTGAATATATCAATAAGAACAGCAGATTAAAAACCTTTCTCCAGAACAATGATATTATTATATACATTTTTCATCAATACTAGTGGTGTGTTAGATCACTGCATTAGCCGAGAAAGTTCATCTCGATTTACCGGTGTGGTTTCCCCTTGTCAATGATGCAGAACTGAGGGGCCTGACAAAGACAGCTGTCTAGTCGTTAAGATGATATGGGAAACCGTGGTCCAGTGTACACATTGGTGTGCACGTAAAAGATCCCTTGGAGGTTGGAATTCAATATAAGAGTAGGCTGTAGCGGTGCTGCCCGGGCAAAATTTCCCTGATAGCACACGGTATAGCATATGCTCGTCTTCCATTAACCCAGGTTATAGGTGCAGAAGAGTAGGACGTTAAAACACATTTCATTTCATTTACCAGTAGTGGGGGGGTGGGTGGGATGGCCTAGTGGTCTAGAGTGTCGCGCTTCGACCTCTAGCTAGCCGGTCACCTCTGGCTTGCGGCTGTGGTTTCGATCCCTGTGTGAGCGTATGTGGCATGGAGATAGGTTGCCTTCTCAACCTCGTGGGTTTTCCTCCAGGCACTCCAGTTTCCTCCCACTGCTAAAGACCCCTACGCACAAACGAATTATTGAAATAAAATTTAACCATATGTTAGTCTGTAAAGAACCAAGTTTGTGTCGAGTGGACGTTAAACCTCATTTTTCTTACTAGTAGTGTATGTTATTGTTGTGTATGAGGAAATTTATATTATTGCATTTGTTTATTTTTGCCAAAATCGTTTTCAGGGGTATTTAGTATATTGTTTTACTGAAATAGTTTTTTTCAAAAAATACTTGTTTCCAGTAAATAACAGATTATTTCTCTACTGTTGACCATATTTATTCCACAGATCTAGGATTAGTCGTTTTCATCGTGTCACTGCAACATTTAATGTGTGGTATTATACAGTAATCCGGGCATATTTTGAGAAAAATTCTCTCTGACAAATGTAAACAAACCAACATGTTCCGTCTCGTAAAAGGTATTCCATGGTCTAATTATGGCTATTGACCCGTGACCCTATGACGTTGATTTATGGTTTCTGAATATAGTTTGAGGCGTAATTCTAGTGCTGACGTATTGTGCAATGCATCGGAAACGAAATGTATGCGACAGTGACGGCTATCTGGTTAACTTATGTAACAAAGCGTCAGATTTTCACCCGGAATTTGCTGGGACGAGATGAAACGATTTTCGGGGCTAAATCGCAGTCTAAGTGGGAGAAACCGGAAAAACCCCACACGGCGAATCGAAACCGAACGACTATACGTTATCCCTTGCCAGGCCCTCCGTCCTCCATCCTACACAACTGACATGGGAGGACATCTCCAGAAATTTAGCCCGATGCACTTCGATGAAGCTAGAGAGCAAACGTCCTACACACTGAGCCATTGTAGCCACCACTTCATTACGATTTCGGACATAGAACCTCGTATTTTATATACCGTTCAAACGACTATACGTTGTCCCTTGCCAGGTCTTCAGTCCTATAGGCTACCACTGACAAGCAGGAACCCGACCAAAAAATCCTGAAAAACTTTGATAAAGTAAAAGAGCAAACGTCGATCCTGCTCACTGAGCCATCGTAGCTCCATTTGTATTCCGGCCACGGGATCTCGGTTATTTGTATTCCATCCGAACAACTATTCATTGTCCCTTCTCAGGCCCATGGTCCCACACCACTGATACCACTTGGTATTCGATCCCTGCATTGGCCGAGAAAGTTCATCCAGATTTTTTTTCGGGCGTGATTTCTCCTTGTCAGTGATGCAAAACGTAGGGCCTGTCAGGGACACCTATTGGCGTGCACATAAAAGACCACTTGGAAGTTTAAATTCGATATAAGAGTAGGCCTTAGCGCCACTGCCCGGGCAAAATTTCCTTGATAGCACACTGTATTATTGTATCGTATGCCCGTCTTCATTAGCCCAATTTAGGAACAGAACAGTAGGACGTTAGACCCCATTTTATTTCATTTCATTTCATTTAGATTCCGGACACGTCACCTCGGTTATTTTTATTTCATCCGAACGATTATACGTTGTCTCTTGCTAGGCTCTCTGTTCTACACCACTGACAAGGGTGGACATAGGCAGAAAAATCACGATGAACTTCGATTAAGTTAGAGAGCAAACCTCCTACGCAGTGAGCCACCGTAGAACCAACTTCATTTCGATTCCGGGCACGGGACCTGGTTTTTTAAAATCCCATTCGAACAACTATACATTTTCCCTTGTCAGGCTCTCCATCCTGCAGCACTGACAAAACCACGCATCAAGTGAAAACTCCCGATGAATACTTTTAGAGAGCAAAGAAAGATTTGACTGAAGACTTAAAATCAATTACAGAATACAATACTATCTGTGCAAGAAGAGATTAAACTTGTTTAGGACTATTACATTTTCTAGAACTTCAAACATTTTCGTTTATTATAATCCATGTCAAAATACAAATGCCGATACGGTAGTCAGTGGACATGCGTAATAACTGCACTTCCGAGGCGAGGGAGCGAGAAGACGAGATTGTGACGAAGCGAGGGAGCGAGAACACGAGAGGACGAGATTGACTCAAAGGTATGGAAGCCTATTGCGGCCATTTCAGAATCTCGTCTTCTCGCCGCGAGAAGTCGAGGGCGAGAACACGAGAACACGAGAAGTCGAGGGCGAGAACACGAGAAGACGAGAAGTCGAGGGAGCAAGAAGTCGAGGGCGAGGGAGCGAAAGAGCGAGAACACGAGGAAACAGGGCGAGAATACGAGGATCTCGCCCCGAGAACACGAGATTACTTTCACCTCGACTTCTCGTCTTCTCGTCCCTCGACTTCTCGCTCCCTCGTGTTCTCGCCTTTGAAAAACCTCGTGTTCTCGCTCCCTCGCCCTCGACTTCTCGCTCCCTCGACTTCTCGCCCTCGACTTCTCGTGTTCTCGTGTTCTCGCCTTTGAAAAACCTCGACTTCTCGCTCCCTCGCTCCCTCGCCTTTGAGTCAATCTCGTCTTCTCGTGTTCTCGCTCCCTCGCTTCGTCACAATCTCGTCTTCTCGTGTTCTCGCTCCCTCGCCTCGGAAGTGCAGTTATTACGCATGTCCACTGACTACCGTATCGGCATTTGTATTTTGACATGGATTATAATAAACGAAAATGTTTGAAGTTCTAGAAAATGTAATAGTCCTAAACAAGTTTAATCTCTTCTTGCACAGATAGTATTGTATTCTGTAATTGATTTTAAGTCTTCAGTCAAATCTTTCTTTGCTCTCTAAAATATTCATCGGGAGTTTTCACTTGATGCGTGGTTTTGTCAGTGCTGCAGGATGGAGAGCCTGACAAGGGAAAATGTATAGTTGTTCGAATGGGATTTTTAAAAACCAGGTCCGGAATCGAAATGAAGTTGGTTCTACGGTGGCTCACTGCGTAGGAGGTTTTCTCGCTAACTTAATCGAAGTTCATCGCGATTTTTCTGCCTATGTCCACCCTTGTCACTGGTGTAGAACAGAGAGCCTAGCAAGAGACAACGTATAATCGTTCGGATGAAATAAAAATAACCGAGGTGACGTGTCCGGAATCTAAATGAAATGAAATGAAATAAAATGGGGTCTAACGCCCTACTGTTCTGTTCCTAAATTGGGCTAATGACGACGGGCATACGATACAATAATACAGTGTGCTATCAAGGAAATTTTGCCCGGGCAGTGGCGCTAAGGCCTACTCTTATATCGAATTTAAACTTCCAAGTGATCTTTTATGTGCACGCCAATAGGTGTCCTTGACAGACCCTACGTTTTGCATCACTGACAAGGAGAAATCACGCCCGAAATAAAATCTGGATGAACTTTCTCTTCCAATGCAGGGATCGAATACCAAATGGTGTAAGTGGTGTAGGACGGGGGGCCTGAGAAGGGACAAAGAATAGTTGTTCGGATGGAATACAAATAACCGAGATCCCGTGGCCGGAATACAAATGGAGCTACGATGGCTCAGTGAGTAGGATCGACGTTTGCTCTTTTACTTTATCAAAGTTTTTCAGGATTTTTCGGTCGGGTTCCTGCTTGTCAGTGGTATAGGACCGAAGACCTGGCAAGGGACAACGTATAGTCGTTTGAACGGTATTATATATAAAATACGAGGTTCTTTGTCCGAAATCGTAATGAAGTGGTGGCTACAATGGCTCAGTGTGTAGGACGTTTGCTCTCTCGCTTCATCGAAGCGCATCGGGCTAAATTTCTGGAGATGTCCTCCCATGTCAGTTGTGTAGGATGGAGGACGGAGGGCCTGGCAAGGGATAACGTGTAGTCGTTCGGTTTCGATTCGTCGTGTGGGGTTTTTCCGGTTTCTCCCACTGTCGCATACTTTTCTTTTCCGATGCATTGCACAATACGTCAGCACTAGAATTACGCCTCTAACTACATTTGTCAAGTGTAACCATACTGGGGTGAAAAAATCAAATTCTAAGACAACATCAACGTCATAGGGTCACGGGTCAATAGCCATAATTAGACCATGGAATACCTTTTACGAGACGGAACACGTTGGTTTGTTTCCATTTGTCAGAGAGAATTTTTCTGAAAATATCACAGGTACATGGGGACAGGAACGCCCTTATTAGACTAAGGCACACCAGACCTATAATATAATAATACTAATAGAGTCTATGTGATTTTTCAAAGTTTTTGAGTTTCTGTTATTTTCGGAGCATATTTTAAATATTTGATCTTATTTTATCCATATTTGATGCTAAATAATATAATATTTACTATCAAACATGTAATTCATATTTAAAAAAAAATTCCATCTGATGTATAGATCAGGTGTGCCATAGTCTAATAAGGGCGTTCCTGTCCCAATGTACCTGTGGAAAATATGCCGGGATTACTGTATAATACCACATATTAAATGTTGCAGTGACACGATGAAAACGACTAATCCCAGGTCTGTGCAATAAATATGGTCAACAGTAGAGAAATAGCACCAATGATTGAAAGAATCTGTTATTTACTGGAAACAAGTATTTTTTATAAAAAACTATTTCAGTAAAACAATATCCAAGAGAAATACATACTTAATACACATGAAAACGATTTTGGCAAAAATAAACAAACGCAATAATATAAATTTCCTCATACACAACAATACCATACACTACTAGTAAGAGAAATGAGGTTTAACGTCCACTCGACACAAATTTGGTCATTTCCGGACTAACATATGGTTTAATTTGATTTCAATAATTCGCTTGCGCGTATGGGTCTTTAGCAGTGGGAGGAAACTGGAGTGCCCGGAGGAAAACCCACAAGGTTGAGAAGGCAACCTATCTCCATGCCACATACGCTCACACAGGGATCGAAACCACAGCCGCAAGCCAGAGGTGACCGGCCAGCTAGAGGTTGAAGCGTGGCACTCTAAACCACTAGGCCATCCCAACCCCCCCACTACTAGTAAATGAAATGAAATGGGTTTTAACGTCCTACTCTTCTGCACCTAACCTGGGTTAATGGAAGACAAGCATATGCTATACAGTGTGCTATGAGGAAATTTTGCCCGGGCAGCACCGCTACAGCCTACACTTATATTGAATTCCAACTGCCAAGGGATCTTTTACGTGCACGCCAATGTGTACACTGGACCACGGTTTCCCATACCATCTTAACGACTAGACAGCTGTCCTTGTCAGGCCCCTCAGTTCTGCATCATTGACAAGGGGAAACCACACCGGTAAATTGAGATGAACTTTCTTGGCCAATGCAGGGATCTAACACACCACAAGTATTGATGAAAAATGTATATAATAATTATAATAATATCATTGTTCTGGAGAACGGTTTCTAATCTGCTGTTCAGATTGTTATATTCACAGAATACACACAGATCAGGTCTTGTGCCCATTTACACTGTACAAGATATATACCAGTAAATAAAAATAGATATAAGAGAAAAACAAATAGTTATCTTAATGATTCCAGTAAAATGAATTAGAAATGAAATGAAGTTTAACGTCCTACTGTTTTGTTCCTATACATGTACTGGGCTAATGAAAACAGGCATACACCATACAGTGTGCTATGAGGGAAATTTGGACGGGTATTGCACTATTCCCTACTCTTCTTTCGAATTCGAACTGCCAAGGGATCTTTTTATGTGCACACCAATGTAAACAAAGGACCTCGGTTTTTCATCACATCCGGACGACTAGACAGCTGTAATTGTACCTTTTTACATGCACACCAATGTATACAAGAGACCGCAGTTTTTCGTCACATCCAAACGACTAGACAGCTGTCCTTGTACCTTGTTAGACCCTCCTTTTGCACCACTGACAAGGAGAAACCACGTCGGAAAGGAAACAGAATAAAAAAATAAAATGGGGTTTAACGTCCTACTGCTCTGTTCCTAAGCTAGACTAATGAAGATGGGCATATGCTATACAGTGTGCTATCGAATTCCAACTGCCAAGGGGTCTTTTTACGTGCACACCAATGTATACAAGGGACCTCGGTTTTTCGGTACATCCAATCAACAAGACGGCTGTCCTTGTACCTTTTTACAGGCACACCAATGAATACAAGGGACCTCAGTTTTACGTAACATCCGAACGACTAGGGGGGTTGGGATGGCCTAGTGGTCTAGAGTGCCGCGCTTCGGCCTCTAGTTGGCTGGTCACCTCTGGCTTGCGGCTGTGATTTCGATCCCTGGTGTAAGCGTATGTGGCATGGAGATAGGGGCGCCTTCTCAACCTCGTGGGTTTCCTCCGGGCACTCCGGTTTCCTCCCACTGCTAAAGACCCCTAGGCGCAAGCGAATCATTGAAATAAAATTGAACCATGTTAGTCCCGAAATGACCAAGTTTGTGTCTAGTGGACGTTAAACCCCATTTCTCTCTCTCTCCGAACGACTAGACAGCTGTCCTTGTACCTTGTTAGACCCTCCTTTTGCACCACTGACAAGGAGAAACCACGTCAGAAATGAAACAGAATAAAAAAATAAAATGGGGTTTAACGTCCTACTGCTCTGTTCTTAAGCTAGACTAATGAAGATGGGCATATGCTATACAGTGTGCTATCGAATTCCAACTACCAAGGGGTCTTTTTACGTGCACACCAATGTATACAAGGGACCTCGGTTTTTCGTCACATCCAAACAACTAGATGGCTGTCATCGTACCTTTTTACATGCACACCAATGAATACAAGAGATCTCGGTTTTACGTAACATCCGAACAACTAGACAGCTGTCCTTGTACCTTGTTAGACCCTCCTTTTGCACCACTGACAAGGAGAAACCACGTCGGAAATGAAACAGAATAAAAAAATAAAATGCTGTTTAACGTCCTCCTGCTGTGTTCCTAAGCTTGACTAATGAAGATGGGCATATGCTATACAGTGTGCTATCATGGAAATTTTACCAGGGCAGCGGCGCCACGGCCTACTCTCATCACATCAGAACGACTAGACAGCTGTCCTTGTACCTCGTCAGTCACCCCCTCCTCACGGCCTGCACCACTGACAAGATAAACCACCTCGGAAATGAAATAGAATAAAAAATAAAACAAAACCATACAATATTAATCAGCATAGTGACAAAATATAACATGAAAATTTATTGTCATATACAGTACATTTAATTAAAACATTTTTTAAAATATGTATTAAATGTATTTAAAAACTGCTTAAAAAATACATGTACATGAATACAGGTTTAAGCCTACTCATAAAAAATCACATAATTTCATAGATATCATCATCAGTATTAAAATCAATGTCACTGTCGAACAATTTACACAAATCCATACAAGAAAGTTTTCACTTGTAACAAGTACATCTATCTGTAATGCAGCCTGATTTGTATCCACAGTGAAAATTTTATTTGGTGCTTGATCTCTAGTTACCCTAACCCTGTCATTTTAAACAGTAGTGTTTAACAAAAGGGGCAAAAAATTTTGCAGCTACAGTAAGGCAACCCGGGGAGAATGCGCCAGAATAGGCCCCCGTTTTGATTGGTGGTGCAAGGGACAAAGCAACATTTTCATCCAGGGGACACATGCAAAGTCAATCTGGTGTGGAATTAATTCACACATATTTTTTTCATAAATAGGGCCTAACATGTGCTCTTGTACCAACTCATCTATTTTGGTTCTCTTTTTCTCCATAACATCTTGGGTATATTTCTTAAAGTACTGTGCATGGTGTTTCACCTCAATGGTGACAGTCCTCACCATATTAATCCTTATTGGTCTGAGTGGTCTTGATTCGAGTAGTCCTTACTCCTTGGTGACTGCGCGTTGTCAATAGTTGTCATGCATGTAGGAATATAAGAATATCTATCTTTATCAATCAACTTGTTAAATGATCCCCTTCACAAATTAACCAGACCAATTATTCTTTTTTTGTTGGTAAAATTTTAGCTGCTTGCTTCTAACATCACTTTCAAACTTTCGTCAACAAGTTTGGAATCGTGATAATGTTTCATACACAGTTGTTTTTTTTTTAAGTTGAAATGTGAGAACTCTGTATTATTAGTATACCCCAATGATTGAGAACTTTGTCTGCACATTCCTGGAGTTCTTTGTCTTACAAATCAGCATTTGTCTCCGGCACAAACCTGCCATTTCCATCTAATTCGATCCAATGGTTAGCCAATACCTAAAATTGTTCCCAGCTTGTCGCATTGAACGGTTTTAGCTTAGTGTTTTTAACAAAATATTCACAAGTATTCAGTTTTCGCTATCCTTCCGCCATATTTACTATCTAAACAGAACGGTAACCTTTGACTCTACTCGACCTTCCATTATGTGTGTCTGATTGGCGAGCTATGTCACGTGATTTGTTAAAACCAAATCACCGCGGAATTCAAATACCATCGCACATTAAGTAAGCCTGTATTTATTTTACGGCTTCTGTCAAACGTCAAAGAATGGATAACAGAAAAGTCGCGTGACAATGAAGTAATACTAGAAGAATTAGATGATGTACCTTTTTTTACCCGAAACTTGCTAGGACGGAAAACAGAAGCAGGCTAGCTAGAAATTTCTCACCACGGCATATATATGTAGGCCTAAAGTGGAGAATTTTTTGCCTGGACGTATTTTTTCTATTTTTTTATACATTGTCTACCGTAAACAAAGAAGTACTTGTAGCCTACTTTATCTACTTTAATATATATATATTATAAATAAAATCTAAGTGTGTATGGGTGTGTTTATGTATGTTTGTATACTCCACCTACACATTATTATGTGTTATTAAATTAACCAGCATCACAACAGGAATGTTTTAGGTCAGTGAATTCGGGCCCAAGGCGAATTACGCTTCGTCGCCGCGATTAACCCCCACATATCTCGTATCAAATTGAAAAGAACGACCACGTATGTATTTTAGGCCATCGAATCTGTCCTACAGGCAAATTTGGGCCACGAACGAATAAAACCTCGGGCGAATTAAGGTCCCGTGGGAATTTGAGCACTGGGCGAATATGGGCCCCTAGCAAATTTGGGCCATGGGCGAACTTGGACCCCGGGCGAATTTGGGCCCGTGTATAGGCGGGTAAACTACGAGTAGTTTATTTGATAATATTAGCATCATAGAAAGAAGCGGGTATCGAAACCGAGCCCCCCCCCCACACACACACACGCACGCCAATGTGTAGCATATACGAGACATCGCTGTTCCATGTCATCCGAACGACATGCTGTCCTCAGGCCTTCCGTCCTACACTGATAAGAGGGTACCTCGCAAGAAAGGCTAGACTACGCATTGAGCCACCGCAGCTCCAACTTATTTCGAATCTGGACACATGACCTCGCTCTTTTAACCCAACCCTTCCTTCTCCACTGATATGGAAAATACCCGCTAGAATATTTCCGATGAACTTTGATGAAATGAAATGAAATATGGTTTAACGTCCTACTGTTCTGCTCCGACTGTGCTATAAGGGAAATTGTGCTCGGAAAGCGGCACTTAGGTCTCCTCTTATATCGCATCCAGGCTGCCAAGGGATCTTTTACGTGTACGTCAATTTACAGATAAGGATTTTCATCCCATCCGAACAAATAGACAACTGTCCTTGCCAAACCCTCCGTCCTGCACCAATGCAATGACATGGGGAAACCACACCGGAAAACCCGATAAACTTTCTTGTCCAATGCAAGGATCGAACACGTGACCTTCAGTTTAGTGAGCCAGCGTCTTACCCACTTAGCAGCCGTGGCTCCAAACATTAACGTCATACTCACTGAGCCACCGTAGCTCCCACTTCATTTTGATTCCGAACACGGGACATTGTTTTTCTATGCCACCCGAACGACTATACGTGGTCCCCTGTCAATTCTTTCCTCCTACACCACTGAAGTAAGAGAGCAAACGTCCCACTCACTGACCCACCGTAGTTCCCACTTCAATTAGATTCCGGACACGAGGCCTCGGTTATTTTTATTCATTCCGAACGATTATACTTTGTCTCTTGCTAAGCTCTCCGTTCTACAGGACTTCGGTTATTTTTATGCCATCCGAACTATTATACTTTGTCTCTTGCTAAGTTCTCCGTCCTACACCACTGACAATAGTGAACATCGCCAAAAATCTCGAGGAACTTTGAAGAAGTTACAGAGCAAACGTCCTACCCAGTGAGCCCCCGTAGAACCAACTTCCTTGCGATTCCAGACACAGGACATCGTTTTTTAAAATCCCATTCGAACAACTTTACATTGTCCCTTGTCAGGCTCTCCATCCTGCAGCACTGACAAAACCACGCATCAAGTGAAAACACCCGATGAATATTTTTAGTGAGCAAAGAAAGATTTGACTGAAGACTTAAAATCAATTACAGAATACAATACTATCTGTGCAAGAAGAGATTAAGCTTGTTTAGGACTATTACATTTTCTAGAACTTCAAACATTTTCGTTTATTATAATCCATGTCAAAATACAAATGCAAATACGGTAGTCAGTGGACATGCGTAATAACTGCACTTCCGAGGCGAGGGAGCGAGAACACGAGAAGACGAGATTGTGACGAAGCGAGGGAGCGAGAACACGAGAAGACGAGATTGACTCAAAGGCGAGGGAGCGAGGGAGCGAGAAGTCGAGGTTTTTCAAAGGCGAGAACACGAGAACACGAGAAGTCGAGGGCGAGAAGTCGAGGGAGCGAGAAGTCGAGGGCGAGGGAGCGAGAACACAAGGTTTTTCAAAGGCGAGAACACGAGGGAGCGAGAAGTCGAGGGACGAGAAGACGAGAAGTCGAGGTGAAAGTAATCTCGTGTTCTCGGGGCGAGATCCTCGTATTCTCGCCCTGTTTCCTCGTCTTCTCGCTCTCTCGCTCCCTCGCCCTCGACTTCTCGCTCCCTCGACTTCTCGTCTTCTCGTGTTCTCGCCCTCGACTTCTCGTGTTCTCGTGTTCTCGCCCTCGACTTCTCGCGGCGAGGGGACGAGATTCTGAAATGGCCGCAATAGGCTTCCATACAAAGGCGAGGGAGCGAGGGAGCGAGAAGTCGAGGTTTTTCAAAGGCGAGAACACGAGGGAGCGAGAAGTCGAGGGCGAGAAGTCGAGGGCGAGAACGCGAGGAGCGAGAAGTCGAGGGCGAGGGAGCGAGAACACGAGGTTTTTCAAAGGCGAGAACACGAGGGAGCGAGAAGTCGAGGGACGAAAAGACGAGAAGTCGAGGTGAAAGTAATCTCGTGTTCTCGGGGCGAGATCCTCGTATTCTCGCCCTGTTTCCTCGCGTTCTCGCTCCCTCGCCCCCGACTTCTCGCTCCCTCGCGTTCTCGCTCCCTTAACACACAGTAATTTTATTTATATGTTATGTGTGAAATGCGAAAATTTTGTCTTTTCATTGGTCTATACCCATTCCTGGAATTGAACCAGGGTGATTCTGATTGTTCGTTAAACCACTGATTGTTCGTTAAACCACTCAACCAAGCCCAACTGATAAATACATATTTGACATAGCAATAATACTTCAATCTCTTCACACATTTGTTTCAAATTTGTATTAGCATTCATCCAATTGCATTATGTACAATATATAATTTAGAACGGAAAAGGCTTCATTTTGAAATGGATTCCGCACGTCCCTCCTTTCTAACCGGGTTTGTTTCAGGAGAATATCTAAAAACACATTTCTGAAATTTTGTACACTCATCATCCTATTCGAAATTATTGAGATTTACTAAAGTTTGTATTGAAACACATGGGGTTTGGTGTATATTAGTTGCATCACTTGGTAGCGTCGTGTTTTTTCTAATATTGTGAATATTAAATTAACATATTTCAGATATGGGTTAAAATCTTTCTTCCGAATTCATAAAATTGTCAAACGTGGCACATACATTGCGACCACCAACAATAGTAGGTTTGATATCAACTATAACGATTTAAGAATTAGAATGTGCATATTTACTTAATTGATGTTTCGATTCTAATAAGAGAAATTCTGTTATATATTGGTTTTATTTGAGAAAATTTTTAGACATCTATTGTCTTAATTCACACTACTTAATTTTAAGACATCAATGAGTTCACTCATACATACTTTAAATTGTTGTTTAGATAAAAGAAAAAACGCACTTTTAATTCAAGAAGTTTATCATTGATTATTCAGTATCGTGAAATTGTTTATATACACGTTTAAATGATTCATCTACGCAGTTATCATCTATATGGCGCTTAAACTTGTTTGTAATTAAATTTTTCAAGTAATTTTGAAATGAATATTATCAGGTTCGAAACTGGTTTATTATTATTATTATTAAAACGATATTTATATTACACCCATCTTCCACCGCAGAGCAATGCTCAGAGGCGCTTTACACAAACATAAATTGAAACAATATAAAATCCAAATGTACATAAAAAAACAAAACAAAAAAAATCAAAACTACATGATCAAATTACATACATATAGAGAATGATATCATATGATAAAATGCAGGATATCTAAGATCTTTTTTACTAACAGCCTGTGTATAAAAATGTGTTTTAAGTGATTGCTTGAATATTGTGATAGATTTGGCTGACCTTATGAAAAAAGGGAGCTTATTCCAGAGTTTCCGTGCCTGGAAAGAGAAGGATCGTTCTCCGAAAGAAGAAAGATTTACAGAGATGGGTTTAGGGAGAAAGGGGTCACTAGATGATCTCAAACATCTAGTTGGCGTATATACAGTGATCAAATCCTTTATATAAGAGGGCGAAATGTCATTAAAACATTTATAAACTAACAAAAATATTTTAAAATTAATACGGTGCTTAATAGGTAACCAGTGTAAAGAAGCTAAAATCGGAATTATGTGATCATGTTATTTCGAAAGAGTTATCAATCTGGCAGCACAATTTTGAACCTTTTGAAGTTTATCTAGGTGTTTTACAGGAAGACCAGCAAGGAGAGAATTAAAATTATCAAGCCTAGAGGTTATAAAAGCATGAACAAGTGATTTAGTTGCATCTTGTGAAATATATTTTCTAATTTTACTTATATTGTAAATGTGGAAATAGCAGCTTTTACATACATTATTAATTTGACTAATCATGTTCATGTTTTTATACGCCCACATTTTCATGTGGACGTATTATGTCGTCGCCCCTGTCCGTCCGGACGTCCGTCCGTCCACAATTTGTTTGTGGACTCTCTACAGGTCACAATTCTTATCCGATTTCGTCGAAACTTGAAATATAGGTTTATCCCCATAAGATTTCGGTTCCTTTCGATATTGGCATGTATCGGATCAGAACTTCATGGATTATGGCCCCTGATTGTACGAAATATCATGTTTTAGCTTGTGAACCCTATAGAGGTCACAATTTTGAACCGATTGTGATGAAACTTGACATGCATGTTTATAACCCAAAAATCTTGGTTCCTTTCGATATTTGCGCCCATCGGATCGTAACTTCCTGAATTATGGCCCCTGATTGTCCGAAAAATCGCCCTTTTTAGCTTGTGGTGCCTCTGGGGGTCAAAATTATTATCCGATTTAAAAAACCGTTTGATTATATCACCGTTACATGGTAATGAAGGTTGAGTTCAAATTTCGTGAAAATCGGACCAAAATTGACAAACAAAATGGCCGCCGTTTGTACGCGAATAGTGTGAAAATATGTTATATCAAGGTTGTGGACCCTATCGAGGTCACAATTTTGAACTGAGTTTGATGAAACTTGACATGTATGTTTATAACCCAAAGATCTTGGTTCCTTTCGATATTTGCACCCATCTGATAGTAACTTCCTGAATTATGGCCCCTGATTGTCCGAAAAATTGCCCTTTTCAGATTGTGGTCCCTCTGGAGGTCAAAATTATTATCCGATTTAAAAAACCGTTTGATTGTATCACCGTTACATGGTAATGAAGGCTGATTGCGAATTTCGTGAAAATCGAACCAAAATTGACGGACAAAATGGCCGCTATTTGTACACGAATAGTGTGAAAATATGTTATATCAAGGTTGTGGACCCTATAGAGGTCACAATTTTGAACCGATTTTGATAAAACTTGACATGCATGTTTATAACCCGAAGATATTGGTTCCTGTCGATAATTGCGCTCATTGATTCGTAACTTCCTGAATTATGGCCCCTGATTGTACGAAAAATCACCCTTTTTAGCTTGTGGTCCCACTGGAGGTCAAAATTATTATCCGATTTAAAAAAAACGTTTGATTATATCACTGTTACATCGTAATGAAGTTTGAGGTAAAATTTCGTGAAAATCGGACCAAAATTGACAGACAAAATGGCCGCCATTTGTACGCGATTAGTGTGAAAGTATGTTATATCAAGGTTGTGGACCCTATAGAGGTCAAAATTTTGAACCGATTTTGATGAAACTTAACATGCATGTTTATAACCCAAAGATCTTGGTTCGTTTTGATATTTGCGCCCATTGGATCGTAACTTCCTGAATTACGGCCCCTGATTGTACGAAAAATGACCTTTCTTTTAGCTTGTGGTCCCTCTAGGGTCAGAATTATTATCCCATTTAAAAAACCGTTTGATTATATCACTGTTACATCGTACTGAAGGTTGAGGTCGAATTTTGTGAAAATCGGACTAAAATTGACAGCTGTTCTTGTCAGGCCATCCATCCTTCATCACGAACAAGGGGAAACCACACTAAAAAATCTAGACGAACTTTGTCACCCAATGCAGGGATCAAACACCCAACCTCAAGGCTACCGAGCCAGCATCTTACCCACTAAGCAACATGATCCCCAGTCGAATTTGAAATGAACCTTTATAACCTAAAAATCTTAATTCATTTCAATATTTGCACATATCAAATTCTAACATAATGATGTAGGAAAAATCACTTTCGGTATTGCTTGTTCTCTATCCATCTCTCGAAAATGTGGGCGTATCCTGCCTGGCAGTGCCAGCCTATCTTTGTCAAAAATAACACCAATGTTTCTGGCATAATTAACGGGTACCAGACTGAGCAATAGATATGGATCTACAATCAGATATTTTGCTTAAATTATTATTTGATCCTATGAGAATGTATTCAGTCTTGTCACTATTTAACTTTAAAAAATTAGTAAATTATATATTTTTTAAGATATTAAGGTCGGGATTTTGGTCTTTTAATTAAAGTATAACTTAGGTTCACTTTGAAAACGATTCCCTGTGCACTTTCAAAATACTTGTCATTGGAATTGTAAAATAATGTATTCCTGATTCGTGATTGTTAATGAGCATGTACAACATCTCTGTACACACAATAAAGAAGAATGAAGTGACTACGTCCCCCTGTCTAACAAGAAGATTATAATATGCTGCGTGTAATGGGCCCCGGCTTGTGAGATATTCCCTTAGTTTCTTTGTCCTCTGGACTAAACAATGTTGCAGGAATACGATCGCACGAGAAACGATTTCAAAAAAATGTAAATCGAAGGATAACTTGTCACCGCCACACGTGGACTACGGCTAGAAATTATTTCCTCTTATTTCATGATTTTTGCAAGTTATAAATATACAATTTTTCCCTTATTTTTACTGTCTTTCTGTAGAGCAGTCATTGTGACGAAAGTTAGATGTAAGAAGTGAGATTTTGACCCCATAGTCAACACGAAATCCCCGTAGAAATTTTTTTTAAATCCGTCAACCCCCTACAAGATTATGATGGAGATTGTCAACTGTGGTCCCCGTTGTGACTTTGAAGATTGGAACACACGAAATGTTGAGCAAAAAGCTACAGGCAATGGGCAAATAATTGCTAGTCTGAGTGCACATGCAGTATTGTTCTGCAGATATATGTAATCCACAATAGCCATTACTATGTGTGTCGCCATTTTGAAGATAAGTGAGGTTAATATTTTGTAATACAGATTTATGAAGACTACGTTGTACCCGGGCGCTTAGCACCAACCTGATGTTTGGAAAATGAACGAATTAAAAATAATGGAGTAGTGCTTACCTCTGTCTCAGTTATGATGATGAACTATGTACAACTATGTAGCAGATATTAGAAGTTGTTTGATGGTGACCCATTTGGTTTTTCTATGTAAATTCTTCCGTGTAAATCGTCATAATAGAATATCTATGAATAGTCATTAGCAATATCCGGTTTCATATTATTGAGTAACTGTCAGGTGCAGGAAGGAGGGCCTGACAATGGCAGCTGTTTAGTCATTTGGATGGGATAATGCATAGTTGTTCGGATGGGCCAAAACCGAGCCCCATTTAAATATTAGCATGCATGTAAAATAGTTGAAATTCGATATAAGAGTAGGCCCAAGTGCCGCTGTTCGGACAAAATGTCCCCCATCGACAGCTGTAAACCCTAACCCTAACCCTTCATTAGCAGAACAGTAGGACATTAAACTCCAATTCATTTCATTGCGTCCTGTTCCGACTGGGCTTATGTAGATGGGCTTCCGCCATTCATAGTTAAATTGTCCAGTGAATTTAGCCTCATTAGTATTTTTATATGATATGTCAGTTTTCTGAGAAAACACGTGTATTTCTCAGGGAATATGTATGACGATTGAGGGGACAACAGTTATCTAATTGCAAATGAGATTCAACATCATTAATAAATATCGAAAATAATAATGGTGATAAAATTTCACCTTGAAAGAGACCATAATCAAGATTGAAGGCTGTCGAAACCTCGCCATTTAGCTTGACACAACATTTAACTTTGTCATCAAGTGAGCGAATAAGTTTTAATATTTTTCCATCACTACATTCTTTAATTAATTTATACCAAAGGTTTGATCTTGAAATTAAGTCATAGGCGCGTGTATAATCCACAAAACAAACATATAATCGTTTCTTAGACTTAAGTGAACGATTTATTAGCATCAACTGTGGATTAGGATTTTCTAAAGCCAAACTGGACATTTGAGATAGTGCTATGTGTTTCAGTATATTTAACTAATCGATTATTTAGTACTGACGTAAATAGTTTACCCATACAACTCAAAATAGTAATACCTCTATAGTTTTCCGGATTGGTGGGATCGCCCTTCTTATGGACGGGTACGATATTACCCACACACCATGAAGATTGAAAACAACCACTATCTAATATATTATTAAATAAAATTAAAAGACAAGGTAAACACTGATCTGCACATTCAATGAATAATTCATTCATAATTTCATCATTACCACAAGCTTTATTACGTTTACGTTTTTTTGATTGCTATTTTAATTTCCAATTCCGTTATCCTTTGGTCTAATTCATTGTTATATTTATTTAAATCGTGCTTGTTTAAACTTTCTGTAATAGTGTTATTATTGTGATGCGAGATCTTCGATGATAAACTACTAAAATGATTATAGAATGTAGCAATGTTACCCGAGTTACTTACACTTGTCTTCCGTTTTTCAAAAATTTTGTAAAATTTTTTAGGATTATGTTTTTGCAAGTAAGCTAACATATCGCCCTGTTGTGTTTTATATTCTTTTTTAAGTTTTCTCTCATATTGTTTATTTTGGGGTTTTAATATCGCTAACTTAGTATGGTTTTCATCGGATTTATTTTGGTTAAAATCATGCATGGCTTTTTTATAATTCCTGTACTTCTGCTTACACAAGTCATCAAACCATGGCTTGTCTGGCTGATTGCCATGCTTTCCGTGACGTGCCTTCACACTTTTTATATTTTTGACACAAAAGGGCGATGTAATATTTGTTACAATCTCTGAAAAACGCTCAACGCATTGATCAATACTTTCTTGATCTCTAATGTGAGATTCACATACTCCTAACATGCATGTATTCACCTTGCTTAACTCTAATCGGATTTGGTTTGCTTTGGCCTCATCCCACTTAATAGATTTAAAGGATTTAACAACGGGTGAATTCTCCTCAATCTGCTCAGACCTCAAATGAGGTTTGTAATGCAAATTAAAACTCAATGGCGCGTGATCAGAGAATACCAATCTGAAAGTTACATATTGAATCAAAATAACAATGTTCAATTGAAACATAATCAATTAAACTACACCCTTTTGAAGAATTATAGGTAAATTGACCTTCTCCGTCAGATTCAACCCTGCCATTAATTATACGTAATCCAGTCGTTTTACAACACGAAATCAAGTTTCTACCAAACTGATTTACAGTATTATCAAGGTTTCTACGTATTTCTAAAAAGTCACCATAACGCCGACTCACTGATTTTTAGGGGAAAAATTTTGGTCGGTGTTAAGGGGTCGACTGGCCAATAACAGTAGACCCAAGCTGGGGGATAAAACTAATTAAGCCGATAATTTTGGGAGCATTTATTTTTTAAAAAATGTACAACAACCTTTAACACATAACGTTACAAATAATTTTAACTTTTGGCACGCATAAAATGTCCAACATAGTACAAAAATTCTAACAAATTCAATCCTCCTTCTTCATATCTATGTTTTGCATCTTCGATCTTTCTGTTGATATCTGTGTATTTTTTTTTTCTTTTAGGTGGTTGTCGCCGGCCACTCGAATACTGCAACAACTGAATTTCGATCATCTTTTGCTCTTATTTCGAAAATGCCATCACTTCAAAAATATTCGGATGAGCTTTTCCAATTAATTTTTTAGACGCCCGTGCCACCTCTCTAAAGAATTGTTGGTTCTTCGCGTGGTTTGGTTGTGGTTCCATTGTACTTGAGTAAATTGACCGTCTAACCATTGGGTAACCATATAGTCGGCCAGTTGTTGAAATTTCTCATTATCTGGTACCTCGGCCATTATTTGGATCCACGCGTCATCAATCTGCAAATAAAAGAAAGATACATATAAATTATTTATATTTACAATATAGCATTGCTATATTTACAATATATCTATATTTACAAAATGTCTATATTTACAAAATGTCTATATTTACAATATGACTATATTTACAATATATCTATATTAACTATATATCTATATTAACTATTTACTAAATATAATGAATACTTACATCAGTCACGGGCAGTAATGGTATCCCAATAAAAACTGTTCTCCGCTATCTGTCTGTTGAAAGGGTCGGGCACAACAATGTCACGTCGATGTTTGGGTAATTTGGGAAATTTCGTATTCCTGGTTCTATAAAGGGTGCTCTTCTTGGAGTAAAAAGTTGGCATGTTGGCGATGGTGGTTCTATTGTCGGCTGTCCATTCACCATTCCGTTTACCGTTTATTTCTTCTTGGTAAAGTTGTGTAATCGGATTTGTCGTAAATTGGACATTTTCCTTTAAGCACTGCATCATTTCTGTGATCTATGAAAAATAAGATTTATTTTATAATAACAATGAATAAATCGTAGAATATAAAATTAGAAGCTTACGACAGAAATTAAAAAAAAAAAGAGAATTCAAGTGTAATTTTAAAGATGCTTTATATGACACAGTAACTTACTTGTATATCGGAATAGGGTGGTTGTGGTCAACGTATATTCTGCTAACTATATCGTTAATGGTTGACATCTATTCTGCTAACTATATCGTTAATGGTTGATGCTGTAGCCCTACATCCCTTGCTCTTTTCTCAGCACTGCCATATCACTAAGTCGTTATTCTTTCTCTTATTCAGTCTATACTTAAAACCAGCAACACATAGGTAACTGCCACCTCTTGCTGTGGGAAGAAACTTAGATAGTAACTGTGCATTAGCCATCGTAAAAAAAATGTATAGGAAATGTCTTGGGATTATTTACGTGTTTATACTTATTTTGAGAAATAATCACAATGAACTGAATTTCGATCACTCGTCAGCTTCTTGTTGAACTGTCGTATATTATTTTATTAATTAATGAGTGAGTTGAATTTAACTATATTAATAATCTGAACAAAGTAAAGTAAACTATAGATTAAGAAAACTATAGTTAGTGAGTTGAATTTAAGTGAACTATATTAATAATGACTGGTCCCTACCTCATTAACGCCTTTAATTGGTTCTTAACCCATCAAAGAGTGCCGCGGTCGACTTTCCAAATTCTGGTGAGTCGACGTTATGGGAAGACACCCTCCTCACCACTAGCTGGCACTAAGGTGTTAATTACTTGATGAGATTAAGTTAATCTCACAAAGTTATAATATGACAGACTACTAATGTATAGATTGTTCTTCAGTAACACTATCATGTGAATATGACGCGTGTGTTGTGGACGTTTCGTTACGAAAATTGTACATTTACTACGATTTTCGTCTCCATCACCCTTAAAATTATAAATAAAACAATATATTAAACGACAGAAATCGTCGGATGAAATTTTGTCATCAGCACCCCTGAAAACCCATGGAAATATATGTTCAACGACAAAACAGCAAATACATTGCCTGGTTGCTATGTGATTTTGTTTTGGAACATACCAAATCTTTAACTTGCTTTTTCTTAAAACGTACATTTGTGAGTTGGGTGGTTTCAAATGGACACAGCTCAGTCATTTTTGTCCAATTTAAACAAACTATACACCAAATTGACGGTAATGAGTCAGAGAATGTGAAAATAACTATAAGTCAATTTTCAAAATTTCTTCATAGTGACTCAGTATGCCGTGTGGGGTCACAAATGCTATTTGTAGATAGGTACGGAAGACCATCAGGACCAATGAAATAACAAATATATTATGATTATCTCGTAATTACGAGAAAAATATCTTGTTAATACGATATAATTATGTCGGTATTACGATATAATAAGCATTCATTTTTTCCACTTAATTGACCCAAATGATCTTCCGGAGAGAGGACAATTTTTGTTGTTATTTGTTCATTTTTGAAGACATTAATTGTTGACACAAAATTTGGAGAAGAACCCGCTGATACGCTATTATTTCTCGGGGAACAACATACAGATACGTTACTCGGGGAACAACTTACAGACAGATGACCAATTTTCGGGGAACCAAGGTTTGCTGGAGAAAATGGTTTGAAACTAAAAACGGATAAATTTAGATTTTATGCTTTAATGATTAATGTGAATTACTGGGGGAGGGGGGTGGGCGCCATGAAATTAAAAATACTAGTGTTGTATAAATATTCAAGTTTTCTCGCTATAATTAATTCTAAAATTATTCAGTGAAGAATAAATATGTGTAGTTTTCACCCAACAGTTCGTCATAGCGTGAGTCAGCTCCCCTTTCAATTTCATATAAAAGAAAACAGAGACGCTGCAAGTCATATCGTATTCTTTCTTATGTTAAGTATTATTGAACACTATCTATGACTAAACTAGGCCATAACCAAAGAATATCCGGTTAAACTTTGATTGAAACGAAGTTTACAAAAGCAACTAACTGTCGTTTGATGTTAATCCGTACAATGAAATGAGGGGGTGTAGGGCTGTCCGTCTCCAACCTAATGTGTTTTCTCTGGGTCATCCCACAGGTACAAACGCCTACTCTTAACCGAATTGTTGAAATAAAATTGAACCATGTGTTACTTACGAATCGACCTAGATCTTGTCGAGTGGACGTTAAACCCCATTCTCTATCTCGTTCCACCGAATTGGTGCTGAACAGAGCTATTTCTTAAAGTTAGTAAATGCGCTGATCTAGCTTAACTTTTGGGGTGGGCGGTTGTTGGCGTCTTATTAGAATTTCCCAACATGGGAATTAACCGATTTTGTCAATGGTCGAATAGCGGAAAAAGCATTTGTGATGCACAGATATGTTTTCAACATTACGACACGTTAGAACAAGTTCAACAAACGTGGATTTTATAAGTCGAATGGGAACGAAAACTAAAACGACTGTAACTTTTTTGTGCTAAATACCTTTCATACAAATGAATCATTTTGTTTCGCATTTTTGTCCCCAGTTCACGTAAATTCGAAGTTGTCCTACCAGCCTTTTAATATATTTATACACGTATTTGAAAACACATTTATGTCTACGTGTAATGTTGATTGTATAAAATCGAAATATTTTGATCCTTTGAACTGTATTATCTAAAATACACGAACGTCATAAATTGTGAATAATGAATAAAGACAAGACATGTATTAAATGTTTTATTGAATTGGTATAGAAACTGAAAACAGATTAACACCCTGTGTGGGAATATTTCATTCAAATATTGTGAAAGGGTTGACAATAGAATTAAAATTATTATTATGTCATTAAACATTGAATCGTCCTATTCTGTTATCTAGTCCTCTCAACATATTGTTGTCATGGGTTACTTCTGTTAAACTAGTCAATTGAAACAGGTAAAGTATTATAAAAGAAAATAAAAGAAACTATATATAAAGAGTACTTCATGACATATCCCTACACCAACGACGTCTTGCCTGAATGTGATGATCTCTCAAACAAGGGATCACGCGAGGACGTCGGGCGCGAAGGTGACCCCTATGCAGTCGATTCCGAATCGTCTGGCCACTCACTCTCACACCAGTGTCTGTTTGAAGACGAGCGCTGATCTGATTTGCTGTGATGATACGATTTCTCAAGGCCAAGGTACGGATAAATCGATCCTGGGCTTGAGTTGTCGCCCTTGGTCGACCTGAGCGTGGTCTGTCCTGTACAGATTGTGTATCACGGTATCTGGACCATAACCTGCTTATGACAGACTGAGAAACATTCATCGTCCGCGCCACAACCGCCTGTGTTGTGCCGATCTGCAGCATGCCAAGGGCACGTAACCTTTCATTTTGGGTAAGCCGACGCATATCAAAATTTGTTTTCTGGTCACTAAAACAATTAAACTGATGTTTCCACCCTGGAATTCAATGCCACAATGACTGTAACATTCAAAGTCAGAGTCTTGCAAATCTTGGGTTGGACCCCCATGATGATCCCAAGCATCACCTGCATTCCATGCGGTAGCTATTGGTGCGTTTGGGCGTCACATGTAACTGGAAATGTTTCTTCTGTTAGGTTCTATAGTGACTTTTTTCGTAGTCATTTGCATATTTTAGTATTATGCCCCCAAAATTGACTGTAAGACACAAGGTGTGATATTATATTTTGACGCTCCTTTAAATTTTCTTGCTCATGAATTTATTAACATATGTCACAACCCTCGGCTTTGCTCAATTTTATTTTGTCAAAAACACACTTACAGTTTGGATGGCTCAGCAAGTAAGGTAGCCTAGAGAAATCCATTGAAACATGAGTCGGAGACGTCCGACCCCCAATTGTTTTTTTTTTTTTTTTTTTTTTTTTTTTGGAGGGGGGGGGGTCTGAATATACTTCGACCCCCCCACCAAAAAAAAAAAATAAAAAATACATAATAGGCCCTAACTCCTATTTATGTACAACAATTATTAGGATTAGTTACAGCTGTATAAAACCTGTACATATACCAATATGTTGGTGTGATATTTTACTTGAACATCATAAAATATGCCAAAACAGTGTTTACAGAAGACTGAAACTACCCCCTCCCCCTCCCTATCACAATGCATCAGCGACACATACATTTTATTTAATTTCATTTGCGGACCCCCATAGATATATATATAGGAAGGTGGAAATGACGTTTACCCCACCATGAGAGTAGAAATAACAATTCTACAGTCTGTGACGTCACTCACTAGTAGTACTACTAAATGGGAGATTCACTGTAACTGATAATATATGATAGTGAAGAGATTGTATAAGACAGAGGTTACAGCCATTTAACATTGAAGTCAATGGGCAAATAATTACTAGTCTGAGTCCAAGTTTCTTTTGTAAACCTATTTCTTATTCGTTAAAAATACCATTTTTCGATAAATGTCATTGACTGAAAGATTGTTGTTTTCCCCGTCGCCATTGGTGAAATAAACTCCGTATAACTCTTAATATTTTCTCCTTTGTTTTCTGCAGAAATCGGTTGCTTACAGACCACAGGCCAGGCTTACATGCACATAAAAAACAAACCTTGACAGAATAGGTTGCACCGTTGTCGCGCCCCTGTTCGGCAAAAAAATTCTGGTCCTGATACTCCTCATATTAGAATAATGGACTGGTCCTGATCCTGTGTTAAGGTTATTGTATGCAAATTAACCATTTAATGAAACAAAACCCATTCTATAAATTTCATTCTTCAATTGGTTGAGTAACTTGTTATTCGTGACTATCACTTACCACTACAAATTCAGTAAGAATATAGACCTGATTAACCAGGCACTTACACAGCCAGAAATTCGGGGACTTATGAAAATTTGTATTTCTTTGAATTTTCACCCCAAATTAACCACCTTTATTCACTTAAATATATCTGGAATTGCTACTTAAAAGTGCCTGGTTAATCAGGTCTATATTCTTACTGAATTTGTAGTGGTAAGTGATAGTCACGAATAACAAGTTACTCAACCAATTGAAGAATGAAATTTATAGAATGGGTTTTGTTTCATTAGATCTGGGACTGTCCCTTTAAAATTCATGGCTCCTCCATTTTCATCTGATTCAGTAACAGTCACCAAAACGTTCTCACATTCTCTAATCTTATTCAAATTAAGTCTTTAATTTTGTTCCAATTTGATTTTATTTGTTTGTCTACACGAAGATTTAAGTTCTTCCATATCTATTTCCTGTTCTGATTGTAACCTGGCTTTTTAATGTCTTTGTTATTGGTTGATTATATTTTTCCTCCTGATTGGTTAGATGAGAGAGGTCAGTTCACATGTTTCCTCCTGATTGGTTAGATGAGAGAGGTCACTCACATGTTTGCTCCTGATTGGTTAGATGAGAGAGGTCATTCACATTACATTATTGTATGTATCTAACCTGGTCAGCTATTCATTACATTATTGTATGTATCTAACCTGGTCAGTTATTCATTACATTATTGTATGTATCTAACCTGGTCAGCTATTCATTACATTATTGTATGTATCTGACCTGTTATTCATCACATGTATGTATATTCATACAAACCAAGAAATAAGCAACCTA
Organism: Patella depressa; assembly: GCA_948474765.1. Classification (NCBI taxonomy): domain Eukaryota; kingdom Metazoa; phylum Mollusca; class Gastropoda; family Patellidae; genus Patella; species Patella depressa. The sequence goes on along the minus strand of OX419720.1, from coordinate 71,669,059 downwards.
TGACTCAGTACCTGTCAGTTTGATCTTTGTGGTTAAATGTATTAAATATAATAAACATCAGTAAAAACAGTCCAAAGTCTGGATTAATTCCTGGAATTGTCCGTGACTGGTTCCTTATTGTCGGGCTAAGTACATGAATTTTCAATGTACATAATTTAACACATATTAATTGTCTCATATAACTATGTACATAACATATTGTCTCATTGAAAGACAACAACATTTAATTTGATTTAATTCTTACTTATTATTATTAAGGATTTATATAGTGCCACTGCAACTGTACTGTGCTCCAGTGCGCTTTACAATATAGATATAAAAGCAAGTATAAAAATAAAATAAATACAAAAAGGATATACAGGTCAGGTACGACATACAATAGGAAAGACACGTACATTTAAAATTCTTAAAACATAACCATATAGACAGGTGTATAGAATAATAAATTAATAAAATAAAGTACGATAATTAATAAAACACAAGAAAGATAAAAAAATAAAAGATAATTATCACAGGCTGAATTTTGAATTCTAAAATTCAATGTATAACCACATACATTAATATGTTAGTATTAACAAGAAACTGAAGAGAATAAGTGCTGTTGTTTTCACAGATTCGATTAAAGACAGAAAGATAGGTATACTTTATTACATTTTTAACAATAATATTAAATAAGATAAGATTTATGTGATTTTGTTATTTACTTAACTTTTTTTAACTATTATTTTCCCTATTTTTCAGTTCTACCATGGACCTTATAATACAAAGTTATAAGGTCCATGGTTCTACCATGAAATAAAACTTGTATTGTTCTGAATAGTGAATAATCAGCAGAATTCAGATTCAGTCACAAGAGTAAAAATAACCCAATCAATTTGGAAGAAATCATGGGCCAACTCTTTTTATTCCCAAAATAAGAATTAATAAAAAAAATCTGCAGATTTCTATAGTACCCATTCCTACAAAAACCTGTAGTGACTGAATTTCCTAACTTCAAAATACTACAGCATTCATTCCTATACATAACTGTAGAAATCCTACAGAAAGTGCAATAAAAAAAACCTATAGAATACGACAATATTTTCGTATAGAAATCTTCCCATAATTCTGTTGGAAAAACTATAGGATTTGCGCTGCAAAAACTGTAGAATATTTGGGGCCGTTATTTCCTACAGGCCCTCAAAATTCTGTAGAATACTATAGAATTTTATCCTACAGAAATTGGGACACGCCCCCACAAAACTCTATAGATTTTCTATAGAATTCTTTAGATAACTACACCGGTATTCTATAGGACTTTTTGCTAATTGGCTTGTAAATTCTGTTTTCCGTCCAATTATCATAATATGATCGAGTTTGGTATCAAAATATATGTTTTCGGGGTAACTGTATCCATTTCCATACACATTCTTGTGATAAATGCTACCGCTGTGTCAATATTGGGGGTTATTCAAGGTGGCGGTCAGTTTGGGCGGGAAAATCTGAATTTTGGATTAGGATCAAGTTTGCTGTCAAAATACGTTTGTTGTCAAAATACGTTTTGAAGGTAGTTGAATCGATTTTGTACATATTTTAGTGATTAATTGATTCCCTGTGTCAATATAATAGTAGGGTGCCCCGTGGCCGAAACTCCCTACTAAAACTTGTACTCGACACGTTGTATGTGCACGCTTCAGTGGCGTAACTCTAATTGATTTCAGACGAGTCTCGGGCTCACTTTGTGTCTATAAATAGCCACAGCATGTTGCATTCTCAACACATGTAATAACCATATCAGCCGTAAAAAATCTATTGTTAACGATTCTGGATATCAGTAATATTTAGCTTTTTGGTTATTACAGCAGCTTTAGAAATTAGGCTCGTTTTATTTGTTGAATTGCTTTATCATTAACCAGACCGTTAGGAGCGGCATCTTTTGGTTTAGTACAAATAATATCTCTGAATAACGCGAGTTGGACAGGAACATGATACTAGCAGTAGTTTTATTTAAATTTTCAAAATTTTCTCCGAGAGGGTGAGGCGCCCATACGATTGATTGGTTAGTTGGAATTCGGGTCAGCAGGTAGGCCGTTTTTAACCAAATTGAAGTTGCTGTATTCACAGGCCGGAATAACAGTAAGACGCGTTTGCGGCAATTAAATTTTCCCGTCTTCGTGGACGGTAAACGATTGATTGAAATTTGAGTCAGACACCCTAATAAGTGTGTGTGTGTGTGTGTGTGGGGGGGGGGGGGGTGCGTGTCGGCCAATTCGGGTTCTGCCCCCTAACTGTCATCGAGCCCGTACACATATGGACAGGATCAGTTCCTAACCCAAGCCAACCCTAGAATTTTCAAGATACTAACATGAATTTTCAAGTTACTAAAACACGACATTCCCCCCGGACATCTGGCTCCCCCACCCCTTTCACCCCCAGGACATTTCCCCCTGAAGACATCTTCCCTCCTAGAACATCTACCCCCGGACTTTTACTCATCGGACATTTGCCCCCTGGACATCTACCCCCCGAGTTCCCCCCCCCCCCCACTCCGGAAATTTTTGCTCTGGAACATCTGCCCCCTAGGACATCTATGCCACCCCCCACCCTTTAGAAACCTGGACGTTACGAGGTACTTCAAGAACCAATGTAAAATACATATAAATTTTTTTACAGTGAATTATTTTACAGGTCAATAGTACAGAGCTAGACGGTAGAATGTGTCCATCGTAGAAGGAAGGCGACTCTTGGGGGAGGGTCGGGTGGCCGATAGGCTACGCCTTTGTCTACCACCAATGGTGTCGAGGGTTCGAGTCCCATTCTCTGCTATCTTAAGTGACAAGTTGTGGGAGCAGCCTATCCGATCACTTAGGGGTACTCCCAGAACATAAGCAGATTATCGGCGATAACACGTAGATTGACATGATTTACGGTGTCGACGTGCTAATAAGATCAACCTTAACAAGATCCTGATGTCTTAACCAGGCCTTTAAACCGCTCCCAACCCTCCCCACCAACTAGATCCAAATATCTTACCAGTTCCTTAAAGAGCGAATCCCGAATTTCATAGAATCTGAAAATTACAAGTTCGTATACGTATGAAATTTTAACGCCAAAATACAGAGGAATTGTGTATTTACCTTGTCTGAAAAGTTCAGTTCAAAATATTCAGTCGTTTGGACGTGAACGTCAAAATCGCACCACAATCAAATATCCGGACACGAGACTTTTTAAATAGTTGAACTTGATAAATGCGACTACATGCGATACCTATTGTACACTTCATAAATAGAGAGCTTGCGGCACTCAGCATGTAGACGCGTATTATCCAGGCACTTTTTAGGATGCAACCAAGACGCCGGTCTTCAAACATAGAGCAATACCGACAATTGGAAATTTTTTGAAAACGTATCACAACGCTTGAGGTAGTTACTAGGGGCTAAGTTATAAGTTATTAAATGCCTTTCATACGAAATTAAGCAATTTTAAGCCCCAAAATGTATTCGGGATTCGGGCTTTAAACAGACCCCCACACCCTCCACTATGGCGGGGGAAAGCGGCAAAAACCTAATGCTATGTAGAAATGTCTAATTCAAAACACACATGTAACATAATGCCATACCAAATACCTAAAACGTCTAATGCAAAAAACAAAATACAAGAAACCTCTAATACAAAATACCTCATACGTCTATTGCAAAAGACAAAATACAAGAAACCTCTAATACAAAATACATATAACCTCTTATGCACAATTGATTTTACAATCTGAAACATCTACCATAAGCATTAGATGACATATCTCGTTGTCATTACTTACATTTCTCCACTGAATTATCTTTATTTAGGTCAATGTCAAGGTCACCGAACACAACTTGGCGACCTATTCGGCTAGCGAGCTATTCGACCGATCCAGCTGGCAACCTGTTCGTTGGCAACCTATTCAGAATTAAGACAACAGTCGCCCAAACTCATCTATTTTTAACAACCAATAAAATCCAACGTTACGTCTATCAAATGAAAGTAGAATAATATATTATTTTTATCCATTCCTTTAGCTCAGAATAGAGATGTAATTTCGCATTATCGTACAAAATTCTAGACATCCAACTAAATATATTCCGAAAGGTAATTAAATAGGCTTTCTAAGTATTATCAGTAAAAATTGGCACATTCATATTAAAGGGGTGCACTCTCTTCCTAAACATGACCAATTTTTTAAAAATTTTAAAGGGAAAAACTGTTAATATCCCGTGTCAAAATTCGGACCATCGTACAAAATTCTGGTGATCCAACTAAATATATTCTAAAAGGTAATTGAAAAAGCTTTCCAAATATTATTAGTAAAAGTTGGCACAATCATATTAAAGGGGTGCGCTCTCAACCTGAACATAGCCAATTTTTCAATATTTTAAAGTGAAACAACGGTAATATTCCGAGTCGAAATTCGGACCATCGTACAAAATTCTTAGCAACCAGCTATATATATTCTGAAAGCTTTCTAAATATTATTAGTAAAAGTTGGCACAGTCATATTAAAGGGGCGCGCTCTCAACCTGAACATAGCCAATTTTTCAATATTTTAAAGTGAAAGAACGGTAATATTCCGTGTCAAAGTTCGGACCATCGTACAAAATTTGGAGCATCCAGCTATATATATTCTGAAAGGTAATTGGATACGCTTTCCAAATATTATTAGTAAAAGTTGGCACAATCATATTAAAGGGGCGCGCTCTCAACCTGAACATAGCCAATTTTTCAATATTCTATATGTAAAGATAGACCGGAATTTTTTTCGAAGTCCGAATTTGGACCATCGTACAAAATTCTGACCATCCAGCTATATATATTCTGAAAGGTAATTGGATAAGCTTTCCAAATATTAATAGTAAAAGTTGGCAGAATCATATTAAAGGGGCGCTCTCTCAACCTGAACATAGCCAATTACGAACCATCGTACAAAATTCTGAGCATCCAGCTATATAAATTCGGAAAGGTATATGAATGAGCTTTCCAAATATTATTAGTAAAAGTTGGCACAATCATATTGAAAAATTGGCTATGTTCAGGTTGAGAGCGCGCCCCTTTAATATGACTGTGCCAACCTTTACTAATAATATTTAGAAAGCTTATTCAATTACCTTTCAGAATATATATAGCTGGTTGCTAAGAATTTTGTACGATGGTCCGAATTTCAACTCGAAATATTACCGTTCTTTCACTTTAAAATATTGAAAAATTGGCTATGTTCAGGTTGAGAGCACACCCCTTTAAAATGATTGTGCCAACTTTTACTAATAATATGTGGAAAGCTTATTCAATTACCTTTTAGAATATATTTAGTTGGATCACCAGAATTTTGTACGATGGTCCGAATTTTGACACGGGATATTAACAGTTTTTCCCTTTAAAATTTTTAAAAAATTGGTCATGTTCAGGAAGAGAGTGCACCCCTTTAATATGAATGTGCCAATTTTTACTGATAATACTTAGAAAGCCTATTTAATTACCTTTCGGAATATATTTAGTTGGATGTCTAGAATTTTGTACGATAATGCGAAATTACATCTCTATTCTGAGCTAAAGGAATTGATAAAAATAATATATTATTCTACTTTCATTTGATAGACGTAACGATGAGTTTGGGTGACTGTTGTCTTAATTCTGAATAGGTTGCCAACGAACAGGTTGTCAGCTGGATCGGTCGAATAGCTCGCAAGCCGAATAGGTCGCCAAATTGTGTTCGGTGACCTTGACATTGACCTAAATATAGATAATTCAGTGGAGAAATGTAAGTAATGACAACGAGATATGTCATCTAATGCTTATGGTAGATGTTTCAGATTGTAAAATCAATTGTGCATAAGAGGTTATATGTATTTTGTATTAGAGGTTTCTTGTATTTTGTCTTTTGCAATAGACGTATGAGGTATTTTGTATTAGAGGTTTCTTGTATTTTGTTTTTTGCATTAGACGTTTTAGGTATTTGGTATGGCATTATGTTACATGTGTGTTTTGAATTAGACATTTCTACATAGCATTAGGTTTTTGCCGCTTTCCCCCGCCATACTCCACACCAACAAGATACAATTGTTTTGACTATCTATACTTGTTGAGAAAGGAGTAGTATTACATGAAGCTGAAGGGGAGGTAAATAAATTAGAAATATTAGGAAATTGAAGAAATTATAATATCTGTACTTAATCTTGAAATGTGTTTAATGTGTACTGAACTGAAGACATATCCTCCCTCTGACAAGGAGTTGAGTCGCCTGTTCAATCTCCTGGTTCACCCGTTTCCTCCCACTGTTTATATTAAGACCCCTCTGTGCAAATTATTAAAATAGATTGAACCATATGTCAATTATGAAATGACCTACTGTGTGAGTTCTGGTAAATAATAAACGGATTTCTTCGATTATGAACAAACTAGTTAACTTTGGTTATTATAAACGTACCTGTGTGTTTAAAATGAACTCCCGTTAAATAAAATCCATTGCACCACTAAAAATCCCAACGAATAAAACCGGTTCTCTCTTGAAAAATTTGAATATTTACTTGTTATTTCGACAGAGTGGATAATAACATTGCTTTCGTCACATATTGGACGAATCCAATACACTGAAGCGAGGTTGTTTAAATTTGACGCATATTTTGGCAACCACGTGCTATGCTCAAAGCAAAGCGCCAACATTACGATCGTTTGAGTTTGGGCGACGAAAATATCAATTGAAGGCAATTACATATAGGAGCTTTATATTGAAACCATTGATCACCAGTCTATCAAATTTTATTCACAATGAAAGTGTGGTAGTGTATATTTGTGTGTATTTGTATTTATTGTATATTAAGTATTTTTTGTATTATTGTCCCTTTAATACAGTGGTTATTTATAGTATATTTGGTATTTGTTGTATTGTCCCTTTAATAGTACATTTTTAAGCTGGTCAGAAGTCTCTTTTCAATAGCAAGCCTAAACTCTACTCACTTTAACTCACTAAAATAACCACATCTCAGCTTCTATTTCAAACCTCACTTACATCTTAACCTTGTTACAAGAAGGAGCACCTAATTTCACTTGGTAAGTTTTATATTTATTTGACTGACTTTAATATTTTATCTATTTAATATGGTAATATAATTAGTATATATTTTATATAAGAAATAATTAGGTTATTAGTATATTTCTATAGTAGTCCTATAATTGTATTTGCATTCTTAGAATATCATACTTAGTTTAATCTTTTCATATTGTTAATTTCAGTCTTGTATTACGGTGTTTGTACCATAATAGTCATATAAAGATAAGCAACCTTTTTAAAAAAAACTCCTATTTTATAGGGTATGTATTTGTATGTATTTATTACTTAAGAGTTCATTGTTATTTCGTAGACGCTTTTACATTCCTTTGTTTAAATCCATGATTTCCCGCCACTATTTTAAATATATGTATATAGTGTAAACTATTATTATTCTTGATTTTTATACATTTCTTTATGTATTTCAGAGTTTTTCATATGTATATAATTCATCAATAAAGTCTGAACCTACGACCTGGTGTTTGTTCCTTTAAATAGAAACCCTGCTACAAATTTGGCGCCCAACGTGGTTTTGGTGGATTCAACATATTTCAAGTTCAACATATTTCTAGTTCAACATTTTCAAGTTCTACAGTGATACAGTTCTACAGTTTCAAATGTGTCAGTGTTAAGTGTTAATTATTAATTCATTGGATCCAATGTAAGTGTTATAACATTATATTATTTAAGTAATTAAGTATTGGCCAGAGTGTGTGAGAGTGAAGGGTGATAACCGGTTTGTCTTGTCCTGTCTTGTCCTATGTGTTCTGTATTATTTTGTGTATAAATATCTATATAGTAATTTATATAATCTAGATTTTGCAACACTTGATTTTTAGAATCATTTGCTTTCATAACATATTTACATATTGGTACATATACAAATACAGTTTGATAAGTATATCACAAACATATTATAATTAATAGTTATTATACAGTATTATTATCACTATAAGATTTATACATATAAAATTGCTTAGTTACCACATATAACACTGTCTAGTACAGTATTTATTGTGTATTTCCTTGAGAAACATAGTATTTCATAATTTATAGTATTTCATATTTAGTAAATTTTAAGAGACAGCCTTGACAGACATTTTACTATTGATTTAAAACAGCCACACAATTGCTTACAGCACGCTCACTTCACTACACATAAACTTTTATAATTAACATAACAACTATCATATCTATACATCTATAACTAATAAGTGTCTTTTAGTTTTGATGGTCAAAAAATAGATATTATTCTCGGGTAATATCTATTGATTGACCTAGTTGGGTTATGTTGTTTGAATTTCCCCACTTGTAACTTTCTAGTATGTCAAGGTGACCTGCTATGTTATTAGGTTTGGTGTATAGTCTTGATTGTCAGTTCTGTTTTGGTATCTTTTGTCATTACCGACTATTGTTCATTGATTTAGTCTTGGTCATTGTAGCTTTATTTTATTACTTCATGTTTATTATATTGTAGTCTTGGTTGTCCACACTGTTTATACTGGTGATATTCTTGACTGTAGATTTGGTTGTCATCTTTAGTTTATGTTTTCTAGACTTGTTTATCCAGTTATATATTTTATTGTAGCATTCCGGTTTTGGGTCATCCTGATCTTGTACTTTAGACTTATATATCCAGTCGTGAATTATCAGAAAATTCTTGTTCCCTTTCACCCTGATTTTCAACTTAGATATCCTGTATATAATTTATTGTATCTGTTTATTTATAAATTATTCTTGTTTACCGGATTATGGACTTTGTTTTCCAGTTTGAATTTAATTTCACTTCGAAATAAATTTCAACTTTTCCATTTTATTTCAATTCTACTTAGAATTTGTGTTTTGTCTGATGAGTTTCAACTTGATTTAATTTTGTGTTTTCAACATCCAAGATTGTACTTTATTACATTTCAGTTTCAACTTTATTTTTCTTATGTCGTTTAGACATAGTTGTCTAGTGTTATATTACAATTCATTTCCAGTTATCATTTTGTCATTGTTTGATGAGTTGGTTATTGTCTATATTTTGTATTTTCATTATGGCTGAAGGTGGAAGTACGTTTACACCAACACAAGATATGATTAATCAGTTAAAGGAAATTATTTCTTCATTTGATCCAGTGATCCAAAGAGAGGTTTTTCAATCGATTATTTTAAATGATTCTGATGATAATTATAGTCGTCAACCTACTACTACTTCAGGAACACAGCAGTCAACTTTGGCTTTTAATCCCGTTACACATTCTACTCCATCTCTAGATACTACTTATGTTATTCCACAACGTCGCACTTCTCATTCACATACTCCAATATCAACTGCTTCTACTGAACAGACTTCTAATGTTTCACAACCTGTCCAGAGAACATCAAATATTGCTCAGTCCCAGCTTCAGACATCTTCAATTTCACATTCTACCCCTAGATTGTCATCATTTTCCGGAGATTTAAATAAAGGGGATGTTTCTTATGAACAATGGAGATTAGAAATTATTAGATTAAAGTCAGAAGGGATATATTCAGATACTTCTATTATTAATTCTATTCGTCGTGCAGCGAGAGGTACTGTCGCCCAGACTCTAGTTACAGTAAATTTTGATTCGGTGGAGCAACTTATATGTTTTCTTGATCCATTATTTGGTGAAATATTTTCAGATGAATGTTTAATGAGTCGCTTATATTCAACTTCACAGTCGTCTACAGAAAGTATTTCTTCATGGGCATGTAGATTACAGGATATTGTTTTTAAATTAAAGTCAGCTAAAATTCTTAATGAACCATCTGCATCAAATGTCTTAAAGAACCGGTTTTGGAATGGTTTATATCGCGATGACTTGAAGGTATCAACACGCCATGTTCTTGATTTTAGTGCCACGTTTTCTAATTTAATGTATGCTGTAAGAAGGGTTGAAGAAGAGAAGTCAGTAATTGATTCTTCACCTACAGAATTCCCTATTCCTAAATCGACTTCGTCTAGTTTAAGTAATTGTACTAGATCTATGGGATCTTTAACCTTGAATTCCTCCAACGAAAGTGCCAGTGATTGTTCACAACTTCATCAACAGATGTCTTCTTTAATAAAGGAGGTTCGTAGCTTTAAATCAAAAGTTTCAGAATTAGAATCTAAAATAGACCAGTCACATCAGAGACAACTATATTCATACAGGCCTGATAATATTCCATCTTCATCATCTCAGTTTGTTCGTCAACCACCTGTTCCTCACTTTAATCCTCGTCGTCCACCACCTTCATTTTTAGTTCCTCCTCCACAAATGCAACATAGACAGGACTTTCCATTCAGAATTAATCCTAGTCCTATATGTTGGGATTGTCAACAACCTGGTCATAGAAGAGGAGACACAACATGTCCTTTAAACTACAACAGGCCTACTTAAAGGGACAGTCAGTAGGTCTTGAAAACGTTTCAGTTGATAACTCCAATGTTATCAATAATTGTCCCATTTCTTCAGATTCAGTTGGTCATTCTAACATTTCATCATTATTAATTCATGGAATTAATTGCTCAGTTTTATTGGATACTGGTTCTATGATTTCAACATTAGAAGATAATTTATATCATCGTCATTTTTCTTCATTTGAATTATTTCCCTTGAATAACTTATTAGATATTCGTTCAGCTGGAGGTCATAAGGTTAACTATCTTGGATATATTGAAGTACCTATACAGATTCCTGATACAGATATTCATATGTATGTTTTATTTATTATTGTACCTTCTAGTACTTGGCCACAAATTCGTGTTCCTGTTATTATTGGTACAAATATTTTGAATCGATTACATAATTCCATTAATGTCCATAATTCACATATAGATTCCCCTTGGAGTTCAACTTTTACTTGGTTATCCAATAAACTTAAAGAGAGTCATGAGGTTTATGATTTGAAATCTACATCTTCAACGACCATACCAGCTCATTCATGTGTTTCGATATCTGGATTTTCACGTCTCCCTAAGCCAATTTCTTCTAAACAATATATGGCGACAGATTATAATTCTTCACACCCTAGTTTAAAGATTGTTCTAGGTTTAATTCGCTGTAATAATTTCGTTATTTCATCGCAACGTATTAAAGTTAGAATTCAAAATGACTCTTCCACACCCATTACTATTCCAGCTAAATCCATTATTTGCCAACTTCATCAAGTGGATATTGTTAATTCTAATTCGTCAGCTGGGAGTATTAATGATTTATTAGGAAGTATTCATACAGATGATTTAAAGAATAACTTTTCTCAAGGTGAAGTTCAGCAGTTCAACGATTTAATTATTAAATACAGAGATATTTTCAGTTCATCGGACACAGATATTGGTAGGACAGATTTAGTAAAACACAAGATCAACCTTTCTGATAATATTCCATTTAAACAACGTCATAGAAGAATACCTCCTTCAATGTACCAGGAAGTGAAAGATCATATACAAGAAATGCTTGATTCCAATGTTATTCGCCCTTCTTCGAGTCCGTATGCTTCACCCATTGTTCTTGTTCGGAAAAAAGATGGTGGTCTTCGTTTCTGCGTTGATTATCGTAAACTAAATTCACTTACCATTAAAGATGCCTATGCTCTACCTCGTATTGAAGAAACACTAGATTCATTAAATGGTTCAAAATATTTTTCGTCTCTTGACTTAAAGTCAGGTTATTGGCAGATTGAAATGGATGAGGCAGACAAACATAAAACAGCATTTACTGCGGGTGCTCTCGGGTTTTGGGAGTTTAATACTATGCCTTTCGGACTTACTAACGCGCCCGCTTCTTTTCAGAGAATGATGGAACGCTGTATGGGCGATATGAATCTTTTACAATGTTTGATATATTTAGACGATGTCATTATTTTTTCTAAAACTTTTCATGAACATATGTCCAGGTTAGAATCAGTTTTTAAACGTCTTCGTCAACATAATCTTCGGCTTAAACCTTCAAAATGTAGTTTTCTTCAGACGTCAATTAAGTATCTTGGACACGTTATTTCTGCGGATGGCATTCATACAGATCCTGATAAAATTGAGACCTTAAAGTCCTGGCCTACTCCTTCAACTGTGGAAGAAATTCGAAGTTTCTTGGGGTTTTGTGGGTATTTTCGTCGTTTCATCCAAGACTATTCTAAAATAGCGAAGCCTTTAACTGATCTCCTTGTTGGTCATTCTACTACAAAGAAGAAAAGATCTGCTAAAATTTCACCTGGGTTTTTCTGGGGTCCCGAACAACAAACTGCATTTGATTTTCTTATTTCGCAATTAATTTCATCGCCTGTATTAGCTTATGCCGATTTCACTAAACCTTTTGAAGTTCACATTGATGCCAGTTCACGTGGGTTAGGAGCAGTTTTACTCCAGGTTCAGGATGGTAAAACACGTGTAATTTCATATGCAAGTAGAAGTCTTTCTAAATCTGAACGATTGTATCCTGCAAATAAATTAGAATTTCTCGGATTAAAATGGGCTGTTTGTAAGAAATTTCATGATTACCTTTATGGGAATAAATTTAATGTAAAGACTGATAATAATCCTCTTACCTATGTTTTATCTTCTGCTAAACTTGATGCTACTGGTCATCGTTGGCTTGCTGAATTATCTACATATGATTTCTCCCTGGAATATTTGAGTGGAAAACAGAATACCCTTGCAGATGCTTTATCTCGTTTTCCATATAATAAAGTTAGCAATTCAGTTGTCGCTGCAGTCACTTCAGCTCATGATATAAATGTTGGTAAAGTTCAGTACCTTTGTTGTACGCAAGATGTTTCACTTCCTACTGTTTCGCCACCAGTTGATTCTCCTATTATTGACAGCAGCCGTATGAGAAGATGTCAGCAAGCCTGCCCTTCTTTAAAATCTGTTTTTAAATGTGTTCAGACTGGAGTTAAACCGACATATGATTTTTTACGTAGTTTTGATCAAGAATCCAAACATATTCTTCGTCATTGGGATAATTTATTTATTATGGATGATATTCTTTATCGTAAATGTTCAATTTCTGTTTCATCTGGTCCCGTTTTACAGATGGTTGTTCCAATTTCTCTTCGAGACACTGTTTTTACTTTTCTTCATGATAATATGGGCCATATGGGTAGAGATCGTACTCTTGAACTTTTTAAATCTCGTTTCTTTTGGCCTGGAATGTCTAAATTCGTAGAAGATAAAATCAAATTGTGTTCACGCTGTATCTGCAGAAAATCTCCTAACATTCCAGAAAGAGCGCCACTTATCAACATTAAAACTTCACAGCCTCTGGAATTAGTATGTATGGACTATCTTTCTCTTGAACCGTCGAAGGGTGGATTTGAAAATATTTTGATAATTACGGACCATTTCACTAAGTATGCAGTTGCTATTCCCACGAAAAATCAGACAGCTAAAACTACAGCCAAAGCCATCATCCACAATTTTATTCTTCCTTATGGTATTCCCGCTCGTCTTCACTCTGATCAAGGTCGTAATTTTGAAAGTGATGTAATTAAAGAATTATGTTCTCTTCTTGATATTAAGAAATCCCGCACCACTCCTTACCACCCTATGGGTAATGGTCTCACAGAACGTTTCAACCGAACCTTAATGAATATGCTCGGTACTTTATCTGATCATCAAAAGCAGAATTGGAAGGATTATGTCCCTTACCTTGTTTATGTTTATAACTGTACTAAACATGTTTCAACTTCTTTTAGTCCGTATTTTTTAATGTTTGGTCGACAGCCAAGGTTACCCATTGATTTTATATTTGGTACTTATTCTTCGTCATCTGATATACATAGTTTTTCTAAATATTCTCAGGATTTTCAACAACGGTTTCAAGATGTTTATAATATTGCTCAAAAGAATATTCAAAGCGCCCAAGAAAAACAAAAATTTCATTATGACCTTAAGTCACGAGGAGCTACATTAGATATTGGAGATTTTGTATTGGTTCGCAATGTTCAGATTCGCGGAAAGAATAAACTCGCAGATAAATGGGAAGAAGATGCTTATGTTGTTATTGCTCAACCCGATCCTACTATTCCAGTTTACAGTGTTATGAAAGACGGTGATTCATCAGCTCGAACTCTTCATAGAAATCTTTTACTTCCAATCAGTGCTAAAGGTGTTCCTGTATCTAAATCCTCTTTTAATCCATGTTTAAGAAGTCTCTTTTCAATAGCAAGTCTAAACTCTACTCACTTTAACTCACTAAAATAACCACATCTCAGCTTCTATTTCAAACCTCACTTACATCTTAACCTTGTTACAAGGAGCACCTAATTTCACTTGGTAAGTTTTATATTTATTTGACTGACTTTAATATTTTATCTATTTAATATGGAACTATAATTCACCAATAAAATCTGAACCTACCACCTGGTGTTTGTTCCTTTAAATAGAAACCCTGCTACAAATTTGGCGCCCAACGCAGGGTTTCTATTTAAAGGAACAAACACCAGGTCGTAGGTTCAGATTTTATTGGTGAGTAGAGTTTAGACTTGCTATTGAAAAGAGACTTCTGACCAGCTTAAAGATGTACTATTAAAGGGACAATACAACAAACACCAAATATACTATAAATAACAATTGTATTAAAGGGACAATAATACAACAAATAATCAATATACAATAAATACAAATACACACAAATATACACTACCACATAATATCACTTGTCCAGTATTCGATATGGTAAATCTTGTAGAAATAATAAGTAGTGATAAACTCCTATTTTATAGGAGTTTTTTTTATATATATAATATCCACAAATAAAACCTGAACCTACGACCTGGTGTTTGTTCATCTTTGAATAGAAACCCTGCTACATAAGCATACTGTAGTAAAATTTTACCAAGAATTTATAATGTATCTGAAGCTTCTTCGAACACAAGACAATTGATGTTGCAATCCGTGGGACTTTAATTAAAGTTGATACACCAATGGCGTTAAACGTCCGCGTTGAAACATATTGACATCGCAAACAATATGTGTTATGTTAATGACATTGTCTAAGTCTATATCACAAAATGAGGCCACGGTGCTTAAGTAGATAAAATGCTGGCTCGATAGTCTGGAGGTCGGGTGTTCGATCCCTGCATTGGTCGCGAAAGTTCATCCACATTTTCCGACGTGGTTTCCCCTTGTCAGTGATGAAGGGTGGAGGGCCTGACAATGACAGCTGTCTAGTCGTTCGGATGGGACGCGAAACCCAAAGGCCCGTACGCGTAAAAGAAATCGATATAAGAGTAGGCCGTGGCGCCACTGCCCGGGAAAAAATTGCCTTCTAGCACACTGTATGGCGTTTGTCAGACTTTATAAACCCAGTTCAGAGAAAAACAGACAACGTTAAACCCATTTCAGTTCATTTATATCGCACAAAAAGCCATCCCATGTGGCATACTTTCTTGTGGCTGTAATCGACGTTATGTTATTAAAATAATGAAGTCGATCACGTGGGTTTAACGTCCCCTGTCATACATACTGATATCGTCAACAATATGCTTCATGCTATTGACATTGTCTCAAGTATAGCCGATCAATTATTGCCAATAACGACCCGATTGTTGGCCCCTATCTTTCACTTATCAACATCCCTGTCATTGGTCAATGAGAATCGGAAAGGCGGGACTATCAAAAAGCAGGACTTTGTCAATCTTTTGTTTGCTTTGCACTTGAATCTTGAAAACAAAATGGCGTGCGTTGTCTTATCAGACCATTTCAAACTCCTCCACAATTCAAGCTAAAAGCTGTCGATAATCTGGTGATATGTCCAGGTCAGAGAAGCATCTCAGTGAGTTATCGTGGGGTAAATTATTGTCTCGTTGGTTGTAACCCGGGTTATATTAGAGTGATTGTTGAATTGCCCCGGACAACGACACACTACCTAGGTGATAGAACAGTCGTCCGTACTCCAGGTAGGAATTCATTATGGTAATTTATACATTGAAAATAAATACATTAATCGAGTAGAAAAATAGAACTGATTTCAGATTATGGTGAGGGTAGTACTTACCTAAAATAGTGCCTAGCTTTAATAAAAAAACACCCGAGGAGTTATTGTTTACAATAAATTAAACGCATAGAAAAATAGGACTGATTTCAGATTATAATTGGTGAGGGTAGTCTCGCTTTAATAAAAACAAGGCGAAGAGTTATTGTTTATAATATTATATTAAATGCCTAGAAAAAAAGGAATGAATTCAGATGATAATTGGTGACGATAGTACTGCATTATGATAGTTTATACAATAAAAATATAATTTAAGCACATTAGAAAAATAGTTTATTATGATAGTTTATACAATAAAAATATAATTTAAGCGCATTAGAAAAATAGGACTGAATTCACATTATAATAGGTTATATGGGTTACTTTAAACGGTGTCTCGCTTTATTTAATTATTCCGAATTCAGACTACACTGGGTTGTTATTTGTCATGGCAATCAAAGGGTTTTCATAACTTAATTGATGTCTCGATTTATTGAAAAATATTATTTTCAGAAAATAGAGCGTATAAAAGGCTTTTCTTAGCTTAATTGAAAGGTATTGTTTTCCGAAAATTGAGGATATGATGTGGGATTGTATATGCTTCTATAAATCAACCGAGGGGATAAATGACATGGGGGGTCCATTTATTTCTGTACATCAACCATGGGAATAAATACAGACGTAAGCCATTTAGAATGGTCACGTGGGGTGGTTTGGGAAGCATTTTGCCTGGGCAGTGGGTCTACTGTCTATTCTTATTTCCATTTTTAACTGTCAGGTAATCTTTAGAATATAGAGATTTGAATAATTGATTAATTTTAGTAGTTTATGTATTTTCAAGTGTGGATTTAAAAGTTACAAAATTTCCACCTTATTAGGGTTATCATATAGAATTCGCTTAAACCAAAGTTTACTGAAATATTGCGGAATTGTCAATAATAACATTGAATATTATAGTTGTCTTATATTAATTGTCTTTTATTCAAATATATAAAATATATCGATATTTATAATAACAGTGTGGATTATATGAATAATAACAGTGTGGGGTAAAACATATTACTTCAGTCAATATGAATAATAACAGGGTGAAGTAAAACATATTACTTCAGTCAATATTATTTAATGTAGGGTAAAGTAATAAAGTTGATTGAAAATTATTACATGGAAGATATTTGCGGAGTGTCGAATATTGTAATTTGAGATAATAATGCTATTTACAAGCAATCATATGTAATGATTCTAAAAACGTAATCATTGAAATAACAAAAACACAATCTGATAATATTGATAGTTGAAAACAATCGTATGTAATAACACATTGAAATATAAATAACAACACAACAATAAATGGCGGTTACGATGGGGACTCGAATCTATGACAATAAGACAGAATAGGGCGTTTAACGTACTATGACCTTGATCTGTCGTCCTTTCCGAATGACTAGACAATGTTCCTTGTTAGGCGTTCCAACCTGCGCCACTGACAAGGAAGTTATTGGTGCCTATATCAGGATCAAACACTGGACCTCCTGACTAGTGAGCCAGTGTTTTACGTGCTGAACCACCGCGATCCCCTCTCTATGATGAGGTATGTCCATGGACTGCAGACTGACAGCGAACCAGTGTTTTACGTGCTGGGCCACGGCGGCTCCCTGTCCATGCATGGACTGTAGAAGTCCGTCTCTCCTTGAATACAAATTAGCATAGCCGGGTTTAAATCCATGCCCAAGACGTGACTTGGGTTCGTGTACGTGGTAGAATATGCATACAAGGCAGTCTTAATGTTTTTAGAACATCTCATGACAATGCTCAAAACAATGATATTTTGAGGTATTTTTGTATAGTATTACCATCAGATCTCCAGAGAGAGAGTAACAAAGAAATAGTTTCAGGGATGGCTGTTCAATCAAGCTGTCATTCTACCCATTCTGTAAAAGATGGATATTATACCCATCACCACGATCACCATGGTTGCACACCGTGGACAGAAGTTTTACAATGGCCAACAGAACCACAACACCATCGACATCAACAGCATCATCGACAACCATCTTCTGATCATCCGAATCAACAGCATCGCCGACACGCTCTACAAGATGACCTGCATCAACAGTATCGCCGACACCCTTCTCTGGGTGACCTCCACCATCGACATTCTTCACAAGAAGGCTTTCATCCTCCTTCCCCTGATGACCACTGTCAGACCCATGAGAATGCGGAGGAACAGAAACAAGGCAGTCCAACCAGGACCAATTATGGTAAGTTTTTTGGGGGGTTTAAATGTGTGTGTGAGAGAGAGAAATGGGGTTTAACGTCCACTCGACACAAACTTGTTCATTTTGGGACTAACATTTGGTTTAATTTTATTTCAATAATTCGCTTGCGCGTAGGGGTCTTTAGTAGTGGGAGGACACCGGAGTGCCTGGAGGAAACCCACGAGGTTGAGAAGGCACCCCCTATCTCCAAGCCACATACGCTCACATCAGGGATCGAAACCACAGTCGCAAGCCAGAGGTGACCGGCCAGCTAGAGATCGAAGCGCGGCACTCTAGACCAGTAGGCCACCCAACCCCCGCTTGAATATGAACCATTGTACGTCTGCTATAATTCAGTTTAGAATTAGATTAAAATTAGAATATGATTTCGTTGATCTTCTTTGATTGGCATTTAGTAATTGAACATATTAACACAAGCGATAATTTTATGGATACACAATTACTGAGTTTAATAAAAAAAAAACTGATTCACGTGGCAAGGTGTAGGATCGCCTGTCCAACCTCGTGTGTTTTCTCCGGGTACTCCGGTTTCCTACCACTGCTAAAAACCCCTACGCGCAAGCGAATTATTGAAAATGAAATTAAAAAAACAAACCATATGTTAGTCCCGAAACGACCCAGTTTGTGTCACGTGGACTATGAAAGCCACTTCTCACTCTCCCTTCGATGAGGAATCGCATATAGATGCCGAGGGTATCCTCGTCGAAGCGTCGTTTAGTATCAAACTCGGTAATTGTGTATCCATAAAATTGTACCTTGCAGTTGTGTTAATGATTTCGTTTCGTGTGTATTTTAAGGGTATGGGGGGGGGGGGGGTCCCAAGCGCAGCACATCTTGTTGTTCTTGTTCGTGGTCTGGTTGAATGATTAAATACGTGTACTTTAGATCATGGGTCTGCCATTCAGACAACTGGCGTGGTTTCAGTTTCCAGAATGTAATGACAAGAAGTAAGGTCGTCTGTCCAGGCTTGTTGGTTTATCCAGGTTCCCCGGTTTCCTCCACTGTTAAAGACCCCTGCCTGTTGGTTTATCCAGGTCGACCGGTTTCCTCCACTGTTAAAGACCCCTGCTTGTTGGTTTATCCAGGTCCCCTGGTTTCCTCCACTGTTAAAGACCCCAGCTTGTTGGTTTATCCAGATCCCTCGGTTTCCTCCACTGTTAAAGACCCCTGCTTGTTGGTTTATCCAGATCCCTCGGTTTCCTCCACTGTTAAAGACCCCAGCTTGTTGGTTTATCCAGATCCCCCGGTTTCCTCCACTGTTAAAGACCCCTGCTTGTTGGTTTATCCAGATCCCTCGGTTTCCTCCACTGTTAAAGACCCCTGCTTGTTGGTTTATCCAGGTCCCTCGGTTTCCTCCACTGTTAAAGACCCCTGCGTTCTAGCGAAATATTGAAATAAAATTGCATCTATCCATGCAACCTCAAGTGCAGTCGTAGATATCTATATACTATCCAGATTACCCAGACTCTAGAATCACTTGATGAACAAACGTGTCCATGCCGACGATGTAGTCTTGATCATATGGACACTATATTATATAGCACCTGAAAAGGAATAGTGTGTCTCGTTGTTCGGATGGGACAAAAAAACAGAGCTTCCGTGTTGGCGTGCAATTAAAAACATTTAATTGTTAAAATTAGAAATGCCCCGTAGGCTATATCATTGACATGTGCGAACAGGGCTTGAATTAAAGTAGAGAATGGCCGTTGACTAATGTGAACAGGCCTTGAACTAAAGTATGACTAACTTTATTGAATGATATGAGATAAAGACAAGTCGTGGCCTTAGAAAGCTACTCGAGTACTCGACGTCAATCTTATCAAATCATTGATTTAATCCTGTTTACCTGTAGATTAACGGCCATCTTTAAAGTCAACATTTACCTGTGTGGTGTTTGTATGATTTACCTGAAGCGATTGAAACAAGGTGTTAATTAGTTAATTAACCTGTTAATGTACTTGTTCTTGATAGCTTTCCTTTTTGTAGGGATGTCATTCTTGTTGATGAGATCGCGTAGTCGAAGTAAAACAGTAGACCAGGTCCTTAAACCCACTGTTCATTCCATTTCACTTAACTCTCTTGAAATAAAGAAAGTCGCCAAGTCCACCATTAATAAACACAAAACATTTCATCTCGATTTAAAGAAAATCAATTGTTTTTAAAAATATATTTTAGAAGTGAAAGAAATAGAGGAGAAAGAAACCGCTGAACCAACCCAGAAACATTCCCAGATAGCAGCCACCTTGAACTGGTAATCTCACCTTATTTCCTTGTTGGAGATGATTTAAAAGTCATCTTGAACGGAGACAAAATGTACTCACTCACAACTAAAATAATGCCCCCATTTACAAAAAATGAGTGGGTTTGGATGGCCTAGTGGTCTGGAGTGCCGCGCTTCCACCTCTAGCTGGCCGGTCACCTCTGGCTTGCGGCTGTGGTTTCGAGCCCTGGTGTGAGCGTATGTGGAATGGAGATAGGGGCCCCTTCTCAACCTCGTGGGTTTCCACCGGGCACTCCGGTTTCCTCCCACTGCTAAAGACCCTACGCGCAAGCGAATTATTGAAATAAAATTTAAAAAAACATATGTTAGTCCCAAAATGACCTAGTTTGTGTTGAGTGGACGTTAAACCCCATTTCTCTCTGCGTATAAAGAAGAATTAATAATTGTTTGGAATAGGTCGTCATTTTAAGGTTGGTGTAGAATCATTCCAACGAGGTATTCTTCCTGCACTATCTGCGAAACTGTTAAAAGGTGTCCCCTAATAATAGGATGAATTACACTAGGCCTAAACAGATTTATAATCAGATTTTCTAACGCGTGAATCAGTGATTGCCTTCAGATATTATTTCATGTACACGAGATGAAAGACGGTGTGAGGACGGCCTTTTGTTGCCTTCTGTACTAAATTATAGAAATTAGCACCAACAATGGTTTCCTCTAACTGTACGTTAGATTAGAATAAAATCAATTAGTCACAACACTTTTTATGATGTGCATGATTTTTATATAATATCATTTTTTTATTATTATTTTCGGTTAAATAAAGATTAATTTAATGAATTTTGATGAGTTCCACTGTTGGTATTGTTTCTATGTTCAGGTTAAATGCTAATTATGAAAGATCAGAAGGTGTTTGTCTACCAAGATGTGTTCTTTATACACATTATTTAGATTTTTGTAAAAAGTTTTCATTCCACCCGGCTGGTGCGGCTACATTTGGTAAGGTAGGTATAACCCAAATCATAGATTGGGGTGGAGGGGTGGGGCCTGTTTATATTCTCTACAATGTATAATAAAATAATATAAAGAAATGTTCATTTGTAACGCGCTATTCACCAATTATTACTGTGTTCAGTTTGCTGAATTCTCGTTTGTTCTCTCTCTGATCGGCTTTGGAATTTTACAAACCAAAAGCAATTCGTCGTTTTTAGATTCATGGAATCGAAACTTCTAGTTATGAATCAATTGAAGGTATTTTCATTATAAATGCCATCTTTCTTGCTTATTTCCTTTTGTTCCTTATTAAACTTTGATCACCCAAATGAGACTTTGATATCTAAATAATTTTTTTTGAATTTAGATTATAAGACAGAAATTTCCCAAGCTGACAACACGGCGACTGGGAACGAGGGGACAGTCTAAGTACGTATCATAGTATTAACTTTTATATCAGTAGTTGGAAATTGAAAGGTTAATATTACACACATCGGTGACTAAGAAAAGGCTTCAAGAGGATCATAGTATCATATTTCCACTGTGACATTAGACGAGTATGTTCTGTCACATTAGTAAATCTGATAAATTTCTCTGTTATGTAACACTATACGAGTATGCTCTGTCTCATCGGTAGTTCTGAGGAATGTGAACCCGGAATCACCAAATCCTCGCTTCACCTGGAGTACGTGAATAAAATAAGTATGTTTTATCATATCAAGAAGTAAAAATTAATGACTAGACCCACCCTGTCCCTATACCAAGAATATCCACACAATGAATCAACCCGTGTTTCTCTAATAGAGCCACAAAATATGGACGCATTCTATACATATCTGTGCATAATAGACTTTGTATATATTTTTATATAATTTTTCATCGTTATATTTGCCGTTGTTTGCGTAGTATCCGCGATACGCCAACCGTCAAATGAAAGCAGGAAATGAACGTGCTCTAGTCTATCCAAATATGGCGTCGTCTATCGCAATTTTGACCGATATTGACACCTATAACAAACATTAAATGATGTACAGATATCATTATTATGGTATAGGCATAAAATGAATATGTTCTAACCTACTATACTAATAAGGTGTAATATTTCCAGGTATCACTATTATGGTATAGGTATAAAAGAATCGTCTATTTATTATCAATCTGTTTATTCTGGACGAGGACTCACGAGGTTGGTATACACCTTTAAATGATGTTATAAAATATAGTAGGGTCCAGGATGGAACACACTATCTATTTCACATATATATCATATTCAGGGTAGGACCCAGTGTAGAAAACACCTTCATTTAAATGAAATACTTCTGTAAATACCAATAGATTGTATGCAACATTTTATGAAAATACTTTTGAAAATGTCACATCTTGTAATATTAATTGTTTTATAAAACAGATTTTCCGGAACCAAGATGAAAACGGAGGTGAGTATTTGTTTTAAACAATTGATACAGTACAAAAGGATTTAACGTCCACATTTCGAGACTAACATATGGCTCAATGTTATTTAAATACTTCGCTAGAGTGCAGACCTTACAATCTAAAGCGCATCGATCAAACCATTCTGTTGACATGTCTACTGAATATATTGAATCCATGTGACTACAAACATAAAATGAAATGAAATGGGTTTAACGCCCTACTGTTCTGCTCCTAAACTGGGCTAATGCATACCATACGCCAAACAGTGTGATATAAGGGGAATTTTGCCCGGGCAGCGGCGCTACCGGCTACTCTGATATCGAATCCCAACTATCTAGGGATCTTTTACGTGCACGGCCATGTGTGTTGGTTCCGCGGTTTGTCGTCCCATCCGAACTACTAGACAGCTGTACTTGTCAGGCCCTCAGTCCTGTATCACTGACAAGGTGAGTACGGGTGAATCCAGGTGAGAAGTGGGGTTGAATACGTGCTGTATTTATCAACTGTGTTATTATAATCACCTAGATATGATAAACACCAGACTTATCTCTCAACAATCAGCCATTGTTTATATTATTGGAGACGAGTATAATCAATGGCGGTGATAAATGAGCAACTCTAGTGACATGTACACACAAACTTACCGCGTAACACGCACTCAATTCAACTCACAGACTCCGTTGTCAAGGAAAATGGACACCTATTGCGTTATAGTTTTACTTTGATGTTGCGGTGACGTTAATCTATGATATCTTTTATTATTTTTGTTTTACTGGTGCAGACATCGTCAATACTATATCTCTTCTATATAAAATAATAATAATAGTGTATATTTATAATACAGGTATGCATGCTCAGAGCGCCGAAATGACGAATGAAACGGGGTTTAACATCTCTACATCGACTGGACTAATAAACCGGTATTCGTCATACACGGGGCCTCGGATTTTCATCCTGTTCGATCGACTATAGAAACAAATGTAATTTTAGTATTTATGTGAATGCCATAGCTTGTGACCTTTCCCCCGAGGTTTCCGCCTGTCCTTGTGACATAGCTTGTGACCTTTTCCCCCGAGGTTTCCGCCTGTCTTTGCGTGCATGACATAGCTTGTGACCTTTCCCCCTAGGTTACCGCCTGTACTTGCGTGAATGACATAGCTAGTGACCCCCCGAGTTTACCGCTTGTCATGTAGTTTGGGCTTTAGAATTCCAAGTCCACGCTACTGATGAAAAAAATCTTGCCGCCTTCATATCTAATAAACCACCAACCTTACTTAGGACGACACGTTAATCCATTATATTGCAGGTCTATTTTGTTTGTACAACTTCTCGGATTTAATATTGTTTGTATTTCCATAGAATATATCAAATTTGATTTAGCCCAGCTTTGTTCCAATGCTTATAGATGGTTTAATTAACATCTGAAAAGAAGGACGTTAAACCCCATTTTATTCCGAGTATTTATTACAAGTTAAAAACAGTCTGTTTTGTAGTCTAGCTATTAGAAAATAAAATATATCCCAATTTTTGGCGGTCAATTGAGTTGTTGATATTTTATTTCAGGGATATAATCATATATTTCGTTGCCTGGATACCTTTGTTTATTATTTTATTCCAGGGTTCCAATCGTAAATATTCCCTGAGTTCTAAAACTGGTACGTTATTACCCGAGTTTCCTGATGTCGACAATCTGATACTGGCGGCTTCTATAGATACAGATAAAGTAAGTTCGTTCATAATTATAAACTACATAAACTCGGTGGACCTTATTTCTTCCTTCTTCCAACCAGAACAATATTTTTCTTGTCATACCTATAGGATGCTGGGTAAATGTAATTTGTAAATGTTATTATAGATGAAAACGTTTATGATGATGTATAGAACACACTGTCAGAGAATACTGGATACCATTATCACTGCTAACTTTGAAGAGGTAAGTGTTATATATTGTTCTCTATATCACCTTCAATGTGACGCCTTGTAATAAACCATATTCAGTATGACGTATCGTTCAGTATGACGTCTTGTTCTATGTTGTTCCATATGGCGTCTTGTTCAATATGAAGTCGTTATCGGTAGTTGGGCACTCACAATTTTGCCACCAGTCCTCTAAGTGGGCACTTCTAAGTAAGTAGTATTTAAACATTGGCACAGCACAAATCAAAACAGACCTCTGAACAATATCCAGGGTTTGATAAACACACAAATTTCAACATACATAGATTTGCAAGAGGTCCGTATGCTCGTGGGGCCCCGGCCATGTGTTAAAACTGCCCAGCAAACCTTTCCTTCTACTTTATATTTCAGGTGGAAAATTTTCTTCTTCACTTCTGGCAAGGTATGCCGGATCACCTTATTAGTCTATTAGATACGTCAATAATCTCTGATGTCATCGCTTTATGTGATTCTATTTTATACAAGGTAAGATCTCATTGGTCAACTTTATAATCGCAACGTTCAGATCTACGTACAGTGGTTTGGTCTATTATAAGGCAGCTATCTGAATTCACAAGAACATCTTAATTTTGTATTTGATGGCAAAACACAATATTACAATATTATAGTTTTAATCGAATTAATGAGTGACAATGTCGTTTGACAATTGAGAGAGAGAGAGAAATGGGGTTTAACGTCCACTCGACACAAACTAGGTCATTTTGGGACTAACATATGGTTTCATTTTTATTTCAATAATTCGCTTGCGCGTAGGGGTCTTTAGCAGTGGGAGGAAACCGGAGTGCCCGGAGGAAACCCACGAGGTTGAGAAGGCGCCCCTATCTCCATGCCACATACGCTCACACCAGGGCTCGAAACCACAGCCGCAAGCCAGAGGTGACCGGCCAGCTAGAGGTCGAAGCGCGGCACTCTAGACCACTAGGCCACCCCCCCCCCCCGTTTGACAATTGAATTGTCTATCTACATAGAATTGAAATACACCATGCAGTGTAGTATGGAGAAGTATGACAGGTTTAGGAGAACCGCTAAATAATTGATTATCGCACGAAGTTTTATGTCCACTTTTAGTCTTGATTTTACGTCGTTTACGATTATAATCGAATTGATAAGCAGAGTAGTCCCTGGCGGGTTTCAGGTAGTTTGGGGTGTCCTCTTTTAGTCTTCAATTTGCCCGTCTTCCATTAGCCCAGGTTAGGTGCAAAAGAGTAGGACGTTAAACCCCATTTCATTTCATTTAGTCTTCAATTTACGTTTTTGATGAATATGGAGTTGATGTTATCAGCAGAACAGTCACTCAAGGCCATCTACAGTCAGTGTTTTTGATATTTTCTAGTACCCGTTGGGAAAATAACTGAGCCATCTTTCAACCGGTTTAATGCAATGAAAGCGAATCAGATAACACGCCATATATATACTTTATATTTTAGGTTTTAATCGATGTACTTATTCCATCTACAATACAAGATATGCCAGAAAGGTAAACTATGGTGGCTGATAGTGGCCATGTTAAATCTCGCCCTATTCATAATGTGACAACAGGACATGGCCACTATAAGCCACCATAGTAAACACTTCCAATCATTACTGTCAATCTGATTGAAATTCGGTGAAGAATTGACAAAGTCGCTCAATCGGTCGAGTTTTAATTTCATTTTCAGGTGAATCTCTCCAAAGAACAATAATTGTGTCATCTCTTATCTCTGTCCGTCTTCCAAACCGCATTTCACTTAAACTATAGACTAGACTAGCGTTTAATCCATCGTCGGTATCTACACTTCTACTCCACTCACTGTATCCTGGATCCAGTCACTGAGTTTTCACGAATTCAATACTTGTTCTATTTTTCCCGAGGATGGGACAGACTAGGTTTAAACTCCGCTGTCTACACAAAGCTCTCACCCCAGAATTCGTAGTCATAGCAATAACAGCCTAGTTTATTGCAGTATGGACAGGGTTGCGGTTCAACAATTGTTTTAACACATCATTTATATATTTATTCCAGTCTAGGAGCTGAAATAGAAAGTTTCATCAGACATTTACCAATGTGGTTAGAAATCTCTCTAGAAGATACTCCATGTCACATACAGACAGTAAAATTACAAGGTATGTATAACAGTCGGTAATCATCGGCTATTTCCGTAATATGATATAAATCTCTCTAGACGATACGCCATACACAAACCGTTGAATTACAGGTGTAGGTAGCAGTCGGTAATTATCGGTTATTTCCGTAATGTGATGATTATAGGAACAAAAAGGGTAAACTTTATTACATGCAGCTACGGTTTAAAAAAATCGGCTCAGATTTTAGTCCAAGAGAAACCCAGTTCATGGCACCAATACGGATCTTGAGACCACAGGACCTATCTTAACCGATATCTCAAGTTGTATTTATAACAAGGCAAAGGGCAATTCGCGATCTTGCAAATAGTTCTGGGTTTTGGTGAATACTTATGATTTTGTGGTGGAAGGGTCAGGAAGAAATCAGAGTTGATTTATGAAAATCACATAGCGAAAAGCCTGAACGATTAACTCCTTTCGATACTGGTGTCTGGTGATTGTCAATTATCGGGCTATTTGTGGTTATGGATTTAGCTTTGACGTCTAACGGGAGTGAATTAATCCTAATGGTAAAACTCGATTACCTCCCTTTTCCTATGATATTCAAATTCTTTCCATTCGTCGGCTCATTCACGCTTGACAATTAAATTGTAGTCCAAAATACTCGGTTCCGGTTTCCAGCGACGTGTTTGGTTTTCAAAGTACTGACAAAATTTTAAGCATTTAAATACCATGCATTCAATCGCACAAACTCCTGATACTGTCGACTTTGCTGACAAGTCTCCAAATTAGTCTGAATGTATTTTTGAATTTATTTTGTAGTTTCTAGAAGTTTTATACAGAGTGTTAAACGTCAGTTATCATTTGTTCATTTAGCACAGGTAGGTTAAATTATTTCACCTGTACGCAGGTAGGTACAGTACATTTCCGGATCTAAACTGTTAAGTCTACGGGTAAATCTAAATGTTTAGACCCTGGTCGTCACCCTACCAAGCACTTGTTTCATTTAAGACAGATATCTGTGGCCGTGTACGGACATTACTGAGCCCCATTTATAAATAAGAATAAATCATAAGTTCGATTGTGTTATTATATTAAAGACAGCTCGAAGTGTTTTAACTAACCTATACTGCTTCATTAGGTTATTGTATATGCAAAATGATTGTGTTTTTTTTTTATTAAAGACAGCTCGAAGTGTTTTAACCAACCTCTAATGCTTCATTAGGTTATAAAATGTAGTATATGTAATGATTGTGTTTTTATATTAAAGACAAGTCGGAGTGTTTTAACCAACCTAGAAAGTATCACCAATATGGTGGACGATCTTACAGACGTCGATTTAAAGGAGATTTCAGACCAAGCTGCTTTTGTCCAACCAGCAGATGACAAACAGAGGGAGGTTATTTTTGATTGTAAGTCCTAAATTACAGACTGTATTTATATGAAAATTTAATCTATAAAGTCGTTATCAAATATCAGAGAAGTAGTTCTATCCATATATACTATGTGTTATTAAATAACAGAGAAGTAGTTCTATCCATATATACTATGTGTTATCAAATATCAGAGAAGTAGTTCTATCCATATATACTATGTGTTATTAAATAAGAGAGAAGTAGTAGTTACAGTGTGGCGTGACGATTAGTATAATAAACGTCATGTAGTGTGTTATGACGATTGGTATAAAAGTTATGTAGTGTGTTACAACGATGAGTATAAACGTCATGTAATGTGGTATGACGATGAGTATATACGTTATGTAGTGAGTTATGACGATAGGTATATACGTTATGTAGTGTGTTATCGAGGAAAAGTGGTCTGTACAGTGGTTTTACGACCTACTCATCATATAAATCCAACTGTCCGGGGTTATTTATTATGTCCACGTCTAACTCACTGTGATACCGTGGCTTCCAATCTAAATTGAAAGTGAATTGTGTGTTCACTTTATTATTATAATTTCATTTCAGCATTAGAAGAATTTCTAAATTTACTCAACAAGCAGGCGACTGTTGAAAGTTTTACAGAATGGATGGACGAACTAATAGAGCGATGTGTTCTCCAGGTGAGTCTATAAGTACGATGTGTTCTCCAGGTACGGTCATTCGAGCGATTTGTTCTCCAGGCAGGGTTAATCGAGTGATGTGTTCTCCAGGTATGGTTAATCCAGAGAAATAAAATTGTGCTACAACGCCTCTGTCAAGTCATATGTTGGTACAATAATATGTGACGTACGCCCATCTTCATTATTCTCGTGTGTTATCCCCCTTTCCTCAATTTGCATTAAGACGCCGGCTCCCTATCCCGGAGATTCGATTCCGTCCATGGCAGAGAAAGTTAATCGAGATTCTACGTCATTGTATTCCCTTGTCAGTGGCACAGCGCAGAAAGCTTGGCAAATAAGAAAGAATAGTCGTTCGGTTTGGACGAGAAACCGAGATTCTTGTACATATGGGCGGTTGTAATTCGATATAAGTGTGTGCCGTAGTGCAGCCGTAGAATATCATAGATGTAGTTTAATCAAACTGTTAGCGTTCTATTAGAATATTTTAACCAAACTTTTGATTATTTGACTGTCTTTAATGATATTGAAATTTGACAATCTGAGTCAAATATAGATTTTTATTTTGTTTCGTTGCCTGGCAACCTATATTTATAAATTCGATAGCCAATACTACATGAAGATCTGACAAGTTATAGGCCTAGTTGGAGTTAACGTCAGGGATTAAGCTGGCGGATTTTGATCCTATGCCGTCAGACATTGATTGATCAATCAGCGGTGACGTTTCTAATTGTTTACCCACAGTTCCATGCAAAACATGCCTAAAGCTCGGGGTAACAGACCATTTCATTGGCTATTCCCTCACGTCATCTAGGACAACCAGATGCTAGTGTAGTAAAGACAAGTAAAACGAAATTTTGAACTATAAAAAACGAGACGAAATAGGGTGTATGTTTTAATTACCCAGTATGAAACTTATTACTGTCATAGCTTTGTTTTACAGTGACGATATTCACGATACGAGGTAATAAATATTCCGATTGTACACAACTCATTACTGGCATAATAGAAATATAAAAGATAAAAACTGTTGACGGTTTCCCATCTCACGACTATTTATAGAAAATCGATTTATATGGAATAGGATCAAATTAAAATTTCATTTAACCAACGCCTCATTAACTCCAATTAATTTGAAAACATTCAATACGCCGGAAATTACTTTTATAATTTTTGCATACATTTTTATATCACGATTCTATTTTTTTGCAGTTTCCTACAAAACAAAATGGCGGCTTCCATGAGAGCAAAGCAGCCGACTTCCTGTTACAATGGTCGCTGATTGGTTCGTTAATAATGAGAGATTTAACTTTACACAGCGCTTCTAGCTTTGGTAAATATTGAATAGGCTCTCTGAAAAACTGAATACGTCACATCCTGTAATAGATATTGACTCTTGCACAGCTCTATAATTGATTCCTGTTTTTGTTCATAATATTTAACTTAATTTTGATCAATAAATAACACATTTAAAACCATACAAAAATCGTGAAATAGATTGAAATCACATTCTAATAGTAAACATTTGTCCATCTAAGAACTTTGTTCAGGACAAAACAACGTTGGTGGCTTTCCACACTCTGGGGATAAATATTTATTCTCAATTGTTAATAAGAACTAAATCGGGCAAACTAAGTACTTACGTTGATACCAAAATATCCCTTACAGGGCACCAGTCGTCTCATTTAAGGGTTAGAAAAATATGTCTTGTAGCGAGGGAGCACGGGGTAATAACAGACATCTATTTCACAGAGAGTACGGTGTAATGACAGGCGTGTATTTCCCAGAGAGCATGGTGTAATGACACACATCTATTTTCCCGAGAGCATGGGGTAACGACAGATATCTATTTCGCAGGAAACACGGAGTCACGACAGACTTCTATTTCACTTTGCCATCAAATGACAGAGTTAAATTAACATGTATATTTACTTTCAGTGAAAAATCTATTGCATCTGTTTTTCATATTTAAAACGTTTCACAGCACAGAGTCTTGTTCATTTGTTTGGTGTTGGTGGAGTGGGGGTGGGGCATATTTCAGAGCACGTGAGTCTTGTACTTGGCCCGATTGTTCAGTTTTGAGTTTTGTGGTGGGGGGGGGGCTTATTTCCTGTTGGGTATATGATCTGTTATCACATCTGTTTAAGTCGATGGTTGACTCGGGTTTTTAATAGTGTTTTGTTTTATTTCTAGGATCCTTCCATCTATTACACATGATGTTGGACGAGTACACGTTCCTGGTTCTAGAAACACAGAATGAACTGATCCGGGAACACACTCTACAAACAAACTTACAGAAACACATGAAAACAACCGGTACGTTTACTCACTTCATCTCACACAGTTTCACATTTAGATATTTTTTCTAGTGGTCTAGAGTGCCGCGCTTCGACCTCTAACTGGCCGGTCACCTCTGGCTTGCGGCTGTGGTTTTGATCCCCGGTGTGAGCGTATGTGGCATAGAGATAAGGGCGCCTTCTCAACCTCGTGGGTTTCCTCCGGGCACTACGGTTTCCTCCCACTGCCGAGGACCCCTACGCGCATGCGAATTAATGAAATAAAATTAAACCATATGTTTGTCCCGAAATGACCTTGTTTCTGTCAAGTGGACGTTAAATACCATTTCCCTCTCTCTCTCTAGATATTTATTTAAAATAAAGAAATATCGCTAAGACTTTTAGTTGCCGATAAAATGGCATCTAAACCGTTTCATATTTGTCTGAAAGATGAACTCCATAATAACGTATGAGAATACTGACATAACTTATTACTAATATAGTGATAAATCTGTAGGCATTATTAAAAATATCATTACAAATCTAAGTTTATTATAGCCACATATCTTTAAACTTTCTAGGCGGGTCGGATGGCCGAATGGTTAGCATGTGCGCGCTGTATCATAAGGCCCAGCATTGCGTCAACTGGCGTGGTTTCCAATCGCGGTTGTACGTCACAAGGAGTTGGGTAGTCTGTCCAAACTCGTGGGTTTTCTCCGGGTACCCCGCTTTCTTCCAACTGCTAAAGACCCCTAAGCGCAAGGGAATTATTGAAATAATATTAAATCATATGTTAGTCCCGAAATTACCCAGATATGATGAGTGGACGTTAAACACATCCTCTCTCTCTCTCTCCCCCTCTCTCACTCTCTCTCTCTAAAATATAATATGTTCCCGATTATCATTGATTTATTGACATCTACTGTCAATTTCAGCTCAATATGCTGTTCCCGACAATCAGAATAGATTGATCGTTTAAATTGAATGGTGTAAATTACAACAATTATTAAACAATATAAGGTTTCGTGGATGCTATGATCTCCCTTTTGAATACAATACAATAACTTTCCAAATATACGTTCAAATATATTCGTACTTTGTTTTACAGAAACAATCAAGATGGTGTCGAGGGTTAGGGCAGGTAGCCAATCAAATTCTTCACCCAAGGCTAAGAAGAGAAAGATGGATACACGAGGTATGTTTCTGATCAACTTACAAAAAAAATACTGAAACTTTCACACCAAAGTGACGTCACTGAGGTATACAAGAAACATTTATGTAGTCAAGTTAAATGGCGAAACCGGTGACATGCAGATGCTCTGGGCTCAAAATGCAAAAGAAAAAAAGGAGAATAAAATAATAAAGCGCACGGATACAGCAGAAAATCTCCCAGTGGTCGCGCTTTCCACGCGGTTTTTCAATAAGGCGAAGGGTGTACGTAATACTGTATGCGCTTTTCTCAGCATAACTATGTATCAACGTGGCAGAGCTAGATTTAGAATAAAAATAAACATTCCCTTTTTTGTTTCAGTCCCTAATGATGTGAATTTCTTTCCAGAAATTCCCAAAGACTGTGAACCACATGAAGACTCCAGTATCTCCGACCACGGCGTGTTTATTCGTCCTATACCTTTACCGAGCCATAGAGATGTACCTTATTGTTATTCTACAAATTATTATCGAAGTCTGCCATGTTCCCCGGACACACGGTTCACCCACCCAAGACCATATCAAACTTTTAATAATGGGGTCTTCGAAAGACCCTACCTGCCCCAGTTTGGTGTCAGCCATACTTACTCTGATTACATAAACAACAGTTCCTCGTTCTCCTCTCAAAGATTATCGTCTGCTTATCACCAGGAGCCCCATTCTTACCACGGACAAAATTACACGTCGTATCCTGCTGTAGCGAGAAGTATATCGGATCAAAAAAAAGACCACTCGGACCAAAACGGAGACCACTCGGACCAACCCAAAAGACCACTCGGACCAACCAAAAAAAAAAACAATATTTGTTGCCTCTCGGACCATTCAATTTACGTTGGAAGACCACTCGGGCCAACCCAAAAAAACAATATTTGTTGCCTCTCGGACCATTCAATTTACGTTGGAAGACCACTCGGACCAACCCAAAAAAACAATATTTGTTGCCTCTCGGACCATTCAATTTACGTTGGAAGACCACTCGGACCAACCCAAAAAAGAAACAAAATACCAATTTTAAGTTAAATAAATATTATTTAATAATAAATATATCTTTTTATATTTAATATGCCCGTAACAAATGGTACAGATAAGTAGCATATTCATATTTATTCTGGTTCTCTAGTGTCACCATGCTCTTCTAAAATATTGTCCACTATATTCTGTGCAGGCTCAAATAACTTTAATCCTGAATTTACTTTCAACTGAAAAAAGACACACTTTTGTTATTATGTACATTTCGTTGTTTAATTATTATGTACATTTCGTTGTTCAATTATTATGTACATTGTCTATTTTTGTTGTTTAAATTTTTGTTTAATAAAGATCTTACCTCGGCTTGAATTTTTACAGCTGTCAAAATTCCAGGGTTCGAAGAGTGGCAGTGCTTATTGTTGTTGGTTACGCTGTAGGACTCCCCTTCCTGTCTGATAACTACCGGACACGTCATCTTCTTGTTCCGGACACTACATCTCCAGTCGGTGCTACTCTTGTTCTTTTTGTTTGGTCCGAGTACTAATTTTTATTTTGTGGTCCGAGTATGATCAAATACCACGGGTAAGTAGTCATATTAACAATTATTTTTCTATAAAAATACTTGGTCCGAGTAGTCTTTTTATTGTGGTCCGAGTAGTCTTTTTGTTTGGTCCGAGTGGTCTCCGTTGTGGTCCGAGTGGTCTTGGTCCGAGTGGTCTTTGGTCCGAGTGGTCATGCGTCATCATATTGGTCGCCGATTGAAAGCAGACCATTTCCGGTTCCGGTAGTACCGGAGTCAATAAATGAGTATAGCTATGGAAACGGCCATGATGGATATAAGAAATCAGGTAATGCGAGAAGTGGAATATATCCCGAGTCAGGTAATTAGATAAATAGTATTTATTTTATAGATATGGTTGACACCTTTAGTCAAAATTGATATGGTTGCGTCTTTTAGTCAAAATTGAATTAAGATATTTATGATCAAACTTTACTATTCTTTATTCTTCTCAGTAGAACAAAACATGGGACGAAAAGTCGAACACATGAATAAGATAAATTCTGCACCGATTGTGAAAACAAAAACAGCGTGCAATCATGGACATTTTGACCTGACAACAATTTGATTACAATTGTCGATGGTTCTTTGACGTGCACGCCAACCAGTATATATTTGTTAACAATTGGATTGCGATTGTCAATTTTCGAGGGTTCCTTAACGTGCACGCCAGTCTGTACACGAGACCTGGATATTTGTTAACAATCCGAAGGACTAGACTTGACGTTTTACTTTGCAAGTCCTATACCTCTCTCTGTCAAGGGGAACCCACATTGGTAAATCACCGGGACGCTTTCGCCGCTAACTCCCCGCCATCCTAGTTGGTAAGCTAACAATTCGACCGTCCAACTCCCCAGCCCTTACATAATGAGGCACCGTGTTCTGTTAATATGTTTCCCAATTTCTAAATGCAACTTAAAGATTATTACTATGACGTTAACTGGTCTGTTGTTCGTTTGATTTCCCATTTGTCGAACTGACGTTTATTTTGAAGGTTAAAAAGTATAAAATAAGTCCAAATGACGTGAACGTACCATCATATTATTCTGTATTGTTAGTGGTCTATTTTTGTCGAGAATAAAGTAACAGATGAATGCCGGCATATAATAGAAGTCAATTATCTTAATTTTACATCGATTTAACAATTTGTATTATCTCTCCATCTTTCTATCCGTTATAAAAAATATAATTAACAATTTATAAAATATATTATTGTTGAAATTAACAACGATAATATTGATTGTACAATCACTTCCCATAGACGTGTTAACTCATACAGACAGGAGAAGTTACACCCACGTCAACCAATTATTGTGGTGTTTAATGGTTTGACCACAGTTAGGTTGCCACCTGTGATGCATCTATTCAAGCCACGAATCAATTAGTTTGAATCTTGTCTAATACAGAGTTACTACCCTTGATAAATATCGGGCCACAGATCACTAACTATTTCCCCATTGACTTCAATGTTAATTCTCGTCTCTTAGACCGTTTGTAACTTTTTCCAAAATATTCGTTGGGTAAAACGCTTTCTGTCACAGATGGAGCAACATGTGGCAAATTTTTGACCAAAAGCATGTGTTATAGTGTATCTTTGTATATATTTTATTATATGATTTTAGTTAAAGTAGTAATTGACCAATGTCCGAATTGATATCTCACTAATCTTTCAAGTCTATTAACTGTTTGAGTTTATACTTAATGTAACGATATATATATTACGTAATTATAGTTAACGAGCATTCTGGTTATGTCCATATCTTCTTCCGTATTTAAACATCTGTTTCCTATGTACAATTTAACATTTTATCAAATATTATTATATAATTATTTTAATCCTAAGCTTGTATATATGTTCTGTATTCTACTGTAACTTTAGTCTGGTGACCGGCTCGCCCTAGCGATACCTATCTCGTTATTGTGACCGTTAACCAGTTTTGTACACTAGTTTATTAAAAGTACAATTTTAACTATTTATCTGAGTTTTCGTCGTCAGTGTTGGAATAAGCTACAACCTCCAAGAAACAACACTACGGCAATTGGTGGAGAAAGCGGGCAGAGTATTTAGTTACTCATATTTTCCGGTAAACACTCTCAGCGAGTAAAGTCACAACGACATGGATATGGAACGCTATTTTCCAGCAGCAGCTTTGGCCGTCATCAAGTATATGGACACCTTACCAGTTACTTGGAGTCTGAGACAGGATTACAGTACCACAGAAATATGTTTTAAGTGGAGAAATTCTACTCATCGTTCTCCGAAGAAGAAGCATCGTTCTTCAGCAAAGAAAGAGCGTGATCAACGGCGTCGTCAAGAATTTCTATCTAGGAAAAGTGACTTTCAGCAGGTATCGTTAATTTCTTCTAAACGAAGTGATACAAATAGGCCCAGGGTGCCTAAAACTGTTGGAGTAGCCGTTGAGAACGACTCATTGCCTTTGGTTTCGGTGGGAACAATGTGTTCTGTGGAAAGTGAGAATCAAAGTTGCCAAACGGACATCAGAGGACCAGCGAACACAGAAAGAGTTTGTCTGAATTTAAATCGATGGACTAAGAGCAAAAATGTGAATGCTGATGTAAACCATCTTCGTAAACGGGGCACAACAACCAAATCAACTCAGGAAGTTATCAGAAAACGAATAAAAAGGGACAAACAAGAATATTTTATTCGTTGGAATGGTTTCCCGACAGCAACGAATTCTTGGGTGCCAGAGGAAGATTTGGATGACATTGCTAAAATATATATTAAGGACCATGCGAAGGAAATACCTGGACCTAAGTTAAGTGACCCGTCTAACGCTCGATATGACCAGCATGTTGCATATCTGCAACATCACCGTGCACGAATGCGGCAGAATGTGTGGCATAATGGTCGAACGTTTCCCTAATTTGATTGACAATTTGTGTAAATATTATCTTTTATGATTTTTGTTAGTTGTTTTTCTTGTATTTTGATGTAAATTTTGTATTGTGTTCATACCAATACTTTACGTTCTTGTTTTGGCGATTTTTCAAATCCATATAAATTAAAACGAAATTGTTAATGGGATATGATTGGTCTCTCCTCTACACAAACATGTGTATAAGTGCTAGAAAGTTCGAATGTTCGCGACACTTGTTCTTCAACCCAGACTTATCACATCACATTATTTATTTTTTCTCATCCACAGAAACATAATTCTGCATTCTTTGCAAAGGGATCATTCCGTTAAGTTTACTCAATATTATTTAGTCCCCTCATTAGTTCATACAAATTATACTGTACTGATATTAGAATTAACATTATATCCTTCCTATTGAGATCATATAAACTGTTACATTAATATTTCATTTATATGTACCTTTTAAGTTCACCATTTTAAATTTACATGGTTAATTCCTTCGTATTTTGTAGGTTTTATTTTATTAATTGAATTAGAAAACCTACTGTGTGTGATTTATTGTTTGCTTTTACGGAGAAAAGCGTTTTTCGTGGTGACGGGGTGTTGTTATAGTGTATCTTTGTATATATTTTATTACATGATTTTAGTTAAAGTAGTAATTGACCAATGTCCGAATTGATATCTCACTAATCTTTCAAGTCTATTAACTGTTTGAGTTTATACTTAATGTAACGATATATATATTACGTAATTATAGTTAACGAGCATTCTGGTTATGTCCATATCTTCTTCCGTATTTAAACATCTGTTTCCTATGTACAATTTAACATTTTATCAAATATTATTATATAATTATTTTAATCCTAAGCTTGTATATATGTTCTGTATTCTACTGTAACTTTAGTCTGGTGACCGGCTCGCCCTAGCGACACCTATCTCGTTATTGTGACCGTTAACCAGTTTTGTACACTAGTTTATTAAAAGTACAATTTTAACTATTTATCTGAGTTTCCGTCGTTAGTGTTGGAATAAGCTACAACCCCCAGAAAGCAACACTACGGCACATGTATGAGGTTCTTCATAAAAAACTTGAGATAGACAAGCTGGAAGTAGAGAAGTAGAGACAGCTAACCTTGCAATTTTCGGCCCTCCCTTTGAACGTAACCAACCTCACAACTCTTGTATCCTTCCGCCACAAAATCATGATTATTCACCAAAACCTGGCAGAAAATGTATTTTCAAACCTTTTTCTTCGATTCTACACCACAAACTCAACAAAAATTGCCACACCACAAACTCAACAAAAATCGCCATGCAAAAGGGGGAAAAAGGGAAAGGGAGAGAAAGACTAAAAATAACTTGGCCCTACAATTTGTGGGTACCGGCGTAGAAATATTTGCAAAAGGGGGAAATGGAAAGGGAGAGAAAGACTAAAAATAACTTTCGCCCTTGTTTCGTTGGTGACGGCCCATGAATATTTGGTGATCTGTGTCTATCGGCTATTTTGAATAGTGTCTAAAACAGAGTCACTGTCCTTGATAAAATTAATATCGGCTATGGACATTGCACTCGGAAAATCTCGACAGATTCTGGAACCTACATCTAGTCTCGGCTGTATGACGAATTCCCCCATATTAGAACTACTTTAAAGGTCCCGGATGAAACATGGCTGCGCCCATGGTGTCTTGGAACTACTTTAAAGGTCCCGGGTGAAACATGGCTGCGCCCATGGTGGCTGTTTGTTTGTAATTGCGTCAAGTTTTCCCGTTAAAGTAAACCGGTAGCCACATCGCAAATGTATGAACGTAGGTAGTACATATCACTTATTTTCATACAGCCGAGACTAGATGTAGGTTCCGGAATCTGTCGAGATTTGCCCAGTGTGGACATTGGGACCGGGCCGGAAATAGTACAGGACTTGTTTCCAGGGTGTAAATCTCTTCTTAGGTATAAAATGAGGGTTGTGTTCACACGCCGGTGTATATTGATTCAAAAATGGCGGAAAGTTCAACTTGCTTACTGTTGACAGATTATGTCACGAAAAAGAACAGAGAAATGTTCAAATGTAAATAAAAGTCGCAACATACGAACCCACTGTAGAAGTAACAAACAAGTATTGAATCATAAAGGGCGGATTATCTATCGTTCATATTCTTGTTTTATGTTCTATATTTAATATTAGCGTGGGTTAGATATACCCTGAACAATATGTATATACCCTATACAATATGTATATACCCTGAACAATATGTATATACCCTGAACAATATGTAAACACATTCTGTTTCTAATTTCTCTCTTCTTGTTTTTGCAGTGGAATCAAGTTTGCCTGTTTCTGCCTTTAGTTCGACTGTTGATTCAAGTCAGTATATATATGATCGACCATTTTATCAAGATGATTGCTACTCGAACAATATGTCGTCGGGTCGTCCAGCCTATAAACATTACTTCACACAGAATACCGGATAAATACAACACTTAATGTAATAAAGTTTCATATAAAAGTCGTCCAACCTATTAACAAAGAATACTGACTAAATTTAATAAAGTGGCCTAGAACGACTTGACATGTCTACTTAAAGAGAACTCATGATTTTATACTCTGCTTTATAAATTAGAGAGAGCGAAATGGGAATTAACGTCCACTCGACACAAACTAGGTCATATAAGGTTCAATTTTATATTAGCACTCCGCTTGCCGATAGGGGTCTTTAGTAGTGACAAGAAACCGGGGAGCCAGAGAAAAACCCATGGGGCTTGACAGACGACCATACAAAAAAAATCTTACGTTTAAGTAGAACTTGGCGGGGGGAGGGGAGTGGTTAGCACGTGCGTGCTGTGTCATAAAGCCTGACATTGAGTCAACTAGCGTGGTTTCGATTTCCCGGTTGAACGTGACAAGGGATAGGGTCGCCTGTCTAGCCTCGCGGGTTTTCTCAGAGTCCTCCAGTTCCTCCGTAAAGACCTCTACGTGCAAGCAAATTATTGAAATAAAATAAAAACATATGTTAGTCCCGAAATGACCTAGTTTGTATCTTGTAACCTTTAAATCCCATCAGTCTATCCCTTTCTATCTCTTTCTCTCTCTCTCTCCCTGAAGTAGAACTTCATGATCCCAGACTGGAAAATGCTAAGGAAGTTTATCGACGAATGAGCCACCCTTATGTAATATCAATATATTGAACAAGGAACAATGAGAATTATATGAAGAAATATGGAATTTGGCTGATATTGATAGGCTTTACATTCTTCTTATCCACTCGAGAAATATACACAGAGAAAAAAACTACCAGGTCTTGTTGTTAGATTACGTTCAGTATTCCTGAACCGTCTCGCAGAAATACTGATCCAATAAATAAAAACACAAACTGAACACCGGCTGCTGTAGATATCCTTTTGAACACATGGGGATCACGTGTCTAAGTGGGTAAGGCGCTGGCTCGCTAGCCTGGGGGTCGGGTGTTCGATCCCTGCCGAAAAAGTCCATTCAGATTTTCCGGCGTCGTTTCCACTTGTCAGTGATGAAGAACGGACGGCCTGGCAAGGGCAGCTGTCTAGTCGTTCGGTTGGGACGAAAAACCGAGGTCCCGTGTACACAATGGCGTGCACTTAAAAGATCCCTTAGCAGTTGCTCATTTCATCTTAATTTCTTGTATATTTAATTAATATCGCCTGGGTCAGAAATTCTGATTGTTTAATAGCCTGGGTCAGAAATTCTGATTGTTTATGTCTCTGTGAATATATGACTGACTATATGTCCAACAATAACTAACTTACGAGTTATTTTTATCAAACAGTGAATATGTCGAATAATAGCTAATGTGAAGGGGAGGGGTTATAGTTTCGTTAACACGATACACGTCGGATTATCGTCCCATCCGTACGATTAGGGAAACTTTCCCTTTCAGCCCGCAAACACCCCGTTAGATAAATGAGAACCAGGCGTGATACACTCGGGATGGTTCTTCATGGATAAAAATAACAGTAATAGAAATAATGTAAGGAGTAAAGGATATTTAACAAAAACAACAAACATAACAAGGTAATTAACTACTAATGGGCACTAAAACTGCATGGGTAGGGGGTTATTAACAGTTAGACGCCCTTTAAAGGATGCCATGTATAAACAAGGAGTGAGGCCATATCCATATTATGAGGTCCTTCAAAGGGTGACATGTATAAACAAGGAGTGAGGCCATACCCAAACACTTAAATAAGGTATGCATTTTCTTAATATATATAACAATACACAATATAACTAAGAAAATAAGAAAATAAAGGGACAGGTTGTGGAGAATGTGTAATATATTAACTTAATGTTGGAGTGTGTGTGTGTGTTAATGGTTAAAGCTGAACTCCGATTACAAAACTACAGAAATAATTGAATAAAAAAAAATACTGCCATACATAATCGCCATACTTGTTTTCAATTTGCAGGACAAGTATGGCCGCTGTACGGTCTACGAAAACAGAGGCAGGCCACGCCCACATCCAGTATACACTGTGTCAACCACACTGTCCACATCCGGCTAGCAATATTTCAACTACCAATTACCTACTGACTGGGCGGTTTTTCTCTATAAGTTTACTGAAAATATTATTGCTACACAATTATTATGTCTGATCAGGTACATATTATTTTACTAATTGTACGAAATAAGTAACCAACGGTATATTTTTGCTCTAAAAGTATGGGAAAAATTGTCTTACCCCAAACAAACAACAAATCTACCGACATCATCCAACCATGTTTATTCTTATTTCTTGAAAAGTCTTGCACAACAGGGTAGAAACACCAAATGATTTCTAGTATTATAAAGTTCAGTATTATCGTTCCAAAATGTATCCAAAGTAGCAATAAAACAACTGTTCTCTCCATCAAAGAAGTATGTTTTCACTTCAAAATATTTTTCATCTTGTTGTTATTTATGACGATCAAGGGACATAGGTGGTTATGTCCCTTGATGTTATGTCAACAACATAGATTTGTTGTTGTTTGGAGTAGTTTTCTTTCATTTTTAGAGCAAAGGTACACTGGACTTTACTTATTTCTTCTAATTTGTAAAATAATATGTACCTGATCAGACATAATAATTGTGTAGCAATACTATTTTCAGTCAATTTATAGAGAAAAACCGCCCAGTCAGTAGCTGGTAATTGGTAGTTGAAATATTGCTAGCCGGATGTGGACAGTGTGGTTGCCAAAGTGTATACTGGATGTGGGCGTGGCCTGCCTCTGTTTTCGTATACCGTACAGCGGCCATACTTGTTCTGCAAATTGAAAACAAGTATGGCGATTATGTTTGGCAGTATTTTTTTTTATTTGATTATTTCTGTAGTTTTGTAATCGGAGTTCAGCTTTAAGTTACATTACGCGTCCTAATAACATCATCATAAGGCCTTTGACTGCCAAAACCCCTACTCATGCAGTTTTAGTGCTCATTAGTAGTTAATTACCTTGTTATATTTGTTGTTTTTGTTAAATATTCTTTACTCCTTATATTATTTCTATTACTGTTATTTTTATCCATGTAGATGGTTTCTTATTATTCCATATATATATTGAGTTCAAGTTTACTAAATTGTCTTGTCTTACTAAATTGTGCTTAGAATAAAACTAGTGATTGTATCGCCAAAAAACTGCGTTCTGTTAATGTGTTTACCGATCGCTAAATGCTACTAAAAGATTTGGGGAATAGAGCTTTGCCCTGAACGGAAGCCATGTCTCATGTCTAATATACTATTGAGCTCTGCCCTGGACGGAAGCCATATTCAGTGTACTATTTTGTAATGCGGTTCTAATTTGTTGTACACGATTCATTTTCCATTTTATTGAAAGGTAGCAGAAAAAATACTTCTCAAAATTGTATATGTATGGTATACTAGTCTTTACGAATGAATTCGTCATGAAGGAATTCAAATGGACAGTGTGAAGTTGAATCGTGTTACGTTATTCGATATTCACCAATGTTATCTCAAACTCCACAAACAACAAGTAATAGACCATATGAAGAGCACAGGGGAAGAAAGATCTAAGTCACTTTTTCAATGGAACCCAGTTAATGGCGCTATCTGGTAGAAAATTTATAAGCTTTTTGTGGAACAATCAATTTCATGTAAAAATGATAGGAGTCACATCGAAACAAGGCCCTTCTGAAATGACCTTAATCTGGCTGAAATGTGGAAGTCAGTTGTTTTACTGGTAATTATGATTCATATTAAACATCCTTTTGAAGTTGTGAGTATATCCACTCGTCCAAAACTTTGTTTTGCCTTTTATGCAAAAAGACAAAAATTTGACTTAGATCGTTCTTCCCCTTGACTTTTCATATGTTATTGGTAGACGGTATGTTACAAGTAGACTGTATGTTATAAGTAGACTGTATGTTATAAGTAGACCGTATATTATAAGTGTTAACTAGACAGATGTTAGTCTCAAAATTACTGAAGGTTCAATCATGTTGATAAAGGCTTTAAAAATCCGTCCTTTGTGTCTGGGTGATAGAGACGTTAAACACAAGTCCCTTTAAGTCTGGGTGATAGAGCATGTGTCATATTTGTAGGCTATCTAAAGAGTAAAGTTGAAACGTTGGTATGAAGTAAAACTTGAAGCCAGAAATAACAGAATATTGGGTAACAAATATGTGCTCTATGGCGTCATATATTTACATTTATTTAAAGTAACTCTGCGTGTTTGTATCTTTCAGAAAATATCAAATTTGTCACAGATTACTTCCACGTTAATTCGTACCCAGGATGATTACACCCACGTTAATATGTATCCAGGTTGATTAATCCGTGTACCCAGGTTGATTAACCCACTTTGATTTTTACCCAGGTTGATTAACTTTGATATGTACCCCCAGGTTGGTTACTCCCACGTAAATATGTACCCCCCAGGTTGATTACTCCCACGTAAATATGTACCCAGGTTGATTACTCCTACGTTAATATGTACCCCCAGGTTGATTACTCCTACGTTAATATGTACCCAGGTTAATTATTGAAAATTTGATTAGGAAATCAAAATACCAGCCAGATTATTTCTCGATTTGTATTCAATCGGATATAAAGGGTCCAACAATTTGATTCACGGCGAATAAAGA
Source organism: Patella depressa (assembly GCA_948474765.1). Taxonomy (NCBI): domain Eukaryota; kingdom Metazoa; phylum Mollusca; class Gastropoda; family Patellidae; genus Patella; species Patella depressa. The sequence continues at coordinate 71,625,035 of OX419720.1, read as the reverse complement.
TGATGGCGATATTGCTACATACGTGGTATGTAAAGACTCGTGCAGTTCATCGTATCTATGGAAATACTGAAAGGAATTTAACAATTCATCAACTGAAGTTTTTATTAGAGACCCGACTTGCACAATATTCTTATGCAGCTTCAATATCGCTTAGGTGCCGTTTTTTTTACCTGTGGCGCTTCAATATCAAAGTGGATAAAATACCAATATATCGTTTGTTTTTCTTTACGTAAATCAATAAAACTGTCCGAGAAGGTTTTTCGTGATTTTTTAATTTGTTTATGTTGAGGTATGTAGGGCGTGAGAAGAACAAAATGGCGTCTGTTCTTGGCGTGCAGTTAAAAGAACACTTTTTCTACGTGGAACATTGCCTGTTGTGTGTCGGTTTCTCATTATCCCAGTTGGTGCAGACAAGTAGGACGTTAAACCCCATTTCATTTCATTAGATTACGTCATACATAATAATTACTAATAAACTCAAGATTAAGACATGGGTCCACGTGACTAGTTTTACGACAACTGATAGATCGATGTGTACATTAAATAAATGTCCATTAATGGTCCAGCTGGGTTTAATAGACTGCTGTCACTTTCAGAATACGCATTTGATACAGTCTCCGGTAATTTCCGTCAAGTTAAGATTATCGTAGGTGACTATTTAACCTGGACTATAATTTCAACCAATCATGTACAGTGGATGTTAGTCTCGCTCAACTGAAATCACGTTAATCGAGTACACGTGACTGTGACGCCGGAGTCGAGGGCGGGGCAATAATACCTTCGCGACCTCTGCACGTGCGTCCTATCATCTGCAAATGAACTGTTCTGAAGGGGTTAATACACGTACATATGTTAAGTTCAGATAAACCGTGTTGAAGGGGATAAGTTCAGATGTTATCTGTATTTATGTTAAACAAGATACGTCTCATCATGATATTTGTTTGGTTCTAGATTGTGTATGAAGAATCTATTCCTGATATCTCCATTGTTTAATAGTTTGCTTCCCGATTGTTTGATCGCCTTTTTGTTATTTCTTAATGAAAGTGTTCATCACCACTTTAATCTGGGTTTCAAAACGTCGTTATATGGTTGACAGTTCGATAAAGACGTGATTGATTAATCCAGATATTTTGGTTTATACAATTACAGCTGATCAATCATAAGGTAGGTTGTCACATTACTTTTTATCCATTTCACACCGCCATCTTGTAATTTTCTATCCATTTCACACCGCCATCTTGTTACTTTCTATCCATTTCACACCGCCATCTTGTGACAAGGAGTAGGCTCACCTTTCCAGTATCGTGATAAGGAGTAGGCTCACCTTTCCAGTCTCGTGATAAGGAGCAGGCTCACCTTTCCAGTCTCGCGGCTTTTCTCTCCGGGTTCTCTCGGTTCTCCTACACCCCTACACCCAAGCGAATTATTGAAATGGAATTGAACCATAAGTCAATCTCAAAATGACCTATTTTATCTACAAGACACTTATTCAAGTCTCTCTCTCTCTCTCTCTCTCACTAACCAATTTGCTTTGAGAGAAAATATACCCGGACCACTAAATGACAACAGTTCTTTTACGTGCACACCAATGCGAATAAGGGTTGACTTCTTTTGTTGGTCCTATACGGACAACTAGACTCATGTCGGAACGAGTTTTACATCTTCTTATTTAATGATCGACCGAGACTCCTTACTACTGAATGAATAAAGTGTTATAACGCCCACTTTAAATTGTGTACTATTGTGAATATGTAGCATGTTAAACGATGCCAGTAGATATGTGATATAATAGAGTATATAATATAGATATAAAGCACTATGGTATATATATTATAATATATGTAGTTTTAGATGATAACAGGAAATATACAAACAGGTAGGTTATTAATCTTTTAGAGAAACATATTAAATACTTAAAATTTAGATAGCGAGCTTGTCGTTCTTGTTATAATGGTTCAGAATAGATAATTCAAAATCAATATACTGAAATAAAAATTTCACTCAAATTACTTTATTCTGAGCCGAGATATCTCTGTTTGGACAAGACGTATAGATTCACCATCTTAAAATTAAATCATCAATCTATTTATACCTCCGCCATCCGAAGGGGGAGAGAGAGAAATTGGGTTTAACGTCCACGCGACACAAACTAGGTCATTTCGGGACTAACACATGGTTTAATTTTATTCCAATAATTTGCATGCGCGTAGGGGTCTTTAGCAGTGGTGGGAAACCGGAGTACCCAGGAGGTTGGTCTGGTGACCCTACTCCTTGCCACGTACAACCGAAGATTGGAAACCACGCCAATGCCACCCGAGGATCTAGAAAGGGTAATTAAAGTCTTGTCATGTAAATAGATATCTAAATAATAACTTATAGAACATTTGAAGCCAAAATAATAAAATATATTATATAACACAGAGTATGTTATATAACACACGGGCAGAGTATGTTATATAACACATGGTCAGAGTATATCTTATAACACATGGTCAGAGTATAATAATCCAATCACAGAACTGAAATTCGTGTTACCAAATAGGACAGAAATGAAATATATATGTAAAGTGGTTTCTATTATAATTGATGACTGTTAACGACCAGATATATCCATATGGATTTTGTCAAAACGTGGACTATCCGTAGGAACATTGTAAGGCTTGTAAAGACCGTGTTTGCTTTCACAGTGTAACCCTGCCTTTAATATTCTTGTTAGTGTTTAACGTCCGCTTCCACCGAAGGTGATGTCGCAGACAAGTCTTATTTTTCATTTTCATTATGTTAGCGCACGCGCAGGGGTCTTTGCTGTGGGAGGAAACCGGAGTGCCCGGAGGAAACCCACGAGGTTGAGAAGGAGCCCCTATCTCCATGCCACATACGCTCACACCAGGGCTCACAGCCGCAAGCCAGAGGTGACCAGCCAGCTAGAGGTCGAAGCGCGGCACTCTAGACCACTAGGCCATCCCAACCCCCACAGTGTAACCCTGCCTTTAATATCCTTGTTAGCTTGTTAGTACAGACACGTGGGACGTTAAGTCCCATTGTATTCGTCATTCGTATGATCGAGACTAAACAAGGCCACCTAATGATATGATCAAGACTATTTGAAATAGATGTAAACTAGGAGACTAGATTGTGTTACTGTTCAAGCTCATTAACTCTCTGTGTTTTTATATGAAGTAATCTACACGTTGATGTGGTGAATTCTATTGTATGATGTATTGTATGATGTGAAATATATTAATTATTAATAGGTGTGTAATAATATATATCTACCTGACAAGTACTGATACCATGGTGATAAAATATATAACCATTTATTACTTATAAAGTATATAATAAAACTAAATTGGGGTGGACTAGTGGTCTTAAGTGTTGTGCTTTAGACGTGCCGGCTTGCGGTTATGGTTTCATACCCTGCTACAGGAACGACCCCTGTGCACACACTGATAGTACTAGAATAAGAGAGAGAGAAATGGGGTTTAACGTCCACTCAACACAAACTAGGTCCTTTCGGGACTAACATATTGTTTAATTTTATTTTAATAATTCGCTTGCGAGTAGGGGTCTTTAGCAGTGGGAGGAAACCGGAGTGTCCGGAGGAAACCCACGAGGTTGAGAAGGCGCCCCTATCTCCATGCCACATACGCTCACACCAGGGCTCGAAGCCACAGCCGCAAGCCAGAGGTGACCGGCCAGCTAGAAGTCGAAGCGCGGCACTCTAGTCCACTAGGCCATCCCAACCCCCAGTACTAGAATAAGACCACTTATCTGTGAGATTATCTCTAAGAATAGACTGTTAATATATACACATCTGTCTACCATTACTTATTTGAGAATCGTAATAAAAATATGGCTTGGTTATAAACAGAATTAGTTCTACTTATAAACAATATTTATATTCCACAGAATTAGCTCTACGTATGGTATAATAAATAGTACATATAGTACATAGAATTAGTTCTACTTATAAACAATACTTATAGTCCATAGAATTAGTTCTACGTATGGTATAATAAATAGTACATATAGTACATAGAATTAGTTCTACTTATAAACAATACTTATAGTCCATAGAATTAGTTCTACGTATGGGATAATAAATAGTACTTATAGTCAATTGAATTAGTTCTACGTATGATATAATAAACATAGAATTAGTTCTACGTATCAGGTAATAAATAGTACATGTATTACATAGAATTATTATATTTTCCCTGAAACAATTTGATTACCACACCCTGATATAATTAATGAAAGTTGATATTAACACTTGGTTAATACTTGACAAATGACACACTTGAATCTAAGTCAATCTTTAAAGAGAGAGAGATGCGATTTAACGTACACTCAACACAAACTACGACATTTCGGGACTAACACGTGGTTCAATTTATTTCAATAATTCGCTTGCCAATAGGGATCTTTCCGGAGGACTGGGATAAAACTTACGAAGTTGGACAGGCGACCCAAGAGCAGGAAATAGAAATCCCGCCATTTGACTAAAAAAAAAATTGATATTCGACTGCACAATAATTTCCCTGAGCGACAAAATATAGTGATGTTATATCAACTGTCTAGTCGTTGAGATGGGGCGAAAAATTCGAGGTCCCGTGTACACACGTTGGTTTGCACGTACAAAAACCTATAAAAGTTGGACGTAGCGCCGATGTTTGGGCGAAATATCACCCATAGTACACTGTACGGTGTATAGTATATGTCAGTGCTCGTTAGCCCATTCGATTTCATTTTGCATATCAAGTATGTTAGGACGTGTTTTGTTTACTATACACTTGACGAACTGGATAATCGAATTAATTCTGATAAACAAACTTGATAATCGAATTAATTCTGATAAACAACATTTTAACATTGAATTAGACATCAGTAACTTGATAATCGAATTAATTCTGATAAACAACATTTTAACATTGAATTAGACATCAGTAGGTATAGGTGCGTGGTATCAACCAAACTTTCTTGTTTAAAATTATAAACACGTGTTTAACTTCGACTTCTTGTTATTCTGAAAGAATCCAGCCATTCTGTTTATTTTTGTGGTTGATTGACGCCTCTAGATTATATCAGATAGAATCCGGTTGATTTCTATGAATATTTGACAAATGTCACACAGTGTTCTATGAGGACAGATGTATGTTGATTTGTTCTATGAGGACATATGTCATGCAGTGTTCTATGAGGACAGATGTATGTTGAATTGTTCTATGAGGACATATATCATACAGTGCTCTATGAGGACATATATCATACAGTGTTCTATATGAGGACACATGTCTTGAAGTGCTCTATGGCGACATGTGTCATACAGTGTTCTATGAGGACATATGTCATGAAGTGTTCTATATGTGGGGAATTTTGACGGATGGTGGCGATTCATACCATCCGAAAGAGTAGATGTTGTTCTTCCGACTTGCGCCATTTGCAAGGTGAAACCCCGACCGACCCCGGCATTGAATCAGTGCCCCCCCCCCCCCTTGTGAGTGGAGTAGAACGGAATGAGACCACTATCACCCAGATCACACATCTACCCATATCACCAAGGTCTACCCATATCACCTAAGTCTACCCATATCACCAAGGTCTACCCATATCACCAAGTCTACCCATATCACCAAGGTCTACCCATATCACCAAGGTCTACCCATATCGCCCAGATGTTGTACATGAAGGATTTCCGACATGTTTTATAGATTGATCCTAAAGGGTGTGTGCATGAAATTATTTTGACTGAAATACTAAAGAGTGTGCTAAATATTCTCACAATAGCATGCGTCATAAGGATGTCTAAAAGGGGTGAAGGCGAAAATATTGATTTCAATTGATATAAAGTTTCTCACTGGATTTATTTAGAGCAAGATGCCTCAAACATCACGCGTCATTTTACAATTTGATATCGTATTAAACAAGTTTATTCTTATAACATTATGATGATGCGTGTACGCCTGAACGCACGTGTGCACGTTTAACCATTTAACAATTCCTTACTTCTCTCTAAGGAAAACAGTTATTGCTTTCTGTTCGTTGTACGTGTGTGTGGACATGATAAGGGTATAATAAGATGGCGAATCATGCTCTTAATAATATCTTTAAATACTCCATCTTTCTGTCTGAACATTTTCGGTAAGTAGATTACTCGATAAGGCCAAACTTCAAACAATTATTTCACGTTAAACTCCAGGTTGAGCTTGCTAATAAATTATTTCACTGAAAGATTATATGATAGAGGCATCTAGTGAGGCTGTGGGTGTTTTTGTACAGAAAGTTAAGAGAATGTAGTTTTTGTTATTAAAGATTAGACTGTGGACAGGTTTCTTTATAGAACGATACAAGAGTTGTACACAGCAGGAATATAATTGTCTGTATATTCACGTATGTGTATTAAAAGCTATACCAACATTAGATTAGTAATGTGTACTTCCTATATATACGAGAAGTGGTATGAGGATGTTATTAGGATGTAACGTATTACAAGAGAATTCGAAAACTATTTGAAATATAAGAAGTGGTATAAGGGTGTTATTAAGGATTTGAAATTTCAGAATGGACTAGAAACTTGTACTCTAAGATGATTAGAAGTGGTATGAGGGTGTTAATAAATATTAGAGTTTTACAGTGGACTGGAAATATGTACTCTATTTAAAATACCAATAAGTTAGAAGTGGTATGGGGGTGTTATTAAAGATTTAAAGTTTTACAAGGAATTTGAAAGAGAATAACACGCTTTCAAACATTCAAGTTAGAAGTGGTATGAGGGTATTATTAAAGATTAAAAGTTTTTACAGAGAATTTGAAAGAGTGTAAAATATTATAAGTTAGATGTGGTATGAGGGTGTTATTGAAGATATATAAAGTGTTTATAGTGAAACTAGTAAACTATGTAAATAATTAGAAATGTATAACTTATAATGGGTTAAACAAATAGTGTAATATTATAATTAGATATAAGTACTAGTCAGCGAAGTTAATTAACAAGTCTGACTGTGTCATTATAATTAGATATAAGTACTAGCCAACGAAGCTGGTTGGATGGGGGATTAAGTTTACAGCATTTAATTAGGTAAGTTGAAATATGTTATTTCTAAATTTCTGGACCAAGAGATGGTCTTTTACTTGTTCTTTTTGTGGGTAACGCGACGTAGACCCCTTGTCAGCGATACAGAACGGAGATGGTGACATGGAACAATGAATTGTCGTTCCAATGGGGGGAACATCCGGGGTACAGTGTTCACATTGATGTGCACGTAAGGAACCTTTGAAGATGGAATTCAATATAAGAGTAGACCGTAGCGCCGCTGTCTGAGTAAAAATTCGCCTATAGAACGACGTATGGCGTAAACCAACGACCCAGACTTTGCATAACAGTGCAACATTAATCAAAGCCCCTTTTATGCGACGGCCGCTCATGGAAAAACAACCCGTAGCCTCTACAAATTTAACATTGAACTTGACATGTTCCTTGGAAAATGGAGCATTGATTGACGGACTTTGATTTTTGTATGGTTGTGATGATGTCATACTGAAGTACGATCGACATGGAACTTGGCAGACATTTTCTTGGACAATGGAGCATCGATGGACGGACTTTGAGTTTTGATATCACGTCAAAATCCAAGATGTTGGTGTTGTCGTACTTCGCAAGTGTAGTGGTTTGCGATTCTACGCTTGTACATAACAAGGAACGGGGTCGTCTATTATACACCAGTTAGTATTCAACTGTGTTGATATTAGATATAGGTCAGTATTCACCGTATGTTAAAGGTACATTAATTAAGAGTTTAATAAAGAGTTGGCCATTCTTGTTGTAATAGTTCGAAAGTAGATAATGTAAAATGAATAATTTAAAAATTTCATCCAAATTACTCTATTATGAGCGAAGATATAGCCTTAGACGGTTCGACAAGATGTGTGCGATAATTGCAACTACCGTACTAGTTGTTCGAAGTAAAGTCTCGCTTGTCCATTGTTGAATTAATCAAGCTATGGTTGAACCCGTTCTAATCTATTTCCAATGGAACAAAACCTATGCCATCGAGAGTTGGCTATGGCTTGGATCAGTTAATTAATGTATAATTACTAATTTAGATAATACTTCAGGCGTAAAGAAAGACCTGCAATAGGCAGATTTAGTTCTTGCATAATGTACGTTTAATATTAGATATAGGTCAACATTCAATATATTTTACTGTTAGATTTAGGTCAGTATTTAATATATGGTACTGTTAGATATAGGTCAGCATTCAATATATTTTACTGTTAGATTTAGGTCAGTATTTAATATATGGTACTGTTAGATATAGGTCAGTATTTAATATATGTTACTGTTAGATATTGGTCAGTATTTAATATATGTTACTGTTAGATATAGGTCAGTATTTAATATATGTTAATGTTAGATATAGGTCAGCATCTAATATATGTTAATGTTAGATATAAGTCAGTATTTAATATATGGTACTGTTAGATATAAGTCAGTATTTAATCTATGTTTAATAGACGTTATAAACTAGGATCACCTTTCATGGATCTTTTTCTGAGATATGATGTTTCGTTATAGTTTGAGTCGTTGGGGTAGATTAATAAGGGTAAAGTGGAAGTTAGGTCACCTGTCCAACTATATTTTAGTACCGAAATGATTTAGTTTGTGTCGATTTGAGAGGGGAGGGATAAGCATAATTTCTCCTTCTCTCAATTCGTACTGAACCTGACGAAACGAGGCTAACAAATCCACTATCGACGTGTTATCTGTTTCATGGATTACTGCTATTGGCTTGATTCTATTTCCACTTATCATCGACTCTCAATTTTAAAGTCATATAGACAGTGATCACGATGATGTCATGTATAATACAGACAGCGATCAAAATGATGTCATGTATAATACAGATAGCGATCACGATGATGTGATGTATAATACAGATAGCGATCACGATGATGTGATGTATAATACGGATAGCGATCACGATGATGTCATGTATAATACAGATAGCGATCACGATGATGTCATGTATAATACAGATAGCGATCACGATTATGTGTAGAGGTGATGTATTTTATTGAGTATTGCTAGTTAGTCTGACCTATCGATTATCCCTGATTCTCAATTAAAATCTGATTCGATGAATAATAAGTTAGAGAGATTTTACGATGAGACATAGACAGTGGCCTAGACATTGGTATACACAGTGACATGTACTGTGGCCTAGACATTGGTATACACAGTGGCATGGACTGTGGCATAGACATTGGTATACACAGTGATATAGGCAGTGACATATATATAGATATAGATGTAGAAAGAAATTCTAACTGCGGTCCCGATAGCTACTTATAGACACCATTCTAGACAGCAACCCCTAATGTCGGGCGATCGAGATCGAGTCAGTGACATAACCAATGACCTCTAATCTATAGACACATTTTATTAGAGGTTCAGACGTTGATCTAGAGAGCAGCATCCCTGATTAAATTGTATGGATCATTAAACAATAGATCTACAATCAACAGGAAATTACAATTCGGTTTTCTCAATAATCTACGTTCCGGTAAATTAGTTACGGCATATTTATTGGTGAGAGTCACAACACCCCTTTAATAAATATTGAATTCGATAGAAACCAATTAGTTGTCGTGACATATTTATTGGTGAGAGTGACAGCGCCCCTTTAATAAATATTGAATTCAATACAAATCCAATTGTAATCATTCAAATCCGACATTGTTTCACCCGAGTGGTGATTTAGAATCTAATCTAAATATCCTCTTTCTGTTCAATTACACGAAATAATGGTAGCATCATATTCCATATTGCACTAGAATTGGTTTATCATGCCTTGGTTAACATGACCAGGGTGAGTGACGTAGGTGGGATTATCAAAGTTTGATTTACAGATTAAAGATGCATTAACCTATGTACGAGCTAAATCTGATTTTTAATAAATACTATAAAGTATTTGATAGTATAATTTAAAAATCGATAGAATAATTTAAACATTGATAGTATAATTTAAAAATTGATAGAATAATTTAAACATTGATAGTATAATTTAAACATTGATAGAATAATTTAAACATCGATAGAATAATTTAAACATTGATAGAATAATTTAAACATTGATAGAATAATTTAAACATTGATAGAATAATTTAAACATTGATAGAATAATTTAAACATTGATAGAATAATTTAAACATTGATAGTATAATTTAAACATTGATAGTATGATTTAAAAAATGGATAATCGAGACTTATTAGCGTAATAATGAAACTCGAGACTATAAACACGGGTTTTGTGCCTGAGAATAAAGTAATCATAAACTAGGTCTGAAATATCAGACCATTGGCTTAAATCTTAAATAATACTTTTAAATAAAATCAAAGTTATTGTTTACAAGATACCACTACCCAGGCGCGAATCCAGCATTTTTTGCAGAGGGGGGTCTCGTTTTGATAAAGGCGCTCAATCAATTAACGGGCGTATTACCGGAAGGTAAATTCTAAAAGTCATAAAAAATTTTCAAGTCTGAGCAGGGGGGACGGGGTCCGGACCCCCTGGACCTCCCCCCGCCCTCTGGATCCGCGCCTGCTACCTCCAAGCAACCGAGCAGCGCGAAATGATTTACATGATACCGCCATCTTGAAGAAACCGCGAAGCCAACGCCATCCTTTAAGCCAAAGAGAAGCGCGGTTACAAGATACCGCCATTGTTAAGCCACCGAGAAGCGCAATGTAGCTTTGAGATAATCCAATGTATGTAAAGTGAAATGACGGCATTACGATGTATTATCACTATGACAACTGTGTAATGTAGCTGACGGTCAGTAGTTATATAATCGAGAACAAGGGGTACCTATAAATCTCCCGCTGTCTGTCAATAATTAGTTCCAATTGAAAACAGACACTTAGCTACTTAACCGACATTTTAGTCCAGTTAATGGAATTGTAAAGGTTTATTTTAGTCATTGTGTGTGTGTGACAGAGGGGAACTTCATTACAAATTAGTATACTATGTTGTTATTTAGGACAGAGATTTATTGTTCAGGCAGATAGGCTAATTCTCTGTGTAGGGGTCGGGGTGCATACCACCCGAACATGTACAATGTAGTATCTTCCTCCTTTTCTATAACTGTGTGTGAAATGTCAGGGAATTGGGATCACCTTTATTTCGAATCCGCGGTTGCACGTGACAAGGAGCAGGGTCATCTGTCCAATCTCTTGGATTTTCTCCGGGTACTCCGGTTTCCTGTCCCCACTGAAGACCTCTACGTGCAATCATGTTAGTGAAATAAAATTAAACCATATGTTAGTCCCGAAATGAACTTGTTTGTGTCGATTTGAGGTTACCCCCCCCCCCCCTCTCTCTCTCCTCTCTCTCTTCTAATGACCATATAATCATATTAATCATCCGATCATTGTCTTCGCGATAACAATAGTCAATCGATGTAGAGACCATTATTACATTTAATTTACCCAATACAATAAAACGTTTTAATATCTTAATTTCATGGGATAAGATACAGGTTTTTAAATACCGATAAAACCAGATTCCTTAATAGAAAATTATTTAGATTTTTATTGTTTACACAACGTGACGGACGACGATGTGATGAAACTGGAAAGTCACGCAAACGACAGCTGGAAATAGGAACACTGTTAGAATCGGATCAAGTATTCTCCTCGTTTTTCCATACCATCGACTCCATGATAGAATCAATTAAATAGCATTCTGATCAATAGTAAACCCAGAGACAAACTGTTACATCGACTCCATGATAGAATCAATTAAATAGCATTCTGATCAATAGTAAACCAAGAGACAAACTGTTACATCGGTTAAGAGGATTAAATTTATGAAATGACAACCAACCATTTAAATGAAATCCACAATTCCATCTAGATCAATTTGTGGATCGGTTGAATACTTGTTCACACATTTTAACTTGTTCGCGCATACTACGCTCAACCCTGTCGCTCTCAATATCAATTTGGATTTTGTTGAAGTGAAATTGACACAGTGTAAATATTTGAATAATTCCGAATGATCATTTTGTGATTAAAATACTAAGTGGATTTCTAAATTGATGGATTTGTTAAAAGTTTAACTTTGTAAATCACTGAGATTTTTAATTTAACACGAGTATTTTGAATTGGATTCGATCACCTAAGTTGTAAAACTTTATGATTGTTCACCGAATTGCCATCCATATACTTTTCCATAGTTGCCATGATCAGCGAGTTCTTGACACTGTTTGAATATTGTCTCCATTTTTACAACCTGGTTACGATTTAGTTACGGATGCACAGAATTGTTTTATGAATGTTTTAATTTATTCAGAAATGAAATCGGGTTTACCGTCCTATTTTGCTACACATAACGGAATAATGAAGATGAATAGTGTCTTCAGATTGATTCTGGTCTAACGTAGGATTTCACCTCGGCAGCGTTAAGTTAGAGAACATTCTGAATATACTGACATTGGGATTTTTATCAAATTTTCTGAATTTTCATTCTCAAATCTTCAGAAGAAGCGGAATGTTCACAAATTTTTAATTCATTAAATCGTAGTCAATATTGATGGAAATTAAACCATTATCTTGTGTGTATTTCCATAAGGGACAAAATTAGCTTGTAAGGAATTCAACACCTCTCAGATAACAATCAGAGACAGTAAGATAGGGGTTTGTCCACATGGACTAAATATAGGGGTTTGTCTACATAGACTAATGATACGGGTTTGTCTGCATAGACTAAAGATAAGAACTTGTTTAGATAGACTAAGGATAGTGTTTTTTGTCCATAGACTAAAGATAGGAACTGGTTTAGGTAGACTAAAGATAGAGGTCTTGTTTAGATAGACTAAAGATAGGAGTTTGATTATTTAGACTAAATTTAAGATATTGTTTACTTAGATCTGATTTCTGACATTAATGACTATAGTAAAAGTTGTCTAAGTATGACGTATATCAATGTTATTGTGGCTCTGTTATAGATAGGTTAATAGATAAATCAATGTTTAGAAGTTGACCAAGATATACCTAGAAACTATTAGATATATCTTATTTAGAAATTATTAGACGTACTTGGGTAACGTGTCGCGTAAAAGGCCTGTCTTTTGATCAGAGGGAACACTAAATGAGTGACTACAGGCCTGTCTTCTGACCCACTGTGATCTCATTACAAACGGTGAAGATAGCTGACAGCAGGTCATCAAAAACCATGGTAACGTATGCTATATCTATATTTCTTGGTGCTAATAACAGACAGACAAACACAGTTTTCTGATAAATATTACCATCTTTGTTCATTAGACTGTTATGTCTTGGTGCAAATAACAGCGAGACAAACACATAATTCATGATAAATATTACAACAATACTTGCTCATTAGGCTGCCCATAGTGGAGTTCCGTGTTTCTTGGTTCCGTGTCAATCCCGAGACATCCATCCTTGACCCGTTCGTCTGACAGTACATGATTACGTGATCTCAATATATCAGACATCTCTTTATTCAATACATGTATTAGACGATATCAGGACGGAGATTAAAGAATACAATATATAGCAGCTCCTTTTTATAGTAAACGATATTAGGACGGAGATTAGCGAATAAGGCGTACAACAGTGTAAATAATGTTTATAGGAAATTAATCATTATTAAAATGTGAAACCGTTCCTATTCGTAGAATTTCAGGTATATAACTGTATTTCATACTTAGGGATTTTCAGGTATATACCAATGTATATAAGGTTTATAGCGAATTAATTATTATTGATTTGTGAAAGGATCTTTTTTTCTCAAATTTTATATGGAATTAATCATTACGAATTTGTGAAATGATCCTGTTAATTTACGAGATTTTTTTTAAGGGCTAATTAATAGAAGATTGGGAATTCAGGTGAAAATTGGATCATGGAGAAATTAAACAGTGGAATGAGCGTCGCCTAGCTTTATATGGAATGGATTATTATTAGTAGTATGGTGTACGGATTATTGTGTATTTTAGACTATTATTGTGTATTTCAGACCGTACGGGTTATTGTGTATTCTAGACTACGGGTTATTATTGTGGATTTCAGACCATGTGCGGGTTGTTTTTCAAACTAGACTATGTACAGGTTGTTTTTGTGTATTTCAGACGGGTTGTGTAATTTAGACTATGTACTAGTTGTTGTTGTATATTTCAAACGATGTACGGGTTATTGTTTATTTCAAACCATATTGTGTATTTCAGACTATGTAAAGATTGTTATTGTGTATTTTAGACTGTGTACGGGTTGTGTAATTTAGACTATTGTTGTTTTATTTCAGACGATGTACAGGCTGTATTTCAGACTATGTAAAGATTGTTATTGTGTATTTTAGACTGTGTACGGGTTGTGTAATTCAGACTATTTGTCGTTGTATTTCAGACGATGTACGGGTTATTGTTTGAGAGTATCCAGCACTATATAAAAGAAGATTATGGTGAAGAAGAATGGTTGAAGATTTTAGAGGATGCTGGATTAAAGAACATGGTATTCACCACACATAATGTGTATAAAGATCAGATAATGTTGAATCTAGCATCCAGTTGTAGCAACATCCTCAGGGACAGAACTATGGATGAATTCCTGGGTAAGTTACAATACGGCGATGCTACATTTGTAATTGTGAAAACATCACCAGATGCACTTCCCAGGTAACGATATGAAATGGGGAGGGGGGGAGGGTAACGTCCTACTGCTATGCTGTATCTGGGTTAATGAAGGTAAGTGGCTAAGTAGGTAAGACACTGGCTCGCTAGCCTGGAAGTCGGGTTTTCGATCCCTGCATTGGCAATAATGCAGGGCAGAGGGCCTCACAAGGACAGCTGTCTAGTCGTTTGGAGGGGGAGAAAACCGACGCCCCGCGTACGAATTGGTCTGCACAGAAGTCGATATAAGAGTAGGGCGTAGTGTCGCTGTCCGGGTAAAATTGCCCTCATAGTACACTGTATGACGTAATATACCCATCTTTATTAGCCCAGTTCGCAGGGAAACAGTAGGCCGTTAAAGTTCCAATTTCACATTTTCTAAGAAAGTCGAAACATAATTATTTCTATGTCTTTTGTCGAAAGGTTGTCAACTTACTATTATACGGTCCTGGGCAAAATTTTTTGGGCATTATAAAGGGTGACACAGGGTGATTGAGGAAATAGTTACTCAATTACCTCCCTTGTTTTCCTATTCCTCTCCATAGACGGCCATCTTCAAACGTTTGAATTTGAAGTTGAAAATGATATTTTTGCCAATTTCTCAACTGGCAGTACTGAATTATAGGATTAATAGGATTATTCTTTAACAAGGTAGGACTGTTTATAGGTTCAATCTATTTTTGGGCTTTATTTTAATACATTTTAAAAATATAACTTAAAAAAATGCTATTGGAGCTTTAAATTACTTTATATTTCATTTTCTATATCGAATTCCAACTGCCACGGAATCCTATACGGTCGCTTGTGTACAAGGGGCCCCGTTTGTCTGTCCCACGGAACTAGTAATTCTTCCCAGGTAACGCCTGAATCTAGAAATGTTTGTCTGTCCCACGGAACTAGTAATTCTTCCCAGGTAACGCCTGAATCTAGTAATGAAGTGGAATAGGGTTTAACGTTTTACTTTGTCAGGGCAGCTTTGGCGAAATATTGCCCGACTGGTGCTGACATGCCATAAATATAGCCCGACTGGTTCTGACATGCCATAAATATAGCCCGGCTGGTGCTGACATGCCATAAATATAGCCCGACTGGTGCTGACATGCCATAAAATCACATTTCATTTTGGGAGGGCAAGACATTTCTTTTACGTGCACGGCCATTTGTACTCGGGATCTCGGTTTTTCGTCAAATCCGAACGACTAGACACTTTTGAATATTGCCTGTATGTTTATGTTTTCAATTCTGGTTTCAAATCCCCGGATGTACGTGACAAGGAGTAGGGTCGCCTGTCCAACCTGTGGGTTTTCTCCGATTCCTCCGGTTTCCTCCCAGTGCTAAAGACCCCTACGAGCAAGTGAATTATTGAAATAAAATTGAACCATGTGTTAGTCCCCAAATGACATAGTTTGTTTCGAGTGAACGTTAAAACCTCATTTCTCTCTCTCTGTTCATTTCAAGCTTTATTGGGGGTGGGGTTGGGATGGCCTAGTGGTCTAGAGTGCCGCGCTTCGACCTCTAGCTGGCCGGTCACCTCTGGCTTGCGGCTGTGGTTTCGAGCCCTGGTGTGAGCGTATGTGGCATGGAGATAGGGGCGCCTTCTCAAACTCGTGGTTTTTCTCCGGGCACTCCGGTTTCCTCCCACTGCTAAAGACCCCTACGCGCAAGCGAATTATTGAAATAAAATTTAAAAAAAAAACCATTTGTTAGTCCCGAAATGACCTAGTTGTGTCGAGTGGACGTTAAACCCCATTTCTCTCTCTCTCTTTTTCAAACTTTATTGGAATGTGTTTTATCAATTTCAGACCAGGACATGGCCCTATATCATTTTTCATTTCAAGAGTTATCAAAGCTGATAAAAAATTCTTTTCTTGTACTTTAACATTTCAAATATTGATTTATAATTTCTCATTTCAGGTTACTTTGGAACATGTTTTGTCAATTTTTGTGCTGGATATGGCTATGATAAAATATTACGCGTGGCTGGTCGCCATTACCGTGATTTCCTCAACGGAATCGACAACCTCCACGAAACTATACGCTTCAGTTACCCCAGATTAAAAAGCCCGTCATTTATCGTAGAGACCGAGGACGCATATGGTTGTGTTTTAGTTTATAGATCTATACGTCACGGATTTAGTTCTTACGTCATTGGACAATTACGTCAATGTGCAAAACAGTTTTACAATGTCGACGTAGAGGTCCGAATACTGGAACAGCTAGAACAAAGTGGCCGCTATCATACCACCTTCCGGTTAAACTTTCATAACAAAGGATTTAAACCGGAAAACGAAAAGAAGGCAGCAATAAGCGAAGAGTTTAGAACTATTAGTGGCACTACATTTTTTAAGGTAAGTCAAATCATCAGCAATGTACACGGCCTAGATATACATTATCAAATGTAATCAGTATCCAAATGCTGTCATATTTATTCTAGGCCCTAATTATTAATATTTGTTTTCGACTGTGTTATAAACATGTCGTCTCCGTAGGACGTAAAACCAATCGGACGCCTTCGTATTATGTTGATAGTTTTAAAATGAAAAGGCCTTACTGATTTGGATTGAGAAATAATTTTTTTTTCTTTAAACAGACATTATACAAGAGGCAAATCAGCGTATTGCATTAGGCCTGAAATATTGTCTTCTTAATTATAAATTAGACCATAATCAACTGTTGATGGCATCGCTAGCCTGCAATGTTTATTGGATTACGTTCCGATTTGCTGTTTGACTTCAATTCATAATTAAATCCAAAAATGGATAATCGAGACTATACGTTTGTTTATCCTACCCACATCAGTAATGATGATCCAGGCTAGCCACAATTCTCGGTTCATAGTGGATCGATTTGACTGCACAATATATTACGCAATACATACACTATCCCGCGCGTGCTTTTCGGTGAAATACGTGACGCGAGTCCAATATTTCATTTAATATAGATAATGTACGGTTGGCAAAATAATGGTGCTCCAACATTAAAGGATGACGTCGTATCTGTATTTTAAGTAGTTTTTAATTATCAAAGTGAGAATTGCCAGTTCTTTATATTATCTCCCATGATGTATCTTTAATTAAATTTGTTGTGTGTAGTAGTCTATATTTCAAAGTTTATGTATGAAGACAGAGAGGGCCAATGTGTAGAACCTAAATGGTTTCAAACTAGATCCAATATTGGCCAGTATATTTATCGTGACCCTTGAGGTTGTTTTAATTACCATGTTTTCCTTGTTCTGTGTTACCTGATCTTCAAAGAGAATCAGAAATATCATTGTCGGGTTTATTGATTTCCCGCCATAGAACATTATGGTAGTTATGTAAATCGGGCGGAACCAAGATACGTTGGGTGGTCTGGATTGGTGACTTAAACCAGTTGTGAGATTATCTGGTGGTCTGGGTGTCGAACTTCGAGCCCTAGCTGTCCAGTCACCGCTAGGTTGCAGTCGTGGTTCAAGCTCCAGCCGTTCGGCCACCTCTTGCTTACAGGCGTGGTGTAGATCCCTGGTGGTTTAGTGCGTGGAGCTTCGAGGTCTAGTCGTGGTTCGAGCTCCAGCCGTTCGGTCATCTCTCGCTTACAGGCGTGGTGTCGATCCCTGGTGGTCTAGTGCGTGGAGCTTCGAGGTCTAGCCGTTCGGTCACCTCGGTTGTGCTGGATCAGTCGAAACGTTATTTAAGATGAGTTGCTTTGATAAAGTCACGAAGTTAAAACAAAGGTGGTAGATATTGCATATCACTACGAATATTGAGACATTGAAATTGTGTATCATACATGTCCCTTGCCATGACAATGAACGCGACGTTGTAAACTTTAAAAATAGTCAATCGACATTTGTTAGTTTCTCACAGCTATTTGATCTTCCGATGAGCAGATTAACCAAGCAATGTTTATTTTGAAAATTAGTTAAGTAGTCCGTCGAAAAGTAGCATATTGGTCTCCTATATGAGCAATAAATAATTTATTACCAAACAATAATTTTATTTGTCAAATTTATTTAAAAACACAATGAAATACAATGGCCATGACAAGTATTTACGCTCATACATTATGCATGATAACAACCAACCAAACAAAAGTTGATCTTATTAGACCCACGTTGTGTCGTTTCCGGATTACTCCCCGAATACAAAATTTTCTGGATCCGTATTTGCCCTAACTAGTCTGGTTTGCTCTATAAAGCGTGGATATAGAGCAATGAATCTATTAGCCGGATTATATTGTAATGACGGGTTAATTATACCCTGTCTCGTGTGAAGTATAAACACTAGTTAGTTGGACGATGTAAGATATAAACTACTCGTTATATGAGATACATCAGGGATAATACCGATCATTACACTAGTAATACAACTGGTGCTTGATATCACTGACAAATAACGTAATCGAGAGAGAGAGAGAGGGAGAGAGAGGGATGGGTTTAACGTCCACTCCACACAAACTAGGTCATTTCAGAACTAACATATGGTTTGATTTCATTTCAATAATTCGCTTGCGCGTAGGTTCTTTAGCAGCGGGAGGAAACCGGAGGAACCGGTGAAAACCTACTAGATTGGTCACGTACAACCGCGGATTTGAAACGACGCCAGTTGACTCAATAACAGGCTTCATGATACAGCGCGCACGTGCTAACCATTCTGCCATTTAGCCCCCCCCCCCCCGTCATCTATAGACCACATAATACGACATTTATAGACCAACTAATACCAGTTTTTATAATACGACATTTATAGACCAAACTAATGCCATTTTTATAAGGCTTCTTGTCACTTTGTTACTGGCTTTCACGTGTTTGTATTTACAGACTACAAAATACGAACTGAAAGAAAGGTTTTTAACTTTGCTACTGACTTTCACCTGTTTTTGTTTTCGTGGTTTTGATCCCTAAAAGGGAGTATAAGCGCATGCCAAACCTCTTGCATTTTCCCCAGGTTCCCCGGTCCCCACTAATGTTAAACACTGGAACTTGTAATCTAAATATTTGAATAGATGTGTACCATATGTTAGTCCCAATATGACCAGCGCTGTCCGTCTTCTCTTTTTTACGTGCACACTAATGTGTACACCGGATCCTCGTTTTTCGTCCCTTCCGAACGACTATATGTCGACCTTTGGCTCTCTGTCCTGCCTCACTAACACGGGTAACAACACCGGAAAATCCGGATGAACCTTCTTGGTCAGAGCATGTATCGAAAAGTCTGGGCCACCATGGCGTTCGTTTAGGTTCGCGCTCATGGTAAAATATACCGTTTTAACCTCGTGCTTGTCTATGTAAAGGTTCGATAGATGGTTAAACGCAAACTATTAAATTCAGTTATTTACATTTCTCATTAGTCTGCCAACGCCGATCGCTGGGTAATATTTCCACTTGGCATCCAACATCTAAAGTATACGATGTTCAGATTAAAAAGGAAATTTACGTCTGTGTTACGAATGTAATATCGATTCCGACCTGTCTGGAAAAAAATAATTACACTTGTAAATTCCACTGTATGTGTTAAAATTCAAATAATGTAATCACATACATAAAATTGAGTGGGCATTAATCAATCCAAACGGTATATAAAGGAAATGATGAAATAGATGTCCGACAAGAAAGGTTTATCAATAATCCTCGTCTGCATCCGCGGTAAAAGGAAAATGACCAGCGATTTTTTGAAAAGGAGAACTGAACTAGATCTTGGTTTCTTGCTCGAGTTTGATAATTCTCTCTCTCTCTCTCACTGTGTCTCTCTCACAAACATGTGTCATATTTAGTTTCATAAAGTTATTTTAAAATGAAGATTGCCGGAACCATACTTTATGTGAATGCAAGGAATTTTACATTGAATGCAAGGGTGAATTATCAACTTACAGTTAGTAAATAGCTGGGTCCAGGGGTGTAATATTTTCAGTCTGCGATAAACTATACTGTCGCCGACATTCCATCGCTTACAGGTGGGCTACAGCCTGTCAGACTGTCGCAGAATGTCTTCGGTCGGTGTTATTTTGTAATAACTGGCATGGGTTGTACGGGTTTGATTCTCGGGTTGATCGACCTGAATTAGCAGTAGTTCAGTACCAGACGGACGAATTATATAAAGCATCTTCGATAAAGAGAATTTTTCCTTTCTATTTAGATGAGGAGAATCTGGTTATCGTTGTTAATGGATGAGTCAATACAAATCAACAACAGCAGGAATTACGGATGTTGGTACTCTATCATTATAATTGTCTTCCTAAATCTGATATTTAATATTAAACACGGCTACGTGTCATTTGTCAGTTACCAGGGAAACTGCATAAATGAAGTTATCCTTTAAAGAGAGAGAGAGAGAGAGAGAGAGAGAGAGAGAGAGGTAAACAAGTTTCAGTAATTCGCCAGTGCGTATGGGTTTTCTAGCGGTTGACAGTCGATCCTATCGATTATCACTAACGATCTAGGAATAGAAATCATGCCACTTGACTCGATGAGAAACCTTATGATCTATCACATCGTTTGGATACATACATCAGGGCATACGCCAGGACCGGGGCATACACCAGGACCGGAGCATACACCGGGTCAGGTTTATACACCAGGGACTGTGGCATACACAGGGACCAGGACATACACAGTGACCGGGACATACACAGGGACAAGGAAATACACAAGGACCGGAACACACACCAGTACCGGGGCATACCCAGCGACCGGGGCATACACTAGGGACCGGGGCAAACACAGGGACCAGGTCATACACAGTGACCGGGAAATACACAGTGACCGTCACATAAACAAGGACTTGGACATACACCAAGACCGGGACATACACAGGGACTGGGGAATACACAAGGACTGGAACATAAACAGAGACCGGGGCATACACCAAGACCGGGGCATACACCAGGACCAGGACATACACCAGGACCGAGGCATACACAGGGACTGGAGCATACACCTGGCCAGGGACATACACCAGGAACCGGAGCATACACAGGGACTGGTGATACACAAGGACCGGCACCTACACCGGGACCGGGGCATACACCAAGACTGGGGCATATACAGGGACTGGGGCATACACTAAAACCGGGACATACACAGCGGTCAATATAAGAATAGCACAAATTCTTATATGGTCATATTTAATCAATTATTTACAACAACAATTTGCGGAATTAGTAATCTCAATTTGTCCAGTCCATATTGACTCAGCTAATGGCTTGATAAAACAGACACTATGGTCTGTAAGGTAACTGATTTCCTGCATACAGCTTGAGTGAAATTTTCTGGCTTAAATGAGATTTTCTGGATGTGGCTTGAGAAAGAGGAGAGAGAGAGAGAGAGAGAGGGGGGGGGGTTTAACGTCCACTCAACACAAACTAGGTCATTTCGGGACTAACATATCGTTTAATTTTATTTCAATAATTCGCTTGCGTGTAGGGGTCTTTAGCAGTGGGAGGAAACCGGAGTGCCCGGAGGAAACCCACGAGGTTGAGAAGGCGCCCCTATCTCCATGCCACATACGCTCACACCAGGGCTCGAAACCACAGCCGCAAGCCAGAGTAGACCGGCCAGCTAGAGGTCCAAGCGCCGCACTCTAGACCACTAGGCCACCCCTACTAGATACATATCAATATACCACCACTGGATTCACAGAATAATAAAAGTATTATTTGATTATTTGGAGCTTTTCTATTTTCAGTTGTTTCCTTTTTGTATTGTGTTTGACAACACGATGACTATCCGCCATGTTGGTGAAAGTCTAGCCACCATGATGGGAGAGGTCAAGGACACTAAAATCACAGACAAATTCAGTCTACGGAGACCTCTCGTGGAGTTCACGTGGGATAACGTAAGTACTCGTAATAGAAAATGAGGCACGTCCCTAACAACGGACAGTGAGTGACCTGGTAGTCATAGTGGCGTCATATGGGTAGTATTTACAGCATGATGACAGGGGAACCGCACACCGATAAGACAAATTACAAGGACTCTGCAAACAATAACAACAAATGTCAAACCAAGAGACTGGATAAAGGGACGTTCGTAACGTGATGCGGCCCCTCTTGACGGTGTGATAGTCTGTTAATTGAAGTTATAAATTAGAACGTCAAAATTAACTAAAGTAAGGGTAACAACCCTTAGAATTTGGGGAAACGATAAAATATAAAAAGATAAAATGTAGTGCGCAAAGACGTTATTGTTATTATGGTAAATTGTACGCTAGTATCAAACAGATTTCTCATTTATTCTCGATTATTCCAGCCCGAATATGGTCACTGATCAAAACATATTTCATCGTGATTGCACTTTTTTCGTCAGTTTTCAAACTGTTATGTGTTTTACTGATTGTGTTGTTTTTTTCACCAGTTTCGAACTTTTAAATGAAGTGTATTGAGTAAAAAAGTCAAAGATAAAAACAGGTTTTATCGTGTTTTTTATTCCTTTTTTCGTCAATTTCAGATTCTGAGATTTCAAAACTGTTATATTTTTGTAGTGATTGTATTTTTTTTTTTTTTTTTTTTTTTTTGTGAATTTCAGATTCTGAGTTTTCAAACTGTTATATTTGAATTAGAGGCTGGTCAATATATTGGTGGTTCTTCCAAATTAAGTGCTTCCAAAAAATGTACACACTACAAAAAACTACTACTGAAAGGACAGCTCAAATATCTTCCAGATTGGAAAATGGTTGCATTTCTCTGTACGCCATTGTAAGTTCTCGTGACACTTCTCTGCACCCTATTGTAAGTTCTAATGACATCTATCAGTTCCCGATTCGAGAGAATTTGGTTTTAGAACTTTTTGAATGGCATGTCAGATTAATTTTTGTCTGTTGAATAAATAAAAAAAAAATAATTGAATTGTAGATCAGGCCAGGACATACTTGTGATTTGAAAAACCGAATCATCTCCTGCCTATAGGACGCATGGGGTTAATAACGTATCAATCTTTATGTCAAGCAAATCTAAGAATCGAGTTTCATTTCACACGTAACGGTCATCCCGAGGTCAGCGGCACACTCTTGAGATGTAAATGTTGTTATCCGGTTTCAAGAAATAATCTGAATTCATCTGAGAATCGACATTTGGTGATTACTACAACTCTTTAACTGGTGAATACGATTTGAGTTAATTGTTAAAATATATAGATTACTACCAGCTGGACCAGCCCAATACAGCAGAATGGAGAGGGGTTTATCATCCTGGGTGTCCGCTCCACCCGGGGTAATGACGATAAAAAGCAGGTCGCCACACTATACGTCTTTATATTTATTGTATGCTAATACTAAGGTAAACAAGAAAAATAATGTTAGTCTACATGATTTAACTATTAGAGCTAGAATTTCGTAGTTTCTATTTTTTTGGCTCAGTTGGTTGTCAACGCACTGTTATACGGTCATAGGTATCATACTCACCCTTAATAATCATTCACACCGGAAATAATAACACAAATACTCCCCACCCCCTATTTAATAACAATCTTTAATTTGAATTTGAAAATGATGTTTGTGTCAATTTCTCAACTGGCAATAGCGAATTGTGGGATTACTAGGAAATTCTCAAACACGGAAGGACGGTCTATAGATACCATCTATTTTAAGTCTTTATTTAATTACATTTTAAAAACATAACTTAAAAATATGAAATCCTCGCTTTAAACCACGTGTCAAAATGTCAAATTTAGAGTTAAGTTGCGTATTATCTATGTATAGTTTCAATGAGTAATTTAGTAATATAAATGTAAATATGCGTGCTACAATTCTATGGAGTATAATAACGGTTTATTACAAGAAACAGATTCTATGGAATATAATAACGGTTTATTCCTGGACGACGTTTCTACGAGTCTATATACTGGGACAATATAATAACGTTTGTACGAGACTATATACTGGGAAAATGTAAACATATAAACATCATTTGTATAATATCAATTATTCCCCCTTATGGTAATTAGTGACTATAGCAGAGCTTCCGTTTAGTCTCAAATCATCTATAAATCATTAATCGAACATTTATTCACATACCAAGCTCATAATCAACTCTCTTTAGACAGAGTGAGAAATGGGATTTAACGTCCCCTCGACACTAACTAGGTGATTTCGAGACTAACATATTCAATAATTCACTTGCGCGTAGGGCGCTAAAGCAGGGGAGGAAACCGCGGCACGGGGGACCCGGAGAAAACCCACGAGGTTGCACAGGCGACCCTACTCCTTGTCACGTACAACCGGGGGTTCGAAAGCACGCCAGTTGACTCAATGACAGGATTTATGATACTGCGCACACGTGCTAATCATTCGCTCCCCCCCCCCCAACTCTCTAGATGTTTTCATGATATCTATAAGTTAGTTGAAGCTGGATAATCGAGACTTTGTTTTACTATGGTAACGACGGTAACACTGACAATCGAGTCTACCCTATTCTTCAAAAAAAGCCATGAAGTAATTTTACAGCAATCTTCAATATATTTATTTTTCAGGTCTTTAAACATTGTATTAATCATGTTAAACATACATTATACAAGAGATAAATTTGCCTATTGCACGTCTTTCTTTAGGCCTGAAATGTTATCTAAATTATTAATTTATCCAGACCACAATGAACTCTCGATGTCACCTCTACCCTTCAATATTGACTGGATTAGAATCATGTATGCTCCTTAACGCTCATTGATAATTAAATCAAAAATGGATAATCGGGACTATGCTTTTTATCGTATTGACTTTAGTAATGATGAATCGAGGCTATGTGGAAATTTCAATCACTTAAATCTTGGTTCATAGTACATCAATCTGCCTGAAATGTTCGACATGTTACCTTTACATTATCTAGTTTTAAACTTTTATAGTGAGAACTGCCAACTCGTTATCTAATCTACCATAATGTATCTTCAACTAAGCATTGTGGTTTACTATGTCTTAGAATAACTGATCTCGAAGATATTTATATTTTAAAGAATAACCGATCTGGAAGATATGCAGAAAACTGGTTTATTTATGAATGATCTGAATATGTATGACAACAGTCGGGAAATGGTTCTTTGTGGTTGGCATAACGCGTCACAGCTCGAACATCGTGTCGATCAGGTAGGGTACTAACATCAAGACAAAGAGAGAGAGAGAGAGAGAGAGAGAGAGAGAGAGAAAGTGAGAGAGAGAGAGGGGAATAGGGGTAGAGGGAGAGGTAGAAGAGGGAGGTAGAGGGAGAGAGAGGTAGAGAGAGGGGAAGAGGGGTAGAGGGAGAGGTAGGGATAAATTCCATTATCGGAATGATATGTTCGTTTAATGAAAGGTTATCCATTACCTTGTTAAACACGTAGAAAAAACGGAAATTACTACATTAAATAATAGATTACTATTGTCAGTGACCTTTACATTTATTGATATGGGTTAATCAAATGGTGATAAAAATATCAAATAGATCGCTCCATGCGATCACGTGATTATGACTCTGTCTCGAGGTCGCTCCCTGACAGGCCTGGCAAGAACAATGTCTTTTCGTTCGGCTGGGGCAAAAAACGCGGAACTCGTATTCACATTGACATGCACCGGGTTGCTAGATGTCTGGAGGCGTATTTACTTGTAGCATCTCAAATCTGTTTGTTTGGGGTTTGTTGTTAATAATGTGATGACAGATACTAGGTCGTGAGGTGCGGTGATTCAGTGTGTAGGATGTTGGCTAGCTAAAATCGAGGTTCTGTGATCGATCCCCGTTTTACCGAGCATGTTGATGTAGATTTTGAGGAGTTGTTCCCCCTTGTCAGTGATGTATGGCAGAGGGCATGGAAAGGAGCGATGTAGGTCTATAATCGTTAGGATAGAACGACAATTCGAGGTCCCGTGTACATAAAAGATCCCCAGGCACCTGGAATTCGATATAAGAGTAAGCCGTAGCTCCGCTCTCTGGACAAAATTTATCTTGTATCACACTGTGTGGAGTATACATGCCTTCATAAGAACAGTCAACCACCATTTTATTTCTGATGACGTTGTCCAGTATATGAAATAATTAGTGGGGCGGGGCAAAGGTTAGCGTGCGCGCGCTGCATCATAAGGTCTGGCATTGAGTCAACTGGCGTGGTTTCGATTCCCCGGTTGTACGTGACAAGCTGTATCGTCGCCTGTCCAATCTCATGGGTTTACTCCCGGGACCTCCGGTTTCCTCCCACTGCTAAAGACCCCTACACGCAAGCGAATTATTGAAATACAATTGAACCATGTATTACTCCCGACATGGTCGACTTAGTTTGTGTCGAGCGGACGTTAAACCTCATTTTTCTCTCTCTGTTAAATAATTACATGTTATTTTTTATTATAGCAAGTGGAAGCCAGTCGTCAAATTGCTGAGAATCTACAAAAGCTAGATCAATGGCGACGTAAAGGTGATACATTGCTTTATTCTATGATGCCAAGAAGTATTGCTATTAGATTAAAAAATGGTGAAGATCCTATCAACACTTGTGAGGTAAAAACGTCTGTAAACATGTAATCTTGACATCCGTTCAACACGTGCAACGTTGTTTTCAACCCTCGAGCGCAATATGATACTAAAACAGGCCAACTTCAATAAAAGACAATTTCCGGTAGAAATGTGCAACATAATACAAGTTTGATAGGAAACGCATTAAAGTTGAATGCAGACATTGAAGATTTTAAGACCTGAAAATTGTGATAAATTGGCGACATTTCCTCCGATCACGGGATAAATATATCGACTCGTTATGGCTTGTAACGGAAGTGCACCATTACAATGTCACATGGCATAAAAAATAATGGCGAAAACATCTATAAAACAAAAGCACACATTAACTAAATGTACATAATCAATCACATGCCCATTTTAAGATGTTGGCAGCCAGTGTCTCAGCTTGACTCAATTTCCGGTTTGCGACGATTTCCAATGTGTTTCGTAGTTTTCATGTGTTTCAAGTAATGGAATAAAACCTAAACAACATTTTCCTTTACACTAAAACAAATTAATAATAAATTATGCGGACTTAGAAATTATTGTTATTATTTACCGTCTATATTTCAGTCGTTTGTCAGTGTATCTGTAATGTTTTGTTATTCAATTGTTTGACAGTGTGTCTGTGATGTTTTGTCATTAAGTCGTTTGACAGTGTATCTGTAATGTTTTATATTTCAGTCGTTCGACAGTGTATCCGTGATGTTTTGTTATTTAGTTGGGTTTACGGAGATGTGTGCTCGAGCTTCCGCCCTACAGATTGTAGAATGTATCAACAATGTTTTTATTTTCTTCGATGATATCGTAGATAGATATAAACTATTCAAGGTATTTTTATTTATTTCAAGGTATTGTTGAGAGCTATAAACTATTATATTTCTAATACAAAGTCAATCCAGAAACCATTCCTAGATCCGTTATGTAAGACGACGTTACAGATTGTTATTCTATCCCCCGTTTAGTCTGACCCTGAATATTTGGTGGTTAATCTCTCGTTATTTCGTTTACAACCCCCAATCTTGGTGTTACAGAATGCTATTATATCCGAGGCTCGTTGCGTAAACACGGTGTAGCAGAATACAATTCTGTTCCCTGATTATCCTTACTCTGAACATTTCAGCGCCATTGTACTTGGTTGTCTGTGGCCCAGGGGCGGATCCAGGAATTTTTGCAAGAGGGGGTTTGCCAGGTTTCTGTCACGGAAATATGCCATCATCGTCTCTAAATTACATAGGCATACATACAAACTGGGCTTTTTAAACAGAGAAATCATTTTAATACTGATGTAGGATCACTTTGTGATGTAATTTCATTGATGCAAGGCATTATTTTTTTATGTAGCTGGATCCGCCCCTGTGGCCATGCCTTCTGGCGTCTCGACTTAATCATGTAAAGGTCATCTCAGACATTACAGATTGCAATTCGATGGTCTGATTTCTCTAGGGTGTTTTACTGTTTCAACGTTTCGCGGCCATTTATGGCAAGGTTTGGGGGCATTTGTGTGGAGCTTTTCACCACAACAATTCCACAAGATATTGGACTTAGAAAAAAAAAAAAATTTACTCCAAAATTATTTCTCAGACCCTCTATATGCCTGTGTGGTACCACATTCCACAAGATTTTCGACTTAGAATAATTTTGATAGTGTTATGGGCCTGTGGTGTTTTTTACCACAAGAGTTCCACAAGATATTGGACTTAGAAAAAAAAAATAAAATTTTCTCCAAAATTTCTTCTCAGACCCTCTGTATGCCTGTGTGGTACCACATTCCACAGGATTTTCGACTTAGAATAATTTTAATAGTGTTATGGGCCTGTGGTGTTTTTTACCACAAGAGTTCCACAAGATATTGGACTTAGAAAAAAAAATAAAATTTACTCCAAAATTTCTTCTCAGACCCTCTATATGCCTGTGTGGTACCACATTCCACAAGATTTTCGACTTAGAAAAAAAAATAAAATTTTCTCCAAAATTTCTTCCCAGACCCTCTATATGCATGTGTGGTACCACATTCCACAAGATTTTCGACTTAGAATAATTTTGATAGTGTTATGGGCCTGTGGTGTTTTTTACCACAAGAGTTCCACAAGATATTGGACTTAGTGCAATGCGTCCGGCGTTTGGACACGAGCAAGAAAACGTTGCGACCGGAGAACCGACAGCTCGTATTGCGGACACTATACATCGTTTCATGCTTTCTTGTTTTATATCTTATTTTCAAAATGTCACCATAATTTTGGTGCTAGCCGTATAAAACGTCTGAACCCACACTAATGGTTGCGACCAGAAAAGAGGCACAACAACGACAAAGCTGGAAATCCCACGGCGCCATCTTACACGGTTAATGTCTGATATGAGGCGTCCTTTTGGCAACAGTCGACGGTCACGATTCTGAAATGCGCCTACGTCATGTGTTGTAACATATTCGAGAATATAGTTCCATTATTGTTTATATTTAAGGTAGAGACACTAGGTGACGCTGTTTACATGGTGGCGGGTGGCGTACCAGATCGACAACCTGATCATGCGCAGAGAGTGGCTAGATTGGCACTGGAATTTTTAGAAAAAGCCCGAACATTGAAAGATCCGCTATCAGGAAATAATCTTAAAGCTAGAATAGGTAATGTAATCTTAAAGCTATAATACATAATGTAAACTATATCAGCGACAGGCGATGCTAATTCAACATGATGGTGACCAACCTAGTACATATTTTGGTGCAAAGACGTTAGCATTTGGTTCGCTGTCTGTAGTGAAAATTATTCCGCCCAACGAAAATCTGGGAAAAGGTTAAAGTCAGAATTAAGTGACAGAATTAACATTGAAGTCAATGGGGGTGGGGGGAATTAAACTAGCAAGGGAGATAAACCAATAATACGGTGTTTCGTTCCTTGCAGGTATGCATATAGGTAGCGTAGCATCAGGTTTGGTTGGTAGAAAAACACCCCAGTATTGTTTATTTGGTGATACTGTAAATACAGCTTCTCGGATGCAATCTTATAGTGAGGTAGGTTTTATATAATATTATTGAATACACCATTCAGGACATCCCAAGGTCCACCCCGGTGTTGGACTAAAAGGTTTCTAGTGACTTGCCCCTGGCATTTTTACTGGACGTTGGGCCTAGCATTCGTACTGGATGTGGGGCCTGTCATTTTTACTGAACGTGGGGCCTGGCATTCTTACTGGACGTGGGGCCTGTCATTCTTACCTGACGTAGCACCTGTCATTCTTACAGGACATGGGACCTGACATTCTTATTGGATATGGCACCTGGCAATAAAAGCGTCTAGTCCTTCGGATGAGATGAAACATCGAGGGTTCATCGATCTACTCTTTGGCGTTCATAAATCGGCAGTTGACATTTGGAGTTCGAATAAAAACATAGGAACACGCCACTGCCCGAACGAAATCCCCCTTCTCGCATTGCACATTTAACACTTAATAGTGAGAGCAGGAGGCCCTTCCTGCACACAAAACAAACCTGCGGACACGACAGATAACATAGACATTGCAAGAAATAAACAAATATCAAATCAAGTGAATGAATCCTTGAACTGGCCGTACAGTTCCGGGTCCGTAATGACACAGGCTTCACTCCAAATAAAGAAAAACAAATTATTTATCAGAAAGACGTAACAGAATTAATGTGATCGTTCTTGACAGTGGTCGTCACTTCAATGACAATAACCAGTCAGTTGACGTCATAATTAAAAACGTCATAAGGGCGATACTTGAGATAGAAAACGCTAAAATGATTAAATGTAGTGAACAAGCAGTGGTAATTACCTTATATTAGACTTTAAACCTCCAGATCTGTCTATGTCCTGTACCTGTTTTTTTTTCTAGGCAGGTAGAATTCACATCAGTCAACCATGTAAAGATAGTCTTCAAGGAAAGGGTTTTATTATAAAATACCGCGGATTTGTCCATGTCAAGGTAAGCTTCCAGTGCCCAAATTGGACTTTAATTGACAACTGGGTACCTAAGTCTAACTGGCAACCGATCGAATACCCAACCAGACCATGGACAGGGTATTCGTCAGTCAAAGAACGTGTCCTTAAAGGAAGCAGAGCATTCGTCATTCCGATAACGTGTGCTTAAAGGGGGCAGAGTATTCGTCGTTCAAATAACGTCTAACGTACGAAGAATTCTCACCATTTTGGCTTCACTCAATTATAATCATGTATGATGTCTAAATGATCTGAAATCTTGTCTCGAAGTTTTTAACTTTATAAAATTCTAATACTCCCGAAGACCTCAGTCCGGACATCACGTTGATACCCCCACCCCCACCCCCACGCCCGACACAACTACCTGAACACGCCCCATGCCCCTGCTGTTTGTTTGTGTGTGTGCTCAGCTGCCACCACTATCTCACAATAGGACGTGTTAAAAGAAGTTAAATAAAAAAAAAAACACTTGCAATTATATAATGACATGAATTTATACATAAGAAACTCTTCTGTGACCAGAAAATATTTTCACATACTTTAGCATTTTAGGCAAAACAAGAAAACTCTCTACGAATAAATGTCGGTGTATTCGTTCAGGAACACAACTGTTAAAATCAGTCATATCCTCCGATGAGGCCTTCTGCTTCCGCCATTAAGGCTACCCTCGGTTTGATCTTCATCTCCACGCGCTTCATGGAATACGCGAGGTTCTGTTTCCATTCGAACCACGTGATGCCGGTGATAACGCCATCTGGTGTGATATTCTGTTCTCCGTTGGGGTGAAATATCCCATTGAGGGACGCGTAACTGCAGGCGTTGAACCACCAACCGGACTGATCTTTATTGGAGCAACTAGCGTACCATTTATCATGATCGCGATCCATCGTACTGAAGAACATATTATTGTGATAGGCGAGGGAATCACCGGCTGTTCCTGAGAATCCGTTGACCGTCAGTTTGTATTTATTCTCTTCACTCGCCACTTTAAAGTAATCATACTGTGCCCATGCGTGCTGGTCCTCCCAGTCCAGAAGATCAATCCGTAGCGTGTAATTCGTGTTGCGCAACATGTAATATATATTCTCATTACCCAACCAAAACTCGGAGTTCACGTTTCCGAATCCGAAAGCGTAATCGTCCCATCCTCGCGTAAAGTTCACTGATCCGTCGTAACGTCGTTGAATCACGGTCCATCCACCACCCTGCATTTCCATGTCGCACCAAACGTTAACGACGTATCCACTGGGAAGTTTAAGTGGATAAACTCCACTAAGATTGAGTCCGCTCATTTTCAGTTCGTAGCAATCTGAAACAAACAAATGAAGTCTGGCATACACTATGCAGCGGGTGAATGAAGTCTGGCATACACTATGCAGTGGGTGAATGAAGTCTGGCATACACTATGCAGGGGGTGAATGAAGTCTGGCATACACTATGAAGTGGGTGAATGAAGTCTGGCATACACAATGCAGCGGGTAAATGAAGTCTGACATACACTATGCAGCGGGTGAATGAAGTCTGGCATACACAATGCAGTGGGTTTATGAAGTCTGGCAGACCCTATGCAGGGTCTATTGAAGTCTGGCATGCACAATGCAGTGATACACAATGCAGTGATACACAATGCAGTGATACACAATGAAAGTTACGTTTTCGCCTACTCTTCCCCAATATCTTATTTTCAATGGTTCTGTTACTCGCACTCCATCAACAAGGACATGGATAGACCGAAAGACGATATGTTCGACATTTTCCATGCTTACGAATTTTAATTAGCATCGTCTGAAATTGTTTGTTTGTCCTATTGACAGGAAGAAGCCTATTGATTTGTAAATCAAATCCATCTTTTACAATAAGTATTGATTAATGGCTCTTAGTTCAAAATATTTAAAATATTTTACAAAAAGTAAAACTTACTTCTCGCCACTGTTATATCTTTAAGAGCTGGGAATCCTCTCGCTCTGTTGGCACTCGGCATATCTTTAACACGATGAAATCCAGCTTGCATTTTAATATCAAGTCGAGACAATTTCCTAAATAACACGATGAAATATTCAAACACATGTACGTCAAGTTAATCATTTATATCAATTAAACATTCTGTGTAAATTAGGTATTAGAATTAAGGGGGTCATTGATTCGGTGTATATAAGAAAACGGTGTAACGAAGGTATGGGACAGAGAGGGGCCACGATGGTGGGTGTAAATAAGATATTAGAATGTAGGTTCTGTATCATATTCCTGAAGCAATGGTGCGAGAAATCCCTCTCTTACCATTGCTGGATAGAAGTCATATTCTTGAAATTGGGCGGGGCGTGTCGCTTTTTAACGTCCAATCAAATCCCTCCTCCCTTCTCGCATGCGGCATAATTTTCAAAATGACCGACGAAGAAAACATCTTGGCACTGGATAATCGAGCATTATAAATTTCGCGGGTTATGACGTAAACAAGTCGCGATTGTCACTAGATACATTGCGGTAACATATTTTGAGGTCTGGTTAACCCCGATATTGTTTGTTACAATGTAGGTCATTGGTTGGTAATGGCGCTACTGACCAATAATAATTTAGCACAACAATGTTCACTCAAGATAGCAGTGTGAAGAGGATTAGTTCTAATCAAACGAAACACTGCGCAGGAGTATG
Organism: Patella depressa; assembly: GCA_948474765.1. Taxonomy (NCBI): domain Eukaryota; kingdom Metazoa; phylum Mollusca; class Gastropoda; family Patellidae; genus Patella; species Patella depressa. The sequence goes on along the minus strand of OX419720.1, from coordinate 71,591,316 downwards.
ATTCTGTATAAATATGGTATGAGAAGGAAGGGGGGCTGCGGTGGTAGATGACAATAAGGTATAAGAAGGAGGGGGCCGCGGTGGTCGGTGTCAATAAAGTATTACAAAGAATGGGGACCACGGTAGTCGGTGTAAATAAGGTATTAGAAATAACAGGTACCATGGTGGATCGGCGAATATGGTACTGGATCACTAACTATGCTGGAGGTCTCGGTTTCCATCTTGGCGTTTCTCGGTTTTTCAAGTGTACGTGACTTGGAATAAGGTCTAGTCGTTAGTATGGGACAAAAGCAAACGTGATGGGTGGAGGGTTGTGCCTTCAAAGCGCCACACTAGGATTTTAATTCAGGGATTTGATTGGTCGAGTGGTCTATTAATCGTGATTCAGACCATAAGGTCTGTCATTGAATCACTTGAGGTTTGGATTCCCAAGCTTATACCTGACACGGAGTGGGTTCGTGTGGCAAACTTGTGGGTTTTGTCCGAGTGCTCCGGTTCCCTCCAACTGCTGAAATATTGAATTCGAATGGACGTTAAAGCCCATTTGTCAAGGTTTTTTTTTATTGAATTGGAAGAGAATTACGTACGTTAGAATACTGTTGAATTGTCTGTCTCTTGTTAATTTTTCGTTCTGCATGTCGCGTTGTAAGCGTTCTAGGACCATACACTGGTGTTCATTCTGAAGACCGGTTGGTAGATTACGATATGCTGATGATTGACAGATGTTGTCAGGGGTCTGACAGTTGCTAGGACACAGACACGTCACCACCAACAATATGGCGGCCGAGTACAACCCAACCATCGTCTAAAATATACAAAACGGATTAATACATTATACTATTTATAAATTAAACAATAGGTTGACAGACATCGAAACACGGGACAACAGTAGCGAAGTCGTCCGTGTCGTCTAGTCCATAAAGGCGTTTGTTTATTGGTAATGGAAGCATTTACAAGAAGATAAAACCTGATTAAGGGCAACAAGAGATAATTAAAACTTGATAGGTTTCTAGTTCTTCATAGTGCCAATTATTACTCTACAAAACGTGCGAGGCCCTGGGAACTTAAAAGATCCCTTGGCAGTTTTAATCTGAAGAAGAGTAGACCGTAGCGCCACTACCTGGGTAACATTTCCCGCATAGCACATCGTATGCCCGTCTTCATTACTCCATTTGGAACTGAACATTTCATTTCCCCTAGCCCACCCGTCTTCCTTACCCCGCTTGGAGCAGAACAGTAGGACGGTGAACCCCATTTCCATTTATTTCACAAAACTTGTTCTGGTAGGTGATAACTGTAGCTGTTCCTGTTATTAGCGAGTTCACAAGTAAGTGTAGACAATTGACCGACGGACAGAGGTAACTACGATATACGACTACATGATAAATAAATAAAGAATAAATTAAAGAATACAGTATAAATTACAGGCTTATGGAGTGAATCTCGTTTTATTAAATAATTGGCTGGGTTGGAATTCTATTTAAAAGGGACGGATATTACTTCTTTTCAATATTCAACTTGCCTATCACGGTTACAAATATATTTAATTTTAGTAATTATGTAACAAAGTGGTTGTTTTTCGTTCCACTCGAACGACTAGACACTATCTCTCTGTCCGGGGCTCCGTCTTGCATCACTGACAAGGAAATGCACGCTTGGAATATTATAGGGAGCTTTCTAGGCCAATATGCATAGGGATATCGAACCCCGAGAGTGCCTGGACAGTAAACCGTCACCTTACTCTGGATAGTGAACACAGCTTACTAACCCTGTCACAGCGGCTGCCATTAAGATTGGTAAAAACAAAATAAAAAGTTCTTATATATCAAAAGGTCAATTTAAAACACACTTATAAAATCGGTCTTGTGAAGAAAGAGGCTGGTCCATCTTCTCCCTTTGTCATAATAAAAACATGGTTAAAACAGGAGGTAGTCGGTTGTTTATAATTGACAATAATTTGCTGTATGCATACTAATAATAAGTTGGTTGTTTTAATTGACAATGATTTACTGTATGCATACTAATAATAATTCGATTGTTTTATGAAACAACAATTTGATATACTAATAAGCTGGTTGTTTTATTTAACAACAATTTACTATAATAATAATAATAAGTCGGTTGTTTTAATTAATAACAATTTAGTTTATAATAATAATAAGCTGGTTGTTTTAATTAATAACAATTTACTATAATAATAAGCTGGTTGTTATTCTATGCTCATGATAAGCTGGTTGTTTTAATAATAACAATTTATTCTATGCTAATGATAAGCTGGTTGTTTTAATTAACAACAATTTATTCTATGCTAATAACAAGCTGGTTGTTTTAATTAACAACAATTTATTCTATGCTAATAACAAGCTGGTTGTTTTAATTAACAACAATTGAGTTTATAATAATAATAGGCTGGTTGTTTTAATTAATAATAATTTATTTTATACTAAACTTATAAAACTACATTCTTACCTTTTAATTAGATATTATACAAGAATAATGATTTCGTTGTTCTTTACAAATCCAACATGTCTCTCTCTGTCTGTGGTGTCGATGTTTCTACAAAGAAAGACAGCAACTTGAGTTCTTGTAGTGAGAATTAGATTCAGATAAACAACATATGTTCACACAAATAAATTCTATAATACGATTGTTTCCACATGTCCGGTGTTTTTCCGCTGTTAACTTACGTCGAGATGACCTCTCCAGTTCGTGACCTTTTCTCTGTAATAGTGGAACCGCGGAACCGAACACATTGTGTGTCACGACTTGAACCTAGTTCCGTATCGAGGATGAAATATATATTAGCTTGTCACATGTGGGACATCGGGTTTCCTATTTAAAGCTACGGTTTGACGGATATTTTAGAACAATATATCCGATTAATTTTCGGGGCGTATTGTTTTATTCTTAAACCAAATGTGTTTAATCTATTGTATCTGTATAGTCATTCGGATAAGACAGAAAAAGAGGTCCCGTATACATATTGGCGGGTTATTAAAAGATCCCTTGGCAGTTAGAATAGTATATAGTGGTGTTTGCTTGTATCCATAAGCCCAGTAGGTACTAACGTTAAACCCGACACAGCTTACAACTATTAATGTTATAATGTCTATCATAGAGTCAAGTAACAGAGAGCAGGATCGCTATCCTAACCTCGTGGGTTTCCTCCGGGTCACCTAGTTTTCTCTCAAGGATTAAGACATTCGTGAGCTACAAAATATTTAAACTCTCTCTCCCTCTCTCTCTCTCTCTCTATTTTTTTAGCTGACAAAAAACCGTCATATCAGTTTTTTGATTACATTTGTCCGAATTATGAAACCCTTTATCCCCTACTACTTTAAATATCATCAATATGACGTTGTACACGTTATAAAGGCTATGAAAACAAATAGTGTACCGAGTGATTCGGGCTTGCAACATGTAAAATATAAACACACCTCTTCTTGTATTCATAGTAAAATAACGTTATGAATTATATGTCGCTAATAGAAACAGTTCTCGTCTTTGTGTTTTGTATTCCGGAGGGACATTTCACTGCTGTCCGGATGTCTTCAAGCGACATTTCGTCACCGTTGTGTTTATTAAACCAAGGAAATGAGTTCAGTGTCTAACTAAAAAAAAACTTTGTCATATTGAGATTGCCATTTGTTTTAGTTTCACGTGTGCAGTGACGTAATATGCGCAATGGAGAGGGAGAGAGAGAGCGAGAGAAGGGGGAGGGAGAGATTCGAGATGGGGTTTAACGTCCACTCGACACAAACTAGATCATTTCGGAACTAACATATGGTTTAATTTTATTTCAATAATTCGCTTGTGCGTGGGGGTCTTTAACAGTGGGAGGAAACGGGAGGACACAGAGAAAACCCACGAGGTTGTACAGGCAACCGATATGCGCAATGGATAGCCGAATGGCTTAAAACATTCAAAAATAAAACTTTTCAGTTGAAGCAAGCATATCTAAGATCGATGTCGCGTCCCCCCTCCGTTAATGTATGATTATTGCCCCATCCCACCTCCGTCCGGCCCTATATATGATCGACGCCCCTCCCCTCCTCCTTCTCTGAATGGTCAACGCCCCTCCCTCTCCGCCCCTTTATGATTGATGTCCTTTTCCCTCATCCCTCCCTTTATGGTCGACTCCCCTCCACCTCCACCCTTTTATGATCGATGCCCCTTTTCCCACATCCCTCCCTTTCTGATCGATGTCCACTCCCTCCTTCGTCCCTTTATAATCTGCGCACGTCTCTCATCAGAAAGCACAATGTGAAGAGACAGTCGAGAGCCTACTCTATTTTTATTAAAACATTTTTCTATTTTTTATCGACAATAATTGTTTTCACGTCGGTGGTCTATTAAACTTTATATTCAGCAGACGACAATTTTTAATCGACGGGAAGGGAACTTTTTATAATTTAAATTTTACAAATCTCGATTTTAAAACTATTTAAATTAACACACGTGTGTTATATAATCTGTATTGTCTGCACGTGTGTTATATAATCTGTATTGACTGCACGTGGTGTATAATACACGATTCTAATAAGGCTGCATCTGGAAACTATAATTCCTTTGTTCTACTCGGATATCGCCGTCAGCCTTCTATATGTTGATGTGAGGGGGATATTCGAGTTAATATGATATATTTTCTATAAAACACACAATTTCCTTATCCCACATTTAAAATATAGTTTTTTGGCATCGTTTTTATATTCAAAGAATACTCAAAGGATGTTTTTTTAATGAATTTAATAGGATAAAGGCCCTCTCACACATTATAATTGTGTTTCAAGGGGGCTTCTTATCATAATGGGTAAAGGCCCTCTCACACATCACAATTGGTTTCTCCCATATATAAAGAGAGAGAGAAATGGGGTGTAACGTCCACTCGACACAGACTAGGTCATTTCAGGACTAACATATGGTTTAATTTTATTTCAATAATCCGCATGCTCTTTGGGGTCTTTAGCAGTGAGAGGTTGAGAAGACGCCCCAATTTCCATGCCACATACGCTCACACCACGGATCGAAACCACAGCCGCAAGCCAGAGGTGACCGGCCAGCTAGACGTCGACGCGCGGTACTCTAGATCACTAGGCCACCCCCTCCCCCTCCCCTACCCCCATATATAAAAGACAATGTACCAATAAAATACATATTTTGTAACATAACAATTCCGTTGAGTTCACATAGTATGATTACTGTTTCTAGAACACCTGATACCACTCCTAGAGTTCACATAGTATACTGACTCTTCCTAAAACATGTCATACCACTCCTCATTTAGTGAGTTGAGGAGTTGATGCGGCTGTCAAATTGTTATAATAACCGATGTTTGATATTGCAGGGAAAGGGCGAGCAGACGACATATTGGTTAGAAGGACGAACAGACGATAAATCAACCCAGTTACGTAAATCCGTCCGCCATGAACACAAATTCTGGTCCAGGAAACGGTAGGTAAACCGTACACTTTAGATAATAAGGTCTGTTATTCAGTCACGTGATTTCAATCCTTGTACGTGACAAGGAGTGGGGTCTCCTAACCAACCTCGTCCTGAACCATATAGTCCCGAAATGACGTAGTTTGTGTTGAATAAATATAAGACCAATTCAATGGCAATCGTAGTTAACCCGTGGCCGATTAGTTCAGTGGAAAGATTTCCCAAGTCCTCTTCCTCTGATTAAGGATACATTATGTAAGATTTAGATAATAATTAAATGCCTCTGATTCAAGATGATAGTTTGAATAGTTCCGTTGGAAGATTGATTAAAGATACATTATGTACGATACAGAGATAGATGCCAATCTAAGCCATTCGGTCACCTCTAGACTTGATTATGTTTATATGATAATGGGTATATTAAGGACATCTCAGGCCTAAAGAAGGGCCTACAATAGACAGTTTTTGCTCTTGTATAATGCATGTTTAAGTAGTAATAGACAGGCATGTTTAAATAAACTGTTGTTATTTTATAGATATGTAGATAGCGGATACAACTGTTATGATCATCTTCTATCTAGTGATGGTAGCAGTGATGCTGCTAGTGCCGTGTCCGTGACCAGTAAAACTGACTCTAAACGAGAAGGTCGACATTCCAGACGAGGTAGTCAAGATAAATGATAGAAGTACATAGTGTAATATATTTAACCAGGTGATTCGAAATATGGCAGTGAAGATACGCAAGGTGCCTATTCTACATTAAGTCACACAAGATTCGAATTATACAAGTGGCCCATACTGGTGGGACTACATTGTACAATACAATTCATTAGGATAAGCAGGAGTTGGGGGGGGGGGGGTCGAATGGTGACGTGGTGTCGGTTCCCGGTAGTAAGGGCAAGGAATAATATCGCTTGCCCGACTTCGTGGGTTTACCTCCGGTTTCTTCCAGCTGCTTAAAATCCCTACAGACCTAGCCTATTACTGAAATATAATTGAACCACGTGTCAATCCCGAAATGACCTAGTTGATCAGGAATAGACGAAGAAGGTATGAATTGACATTTTCTGCCAGTGAAAATTTATGATTTATGATTTTGAGGCGGAAGGATAACGGGTTGATCAGATGGGCTACGGTGATATGTACGGCAAATAGTTACCTGTTTTTAGTATGCTAATTGAAGTTTGTGTATTACAATTATGGGTGGTCAACCCCATACAAATTTTGATGCAAAGACATGACCATTTCTTTCTCTGTTTGTATAGTGAAAACATTCAGCCCAACGAAAATTTGCGGAAAAGATGGAGCTGGCAACGAGAGCAAAGAGATTGAAGTTATGGCAAGGATATTTTTTAATGAGCTACGTACGTCGTTGGAACTTCAGTGTGGTGATCGGCTCGCCCTAGCGATACCTATCTCGTTATTGTGGCCGTTAACCAGTTTTGGATACTTGTTTATTGAAAGTAAAATTTTAACTCTTTATCTGAGTCTTCGTCGTCAGTGTTGGAATACGACATAATAGTCAGAATACGTCGGCATTCGTAACGAAATTATTTGACCGAGTCTCATCGCTCATAAATCTCACCGAATTAATTGTCTGTCGGAATTAGTTCGGAATCCCGAGTTAGTGGCAGAAATGTGCAAAGTAAGCTTTCTTGGTCTCAAATGAAAGGTGGGACCTAGTAGTATCTCAGAAATCAGAAAAAAATGACCCAACATTTGGCTTTGGGGAAAAAAATGGCAGCCCTTCAAACTTAGCAGTCCCTGGTCGGGAAGGACGTCGGCCAACATCAGAAGGATCTCGACAAATTATTGATTGTCTTGGTATCCAACATAAAACGAAAGTGAATTTGTTGAATTTTTTCTTTCCTGTGGGAAAATTCAATTCAAATTTAATCGATTTATTGGCTAATGTAGAAGATTTTCAGCCGGAATGCGTGGTTTGTGGAGGAGGGCGAGGCGTGCGGATGTGAGAAAGGACGATGAAGTAAAAAATCGAATCATCTGCTGTTCCGCATGTACACAAGTGCAGGCGCAAATATAATGATAAGAGGCAGAAAAATCCACAGACCATACATGTAGATATGTTCAACGCCGGATTAACCATGGTGGGGGCCCTGATCACCGATCGCAGAGCTGTGGCCGCCAGGAAATATTCAGAAAATGGAGCCCAGAAACGTGATTTCCTGGATTGAGGGGGCCCAGGGACTTCCAATAGAGGGCCCTCGGAACATCGGAGGCGAAATCAATGAGCGCTACGATCGAGGTGCAGTTGAACCGTCGATGTCAAAATAAGCAAGAACAGTTCCTCACAATGAAAAAAACTACAACTGTTCAGTTCATCTGTATTCTGTCGACGTGCCTATGTGTCGCGGGACACACTATGGCATAAGCGTCGACGGTATGATCGTGAACTCTGGCTTGAGTGCTTCAAAACACAGGGAAGTTGTTTTGATGGCAGAGGACAGGGATATACTCGTCATTGTTATATCTCCCCGGTCATATATCTCAAGGATTGCATCGGATTTAACTCAGATTAAAATACACACATACGAATCTAATCAAACACGTTTTATTCCTCTTAGTCTTATACACGCAACTCTAATTATACTAACAATAGAGGGGTACAACAATTGAAATAGTGATCACGTGTAATGACGCGTATATAAGTAACCTTATATGGAATACATACATATTCATCAGACACTACAGTCTTATTAGTGCATCATTTCGAACCAGCCATGCACGACATCAAATTGTGCATTTTTCCGAAAGGATGGATTTCTGTATTCCATCCGAAATCTTGATTTCCCTCAAAAACAGGACTGGTTGACACTAGGAGAATGTGGACTAGTTGAATTAGTTCTACGTATGGGATAGTAAACAATACTTATAGTCCATAGAATTAGTTCTACGTATAGTCCATTGAATTAGTTCTACGTAAACATAGAATTAGTTCTACGTATGGGATAATAATCAGTGCTTATAGTCCATTGAATTAGTTCTACATAAACATAGACTTATTTCTACGTATGATATAATAAACATAGAATTAGTTCTACGTATAAGGTAATAAATAGTACATGTATTACATAGAATTATTATATTGTCCTGAAACAATTTGATTAGCACACCCTGATATAATTAATGAAAGTTGATATCAACACTTGGTTAATACTTGACAAATGACACACTTGAATCCAAGTCAATCTTTAAAGAGAGAGAGATGCAATTTAACGTACACTCAACACAAACTACGACATTTCGGGACTAACACTTGGTTCAATTTTTTTTCAATAATTCGCTTGCCAATAGGGATCTTTCCGGAGGACTGGGATAAAACTTACGACGTTGGACAGGCGACCCAATACTTTTCACGTAAGAGCAGGAAATCAAAACCCCGCCATTTGACTGAAAAAAATGATATTCGACTGCACAATAATTTCCCTATGAGCGACAAACTATAGTGATGTTATATCAACTGTCTAGTCGTTGGATGGGACGAAAAATTCGAGGTCCCGTGTACACACGTTGTTTTGCACGTACAAAAACCTATAAAAGTTGGCCTAGCGCCGATGTTTGGGCGAAATATCACCCATAGTACACTGTACGGTATGTCAATTCTCGTTAGCCCATTCGATTTCATTTTGCATATCAAGTATGTTAGGACGTGTTTTGTTTAATATATACTTGACGAACTGAATAATCGAATTAATTCTGATAAACAAACTTGATAATCGAATTAATTCTGATAAACAACGTTTTAACATTGAGTTAGACATCAGTTAGTATAGGTGCGTGGTATCAATCAAACTTTCTCTTAGAAAAACGTGTTTAACTCGACTTCTTGTTATTCTGAAAGAATCCAGCCATTCTGTGTATTTTTCTGGTTGATTGACGTCTTTAGATTATATCAGATAGAATCCGGTTGATTTCTATGAATATTGACAAATGTCACACAGTGTTCTATGAGGGCAGATGTATGTTGAAGTGTTCTATGAAGGCATATGTCATGAAGTGTTCTATGAAGGCATATGTCATGAAGTGCTCTATGGCGACATATGTCTTGAAGTGTTCTATGGCGACATATGTCTTGAAGTGTTCTATGTGTGGGGAATTTTGTCCGGATGGTGGCGATTCATACCATCCGAAAGAGTAGATGTTGTTCTTCCGACTTGCGTCATTGGCAAGGTGAAATCCCGACCGAGTGGAGTAGAACGGAATGAGACCACTATCACTCAGATCACCCAGGTCTACCCATATCACCAAGTCTACCCATATCACCAAGGTCTACCCATATCACCAAGTCTACCCATATCACCAAGGTCTACCCATATCACCAAGTCTACCCATATCACCCAAGTCTACCCATATCACCCAGATGTTGTACGTGAAGGATTTCCGACATGTTTTATAGATTGATCCTAAAGGGTGTGTGCATGAAATTATTTTGACTGAAATACTAAAGAGTGTGCTAATATTCTCACAATAGCATGCGTCATAATAGTGGCGCCTGTAGGATGTCTGAAAGGGGTGGAGGCGAAAATATTGAAATAATTTCAATTGATATAAAGTTTCTCACTGAGATTTATTTAGAGCAAGATGCCTCAAACATCACGCGTCATTTTACAATTTGATATCGTATTAAACAAGTTTATTCTTATAACATTATGATGATGCGTGTACGCCTGAACGCACGTGTGCACGTTTAACCATTTAACAATTCCTTACTTCTCTCTAAGGAAAACAGTTATTGCTTTCTGTTCGTTGTACGTGTGTGTGGAAATGATAAGGGTATAATAAGATGGCGAATCATGCTCTTAATAATATCTTTAAATACTCCATCTTTCTGTCTGAACATTTTCGGTAAGTAGATTACTCGATAAGGCCAAACTTCAAACAATTATTTCACGTTAAACTCCAGGTTGAGCTTGCTAATAAATTATTTCACTGAAAGATTTTATGATAGAGGCATCTAGTGAGGCTGTGGGTGTTTTTGTGCGGAAAGATAAGAGAATGTAGTTTTTGTTATTAAAGATTAGACTGTGGACGGGTTTCTTTATAGAACGATACAAGAGTTGTACACAGCAGGAATATAATTGAGAAAACAGCATGTCTGTATATTCCCGTATGTGTATTAAAAGCTATACCAACATTAGATTAGTAATGTGTACTTCCTATATATACGAGAAGTGGTATGAGGATGTTATTAGGATGTAACGTATTACAAGAGAATTCGAAAACTATTTGAAATATAAGAAGTGGTATAAGAGTGTTATTAAGGATTTGAAATTTCAAAATGGACTAGAAACTTGTACTCTTTAAGATGATTAGAAGTGGTATGAGGGTGTTAATAAATATTTAGAGTTTTACAGTGGACTGGAAATATGTACTCTATTTAAAATACCAATAAGTTAGAAGTGGTATGGGGGTGTTATTAAAGATTTAAAGTTTTACAAGGAATTTGAAAGAGAATAACACGCTTTCAAACATTCAAGTTAGAAGTGGTATGAGGGTATTATTAAAGATTAAAAGTTTTTATAGAGAATTTGAAAGAGTGTAAAATATTATAAGTTAGATGTGGTATGAGGGTGTTATTGAAGATATATAAAGTGTTTATAGTGAAACTTGTAAACTATGTAAATAATTAGAAATGTCTAACTTATAATGGGTTAAACAAATAGTGTAATATTATAATTAGATATAAGTACTAGTCAGCGAAGTTAATTAACAAGTCTGACTGTGTCATTATAATTAGATATAAGTACTAGCCAACGAAGCTGGTTGGATGGGGGATTAAGTTTATAGAAGTTGTTAAGACGTGTTATAAACAGCATTTAATTAGGTAAGTTGAAATATGTTATTTCTAAATTTCTGGACCAAGCGACGCTCTTCTACTTGTTCTTTTTGTGGGTAACGCGACGTAGACCCCTTGTCAGCTATACAGAACGGAGATGGTGACATGGAACAATGAATTGTCGTTCCAATGGGGGGAACATCCGGGGTACAGTGTTCACATTGATGTGCACGTAAGGAACCTTTGAAGATGGAATTCAATATAAGAGTAGACCGTAGCGCCGCTGTCTGAGTAAAATTTCGCTTATAGAACGACGTATGGCGTAAACCAACGACCCAGACTTTGCATAACAGTGCAACATTAATCAAAGCCCCTTTTATGCGACGGCCGCTCATGGAAAAACAACCCGTAGCCTCTACAAATTTAACATTGAACTTGACATGTTCCTTGGAAAATGGAGCATTGATTGACGGACTTTGATTTTTGTATGGTTGTGATGATGTCATACTGAAGTACGATCGACATGGAACTTGGCAAGCATTTTCTTGGACAATGGAGCATCGATGGACGGACTTTGAGTTTTGATATCACATCAAAATCCAAGATGTTTGCGTTGCCGTACTTCGCAAGTGTAGTGGTTTGCGATTCTACGCTTTTACATAACAAGGAATGGGGTAGTCTATTATACACGAGTCAGTATTCAATCTGTGTTGATATTAGATATAGTTCAGTATTCACCGTATGTTAAAGGTATATTAATTAAGAGTTTAATAAAGAGTTGGCCATTCTTGTTGTAAAATGAATAATTTAAAAATTTCATCCAAATTACTCTATTATGAGCGACGATATTAGCCTTAGAAGGTTTGACAAGATGTGTGCGATAATTGCAACTACCGTACTAGTTGTTCGAAGTAAAGTCTCGGCCGTCCAATTGTTAAATTAATCAAGATATGGTTGAACCCGTTCTAGTCTATTTCCAATGGAACAAAACCTATGCCATCGAGAGTTGGCTATGGCTTGGATCAGTTAATTAATGTATAATTACTAATTTAGATAATACTTCAGGCCTAAAGAAAGACATGCAATAGGCAGATTTAGTTCTTTCATAATGTACGTTTAATATTAGATATAGGTCAACATTTAATATATTTTACTGTTAGATTTAGGTCAGTATTTATGGTACTGATAGATGTAGGTCAGTATTTTATATATTTTACTGTTAGATATAGGTCAGTATTTAAGATATGGTACTGTTAGATGTAGGTCAGTATTTAATATATGGTACTGTTAGACGTAGGTCAGTGTTTATTATGTTACTGTTAGATATAGGTCAGTATGGTCAGTATTTAATATATGTTACTGTTAGATTTAGATCAGTATTTATGGTTCTGTTAGATGTAGGTCAGTATTTAATATATGGTACTGTTAGATGTAGGTCAGTATTTGATATATGGTACTGTTAGATGTAGGTCAGTATTTGATATATGGTACTGTTAGATGTAGGTCAGTATTTAATATATGTTACTGTTAGATATAGGTCAGTATTTAATATATGTTACTGTTAGATATAGGTCAGTATTTAATCTATGTTTAATAGACGTTATAAACTAGGATCACCTTTCATGGATGCTTTTCTGAGATATGATATTTATTTATAGTTTGAGTCGTTGGGGGTAGATTAATAAGGGTAAAGTGGTAGTTAGGTCGCCTCTCCAACTATATTTTAGTACCGAAATGACTTAGTTTGTGTCGAGTTGAGAGGGAAGGGATAAGCATAATTTCTCCCTCTCTCAATTCGTACTGCACCTGACAAAATGAGGCTAACAAATCCACTATCGACGTGTTATCTGTTTCATGGATTACTGCTATTGGCTTGATTCTACTTTCACTTATCATCGACTCTCAATTAAAGTCATATAGACAGCGATCACGATGATGTCACGTATAATATAGACAGCGATCACGATGATGTCATGTATAATATAGACAGCGATCACGATGATGTCATGTATAATACAGACAGCGATCACGATGATGTGATGTATAATATAGACAGCGATCACGATGATGTCATGTATAATACAGACAGCGATCACGATGATGTCATGTATAATACAGACAGCGATCACGATGATGTGATGTATAATACAGACAGCGATCACGATGATGTGATGTATAATATAGACAGCGATCACGATGATGTGATGTATAATACAGATAGCGATCACGATGATGTGATGTATAATACAGACAGCGATCACGATGATGTGATGTATAATACAGACAGCGATCACGATGATGTGATGTATAATATAGACAGCGATCACGATGATGTGATGTATAATACAGATAGCGATCACGATGATGTGATGTATAATACAGACAGCGATCACGATGATGTCATGTATAATACAGACAGCGATCACGATGGTGTCATGTATAATACAGACAGCGATCACGATGATGTCATGTATAATACAGACAGCGATCACGATGATGTGATGTATAATATAGACAGCGATCACGATGATGTGATGTATAATACAGATAGCGATCACGATGATGTGATGTATAATACAGATAGCGATCACGATGATGTCATGTATAATACAGACAGCGATCACGATGATGTCATGTATAATACAGACAGCGATCACGATGATGTCATGTATAATACAGACAGCGATCACGATGATGTGATGTATAATATAGACAGCGATCACGATGATGTCATGTATAATACAGACAGCGACCACGATGATTTGATGTATAATATAGACAGCGATCACGATGATGTGATGTATAATACAGATAGCGATCACGATGATGTGATGTATAATACAGACAGCGATCACGATGATGTCATGTATAATATAGACAGCGATCACGATGATGTCATGTATAATACAGATAGCGATCACGATGATGTGTAGAGGTGATGTATTTTATTGAGTATTGCTAGTTATCCCTGATTCTCAATTAAAATCTGATTCGATGAATAATAAGTTAGAGAGATTTTACGATGAGACATTGGTATAGACAGTGGCATGGACTGTGGCATAGACATTGGTATAGACAGTGGCATGGACTGTGGCATAGACATTGGTATAGACAGTGGCATGGACTGTGGGATAGACATTGGTATACACAGTGATATAGGCAGTGACATATATATATATATATATATAGTAGAATAGTTAATTAAAGCTGCTCTTTGGTAATATATAATTGAAATTAAAGATGGCAAAATAAAACTACATTTTTATGCTAACGTTTTCACCGCGATAGCGGCTCATCAGGCGTTTTATTAAACAATAATTGAATTAACAATAGTCTATGACGTCAGGGTGTCATAGTTACATGATAAAATTATTGTACAGGCAAGGGTAGTTAATTAGTCTACAGACTAAAAATATTTTTAATCCCACCACAATCTTTATTTCATATAACTTATATATTCTCTTATTTAGAATTAAGTTTTGGGTGGTACTTCTCAATAAAATAGCTTTCTTTTGCCTCCAAGAGGTCGTTGTTTTTGCTATTAAGTTTATATAAAGGAAAAACACTAAATTTACCCCCACCACATACTTCAAGGTGCTCACTGAGCGGGATCATCCTATATTTTGGTTGAAGTATGTGCTGTCGATGAAGGTTCATTCTAAGCCTAAGCATCATTTGGGTCTTTCCTATATACTTCCCCTTGCATCCCGGACACGTTATAAGGTAAATTACATAGTTCGATTGGCAATTCATTGCCTGTTTGACATAAAATGTATTATCATCATTAATTGTTATGGATGATCCCTCAATGATAATGTCACAGGTTTTACACTTTGAACTACCGCATTTCGAAACTAATGGAATTGAAGCGACTGAATCATATTTAGAAAATGTTATAATCCTAGCTAGATTGGAAGGTTGCTTAAGACTGTTGATTATATTCGTTTTTCTCAATATTTTATGCATTGTTTGGCTACTTTTAAGAATATGGATATAATTTTCAATGATAGATTTCCCATTTTCCTGGGACGGATTGAATGTAGTAACTAAAGCAACGTTCCTTTTATCAGAGTTTACAGGAACTTTAGGTAGTCTTAAGACGCTTTGATCCAGACTCAATGCTCTCTTGTTAGCATCGTCTATTAATTTACCTGGATAGTTTTGTTTTAATAAGAAACCTTTTAGTTCCTGTAATCTCTGAACTTTGACACCTGGATTGGACACAATTGTACAAATTCGTCTAGCCAGGTTATAAGGGATGTTTCGTTTCGTATGAGATGGGTGACAAGAGTTAAAATTTAGATATTGGTGTGTATCGGTTTTTTTATAATACACATCAGTTTCAATAGAGCCATTCGCGTGAAGCTTAACTGTCACATCCAGAAAATTCAATATATATATATATATATCCGAAATTATTAGGACAACCGCAAAGTTGCACTACTTTGTTTCACGGTAAATGATAAAAAGGTAAAAGGTATGCCGACACAAACTGATTTCAACACTGGTTTAATAACATTTTAACATTTTAAAGTACTTTTCGTCCGTCTTGGGACTATTCATAAATAATGTCATTGTATAAGGATGGACATTATAGTATATTTATACATATTTACATAGTAACACTGTGGTTTTAATTAGCTATAGTTACCACCATTGTCCATGGTTACATATCGTTAACTAATACAAAACATGTACACACGTGTGTTAATCTGTTGTATATGGGTTCAATTCGAGAACAATGAATGGAAGATTATCATGAGATAGATTAAAGAAAATTAATAAATAAATGAGGCTAATTGCCAATTGTTACTTATTGACTATTAAGTCGAGGAGTGTATTTTTTAATAAAATGATTTTCCATTAATTTCCTTTTCGTGGTGTCATCGACTTTCATTTTATAAAAAGGGAAAATTTGAAATTTTATTTGTAGATGTTGCGCACATTTAAAGATATGTCTATTTACAAATAAGGGCCCATTTTCAATATTGCAATCCCGTCGATGGTTGCGTACTCTATCCCGTAGATGAGTACTTGTCTCACCTATGTAGAAAATATCACAGCCAAGACACGTCAAGACATATATGAGATTTTTTGTGTCACAATTCATATTGTCGTTGACGCTAAACATAATGTTACGAAATTTATATTGGTTATTTGGTATTATATGGTCACAACATTTGCATCGAAGATCCAGGCATTTAGATACATAAAAACCGGTCCTTGTGATAGCTGAATTGAATTTTGCTCTGGTTAGGAGGCGTTTCAGATTAGGTGGCTGTCTTTGTGATTTAATGAATTGAACATTATCAAATTTCGCTTTGAGGTTGTCGTTTGATACCAGGAGTGACCTGCTCTCGTACATTGTTTTAAAGAAGTTGGGATGTTGGGGGTTATGAGTAGCGACAAAGGTAATGATATTATCCGAATTGTTTTTTGCTTTAGTAGCCCTCAGTGTTTGGATATCAATTGCCAAAGCCTTTTTTATCCCAACTTCTATTACTGTTTCAATAAATTTCGTTTTAGCTCACCTTATCTGACAACCCGGAGGTCTTCATCTATCACAATTGTGCATATTTTTCTAGCTAAAGAGAAAGGTATATTATTTTTGGTATGGCGTGGATGACATGATTTATACGAAAGATAATTCTTTGTATCTGTTTCTTTAGAATACATATCCGTTATAAGGAGTTCTCCCCTTCGTTTCACTAGAACGTCCAAGAATGCGATTTGCAGATCGTTCGTTTCAATTGTGAATTTTATATTTAGGTCTAAATCATTCATTATGTGTTGCAAATCTGCAATGTTGCCAAATCGTTCAATCCAAATACAGAATACATCGTCTAGGAATCGTTTCAACTGATTTTCTAAATATATTCTGTAATCCACGCCATGTTCAATTTCCACAATTGAGTATAATTTTTCCTCAAGAAATCCCATTGTTAAATTACTTAATTGTGGTGCCGCCTTGGTACCCATCGCTATACCAAGAATTTGTTTGTAATTTGTTTCGCCAAATGTGAAAGTGTTGTTAGTCAGGATGATGCGTATGGCTTTGAGGACAAAGTTTTTTGAAATTCTCTCATGACTGCATTCAGGATGTTTATCCAACCAATATTCTACGGCCTGAAGGCATAGATCATGGGAAATATTGCCATACATGTTCCGAACATCCATGGTTACGAAGAAGTCGCCATCATTTAGATTTTGGGGTAATGTATTAACGAAATCTATGTCATCCCGAATAACAGATTTCACATTTGGCACGTACGGCTTAAGTAAGTTATCAATAAGATTTGATAGTCTGTTAGTAGGGCAGCATGGACCGGCAATTATTGGCCTGAAAGGGAGGTCGTCTGGTTGATAAATACTAACGAATTCTACATTTTGGTGTTTAACGGACTCCTTGATTATCTTGGATTTATGGATTTTTGGAAGACCATAAAACTGACTTGTTTTATATTCGAATTTCCGAAGATAATCCTGTTCATTGTCCGTCAGTTCATTTTTGTGATCTTGGATTAATCCATTTATTAATCCCATTGTTCTTTTATCATGGTTCGAATCTATGGTTATATACACACGTTTGTCGTCAAGTATTTTGAGTACGTTTCTCTCATAATATTTTGCATCCATTATAACGATGGCACCTCCTTTATCCCTTTCCTTAATAACGATCGTGTCGTTGGATTTCAAAGAATCTATAGCGCACTGTTCTTCCTTTGACACACTTGATTTTGCTTTGCGATTTATAGGCAGTGGCAACTTGGTTAAGTAATCAATGAAATTGTCCAGCGTCACGTCCTTGCCTCGTCTGGGGTTGAAGTGGCTTTTGTTTCGCACAATATCCTCTGACGCAATTCCATCTGTTTCTCCGAAAAATTCCTTCAGTCGTAGTTTCCTACAGAAAGCGTTTATATCACATTCTAACTCCTGAATGTTGGCTCTAGGCGTCGGTGTGAATTTCAGGCCTTTCTGTAGGAGATTTTTCTGTTGATCATTTATGACTGTGGAGGATATATTGATTATTTTCGGGTGTACTGGTTCTTGCGATTGGGTATTGTGGTCTCGTTGTTGGAGTGACGCGGAGTTTTCTTGTAGTGTTGTGGAGGTCGGTGCGATTGATTTTGTGAGGGTGGTCGGTGCAGTTGGGATTGGCCTTTCTGAAAAAAACGACCCTGCGTTGGAGTAGTGTGTCCAGACCGCCTTTGTTTGGTATTCCCTTGGTGGGTGCTAGACACATTGGTCACGGTTCTCCCATCTTTGTTCCGCACATTCAATTTTTTATTTTCATTATTCTGAGCCCTTGGTTGTTCTTTCGGTTTAGTCCCTTGTTTTCGCTTCTTATTCTTTACCGTTTGCCAGGTGTTTCGGGGTGGAGCTGCATTGGATGAATTAAGCGTCTCTGTGTTATGACAATCATCCGTCTCGGCAAGGGTTTCCTCTATTTCTTCAGCACGCGTAGGTAACTTTGTCAAGAATTCCTTCTTCTTTTTCCATATTGCGTGTGATTTGTTTTCCTCAGTAGACATTTCCTTGTTCCACATATTTTTCAGAAGTTCCACTAGTTCTTGGTCTTGGTGCCCTTCAATATGTGCCAAAATTTCAGTCTCCGCTTTATTAATGATTTCTGTTTGTTTAGCAGAATATTCAAACAGGGAGTCTATTTCATTTTGCATTTTTAGTATGTCAACTTCGTTTCTGCGCTTTACTTGATTTTCCGATTCGTTTAATCTTGGTTTTTCCTTGATTTTACGAGGGATGAAGGGAGTCTCCAATTCTAGAAACTGTTGGTATACTTCAGTCTTTTCCTTATTTTGAATCATTTTGTAAAATGCCGTTTTTCGAACATTTTTGCATTTTTTCCACTCTTTTATATATATATATATAAATGTAGATGTCCCGATAGCTACTTATAGACACCATTCTAGACAGCAACCCCTAATGTCGGGCGATCGAGATCGAGTCAGTGACATAACCAAGGACCTCTAATCTATAGACACATTTTATTAGAGGTTCAGACGTTGATCTAGAGAGCAGCATCCCTGATTAAATTGTATGGATCATTAAACAATAGATCTACAATCAACAGGAAATTACAATTCGGTTTTCTCAATAATCTACGTTCCGGTAAATTAGTTACGGCATATTTATTGGTGAGAGTCACAACACCCCTTTAATAAATATTGAATTCGATAGAAACCAATTAGTTGTCGTGACATATTTATTGGTGAGAGTGACAGCGCCCCTTTAATAAATATTGAATTCAATACAAATCCAATTGTAATCATTCAAATCCGACATTGTTTCACTCGAGTGGTGATTTAGAATCTAATCTAAATATCCTCTTTCTGTTCAATTACACGAAATAATGGTGGCATCATATTCCATATCGCACTAGAATTGGTTTATCATGCCTTGGTTAAGATGACCAGGGTGAGTGACGTAGGTGGGATTATCAAAGTTTGATTTACAGATTAAAGATGCATTATGTACGAGCTAAATCTGATTTTTGATAAATACTATAATTCTTTGATGCTATAATTTAAATCTTAAATAATACTTTTAAATAAAATTAAAATTATGGTTTACAAGATACCACTACCTTCAAGCAACCGAGCAGCGCGAAATGATTTACATAATACCGCCATCTTGGAGAAACCGCGAAGCCAACGCCATCGTTAAGCCAAAGAGAAGCGCGGTTACAAGATACCGCCATTGTTACGCCACCGAGAAGCGCAATGCATTTTTGAGATCATCCAATGTATGTAAAGTGAAATGACGTCATTACGATGTACTGTTACTATGACAACCGTGTAATGTAGCTGAGGGTCAGTAGTTATATAATCGAGAACAAGGGATACTTATTTATCTACCGCTGTCTGTCAATAATTAGTTCCAATTGAAAACAGACACTTAGCTACTTAACCGACATTTTAGTCCAGTTAATGGAATATTAAAGGTTTATTTAGTCATTGTGTGTGTGTGACAGAGGGGAACTTCATTACAAATTAGTATACTCTGCTGTTATTTAGGACAGAGATTTATTGTTCAGGGGCCGGTTGCTCAAAACTAAGTTATTTTAACGGATCGTTATCTTTCATGTGTCCTTTGTTAATGGTCCGTTAAATTTCTGTTGCTGGAAAGTCAATTTCATTATCCGTTAAAGTTAACGGGGCTTCCAGCAACAACCTTTCTCTCCGTTAAAGTTAACGATCCGTTTACTCCATGTTAACGGATCGTTAAAAGTTAACAGAGCTTTGAGCAACCAGCCCCAGGCAGATAGGCTAATTCTCTGTGTAATGAATGTACCCGAACATGTACAATGTAATATCTTCCTCCTTTTCTATAACTGTGTGTGAAATGTCGGGGAATTGGAATCCACTTTAATTCGAATCCGTGACAAGGAGCAGGGTCATCTGTCCAATCTCGTGGATTTTCTCCGGGTACTCCGGTTTCCTGTCCCCACTGAAGACCTCTACGTGCAATCATGTTAGTGAAATAAAATTAACCATATGTTAGTCCCGAAATGAACTTGTTTGTGTCGATTTGAGGTTACCCCCCCCCCCTCTCTCTCTCTCTCTCTCTCTCTCTCTCCCTCCCTCTCTGTCTTTCTCTCCCTCTCTTTCTGTAGATGTCGTGTTACGTTAACCCGTCCCCTCTCTCTCCCTCCCTCTCTCCACCCTTTCTCTCTCTCCCCTCTCTCTCTCCTCTCCCCCTCCCCTCTCTCTCTCTCTCTCCACCCCCTTTCTCTCTCTCCCCTCTCTCTCTCCCCCCCCTCTCTCTCTCTCTCTCTCTCTTTCTCCCCCCCTCTCTCTGTAGATGTCGTGTTACGTTAACCCCTCCCCTCTCTCTCTCTCCTCTCTCTCTCCTCTCTCTCTTCTAATGACCATATAATCATATTAATCATCCGATCATTGTCTTCGCGATAACAATAGTCAATCGATGTAGAGACCATTATTACATTTAATTTACCCAATACAGTAAAACGTTTTAATATCTTAATTTCATGGGATAAGATACAGGTTTTTAAATACCGATAAAACCAGATTCCTTAATAGAAAATTATTTAGATTTTTATTGTTTACACAACGTGACGGACGACGATGTGATGAAACTGGAAAGTCACGCAAACGACAGCTGTAAATAGGAACACTTTTAGAATCGGATCAAGTATTCTCCTCGTTTTTCCATGCCATCGACTCCATGATAGAATCAATTAAATAGCATTCTGATCAATAGTAAACCAAGAGACAAACTGTTACATCGCTTAAGAGGATTAAATTTATGAAATGACAACTAACCATTTAAATGAAATCCACAATTCGATCTAGATCAATTCGCGGATCGGTTGAATACTTGTTCACACATTTTAACTTGTTCGCGCATACTACGCTCAACCCTGTCGCTCTCAATATCAATTTGGATTTTGTTGAAGTGAAATTGACACAGTGTAAATATTTGAATAATTCCGAATGATCATTTTGTGATTAAAATACTAAGTGGATTTCTAAATTGATGGATTTGTTAAAAGTTTAACTTTGTAAATCACTGAGATTTTTAATTTAACACGAGTATTTTGAATTGGATTCGATCACCTAAGTTGTAAAACTTTATGATTGTTCACCGAATTGCCATCCATATACTTTTCCATAGTTGCCATGATCAGCGAGTTCTTGACACTGTTTGAATATTGTCTCCATTTTTACAACCTGGTTACGATTTAGTTACGGATGCACAGAATTGTTTTATGAATGTTTTAATTTATTCAGAAATGAAATCGGGTTTACCGTCCTATTTTGCTACACATTTGGGGATAATGAAGATGGATAATGTCTTCAGATTGATTCTGGTCTAACGTAGGATTTCACCTCGGCAGCGTTAAATTAGAGAACATTCTGAATACTGACATTGGGATTTTTATCAAATTTTCTGAATTTTCATTCTCAAATCTTCAGAAGAAGCGGAATGTTCACAAATTTTTAATTCATTAAATCGTAGTCAATATTGATGGAATTTAAACCATTATCTTGTGTGTATTTCCATAAGGGACAAAATTAGCTTGTAAGGAATTCAACACCTCTCAGATAACAATCAGAGACAGTAAGATAGGGGTTTGTCCACATGGACTAAATATAGGGGTTTGTCTACATAGACTAATGATAAGGGTTTGTCTGCATAGACTAAAGATAAGAACTTGTTTAGATAGACTAAGGATAGTGTTTTTTGTCCATAGACTAAAGATAGGAACTGGTTTAGGTAGACTAAAGATAGAGATCTTGTTTAGATAGACTAAAGATAGGAGTTTGATTATTTAGACTAAATTTAAGATATTGTTTACTTAGATCTGATTTCTGACATTAATGACTATGGTAAAAGCTGTCTAAGTATGACGTATATCAATGTTATTGTGGCTCTGTTATAGATAGGTTAATAGATAAATCAATGTTTAGAAGTTGACCAAGATATACCTAGAAACTATTAGATATATCTTATTTAGAAATTATTAGACGTACTTGGGTAACGTGTCGCGTAAAAGGCCTGTCTTTTGATCAGAGGGAACACTAAATGAGTGACTACAGGCCTGTCTTCTGACCCACTGTGATCTCATTACAAACGGTGAAGATAGCTGACAGCAGGTCATCAAAAACCATGGTAACGTATGCTATATCTATATTTCTTGGTGCTAATAACAGACAGACAAACACAGTTTTCTGATAAATATTACCATCTTTGTTCATTAGACTGTTATGTCTTGGTGCAAATAACAGCGAGACAAACACATAATTCATGATAAATATTACAACAATACTTGCTCATTAGGCTGCCCATAGTGGAGTTCCGTGTTTCTTGGTTCCGTGTCAATCCCGAGACATCCATCCTTGACCCGTTCGTCTGACAGTACATGATTACGTGATCTCAATATATCAGACATCTCTTTATTCAATACATGTATTAGACGATATCAGGACGGAGATTAAAGAATACAATATATAGCAGCTCCTTTTTATAGTAAACGATATTAGGACGGAGATTAGCGAATAAGGCGTACAACAGTGTAAATAATGTTTATAGGAAATTAATCATTATTAAAATGTGAAACCGTTCCTATTCGTAGAATTTCAGGTATATAACTGTATTTCATACTTAGGGATTTTCAGGTATATACCAATGTATATAAGGTTTATAGCGAATTAATTATTATTGATTTGTGAAAGGATCTTTTTTTCTCAAATTTTATATGGAATTAATCATTACGAATTTGTGAAATGATCCTGTTAATTTACGAGATTTTTTAAGGGCTAATTGATAGAAGATTGGGAATTCAGGTGAAAATTGGATCATGGAGAAATTAAACAGTGGAATGAGCGTCGCCTAGCTTTATATGGAATGGATTATTATTAGTAGTATGGTGTACGGATTATTGTGTATTTTAGACTATTATTGTGTATTTCAGACCGTACGGGTTATTGTGTATTCTAGACTACGGGTTATTATTGTGGATTTCAGACCATGTGCGGGTTGTTTTTCAAACTAGACTATGTACAGGTTGTTTTTGTGTATTTCAGACCATGTATGGGTTGTGTAATTTAAACTATGTACTAGTTGTTGTTGTATATTTCAAACGATGTACGGGTTATTGTTTATTTCAGACCATATTGTGTATTTCAGACTATGTAAAGATTGTTAGACTGTGTATTTTAGACTGTGTACGGGTTGTGTAATTCAGACTATTTGTCGTTGTATTTCAGACGATGTACGGGTTATTGTTTGAGAGTATCCAGCACTATATAAAAGAAGATTATGGTGAAGAAGAATGGTTGAAGATTTTAGAGGATGCTGGATTAAAGAACATGGTTTTCACCACACATAATGTCTATAAAGATCAGATAATGTTAAATCTAGCATCTAGCTGTAGCAACATCCTCAAGGACAGAACTATGGATGAATTCCTGGGTAAGTTACAATACGGCGATGCTACATTTGTAATTGTGAAAACATCACCAGATGCACTTCCCAGGTAACGATATGAAATGGGGAGGGGGGGAGGGTAACGTCCTACTGCTATGCTGTATCTGGGTTAATGAAGGTAAGTGGCTAAGTGGGTAAGACACTGGCTCGCTAGCCTGAAAGTCGGGTTTTCGATCCCTGCATTGGCAATAATGCAGGGCAGAGGGCCTCACAAGGACAGCTGTCTAGTCGTTTGGAGGGGGAGAAAACCGACGCCCCGCGTACGAATTGGTCTGCACAGAAGTCGATATAAGAGTAGGGCGTAGTGTCGCTTTCCGGGTAAAATTGCCCTCATAGTACACTGTATGACGTAATATACCCATCTTTATTAGCCCAGTTCGCAGGGAAACAGTAGGCCGTTAAATTACTTTATATTTCATTTTCTATATCGAATTCCAACTGCCACGGAATCCTATACGGTCGCTTGTGTACAAGGGGCCCCGTTTGTCTGTCCCACGGAACTAGTAATTCTTCCCAGGTAACGCCTGAATCTAGAAATGTTTGTCTGTCCCACGGAACTAGTAATTCTTCCCAGGTAACGCCTGAATCTAGTAATGAAGTGGAATAGGGTTTAACGTTTTACTTTGTCAGGGCAGCTTTGGCGAAATATTGCCCGACTGGTGCTGACATGCCATAAATATAGCCCGGCTGGTGCTGACATGCAATAAATATAGCCCGACTGGTGCTGACATGCCATAAATATAGCCCGACTGGTGCTGACATGCCATAAATATAGCCCGACTGGTGCTGACATGCCATAAATATAGCCCGACTGGTGCTGACATGCCATAAAATCGCATTTCATTTTGGGAGGGCAAGACATTTATTTTACGTGCACGGCCATTTGTACTCGGGATCTCGGTTTTTCGTTAAATACGAACAACTAGACACTTTTGAATATTGCCTGTATGTTTCTGTTCATTTCTGGTTTCAAATCCGCGATGGTACGTGACAAGGAGTAGGGTCGCCTGTCCAACCTCGTGGGTTTTCTCCGATTCCTCCGCTTTTCCTCCACGACTAAAGACCCCCTACGAGCAAGCGAATTATTGAAATAAAATTGAACCATGTGTTAGTCCCAAAATGACATAGTTTGTTTCGAGTGAACGTTAAAACCTCATTTCTCTCTCTGTGTTCATTTCAAGCTTTATTGGAATGTGTTTTATCAATTTCAGACCAGGACATGGCCCTATATCATTTCTTCATTTCAAGAGTTATCAAAGCTGATAAAAAATTCTTTTCTTGTACTTCAACATTTCAAATATTGATTTATAATTTCTCATTTCAGGTTACTTTGGAACATGTTTTGTCAATTTTTGTGCTGGATATGGCTATGATAAAATATTACGCGTGGCTGGTCGCCATTACCGTGATTTCCTCAACGGAATCGACAACCTCCACGAAACTATACGCTTCAGTTACCCAAGATTAAAAAGCCCGTCATTTATCGTGGAGACCGAGGACGCATATGGTTGTGTTTTAGTTTATAGATCTATACGTCACGGATTTAGTTCTTACGTCATTGGACAATTACGTCAATGTGCAAAACAGTTTTACAATGTCGACGTAGAGGTCCGAATACTGGAACAGCTAGAACAAAGTGGCCGCTATCATACCACCTTCCGGTTAAACTTTCATAACAAAGGATTTAAACCGGAAAACGAAAAGAAAGCAGCAATAAGCGAAGAGTTTAGAACTATTAGTGGCACTACATTTTTTAAGGTAAGTCAAATCATCAGCAATGTACACGGCCTAGATATACATTATCAAATGTAATCAGTATCCAAATGCTATCATATTTATTCTAGGCCCTAATTATTAATATTTGTTTTCGACTGTGTTATAAACATGTCGTCTCCATAGGACGTAAAACCAATCGGACGCCTTCGTATTATGTTGATAGTTTTAAAATGAAAAGGCCTTACTGATTTGGATTGAGAAATAATTTTTTTTTCTTTAAACAGACATAATACAAGAGGTAAATCAGCGTATTGCATTAGGCCTGAGATATTGTCTTCTTAATTATAAATTAGACCATAATCAACTGTTGATGGCATCGCTAGCCTGCAATGTTCCGATTTGCTGTTCGACTTCAATTCATAATTAAATCCAAAAATGGATAATCGAGACTATACGTTTGTTTATCCTACCGACATCAGTAATGATGATCCAGGCTAGCCACAATTCTCGGTTCATAGTGGATCAATTTGACTGCACAATATATTACGCAATACATACACTATCCCGCGCGTGCTTTTCGATGAAATACGTCACACGAGTCCAATATTTCATTTAGTATAGATAATGTACGGTTGGCAAATTAATGGTGCTTCAACATTAAAGGATGACGTCGTATCTCTATTTTAAGTAGTTTTTAATTATCAAAGTGAGAATTGCCAGTTCTTTATCTTATCTCCCATGATGTATCTTTAATTAAATTTGTTGTGTGTAGTAGTCTATATTTCAAAGTTTATATATGAAGACAGAGAGGGCCAATGTGTAGAACCAAAATGGTTTCAAACTAGATCCAATATTGGCCAGTATATTTATCGTGACCCTGGAGGTTGTTTTAATTACCATGTTTTCCTTGTTCTGTGTTACCTGATCTTCAAAGAGAATCAGAAATATCATTGTCGGGTTTATTGATTTCCCGCAATATAACATTATGGTAGTTATGTAAATCGGGCGGAACCAAGATAAGTTGGGTGGTCTGGATTGGTGACTTAAACCAGTTGAGAGATTATCTGGTGGTCTGAGTGTCGAACTTCGAGCCCTATCCGTCCAGTCACCGCTAGCTTGCGGTCGTGGTTCGAGCTGCAGCCGTTCGGTCATCTCTTGCCTACAGGCGTGGTGTAGATCCCTGGTGGTCTAGTGTGTGACTTGTACTGGATCAGTCGAAACGTTACTTAAGATGAGTTGCTTTGATAAAGTGACGAAGTTAAAACAAAGGTGGTAGATATTACATAGTGATGTATATTTTTATCACTACGAATATTGAGACATTGAAGTTGTGTATCATACATGTCCCTTGCCATGACAATGAACGCAACGTTGTAAACTTTAAAAATAGTCAATCGACATTTGTTAGTTTCTCACAGCTATTTGATCTTCCGATGAGCAGATTAACCAAGCAATATTTATTTTGAAAATTAGTTAAGTAGTCCGTCGAAAAGTAGCATATTGGTCTCCAATATGAGCAATAAATAATTTATTACCAAGCAATAATTTTATTTGTCAAATTTATTTAAAAACACAATGAAATATAATGGCCATGACAAGTATTTACGCTCATACATTATGCATGATAACAACCAACCAGACAAAAGTTTCCGGATTACTCCTCGAATACAAAATTTTCTGGATCCGTATTTGCCCTAACTAGTCTGGTTTGCTCTATAAAGCGTGGATATAGAGCAATGAATCTATTAGCCGGATTATATTGTAATGATTGGTTAATTATACCCTGTCTTGTGTGAAGTATAAACACTAGTTAGTTGGACGATGTAAGATATAAACTACTCGTTATATGAGATACATCAGGGATAACACCGATCATTACACTAGTAATACAACTGGTGCTTGATATCACTGACAAATAACTTAACACGACATCTAGAGAGAGAGATAGAGAGAGAGAGAGAGAGAGAGAGAGGGATGGGTTTAACGTCCACTCGACGCAAACTAGGTCATTTCAGGACTAACATATGGTTTAATTTCATTTCAACAATTCGCTTGCGCGTAGGGATCTTTAGCAGCGGGAGGAAACCGAAGGAACCGACGAAAACCTACCAGTTGACTCAATAACAGGATTCATGATACAGCGCGCACGTGCTAACCATTCAGCCCCCACCCCTCCCACGACATCTACAGACCTTATAATACCTACGACATTGTGTTACTGGCTTTCACGTGTTTGTATTTATAGACTTCAAAATACGAACTGAAAGCAAGGTTTTTAACCCCTTGTAACTTTCCTACTGACTTTCACCTGTTTTTGTTTTCGTGGTTTTGATCCCTAAAAGGGAGTATAAGCGCATGCCAAACCTCTTGCATTTTCCCCAGGTTCACCGGTCCCCACTAATGTTAAACACTGGAACTTGTAATCTAAATATTTGAATAGATGTGTACCATATGTTAGTCCCAATATGGCCAGCGCTGTCCGTCTTCTCTATTTTACGTGCACGCTAATGTGTACACCGGATCCCCGTTTTTCGTCCCTTCCGAACGACTATATGTCGACCTTTGGCTCTCTGTCATGCATCACTAACAAGGGTAACAACACCGGAAAATCCGGATGAACTTTCTTGGTCAGCTCATGTATCGAAAAGTCAGGGCCACCGCGGCGTTCGTTTAGGTTCGCGCTCATGGTAAAATAGAACGTTTTAACCGCGTGCTTGTCTAGGTTCGTTAGATGGTTAAACGCAAACTATTGTATTTCACCCCTATCAAAGGTTATTAAATTCAGTTATTTACATTTCTCATTAGTCTGCCGTATAGGCGATGAGATTTGACTTCCTTTATTTAAATAATCCAACGTCCACTTGGCATCCAACATCTAAAGTATACGATGTTCAGATTAAAAAGGAAATTTACGTCTGTGTTACGAATGTAATATCGATTTCGACCTGTCTGGAAAAAAATAATTACACTTGTAAATTCCACTGTATGTGTTAAAATTCAAATAATGTAATCACATACATAAAATTGAGTGGGCATTAATCAATCCAAACGGTATATAAAGGAAATGATGAAATAGATGTCCGACAAGAAAGGTTTATCGATAATCCTCGTCTGCATCCGCGGTAAGAGGAAAATGACGAGCGATTTTTTGAAAAGGAGAACTGAACTAGATCTTGGTTTCTTGCTCGAGTTTGATAATTCTAAAATCAGGGGGTCAAGATACGAGACGGTTTCATTTAAATTTCTTAAAATCGATTGAAGTATTTTTATGAGCATGCCGATTGGTACACCGATGTCTCTAATTAAAATTATTGATTTGTTTTATGATCTTTGCTTAATCATACTGCTCCGATAATCTGCCCTTCTGAACACGTGATCTAAGTTGGCTGACACGACTCTTTGCGATCTTTCACTTTTATGTAAGGTATATATATTTCTTGGTCCGAAACAGTTGTCATGGAAAATGAACAAAAATAAATAGGAAGGATGTACAGCAGAAAAGACATCGATTTTGCTGCACAAGACGAACACATAACGTGTAGTCTGTCAAGAGGGAATTTGCCGGCAAAGCGGCGCTACGACTTATTTTTATCTCAAATTCCAAATGTCAAGGGTTCTTTTACGTGCTCACCAACGGATACACGAATCTTGATTTCCGTTCCATCTGGGCAGAGACAGACCCACCACCAAACTTGTAATACAACACGCATGGAAATTCATATACATATAGTGAATTTGAAATTATCGCGGTCCATTGTGTTGTACATGTTGTCATAACACTGGAACATTGTGGGTCTATAGTTTTAAATTGTTATAGAATTTAAACACACCGTGCCCATAAACATGTAGTTGGGAAGTGGTTTGTGTATGCGCGCTGTATCATAAAGCCAGTCATTGAATCAACCGGCGTGGTCTCTATTCCCCGGCTGTACGTGACAAGGAGTAGGGTCGCCTGTTTAATCTTGTGGGTTTTCTGCAGGTCCTCCGGCCCCACCACCCACACTGCTATCAGGTAAATTATTGAAATAAAATTAAACCATAAGTTAGTCCCGAAATGACCTAGTTTGTGTCGAGTGGACGTTAAACTCTCTCACTCTCTCTCTCTTTCTCTCTCTCTCTCTCGCTCTCTCACTGTGTCTCTCACATAAACATGTGTCATATTTAGTTTCATAAAGTGATTTTAAAATGAAGATTGTCGGAACCGTACTTTATGTGAATGCAAGGAATTTTACATTGAATGCATGGGTGAATTATCAACTTACAGTTAGTAAATAGCTGGGTCCAGGGGCGTAATATCTTCAGTCTGCGATAAACTATACTGTCGCCGACATTCCATCGCTTACAAGTGGGCTACAGCCTGTCAGACTGTCGGGGAATGTCTTCGGTCGGTGTTATTTTGTAATAACTAGCATGGAATGTACGGGTTTGATTCTCGGGTTGATCGACCTGAATTAGCAGTAGTTCAGTACCAGACGGACTAATTATATAAAGCATCTTCGATAAAGAGAATGTTTCCTTTCTATTTAGATGAGGAGAATCTGGTTATCGTTGTTAATGGATGAGTCAATACAAATCAACAACAGCAGGAATTACGGATGTTGGTACTCTAGCAATATAATTGTCCTCCTAAATCTGACATTTAATATTAAACACGGCTACGTGTCATTTGTCAGTTACCAGGGAAACTGTATAAATGAAGTTATCCGTTAAAGAGAAAGAGAGAGAGAGAGAGAGAGAGGGAGAGAGGGAGGTAAACAAGTTTCAGTAATTCGCCCGTGCGTATGGGTTTTCTAGAGGTTGACAGTCGATCCTATCGATTATCACTAACGATCTAGGAATAGAAATCATGCCACTTGACGCGATGAGAGACCTAATGATCTATCACATCGTTTAGATACATACATCAGGACATACTCCAGGACCGGGGCATACATCAGGATCAGGATATACACCAGGACCGGGGCATACACCGGGCCAGGTTTATACACCAGGACCGGGGTATACACAGGGACCGGGGCATACACCAAGATTGGGGCATATACAGGGACCGAGACATACACTAAAACCGAGACATACACAGCGGTAAATATTAGAATTGCACAAATTTTTATCTGGCCATATTTGATAAATTATTTACAACAACAATTTGCGAAATTAGTAATCTCAATTTGTCCAGTCCATATTGATTCAGCTAACGGCTTGATAAAACAGACACTATGGTCTGTAAGGTAACCGATTTCCTGCATACAGCTTGAGTGAAATTTTCTGGCTTAAATGAGATTTTCCGGATGTGGCTTGAGTGAGATTTTGTGAAACTTCACTAGATACATATCAATATACCAACACTGGATTCCCAGAATAATAAAAGGATTATTTGGAGCTTTTCTATTTTCAGTTGTTTCCTTTTTGTATTGTGTTTGACAACACGATGACTATCCGCCATGTTGGTGAAAGTCTAGCCACCATGATGGGAGAGGTCAAGGACACTAAAATCACAGACAAATTCAGTCTACGGAGACCTCTCGTGGAGTTCACGTGGGATAACGTAAGTACTCGTAATAGAAAATGAGGCACGTCCCTAACAACGGACAGTGACCTGGTAGTCATGGTGGCGTCACGTGGGTAGTATTTACAACATGATGACAGGGGAACCGCACATCGATAAGACACATTATAAGGACATTGCAAACAATAACAATAAATGTCAAGCCAAGAGACTGAATCCAGGGGACGTTCGTAACTTGATGCGACCCCTCTTGACGGTGAGATAGTCTGTTAATTGAAGTTATAAATTAGAACGTCAAAATTAACTAAAGTAAGGGTAACACCCCTTAGAATTTGGGGAAACGATAAAATATAAAAAGAAAAAATGTAGTGCGCAAAGACGTTATTGTTATTATGGTAAATTGTACGTTAATATCAAACAGATTTCTCAATGAGTCTCGATTATTCCAGTACGAATATGGTCACTGATCAAAACATATTTCATAGTGATTGTACTTTTTTCGTCAGTTTTCAAACTGTTGTATGTTTTAGTGATTGTGTTGTTTTTTCACCAGTTTCAAACTTTTAAATGAAGTGTATTTAGTAAAAAAAAGTCAAAGATCAAAACAGGTTTTATCGTGTTTTTTTTCCTTTTTTCGTCAATTTCAGATTCTGAGATTTCAAACTGTTATATTTTTGTAGTGATTGTATTTTTTTTTTTTTTTTTTTTTTTTTGTGAATTTCAGATTCTGAGTTTTCAAACTGTTATATTTGAATTAGAGGCTGGTCGATATATTGATGGTTCTTCCAAATTAAGTGCTTCCAAAAAATGTACACACTACAAAAAACTACTACTGAAAGGACAACTCAAATATCTTCCAGATTGGAAAATGGTTGCATTTCTCTGTACGCCATTGTAAGTTATCATGACATTTCGCTGCACCCTATTGTAAGTTCTAATGACATCTCTCATTTCCCGATTCGAGAGAATTTGGTTTTAGAACTTTTTGAATGGTATGTCCGGTTAATTTTTGTCTGTTAAATAAATAAAAAAAATTAATTGAATTGTAGATGAGGCCAGGACAAACTTGTGTTTTGAAAAACCGAATCATCTCTGCCAATTACTCATGCCTATATAGGACGCATGGGGTTAATAACGTATCAATCTTTATGTCAAGCAAATCTAAGAATCGAGTTTCATTTCACACGTAATGGTCACCCCGAGGTCAGCGGCACTCTCTTGAGATGTAAATGTTATCCGGTTTCAAGAAATAATCTGAATTCATCTGAGAATCGACATTTGGTGATTACTACAGCTCTTTAACTGGTGAATACGATTTGAGTTAATTGTTTAAATATATAAATTACTACCAGGTGGACCAGCCCAATACAACAGAATGGAAAGGGGTTTAACAGCCTGGGTTTCCGCTCCACCCGGGGTAATGACGATAAAAAGCCGGTCGCCACACTATACGTATTTATATTTATTGGATGCTAATAAGGCAAACAAGAAAAATAATGTTAGTCTACATGATTTAACTATTAGAGCTAGAATTTCGTAGTTTCTATTTTTTGGCTCAGTTGGTTGTCAACACACTGTTATACGGTCATAGGTATCATTCTCACACTTAATAATCATTCACACCGGAAATAATAACACAAATACTCCCCACCCCCCATTTAATGTTTTAATTTGAATTTGAAAATGATATTTTTGTCAATTTCTCAACTGGCAATAGCGAATTATGGGATTAATAGGAAGGACGGTGTATAGATACCATCTATTTTAAGCTTTTATTTAATTACATTTTAAAAACATAACTTAATATGAAATCCTCGCTTTAAACCACGTGTCAAAATGTCAAATTTAGAGTTAAGTAGCGTATTATCTATGGATAGTTTCAATAAGTAATTTAGTAATATAAATGAAAATACGCGGGCTACAATTCTATGGAGTATAATAACGGTTTATTACAAGAAACAAATTCTATGGAATATAATAACGGTTTATTCCTGGACGACGTTTCTACGAGACTATATACTGGGAAAATATAATAACGGTTTATTACTGGAAGACGTTTGTACGAGACTATATACTGGGACAATGTAAACATGTAAATATCATTTGTATAATATTAATTATTCCCCCTTATGGTAATTAGTGACTATTGCAGATCTTCCGTTTAGTCTCAAATCATATATAGATCATTAATCAGACATTTATTCACATACCAAGCTCATAATCAACTCTCTTTAGATAGAGTGAGAAATGGGGTTTAACGTCCACTCGACACAAACTAGGTGATTTCGAGACTAACATATTCAATAATTCACTTGCGCGTAGGGCTCTAAAGCAGGGGAGGAAACTGCGGCACGGGGGACCAGGAGAAAACCCACGAGGGTGCACAGGTCACCCTACTCCTTGTCACGTACAACCGAGTATTCGAAAGCACGCCAGTTGACTCAATGGCAGGATTTATGATACTGTGCACACGTGCTAACCATACACTCCCCAACTCTCTAGACGTTTTCATGATATCTATAAGTTAGTTTAAAAATGAATAATCGAGACTTTGTTTACTATCGGTAGCAATTACAATCGAGGCTACACTATTCTTAAAACAGCCATGATCCGCCCAGCTCAGAATGAAGTAATTGTACAGCAATCTTCACTATATTTATTTTTATTATCTATTTTGAAAATATTATAGCGAGAACTTTCAGGTCTTTAAACATTGGATTAATCATGTTAAACATACATTATACAAGGGCTAAATTTGCCTATTGCACGTCTTTCTTTAGGCCTGAAATGTTATCTAAATTATTAATTTATCCAGACCACAATGAACTCTCGATGTCAACGCTACCCTTCAATATTGACTGGATTAGAATCATGTATGCTCCTTAACGCTCATTGATAATTAAATCAAAAAATGGATAATCGCGACTTTGCTTTTTATCGTACTGACTTTAGTAATGATGATCGAGGCTATGTGGAAATTTCAATCGCTTAAATCTCGGTTCAAAATGCATCAATTTGCCTGAAATGTTCGGCAAGTTACCTTTGCATTATCTAGTTTAAACTTTTATAGTGAGAACTGCCAACTCGTTATCTAATCTATCATAATGTATCATTAACTAAGCATTGTTGTTTACTATGTCTCAGAATAACTGATCTCGAAGATATTTATATTTTAAAGAATAACCGATCTCGAAGATATGCAGAAAACTGGTTTATTTATGAATGATCTGAATATGTATGACAGCAGTCGGGAAATGGTTCTATATGGTTGGCATAACGCGTCACAGCTCGAACATCGTGTCGATCAGGTAGGGTACTAACATCAAGACAAAGAGAGAAAGAGAGAGAGAGGGGGAGAGAGAGAGGGAGAGAGAGAGGGGACGAGAGAGAGGGGCGAGAGAGGGGAGGAGGGAGAGAGAGGGGAGGAGGGAGAGAGAGAGGGGAGGAGGGAGAGAGGGAGAGAGAGAGGGAGGGAGAGAGAGAGGGAGAGAGAGAGGGGAGGAGGGAGAGAGAGGGGAGAGAGAGATGGGAGAGAGAGAGGGGAGAGAGAGGGGAGGAGGGAGAGAGAGAGGGGAGAGAGAGAGATGGGAGAGAGAGAGAGGAGGAGGGAAAGAGAGAGGGGAGAGAGAGGGGAGGAGGGAGAGAGAGAGGGGAGAGAGAGAGAGGGGAGGAGGGAGAGAGAGAGGGGAGAGAGGGAGAAAGAGGGTGGCGGAGGGGGGCGGGAGAGAAAAAAGGGGCGGGAGAGAGAGAGGGAGAGAGAGAGGGAGAGAGAGAGAGAGAGAGAGAGATGGTGGAGTTGATGGCGAGATGCAGGGATAAATTCCATTATCGGAATAATATGTTCGGTTAATGAAAGGTTATCACTACCTTGTTAAAAAACACGTAGAAAAAACGGAAATTACTATATTAAATAATAGATTACTATTGTCAGTGAAATTTACATTTATTGATATAGGTTAATCAAATGGTGATAAAAATATCAAACAGATCGCTCCATGCGATCACGTGATTATGACTGTCTCGAGGTCGCTCCCAGACAGGCCTGGCAAGAACAGCGTCTTTTCGTTCGGCTGGGGCAAAAAACGCGGAACCCGTATTCACACTGGCATGCACCGGGATTCGGGAGATGTCTGGAGGCGTATTTACTTGAGCATCTTAAAATCTATTGGGTTTTTTTTTATTAATAATGTGATGACAGATACTGGGTCGTAAGTCGCGGTGACTCATTGAAAAGGATGTTGGATAGCTAAAATCGAGGTTCTGTGATCGATCCCCGTTTTACCGAGCATGTTGATGTAGATTTTGAGGAGTGCTTCCACTTGTCAGTGATGTATGTCAGAGGGCATGGAAAAGAGCGATGTAGGTCTATAATCGTTAGGATAGAACGACAATTCGAGGTCCCGTGTACATAAAAGATCCCCAGGCACCTGGAATTCGATATAAGAGTAATCCGTAGCTCCGCTGTCTGGACAAAATTTATCTTATATCACACTGTGTGGAGTATACATGCCTTCATAAGAACAGTCAACCACCATTTTATTTCTGATGACGTTGTCCAGTATATCAAATAATTAGGGGGGTGGGGCAAAGGTTAGCGTGTGCGCGCTGCATCATAAGGTCTGGCATTGAGACAACTGGCGTGGTTTCGATTTCCCGGTTGTACGTGACAAGCTGTATCGTCGCCTGTCCAATCTCATGGGTTTACTCCCGGGACCTCCGGTTTCCTCCCACTGCTAAAGACCCCTACACGCAAGCGAATTATTGAAATACAATTGAACCATGTATTACTCCCGACATGGTCGACTTAGTTTGTGTCGAGCGGACGTTAAACCTCATTTTTCTCTCTCTGTTAAATAATTACATGTTATTTTTTATTATAGCAAGTGGAAGCCAGTCGTCAAATTGCTGAGAATCTACAAAAGCTAGATCAATGGCGACGTAAGGGTGATACATTGCTTTATTCTATGATGCCAAGAAGCATTGCTATAAGATTAAAAAATGGTGAAGATCCTATCAACACTTGTGAGGTAAAACATCTGTAAACATGTAATCTTGACATCCTTTCAACACGTGCGACGTTGTTTTTACCCTCGAGCGCAATATGATACTAAAACATTCCAACTTCAATAAAAGACAATTTCCGGTAGAAATGTGCAACATAATACAAGTTTGATAGGAAACGTATTGAAGTTGAATGCAGACATTGAAGATTTTAAGACCTGAAAATTGTAATAAATTGGCGACATTTCCTCTTATCACGTGATAAATATATCGACTCGTTATGGCTTGTAACGGAAGTGCACCATTACAATGTCACATGACATAAAAAATAATGGCGAAAACCTCTATAAAACAGAAACACACATTAACTAAATGTACATAATCAATCACATGCCCATTTTAAGATGCTGGAAGCCAGTGTCGCAACTTGACTCAATTTCCGGTTTGTGTCGGTTCCATGCGCATGAAATTCTGTGAGTTTGTTTCGTAGTTGGTATATGTTTCAAGTAATGGAATAAAAACCTAAAAAAATAATAAATTTGGTTGACTTAGAAATTATTGTTAACTAAGTTCCTGCTGAATTTTTATTGATTATATTTCCTATACACTAAAAGTTATATAATACACGTGACGTCATACATTAAAAGTTATACAATGTTATTCACCAACATTCACGTGACGGTATACACTGAAAGTTATGTAATGTTTTATATTTCAGTTGTTCGGCAGTGTATCTGTGATGTTTTGTTATCTCAGTCGTCTGTCTGTGTATCTTTAATGTTTTATATTTCAGTCGTTTGACAGTGTATCTGTGATGTTTTGTTATTTAGTCGGGTTCACGGAGATGTGTGCTCGAGCTTCCGCCCTACAGATTGTAGAATGTATCAACAATGTTTTTATTTTCTTCGATGATATTGTAGATAGATATAAACTATTCAAGGTATTTTTATTTATTTCAAGGTATTGTAGAGAGCTATAAACTATTTTATTTCTAATACAAAGTTAATTCAGTAACAATTCCCAGATCCGTTATGTTAGACGGGGTTAAAGATTGCTATTCTATCCCATGTTTGGTGGTTGATCTCTCGTATTGGTGCTAGCTAGCCCAACCAACAGCCCGAAACAATAACTGCGACAGGAGAAGAGGTACAACAACGACAAAGCTGGAAATCCTACAGCGCGATCTCAAATAGTTAATGTCTGATGTAGAGCGTCCTTTCGGCAACAGTCGATAGCCATAATTCACAAAACTTGGTTCTTGAACGGTTTTCCGTGACGTAACAAACTGATGTATACCGTTCCATTATTGAATATGTTTATATTTAAGGTAGAGACACTAGGTGACGCTGTGTACATGGTGGCGGGTGGCGTACCAGATCGACAACCTGATCATGCGCAGAGGGTGGCTAGATTGGCACTAGAATTTTTAGAAAAAGCCCGAACATTGAAAGATCCGCTATCGGGAAATAATCTTAAAGCTAGAATAGGTAATGTAATCTATATTAAATTCTAAGCAAAACAGTATAGAATCACGAGATGAATTTTTAACAGCTTATTGCGATTTTACAACTGGGAAGGGTTCTTTTACGTGCATGTCAATGTGTGCACGGGACCTCAGTTATTCATCCCATCTGAACGACTAGGCAGCTGTTCCTGCCAGACCCTCCGTTCTACAACAAAGGGGAAAACTGCGCCCGAAAATCATGATGAATCAACGACGGCCCCCACGTCAACGAGCCAATGTATACACGTAACCTGCACCAGTGACAAGGGCTGGTCACGCCAAAACTTTCCCAGTCAACTCGCTACCTCCAGGCCAGCCAGCAAATGTACACACGGAACCTACACCACTAACAAGGAGTGGTCACGTCACAACTTTCTCGGTGAATACGGAACCCCTGGTTATCGAGTGGGAAACACAGAAATCAACCAAGTTCGTGTAATGAACAGCAGATTCGAGGTTGAAGCCAGAATTAAATGACAGAATTAACATTGACGCCATAAGGGGAAATTAGTGGTGGTCTGTATCCTAATGGCGTCGACACGGTTATTTCCCTTTAACCCGAGTAAACTATAAAGGGAGATAAACCGATAATACGGTGTCTGCGATATCACCTCGGTGGAAGCGGACGTTAAATAAAACTAACTCACACATAATACGGTGTTTTGTTCCCTGCAGGTATGCATATAGGTAGCGTAGCATCAGGTTTAGTTGGTAGAAGAACACCCCAGTATTGTTTATTTGGTGATACTGTAAATACAGCTTCTAGGATGCAATCTTATAGTGAGGTAGGTTTTATATAATATTATTGAATACACCATTCATGAAATCCCATGGTCCACCCCGGTGATGGACTAAAAGGTTTCTAGTGACTTGCCCCTGACATTTTTACTGGACGTTGGGCCTTGCATTCGTACTGGATGTGGGGCCTGTCATACTCACTGAACGTGGGGCCTGGCATTCTTATAGGACATGGGACCTGTCATTCTTACCTGACGTAGCACCTGTCATTCTTACAGGACATGGGACCTGACATTCTTATTGGACGTGGGGCCTGGCATTCTTACTAGACGTAGCGCCTGTCATACATACTGGACATGGGACCTGGCATTCTTACTGGATATGGCACCTGGCAATAAAAGCGTCTAGTCCTTCGGATGAGATGAAACATCGAGGGTTCATCGATCTACTCTTTGGCGTTCATAAATCGGCAGTTGACATTTGGAGTTCGAATAAAAACATATGAACACGCCACTGCCCGAACGAAATCCCCCTTCTCGCATTGCACATTTAACACTTAATAGTGAGAGCAGGAGGCCCTTCCTGCACACAAGACAAACCTGCGGACACGACAGATAACATAGACATTGCAAGAAATAAACAAATATCAAATCAAGTGAATGAATCCTTGGACTGGCCGTACAGTTCCGGGTCCGTAATGACACAGGCTTGACTCCAAATAAAGAAAAACAAATTATTTATCAGAAAGACGTAACAGAATTAATGTGACCGTTCTTGACAGTGGTCGTCACTTCAATGACAATAACCAGTCAGTTGACGTCATAATAAAAAACGTCATAAGGGCGATACTTGAGATAGAAAACGCTAAAATAATAAAATGTAGTGAACAAGCAGTGGTAATTACCTTATATTAGACTTTAAACCTCCAGATCTGTCTATGTCCTGTACCTGTTTTTGTTTTTTGTTTTTTTTGTTCTAGGCAGGTAGAATTCACATCAGTCAACCATGTAAAGACAGTCTTCAAGGAAAGGGTTTTATTATAAAATACCGCGGATTTGTCCATGTCAAGGTAAACATTTTCTTTATAATTCCCAAACGAGCAGCCTGGTTTAACTCTAATTGACATCCGAGACTCTAACTGACAACAGAGTGTTCAAGTTTTACATCCGAATACCCAAGCTAGATTCTAATTGACAATCCAGTGGCCAAGTTGGACTTTAATTGACAACTGGGTACCTAAGTCTAATTGACAACCGATCGAATACCCAACCAGACCATGGACAGGGTATTCGTCATTCAAAGAACGTGTCCTTAAATGAAGCAGAGCATTCGTCATTCCGATAACGTGTGCTTAAAGGGGGCAGAGTATTCGTCGTTCAAATAACGTCTAACGTACGAAGAATTCTCACCATTTTGGCTTCACTCAATTATAATCATATACATGTATGATGTCTAAATGATCTGAAATCTTGTCCCGAAGTTTTTAACTTTATAAAATTCTAATACTCCCGAAAACATCAGTCCGGACATCACGTTGATACCCCACCCCCACGTCCGACAAAACTACCTGAACACGCCCCACGCCCCTGCTGTTTGTGTGTGTGTGTGCTCAGCTGCCACCACTATCTCACGACAGGACGTGTTAAAAGAAATTAAATAAAAAAAAAACACTTGCAATTATATAATGACATGAATTTATACATAAGAAACTCTTCTGTGACCAGAAAATATTTTCACATACTTTAGCATTTTAGGCAAAACAAGACAATTCTCTACGAATAAATGTCGGTGTATTCGTTCAGCAACACAACTGTTAAAATCAGTCATATCCTCCGATGAGGCCTTCTGCTTCCGCCATTAAGGCTACCCTCGGTTTGATCTTCATCTCCACGCGCTTCATCGAATACGCGAGGTTCTGTTTCCATTCGAACCACGTGATGCCGGTGATAACGCCATCTGGTGTGATATTCTGTTCTCCGTTGGGGTGAAATATCCCATTGAGGGACGCGTAACTGCAGGCGTTGAACCACCAACCGGACTGATCTTTATTGGAGCAACTAGCGTACCATTTGTCGTGATCGCGATCCATCGTACTGAAGAACATATTATTGTGGTAGGCGAGGGAATCCCCGGCTGTTCCCGAGAACCCGTTGACCGTCAGTTTGTATTTATTCTCTTCACTCGCCACTTTAAAATAATCATACTGTGCCCATGCGTGCTGGTCCTCCCAGTCCAGGAGATCAATCCGTAGCGTGTAATTCGTGTTGCGCAACATGTAATATATATTCTCATTACCCAACCAAAACTCGGAGTTCACGTTTCCGAATCCGAAAGCGTAATCGTCCCATCCTCGCGTAAAGTTCACGGATCCGTCGAAACGTCGTTGAATCACAGTCCATCCACCACCCTGCAAATCCATGTCGCACCAAACGTTTACGACGTATCCACTGGGAAGTTTAAGTGGATAAACTCCGCTAAGATTGAGTCCGCTCATTTTCAGTTCGTAGCAATCTGAAACAAACAAATGAAGTCTGGCATACACTATGCAGTGGGTGAATGAAGTCTGGCATACACAATACAGGGTCTATTGAAGTCTGACATACACAATGCAATGATACACAATGAAATTTACGTTTCCGCCTACTCTTCCCCAATATCCTATTTTCAAGGTTTCTTTTACTCGCACTCCATCAACAAGGACATGGATGGACCGAAAGACGATATGTTCGACATTTTCCATGCTTACGAATTTTAATTAGCATCGTCTGAAATTGTTTGTTTGTCCTATTGACAGGAAGAACCCTATTGATTTGTAAATCACATCCATCGTTTGCAATAAGTTTTGATAAATGGCTCTTATTTTAAAATGTATAAAATATTTTACAAAAAGTAAAACTTACTTCTCGCGACTGTTATATCTTTAAGAGCTGGGAATCCTCTCGCTCTGTTGGCACTCGGCATATCTTTAACACGATGAAATCCAGCTTGCATTTTAATATCAAGTCGAGACAATTTCCTAAATAACACGATGAAATATTCAAACACATGTACGTCAAGTTAATCATTTATATCAATTAAACATTTTGTGTAAATCAATTAAACATTTTGTGTAAATTAGGTATTAGAATTAAGGGGGTCATTGATTCGGTGTATATAAGAAAACAGGACCAGGGTGGTCGGTGTAACGAAGGTATGAGACAGAGAGGGGCCACGGTGGTCGGCGTAAATAAGATATTAGAATGTAGGTTCTGTATAAATATGGTATTAGAAGGAAGGGGGCTGCGGTGGTAGATGTCAATAAGGTATAAGAAGGAGGGGGGCCGCGATGGTCGGTGTAAATAAGATATTAGAAAGAATAGGGACCGCGGTGGTTGATGTATATAACGTATAGAAAGAAGGGGGCCATGGTGTATCGGCGAATCTGGTACTGGATCACTAACTATGCTGGAGGTCTCGGGTTCCATCTTGGCGTTTCTCGGGTTTTCAAGTGTGCATGACTTGGAATACGGTCTAGTCGTTAGTATGGGACAAAAACAAAACGTGATGGGAGGAGGATTGTGCCACACTAGGATTTTAATTCAGGGATTTGATTGGTCGAGTGGTCTATTAATCGCGATTCAGACCATAAGGTCTGCCATTGAATCACTTGAGGTTTGGATTCCCAAGCTTATACCTGACACGGAGTGGGTTCGTGTGCCAAACTTGTGGGTTTTGTCCGGGTGCTCCGGTTCCCTCCAACTGCTGAATTATTGAATTCGAGTGGACGTTAAACCCCATTTGCCAAGGTTTTTATTGAATGGAAGAAAATTACGTACGTTAGAATACTGTTGAATTGTCTGTCTCTTGTTAATTTTTCGTTCTGCATGTCGCGTTGTAAGCGCTCTAGGACCATACACTGGTGTTCATTCTGAAGCCCGGTTGGTAGATTACGATATGCTGATGATTGACAGATGTTGTCAGGGGTCTGACAGTTGCTAGGATACAGACACGTCACTACCAACAATATGGTGGCCGAGTACAACGCAGCCATCGTCTAAAATATACAAAACGGATTAATACATTATAATATTTATAAATAAAACAATAGGTTGACAGAAAACGAAACACGGGACAACAGTAGCGAAGTCGTCCGTGTAGTCAAACCCATAAAGGCGTTTGTTTATTGGTAATGGAAGCATTTACAAGAAGATAAAACCTGATTAAGGGCAACAAGAGATAATTAAAACTTGATAGGTTTCTAGTTCTTCATAGTGCCAATTATTACTCTACAAAACTTGCGAGGCCCTGGGAACTTAAAAGATCCCTTGGCAGTTTTAATCTGAAGAAGAGTAGACCTTAGCGCCACTACATGGGTAACATTTCCCGCATAGCACATCGTATGCCCGTCTTAATTAATCCATTTGGAACTGAACATTTCATTTCCCCTAGCCCACCAGTCTTCTTTACCCCGCTTGGAGCAGAACAGTAGGACGGTGAACCCCATTTCCATTTATTTCACAAAACTTGTTCTGGTAGGTGATAACTGTAGCTGTTCCTGTTATTAGCGAGTTCACAAGTAAGTGTAGACAATTGACCGACGGACAGAGGTAACTACGATATACGACTACATGATAAATAAATAAAGAATAAATTAAAGAATACAGTATAAATTACAGGCTTATGGAGTGAATCTCGTTTTATTAAATAATTGGCTGGGTTGGAATTCTATTTAAAAGGGACGGATATTACTTCTTTTCAATATTCAACTTGTCTATCACGGTTACAAATATATTTAATTTTAGTAATTATGTAACAAAGTGGTTGTTTTTCGTTCCACCCGAACGACTAGACACTATCTCTCTGTCCGGGGCTCCGTCTTGCATCACTGACAAGGAAATGCACGCTTCGAATATTATAGGGAGCTTTCTAGGCCAATATGCATAGGGATATCGAACCCCGAGAGTGCCTGGACAGTAAACCGTCACCTTACTCTGGATAGTGAACACAGCTTACTAACCCTGTCACAGCGGCTGCCATTAATATCAGCTGGTTGATTTATCTGAATTATTTACACTTAATTGAATTATTTACGCTTAATGTGTTGAAAATTGATAAAAACGCATAATAAAAATGTCCGTGTAGATCAAAAACCACCTTAAGATTGGTAAAAACAAAATAAAAAGTTCATATATATCAAAAAGTCAATTTAAAACACACTTATAAAATCGGTCTTGTGAAGAAAGAGGCTGGTCCATCTTCTCCCTTTGTCATAATAAAAACATGGTTAAAACAGGAGGTAGTTGGTTGTTTTAATTGACAATAATTTGCTGTATGCATACTAATAATAAGTTGGTTGTTTTAATTGATAATAATTTACTGTATGCATGCTAATAATAATTCGATTGTTTTATTGAACAACAATTTGATATACTAATAAGCTGGTTGTTTTATTTAACAACAATTTACTATAATAATAATAATAAGTCGGTTGTTTTAATTAATAACAATTTAGTTTATAATAATAATAAGCTGGTTGTTTTAATTAATAACAATTTACTATAATAATAAGCTGGTTGTTATTCTATGCTCATGATAAGCTGATTGTTTT
This sequence comes from Patella depressa, assembly GCA_948474765.1. Classification (NCBI taxonomy): domain Eukaryota; kingdom Metazoa; phylum Mollusca; class Gastropoda; family Patellidae; genus Patella; species Patella depressa. The sequence continues at coordinate 71,547,056 of OX419720.1, read as the reverse complement.
AATAATAACAATTTATTCTATGCTAATGATAAGCTGGTTGTTTTAATTAACAACAATTTATTCTATGCTAATAACAAGCTGGTTGTTTTAATTAACAACAATTTATTCTATGCTAATAACAAGCTGGTTGTTTTAATTAACAACAATTGAGTTTATAATAATAATAGGCTGGTTGTTTTAATTAATAATAATTTATTTTATACTAAACTTATAAAACTATATTCTTACCGTTTAATTAAAAATTATCCCCAAATAATGATTTCGTTGTTCTTTAGAAATCCAACATGTCTCTCTCTGTCTGTGGTGTCGATGTTTCTACAAAGAAAGACAGCAACTGGAGTTCTTGTAGTGAGAATTAGATTCAGATAAACAACATATGTTCACACAAATAAATTCTATAATACGATTGTTTCCACATGTCCGGTGTTTTTCCGCTGTTAACTTCCGTCGAGATGACCTCTCCAGTTCGTGACCTTTTCTCTGTAATAGTGGAACCGCGGAACCGAACACATTGTGTGTCACGACTTGAACCTAGTTCCGTATCGAGGATGAAATATATATTAGCTTGTCACATGTGGGACATCGGGTTTCCTATTTAAAGCTACGGTTTGACGGATATTTTAGAACAATACATCCGATTCATTTTCAGGGCGTATTGTTTTATTCCTAAACCAAATGTGTTTAATCTATTGTATCTGTATAGTCATTCGGATAAGACAGAAAAAGAGGTCCTGTATACATATTGACGGGTTATTAAAAGATCCCTTGGCAGTTAGAATAGTATACAGTGGTGTTTGCTTGTATCCATAAGCCCAGTAGGTACTAACGTTAAACCCGACACAGCTTACAACTATTAATGTTATAATGTCTATCATAGAGTCAAGTAACAGAGAGCAGGATCGCTATCCTAACCTCGTGGGTTTCCTCCGGGTCACCTAGTTTTCTCTCAAGGATTAAGACATTCGTGAGCTACAAAATATTTAAACTCTCTCTCCCTCTCTCTCTCTCTCTCTCTCTCTCTCTATTTTTTAGCTGAAACCCTTTATCCCCTACTACTTTAAATATCATCAATATGACGTTGTACACGTTATAAAGGCTATAAAAACAAATAGTGTACCGAGTGATTCGGGCTTGCAACATGTAAAATATAAACACACCTCTTCTTGTATTCATAGTAAAATAACGTTATGAATTATATGTCGCTAATAGAAACAGTTCTCGTCTTTGTGTTTTGTATTCCGGAGGGACATTTCACTGCTGTCCGGATGTCTTCAAGCGACATTTCGTCACCGTTGTGTTTATTAAACCAAGGAAATGAGTTCAGTGTCTAACTAAAAAAAAATTTTGTCATATTGAGATTGCCATTTGTTTTAGTTTCACGTGTGCAGTGACGTAATATGCGCAATGGAGAGGGAGAGAGAGAGCGAGAGAGGGGGGTGAGAGAGAGATTCGAGATGGGGTTTAACGTCCACTCGACACAAACTAGATCATTTCGGAACTAACATATGGTTTAATTTTATTTCAATAATTCGCTTGTGCGTGGGGGTCTTTAACAGTGGGAGGAAACGGGAGGACACAGAGAAAACCCACGAGGTTGTACAGGCAACCGATATGCGCAATGGATAGCCGAATGGCTTAAAACATTGAAAAATAAATCTTTTCAGCTGAAGCAAGCATATCTAAGATCGATGTCACGTCCCTCCTCCGTTAATGTATGATTATTGCCCCATCCCACCTCCGTCCGGCCCTATATATGATCGACGCCCCTCCCCTCCTCCTTCCATGAATGGTCAACGCCCCTCCCTCTCCGCCCCTTTATGATTGATGTCCTTTTCCCTCATCCCTCCCTTTATGATCGACGCCCCTCCCCCTCCACCCTTTTATGATCGATGCCCCTTTTCCCACATCCCTCCCTTTATGATCTATGTCCACTCCCTCCTTCGTCCCTTTATAATCCGCGCACGTCTCTCATCAGAAAGCACAATGTGAAGAGACAGTCGAGAACCTACTCTATTTTTATTAAAACATTTTTCTATTTTTTATCGACAATAATTGTTTTCACGTCGGTGGTCTATTAAACTTTATATTCAGCAGACGACAATTTTTAATCGACGGGAAGGGAACTTTTTATAATTTAAATTTTACAAATCTCGATTTTAAAACTATTTAAATTAACACACGTGTGTTATATAATCTGTATTGTCTGCACGTGTGTTATATAATCTGTATTGACTGCACGTGGTGTATAATACACGATTCTAATAAGGCTGCACCTGGAAACTATAATTCCTTTGTTCTACTCGGATATCGCCGACAGCCTTCTATATGTTGATGTGAGGGGGATATTCGAGTTAATATGATATATTTTCTATAAAACACACAATTTCCTTATCCCACATTTAAAATATAGTTTTTTGGCATCGTTTTTATATTCAAAGAATACTCAAAGGATGTTTTTTTAATGAATTTACTAGGATAAAGGCCCTCTCACACATTATAATTGTGTTTCAAGGGGGCTTCTTATCATAATGGGTAAAGGCCCTCTCACACATCACAATTGGTTTCTCCCATATATAAAGAGAGAGAGAAATGGGGTTTAACGTCCACTCGACACAGACTAGGTCATTTCAGGACTAACATATGGTTTAGTTTTATTTCAATAATCCGCATGCTCTTTGGGGTCTTTAGCAGTGGGAGGTTGAGAAGACGCCCCAATTTCCATGCCACATACGCTCACACCACGGATCGAAACCACAGCCGCAAGCCAGAGGTGACCGGCCAGCTAGACGTCGAAGCGCGGTACTCTAGATCACTAGGCCACCCCCTCCCCCTCCCCTACCCCCATATATAAAACACAATGTACCAATAAAATACATATTTTGTAACATAACAATTCCGTTGAGTTCGCATAGTATGATAACTGTTTCTAGAACACCTGATACCACTCCTAGAGTTCACATAGTATACCGACTCTTCCTAAAACATGTCATACCACTGCTCATTTGATGAGTTGAGGAGTTGAGGCGGCTGACAAATTGTTATAATAACCGATGTTTGATATTGTAGGGAAAGGGCGAGCAGACGACATATTGGTTAGAAGGACGAACAGACGATAAATCAACCCAGTTACGTAAATCCGTCCTCCATGAACACAAATTCTGGTCCAGGAAACGGTAGGTAAACCGGTCCCGTACACTTTAGATAATAAGGTCTGTTATTCAGTCACGTGATTTCAATCCTTGTACGTGACAAGGAGTGAGGTCTCCTATCCAACCTCGTCCTAAACCATATAGTCCCGAAATGACCTAGTTTGTGTTGAATAAATATAAAACCAATCCAATGGCAATCGTAGTTAACCCGTGGCCGATTGGTTCAGTGGAAAGATTTCCCAAGTCCTCTTCCTCTGATTAAGGATACATTATGTAAGATTTAGATAATAATTAAATGCCTCTGATTCAAGATGATAGTTTGAATAGTTCCGTTGGAAGATTGATTAAAGATACATTATGTACGATACAGAGATAGATGCCAATCTAAGCCATTCGGTCACCTCTAGACTTGATTATGTTTATATGATAATGGATATATTATTTGAAGCCAGGATATTCCGTGGTAATAGGCAATGATATTGCATGTTTAAATAAACTGTTGTTATTTAAATATACATTATGTGAGATTAGATAACGAGTTGGCAGTTCTCGCTACAATAGTTAAAAATTAGCTAATGTAAAGGCAATTTGCTGAAAATTTCGGTCAAATTGTGCCATTATTAACTTAGAACTAAGCGAATGAAAGTTCTGCTGAGCCTCGGTCATCTTTACTAAAGTCGGTAAGAAAAAACAAGTAGACTCGGTTATCTATTTTTATTGGTAAATCACGAAGGAAAATATTTCAGCGAATCGAACTACAATCTAACAATAATCTCATGCTAGCCTCGACATCGAGAGTTGATTATGGTCTGAATAAGTTACTTAATGTCTAATTAATAGTTTTTATAACATTTCAGGCCTAAAGAAAGGCCTACAATAGGCAGATTTTGCTCTTGTATAATGCATGTTTAAATAGTAATAGACAGGCATGTTTAAATAAACTGTTGTTATTTTATAGATATGTAGATAGCGGATACAACTGTTATGACCATCTTCTATCTAGTGATGGTAGCAGTGATGCTGCTAGTGCCGTGTCCGTGACCAGTAAAACTGACTCTAAACGAGAAGGTCGACATTCCAGACGAGGTAGTCAAGATAAATGATAGAAGTACATAGTGTAATATATTTAACCAGGTGATTCGAAATATGGCAGTCAAGATACACAAGGTGCCTATTCTACATTAAGTCACACAAGATTCCAATTATACAATGGCCCATACTGGTGGGACTACATAGTACAATACAATTCATTAGGATAAGCAGGAGTTGGGGGGGGGGGCGAATGGTGACGTGGTGTCGGTTCCCGGTAGTAAGGGGCAAGGCATAGTGTCGCTGGCCCGACCTCGTGAGTTTACCTCCGGTTTCCTCCAACTGCTAAAGATCCCTAGAGCTAGCTTATTATAAATATAATTGAACCACGTGTCAATCCCGAAATGACCTAGATGATCAGGAATAGACGAAGAAGGTATGAATTGACATTTTCTGCCAGTGAAAATTTATGATTTTGAGGCGGAAGGATAACGGGTTGATCAGATGGGCTACGTTGATATGTACGGCAAATAGTTACCTGTTTTTAGTATGCTAATTGAAGTTTGTGTATTACAAATTATGGGTGGTCAACCCCATACAAATTTTGATGCAAAGACATGACCATTTCTTTCTCTGTTTGTATAGTGAAAACATTCAGCCCAACCAAAATTTGCGGAAAAGATGGAGCTGGCAACGAGAGCAAAGAGATTGAAGTTATGGCAAGGATATTTTTTAATGAACTACGTACGTCGTTGGAACTTCAGTCTGGTGATCGGCTCGTCCTAGCGATACCTATCTTGTTATTGTGGCCGTTAACCAGTTTAGGACACTTGTTTATCGAAAGTTAAATTCAATAAAAATAAAGACTATTTTGTCAAGAAATGAAATTGCTAATTGAATTAAATACAAACAGAAATCTGTTGGTTAAAACACAGGACAAGGATCACAGTGGTTATCGTTGTTCAAGATTCCATTCCACATTGTTCACGTGGTATCCTGAGTGAAATGATGGTGCTACACACTGATGTTTGTGATTCGAAAAGAAAAGAAATCTGTTAGAATAAAGGGTGTATATATATATATATATATATATATATATATATATATATATATATATATATATATATATATATATATATACACGTCTTGTCTGTTGTTCGATCCATTTCAAATGAATAAAATACTGTTCAAACTAACTAGACTTCGTTCTGTGAATGAATGAAATGCTACTGGCCTCCAGGTGAATTCACTTAAATTGCAAAATTACGTGTTTTATTTATTATTTAAATTGCATGTGTGTCTTGTTGTCCCGTTTTTCAAATGAATGAAATAATGTTGTAACTAACAAGAACAGACGGTGTAAGCGAAGTGGAAACTTACTGCTGGTCCCCGGATCAATTCACTTGATTTGAAAAATTAATTGTTTTATTAATTATACTATTCAAAAAAAGTAGGGGATATTTGATTTTGGGGGCATAATACTAAAATATGCAAATGACTACGAAAAAAGTCACCATAGAACCTAACAGAAGAAACGCACCAATAGCTACCGCATGGAATGCAGGTGATGCTTGGGATCATCACGGGGGTCCAACCCTAGATTTGCACGACTCTGACTTTGAATGTTACAGTCATTGTGGCATTGAATTCCAAACATCAGTTTAATTGTTTTAGTGACCAGAAAACAAATTTTGATATGCGTCGGCTTACACAAAATGAAAGGTTACGTGCCCTTGGCATGCTACAGATCGGCACAACACAGGCGGTTGTGGCGCGGACGATGAATGTTTCTCAGTCTCTCATAAGCAGGCTATGGTCCAGATACCGTGATACACAATCTGTACAGGACAGACCACGCTCAGGTCGACCAAGGGCGACAACTCAAGCCCAGGATCGATTTATCCGTACCTTGGCCTTGAGAAATCGTGTCATCACAGCAAATCAGATCAGCGCTCGGCTTCAAACAGACACTGGTGTGAGAGTGAGTGGCCAGACGATTCGGAATCGACTGCCTAGGAGTCACCTTCGCGCCCGACGTCCTCGCGTGATCCCTTGTTTGAGAGATCATCACATTCAGGCAAGACGTCGTTGGTGTAGGGATCGTCAACACCCGGATAATCGACGCTGGAGCAATGTGATGTTTTCAGATGAGTCAAGATTCACTGTTGATTTTTTGGACAGACGTAAGAGGGTGTGGCGTCGCCGAAACGAGCGCTTCCAAGACGTTAACGTCATCAGACATGATCGATTTGGGGGTGGTTCTGTTATGGTGTGGGGAGGCATCACTGTTGCTGGAAGAACGGCTTTACATGTTGTTGCAGGGCGTGTTACAGGCCAGTACTACCGGGACAACATCTTGGCAGTCCATGTTGTGCCGTTCGCACGACGTCATGACCGCCGTTTCATCTTCCAGGATGACAACACAAGATGTCACAGGGCCAGGGTCGTTACAGGTTACCTCCAACAACAGAACATCACCACATTACCTTTGCCAGCACTGAGTCCCGACCTCTCCCCCATCGAACATGTCTGGGACAGAGGTTATGTCAACGTCAACAACGTCCTGCCAATGTCCAAGAACTTTCTGCTGCGTTGCAACAGGAATGGGACAATCTGGACCAAAATGACCTTAGACGTCTCATTAGGCGTATGCCACGTCGGATCAATGCTTGTTTGGCAAACAGAAGAGTATTTACCCGTTACTGAATTTGTTGTGATGCTGTGGTAACTTGGCTGTTTTAACCCCGGGTATCATTTTACCCTTATAATGGTCAGTCTGTGCCTTACTTAGTCTAACGATCATTTGGAATAAATCGATGAATGTGAACTTCATTTCATTTTGTCACGTGTTTCTTCGTCAGTTTCATTAGGTGACTTTAATAACACTTAAAAATCAAATATCCCCTACTTTTTTGAATAGTATATTTGAAATGTATGTGTATATTGTGTGTGTCGTTCACGTGTTTGTCCTGAGTATATTTTGTTTATGTGTGGTTTGGTCGTCCTTTCCTATTAGTAGACTATGACTGCTGTTATTCACCTTGTGTGGTGTGGTGTGGTCCTGTTGTCCTATCAGTAGTAATAGTCTATGACTGCTGTTATTCACCTTGTGTGGTGTGGTGTGGTCCTGCTGTCCTATCTTTAGACTAGTCTATGACTGTTATTATTCACCTTGTGTGGTGTGGTGTGGTCGTCCTTTCCTATTAGTAGACTAGTCTATGACCGTTATTATTCACCTTGTGTGGTGTGGTGTGGTCGTCCTGTCTTATCAGTAGACTAGTCTATGACTGTTATTATTCACCTTGTGTGGTGTGATGTGGTCGTCCTGTCCTATCTTTAGACTAGTCTATGACTGTTATTATTCACCTTGTGTGGTGTGGTGTGGTCGTCCTGTCTTATCAGTAGACTAGCCTATGACTGTTATTATTCACCTTGTACATGTCACCTATATTAAAGGGGAAGACCAACGATTTTCAACAAGGTTTCCATAAATCTTAAATATATATTGTTAAATAATCCATCAAAGGCAAAACGTTTTATTAAAACCGGGAGTGACATAGTTGGTTCAACATGCTCACCGGGCTCTACAGTAAGCATGCAAATTTAGTATATGTTTACTGCTGTAGTACCAATCTGTTTCACAGAGAATTACTTACGAATTAACTCTGTAACAGATAAGTGTCCACAGCACGTGCGTTGACTGCTCACCGCGTCAGTCATTGGCTCAACTGCTCGTGCAATGTTTACTTAACACCTAACTGCTTCATATCAGGCAAAATGATGCATTTTACTCATTTTAATACCCATTTACACTAAATAGGAAATATTTTTTAACTTCAAATACTTCAAATGTCTTTATTTTTCTTTTACCTCAAAAAAATGTTTGAGAATTTAATTTGTCGGAGTAAAAAAGTTAATATGCCGTACTTATTAAGCCTCGTCGATGTCATGCTTATCAGTGATTGTAGCGGCCAAGCGAATATTCACAGCGGGATCAGTTTGCTGTAGTACTCGCATCGTCCTTTGACCAAAAATCTGATAAAATGGGCTGTCTATCAGGATATTATAAAGTGGAGCGTATGGTAAACCACATGTAGTTTCAGGTTTTACGTGAAACAGATTGGGCGTACGTCTGTGTATATGGTGGCTGATTGGTATCATGTCGTAATGTCGTGATGTCGCCTTTCATAACGCGATAACCCGACAACCCGACATCACGACATTTCTACCCGACAACACGACAACCTGACAACACGACATTTCTACCCGACAACACGACAACCTGACAACACGACATTTCTACCGGACATCACGACATTTTACCCGACATTACGACACTAAAAATGTCGTGGAACAAAAATCAGGCAATATACAGAAAATGGTTGATCAAGTGGAAGTAGATTCACACTCACATTGCAGTTTGAGTTGCATTCGTATCCATTTGTATACGTCCACATTCATAATGTGAACCGTCTTCATTAGCTCAGTCGGATCAGAACAGTAGGACGTTAAACCCCATTTCATTTCATAATGTGAACATATTATGCCGCAGCCCTTGTCTGTGTGTCTGTCACTGAGTGGTGTGTTTCCAGCCGAAGTTTGTACATGACAAAGAGTTGAGTCGTCTGTCTAACCTCGTGGGTTTTCTCCGGGTGCATGCCCTACCCCGCGGGGTGGTGCCAATCCCGCTTTTTGTTATTATTTTGTCTGTAAATATTCTACAGGTTCCAATTATTAAATTTGTTGCTTGAAATATACATCACAAACTATAGCCATGTACTCATCATGAGAGACTTTAACCTAGAGAAGATAAATTGGGACACCTGGACTACCCCTGCAAATGAATCCTGTCTAGACTTAAGCCCACTTGGTAATAGCGACCATTCAGTCATACAGTTCAACTTCAATTGCTACATCCAACAAGAAAACAACGAAATACTATTACGACAAGGCAAATCTCAGTGAAATAAAAAAAAACTTTCAGAAATGAAGTGAGAGGACTTATTAAAAATAGAAAGTATTAATGATCAGAGGAACACTTTTAAGGAGATCATCATGAAAAAACAGGCGGACGGCAATACTGGATAATGGAGGGAGCCTAGATTGTGTATACCTAGATTTCATGAAGGCGTTTGATAAAGTGTCACACTAGCGCCTACTACTAAAGCTGTCAAGTAATGGTATATCAAGCAATATTGTACAGTGGGGTACCTCGTTTCTCCAGAATAGACGACAAAGGGTTAGAGTTATGAATAGCTCCGTCGACTGGACACCAGTAACTAGCGGAATCCCCCCAGGGTAGTGTCCTCGGACCGATATTATTTGTCATATACATTAATGGTCTACCAGAAAACATACATTCAGAATGCTACATGTTTGCTGATGACACAAAAGTCTTTAAAGAAATAGACGAATCAACGGATATGGAAACTCTACAACAAGATATGCTGGAACTAGAAAATTGGTCTAACAAATGGTTACTCAAATTCCATCCCGATAAATGCAAGGTACTGACTACAGGAACAAGAACCTTACCTCCATATGAATACAAGCTGTGTGACACCAAACTCAAATATATGGAGAAGGAAAGGTATATTGGGGTAATTGTTGATGATAATTAAGCTTTGAAGACCACATGAGTGAAAAAATAAACCAAGCCAATAGCATAATGGGACTAATACGCCGTTCCTTTACATACCAGGCGCGGATCCAGAGGGGGGTCCACCCCCCACCCCCTGTTCAGACTTGAAATGAAATTTTTTATGCGATTTTATTGGCGATTTAGACCTGTAATTTTGGAATTTACCTTCCGGAAATACGTCAGAATGAACCAAATTGAATCTAATGTACCAATTTGTTCTGGGGGACCCCCCCCCCCCCCCGTCCGTTAATCGGTTGAGCGCAATTAGTTAAGCAATTATCAAAGTCCGCCCACAACTTGAATATTAAAATCCGGTATGGAACCCATATAAAGTAAAGTTAAACATATATCAGCATTAGAAAATGTGCAGAAAAGAGCTACAAAGCTTATTCTGGGATTCAAAGAGTATATGTTACGATGAAGGACTGAGGAAGCTGAAACTCCCGACACTAGCATACAGACGTGCTCGTGGTGACATGATCGAGACCTACAATGACAATAGTTTGCCACAATTGTATCAACCACATCCAAATACAAACACTACTAAAACAAGAGGACATACACTAGTAAAAACTCTATTTAAGAAGATCAAACAAAAATATCAGGAAAACCCTTTTCACAAACAGATTAGTACAACACAAGGTACAATTTTATGGATACACAATTACTGAGTTTGATACTAAGCGACGTTTCGACGAGGATGCTCTCGTCTTTATCAAGCAATGATACAAATTTGTGAATAGTGTAGGCAAATATATACAGAATATGCAACAAAGATAAAATCAAATACAATTAAAGTTTAACACCTTTGATTGGGGGGCCATTAAGGACTAATCCTACACAACAGAAAACTCTTACGGGGATTAAAAGGAGGCGAAAGCTATTATTTATAAAAAGATCAGTGTATTAACACTATTAATGGAAAACCAATTAACCTGAGCTATAGAGAAACAATAATATAAAGAGAAGTGTGTATGTATAAGTAAACAAGAGTGGTCGTTGATGCGTGTGCAAAGAAATAATAATTTGAAATTAAGAAAAAATAAAAAAATATATAAAATATATAAAGATATCCTGATATATCGATATAAACTGAAAATCGAGGATTGTAAAACGGGTTAAGTACTGAAAAGAAACATTATAAAATGTATGATTATATTATGTAAAAAACCCAAAAAAACTGGATAAGCACTGAAAGAGAACAAAAGTATTGGAACCAATAAGCTGCAAGTCCTGAAAGATAAAGACGTATTTTACAGTATAAATCTGGAAAAAAGAAACTGTAAAACTGGATAATTACTGCAAACCTAGATATGTAAAGTATATAACTAGACTGTGGAACTGGATAATCACTGAGTTGTGTTAATTCTGAAAGCTGAAAATCATGAAAGAAACCTATTATTAGACTTAAACTGAAACCAATAAATGTGAAAAATTATCCTCCTACTGTTAAATTAGATAAGCGCTAAAAGTTAAGATATGTGCGTCGTATAATTAGACTGTGGAAGCAGGATAATCACTGAAATAGAAATAAAGTATTAGAATTAATGTATCAGTTGGTCATAAGCCCTTGGTATAAATAGTCCGACATCCCGGTTTAACTTGGGCTTGATCCGTTTTATATTGATGGCCTCAAGAAGTTTCCTGGTTTTCTTCTGGTGATGATGTACTGCAAGGGTTCTGGTTTGGTCCCACAGGATTGTATGATCTGCGTTGTTAATAATATGCTCTGCTACTGCTGAGGGATTGGTGGAAGCTAGTGACTTGTGTTCTTTTATTCGTACATCAAGTGGTCGCTTCGTTTCCCCCAAATATTTTCCGAGGCATGAGCATGTTATTTCGTAAATGCATCCTTTTGGCTGTGGGGGGTTGGTTTGTGTTGGTCTACCATTGGCTTGCAGTAAATTCTGTATGGTTCTGCCGCTAGAGAAGGTCACGTCTATGCCCACTTCTTTTTTCATCAACCTTCTGATCTGGTAGGAGATTTTGCCGTGGAACGGGATGGTTATTCTGATTCCAGAGTGGTCAGTATTTGGCGTTCTTGGCTTGTGTTGGTTCTCTGTGGTTGTGGTGATGACGTCATTAACTAGTTGGGTGGGGTAACTGTTGTTGTTTATGAAGACGTTCCTTAAATGGTCTAATTCCGCGGGTAAACTTCCTTCATCACATATCTTGGTGGCGCGTCTGGTTAGAGTGGTGATGATGGATTTCTTAATTTGATGTGAATGATTTGAATTATAGTGAATATATTGATCAGTGTGAGTTGGTTTTCTGTAAACAGCGGTGGAGAACTTGTTATCAGATTTAGTCACTCAAACATCAAGGAATGGGAGACTGTCGTCCGTTTCTGTTTCCATTGTGAATTTTATCCTCGTTTGTCGACTGTTCAGATGTTGGAGTAGGGTATCTGGGTTGTCGTTTTGGTTGAGGACCACAAATGTATTATCGACTTTCCGATACCAACAAAGGGGATTGATGGGAGAAGACTGTAATGCATCAGTTTCAAACCTGGTCATGAATACTTCGGACAGTAGTGGCGAAAGTGGGTTACCCATAGGCAGGCCATGTATTTGTTGATAATATTCATCACCCCATCTAAAGTACGTGGCAGTTATGCAGAGAAGTAAAAGTTGAATGATATTATCAGTGGTTAGCTAGGTGTCCAGTGGGGTCTCTAATTCATTGATTTTCTTTTTAAGTATTTGGAGTGTCTGAGCTGTGGGGATATTTGTAAACAAGTCTACTACATCATAGGAAAGAATGGTGCCGGTTGGTGGGACTGATGCCAGTTTATTGCAAAAGTCATTGGAGTCGTCGGCAATGAAGGATTCTGCAGATTTTCCAAGTGGTGCCAAAAGACGGCTTAAGAACTTTGCTGTTTTGTAATAAACTGAATCTCGGGAACAAACCAATAAGCGAGCCTTGACCGGGTTCTTATGAATCTTAATGGTGGCTCGTGCATATGGTGGTCTGGGGTGAGAGGGATTCAGATTATAGTAAAGTGCTGGCGTGATCTGCCTTTTGTCTTTCAATGTGGTGAGTAGTTTCCGCAGCTTGGTTTCATGAATGGCTGTGGGATCTTTCCTCATTCTTTGGTATGTTTTGGTGTCTTGAAGTAGGTTGTTCACAGTATCCACATAGTCATTGGTGTCCATAATTACAGTAGCTTTACCTTTGTCAGCAGGTATGATGGTGATTTTGGAGTCTGCCTTCAATTCTTTTAGGGCTAGCTGCTGCGATTTGGTTAGATTATCGGTTTGGGGTTTAGCTTTCAAAAGAATATTCGAGATCTGATGCCTGAGGTAATCCACCTTACCACCTGGTGCCAGTTGACGTAAGCCCTTTTCTATGTTTGCAATGTAATCGTCATGATTCTTCGGTTTAGAAACAGGAATGAATTTTAGGACTGGTGTTTTGGGGAGTAATCCATTGGGAATAATGGCACTATGGTTCATTAGTCTGGTAGCGTCATCAGATGTAGAGATAGTGCCATTATTCCCAATGGATTACTCCCCAAAACACCAGTCCAGTCTGCCGCTGCCCATAAAATTCTACGGAAAGCTGGTAACTGTCTGGTCAAAGAGCGAATTCGGCACTTTAGAAACGAGAAACAAAAACGGTTAAAAATAATCAGTGAACAACAAGCTCAACTTGAATCCTTACTGTCCCCAGAAGATTATAAATCTATACGATCTATGCAAACCAAAGCTAACTCCGTACTTGATGACCAAGTGAAAACTAGGCACATTAAAAAATTCAACAATTTGAAATCAAAACAACAACCTACAGTCACCAAAAGCAACAAGTCTCCTTCTGATGAGTACCTCACAAAAACAGTTGTCAACCTAAGTTCTGTTAACCTCTCCGATGACCAAATAACTCTATTATCCAAAGGCCTAAAATTCATTCCTGTTTCTAAACCGAAGAATCATGACGATTACATTGCAAACATAGAAAAGGGCTTACGTCAACTGGCACCAGGTCGTAAGGTGGATTACCTCAGGCATCAGATCTCGAATATTCTTTTGAAAGTTAAACCCCAAACCGATAATCTAACCAAATCGCAGCAGCTAGCCCTAAAAGAATTGAAGGCAGACTCCAAAATCACCATCATACCTGCTGACAAAGGTAAAGCTACTGTAATTATGGACACCAATGACTATGTGGATACTGTGAACAACCTACTTCACGACACCAAAACATACCAAAGAATGAGGAAAGATCCCACAGCCATTCATGAAACCAAGCTGCGGAAACTACTCACCACATTGAAAGACAAAAAGCAGATCACGCCAGCACTTTACTATAATCTGAATCCCTCTCACCCCAGACCACCATATGCACGAGCCACCATTAAGATTCATAAGAACCCGGTCAAGGCTCGCTTATTGGTTTGTTCCCGAGATTCAGTTTATTACAATACAGCAAAGTTCTTAAGCCGTCTTTTGGCACCACTTGGAAAATCTGCAGAATCCTTCATTGCCGACTCCAATGACTTTTGCAATAAACTGGCATCAGTCCCACCAACCGGCACCATTCTTTCCTATGATGTAGTAGACTTGTTTACAAATATCCCCACAGCTCAGACACTCCAAATACTTAAAAAGAAAATCAATGAATTAGAGACCCCACTGGACACCTAGCTAACCACTGATAATATCATTCAACTTTTACTTCTCTGCATAACTGCCACGTACTTTAGATGGGGTGATGAATATTATCAACAAATACATGGCCTGCCTATGGGTAACCCACTTTCGCCACTACTGTCCGAAGTATTCATGACCAGGTTTGAAACTGATGCATTACAGTCTTCTCCCATCAATCCCCTTTGTTGGTATCGGAAAGTCGATAATACATTTGTGGTCCTCAACCAAAACGACAACCCAGATACCCTACTCCAACATCTGAACAGTCGACAAACGAGGATAAAATTCACAATGGAAACAGAAACGGACGACAGTCTGCCATTCCTTGATGTTTGAGTGACTAAATCTGATAACAAGTTCTCCACCGCTGTTTACAGAAAACCAACTCACACTGATCAATATATTCACTATAATTCAAATCATTCACATCAAATTAAGAAATCCATCATCACCACTCTAACCAGACGCGCCACCAAGATATGTGATGAAGGAAGTTTACCCGCGGAATTAGACCATTTAAGGAACGTCTTCATAAACAACAACAGTTACCCCACCCAACTAGTTAATGACGTCATCACCACAACCACAGAGAACCAACACAAGCCAAGAACGCCAAATACTGACCACTCTGGAATCAGAATAACCATCCCGTTCCACGGCAAAATCTCCTACCAGATCAGAAGGTTGATGAAAAAAGAAGTGGGCATAGACGTGACCTTCTCTAGCGGCAGAACCATACAGAATTTACTGCAAGCCAATGGTAGACCAACACAAACCAACCCCCACAGCCAAAAGGATGCATTTACGAAATAACATGCTCATGCCTCGGAAAATATTTGGGGGAAACGAAGCGACCACTTGATGTACGAATAAAAGAACACAAGTCACTAGCTTCCACCAATCCCTCAGCAGTAGCAGAGCATATTATTAACAACGCAGATCATACAATCCTGTGGGACCAAACCAGAACCCTTGCAGTACATCATCACCAGAAGAAAACCAGGAAACTTCTTGAGGCCATCAATATAAAACGGATCAAGCCCAAGTTAAACCGGGATGTCGGACTATTTATACCAAGGGCTTATGACCAACTTATACATTAATTCTAATACTTTATTTCTATTTCAGTGATTATCCTGCTTCCACAGTCTAATTATACAACGCACATATCTTAACTTTCAGCGCTTATCTAATTTAACAGTAGGAGGATAATTTTTCACATTTATTGGTTTCAGTTTAAGTCTAATAATAGGTTTCTTTCATGATTTTCAGCTTTCAGAATTAACACAACTCAGTGATTATCCAGTTCCACAGTCTAGTTATATACTTTACATATCTAGGTTTGCAGTAATTATCCAGGTTTACAGTTTCTTTTTTCCAGATTTATACTGTAAAATACGTCTTTATCTTTCAGGACTTGCAGCTTATTGGTTCCAATACTTTTGTTCTCTTTCAGTGCTTATCCAGTTTTTTTGGTTTTTTTACATAATATAATCATACATTTTATAATGTTTCTTTTCAGTACTTAACCCGTTTTACAATCCTCGATTTTCAGTTTATATCGATATATCAGGATATCTTTATATATTTTATATATTTTTTTATTTTTTCTTAATTTCAAATTATTTTTTCTTTGCACACGCATCAACGACCACTCTTGTTTACTTATACATACACACTTCTCTTTATATTATTGTTTCTCTATAGCTCAGGTTAATTGGTTTTCCATTAATAGTGTTAATACACTGATCTTTTTATAAATAATAGCTTTCGCCTCCTTTTAATCCCCGTAAGAGTTTTCTGTTGTGTAGGATTAGTCCTTAATGGCCCCCCAATCAAAGGTGTTAAACTTTAATTGTATTTGATTTTATCTTTGTTGCATATTCTGTATATATTTGCCTACACTATTCACAAATTTGTATCATTGCTTGATAAAGACGAGAGCATCCTCGTCGAAACGTCGATTAGTATCAAAATCAGTAATTGTGTATCCATAAAATTGTACCTTGTGTTAATATGTTCAATTACTAAATGCCAATCAAAGAAGAGATTAGTACAAGTATGGAACAGTCTACCTGACAGTGTAATAACGGCAAAAAGTACCAAAACATTTGAAAACATCTGGATAAACATTGGATTAATCAAGAACTCCTGTATTACTTCAAATCTAACCGGATTACTCAAAATGAAATAAGCGAAACCGACGATATGGATCTCAGTACACTGGCCAACGGCTAGCGCTCAGAAGGTGATCTGTAAGTATGATATAATGTACGGATCACGCTGGATTTTAATGTAGCCAACTAGTTAGTTATTTTGTTGATGTTTGTTGAAATAGATCGACTACAGCCATTTTATTCAGTTGTATCAAATTATATAATCCCGATTTTTAAAATAATATTTGCCTTGCGAATATAGGTATCTACTTTTAAGTTGTCGGAATTGTTTAATTTTTACTTTCTCAGTGTTAAATTTATTTAGGTCAAACTATAACATATTCGTTGGACATCTTTCAAACGTGTGATAGAATCTACTACATGTACATGTATAACTAATATAAGGACTAAATTAAATATATATTTGTGGCAACACAGCTTTGGTTCGATACATAGCAAACTGTACACATATGTAATAAAATAATTTCTAAATTTCTACAAATTTTGACGGAATTTAAATAGGTTTGAAAAGCCACTTGACATGGGCATTTTGGAGTATTAAGATAATTTATATTTACTTATTGTTAGTCATATAAATAACTTTCAATAACAACCCATGCAGAAATAAACGCTGCCCAAAAATTACCATTCAGACTGTAAAAGATTTGGGGCAATGAAATAATAAAAAAAATATTGTAATATTTTGGGGCGGATTTTATTTTGTTTAACGTCTAATTGGCTAGTTCTTGTATGTATGGAAAACAGGCCATATGAAGCCAAGTCTAGAAATATTCCAGGGTGTTCTAAATCTAAGTAGCCATCAAATTTCCAAACATTCAATCAAACCGAGACAAAGGAGTCCACTAGACCTACTGTATTATTATTATGGTTCAATTTATATAGTACTTCATTACACGTAAGTACTTATATTTCTATATTCTAAGTGCATTCACAAAAAAACCCCAGTTCAACACCATTTTTGAAATTGTTTTTGGAAGACAATTTCTTATTTTAGCTGCTCTGACAATACTGACAGAGAAAGAATATTTACATGCATATTCAATATGTTTCTTTTCTTAATGATAGTTTAACAAAATAAAATTTACAATTCACACAATAAGTGCCAGAATTGAAAACTTAATTTTAATAAGTCAGATAATTTAAATTACCCTAGCCACTTATAATAGTAACAAAGATCTGCAAAACATTGAGTTCCCTAGCCACTTATAATAGTAACAAAGATCTGCGAAACATTGAGTTTAGTTAATGCACATGAGAAAAATTACCCAAATTGATTGGTTTAATAGGAGATTTGATTTCCTTGCTTGTCGCTTAATTTGTCTTCTTGATGAGCACATTACATGAATTGTTGTGTGTGAAGTGACCAACTGCATGATCATATCAAATATGTCAGATATCTGTGAACATCACTGCGATAGTCGCTGGCAACCAGAAATAAGTAGCAATCGGTTGAGCATATTAGATGATTTTTTTTATTTTTCATCATCGGCTACCAAAATCTCCTATGTCGTAGTGTGTACTTGGGGATCACCTGTGAGTGAGTAAGACGCGGGCTGGCTAGCTTGGAGGTATGTCGTAGTGTGTACTTGGGGATCACCTGTGAGTGAGTAAGAAGCGGGCTGGCTAGCTTGGAGGTATGTCGTAGTGTGTACTTGGGGATCACCTGTGAGTGAGTAAGACGCGGGCTGGCTAGCTTGGAGGTCACAGGTTCACTCCCAGTGTTGGCCGAGAAAGCTTATCAGGATTTTCCTACGTGGTTTCCCCTTGTCAGTGGTGCAGGACGAAGGGCCTGACAAGGACAGCTGTCTAGTCGTCGAATGGTACGAAAAACTGAGATCCCATGTACACATTGGCATGCACGTAAAAGATCCCCTGACAGTTGGAATTCAATATAAGATAAGGCCTAGCTTAGCACCGCTGTCTGGACAAAACTCACTTTTAGCACACTGTCACGAGGTTAGCTGGCCAAATAGTTAGCGTGTGCGCATTGTATCATAGGGTATGATTGAGTCAACTAGGGTGGCGTTGATTCCTGGTTGTACATGACAAGGAGAAGTGTCTCCGGACCATCCGGTTTTCTCCCACTGCTAATGTCCCTACGGGCAAGCGAATTATTGAAATAAAATTAAACCATATGTTAGTTCTCGAGATGGTGCCACACTGCTGTCCAGACTAAACTCCCTAGTAAGGCACTGGCGGGGAGTTGGATGACCAAATAGTTAGCGTGTGCGCGCTGTATCATAAGGTATGTCATTGAGTCAACTGGTGTGGTTTCATTTCCCTGGTTGTACGTAACAAGGAGTAGGGTCGCCTGTCCAAACTTGTGGATTTTCTCCCACTGCTGGAAATCACGGTGGTTAAGCGGATAAGACGCCGGCTCGCTAGCCTGGAGGTCCTGTGTTCGAGACCTGCATTGGCCGAGAAAGTTCATCCAGATTTTCCGGGTAGTTCCCCCTTGTAGTGATACAGGATGGAGGGTCTGACAAGGACAGCTGTCTAGTCGTGCGGGTGGTACCAAAAACTGAGGTCCTGTGTACACATTGGCGTGCACTTAAAAGATCCCTTGACAGTTGGAATTCAATATAAAAATAGGCCATAGCACAGCTGCCAGGGCAAAATTTCCCTCAAAGCACAGTCAGAGGGGTCAAAACCAAAAGTACGACACAGATGTCAGTAGCGCGTGTGTCCTCCACTGGCTCTTGACATAAAACTAACGTTACATTAACGTTAGACAACTAACGCTATATTAACATTAGAAAATTAACGTTAGATTTACAACAGAAAACTAACCATAAAATAACGGTTAGAAAGAAACCTGACGTAAAATTTATAATTTATGTTAGATTAACGTTAGAATTATCACCAATAACACATATAGAAATATTTTGTCTGAATTCCGACTATTTATCAACTGTTGGAATATACCCACACTGGTATGGTTATTTAATCAAGAAGTATTTAAAGCGACAAAAATTGGTAAGAAAACTGTCATAAAATTTACCTTAGATTTACGTCATTTTCTGACGTAAAAGTAACCATAACCAATATGACCTAAAAGTAACGTAAATTTAACCGTAAATGTTTACCATTATTGGACGCTAACCAAAATCTAACCATAATGACGTAAAAGTAACCTAAATCTAATCATCCATGTCAACTGGGTTTATGATACAGCACTTACGTGCTAACCATTCAGCCACCCAACCCCCTATTAACAACAGAATACAATTCATATCATTTCACTTTATTAACAAGATAGTGTTTATATTGTATATGACTAATACACAACATTGTTTATACTGTTGGGAGACACGATGGCTAAGTCATAAGACACTGGCTCGGTAACCTGCAAGTCCCCTGTTCGATCCTTGCAGTTGCAGTGGTCGATAAAGTTCATCCAGATTCCCCGGCATTGTTCCTCTTTGCCAGGGATGCATGACAGAGGGCCTGGTAAGGGATAGCAAGACAGAATGTTTCTGAATCACTGAATATGATAATGAGTGCTGCCTTCGTTATAAAAAAGACGGAAATGTTTCTGAACCACTGAAACATGTCTACAAATCACTGAACAGATCTTCAGGATCTATATTAGATACATTGGAATTATTAGAACTACTTTTACTCATCCGACCTCGACCACCATCATAACTAAAAATATAAAAAAATAAGATATATAAATTATATGAATGATAGAGATTAAATAAAATGAAATAAAATGGGCTTTAAAGCTCTACTGTTCTATTCTGAATGAATGAATGAATCAAATAGTGTTTAACATCCTACTCTTCTGCACCTAACCTGGGCTAATGAAGATGGGCCTACACCATACAGTGTGCTATAAAGGAAACTTTGCCCAGGCAGCGGCCTATGGCCTACTCTTATATCAAATTCCAACTGCCAAGGGATCTTTTACGTGCACGCCAATGTGTACACAGGACCTCGGTTTTCCGTCCCATCCGAATGACTAGGCAGCCGTGTCAGGCCCTCCGTTTTGCATCCCTGACAAGGGGAAACCATGCCGGAAAATCAAGATTGAACTTTCTCGGCCAATGCAGGGATCGAACACCCGACCTCCAGGTTAGCAAACCAGCGCCTTATCCACGTGATCCCCTGCGCTAATGTAGATTAACCAGTAATCTAACGCATGTGCATGAAATCATAAGGTCTGTACTTGAGTCAGGTGGTGGGGTTTCGAATCCCCACTTAAATGTGACAAAGAGTAGGGTTGTCTGTCCAACCTCATGGTTCCTTGTGCACTGCTCAAGACACAAACCTGCAAGAGATTAAACCATATTGAGTGGATGTTAAACCCCATTTCTCTCGCGATATATTAAAATATGCGCAGTGAAACAATATTTGCAGCCAATAAAAATGTATGGAGCATGGGTTCCACATTTCAAGTGGTCAGCTCTAAATACTAGCAAGTTATCAATTCTAATTGAATGATTCTGTATTTTCAATATCATAATAGTCTATAATACAGTCTTCAACTAAAGATTAACTACACAGAGATGTATATTAAACAAACTTTAACTGACTCATGTACAGAGATGTATATTAAACAAACTTTTACTGACCAGGTTAAAAAATGACTCTGTACTTTGTCATAAGGGTACCTGATTTAGGTTGCAGATATTGAATTAATTACCGCTTATTGGACGTATTTCGAGTTACTATAGGTAGAAAAGCTTTATAATATTTTAATTACCTATCATTGGATGTATTTCTAGTTATTTTAGGTAAAATAGGTGTATAACATTAATTACCTCTCATTGGACGTATTTCGAGTTACTTTAGGTAAAACCGGTTTACTTGGTGTCGCTGTTCTTACACTTCCTCTCTTTCTAGCTGGCCTTAAAAATAAAACACAATGACCATAATATTCACATATAGTTACCATAACAACCATGTATAGTTACCATAACAACCAGGTATAGTTACCATAACATATAGTTACCATAACAACCACATATAGTTACCAATTACCATAACAACCACATATAGTTACCATAACAACCATATATAGTTATCATAAAAAACCACATAGAGTTACCATAACAGCCATTTAAATCTAACTGTCTAGTGAAACCCTACAACCACCTTACTGAATCTAACTGTCCAGTGAAACCCTATTGTGTATAAATTCTACTTTTTAACTATCCTAGAAGATGATGATTCAATCTCGTCCTCCCCTAAATCTAACGAACAATCTAGATCACCAGTTTTACGGCCCACATTCTTTCTCTGACGTTTAGGTGGTGGCGTCTAAAATAAATAAATAATAACGCTTTGTATATACACATAGTACGTTAAGCGAATAGGTTTTCAAATTTTCTTTCGTCATTCAATAAATATTAATTATTGATATGTAATATTCAAAAATAAACATCTATTTTAAGAAAGTTCCTTAATGCGTTCCTGTGTCAGTAGTGTGGGACAGCTGTTCAGACAGCAGGGTGTCCCCTCTTTTAGTGGGGTAGTACAGATGGTCAGACAGCATGGTGTTCCCTTGTTAGTGAACAGCATTTGGTTGTTTGTACCGGAAGGAAAACCCAGATCCTGTGTATAAGAGAAGGCTCCTAGTATCAAGTCCATCTAGTATGCCTATCTTCATTAGTCTGAACTCTCCAAATACAGAAAATAAAATACAGAAAGGGAAATAACTCTATATAGTTTTATATACCCTACCTCTTCCTCGTCTGTATTTTCTTCTTTATCACTAGAAAATAAAAACAATGGTGATCAAATTAGTTATTTCGTTACTACGAAATAGTATTTCGTTTAAATGAATTCATATTTCATTTAAAACGAATTAATGTTTCTTTAAACGAAATAATTATATAAAAGTGGAATCATATAAGAAAAAATTATATAAGAGTGCGTATTTAATAATTATGGTTTATTTACCTTTCTACATTATTTGTTTCCACCTGTTGTTTTCTGTGTTGTCTTCCATTTCCAGTAGAATTCGACTGTGACACTGTAAAACATATAATATAATCTTTTTATCTTTATCTCATACATGTTTTGTTTGCTATGTTTGTGTTCTGCTGTGCAGTTTTCCTGAACAACCTATTAAAAGTAGTGCAAACAAAACAAAATTCTGTTAAAAGAATGTTTTTTTTTCTGGTAAGGTTAATAAGAAACTGGCTAATGCAGTTGGCAGGCCATTGCCCAAATAACCACTGGTTAATACGAGTTATCTCATGCCATTGTTCACAATCTTATTTTTCCTTTTGTACCAAAGAAGCAGACAAATTTAAACATCGGGCTACCCAACCCTTTTATACTTTACTTATTAAAAAGTGAGCGTAGGACCTTTTTTTTAAATTTAAACAAGATGACTAATCATCAAACATACCGTGCCCTTGAACTTGTTTCGAAGAAAAAAGGAAAAATAACTTCTTTATGCTATTGATAATCAATATAAAAATGTATCATATTTCTCAAACAGTGTCACTGGTCCTAGTATTGAGGCCCTGTTTAGTAGATATTGCTCTCTATTTCTGAAGACTAATGACTGATTGCTATTCACTAGAAGATTTGAGATAATTTATGATTAAGCTCTGGTTTTAAAAATTATTAGACATGACTTCATAGCAAATAGAGATATTTTGATGGTGGAGAGGACTGCAGCTCAATAAAAAAACCTCTTATATATCCATGTATATATATATACATGACGTTTATGTAATGTATAGCTGTTTGTATTGTCACAAAGTTTTATGAAGATATGCTCCGGAAACAAAATTACACACCAAAAACTAAGTCGATCTTGTTTCTATGGAAACACAAAAAAGTAAATCCCAGAAAGGAATAACTACTATAATAAGTTGATGTGTGTACAAAGTTTCAAAAAGACAACTTGAACGGTTTATGAGATATGCTCAGGAAACAAATTTATACATTAAAAGCTAAGCCAAATTTGTTTCCATGGAAACAAAAATATAAATTCCAGAAATTCCTAAATAGCAAAAGGCACAACTACTGGTAGGTTGTACATAGTTTCAGAAAGATATCACGAACCGTTTATGAGATATGATGTGGAAACAATTTTATACACAAAAAACTAAGTCTAATTTGTTTCCATAGAACCACAAAAAAAATAAATTCCAGATATTCCTAATTAGCAAATAGCACAACTACTGTAATAGGTTGATGTGTGTACAAAGTTTCAGAAAGATAGAGAGTCTTAGACAAGATATAGAGTGCTTAAAGGGGGAGCTAGAAAATTGTAAGAGCGTAGAAAGAGAAAATGCTATGGCAACAAAATCAGCTTTGATACTCGCAAACAAAAATGAACAATATTCTCGGAAAAAAAATATAAAAATTTACGGTGTGAGAGAGGCGAGAAACGAGGACTTAAAATCAAAATTCCTTAAACTTGCTCATGACTGTGCCGGTCTTAAGATTCCAATTATGGAAATAAATGCCATTCATAGAATACCATCAAAACATCCAGATAAACCTCGCCCAATCATATTAAAGGTACTAACAACATATGCAAAAACAGTATTAATGAGAAATCGTAAATACTTCAAAGAGCAAGGTGTTATCCTGCTAGATGACGTCACAACCAGAAACGTAGAGCTCATAAATAGACTCAAATCACATGAAGAAATAGAAAATGCGTGGTATTTTAACGGGAATGTTCGTGGTGAGACATATGACAAAAGACGTATCATTTTCAATTTATATGATGACATAAATGAAACCCTTTTCAAGATTAAACCAGCCACTAATAACAGTCGTCAAGAAACAGTGCGTTAGATAACTGTGAAAAATGCGTATGACTCTATGCCCAGTGTAATATACTAACGTAATTATTCAAAACCGTTCTAGTTTAAAGCGTTTAAATGACACCTTTACACAAACGAAAATCTGTCAAGACATCAGTGTGCCTATTACAACATTACGATATATGTTTGCAATCTGTGTACATGTGTATAACTTTATGACATTTATAAGTTTATGTTTTCAGCATTTTCATTCAAAACTATTTACAACTAATTTATACAAACTACATGGACTTATCAGTACAACTCAATATTTACTTTTTTTTGAATTAGACATATTTGAAATTATAACGATTGGTCATTGTTTGTTACAATGGTACAAATTATTAGTATGAACAGTAGAGGGTTGAGGGATAGCATAAAACGGAAAGATCTGTTTAATTATTTAGCAGAAAAGAAATACTCAATATGTTGTCTACAAGACACACATCTTTTGAACTCTGATTTTAAAAAAATGCATTCAGAATGGGATGGCGACATTATTTTAGGTGAAGGAAAAAACAATGCAAGAGGGGTCTGTATACTTCTAAATAATAACTTTGAATATGAGATAAAACGAAAACACATAGGTCAAGACGGTAATATTATAGCGGTTGAACTGCTTTTAGAAAAGGTAATTACTTTGAATTTAATTACAATATATGGTCCAAATAGAGATACTCCTGATTTTTATTGTAAACTGAAAAAACTAATACGAGAATTTGACTCAGAATTTAATATCATTTGTGGCGATTTTAACCTTGTCCTTAATTATGATCTTGATTGTTTTAATTATGTTAAATATAACAACATAAAGGCAAGAAAAGAAGTATTAGATTTAATGAATGATGAAAATCTTTCAGATGTTTGGCGGGTATATACTCCAAATAAGAAAAGTTATACATGGCGCAGAAAAAACCCAACAAAAAAGGCCAGATTAGATTTTTTTTTAATTTCCGAAGAGTTGATAAGTTTAATAGATAAACCAGAAATTTTACCAGGTTACAGAACCGATCATTCTGTAGTTCTCTTGAATATAAGAACTAGTTCATTCGAGAGAGGCAGGGGATTTTGGAGATTTAATAATACACTTCCCGAAGATGTTAGAATAGTCAAAAATACGATTCTAGACACAAAAAAAGAATATGCCGCATTACCTTATGCGAGAGATAAAATAGGTCTTATTAAAGATAGTGACCTTTCATTTGTGATTAACGATCAATTATTTTTCGAAATGTTGCTACTCAATATAAGGTCAAAAACTATATCCTACAGTGTATTTAAGAATCGAAAAGAAAAAGAACAAAAGCAGTTTTTGGAAAAACAGTTACTCTTTCTGCATGATTTTCTTCAGGATAAAGATGACACGTTTATAAATGAAATTTACCATGATTATTTAAATCAACAAGAACGTTTAAGAGAGAAATACATTAAAGGATTGATTTTAAGATCAAATGCTACATATATTGAACATGGTGAGAAACCATCCAAATATTTTCTAAATCTGGAAAAAAGAAATTATGTCAATAGGAATGTAACAAAAATTATTGATACAAATCAACGATTGATAACAAATCAAAAACATATTTTAGAAGCTATTAAGGATTTCTATAAAAATTTATACGAATCACGGGACAGTAGTTTAGAAGATGTTAATCTTGATGAAGTTTTAGCGGACCATAACATTACCATTCTTAGTAACAATGAAAGGGATAGTCTAGAGGGGGAGATAACAACTAGTGAGGCCCTGTCTGTACTAAAACATATGAAACCCGATAAGAGCAGTGGAAGTGATGGCTATTCGAATGAATTCTATAAGTTTTTCTGGCCAGACTTATCAATTTTCCTTGTCAGATCCTTTAATCATTCACTAAAGGCGGGTATCTTATCAGAAACACAAAGGCTCGGTATTGTTTCGATACTTCCAAAAGGGAATAAACCAAGGGAATTCATCAAAAACTGGAGACCAATTACATTGCTAAATACCTCCTACAAAATTCTATCAGCCGTTATAGCAAAACGTATTAAATCTGTTTTAAATTATCTCATTCATGAGGATCAAAAGGGTTTTTTAACTGGGCGATTTATTGGGGAGAATACACGACTTTTATTTGATATCTTGCAGTATACAGAAATTGAAAATATTCCCGGACTAATTGTTCTTATAGATTTTGAGAAAGCTTTTGATTCCATTTCATGGAGATTTATTGATAAAACTTTTAAAATTCTTTAATTTTGGACAACAAATCAGGAAATGGGTGAACATTTTTAATACTGATTTTAAGCTCTGTGTTAAACAATTTAGTAAATCGAGTGAGTTCTTTGCCATTGGTTTTGCTATGCGTTGAAATTTTGGGTAGTTTAATAAGAAACGAGGAAGACATTAAAGGAATTAATTTAGGGAATAAAAACCAAAAAATCGTACAATATGCGGATGACACTGCTCTGACACTTGACGGTAGCGAAAAATCTCTTAGACAGGCCTTGAATCTTCTTAATGAATTCGCAAAATATTCAGGTTTAAAACCAAACTTAGAAAAAACTTGTTGTGTTTGGATAGGTTCATTAAGAGGAAGTCAAGAACGATTTTTAAATGTTAAAAAAAATTTAATCTGGGAAATATCGGAATTTACGGCCCTAGGAATAAAATACAGTACTGATATCGATAAGATAATAGACCTGAATTATAATGTTAAGTTTCAAGAAGTTTGTCACTTGATGTCAAATTGGTCTAAACGAAATTTAACTGTACTCGGTCGAATAACTGTCGTAAAGTCAATATTAGTACCAAAATTAAATCATTTACTAACAAGTCTACCTTCACCGGATATATCTTACTTAAAAAATATAGAGAAATCGTTATATAAATTTGTTTGGGGTAATAAAGCCGAAAGAGTGTCCAGAAAAACTATGGTTCAAAAGTTTGAAAATGGTGGATGTAAAATGATTGATATAATAGCATACTCAAAGTCGTTAAAAATTACTTGGTTTAGAAGATTATTAAAACATCAAAACACTGCCTGGGCAAAATTGTTAGTTAATTCTTTACCAGATAAACAGTTGTTGGTTGGCTCTTTCGGGGATGATTATTTCTATAAACTATCAAAGCGTACAAAATTGTCTTTCTGGCAAGAGGTTTTTAATTATATAAGTATTGCGCTAATTAAGTTAAAACCGAAAGATAACGAAATACAGAATATTCTACGTCAGCCATTGTGGTACAATTCAAATATAAAAATAAACAATAAAACAATATATTTTGATGTTTGGCATCAAAAAGGAATAAAGTATGTTTATGATCTTTTCGATAAAGGTGTTTTTATGACATACGACACGTTCAAATCTATTTATAATTTCTCTCCACACTTTACAGACCTGTATGGATTAAAACAATCACTTCTTGCTAAATGGACTACTTTAAACAACATAAATGCTAAAACAGTAGATGTCAGGTTAATATTACCCATTTACCCTCAAATTATTGAATTCATCTCTATGTTTGATACTGGGGCAAAATATTTCTATACACATTTCTTAGATAAAAAAATTCAAAAAACTAAATCCGAAAACTCATGGGAATTAGATCTAGGAATGAAATTAACTTTAGAAGAATTGGCTCGTATTTACAAGCAAACATTTGATTTCACCGTCGATACTAGGCTGAAATGGTTTCAATTTCGACTCAATAGTAGAATAATTGGTACAAATAAATTTTTAGCTAAAATTGGAATTTTTAAATCAGATTTATGTACCTTTTGCAAAAAAGAAACTGAATCATTAATACATTTTTACTATAGCTGTGAACATGTACAAGCATATTGGCAAGAATTAGGAAGCTGGATTAAACTAAAGGCAAACAATGATTTTGATATC
The DNA here is from genome assembly GCA_948474765.1 of Patella depressa. NCBI lineage: Eukaryota > Metazoa > Mollusca > Gastropoda > Patellidae > Patella > Patella depressa. The sequence continues at coordinate 71,518,763 of OX419720.1, read as the reverse complement.
ACCTTGGTAACATGTTTATGTGGCATTGATACTGATGATAACAAAATTCCAAATTTGATATATAGTTTAGCTAAGTTACATATATATAAACAACGGCTTAGAGAAAATAAACCAATTTTGAATGTATTTAAAAAAAGAATTATCATGCTATTTTGAAAAAGAACAAATTATACTTGGTGACAAAGTTCAAGATAGATGGAAACATTTTGAGGGTCTTTTCAGCTGAGCTTTTCCCTGTGTCAACCATCCTCACTTAATTAGTATGTACGCTTTTAGACACTGGTATCCGTGTAGTTTGTTTGGGGGCGGGGTTACTGTATATTATAGTATAGTATACTTTGTAGTGTATAATGTATGAATGATGAAAAATAAATATGTTATGTTATCTAAAAAAAAAAAAAAAAAAAAAAAAAAAAAAAAAGTTTCAGAAAGACATCTCGAATGGTTTATGAGATATGCTCCGGAAACGAATTCAGGACCGGACCGACGGACGGACAGAAGCCGTTTCAATATCCCTCCCTAACTTCGTTTGGTGCGGGATAATAAAGAACAAACAAATGGTCCCATTAATTATTGAATTGTCTTCTCTGGGTAATCTTGAATGCAAATGGACACAGTAGACTCAATTATCAAGTAAGCATCCCTGATAAACGTAGTGCCTTGATATTTGATGTTAATAAGAAGTCCTGTAGCTCGGTTGTGATCCTGTCCCTAGCCAGGTACTTTGTACTGCATCATTGACTATATGTTGTCTCTAGCCAGGTACTTTGTACTACATCATTAACTATATGTTGTCGCTAGCCAGGTACTATGTACTACATCATTGACAATATGTTGTACCTAGCCAGGTACTTTGTACTACATCATTGACAATAAGAAACCATGTCAGCAAATCATGATGAACTTTCTCGGCCAATATCTGGATCGAACACAGGACCTCCAGATTGAGCCCACATATTATATATGCTCGGTGTGTAATAAAGATTTACTCATCATAAATATAAGTGATACCTGGTGTTCCGTCATCTTTCTCATCATCTTGACCATCACCTGTAATAAAATATCAAATATTTTCTTCAAATATTCTTTCCCAGAAAAACATTTATCGGGTGGTTATTTCAAAAACAAGTATGGCAATCTTACTAGAAACACCCAATCTTACTAGAAAAATACTAGATACAGGGCAAAAATGGAAGGTTTTTTTCTAACTAGCAACCTGATAATCAGTGATGCCTGTTCAAGTAACGTCATAGGGGTAGCACAGGAAGATTACCTAATCTCCCAGCATTAGTGAGCGCTTGGTGTATATGCTCATAAACTAGGTGGTGCAACATTTTCTGAGTGAAAAAACACAGAAAAAACTTGGGTAGTGGATCATGCGAGAATTTATTGGGCTTCGATATTTGTAATAAATAGTCAGCGATACATCGTCATGTATACACGATGAATTCTCCTGTAGCAAGGTACCGAGAGAAGTAAGTCACCTGATCAATTTTTTATATCAGGGGTATTCCCTGATATTTACAATGTTTTGAGAAGGGTTAGAAGCAAAAATTAATTATAAATTAATTAGTTTGAATATGTTTTTAAAAGTAGTTTTTAGTAGTATAAAAATTGTCCATTCATAAGTAAAACTTGGGTCACATAAAAAAACATTTTTTAACTGAAAATAATTAAAAGTAATATAGAAATCATTCATACTTGAGTAAAACTGATAAATCTTACAACTTGGGTCACATAAAAAAATATTTTCACTGCCTACAAATTATTGTACCATATGTTTATTGAGAAATGATCTTGTTAGTGTCAAGTGGATGTTAAACCCTAAAGTCTCTCTTACCTGAACTATTTTCTTTTAAATTTCTTATTTTTTCTTTTTTACTATTTAATACGGCAACAAACTAAAAATAAAGAAATTTGTGTGGATGATATAATAATGCCTGACCACTGATTACACAGTGCTAAAGGGAGATAATTTCCTATAATTTCAGGAATCCAGAAATTATTTGAAACTAAAATTAAGAATCAGATTTTCATATTTTATCTTATATTACACAAATTCAACTGATAAATCATTCATACTTGAAGCACTTGTTATTTACCTTGGAAAATAAATCTTTTTCCATTTCTTCTTTAGCAGCAACACATTTTTCCAGCCTCTATAAAAGTAGAAATTGGTAACAAAACTTCTACAGTGTTGTTAATTTTTGTCATTTAGAAGGATTGTCATATGGTTAAAAAATATTTTAATAATTCACTTAAGCGTAAAAGTTGTTAGTAGTGGTACCATTACGTTCTACTCCAGTAGAATGAAAGCCAGGGTTAGTGGAGTTGAATGAATAATATTACTTTGTAATGATGTAAAACGACATCACTCGGTCTCGGCCTCTAATGATTAAATATACAGATTACTATCTTATAGAGGTGCGTAAATATTACAGTAATATCATCTTTTAACATTAGAGTTATACTCCCTAACTGAAACTATAAAACATATACCAGTCACTATAAACATATACCAGTCACTATAAAACATATACCAGTCACTATAAACCATATATCTGTAACCTATTTAAATACTGTAAACATACTCAATATGAAAATCAAAATGTCACTCGGTCTCGGCCTCTAATGATTAAATATACAGATTACTATCTTATAGAGGTGCATAAATATTACAGTAATATCAAATATATTTTAAATACTACAGTGTCACTGTCATCACCTTTAAAGGTGCGTAAACACTACAATAGTATCAAATATAATTTAAATACTATGATGTCATCACCTTTAAAGCCATCATTATTATATACCTTTAAAGGTGCATAAACACTATAATAGCATCAAATATAAGTTAAATACTACGATGTCATCACCTTTAAAGTCATCATTCGTTCTTGTGACAGTCTGTTATTATCTGTTTCTAGCTGTTTAAGTTGATGTTGATCTCGTTCACTGTTGACTACGCTATGATTTAATATTGTACATATACCAGTCACTGGATTATCTTTTAACATTAGAGTTATACTCCCTAACTGAAACTATAAAACATATACCAGTCACTATAAAACATATACCAGTCACTATAAAACATATACTAGTCACTATACTGTACTGAAACTTTAGTTTATCACCCAATATCTTATTTAACAGTAGATATCGCTTGTATGATAAATTACATAATCTACTGCGATATCTCCAAGGAGATATCGCTTTACATGAATTTGATTGGTCAATCAAAAGGGAACTACTTTCTTTTATTATAAAGAAACCACATATTTTAAATAAAAAGTGAACTTTTTTTTTAAAAAAGAAACTGTTTTTATTTAATTGATCTTGAAGGAAATACTGGGTCAATATATAGGACTTTGCAATAGCAAACTGGTGTCAAAACAACTGATGTATCACTACGCTGTAATGTAATTAAGATTCAGTAAAAGTGAAATCTATACCAAAGAATTATATTTATTTACTTGTGCATGTAAGAAAGGATTGGGTGATAAATAAAATCTCCAACTCGTGTTTTTTGATATCAAAAAATATCAACACTCGTTGATAAAGTAAAAAAAAATCGGCAGAGCCTCGTTTTTTTTTACATTATCAACTTGTGTTGATATTTTTTGATATCAAAAAACACTCGTAGGAGATTCTCTATGTATATTCATTATTGATATATATAATAAGCTCAAGGAAGTCAAGAATTGCTTGAATACCACCACCACTTCTAGTACCTCCAACAAGATCTTAATACTTGCAACATATTTAAATACTGTAAACATACGCAATATGAAAATCAAAACAATGATTTACAAGAAAGATGCAGTCATTTGAATAGTGTTGTCGCTGTTCGTCTCCTGTATGGTGTATCTTGATGGTGATAATCCAGATACAATTTCAAAAAAGCCTAATATTAATAAAATGATAGGTTGCCAAGCAACAAATACATCCACAGCAGCTATAACACATTGTATAAACAAAGTATATTCAAAGAGGTCAAGGGTCATAAATATGGCACTAATTATCTGAAATTATTGAAAATCGATAGGCTTCTTTGGCTTGTGACCTTTAAAAACACTGTGCATAAACATTAGCCTTGAGAGCGTCAAAAGATTTTTCAAAGGGATCAAGGGCACAACTCTTCCATTAATTATCGGAAATTGTTGAAAATCCAAAGGCTTCTGAATTCAAAGTCAATCGGATATTAAATTTAGCCTATAGACGAATGGACGGAGATAGCGACAATATACGATCATATTTCAATGTGGGGGCTTATAAAAAGTGAACAAACAATTTACCTTAATATCATCTGAGGTGACATGTTTCTTCCACACCAATTCAGCCGTATCATCATTTTTAATTTTAACACTGTATTCAAAATTCACATCATCATCATCTCTGATGAAAGCTTTTTCTGTTTGATTAAAATACGAGGTAAAATCCATTTTTAACCTTTTACGCTGTTTGTCCATATTATCCGCTGAAACTGTAATAAAATTTAGGATATATTGTCCCGAAAGTATTTATCCAGTGGTTATTTTCAATAAAAGTATGGCAATTTTGGTATATATGGAAAGTATACATCCATAATCTTACGTTAGTTACATGAAAAATACTGGATTATCCTAAAAACACCCCAGTTTCATTGACTGGAAACTTGACTGTTGTCTGCCAGAATATGAATGGGGAGTAAACATATAAAGTTGGTAAGACACAAGTATAAATTATAGTCTATTTATTGTATCAATATTCTTGTTGGTGGTAGAGGTGCAGGGTGGGGGTGGGCAAAGTTTGCTTCGCTACGGCACATAAAATATATCTCGGCGCCACTTGTTGTAATTTTTGATGCTCTATTTTGCTTTTAAGCTTTGAAATGAGAAACCATACAACAGAGGTCTTAAAATGCTATCTGACGCAAAAATTAAGCATGGTGTATGCCATCCTCGGTTACCCAGTGTGCTATCTGATGCAAAAATTAAACATGGTGTATGTTGGTCTCCATCAGTGCAGAAAAATAGGGCATAAACCCCCATTTTATTTCATTCGTATATCCCCATGTATAACTTACAAGTCCCTATATCCCCAACCATGTATAACTTACAAGTTCCTGTCCATGTTGATTGTCCATCGGTTAGTAACAAATTAAAACCATCTTCTTTATCTACTGGTATCGTCGTTAACAGAAAAAACTGCTGACTTCCAACAGTTGTAATCTTTGAAAGAACCTTTTTACTCATGCTTTTACCTTAAACTAAAACAGATATAATGGATATTTATTAGAAAAATTAAAATTTAAATGATTAGGCCTAGAGTTGATATCATCGCATGAGATTGGGGATTGATTGATGTCATATCAGTCAGTAATCTGGCCTACTACGCTATTATTAGGTAGGCCTACTACTACTACTGTACGGAAGGTTGATAGCTAGATCTATTTGTTAAGACCAACTCAAGATTTCGTTAAGATCGCTAATATGTAAATAAGGTTAGGGTATGTGATTGTTAGCGAGATTGTAGGGCCAGGGTTATGGTTAGGGTTGGGATTAGCGCTAGCCCTGTCTAGATCTCGTGACCTTCGACCTAACTTGAAGTTGGCCTTATCAAATAGATCTAATGCATGTGCATATTAACATGCTAATCTACTTTCTATCAAATTTTGCATTAACGAAATTACACACATATTTTCACACTTTTTGATATTTAACAAAATTAAACTATATTTATTAGGGGCTCACTCAGAGCTTTATTTTGGAGGTTTTATATTTGACTGGAGAATGTCAAAACCTGGGTTGTGGGTAGAATCGTACCGTTGGAATATAAGTGTCGGTTTGTTTGTAGATGTACTTTGATACTGATATTGATAAAGAGCGAAGCTCCAATATCGACTGACAAATGGGATTACGCATCTCATAGAAATATTTCTTTGACACGTCTAATCAATGACGTCACATATTTTTTTTACTTGTTTATACTTGTTTTTCTAATACATATAAAAATAGTTAATATGGGGGACTAATTAAGTCGCGTCGATGTCATCCTTATCAGTGACTGTAGCTGCCTAGCGAATATTCACTACGTCTACTGATCAGTGTGTCTATTCAGCTGTATTAATAATAACTTATAATGGATCTATTTGCATCCACATCAATGAGGCGGATATGAAAATGGTATTTGAAGAATATATTGGCAAGTATAAAGATTCAGTCTATAAAAAAAAATAGGTTGCCAGGCAACGAAACATACGCCCACACAGCAGCCAAATCGTCCGGGCAGTCAACAAGAGTTGTTGCATTTTTAGTAATCATCAGAAAATCATAATTCAAACTCACCCATAACTACGGTGTAACTGTGATATAATCAAACGTTTTTTTAAATCAGATAATAATTGTGACCTCCACAGGTACCACAAGCTAAAAAGGGTGATTTTTCGTACAATCAGGGGCCATGATTCAGGAAGTTACGATCCGATATGGGCAAATATGCAATGGAACCAAGATCATTAGGTTAACATGTATTTCAAGTTTTATCAAAATCAGTTCAAAATTGTGACCTCTATAGGGTCCACAACCTTGATATAACATATTTTTACAGACAGCGGCCATTTTATCCGTCAACTCTGGTCCGATTTTCACGCAATACAAATTCTCTCTTCATTACCATGAAACCGTGATATAATCAAACGTTTTTTTAAATCGGATAATAATTTTGACCTCCAGAGGGACCACAAGCTAACAAAAGCGATTTTTCGGACAATCAGGGGACATAATTCATGAAGTTATGATTCGATGGGCGCAAATATCGAAAGGAACCAAGATCTTTGGGTTATATTCAAATTCTCTCTTCATTACCATGAAACCGTGATATAATCAAACGTTTTTTTTAAATCGGATAACAATTTTGACCTCCAGAGGGACCACAAGCTAAAAAGGGCGATTTTTCGGACAATCAGGGGCCATAATTCAGGAAGTTAAGATCCGATTGGCGCAAATATCGAAAGGAACCAAGATCTTTGGGTTATAAACATGCATTTCAAGTTTCATCCAAATCGGTTCAAAATTGTGACCTCTAGGCTCTACACTGTTTATTGTTCACAAGCTAAAAGACGTGATTTTTCGTACAATCAGGGGCCATAACCCATGAAGTTACGGTCCGATACATGGACACAGATCACCAAATATTCCTGGGCAGTCACCCACGAAACAAGGGCGAAAGTTATTTTTAGTCCTTCTCTCCCTTTCCCTTTTTCCCCCTTTTGCATGGCGATTTTTGTTGAATTTTTGGTGTAGAATCGAAGAAAAGGGTTTGAAAATACATTTTCTGCCAGGTTTCCGTGAATATTCATGATTTTGAGGCGGAAGGATACAAGAGTTGTGAGGTTGGTTACGTTGAAAGGGAGGGCCGAAAATTGCAAGGTTAGCTGTCTCTACTTCCAGCTTGTCTATCTCAAGTTTTTCATGAAGAACCTCATACATGCTTTTGGGCAAGAGTCTGCCACATGTTGCTCCATCTGTGGCAGAAAGCATTTTTCCCAACGAATATTTGGGAAAAAGTTACAGCCGGTCTGAGAGACGAGAATTAACATTAAAGTCAATGGGGCAATAATTAGTGTTCTGTGGCCACATGCCAATATCGAAAGGAACCGAGATCTTAGGGTGATAAACCTATGTTTTAAGTTTCATTGAAATCGGATAAAAATTGTGACTTGTAGACTGTTCACAAACAATTGTGGACGGACGGACGGACGAACAGGGGCGACAACAATATACGTCCACATGAAAATGTGAGCGTATAAAAATAACCTGTTAACCTCTGCAATTGAATTATTTCACTATATTTATAAAATTCGTTGTTTATTTACAATTTTTTCTACTTTTGACAGCCATATTGTAACAAAACGTCGGAGAACGCTAGATCGGCGACGGTCCAACGCATTTTAGCACATATGACGTCATATAGATTGTGGGTTAGGGTAAGGGCTAGGACCTGTAGATTTGGTCAAAGTCCCGAGATATAAACAGGGCTAGCCCTAACCCTAACCCATGATCAAGCCTAACCCTTACCCTAACCCACAATTCACATATGACGTCACAATTTGCGTAGGACCGTCTCCGATCTAGCGTTCTCCCAAAACGTCAGACTGGTATATTTAAACGAAACGAAATATAAAAGAAAACATCTGTCACCTTTCAGTCTATTGAAAATAGAAATTTGCAAACATTTTGCCTCCATACAAAAATTGGTATTTTGAGATTTATTTCAGCGAAATAATCTTTAAAAAGTCTAATATTTCTGATATCATTCCGTAGCAGATTAGTAGTTGAAATTCAATGACTCAAAGATCGCATCTCTCCATCTTACAAACATGGATTCTGGATTCTATTGGACGATATTAATAGATGATCCACTCAAAATAGATGTTATCGGCTTTCGGTAAAATCAACATGTTGAACTTTCTCATGGCCTGAAGAAAATGGTTAGTAAATTTGTCGATTGAATATCATTGAATATGGAATATTCTATGAGCAATTTTACGTTTTAACTATGACACAAAACTCCCGATTGATAGACCACACGAAATTAATGAGCGGAAAACATGTGTGCTCCTATTCTATTAATTAGTTCACGAAACCCGACTAATCATGAAAAAAATAAATTGAAAGTAAGACAATCAACTACCCAGCTGAGATCCCATTAGATTTGTCTTTTTCTTACTGCAGCAATCAACGTTATTGTTCTGGTTTTATAGACTAAAATGTTTTAAGTGTTTCTCGAACCTCTGCCACCGAATTTAAAATAAAAAGAAATTGGATGTAGTGTGTGAACTACCCTGAACTGTCATAAATTATAAACAAATTCATCCATTGTAATAATGGTAATAAAATTAAAGGGCGACTAATGCGACATAGGCCTAGGGAGGCTAATATTAGATAGGCCGGTTAAAGTGCCAATCCCGATAACTTTTTGGGGAATAAAACTGCTTAATTTTGTGTTAAAATCCTTTAAAATCCATAACCTAAGGCCCATCTACTAACCCGATATTTGTGATACGCTTGTAAATAACTTAAACCTGACATTCTTCATCTGGAAATGGAGACCGTTGTATTATACAGTATCTGGATAAAACCAGACTTTTTTCTATAAAAATAATATGTAGGTGAAATTTACCCTTTGTTATCAAGTACAGGGCATGGATCATTCACTGTATAGACCTCTCAAGAAACATTAATCGATTATCAGGTCAACCAATGAAAAAATTGACCCGAAATCTTAAAAGGGTTACGTGTCCGGATAAGCAGTGTTGACGTTCACGTCCAAACGACTCAATATTTTGAGCTGAAATTTTTGAGACAAGGTAAATACACCATGCCACAATATTTTGGTCCATAAATTTCATAAATACTCGGACATTAATTAATCTTATCGGGATTGTCCCTTTAATGTTAGATGGGTAGCTTATGCGACATGGGGCGACTATAATGTGACATGGGGCGACTATAATGTGAGATGGGGCGACTAATGTGACATGGGGAGGCTAATATGACATTGGGCGACTAATGTGACATGGGGAGCTAATGCGACATGTAAAGGCTAATGTGAGATGGGGCGACTAATGTGAGATGGGGCGACAAATGTGAGATGGGGCGACTAATGTGATGTGGGGAGCTAATGTGACATGGGGCGACTAATGTGACATGGGGCGACTAATGTCACTTGGGGAGCTAATGTATATTTAGTTGATACTGGTAAATCATACTCAACTTGTGTCGCAGGATAAAAATGTTCATCAGCCAGGGAAGGGCAGGTGGTAGGCCTACTGTATACTGGTATATTGAGCTAAATGCTATTTCTTCTCATTATAACAATGCCTAGATATATGGCACACCTGACAGACACAAGTTATGATATACATGTATATACCTGACAGGTATCCATTACAGGTATTTGTAACAGGTGTACCTTAACAAAATATTTGTAGATGAGCAGGACTGTAAGCTAGCGGTGGGGGCAAGAGAGGCAGTTACCTGCCCTGGAACAAATCAGACACCGAATGGGGAAAGAATCTGTTAACCCAATGGGTGCCTTTTCCATTGGTTGCAATATGAAACGACCGACATGACCCTCTTGCCCCTCCCCTCTCCCTGTTAAAGCTACAGGCCTGATAAGTGACTCTAAATATTCTACTGATGAATGAACCATTTTTATGTTTCTTTCAGTCGGCGTTGTTTAATTTCCAGAGTTTATTAACGGTTTTGTTATTGTTGATATGTACTTGTACTTACCTGAGATCTATTATACCTAGTATCATTGATAGAAATAAAACAGGGTGAGTACATAGCCCTGTTGGCTGTATTAATAATATATACTACTATAGCCCTGTTGGCTGTATAACATATTTTCAATCCCTGCATTGGCCGAGAATGTTCATCAGGATTTGTCAGCGTGGTTCCACCTTGTCAGTGGTGCAGAACGGTGGGCCTTGTAAGGAGCGTCGTATAGTTCTATGTACACACTTGTATAGACGTAGTAAAAAAGAACCCTTGACAATTGGAATTTGAAATAAGGGTAGCGTCGCTGTTAGGGCAAAATGTCTGTCATGGCACAGGGGGATTGGATGGCTGAATGGTTAGCATGCACGCGCTGCATCATGAGGTCTGTCATTGAGTCAACTGGCGTGGTTTCAATTCCTCGGTCGCCTGTCCAACCTTGTGGGTTTTCTTCGGTTTCTCCGGTTTCCTGCCACGGCACAAAACCCGTTCACGCAAGGAAATTATTGAAATAAAATTGAACCAATTCTCTCTCACAGTGTGGCGTATGTTCATCGTCAATATCCCAGTAGGAGTGGAACTGTTACAGTAGCACCCCATTTTCTCAGCAACTGTTTTTATATTTGTTTTTATCAGTGTTCCCTTTAGTCTTTACATGAATATTTTAAAATCACTGATCACTGTAGGCATCATCTAATTCTTATTTCAGCTTTGTAGGAATATTTTGGAAATTTGCAAGAATAGGTAAGTCTCTAATATTGAACTCTATATATGTCTATTTCTGTCGTCCATCCATCGTCCACAGTGTTTAAATCTCTGGTGAAGACTTTTCATTGTCATCTGTTACTGCCATGGCGGGTGCATGGAGCTGCAGGGGCTGAATGTTTAATCCCTGGAGAATACCATCGTGGGTGGGGTGGGGCTGAATGGTTAAATCTGTGCAAATGGAATCATAAGGTCTCTCTCTCTCTCTCTCTTTCTTTTTGAGATTGAGTGAAAAAATACATCACCTATAGAGAGAGAGAAATGGGGTTTAACTTCCACTTGACACAAACTAGGTCTTTTCGGGACATATAGTTTAATTTTATTTCAATAATTAGCATGCGCGTAGGGGTCTTTTAGCAGTGGGAGGAAACCGGAGTGCCCGGAGCAAACCCACGAGGTTGAGAAGGCGCCCCTATCTCCATGCCACAGCCGCAAGCAAGAGGTGACCGGCCAGCTAGAGGTCAAAGCGCGGCACTGTAGACCACTAGGCCATCCTAACCCCCCTACATCACCTATAGATAAGTTCCTAAACGTTTTGAACATTAAAGAACCCTTGAAAATTAGTATTCGATGAAGAGTAAACACAAACACAGCTCTCAGGGCAAAATTCCCCTCCATGGCTTACTGAATGGCGTAAATATACATTTCAAAGTTTTCCTCTCTTTTCTACACATTGACGTGCACGTAAAAGATCCTTTGACAGATGGAATTTGAAATGACTGTATGCTGTTGTGCCGCTGCCCTGACAAAATTTCCCTCACACCAGACTGCATGATGTGTGGCCGTGAACAGAACAGTAGGATGATAAACCCTATTTTATTTCATTTCCAATATTAAATTATTTTACATAATCAGATATTTTACTGTGTTTTTTAGGTGAAAGAAAAAGTCCATATGTAGCTGTTTGTTGTGTTACCATGGCAATGAGTATTTTATTCTGGTCCTGATAGTCCTCATATTAGAATAATGGACTGGTCCTGATCCTGTATTTAATATTTTAAACAATGAACTTGTCCTGATATTAGAATAATAGAATGGTCCTGATACTTTATTTGAAATAATGGACTGATCCTGATATTAAAATAATAGACTGGTCCTGATACTGTATTTAATATATTAAAACAATGGACTGGTCCTATGTATAAAAGTAAACTAAAGCTGGTGAAGCTGATGATTTTATGACTGAGGTGTGTTCAACATGGTGGAAGATGTCTGACAGGATGCTCTATTTGTAATGGTGGAAGATGTCTATTCATTTATGGACATGGTACTCTTGTAAAAACATTTTAAGGACTTGATGTATTCAGGAGTAAATATTTGACAGTATACATCACTCATTTTTAGGAGCAGTTCCAGATATATTTAAGTGAATAAAGGTGGTTAATTTTGGGTGAAAATCTCTTTGAACTTTTGTGGCACCTTTTCAAAGAAATACAAATTTTCATAAGTCCCAGAATTCCTGACTGTTTAAGTGTCTGGTTAATCATGTCTATATTCTTACTGAATTTGTAGTGGTAAGTGATAGTCACTCAACCAATTGAAGAATGAAATTCATAGAATGTGTTTTGTATCATTAGATCTGGGATTGTCCCTTTAAAATTCATGGCTCCTCCATTTCATCTGATTCAGTAACAGTCGCCAAAACATTCTCACATTTTCTAATCTTATTCAAATTAAGTCTTTAATTTTGTTCCAATTTGATTTTATTTTGGTTGTCTACGCCAAGATTTAAGCTCTTCCATATCTATTTCCTGTTCTGATTGTAACCTGGCTTTTTAATGTCTTTGTTATTGGTTGATTATATTTTTCCTCCTGATTGGTTAGATGAGAGAGGTCAGTTCACATGTTTGCTCCTGATTGGTTAGACGAGAGAGGTCAGTTCACATGTTTGCTCCTGATTGGTTAGATGAGAGAGGTCATTCACATGAACAGCAGTACAATATGTTAGATTTGGATCTGGCAGTTTTTTGCTAGATTAATTCTCAATATTAAATCTATTCATTACATTATTGTATGTATTCATTACATTATTGTATGTATCTAACCTGGTCAGTTATTCATTACATTATTGTATGTATCTAACTTGGTCAGCTATTCATTATATTATTGTATGTATCTGACCTGTTATTCATCACATGTATATATATTCATACAAACCAAGAAATAAGCAACCTATGACTCAGTACCTGTCATTTTGATCTTTGTGGTTAAATGTATTAAATATAATAAACATCAGTAAAAACAGTCCAAAGTCTGGATTAATTCCTGGCATTGTCCGTGACTGGTTCCTTATTGTCAGGCTAAGTATATGAATTTTCAATGTACATAATTTAACATATATAAATTGTCTCATATAACTATGAATAAATTGAAAGACAACAACATTTATTTTGATTTAATTCTTGCTTAATAATCATTACCTTTCTAACTGAGATTTGGGGGGGGGGGGGGCTGAATGGTTTGCTCGTGCGTGCTGCATCATAAAGCCTATCATTGAGTCAACTGGCGTGGTTCTCAATCCCCAATCCCCGGTTGCCTGTTCAACCTCGTAGGTTTGCTCCAACTGCTAAAGACCCCTACGCGCAGGTGGATTATTAAAATAAAATTAAAACCATATGTTAGTCCCGAGATGACATAGTTTGTGTCGAGTGGACGTTAAACCACATCTCTCTCTCTCTCTCTCTCTCTCTCTCTCTCTGTGAGATTGCGTGAAACACGTACATCGCCTATAGATAAGTTCCTAAACTTTTTATCTTGGTTTGTGCATGTAAAAGTACCCGTAACAGTTTTCATGCTAGAGTAGACTGTAGGGCTGATGTAGGGAAAGATTTCCCTCATAGCAGACTTGTGTGAAGTGTGTCGCATCTATACTGAATCCGGCGTTCACAATTGTTTGTGGAGTTATAGTCAGCTATAGACTTAAAATTTGTACACAGCGATTAAGGCTGTAAACAATTTGATTAAACATTTAAAGTGCGTAAAGTTGATGATAACTTTAAAGTAGCTAAAGTCTCTAATCAACTCAATATCATCCAAATTCTTCGACAGACAAAACACGAATTATTTGTTAATTTAAACCGACATTGATGTTGTGACATTGATGTTGGCGTTTCCGCGCCAGTTGTAACAAGGGACTTGAAGAACGTGGCTAGACATATTCCACAAGTCATTCCAAATGACGCATAATAAACACTACAAGTGTAGACTGGATTAACCAGACGCTAGAGATGGGCATTCGATTGAGACTTCTTGCGTATTCCGCCGAACATAGCTGATTAGAAATTATAGTATTGGGTTAAACGTCCACTCGACACAAACTAGGTCATTTCGGGACTAACATATGGTTTAATTTTATATCGCATAATTGGCTTGCGCTTAGGGGTCTTTAGCAGTGGAGTAAACCGGGGGACCCGGAGAGAACCCACGAGGTTGGACAGGTGACACTACTCCTTGTCATGCAACCGGATATACCGCCAGTTTACCCAATGACAGGCTTTATGACACAGCACGCACGTGGTTACCATTCGGCCACCCCCTCCCTTCAAGTGATGGGGGGGGGGCGGTATATTTCATATTGTATCATAGATAAGCGCGGTCAAAACGTCAATCAGCATTAATTATCTTCCATAGAACTATGGCCTTCTGTAAGGCCACTTGTGTATTCCATTGCAGGTGTATTTCATATAACTACGGCCTGCTGTGTAATCCACAGAACTATGGCCTCTTGTAAGTCCTCCTGTGTATTCCTTAGAACTATGGTCCCCTCTGTATTTCATAGAACTATACGGCCTCTTGCGTATTTCATAGAAATGTGGCCAATGGCAATGTCTTAAGCTCGAGACAATTTGAAAAAACGGTACGCCAACAGCAAAGGTTATATATGTTACTTAAAGTAGCTAAGTCTTAACTCAATATCATCCAAAATCTCCAACATTGAAATCACGAATTGATGCTGTGATCTTACCGGAAAAAGGTGGGCTTCTGATATGCGTTTCAGCCCCAGTTCTAGCAAGGGACGCGAGGAACGAGGCTAGAAACATTGCACCAAATCAAACGGCGTATGTACTGGAATAACCAGACGCTAGAAATTTGCATTCGATTGAGACTGCCGGCTTATTTCGCCGAACATAACTGATTTCAAATTAGAGTAAAAACGGAAACTACTAAATATAAATCAGTTAATACATTCTTATTACAGTATTATATACGTAGCGATTTCGCTCCTTTAAAGCGGGAATTTCATATTTTTCTAAAAAAGTCAAAACCTTATTATTTCTATGTCTTTTGCTCAAAGGGTTGTCAGCTCATTATTATACAATCATGGGCATTATTTCCCAGGCATTAAAATCAGTGACACAGGACATAATAACACAATTACCTCCCTTGTTTTCCATTCACCCCCATGGAATAGCTATCTTCAAACGTTTGAAGTTGAAGTTGAAAATGATATTTTTACCAACTTCTGACAATAGTGAATTATAGGATTAATGGGATTATTCTTTAATAAGGTAGGAATGTTAATAGATACCATCTATTTTTAAGAGTCATTCCGCAAGAAAACCATGCAATATCATGCAGATGTTCGAAGGTGGGCGTCGGCAGTTTTAGTTCATTTTCACAGGGTTTGGTCGACCCGTCGAGCCTACTCCCCAGCCAAAATCACTGATTTCAGAATTCAACCGTTTTCGAGATACAGGCCTTTTATGTTTTTTGGCTGTTTTTTGCCATTTTCAGGTCAAATTTTAGGTATTTTCAGTAATGATCAGTGTTCGGCCAGAGAAAAACGTTACGCATGTGGAGCTAGATTTACGTACGTACGCAAACGAAAATGTTCTTTGTCTCGTACACTGATTTTTCCACAATTTGTCGAGGCCTTGTGTATATTGTTGATTGTGTAGAGTTTGTAGAATGTGGTCAAATGCAGTATTCTGCTTGCTTTCCTGTACATCTACCAAAATATCGATTGAAAACTTTGTCTGGACAGAGAAGTTCGTGGAATGGAAATTAACGCCATCTAGCTATCATGGTACGTCGGATTACGAAACCGTGTGTTAGAGGATACGAATACGAAAACGTAAACGAACGTTTTTGTGTTGGTTTTCGTACCGATGCGAAAGGTCCCTAATAGCACAGTCCTCATTCCTTTATCCTTATTTTGGGTGCTCGTAATACTACGATTATCTCTATACACTGAACAGCAAGGATGACATCGGCGCAATATAATTAGCCTGCAATAATATTTTTTTTCCTTCCACAAATTAAATTCTAAAACATTTGTTTGAAGTATTAGAAAAATTATACATCTGGGTAAAAATATTTCCTATTTAGTGTAAATGAGAACATAAAATAACAACAGAGACGTAAAATGAGTAAAAGGCACCTACATTGTCCGGACCAGTTTACGTTACTCCATCCTGTCCCAGATAGTGCTTACCCAACTAATATGGACGGTCGGAACAGTGGAGATTTTTTCCGAGTTTGAGGGATTTTAAGTACGACTCTCAGACTGCGTGGATCGAACTAATGGAAAATTGAAATGTAATTACTATATTAAAAGATAGGCTGGCACTGCCAGGCAGGATACGCCCACATTTTCGAGAGATGGATAGAGAACAAGCAATACCGAAAGTGATTTTTCCTACATCACTAAGTTAGAATTTGATATGTGCAAATTTCGAAATGAATTAAGATCTTTGGGTTATAAAAAGGTTCATTTCAGTAGGCTTCAAATTCGACTGGGGATCATGTTCCTAAGTGGGTAAGATGCTGGCTCGGTAGCCTTGAGGTTGTGTGTTTGATCCCTGCATTGGGTGACAAAGTTCATCTAGATTTTCAGGCGTGGTTTCCCTTTGTTAGTGATGAAGGATGGATGGCCTGACAAGAACAGCTGTCAATTTTGGTCTGATTTTCACGAAATTCGACCTCAACCTTCATTACGATGTAACGGTGATATAATCAAACGTTTTTTTTAAATGGGATAATAATTCTGACCCCAGAGGGACCACAAGCTAAAAAAAAGGTCATTTTTCGTACAATCAGGGGCCATAATTCAGGAAGTTACAATCCGATATGCACAAATATCGAAAGAAACTAAGATTGTTAAGTTGTAAACATGTGTTTCAAGTTTCATCAAAATTGAATGAAGATTGTGACCTCTACAGGGTTCACAACCTTGATATATCATATTTTTACACTCTTCGCGTACAAGCGGCAGCCATTTTTTTAGTCAATTTAGGTCCGATTTTCACGAAATTCCACCTCAACCTTCATTATGATGTAACGGTGATAAAATCAAACGGTTTTTTAAATGGGATAATAATTCTGACCTCCAGAGGGACCACAAAAGGTCATTTTTCGGACAATCAGGGGCCATAATTCAAGAAGTTACGATCCAATGGGCGCAAATATCGAAAAGAACCAAGATATTTGGGTTATAAACATGCATGTCAAGTTTCATCAAAATCGGTTCAAAATTGTGACCTCTATAGGGTCCACAACCTTGATATAACATATTTTCACAATAATCGCGTACAAACGGCGGCCATTTTGTCTGTCAATTTTGGTCCGATTTTCACGAAATTTTACCTCATTCGTAATTACCGTGTAACGGTGATATAATCAAACGTTTTTTTAAATCGGATAATAATTTTGACCTCCAGTGGGACCACAAGCTAAAAAGGGTGATTTTTCGTACAATCAGGGGCCATAATTCAGGAAGTTACGAATCAATGAGCACAAATATCGAAAGGAACCAAGATCTTTGGGTTATAAACATGCATGTCAAGTTTCATCAAAATCAGTTCAAAATTGTGACCTCTATAGGGTCCACAACCTTGATATAACATATTTTCACACTATTCGCGTACAAACGGCGGCCATTTTGTCCGTCAATTTTGGTTTAATTTTCACGAAATTCAAAGTCAACCTTCATTACCATGTAACGGTGATATAATCAAACGGTTTTTTAAATCGGATAATAATTTTGACCTCCAGAGGGACCACAAGCTAAAAAGGGCAATTTTTCGGACAATCAGGGGCCATAATTCAGGAAGTTACAATCTGATGGGTGCAAATATGGAAAGGAACCAAGATCTTTGGGTTATAAACATACATGTCAAGTTTCATCAAAATCGGTTCAAAATTGTGACCTCTATAGGGTCCACAACCTTGATATAACATATTTTCACACTATTCGCGTACAAACGGCGGCCATTTTGTATGGCAATTTTGGTCCGATTTTCTCGAAATTCGAACTCAACCTCCCTTAGGGTGTAACAGTGATACAATCAAACGGTTTTTTAAATCGAATAATAATTGTGACCTCCAGAGGGACCACAAGCTAAAAAGGGTGATTTTTCGGACAATCAGGGGCCATAATTCAGGAAATTACGAACCGATGGGCGCAAATATCGAAAGGAACTAAGATCTTTGGGTTATAAACATGCATGTCAAGTTTCATCAAAATCGGTTCAAAATTGTGACCTCTATAGGGTCCACAAGCTAAAAACGTGATTTTTCGTACAATCAGGGGCCATAATCCATGCAGTTTTGATCCGATACATGCCAATATCGAAAGGAACCGAGATCTTATGGGGATAAACCTATATTTCAAGTTTCGTCAAAATCGGATAAGAATTGTGACCTGTAGAGAGTCCACAAACAAATTGTGGACGGACGGACGTCCGGACGGACGGACGTCCGGACGGACAGGGGCGACGACATAATACGTCCACATGAAAATGTGGGTGTATAAAAATTCTATGGCATGGCTCGACCAGGCTGGTCACGAATAGATATCATAAACAATTAACTTATTACCATTTTGTCAGTAGCCTATATTATATAAAACAGTATAAAATCTCCTAACGTAGAAGTATATTTGTATGTATATACCTAGCTTCTAAGAGTTAGAATCAATTTATTTGGTCGGGTCTACTCTCGCTTCTTTCTTTTCTTCATAGGTATTTCGACTTACCAGTAAACGTTTGAAACAGAAATAAGAATGTTACAAACTTCTTTTAAACTGTAACAAATTGCATGTTTTAGTTCACTTGTCGACAAAGACCTCGTTTACATCCCCCCCGCCCGGTATATAAATAAAGCAATATCTGTTATTAAATTCATGTGGTATATGGACGAATAAAACAATATCTCTTATTTATTAATTGATTTTAAAAAATGAAACCACCGAATCGTCTACAAACCTCCATATTTCTCAAATACAAACTTTGCAAACTTTAAAGTAGCTACACACCTAACTCAATATCAATCCAGTTGTTATCTTACCGGGAAAAGGTAGGCTTCTCATGTGCAATATTTAAGCCAAAATAAACGTACATTTCAGTAATCAGTATCATAAGTGACCAGAAAGAACGAGGCTAGACATATTTCACAACTCATGTTACATGGCGATGCCATAACTTATCCGGAGAGCATGCGCAATAGACTGTAATAACCAGACACTAGAAATTTCTATTCGGGTGAGACCCATGTCGCATTTCGCTGGAACAAATACAGGTTGTTTATGTATTAACAGTTGTGGTTTAATATCACGTGATCTACGGGTCAGGATAAAGCGCTTGAGATGACACATGACGTGATCTAGTAGACTAGTAACCTGTAAGACTGTCCAATATCACTGAACGGGGAGTAAAAATATCTGCAATGTCCCTTGTATACAGTTTGTTTACGTATTGAGTGTAGATTGATATCACGTGATCTGCGACAAAGGGGTCAAGGCCAGATAAAGTCCTCGGGGTGACGCGTGACGTGATCTTGTAGACTAGTTACCTGTAAACTATAGTGTTTTAATCTTGTGTAGTATATAATTCACTGTTTTACTTGTTTTGATTTTATATCGTATTTTATATACTAACTGATTGATTCTTTATTTTATACAACTCGTGTAACAGTAAGACTATAAACTATATTGTGTTTTAATCGTGTGTAGTATTTTATACAGTAAGACTATGGTGAACTACAGTGTTTGAATCGTTTTGATTTCATATCGTATGTGATATTGGACTAACTTTTATACAACATGGCGGAGCAGACAGACAAGGAAGTGTGTAGTATCTGTTTAACTGACTATAAAACACCCGTTTTGATAGATTGTCAGCACTGGTTTTGTTTCATCTGTTTAGAAGGTTATGTGAACAAAACTTCTAATAAAGGCCAGTTCCTATGTCCATTATGTCGGTGTCTTATAGAAGGGGGTATAGATCGTTTTAAACCTAAACTAAACACTGATGACAATTCTACTATTCCACAATGTGATGTATGTACTGAAGATACATGTCAATATTTTTGTCGAGACTGTGATCAATATTTATGTAAATCATGTAAAACCATGCATGATAAGATGAAAATTTGTAAAGACCATGCTGTTTGTCGATATGATGAAAAACAAGTCTGTCAACAACCAAACGAACCAATGAAGGAAACGACACCAGCCACTTCCGTCACACATCCGAAAGATTTCTGTCCAAACCATGAAGATGAGCCAGTAAAAATTTACTGTAGAGATTGTTTACTAGCCGTGTGTTTGGATTGTTTAGTTGCCGATCATAACGGACATACCTTTTTAGATTTAAAGAAGGAGGATGTCAGACAAAATATCAAACAAGACTTAAAAAAGCTGAATGATGATTTAGAAAAACAAATTACCAATATTCAGAAACATTATGATTATTTAAATAGTAAATTAATCGAAGTCAAAAACTGTACAAAAACAGAATGTGACAAAGTAGATGCACGAGTAGATAAAATCTGCTCAGAATTTCGTAAAATTGGAGAAAATATTAAAAAGGAAATGCAGAAATCTAGTAAACAAGAAGAATCCAAATTAGGGAAATTAATGGAGAACATTAAAAGACTAACAGAAGATTTAAAAGCTAGTGTTAAATATTCAGTGAATGTTTTAGAAGATTCGTCCATTGTTGAAGTTTTACAAAGATTACCTAAAGTTAGACAGGAGAAAGATGAAAGTTGTTGTAGAAAATTGGATATACCTGATGTAAGATATTCAAGATTTCAAGTAGCAGAGATAGATAAAACTTTGTTAATTAATCAACTGGGTAAGATTGTAATTTGTGATGAGAATATGTATGAAGATGTTTTTAATGTTGATACTGTGTCACGTGATGGTTGGTATAAAGGTAAACAACATGTAGTTTCAGGTTATACATGGTGTACACGTGTGGTTAAAGACTCATCATCATTACTTGTTGAATTATTCCTTAATGACGTAGAAGATAAAAGTATTACGTCATGTAATGTTGACGTCATATATAAAGTTATAAATAAAACAGATGATAGACAATCTGTAGTTAAACAATGTAATGGGTATGTTGGACCTGGTTGTTGGTTTTCATACTGTTATACTTATCCTATTGACTGGAAGAGATTCAGTAATCCTGTCAATGGATTTATTGATCATCATAGAAACTTTACAATTCAAACAACAATTAATAAAATAACTAACATTGAACGGGATTAATAGATTACTGTTATTAAGTGGAAGTTAAACTCTTATATCAATGGGTCTTTAACGTGCACACAAATCTCTACATATAACCTCGGTTTGTCGTCCTATACGAACGACTATACACTGTTATGTGCTGTTGGCCGTGGAATTTCATCGATATTTTTTAGGCGTGCCCCATCCCCTTGTTAATGATACCTGGCAAGTCTCGATTATCGATTTTATTGTTATATTTGTTAATCTTTTAATCTCGATCATCTATAGTTGATTGTGGGCGTGTCTTGTGGGCGTGTCTAAAATAATAATAATTTATATAACATTTGATATCAAAATAAAGACCTGCAATAAGTGGAGGGGTGGGGTGTATGTCGACCTTTCAACTGACAGTTTGGAGTTGTAATGTGGGTAACGAAAACCCCACGTGCAAGCCATTTTTTTTAATGAGATTTCAACGGGGTTGTTTATTTCCATGAAGAGCTATAACATGGTACATGTCTGTCTTGATCGTCAATAAAGTTTAATATATAACATAGTTGTAACTAGAGCGCGTGCTAATCACAAGCAGACAACACAAAATAACATTAAATCTATTTCAGTATGGTGTTCTATTTCAGTCACATCCGGCTTCACATCCATGTTCTATCCTGGTGTTGATATTCTGGTGTGGTTCCCTCTTGTCAGTGATGCAAAACAGGGTGCCTTGTGTGGGAAAACGTATAGTCGTTCGGATGGGACGAAACAACGAGGTCCCCATGTACATACACACTGATATGTACGTAACAGAACTCTTGGCAGTTGAAATTCGATAAGAGTATACAATAGCACCACTGTCCAGGCAAAATGTCCCTCATAGCAGACACTGTATGTTGTATGACCGTCTACATTAAACCCCATTTTATGTTATTTGATATTGTTTAAGTATTTTGTTTACGTGTAGGGTCACATGTCTTCTGTTTATTTCTCATATTCAATGATATAAATAAACGTCTTACTTTTCTACACCGACTCGACTAATGATGTTGATATATATGATATAATTAATATCAAACCTAGTAATTGTTGATCAGTTGTATTTACTATATTATCAAACTCATGGGGATCTTTATCAAGGTCATATACTTCTACAAAATTCTAAAAAAACAAAAATAAATGGAATGACTAATAGAAATTGAGACAGTTGAATTTGGGCAGAGGATATTCGCCATGCGAATGGCAAGGAGTTATTCACCATTCGTTTATGTTATTCGCCATTCGTTTTCGTTGTAGTAAAAATGCGAAAATAACTACTACAAGAAACGTTGTTTGACAGTGCGAGAGAGAGAAAAATGGGGTTTAACGTCCACTCAACACAAACTAGGTCATTTCGGGACTAACATATGGTTTAATTTTATTTCAATAATTCGCTTGCGCGTAGGGGTCTTTAGCAGTGGGAGGAAACCGGAGTGCCCAGAGGAAACCCACGAGGTTGAGAAGGCGCCCCTATCGCCATGCCACATACGCTCACACCAGGGCTCGAAACCACAGCCGCAAGCCAGAGGTGACCGGTCAGCTAGATGTCGAAGCGCGGCACTCTAGACCACTAGGCCATCCCAACCCCCGTTGTTTGACAGAGTGCCATTAGAGGTCTATTTATAGCCTAGCCGTGACTATCCGAAAAAGTACCATGACCTGTCCTTCAAAGGTTTAAATAAGTAAAAATAGTTTTATTCCAGTATATGGATTGGAAATAATGAAAAATAAAAAGGAATGGCACAATGCATTATTTTATGTTGATATTCACTGTATACCCTGATGGGAGAGAGAGAGGGAGCGAGAGAGAGAGAGGGGGAGGGGTCGGTTCCCCATACGTCCATTTGAAACAAACTAGGTAATTTCTGAACTTACATATGGTTCAATTTTATTTTAATAATTCTCTTGCGCATAGAGGTATTTAGCAGTGGGAGGACCCGGAAAAACCCACGATATTGGACAGACGGCCTTACTCCTTGTCATATAAAAGCTCCGAATCAAATTCACGCTCGCTACTTGACTATATTACACCCTCTGATCCCAAGCGCATGCATTAACCATCCCCCAACCACCTTAATGTATTTTAGCGTACCAAATATGACGGGGTGGGCACGGTGGCTCAGTCAGTAAGACGCTGGCTCGCTAATCTGGTGATTCCGTCCGAAAAAGTTAGCTGGAGATTCCGGCGTGGTTGGCCTTAACGGAAGATCTGGCAAAGGACGATTTAAGATCCCTACGCGCCGAGAATTATATAAATAAAAAAATAAAAAAAAAGAAACCGGGGAATTATTTAAATCAAAAAAAAACCTGAACCATAGTATGTTAGTCCCTCTCGACTACACAGCTACCATCCGTCCTGCACCGGTGACAGGGGGGATAGCCGAAATAAATTACGATCATGGCTAAAAAATATATCGTTTAGAGTACACAGACCCGCCCCAAAAATGTCACTGCGTATTAAACTGACTTTAAATTTTATGCCAAATTTTAATCCCTTAGTCAATTTTAAGAAATCCCTGGCTGGTATGCCTATGTGAGTAGTTGTAAATGAGAGAGAGAGAGAGAGAGAGAGAGATAGAGAGAGAGAGAGTATAAATGGAAGTATAAATAGAAGTATACGAATGGCAAATATATTAAACAGTTGAAATGAAATGTATTGGCTGGAAATGAGATATAAAAATGGTTAATAAAATATATAAACTACGGGTTAGTAATAGATACAAAATTTCACAGAATACGGAACTTTTCACATGTGTGTTACTTCCATGTACACGCGATGTCGGTTTCTCTGTCGTCGCTTCACTGTGAACGAAGGTTTCATTTACACGGCGAAGCTTCAAATAACAAACGACATTTAAAAGGGGTGTAATTTGATTAAAAGCAAACACAATCTGCAAGAATTTTAAGTTTATTATAGAAAACGAATGGCGAATAACCATCCTTATGGGCCTGGGCTATTCGCCAGTCCGTTGAAGTTGTGTTGGAAATTCAACAGGTTGGCATAATATATAGTAGCATCCCGTGTGGGTGGGGCGTGGCTTGGTGTATTTTACATACAGGGTAGAATTACTCATCGTAGAGTAGAGATGTATTTGGAATAATAACCTGCTATAGAATAATGGTGGATAGGCCTACTTACAGAGTAGAGAGATGTATTTAGAATAATAACTTAATGCTATAGGAGGATAGTGGATAGGCCTACCTTGGTTAGTAAATAAACTTACTAGTAAATCTTCTAATAGATAAGATAAGATAAGATAAGATTTTATTGTATCTAAACACCCCATAAGAGGCAGCATACAAATATCCACAAAACATTTTAAGAAGAAAAAGCATGAACATCATTTATGACAAAGGCTCATAATTAAAATTAAAATTAAAAACAAAAAACAACATAGCATGTAAATATTTACATATTATATAAGGATAAATCTAGCGCGTCACAAGAGATTTCAAAGTAATATGTCTGTTAATAGTTAATGGAAAACATTGAAAATCACTATAGAGTTTTTCACATGACATTTAGCACTGTGCAAAAGTTTGAAGTCAAACGGATATTAACTTCTGCCTCAAGAGTGTCTACAAATATTTCGAGTAATCAAAGGTCATTACTCTGACAGCAACTATCTGAAAACATTTAAAATCAATAGGCTTCTTCTTAACGATAGGAATCACAGTGCAGAAATTTAAAGTCAATCGAATATTAACTTAATCCCTTAGGGCGTCCATAGGATATTACACAGTGATCAAGGGCCATAACTATGGTAGTACTTAACAGAAACCATTGAAATCAATAGGATTCTATGTCTCATGCCTTTTGACACTGTGTATAAATTTAAAGTCAATGTGACCGAAAAAAAGAACATAACTATGGAATTATCCAATTCTCTCCTTAAATGCGAGATAGACAAAGGCTGCAACAGCTTTTGCAAGTGATGGGGGAGGATTAAATACGGTTAAAAAAGTCATTGGAATTGTTGAGGTATTATTAAAGGCTGGCACTAAATAGGAGTTTCGAAGGCTGAGATATTTATCACATTTCATTAGAAAATGCTCCTCATCTTCTATGGCTTGCAATGAACACATCTGGCAAAGGCGATGTTCTACTGGGATGTTTTTGTACCGACCTCTCTCTATTTCTAAGTTATGAGTGCTTAGTCGAAGTTTTGTTAAAGCAATTTTGTGGTCCTTTATTCTAACTACATTTAGATAGTCAGGCATACCATCAATGGTTGGTTTAGATTTAAAATAAGTTCTTAATTTTTGGTTTTGCAAACTACACAACTGGGTATAGTGATTATTGAATATATTTTCTAGAGATTTTTTAGGTGTCTTAGTCCCTAAAAACCTTTTATCAATTTGAAACTGGTTAATTATAGTATTGATGGAGGAGGTCCATGCAAATTTTGGATTAACATTAGACATGTGAACGTCTTCATTGTAGGCTGCTGCTAATAGAGGGAGAGTAGTGTTATCAGTCAGTCTCCTGTGGTAAGTGAGCATTCGTTGGTAGGCCTCAAAGTGTAACGGAAATATACCCAATTCCGCAAGACAACCAATATTAGATGTCCCGGAGGGTTGGGCCAGTATGGATTTACAGATTTTTGTGGACACCTTGTTCAAATTTACTTGGTCCCACTTTTCCAATAAATGCTTTTCGTTCGATGTTAATTGTGCACCCCATACCTCTGAGGCATACAAGGTTATCTGTTTAATTATTGCATTGTATAATTTTAATAAAGTATTAGTTGGTAAAGAATCAATAGTGCAAATTTTATTTCGAATACAAAACCACGCCCTTCTTGCTTTTTTTCCTAAATCAGAGACAGCTGTTTTAAAACTCGAATTATTGGAAAAGCATATTCCTAGATATGTATACTGTTTAACTATTTCTAAACGTTGCTTGCCAAAGTAATAATTCAAGTTAATTTTTCTTTTATTGTGTATGAATAACATAATTTTTGATTTATCTGGATTCACATCTAATTTCCAATCAACACAGAACTGTTTAAGCGAATTTAACTGATTTTGCAATCCTGATTCAGAAGTGGATAATAGTATAAGATCGTCTGCAAATAGTAAGTGGGAAATTTTACAATTATCAAGAGTTGGGGCATAATTATTAGGATTTTGGAGGTAATTTTGTAGGTCATTAATATATAGGTTAAACATTGTTGGGCTCATTACACATCCTTGTTTTAGTCCCATGTTTGAGCTTATAATCTGAGACAGCCCTCCAGGGGTTTTTACCCAGTAAGGAGTTTTCTGGTACATAGAAGTTATCAAGTTGAATATATTGCCAGTTATGTTGTGTTTCAATAGTTTGAAAAACATGCCCTTTCGCCAGACAGTGTCGAAAGCCTTTGAAAAATCAATAAAACAAAGGAGGAGATTATTTTTCTTGCATTTATGTTTATGTATAATTGTTCTTAAAATAAAAATATTATCTATAGTTCTGCGGTTTTCTCTAAAGCCACTTTGAGCCTCATCGATTAGTTTATTAGATTCAAGATATAATGTGATACGCTTATTTATTATTGAGAGGAAGCATTTGCAAAGACAACTGGCCAAAGCTATACCTCTATAGTTATTCACATCTGCTTTGTCACCTTTTTTGTGCACGGGCACAATGTATGATTCTGTCCAGGATTCTGGAAATATACCAGAACTAAGAATTAAATTGAAAAGTTTCAAGTAATGATCAATCATATATTCGCGTGAGGTTAGAATGATCTCATTGAGTAAGAGATCTGGGCCGTTTGATTTTCCTCTCTTAAGTTTGTTGAAAACTGAACGTAATTCATTGGCTGTTATAGTTGCATTAAGCTCAGGGTTATTTCTATTGTGGTTCAAGAGATTTGTAATCTTTGCATCCATATTATTTTCTTCTAGTTTAGTTGGCATGTTATTTTTGAATAAATTAGAAAAGTGATTTCTCCATGTACTTATGGGGATGTCATCCTCTACATTTTTTGTATCATCTTTGATAAGTGAGTTAACTAGTTGCCAGTATTCACGGGGATTATTATTTTCAAGATCATTTAGTTTATTAAGAATATCATTTTTTGCTTTGCGACTTTTATATTTAGTAATTTTTTTGTACGATTTCTTTCGGCTAAAATATATTTGTCGCAGTACAATATTATTGGGGTCACTCCTTAACTTATGCTGTGCACTTAACATGTCACGTCTAAGTACTCTGCAGTCTTTATCGAACCACTGGTTTTTCTTTTTTCTTTTTTTGACTTTCACCAATCTGACACAAGCTTTAGTATTATCAGTTAATATCGAAGTTAAATTTAGGACAGCAGAGTTCACGTCAGAAGAGTTTTGTTCATAGTTAGTAGTTAGAAACTTGTTAAGTTTTAGTTTTGTTTCTGATTTAACTAGTTCGGTGAGCAGGGCCTTGTCAGAGTCTGGCTTCCAAATAAATTTTAAGATTTTTTTCGAAGTACACAAAGTGCTGTCACCTACGGTTTGTACTACTTTTCTATTGACACTGTTGCTCGTTTTTGCATCTATTTTACTATTACTATTTTTATTATGACAAGTATTTAGCCGGATATCAAGATTACATGAGATAAGACAATGGTCCGAGAGATATGATAAAGGTGAGACCTTAAATGTGGATATATCATCAAATAGAGAGAGGCTGGTAACAATGTAGTCCACTGTACTACAGCCATTGTAGGTAACACAAGTGTGAGCCCCTAAAAGGTCACCTACGCACCTACCATTTAGTATGCACATATTGGTATTACTACATAACTGAATTGACAGTATTTATAATTTTTCCCCTGTCCAATAACTCTGAGACAGGAGTAGGTATTATTCCACGAATCTTGACATTCACAATGAGAATGACACACCTGTAATTATATATATGATTGGTCATCCACAACATGACGTCAATAATTAAAGTTGACATCATTCTATATTGCATCCAAGCCATAGAGTTATATAGAAACTAGAGTCCGCACTGATCACGTGACTCCCATGACTACAACGTTAAAGGTTTGTGCCGGAATGAAGCGACGGCCGCCATGTTAGTTCCGGGGAGTATGGACGTAAATACCCGGATGTTCACTATGTTATCGCATCAATCAATCCGTGTCGAACTGTTTTAAATCGTGCACAAATATTACATTTTTAAATTTTCTCACCCAAATATTTATTGTTTGATAAAAATAATAATAAAGATCCATGGACCGACTTATCTCCGGGCCCCTCTTTTCACATTGGCGTGTGCGTAAAAGAAACCTTGGTAGTTGGAATCCGATATAAGAGAAGGCCGTAGCGCCGCTGTCCGGGCAAAGTATCGCTCTTTATCACCCCCCCCCCCCCCCCCGTGTCATGCCCAA
Source organism: Patella depressa (assembly GCA_948474765.1). NCBI lineage: Eukaryota > Metazoa > Mollusca > Gastropoda > Patellidae > Patella > Patella depressa. The sequence goes on along the minus strand of OX419720.1, from coordinate 71,489,883 downwards.
GGTTCAACTCCTTGTTGTTCGATCCTGGTGTTGGATATCAGCGTTGGCCTAGAAAGTTCAGTGGGTATTTTCCAGTGTGGTTCCCCCTTGTCACAGATGTAGGATGGGGGTCTGGCAAGGGACAATAAATAGTCCTTCAGATGGGACGAAAAACCGAGGTCCCATGTATACAAATTTATGTACATGTTAAAGAACCCTTGACAGTTTGAGTTGGAAATAAGATTAGCTTACACTATTCTGGAACAATTTCCCTCATAACACAACGTATTGCTTATAAACACGCAATGGGAGTTTAAGACACCCAAGAAGGTTGGTTGTTATAATGTATGTATTTGAACTATTCGTACTAAACTCCAATATTCCCTATACTGTGTATTTACACGCTTCGAAGGCAGCAAATTTAAAACTGAAACTGGTTTGGGCTACCTGAACTATTCGTACTAACCTCCAATATTCCATATACACGCTTCGAAGGCAGCAAATTTAAGACTGAAACTGGTTTGGTTTCTGGTTTGGCTACCAAAATGATCTAGTCGTTGCCGGTGTTAATTGGTACTATGATACATTTAAACGTCGAGAATTTCTTCCTAAAATATTTTTAAAAAAAAGTATTATGGTATCGTGCAGAGAGCCTTTGTTGTAACACATAAATATTATGTTATGGTAAAAAGCACAGTTGTAATCAAGTGTTCGTAACATTAGATAGAAATATGGAGAGGTCATAACAGGTTACTCAATATAGCAATCTCAATATGTCTTACAACGTGTTACAATATCTGGAATGACATCATGTTTGTACATATCATTAACATCAAATGATCTTCACTTAATATTGAAAACAGGCAACAAAGTCTACGTATTGGAATTGTTTTGCCAACTTTACAGACCTTAAAGAAAAATGGGCCTGACACTAGGTTACAAAGAATACATATACAAAGTCCCAAGATGATACAATTTAAATTGTAGACTGTATACAATAAACATAAAACACAAATATTTGGCGGGGCTGTGCACCGGGGTATCTAGACATAAAACCAAAATGAATAGTACGCACCCTTGGGCTAGAAGTAATATCGATATACGCCAAGTCTCCAGATGATCCACAAGGAGAGAATGATCCAAGAGAATGACGGTCACAAAATTCATTAAAACGACGAATACTAACGGAGTGATCCATGAAGAATATCGAGTAGGATTAGGCGGATTATCATCGCGGTAATCAATTAAACAGCCCGGACAAAGTTTACTTCTCGCACACAGATTACTCATAGGACATTAGACGGAGATATCGTGTATCGTTCAAAAATGTTCGAGTCGTGGATTTGGGGGGGGGGGGGGGATATCCCTGTAAGCTCCCGCTTTGTCGAGGCGTTTGTCCCAGGATCCAGAGGGCAGCAATTATTTGATATAGGTGTAAACTCAAACACCGCCGAGTGGATACGTGCACCTGTATCGAGTTCTTGTGGCAAATCGCAGAGGTTATGGACCTTTCCACATCAGTTGATATGCGTATGACTTGTTCAGGTGATTGTGGGGGGAGGGGTGTGTATGTTTCATATTTTATAATAGAGAAGCCAGGTCTAAGCGTGTATTCCATAGCACTGTGCCCCGTGTGTATTTAATAGAACTATGGCATCCTGTGTATCTGGAAATTCATCGAGATTTTTTAGGCGTGCCTCACCCCCTTGTAAATGATACCTGACAAGGAACAAAGTCTCGATTATCCACGTTATTGTTATATTTTTTAATCTTTTAATCTCGATCATCTGATAGTTGATTGTGGACAGTTTTATTTCTTACATAAGATGTAAAGTCTTGTTATTATAACGATTCGTCTTCATCAATCACCTCTTTAGATAGATGTCTTCACTTTCTAGACTAACCTGATTGATTGGGGTTGGTGTGTGTGTGTGTGTGGGGGGGGGGTATGTCGACCTTTCAACTTAAATATCTTTTATTTTATCGTCAGTAGACTTTAATAGTATCTCCCGTTAATAGCGCGTTACTCACAAGCAAACGACCCAAAATATCCTAAAACTTGAATATTCTAAATATAAATCTAGCGTAATGTGGCAAGTTTGTTTATGTTCAGGGGTGGATTCAGGAGTGGGGGAGGGTGCGGGGTGTTTTGTCCTTTATCATCCGATGGTGGGGGTGGGGGTGGTCATTCAAAGCGCCAGATAATGATATAGACATTTGTGATATCACACTCAATGCTTTGCACCTATTAATTCATAATAAAAATTGACGCCAAACGGGGTGTAAAGCCTAGTGTGTTTGTATGTCTACGGTGATGGCATCATGCAAAAATTCCTGGACCCTGTCTAGAATTTCAATCAAATGTTATCTTGCCGTGAAAATACAAAGGGGCTTCTGGTATCCAATATTTAAGACACAATCAAACTTTAAACTCCGCACAGAAATCGCGTGCCTGAATGCAATTTGAACGTCAGACCCAGAGAAAAAAAAGCTAGCTACCATTTCCATTCAATTTTCACTCTTCGCCGAACTTAACTGATACGAAATTTCAGTACAAACAAAAACAACTGAATGTAAATCAGTTTATATACATTCATATAACATAATCATATGCGTTACGACTACTTTGTGTCCATTTCTGGGTGCCAAAGATAGCGATTTAGCTCTTTTCAGTGCCGGCCGGTTTCATTACCCCAGTTGGAGCAGAATAGTAGGACGTTAAACTCCATTTCATTTCCTTTAAGAATGCCATTTGTTTTTATTTTATTAATTACCATTTTTACACGGATTAATAATATGATAAATTGTATATAATTTATGATAAATTGTATATAATTTATGATATATTGTATATAATTTATGATATATTGTATATAATTTATGATATACAATGGCGTCTGTAATTGCCTCACTCTACAACTGTTATATATTTTATGCGGTGGGGTAAACGTTATTGACACCGTCCTATATCTATATCTATATCTATGGATTGGATTTCTCACCACATTTAGATGAGGAGAGTCTTTAGGCTATTTCACGTGTGAGACCCCTTCCAACCCCTCGCCCACTCGACTACTGGTACCGGAAGATAGAAGTGTGTTTTTGACCCAATAAAATTGAGCAAATCCGAGAATGATGACATATGTTAATAATTCATGAGCACGAAAATTTAAAGGAGCGTCAAAATATAATATCACACGTCATAAAGTACTCTTTATATACAGTTTCTTTTATTTTCTTTTATAATACTTTACCTGTTTCTATTGACTTGTTTAACAGAAGTAACCCATGACAACAATATGTTGAGACGACTAGATAACAGAATAGGACGATTCAATGTTTAATGACACAATGATAATTTCAATTTTATTACCAACTCTTTCACAATAATTGAATGAAATATTCCCACACAGGGTGTTAATCTGTTTTCAGTTTCTATACCAATTCAATAAAACATTTAATAAATGTCTTGTCATTATTATTCATAATTTATGACGTTGTTCGTTTATTTTAAATAATACAGTTCAAGGGATCAACACATTTCGATTTTATAGATTCAACATTACACGTAGACCTAAATGTATTTTTTAAATACGTGTATAAACATACTAATAGGCTGGTAGGAGAACTTCGGATTTACGTGTATAAACATACTAATAGGCTGGTAGGAGAACTTCGGATTTACGTGTATAAACATACTAATAGGCTGGTAGGAGAACTTCGGATTTACGTGTATAAACATGCTAATAGGCTGGTAGGAGAACTTCGGATTTACGTGTATAAACATACTGATAGGCTGGTAGGAGAACTTCGGATTTACGTGTATAAACATACTAATAGGCTGGTAGGAGAACTTCGGATTTACGTGTATAAACATACTAATAGGCTGGTAGGAGAACTTCGGATTTACGTGTATAAACATGCTAATAGGCTGGTAGGAGAACTTCGGATTTACGTGTATAAACATACTAATAGGCTGGTAGGAGAACTTCGGATTTACGTGAGCTGAGGAAAAAATCCGAAACAAAAGGATTCTTACTTTTTATGAAAGGTATTGGGCAAAAAAAGTTATAGGCGTTCTGTTAGATAGTTTCTGTGGTGGGGAAAACTCGCCAGACGTCCCTAATTTCCCCCATTCCACCCCACTAGCTCATTTATTACCCACATGAGACATGTTGAAAAATGTTCATCAAATTCACATGCATTAAAAAGATCACCTCCAGACATGTTTTATACTAACAAAACACTACCAAATACTACCTCATTATTGTTGGAATCTATGTGGGGTAGCATTTGGCAAACTTCCTGTCGGCCCATCCAGACGTAACTATCCCCCCGCACCAAAGGCTAAGTCAGATGAGCCCATTAACTTACCGCACGACACTTGTTGCAAAACGCTCCGTCCCAAAAGCTAATGCACATTACCACATGACTAACATAAAATGTATCTGAAAACCATCAACATATTCCAACGAATCATAAATGGCCACTCCCAAGCATTTGCAGTGACGAAGTGCCCTACCACGCGGAACGTACAAACTGTAAATCGGACCGTTCCCATCAGTAACTGACTAACCGCGGTCATTGTAACTCTTTATAACCAGAACGAACGCATCGCCTGGTGACCTTGATGATTATGATCATGAACCCTTAACAGACAAATTCAATTCTGATCCAGACTATAGGACGTATACTCGTCTTTTTAGCTGCTCACTGACTATTAAATTACCTTATACAGAACATGTAAGACATGTCACATAAAACAATTATGTAAATCACAGGTTACTGAGATGTTTATTTCTGGTCAAGTGTCGATGCAGATTCTCTCTTCGCTATTAGGGAATGAAAAAACATTTCAAACTATCTGAAGTTCAGCGTCACCAGCTCGCCCCCATATTACCCCCTGATACATATAACATTGTCCGTACTCGTCTCTTACGATGATGTCGATTTGGTAACGCCCCCACCCCACCACTCCTTACTGGTATAACATAACGCACAGCATAATGAAATTAAGTTCACCGTGGTCATAGAACGAGACTCCCCTTTCTAGATGTTATTATCGGGAGAAACAACAAAGCGCTCCAAACTTCAGTTTATAGGACACCAGCCACAACTCCCAGATTCTCAATAACAAACCCAACTAAGACAAAAAAAGCCACCATCGCGACACTCACCTCAATATTTGTGATCGGAATCTTAAATACCTTTTTTCAACATTTAACCAAAAAACTGCTACTCAACACCACAAAGTTAAAAAAAAAAACTGATCATCACCCATCCGGGTCAGCATACGATTCCATGGTAGTTGATCCTACCAAATCAGATATTAATAGTTTTTCTAATAATATTATGTATTACAAATGATGATGTTGAGTGGGTCTATGGTTACTTACAATGATTTAAAGTAACTAAGTCTCTAACTTAGTATCATCCAAAATCTTACGGAAGCTATGACGACCGAGACTCTCTTACAATGGAATCGCTCAACGTATTCTGTTTTCCTTATCTAATTTTAACCATTATAGCGAGGACTGTCGACGGTTTATCTAACGTTACCTAATACACCTTATCTATATTTAACCATTATAGCGAGGACTGTCGACGGTTTATCTAACGTTACCTAATGCACCTTATCTATATTTAACCATTATAGCGAGGACTGTCGACGGTTTATCTAACGTTACCTAATGCACCTTATCTATATTTAACCATTATAGCGAGGACTGTCGACGGTTTATCTAACGTTACCTAATACACCTTATCTAATTTTAACCATTATAGCGAGGACTGTCGACGCTTTATCTAACGTTACCTAATACACCTTATCTATATTTAACCATTATAGCGAGGACTGTCGACGGTTTATCTAACGTTACCTAATACACCTTATCTATATTTAACCATTATAGCGAGGACTGTCGACGGTTTATCTAACGTTACCTAATGCACCTTATCTATATTTAACCATTATAGCGAGGACTGTCGACGGTTTATCTAACGTTACCTAATACACCTTATCTATATTTAACCATTATAGCGAGGACTGTCGACGGTTTATCTAACGTTACCTAATGCACCTTATCTATATTTAACCATTATAGCGAGGACTGTCGACGGTTTATCTAACGTTACCTAATGCACCTTTAAGTAGAATGAAGTAGTTGCGTGTGTTCAAGTTTAAAGACTTGTTTTTATTCTGTTTAAATACTGGTTTTGATTCTGTTGACGGAGTTTGAATATGTTAGGTATATTTGATAAACATATTTATGCAGCCTACCTGCTAATATTACAGGTGTGTAGATGTATGTAGGCTAGCTTATTAGCAAAATAAAATGTTCTGCTCCGACTGAGCCAATGAGCTATGAGGGGCATTTTGCCCGGGTAGCGGCACTATGGCCTACTCTCATGTCGGATTCCAAATATAAAGGGATCTTTTACGTGCACACAAATGTATACACGGAACCACGGTTTTACATACCAACCGAACGTCTAGAGAGATGTTCTGATAAGGGGGGACCACTGTCTCGACCAATGCAGGGAGCGAACACGTGACCTCCACACATTGAAACAGTCCGATTTGTCGTAATAAATTATTAATAGAGACGTGCTTTCATAACGAGATCGAATTGTATTATCTAACACTGGGCGTATAATATTGATTGTAAACTTATTAGCTTGAAATTGTTTATTAGGGACGCACCAGAGACATCAATTTTCTGACCCCTTGCTACCTTTTCCTATTTTTTATGATTCTTAAGTATATTTAAACAGACATGAAATAATATAGTTGTATGTATAGTCTTTTCAAATAACCTATATATAATATTACTATATACGTAATTTATTATATTTGCATATATAAAGCACATTGTGTTTATAATGATAGTTGAATGATATGATTATGTCAAGGTGTATAGTATCGATATATTTGTGCACAGCAATGTGCCCTATTATTATTCCATGTGGTATGGTGTTATTGCATATTACAGATTGTGTGCAATAGCTTGATCTACGGCTTCCACGACTTCTAAACGCCCCTGATGTTGGATCTGAAGGGGTTGAATCGTTAACACAAAAAATAATAGCATACCATGTACAAGTTAACCTTGTATAGAGCAATGTGGAAATAAAGCCATTTTAAACAAATACACTTGACATATTACATACCCTGTATATATCTTGTAATATAATCCCCCCCCCCCCAAAAAAAAACCCGAATAATTTTTATTGTACATATTTACTACTACCGCTTAAGGGTATAATACAACCCACAAGCAAAGAACAAGATCAAGTGATTTTGTTAGAGGTAGTAAACTCCTGAAATCAGTCCTAATTGCTCACCTACATAGTCCATTTGATCTCAATAGCCAGTAATATAACTGACCACGTGTAACACAAATAGTCTATTTGATCTCAATATAATCAAATGAAATGAAATGAAATGGGGTTTAACGGCCAACTGTTCTAATGAACTGGGCTAATGAAGACTGGCATACGCCAACTGCCAAGGGATCTTTTACATGCAAGCCAATGTGCACAATATACCCACACTTACACATTGAAACAGTGTGACGTGTCGAAAGAAACTATTAATACAGAACTGTTTTCATAACGTGATCAAATTGCAGTTATATAACACAGGGCGAATAACATGGATTTCAAACGTATTAGACTGAAAATTGTTTATTAGGAACGACGGCGAAATGCACCAGAATCACAAGTTTTCGCACCCCTTGCTACCTTTCCCCATTCTTTACATTTACATAGACATGAAATAATTTAGTTATATGTATAGTCTTAAATAACGTGTATAATATCACTGTATACGCAAAATAATATAGTTGTATGTATAGTCTTCTCCTGTTATTATTCCATGAGGTGTGGTGTTATTGCATAGTACAGATTGTGTGTAATAGCTTGATCTACCAATTAGAGCGTAACTAAGTTCATTTTTAAGAATATCCCGCTTGCGTATGATTTTATTGGGAGCCACGGGGGTACAGAGTGTAGGGTACTGACTCACTAACTAAGAAGTCCCCGGTTCGATCCTCGTGTTGGCCAAGCGGGTTAATTTGGAGTTTTAGGCCTAGGTTTCCCAGATGGGATGAAAACTGAGTTCGTTGTCGTGCAGGTAAATTAACCTAGATAGTTATTCAATTGCCCTTATAGCACATTAAATGGTATATGTCCTGTTTCATTAGACTGAGGGGGTTGTTGGATGGCCGAATAGTTTGTGTCATGATTTCAGTTTTAAATTAATAACTGGGTCATTCCATATCAATTGGACCAATGATGGGAACATGACCCCTCCAAAAAAATTACCAAAGATTTATGTTAAACTACCAAATCCGACATTCTACCGCTCTAGGTCAACAACTTGCTGAGACTTGGTCATTTGAAATTAGGGTGCAGTTTTCGAGTGCTTTAAAGGGACAATAACACTCTTGCTTGCTGGCTTGGCAGTCCCAGAAAGTAAATAATAGCCTTATTCTAAGTACTAGATGTTTAAGTGTCATACTCGTTGTGTAAATTATCCATTACGACCTATTTTACTTGTCCAGAGGGTTCGTAAATATTTTAAATCAAAGTCACATTTGAAAAGGTTTACGTTAGACTTTCCAAATCAATTAGTTGAATTTTTCCAATTTTTTAAATTAGATGTGTTAAGATGAAATTTATATCATCAATTAATTGGAATATTGTAAAATAATACGATTTGTTGACCAGAATGAAGATTGGGACATATTATTCAGTTACAACAAGAGTTGTATTGAGCCTTTAAACACATTCCAAATATAATTTTAACACAGGGATGATAGCTACTATAGATGCGTAATAAAGGTTTCATGAATCGGAAGTGACGAACGCAGACGTTAAATACGAGGTATCCCTCTATATAACTGACTGAAGTGACGAGTGATAACAGATACACAGCCGAATTTCTGTTCGTCATTTCCGATTGTTGAAACCTTTATTACTCATCTATCGTAGCAATGATCTCTGTGTTAACACTATATCTGGAAAGTGTTTAACCAATGACAGACACCAATATTGTCCTTTAACTCAAACCCACAACCCTTAGCAACGCTCCCGTGCCCTAAACCCCTTTACATCTCAACAAGAGTGTTATTGGGGCTTTAAACTCACATTCTAATAGGAGTAGGTAGAACTCTCTAACTTTGAAATCAAAGACAACAGTTGGGTAGATTACAAATTTAGCATCACAGTCAATGTGCGATGCATATCTTTTGTGCCACCAGGTAGGGAAATGTTGAACAGATGATCTATTAACTTCTTTTTTCATGATTTCCACATGGAATGACCCAACTTGTCTCTGTCCTATGTTGTTATTCTTTAAGGGGGGTTATATCTCTTTAAGGGAGGGTATATGTCTTTAAGAGAGGGTATGTCTGTTTGAGGAAGGGTATGTTTCTTTAAGGGAGGGTAAGTCTCTTTTTAAGGGAGGGTAAGTCTCTTTAAGGAAAGGTATGTCTCTTTAAGGAAAGGTATATCTCTTTAATTGACAAGATGTCTCTTTTAAATGTCATATTCTTTATGGTCGAACAATCATTTAACCAACGAGAAAACCGACTAGCATATTCTATTATAATAATTATGAGCTGTAAAAGATTTATTGATAGTGAGATTTAAATGTCCCTGGCTTATCTTTTGTGCATTTATTTGTCTTTATCTTGTCTTTGAAATGTCCTATTCTTTCTGGCTGAACAATCAGTGAGATGTGCTTTAAAGGATTTATTAATTGTGAGATATTAAAGAAGTTTGTCTACTATAACCAGATGGCATATAATAGGGACGCTACATGTGATAATATGTACCAATTGCACCGAGATTGTATACCCCAGTAACTTTCAAAGCAATACAAGGGTGGGATGTTTGTTGTTTTTCTTGATATCAGATAAATATGTCCTTGGTTTATCTTTTTGTGAATTTATGTAACAAAACACCTCAACCTATTTCTATTCAATTTGATCCTTGGTGAATTTTCTTCGTATATAAAATGCACTGACTTATGTGAGAACAAGTTAACCCTGTTCTCGTAATTCTATACGGTGATAAAGCGATTTCTACCCGGATGGAAAATACCCATTGCGACAACATGACCTAACAGGTTTATGACTGTAACTGATAAAGCCCACTATAATTATGTTATTTTCTATTTAAGAGGAAACTGACATTTCCAGCGTAAATCGAAACCAAAAATTGTTAAAATTTATGGTGGAAATTCAATCTGATTAAAACACAGATCCTATTTCGTTTCGTTTTTATAGTTCAAAATTTCGTTTTTACTTGTCTTTACTACTCTTGGATCATAGCAGCGATAGAAATCAAAACAAAACAAAAGTAGATATAAAAAAAATGGCGGTCGCTAATTGGTTAATCGAATGACTGACATTATCGGGTCACTCGGCAAACCTCGGAAGATTTCGGACAATCTAAACTCGGCTGTATGATGAATTCCGCCATATTGGAACTACTTTAAAGGTCCCGGATGAAACATGGCTGCGCCCATTCCGAACACAAGTTGGCGACCTATTTGGCTAGCGACCTATTCGACCGATCCAGCTTACGAAATTACACTTCATTTCTGAGCTAAAGGAATGGATAAAAAAATAATATATTCTACTTTCATTTGATAGACATAACGTTGGATTTTATTGGTTGATAAATAGAGACTGTTGTCTTTACTCTAAATAGGTTTCCAACGAACAGGTTGCAGCTCGATCTGTCGAATAGGTCGCTAGCCGAATAGGTTCCCAATTTGTGTAATAGCGTCAAGTTTTCCTGTTAAAGGAAACCGGTAGCCGCATCGCAAATGTATGGATGTAGGTACATATCACTTACCGTCATACAGCCGAGGCTAGATGTAGTTTACGGAATCTGCCGAGATTTGCCGAGTGGTTAACGGGTCAAATGTCGCTTGCTTGGTATCTGACGTCATAGAACGTGAACTCCCACTATAACGTGTTAGATCTACATGTAATGTAGGCCATCGAAAGTATAAAAAACGAAACGAAATATAGATGTGTATTTTGATCTGATTGGTGTAAATTTTTCAAGGACCACCCTAATATTACTAAGAAAGAACACAGTTGTTTGGCGACCCTTACTAATATCTTGGAAGATTATTTGGTTAATCCAGATATTCCTTTTAGTGCAATATTTTAAATAAATTATTAGAGCGACACAATCTCGTTCTGATTATATATAATAAAACGCTTCACCGTTTAACACGTCATGGAATCAATAGAGGGTAATACTTTTATAAAGCATTGTAATCTTTCAGTTCTCATACCTTGCCTGTTTCATCCAAGTGGTATGGCATATCTCAAAATGACTGCCAAACGATATTCGTTAAAATCGTTTGGTTTTTATTTTTTGTTGTTTTTGGTTGGTTGTTTTGTATGTGTGTGTCTGTGTGTGTGATGTTGCGTTTGTATATGGTGTATATCGAGGGCGCACATCTGAATACACACCTACTAATCGCGGACCTGTGTCAACCAAGGATGTCCTCGGTTCAACCGTGGCCTTTTTGAACTCAATCTAGGACTGTAATGATGTTTAGAAGCCCGGATTTAATATCCCATTTGATTTTAAAGTCGATCTGAGATGCTCCGCAGTAGGCGGTATTCAACAGTTAGGGTGTGTGTGATCTGAAAAAGGACAAATATGATTGTGTGTATGAAGTCCGTGTTTAGTGTTAATTGGACAGGGAGTGTACCAAGTCTCTTCAGTTAACCGATTTCTACCATACATATCATATATGGTCACGCGGGGGAAATAAGTTATTATTCCTGTCATATCTAAACTTATTTAATAACCGTTTTCAACCCGTTCGATATTAAAAATCACGCTATCTAGTCATTATATTACTTCTGACTGAAATTTCGAAATTTTTACCTGGCGTAACATATAAGGTTATTGCCGAAATAATAAGAATAAAATAATAAATAATCAACAATTGAAATATTAATAAGTCGTGCAATTTCAAGTAGTGACACTTGTTAGGGCTTATTAAACCAGTTACAATTGTCTAATATAATGCGTAGGTACCACTGAGCAATTTTAGTCTTGCGGATGTACTACAGATATAAATTGATGAGCCTCGGGAGGCGTCGGAATCAGGTTTGCCGGTGTCCCAGGGGAGCTCCTTGGGCACCGCGAGCCACGTGGACCCATCGAAAGAACACGGGAGAACTGCAAAAAGTTTCAATGCTTTCATTGTCAGGAACACAGATCGGGGAGGAATCCCTGGTGCTTCCGCGAAATATTTGTTTCACCGGGGCATCACCGAAGCGTCGGCGATATCTTTGCTGAAGTATCAGGGGACCTTTGAGGATAGTTAAATCGGGGATGCCTCGGTGAACAAGTATTTCGCGGAAACTTCAGGAAAGCATCCCCGAGCTTCTTGGTCGGGAAAACATCGAAAAATTTTCAATACAAGCTTTGAGATGTTTCGCAGTTATCCCGAGGTCACCCGATGGTTCCAAACATAATAGTTAAACTCGTCTTGTTATGAAAATCTTTTAACATTTAGATTGATGAATTGTTGTTAAGAGCATCTCCACCTTTACAAAAAAAAATGTTTTTGAAATTCCTAAAACAGAGAGTGGTTAAGCAAGCGAAATGTGCCGAAAAGTCGAATTTGACAAGCATCAAATACAAAAATGTATTTTTCATATGGTCCCGGGCATTTCTTTCAAAATGGCTGCCAAATGTAGTAATATAATGTCATATATAGTGGTTATGCAAGCGAAATGTGCCGGAAAATCGAATTTGACAAGCATCAATTAAAAATAATTATTTTTCAAAATGGCTGCCAAATTTGGTAATATAATGCCATTTAAAAATACCCCATAAATTTGGTAATAAAAGGGCAGCGATAGTCTCGTAAGATATGAAATGCGGTGGGGTTTAACGTCCTAATGTTAAGTAAGATATGACTTTTGCTATGTCTGTTATATGGTTTTCGATGTCTCTTAATTTAAAGATAAATTTCGAAAATCCAAAACGGCAGCAACACAAATCGGCAGATTTTAATTTATTACTTGTTGTATATTACTTGTAACATGCCATTTTCACGGTTTTCAATGTTGCCGGTTCATTACTGATCTCAAAAAATGAATCCTTGATGGCAGAAATTCAAAATGGTCGGCAAAATTTAATCCAAAATTTTGTAATTTTGTAATATGTCTTATATATGTATTGGGTTCAACTTCAAAATGGCCGGCAAAATGAAATCCAAATAGATGGAATTTTAATTAATCGTCATGTGTTTTATTTGGATATGGCTTGTAATATGTCTTATGGGTTTGGTGGTTGCTGGGTTCAATTTCTTTCTAAAAAATACGAGTTATGAAACGACGATCAAAATAGAAACCAAAATGGCGATGTCTGTCCTTGTGGATATTGCTTGTAAAATAAGGTTTTAAGGTTACTAAATTCAATATTGGGTTCAAAACTTAATTTCCGATAGGATTGTCGCACACCTAGAAACATCAGGACAAATTACAGAAAACATTTTTTACGGTCAGTTTTATAAAAGCAAGAAGATAAACCCATCGAACCATCAATAGAGTGGGAAACCATCGGGAGGCCTTGTTCAGGGATCCTCGGCAAATAAACATGAATTTTACGATATGTTAATCCCGAAATGACATAGTTTCTCTTAAATGAATATATTCTTAACGCTCTTTAACTATCTGGATGCGATAGACTTGGTGTAGAAAATTCTAGGTACATTTTAATGTTGACAATAATATAGATCCAATTATAGTTTATAGTTACACACTGTTAACTATCTATAGATGTTTTAATGAGTTTATTCAACTCAATATAAAACTAAAAATAAATAGATACAGTTGCTATAACTTGGTAGAAATTCCTGTCTTTCTGCATTATTTTTAAAATTAACCGAAAAACACACAGTTTTAAGTATTCACTAAATATATAGTATAATGCATTGTTTAGATTAAAACAGAAAAAAATAATAGATACATTATAATTAATATTCCCTAAATATTTGATTTAGTCCTCAAAAAATGACAAAATTGCATGTCTCTTACTTTTTGAAAATTTACGTGTTTAATTTTTGTATAATTCAAATATTCTCCATGCAGTATTTTTTTTACCATAAACAACTCGAATGAATAAATATAAAAGTAAACTATTGTTTAAAAACGATTAAGTATTTTTGTGATAGTTACAAATAAGTTTTATTCAACTTTGTTTTTAAAAGATTTTCTGTCCCTAGAAATTATGCCCATCGTATAACAGAGTATTAAATATAAAATAATAAAGAACCCCTTCGTTGACGAATGATATAATTTCCTGTCTTAGGTCCCCGCCTTCTGTGTTAAATGACAACAAACAGTTGATCTGCCTAGATCAAATATTTTACAGAAACAAAACAAGATGGTAACTAAAATCAATGAGTATTTTTAAAAAGCATCTTTCCAGTAACAACCTTTTCGGCAATTTTATACATTCAGAGTATAAGTTTATTGCTTTCGGTTTAATATAAATTTGAGTGATCTTGCCTAGATGAACGGAATTAACCGCATAGTGTGGTACTTACATTCCACAAGACATCAATAGGGGGTTGGATGGCCGTATGGTTCGCGCGTGCGCGTTGTATCATAAAGTCTGTCATTGAGTCAACTGGCGTGGTTTCGATTCCCCGGTTGTGCGTTACAAGGAGTAGGGTCAACGGTTCATCCTCGTAGGATTTCTCCGAGACATCTGGTTTCCCCCCACTGCTAAAGACCCCTACGCGCAAGCAAATTATTGAAATAAAATTGAACCATATGTTAGTCCCGAAATGACCTAGCTTGTTTCGAGTGGACGTTAACCCCATTCCCCTCTCTCTCTCTACGCCCGAAAAAACAATTCTAATACACGGGTTCTACTACACTACGTTGGTGCCGAAAATGTGATATTAAACACCACTTCATAATTATGATATATCGTATATAATTTATGATATATTGTGTATTGTGTGTTTTTTATATTTTACATATAGGCTGGTAGTAGAACTTTATTAAACTGCTGTTTATAGTAAACCAGCCCACAACTCCCCGAATCATCCAAAATCTTCAACAGACAAAACACGAATTATTTGTTAATTTAAACCGACATTGATGTTGTGATCTGATATCCAATATTTAAGACAAAATGCGTTTCAGTCCCACAACTGATTTGATGTTAGAGTTAAAACGGAAACCATTGAATATAAATCAGTTAATACATTCTTATTACAGTATTATATGCGTTGTGACCCACTTGTGTCAAATTCTAGGTCATAAATGTTAGCGACTTAGCTCCTTAAAAGCGGGAATTTCATATTTTTCTAAAAAAGTCAAAACATAATTATTTCTGTCTTTTGCTCAAATGGTTGTCAACTCGTTATTATACAATCATGGGCATTATTTCCCAGGCATTAAAATACATACATTAAAATACATACATACACTCGACCATTAAACTACATATACCACATCGTACAGTTGTAACTAGAGCGCGTGCTAATTACAAGCAGACGACACAAAATAAAGTAAAACTACCACCGCCTATAATGGCTTGATTCGAAAACTACATGGTATGCTATTATAAATTAAAACATTAATATACTGACGCGCGTGCTAACCGTTAATAAGACATGATGATACCCTGATAAACTTTAGACAAGCTGTATATATATTGTACAGAGGAGAGAGAGAGAAATGGGGTTTAACGTCCACTCGACACAAACTAGGTCATATCTGGACTACCATTTAGTTCAATAATTTGCTTGCGCGTAGGGGTCTATAACAGTCGGAGGGAACCGGAGGTCCCGGAGAAAACCCAGGAGACTAGACAGGCGACCCTATCCCTTGTCATGTACAACTGAGAATCGAAATCACACTAGTTGACTCAATGACGACCTTATTTTGCAGCGCCCGCACGGTAACCATTCAGCCATCCAACCCCCTCTGTACAGAGGAAACATTATAACGGTGTTGACGGACTATACACATAGCCACATTCGTCATCAGAACTACTTCTGTCTTTAGTTATATATCATATTCTACCGTGATAGTATTATAAATCTCACTGTAAAACATTTCTGTTAAAAAACGGGAAAATTACTGTATAAATTTACAGAAATGAACTGTAAAATTACATTACGGGTAATTAGTCATAAAATAACGAGCAATTTACTGTAATCTTGTAGTTTGCGTGCATTTTTAGTAAATTAACGGTATTTCTGTAAATTTACAGCACATAACATATTAACACCAAAATACCCGTAGCATAAAGTGTATATAATATAACCTATATAGAAACAAGAACAATGGCTGAGCGTGTATATTAGTAGATAAAGGTATGCTTATTCTACTGCTGTTCAGGGTAACAAGATACCAAAATTACACCCTCGATATTAAACGTGCATTATATAAAAGCTAAATCTGCCTATCACAGGTATATTTTTCTGGCTTCAAATGTTATATAAATTAGTATTTAGACATTATGGGGAGTCGTGGTGGCTCAGTGAGTAGGACGTTGACTCGCTAACCTTCAGATCCCGTGTTTGATCCCTGCGTTGGCCGAGAAGGTTTATCAGGATTTTCCGGTGTGGTTCCGCCTTGTCAGTGGTGCAGCCGTGCGGGACCGAGGGCCTGGCAAGGGACAACGTATTGTCGTTCGGATGGCATGGAAAACCGAGGTCCCGAGCACACCGTGGGGTTGGCAGTTGGAATTCGATTTAACTTTCCCTCAAAGCATACTGTATGGCGTATGTCCGTCTTCATTAGCCCAGTCGGAGTTGAACAGTAGGACGTTAAACCCCATTTCATTTAGACAGTTATTTACATAACAAGCCCATAATCAACTCTCTAGATCATCTGATGGCTCCAATTTTAAGTAGATTAGAACACCACGCCCATTCAATAATTAAATCACTAAACTGTTAGTTGTTGGATAATCGAAACTTCGTTTACTATCGTGGGAATATGTGCTTTGGCAATCGAGACTACGCTTATAACTATTATAGCGAGAATGATCATCGCTTTATTTAAATCTTACATAGGGTAATGTATCTTTAATCTGTAAACATATATAATTGATTATCTTGTTGGGCCAATTATTTTAAAATAAGCCTATGTTTCCTATTAGGCCTACGCAGTTAAATTCAAGATAACACCATCCTGTAAGCTTACAATTATGTTTTCTGAATTGGTTTAATTTCCCACTATTATAAGACATTTATTTGCGGGCCTCGTATTAGGCCTACTATTAGTAATAATAATGTCTGACTCTGATGTTCTCATGCCGACGTATTTTTATCGTAAAGTAAAATCTAAATCAGCAGAGCATGTCATCAAAGTTTAACCATTTTATGTAATACACATATAGGCCTACGCATAATTAAAATTCATTTGATAAACACCATTTCCATGACAAAATTATAAAAATTATAGGCCCGGCCCAGAGCGATAAGTCCTACAAACTGATGGAGTCTACGTTAAGGCAGATTCTCTACTGTCACGAAATCTGTTGAATTTGTCCGAATGATCAGACGTCCTGACCAATCCGTTTACTTCACGGAAATCATGGTAAGTAACAATATTGTTTTAAATTATCTTCCATTCTAATATCGTATTTACGTCATCGCGTGTAACATATTAGATCTACCGATTTCTATAGTAGGCCTACCGTATTTCAGAAATCGGTGATTAGACCTATTATAGTATACTTGACAACCGCGTCTATATTTCCAATTTTTAAAGAGGGACTGGAGAACCGCGTGTATATATCCGGGGAGAACGCTAGATCGGAGACGGTCCTACGCAAATTGTGACTTCATATGTGAATTGTGGGTTAGGGTAAGGGTTAGGCCTGGTCATGGGTTAGGGTTAGGGCTAGCCCTGTTTACATCTCGGGACTTTGACCAAATCTACAGGTCCTAGCCCTTACCCTAACCCTAACCATAGAACTAGAATACTAGTATTCTAGTTCTATGCCCTAACCATGGAGGTGTATATGTCAATATATACAGCTCTATGGCCCTAACCCATAATCTATATATGACGTCATATGTGCTAAAATGCGTAGGACCGTCTCCGATCTAGCGTTCTCCTATATCCGGTAGTTGGTCGTTAAAGACATAAAGACATAATAAGGTGTAAGGCCAAATTGCAGTAGTTGCACTAGGCCTACTACTAAGTATTCTTGGAAATTATAATACAAGCGGCCATTCTAACTGAAATATTTTCCACACTGTTAATGTCACACACGGTGGATGAGTCGACTATACGTTAAATACGCGTGTCATGAAGATGAAACATAGCCTATGCCAGGCTTAGGATGCTATAGGCCTATCTTTTCATATGAATGTCAACATTCACATTGCAATTTTCCACAGCAGAAGCTGTTGCTTTCAATACTTTATGCAAATGAACTCAATGTAAAATTTAATTGCAGTGGTGAAGAGTTGTGTAGTTATATCAAGTCTAACACATATGCTGCATTTAAATCGCACATGTTTAGAGAACACTATAAAAAATAATGATGGGGTCATAAAAGTAGGCATAATTTTGCCACTAACTAACAGTAATTGTAATAGTATTAATAATAGTAATAATACTGGTACTCTGATAGGCCTACGCCTAATAGTATTAATTCTAATGTTAATTTTTCTGCAATAGGCCTGGTTGTAAAGCAGAGATTTTCCTAACATTTCAAAAAAAGTTTTGAATCCCAGAACCTAAAGCTCTAAAGGGGGGGGGGGGGGAGGAGGCAAGCAAATGGTTAGCATGTGTGCGCTGTATTGTAAGCCTTAAGGTTAAGGCCTGTCATTGAGACAACTGCCATGGTTTCGAATCACAGGATACTCCGGTTTCTCTCAATGCAAATGACCCCTACCCGCAAGCAAATTATTGAAATAAAATTGAACCATGTTAGTCCTATGGACGTTAAACCCAATCCCCATACTCTCTCTCCCTCTCTCTCTCTCTCTCTCTCTCTCTCTCTTATCTTGATAGTCAGTTCACTTGGTGAGAATACATCCTTAGTTACTTAGTATATGTATGTTTATTTTGTAGAGTCTTCACTCAGTTAAAGATGCAGTGGAGTTTATGGTTAAGGCGGACAATGTGGTTCTTACTATTGTGGATAGTTTCATGAAAGCATTTACAGTTTTCTTTACCTACTTTTATATATTTAATATTGTCTAACCTGATTCGGTGGCTTCGAGTTCAACATTGGAGTTTTTTCAAAGGTACATGTACATTTAATGAATATAATTATATACTTTTGAAACATCCCTGGCAACTTATTAGTACAATGTAATAGTGAAAAATGTTTAGTTTAGGGGAAAAGTCTATACTTTTATTAATATGAAATGGTCAAAAGAGTGGTTTAATGGAAGGGCTGTACATTTTCTGTTCACTTTTATACTAAAATTAGTATGACAAAAATTATAATAGCCAAAATTTCATGTATGTCAGAGGGCATAAGTTGGGATTCCATCAGGACCACATAAAGGGCATGATATATCGACACCCTTCATTGGCCATAGTTTTGATCTGGATACTATCATTTCCCGCTCTGCATGATAGTGCATTACCAGTTAGCTTTGTTAGTCAAAGTGTTATCCTGGAACATCTGGCTAAGTGGGTAAGATGCTGGCTTGCTAAACTGGAGGTTGGGTGTTTGATCCCCGCATTGGCCGAGAAATTTCTCCTTGTCAGTGATGCAAAACGGAGAGCCTGACAAACACCGCTGTCTAGTCTTGAATGGGACAAAAAAAAAACGAGGTCCAGTGTGCTCAATGGCGTGCACCTAAAAGATCCCATGGCAGTTACAATTCGATATAAAAGTAAACTGTGGTGCTGCTGCCCGGGCAAAATTTCCCTCATAACACACATCTTCATAGCCCAGTTTAGGATCAGAACAGTAGGCCTTTTACCCCCCATTTCATTTCATTTATACATTGGCCAGTGGACGGTCTTCTTAAACATACTTTGTTTTGTAAATTGCAGATGTATGATTGGATGAAACCCTGGATCAGGCACTAAAGGACGAAAACGGCGAAGAACATCCACCAGTAGCAAAGTTTTAAAGCTTATCAATGATGTATCTGCTTTTGAATGGATTACCACCATTTAAAGACGATGTGATAGTTTTACTGTTGTTTGTAGTTATTTGTATAACCTGTTCATGATAAGTAACAAGAAATTAAGTAATTTCTTTTCACTTCTGGTTCTTCAAGGGTTGAATTTTTAAATTAATTTTGCTGCCCAACTGTATTAGCACGTGACCTAAATATAGGTTGTGAAAGGAAAGTAAAAGTAGAATTTCTGAGAAATTGTAACAAGTGTGCTTATGCTGACCTTGACGCAATGTCATATAATGTAGATGTTGTCTGGTTTGATCAACGAATTTACATTGATGTTGATTGAAACAAAGCGTTAAATATGACCGATTGGGGAAGTAGAAATATCTCAAATACAACTTGTATACAGGTTGTTTACGTATTAACAGTTGTAGTTTGATATCATGTGATCTATGGGTCAGGATAAAGCGCGTGAGATGACACGTGATGTGATGTAATAGACTAGTAACCTGTAAGACTGTGTATTATACTGTTTTAATCGTTATGATTTTAATGTCGTGTTTTATATAAGACTAGACTAGTTAGTTGACTATTTACTATAGTGTTTTAATCTAGTAGATTATTTAGTATATTATTCAGTGTTTGAATCGTGTGTAGTATATTATTCAGTGATTTTAATATCATATGTTATACAACTCGTGTAACAGTCTAATTTAACAACATGGCGGAGCAGAGAGACAAGGAGGTGTGTAGTATTTGTTTGACTGAATATAAAACTCCCGTTTTGATAGATTGTCAGCACCGGTTTTGTTTAATCTGTTTAGAAGATTATGTGAACAAAACTTTTAATAAAGGCCAGTTCCTATGTCCATTATGTCGTTGTCCTATTGAAGGGGGTATGGAGCGTTTTAAACCTAAACTAAACATTGATGACAATTCTACTATTCAACAATGTGATGTATGTACTGAAGATACACGTCAATATTTTTGTCGAGACTGTGATCAATATTTATGTAAATCAGGTAAAACCACACATGATAAGATGAAAATTTGTAGGGACCATGTTGTTTGTCGATATGATGAAAAACAAGTCTGTCAACAACCAACCGCACCAACGAAGGAAAAGACACCAGCCACTTCCGTCACACATCCGAAAGATTTCTGTCCAAACCACGAAAATGAGCCAGTAAAAATATATTGTAAAGATTGTTTACTAGCCGTCTGTTTCATCACCGATCATAACGGACATAATTTGTTAGATTTGCAGAAGGATGAAGTCAGACAAAATATCAAACAAGACTTAAAAACGCTGAATGACGACTTAAAAAAACAAATTACCAATTTTCAGAAACATTATGATCATTTAAATAGTAAATTAATTGAAGTCAAAGCCTCTACAAAAACCGAATGTGACAAAGTCGATGCACACGTGGATAAAATCTGCTCAGAATTTCGTAAAATTGGAGAAAATATTAAAAAGGAAATGCAAAAAGAAGAATCTAGACTAGGGAAATTAATGGAGGACATTAAAAGACTAACAGAAGATTTAAAAGCTAGTGTTAAATATTCAGTGAATGTTTTAGAAGATTTGTCCATTGTTGAAGTTTTACAAAGATTACCTAAAGTTAGACAGGAGAAAGATGAAAGTTGTAGTAGAAAATTGGATATACCTGCTGTAAGATATTCAACATTTCAAGTAGCAGAGATAGATAAAACTTTGTTAAGTAATCAACTTGGTAAGATTGTAAGTTGTGATGAGAATATGTATGAAGATGTTTTTAATGTTGATACTGTGTCACGTGGTTGGTGTGATGGTAAACAACATGTAGTTTCAGGTTATACATGGTGTACAAGTGTGGGTAAAGGCTTGTCATCATCATTACGTGTTGGATTAGACCTGAATGACGTAGAAGATACAAGTATTACGTCATGTAAAGTTGACGTCATATATAAAGTTATAAATAAAACAGATGATAGACAATCTGTAGTTAAACAACGTGATGTGACTGTTGAACCTGATGTTGGTTATACTGTTATACTGATCTTATTGACTGGGAGAGACTCAGTAATCCTGTCAGTGGATTTATTGATCATCATAGAAACTTTACAATTCAAACAACAATTAAAATAACTAACATTGTAAGACGTAAATAATTAGGTTACTGTTATTAAGTGGAAGTTAAACTCTTATATCAATGGGTCTTTTACGTGCAAATAAATCTCTACATATGACCTCGGTTTGTCGTCCTATACGAACGACTATACACTGTTCTGTGCTGTTGGCCATGGAATTTCATCGATATTTTTTAGGCGTGCCTCACCCCCTTGTTAATGATACCTGGCAAGTCTCGATTATCGATTTTATTGTTATATTTGTTAATCTTTTAATCTTGATCATCCGATAGTTGATTGTGGGCGTGTCTAAAATAATAATTTATATAACATTTGATATCAAAATAAAGACCTGCAATAGGTGGAGGGGGGGGGGTCCCTTGTCACTGGTGCCGGATTGAGGGCCTGACAAAGACAAATGTCTAGTCGCTCGGATGAGACGAAAAACAGAGGACCCGTGTATACATTGGTGTGCACGTCAAAGATCCCTTGGCAATTGGAATTCGATATAAGAGTAGATCATATCGCCGATGCCCTCATAGCACACTGTATGACGTATGTCCGTCTTCATTAGCTCAGTATAGAAACGAAACAGCTGTTCAACAAAGGCAGACATAATTTATTAATAATATTTTAAAGTTAGTCGATAATTACACTCTGAAAGTCATCATCTTAAACTTAAACCATAGTAAAATGCTTACTGTCTGCCTCCCACGACACTGACCCCGAGAAAACCCACGAGGCGACCCTACTCCTTGCGACGCACAACCGGGGATTCGAAATCACGCAAGTTGACTCATTGACAGATCTTATGATACCATTCGGCTCATCTACGGCCCCCTCCCCCCCTTGCTTATGTTATATATTGGTTTCATCATCATTACACAGGAAGGGATATATATATTTATCTTCACGCTTGTTGACGTATCCTACAAACTGTAATTCAGCTATATAAATTCCAAACAATGTAAATAAATATTGTTTAAACCAACACGATGCGTCATCAATTTATATAAACAGATAAAAATATTACTACAACACTGTAAAAAGACTAATTAGCAAAATTGACTAAACGACACCATCTTAAATAAAAAATACCCAGTTAGATCTTTATGTAGTGTAGGACATCGAAAGCATAAAAACAAATAGAAATATAGATCTGTAGGCCTAGTTTAATTTGACTGTTCTCTATTTTGTTTCAATTTTGCATGACTCTTATTGTACTTTGTCTAGTTACATTTTTTATACTCAAAAAGGTGACAGGTCAGAACCCAAATCACTATGGTCGAGGTCGATTTGGAATTGTTTGACCGTGCCATCAATTTGTGAATTTGACAGAAATCAATTTTGATGTTGTGGTAAAGCAAGTTTCATTTTGTTAGTATTGTTTTATTTAAAGTCTATAGACGTATAAATAGTCGAGACTATAAATACACCTAGGTCACTGTAGTTATATATAGTGGGGGAATGGATATTTGATAACTGCATGAATAGTATGTTGACAGAACCTTTCTAAGTTTTATAATAATATTGCTATCTGCCATATATTATGTTCAATTTTATAACTTAATAGAAATCCATGTCTAGTTATTTAGCATACTATTAATGAGTTTATATCCATATTATAACCTATTTTGTTGGAGATGTAACATAATACATTGTCTAATATTATTGAGAATTATTATCTCCCATTACTTAAATAGCTGAATTTGAATATATAGCATGCAATTATAATTTATATGCATATCCTATGACTTATTAAACATAACTAGATTATACTTCTGTATGTCAACTTAACGATAAATCACATTGTGTCCATCTGTTAAATAATGTTGCATTTATATGGTTGACATAAGGAACATATAGTTTATAAGTTTGCATGCGATGGGAATTAATTCTCTCATACATTGCTATCCTGCCGAGACGGCCAGGCGAACGTGTTACCCAGCACTAGTACCCCAGGCCAGTTGTTCCCACTGGGATAACCTTCTCCAGGGTCGAAGCGAAGCTCTAGTACACCAATAGTTCGTGGTAATTGCTCCTAGAGCACACATAGATCTTAAACTGCTTGCAGTTTAAGCGAAGATTACAGCCTTTAGAAAAAGCAAAGACTATAAACTGCTTGCAGTTTTTAAACAGATACAGCCTTTAACTGCTTGTAGGTAATGAACAGTATAGCTTTAAGTTATTACACAGAAACAGAACAGATCACAGAACGGCTTGAACTGGGACAGTTCGCCTCTTTAAAAATAGTTAAAAGAGTTTTTCCCAGTCCATTAAAACTTACCTGTATATATGTTATAATACATAATAAAACTTTATAGTTTTGTACAGTTTTGTTCCGTTTGTTCTAATAGTAAGTGCAGGAGGGTTGCACCACACACAATCTTACACAAAAACAAATATACGGACAAGACATCATACTCAAAAACCACAAACATAAACAAATCAAAGAGAGTGAATGGATCCGGGGGCTAGCCGTAAGCGTCCACTGCGCTGTACAGTCCCGGGCCTGTGGTGACACAGACTTCACTCATATTTGAAAACAACTGGGAATGCAACCCAGAGAAATAATTATATAGTGTCAGCATGAGTCATGATCTATTATATGTTGCAAGAATTACGAATGCAAGCATATTGTTGTATAAATTTCGCTACACAAGTAACCACATAGTTAAATGTATCAGAAGTAGGCCTAGTTCAAAACCAAATCAACAAAAGGATTGAAGTATATAAATGCATCTAGGACAAACATTGCAATCGACACAGAAACAAAAACACAACTGAATACAAAGAAGCAAAGGAAAAGACTATCTAGGGAGACAGCCGTCTGCTGACTGAGTGGTGTGACGTGAATCTGCCGTAATAGTTGTTATGACGTCGTGGTTTAGAAGGTGCAATTTCCCGATAAAAGGGCGATAATCTAGATAAAATTACGTTAAAATATAAAAACTATTAGTTTTAAAGACCATGCAATTGTACAAACCATAGTATAATTATTATATAATGTCCCACGTAAGAAATGCAAAACAGGAATGCTAAAGAAATCGTAAGTTAGAGTCGAAAATATCGTAACTACTTTTTAGCTAGTCTGCCTTCACCTCTGAAGAAGCTCTACTATAAAACGGCTTGAGGTCGGCCGATAGACCACTGGTGGCAGAGAAAGGGGTGTGGGTCCTGATCAACTAAATTGCAACAGAACTCCCCCAAGCAAATAAATTGCTGCTCAACTTGTTGGCTAATCGCTATAATATCTGATTACCCGATGCTGCTCAACTATACCAACAATTTAGGAAATTTACAGCAAAGCTCAAAACTTAGTATAACATGTTACCTGTCCGTTGATTAAAATATTATTTAGCAGTGGGAGGAAACCAGAGGACCCAGAGAAAAAAACCACGAGGTTGGAAAGGCGACCCTACACCTTGTCACGTGTAACCTGGGAATCGAAACCACACCAGTTGACTCAATGACAGTCCGTATCATTGCTACGGGAGATGTGTAACAAACTGTTAAATATACGGGAAGTGATGTCACCTCATTATGGCTACACTTGACAAATATAGTTCAAGGCGTAATTCGAGTGTTAGACGTATTGTGCAATGTATCGAAAAAGAAATGTATGTGACAATGACGGCCATTGGGTTAACTTATGCAACAAATCACCAAATTATCACCACTTATTTGCTGGGACGAGATGAAACAATTTTCGTGGCTAAATGACTGCCTAAAAATAAAGCAGACAATTTCTGCTATTTTTGGTTCAAAATTCAAAAGAACATAACTTGAAAAGAATATTTTTTTTCTGTTGCAGCAAAGACTTTGATCAATCTGTAAGATCAGTACATCTATAACTAAACATGTATACTATCTTATTAATCTTATAAACACCCGCCATACCCATTCAGATGACTGTTATATTTAATAGAAGTTTTGACAAGATTTCAACGTCAAGGTGACCCACAAAGTGCTGATCCCTATCTTTTACACCATCTTTTGTCTTACAATATTCTTTTTATTTTAAAATTAAAATGCGTGGAATATAATAACAACACGTACTATAAACAAACAGGATCTCCCTTTCTTCATGAGCGAATAGTTTCCGATCACCGATTAAGACCCCTACGCGCAAGCGAATTATTGAAATATGGTTGAACCATGAGTTAGTTCCAAAATGGCCTAGTTTGTGTTGAGTGAGAGGGAGATAGAGAGAGATACTAACATATAGTTCAATTTTATTTCAATTATTTGCTTGCGCGTAGTCGTCTTTATAATAACAATACATTTTAATATTCTATAATTCATTTAAACAGATACCAATTGATTAAAAATGCAATATTCTAGTGAAAGCGTTCAGTAGATTAATTTAAATGACACAAATTAATTTGAAATTCAGTGGTATGAAATGCCGTATCATATTGGTAGTGATAAGAAAATTAATTTAGAATTAATTATTTTGACATGCAATGGTATGAAAATAATCAAAATTATATTGAATAAAAAGTACAACTAGGAGTATATAATTGTAATAATCCATTAATAACCATTACCTTTCTAACTGAGATGGGGGGGGGGGGTGAATGGCCGCCGAATTGTTTGCACGTGCGCGCTGTATGATAAAGCCTATCATTGAGTCAACTGGCGTGGTTCTCAATCCTCAATCCCCGGTTGTATGTGACAAAGAGTGGGGTCGCCTGTCCAACCTCGTAGGTTTGCTCCAACTGCTAAAGACCCCTACACACAAGCGAATTATTAAAATAAAATTAAAACCATATGTTAGTCCCGAGATGACATAGTTTGTGTCGAGTGGACGTTAAACCACATCTCTCTCTCTCTCCCTCCCGTCCTGTCCTACTGGTAGAGCAGGAGCCCGGGGATTCAACCTAGCTGAAAATAGACTAGTCTCTCTCTCTCTGTGAGATTGCGTGAAACACGTACGTCGCCTATAGATAAGTTCCTAAACTTTTTGTCTTGGTTTGTGCATGTAAAAGTACCCATGGCAGTTTGAATACTAGAGTAGACTGTGGGGCTGATGTAGAGAAAGATTTCCCTCATAGCAGACTTGTGTGACGTATGTCGTATCTATACTGAACAGCAGGACGTTGTGTTATAGATACTGCCCTATGTCAACTGGTACCTGTCACTCAGGCCTATCCATAGTCCTATGTCAACTGGTACCTGTCACTCAAGCCTATTTGTAGCCCAAAACTATGGCGGTATATTAGTGCCAAAATTCTAACATGCTATCGTCTAATTTCTAACCTCCATTCATGTAACTTCAAACCTCCATTCATGTAACTTCTAACTTCCATTCACGTAATTTCTAATTTAAGACAATGTATAATTCAACTTCTTTATTTGTTCAGTGTACATATCAATTCTATTTCATCTTATTTCTATTATTGAGGCGAAAAATGTCTACTTCATTGTGGTATTACATGTTAAGCATACGGCAAACAAATTTAGAATTTTGATACTTCTACCTAGCAACCATCATTATGACATCGTTTGGTGTCGCCACTGTGTGCTCAATTGGATGATTGCGCACCTGATCGGGACCGTAATTGGTATAAACGACCCATTCTTCGTTTGGTTGAAGGAAGGTTGGAAGGAGTGCTGAGAGAGAGAGAGAGAGAGAGAGAGAGAGAGAGAGAGAGGTCACTTAGTATTAAACTCAGTATCTGTGTAGGCCTATCCATAACATTTATACCCTGTGTTAATATAGACCAACTGCATATAGATATTAATTATTGGCTCAACCGTAAAAAAAAATAAAATAAAATTCTCCAAATCCCGTTTAGCTTATATTTGAAATAGAAAATGAAATGAAATGAAAGAGGGTTTAAAGCTCCAATAGCATTTTTTCAAGTTATATTTTTAAAATGTATTAAAATAAAGCCCAAAAATAGATTGAACCTATAAACAGTCCTACCTTGTTAAAGAATAATCCTATTAATCCTATAATTCAGTACTGCCAGTTGAGAAATTGGCAAAAATATAATTTTCAACTTCAAATTCAAACGTTTGAAGATGGCCGTCCATGGAGAGGAATGGGAAAACAAGGGAGGTAATTGAGTAACTATTTCCTCAATCACCCTGTGTCACCCTTTATAATGCCCAAAAAATTTTGCCCAGGACCGTATAATAGTGAGTTGACAACCTTTTGAGCAAAAGACATAGAAATAATTATGTTTTGACTTTCTTAGAAAATGTGAAATTGGAACTTTAACGCCCTACTGTTTTGTTCCGAACCGGGCTAATGGAGACGGACATACGCCATACAGTGTGCTTTAGGGAAATATTGCCCGGAGAGCGGATCTACGACGTGGACTTATATCGAAGTCTAACGGTCACGGGATCTTTTACGTGCACGCCAACATGTACATGGAACCTCGGGTTTTCATCCCATCGGAACGACAAGACACTAATAAGGGGGAACCACGCCAGAAAATCTGGATGAACTTTTTTCGACCAATGCAGGGATCGAACTCCCGACCCACAGCCTAGCGAGCCTGCGTCTTACCCACTTAGCCACGGTATTCGAAATAATATTTGCAAACCATACATTTATATCACGTTCAATGTTGTTTAGAGGGTAGGATGGCCGAATGGTTAGCACGTGCACGCTGTAACATAAGGTCTGTCATTGAATAAACTGGCGTGGTTTCGATTTCCCGTTTTTACGTGACATGGAGCAGAGCCGCCTTTCCAACCTCGTGGGTTTTCTCCGGGTCCTCCGGTTTCCCCCCACTGCTAAACACTCCTACGCGCAAGCGAATTATTGAAATACAATTGAACGGTGTTAATACCGAAATGACCTGGTTGGTGTCGAGTTGATGTTAAACCCCATGTCCCCATCTCTCTCTCCCGATGTTGTTTTCAATTTTAAACCTCAGGCAAGCCATTCAATCTGACGAAGAGGGAGTCGTTTGTATCAATAGAATGGTCCCGATCAGATGCTCAATTCCCAAACTGAGCACACGGTGGCGACACCAAACGATGTCATAATGATGGTTGCTAGGTAGATGTATCAAAATTCTAAATTTGTTTGCCGTTCATGCTTAACATGTAATACCACAATGAAGTAGACATTTTTCGCCCCAATATTAGAAATAAGATGAAATAGAATTGATATTTACACTGAACAAATAAAGAAGTTGAATTATACATTGTCTTAATTTAGAAATTACATGAATAGAAGTTAGAAGTTACATGAATGGAGGTTAGAAATTACATGAATAGAAGTAAGAAATTAGACGAAAGCATGTTAGAATTTTGGCACTAATATACCGCCATACAAAACACGTCCTGGATTAACCAACTGGTACCTGTCACTCAAGCCTATTTGTAGCCCAAAACACGTCCTGGATTAACCAATTTTATTTCAGTCTTGTAAAGTTTGTTGCTAGGGCAGACCCGGCGGAGTGGGGGGGGGGGGGGGGCTTTAGCCTCCCTAATAATTTGGTCGCAATAACTCTTTTCTCAATCTGTAGTTAAACAATGTAATGGGACTGTTAGACCTGGTGGTCGGTTATTCTGTTTTACTGATCTTATTGACTGGAAGAGACTCAGTAATCCTGTCAATGTATTTATTGATCATCATAGAAACTTTACAATTCAAACAACAATTAATAAAATAACTAACATTGAACGGGATTAATAGACTACTTTTATTAAGTGGAAGTTAAACTCTTATATCAATGGTTCTTTTACGTGCAAACAAATCTCTACATATGACCTCGGTTTGTCGTCCTATACGAACGACTATACACTGTTCTCTGTGCTGTTGGCCGTGGAATTTCATCGATATTTTTTAGGCGTGCCTCACCCCCTTGTTAATGATACCTGGCAAGTCTCGATTATCGATTTTATTGTTATACTTGTTAATCTTTTAATCTCGACCATCTGATAGTTGATTGTGGGCGTGTCTTGTGGGCGTGTCTAAAATAATAATTTATATAACATTTGATATCAAAATAAAGACCTGCAATAAGTGGAGGGGTGGGGTGTATGTCGACCTTTCAACTGACAGTTTGGAGTTGTAAAGTGGGTAACGAAAACCCCACGTGCAGGCCATTTTTTTTAATGAGATTTCAACGGGGTTGTTTCCATAAAGAGCTATAATATGGTACATGTCTGTCTTCATCGTCAATAAAGTTTAATATATAACATAGTTGTAACTAGAGCGCGTGCTAATCACAAGCAGACAACACAAAATAACATTAAATCTATTTCAGTATGGTGTTTTATTTCACTCACATCCGGCTTCACATCCATGTTCTATCCTGGTGTTCATTGGGATTTGCTGGTGTGGTTCCCTCTTGTCAGTGATGCAAAACAGGGTGCCTTGTGTGGGAAAACGTATAGTCGTTCGGCAGTTGAAATTCGATAAGAGTATATCATATAATTAATATCAAACCTAGTATACACCAACATCTGGGTTGTCCTATACGTCCGTCTCTCATCTGGACTAGACTAATGATGTTGATATATATATAGAGTAGAGATATATTTAAAATAATAACCAGATGTATTTAAGATAGTAGCCTGATATAGACTAATGGTGGATTGGCCTACATACAGAGTAGAGATGAACCTATTATATCTTGTTCAAGTGATGGGGGTGGGGGTATATATTAAACAATGTAATGGGACTGTTAAACCCTGGTTGGCCAGGCTATTATACTGATCTTATTGACTGGACGAGATTCTGTAATCATGTCAGTGGATTTATTGATCATCATAGAAACGTTACAATTCAAGTAACAATTAATAAAATAACTAACATTGTACGGGATTAATAGGTTACTGTTATTCTGATTAAAACTATTAATTCATGGTCAATGTTCCGTCTAATTTTTATACACCATAATTGAAATGTGGTTGTATATTGTCGACACTCCAGTCCGTCCGATGTCCATCATTCCCTGTGAACGATTGTTCGGAATCTACCACCTATTCTTTATGACGGCAAGTCACGTAATTTTTTGGCACAAATCACTAGAATCGTATAAACACACGTGGCTATTGATATCCTGATGAGGGGGGGGGCAGCGTTTAGTTGTTCGGATGAGACGTAAAACTTTAAAGTAGAACTTTGAATTCCATTTCCATTGGTCACAACCCATATTAGGTTTAGTCCCAATTATCCAGGCGTCTGATGTCTATCATTCGGGACTAACATGGTTCCAGAGACAATGTGAATGTGTCTTTCTGTTTTTTTTTTCTTGTTTTACAGTCTTAAATATTTGAGCGTATATATGGGGTAACCACAGGTTACTTTGACAAAAGACAGATGCTGTGATTGTACATAATAAAACATAATACATGCACGTAACTACTTACCTGTCTTTAACATTACTACGTTACGTATATTATCTTTAACATTATCTCCCACTTGGAATGATCATTCCATTGCACGAATTGATGATAAAGGATAAAGCGCACGACCATAATATCTTTTTTGATAAAAAGTGTTGTTTTACGATCTATTTTATGTATGTGAAGAGGCGATCAATGCATGCATGTTTTGGGGTGTGGGGGCGACAATGATAATGGACTAATAAAAATGCAGTAAAAATTTAAGGTGATAAATATGAGAGTAATACTGATAATACATTTAACTACTTCTGATATTGATCCCCTGATGTTCGGGGAGGGGGGGGGGTAATGGATGTGTGTGTGGTGTGGGGGTGGGGAGTATGTCGAGCTTTCAACTTAGATGTTGTTTATTGTATCGTCAGTAAACTGTAATAGTTTCTCTTTTTAACAGCGCGTGCTGAGCTCAAGCAGACGACAGAAAACTTGAATATTCTTAATATACATTTAGCGCGAAAGGAAATAAAAGTTGCATTTCTGTGAAATTGTGACAAGTTTATTTATGTTCAGGGGTGGATCCACAGCATGTCATTTTTTATTTTGTTTATTTTGTTTATTCTATTTATTTTGTTCATTACCATTTGGAGACGAATTAATAATATACGCTTTATAGGTTGTTTGCGAATCTATATAAATAATCTATAATGTGGGTAATATTAAATAGGAAATTTTTTATCCGGATATACTCTGATACATTTATTTCTGTTTTTAATAGTTCTAATTACTTGTTATAGAATCTAATTTCCATAAGTGAGAGGGAGAGAAATGGGGTATTTTGTATTATATGTACAATAAACCGGATAGGTGTTTAAATTATTGGGAATTATCTAGATATGTGGCTTCACGTCCTACCTTTCTTCTCCAACTAGGCTAATGTAGACGGAATATTACTATTTTAATTGTTTAGTGGGTCATATGGAAATAAAAGATTGACCTAGCTATAAATAAATAGTAATATTCCGTCTCTTATTGTGTTCGTGTGAATCACGTCTTGCGACAACCGTTACATAAAATTATCTTAAAACCTGGCTTTTTGGGGAATGGATGGGGTGTTAAAATGGTTCACGGAGAATCTCCATACGCCCTTATTTAATATGGGGTGTATTGCCGCCAAGCCTATTATCCCGTAGATCCCTTCACCCGTCCACAATGCTTGTAAGCATTAGCAGATAAGACATTTGGGAAGTTAATGTTTCGAATTATCTGTAGTTCCAGTGAAGAATCCTATTGAATTCCATAGCTGCCCATGCCATGCCCCCTTAACCCTTCTTACAGCACGATCTAAGTCATGGTTCTTTTTTCAGTGTTTGTGGTGTTGAAATCGAGACCCGCCAAGCAATGTATTCGTAGTTTTTGCCCCCTGGGGCCGGTTGCTCAAAGCTCTGTTAACTTTTAACGATCCGTTAACATGGAGTAAACGGATCGTTAACTTTAACGAAGAGAAAAGTTGTTGCTGGAAGCCCCGTTAACTTTAACGGATAATTTAATTGACTTTCCAGCGACAGAAATTTAACGAACCGTTACCAAACACACGAAAGATAACGACCCGTTAGTTTAACGGATCGTTAAAATAACTTAGTTTTGAGCAACCGGCCCCTGGTCTTTAAAACCGGAAAGTCACCCTCCACAAAGCAGTCGGGGTGGGGGTGGGGGCGCAAAGCTATTTCTCAGCAACGCTATCACATATGTTATCTGCTCAACGGAAATACCTGGTGCCTCACAAAGGCCTGACAATTGTGACGGAGTACGACAGAGGGCAGCTACATCTTTGAAAACGCAGTGGGATTGTCATGGGGATTTTACGCTAAAGGTACATGTAGCTTATGGCAATGAACCCTAGTGTGATTGTAGTTGAGTGCAACAGGGTGTTCAGACTTGGGTGCAGTGAGAGTACACGTAGAGCACTTGGATCCATTTAGAGCGCACTGTTTATTAAACTGGAAATAATAAAAGTTCTCCGTCGGCTGGTTAAAAATGCACTGTATGGTACCATACACTGTTAAAATAGGTACAAGTAAAAACAGTGGTAAGAAGTGTAAACTCTACACCACAACTACTAGACTGGTTTACAACGTTAAAATCATGGGTTGATAATATACCTATAATTTACACCACAGCTATTTTTAAAAGAACGTTAAAGTCAGTAGTTTGGTATAATTTACACCACAGCTACTGGCCTAGAACGTTAAAGTCAGTAGTTTGATATAATTTAATCTGTATAAACCATGGAGGTAGAATGAAAGTGTGTAGAACCTCCATCACGTCTTATTTTAACTTAACATAGCGATTTATAAAACGTCTGTAGCTTTAACGTATGAAACACATCTATAAAAAAAACTATGTGCAGAGTTTTGTGTTTCTGGTATAATTCTTAAATTAGGACTGAAAATGCTTTGTGAAACCGGAGGACCTGGTAGTGTAGAACGGAGGACCTGGTAATGTAGAACGGAGGACCTGGTAGTGTAGAACGGAGGACCTGGTAATGTAGAACGGAGGACCTGGTAATGTAGAACGAAGGACCTGGTAGTGTAGAACGGAGGACCTGGTAGTGTAGAACGGAGGACCTGGTAATGTAGAACGGAGGACCTGGTAGTGTAGAACGGAGGACCTGGTAATGTAGAACGGAGGACCTGGTAGTGTAGAACGAAGGACCTGGTAGTGGGACATAACTCTAGCAGTAATATATTCTATTGGGACATCACTCTGGCAGTATCAAATTATATATGGACATTACTCTTTTTTTGTTTTTTTAAAAACACTAAACGAAATTAATTTCTCATGCAGATGCCAGTTAACATTTTGCGGGAATTGTCGATGGTACTTTCCTTGATAAATTCGAGGTAGACGGTAAAATCTCCAGATTTTACCACGGTCGCAAGACTTTGAAATGGCTAGGGCAAGTGATTCTTCACGAGAGTGTGGGATAGATTTAAGAATTTAGGGGAGAGGTTACGTCTCCACATAAGCACTGATGGTTTCCTTTGGTGTCCATCATATGCATTAATTGGTCCGTCAGCGTATAAATGTCGATGTTATATTGGACATAGCCGTAAACTCAAACATGAATGCATATATGTACATCAATAGCGAGTTCTTGTGGCAAATGTTATGGATGTTTCCACGTCAATTGTTCATGTGAGAGACGGGGTGGGGGGGTATATTTCATGTATTATCAGGGAAGCCAGGTCAAAACGTCAATCAACCAGAAGCATTAATTATATCTAATAGAACCATGGACTCCTGTGTAATTCATAGACCTATATAACCCCCTGTAAGGCCTCCTGTGTATCCCATAGAACTATGGCCCCCTGTGTATCCCATAGAGCTATGCCCCCCTGTGTATCCCATAGAACTATGGTCCCCTGTGTATCCCATAGAGCTATGGCCCCCTTTGTATCCCATAGAACTATGGTCCCCTGTGTATTCCATAGGACTGTGAGTCTGTGACCTGTGGCAATGTCTTATTAATGTAATTATAATCTGTATGTTTCGTTGGTAATTGCGGTTTGTAGTCGTGCCACACGAAATATGTGGTAACCCCCATATCTCGTAAACCACCAACCGGTAGATGCCGATAGATATCATCAATGTTATTATAATCCGTAAGTTTCATAAAAATCGGGTAACAATTGCGATCTGTAGTCGTAATTGGGCTCTTTTGAAATTTTTCCTTACCCCATGTGTCAAATAGCCACTGTATTTTTCAAATGTGGTGTGAAGCCAAACCCCATCGATTCTGCCCGCTTGAAAAAACAAATTGTGCACTAGTGGAGAAGCTAAAGTTTTAATGGATATGTTTCCAAATTTTATGTTAAGCATAATCAATGATAGGAGATGACGCCCATTGTTTTTTAGCCGCTTCAAATCACATATCATATCTATAATTACAGTTCACGCATATTAATTAATTTAGGTGTTGAAATGATTAACGATCGGTTGTCTTGTATCACGCGAAACTTGAAAATGTCAAAACCACTGTCATTTGGGACAAAGATAAAACTGTCAGTTACATTTTATAGCCTTTAAACTATTTTCACTCTAACCCTTCTACAACTTTAAAATGACTTGATTTGGGTGAATTTTATGTAGATTTTATGTAGATTTGTTTAGAAGGGGGGCGATCTGTGTTAAAGATAAAACTGTAAGTTGTTTTGTATATGCCAGCCTTGACTTGATAAACCTTCTGAATACTGTCTATTTGTCACCACTTCATCCCCATTCAAATCAACACACAGTCATTTAACATTTAATTCAGAAACACAAAATCAATGGACTCCATGTTAAAATGTTTTATTCACGAATCCGGATTGTGAATAATCAATCCAGCATGGTCAGTCGAGAACTGGATTGCTATAAGCTACGCGATCAGAACTGCGAATCATAGCGTCGACAGCCTC
Organism: Patella depressa; assembly: GCA_948474765.1. Taxonomy (NCBI): domain Eukaryota; kingdom Metazoa; phylum Mollusca; class Gastropoda; family Patellidae; genus Patella; species Patella depressa. Next base: position 71,453,901 of record OX419720.1, on the reverse strand, counting down.
CGAAACATTATGTGACTGGTATTCCTTGAAGCTCGATACGAGCAGTTGGCAAACGTTACAAACATTTTGAATCTGTATTTATCATTCTCCAAATAATTTATTTCAATAAAAATTTGATTTGCCAATTTGTTATTGATATATTGTGACATTTTGTCTTTGATAAGTAAACATCCAGGCTATATAAAAGTCTTGTTTTTTTTCTACGTTAAGTTATTCCTCATAAACGTTTTGAATATACGTTATTCCTTAAATATTTTTTAATTAACAATAATAAAGAATGTTATTCTTGTTGGATTATAATGACGATAAAAACTGTTTTATTCTCATTATTCGTAGCTTTTACACCGGCTCTAACGTTTCCCCAAATATTTGTTGGAGCAAACTCTTGCCCAGAAGCATGTATGAGGTTCACCATGAAAAACTAGCGATACACAAGCTGGAAGTAGAGACAAGTGAACATGCAATTTCCGGCCCTACATTTCAACCTAACCAACCTCTAAACTGTTGTATCCTTTTGCCTCAAAATCATGAATATTCACCAAGTCATGGCAGAAAATGTAATTCCAAACCCTCTTCGTCGATTCTACACCAAAAAGTCAACAAAAATCGCCATGCTAAAGGAGGAATGAGAGGGAAAGACTCAAAATAACTTTCGCCCTATATTCGGCGTGACAGCGTAGAAATGTTTAGTGATCTGTGTCCATAATATGAAACATGCAAAACATTCTTGGTTGTCTCCCATTATATGTAGGTGAGTTCGTGGTAGAGTTGTTGATGTAAAATAAACATGATGTGACCCGCTATCTTTATGTATAACATACGTGATCGTACAATCATATATTTATATCAAAGTCACTCATAGTGTTGATATTAAAGGAACCAAGCCTTTAACTTAATATCATCCACGACGTATTGGTCAATTTAAACCCACACTGATGTTGTTATCTTGCCGTAAAATGTTGAGTTTCTAATATCCAATATTTAAGTTAAAATGAAAATCTTAAAATTGGCACATGAATGCTTTCGAATGCCTGTTGTATGAATCCACTGTACGAAAGAGGTTAAATATATACTACCCGTATGGACTGGAATACTTAGACGCCAAAGACTGCCATTGATCAATTCAAGCTCTCCGCTTATCAGTTGATATGCATTCATATTACATTACATTATAATATGTGTTGTGACCTATTTGTGTCCATTTTTAGATGGCAAAAAATAGCGATTTAGGTGGAACTATATCTAGCTATTAACTTTAAAGCGGCATTACGTACGATTAAAACAAGAGGAGAAAGTAAATGCCATAATAGATTAAAAAAAAATAAAGTAAATGCCATAATAGATAAAAAAATAGATAAAGAAAAGAGAGTATGTTGAAAGTTGATTGCAAATTACTTCTCTCGGAATTAAACTTCCGGCGATACAATTTTAGGTTGACCTTGGTTGTCATGGCTACCATTACGATAATAAGCAAAGTTTCGATTATCATCTTTACGTATTTAAATCTACCTAATATTGGAACCACCCGGTGGCACCGAGAGGTGATTATGACCTTGGTAAGTTAATTAATGTCTAATTAATTGATGTAGCATTTAAATATCCCCAATCCGATTCTTGCTGGTTTGACAGCTCGAACAAAAAAGTTGCCATATTCTATGTACTAGATGTGTTAGTGTCCCATTAGTGTAGGCATTATTTCAACGAAAGACAACAAACCTCTCCTACATCCATCGAATTCTAGCTCATTTACCATTGTATGAAATTTGAAAATTGTGTGTGCAAATTGTATATAATTATCCCCAAGCTCATATACTGTGTGGATATTTTATACAATTATAACCAGAAATGATGATGTATATTTTTGTATTTCTATTTAAATACATAAACTTATTGTTTTATACAATAAGTTGGCCCTTGTGAGCTTATATTTGCGTCCACTATTGATTTTGGTGAATGTCCCGACCCCCAGGGGCAGAGACACGCCCACTTTTTGCCTTTAGCGTTAGGAAGGCACAATTCTGAATGGATTATCTTGGTATACGGTACTTATTCCTTTTACTCTAAGGACGCCAACTATTGATGTTGAAGCACGACCCTCAACGCTAAACAAACAAAACGCCTAGCCTTCTTGACAAAGTACCATATCAACCAAAGCAGGAATGTGGATGTATATTGTAGCGTTAGCGTTATGTTTTTGTTTTTAATATAATTGCAATAAAGTGTGTAAATATTGATCCATCCCAATTCGCTTCCGATTTTGAAATATTGGAATCATCGGTCCGCATATCTATCATACCATAGCGAGATGTCAGTAGTGGAGAGGTTAGGCAATGTGGTTCTCCTTTTTCCGGTTTGTAGAAAGTTTTTCCAGTCTCATTGAAAGTGAAATTGCGGGTTTATTCCCGCGAAGGCGCAGTTATTGACCGTAACGGATTAAAAGAGGTCGTTTTCGACGGCTTCGCGGGAATCCAGCTCCTAGGATTAAAATGGATTAAAAACGTAACAATGGTGTTATAGATTGTTATGATAAGAATTTACACTTCATAATCCCCACTGTAACTAATTAACCAAAATTTTAGCATCATTCTTAGCATAAGTATTAGAAACTTAACTAGACTAAAACAAAAACTAATTTAATTTCGCCAAATAAGAAATAAAAACATAACTATACTATAACAAATTTCGCCAAATAATTGAAAACATAACTATACTATAACAAATTAGTTTAATTTCGCCAAATAAGACACCCTGTCTAAATACTCGATTAAATTCAATTCTTCTTCCCCGTGTCTTCCTGTTAATTCCTGGAGCTGGCTTTGGATTGGGGTATATTTATGCCTCTTCCTTGGTGGTTCCCGTCCCCCTGCATACTGGACGATTCTTATCTCATTAATATTTTGTTCTTGTTGCAAAAATGCGATCATTTCAAACACATTCGGATGGGCTTTTCCAACCAGTTTCTTGACTCTTGAATGCCATCCTTCCAGATTGTTGTCGCAGTGGTTCCATTGACGAATTGAAAATTCACCCTCGAACCATTGATTTGTTATGTAGTCGGTCAAATCGGTTATGTTTGGATTGCCTTGCATTTCTGCAATAATGTGTAGGTGGGCATCTTCAACCTGCACGTAAAATAGACTTTGTAAATAAATTTGATAACAAAAACGAATGTGACGACCAGAGTGGTCAAAACGTTCCGCGTCTACCACAATAAGAGAAACCGAGGACCAATACATCAAGACATATTATAATACACCTACCCTTTCTAACGGTATCAACGGTAGAGCTGCAAATCTCTGTACCATCTTCGTCTTCTCTATATTGCACTTGTAGTGAACATAAATTCATAAAATCGTTTTCATCATTTTAATCATTAGTTGCCAATTGGTGAATAAAATTCAGAGTGAACATAAATTCATAAAATCTTTAACACCGTTAATTGGGTTCTAATAACAACATGTCTCTCTTCAAACGAAAGCCGACAAGTCGATATCCGCGCCTTCGCGGGAAGGATTAATTTTGGTCAGGCTCTGTAACTGCGCCTTCGCGGGAATACACCAAATTGCGAGAACAACTGATTGACACAGTTTGTAGTATGTGGACTCAGACTAGTAATTATTTGCCCATTGATTTCAATGTTAAATGGCTGTAACATCACAGGCTGTAGTTTTTTTCTCAACATTCCGTTGGTTCCAATCTTTTTAGGCACAATGGGGACCACATTTGGCAATCTCCTCATCATACATTTGTAGGGGGTTGACCGTTTAGATTTTTTGCTACGGGGATTTGAAGTTGATTGGGGTAAAAATCTCACTTCCGACACAAGGATTGCTCCGCAAAAAGACATTTTACACCCCTATCCCTCCGCTGTAATATCCTCAGTATTACCCAAAACTGCTATGAAATTGAAAATTTGATGCCTTTTCTCCAATTCTAGACCAAAAAGTCAACCCAAAAATGCAGAAAGAGGGGAGAAAAAAAATAAGGGAGAAATTGTCTATTTATAACTCGCACTATGAAATAAGGGGAAATAATTACTAGTCTTCGTCCATGTAATAACATGATTCAGTTATCTTACCTTGAAATATGAGCTCCTAACATCCAGTTTTACAGACACATTGAACGTTTTATAAAGAGTACGCAATGGTTTCGAGCGACATTTGCGATAAACAAAGAAACACATACCCATCAAGACTTCGTGGAAGTTATTAAATCCGACAGATTCACAACATAATCTTTAAAATAAAGGATTACTAATGCTATTCACGTATTTCACCGAACGTTATTGATTAGAAGCGTATATTAATATTTTATTTTTTTCATCATATATTTGTGAACTGTTATATGAAGAATGGCCAATTCTTTATTGAAAACTAATGTATCTTTATGACCAATATCGTCTATGTAAAGGATCCAAAGAACGGGATATGGGGTGTTCTGGTCCAGCTCAAAATATTGATTAAGGGGATTCAGGGTTTAGGGCTGGGGGATTATGGTCTGTAGCTGAAATGTGTTCACCTAATTAGGTATGGATGTCATGTGAACTGTGTTTAATAAGTGTCATGTGAACTTTGTTTAATATCTATAAACTTGTTACTGTGCTGAAAAGAGAGCAGACGCTGACTGAAATAAGAATTGTACAGCTCAGTGCTAACGGCATTTCCAGGCCAAAGAAGAAAGCCTACCGTCAACTAGAAGAGAGACTTCAAGCATTGAAAGATCAGTTCCGAAATGGTCAAAGAGACATCATGCTTTCTGTAGATGCGGTATCTCATCTTGTCCATTTAGAGTAAAAAGTATGAAATGTTGATGGACATTGTTATTAATATTATTGTTATTATTGTTATGAAATGGTAGTTTACTTGCCCATATGAAATATATATTTTTAATGTTGATGCTCATTTCATAGTGCTAGTTAGTTATTTATTTTTTATATTAAGTTTTTCCATTTGCATTAAAAGTGTTAAAATAAACATGTTTTACTATAATAAATGTTGAATAAAACATTATCAAGTGATTTTGTTTTACTATTAGGTTTAACCTAATGAAATAAACAGTGCCCAGTGTGAAACAGACTACAGCTAATCCGTCTTTAGAAATTACAATTAACGCCTTAGTCAAGCTAACATGATTATTTAAGTTTTGAGCTGGGTGAGAATGAACCCCAAAAGAACACGCTTTAAAAAAGAGATTAAACCAAAATTAGATGAAATATTCTGCAGAACGTCTCTCTATTACAATTCATTCTTTGTATCCATATAACAATCAACACTTTACCTCCGACACAGCAAAACGTTAAAATGCTACTATATGGATCGGAAACACTAGCATACGAAGGAAATGTGTCAGTATATAACCAAGTGCACAATTTTATTGAAAACACCGAAAGATTTAAATTTTAATAATAGCGGATTTTAATTATTTCATGTTTACATGTAAATACTTTTATGAGTTATGTGTACATTTATATATATATATATAATTTCCGTTTTATCAGTTTCTTTTTTAGGGTTTCACACTGCGAAGCTTGTGTGAAACACTATTGTTTTTGTTAAAATTATTATTAGGGTTTCACACTGCGAAGCTTGTGTGAAACACTATTGTTTTTGTTAAAATTATTATTCTTATTATTATTATTCTTCTTTTGTTTTGAGTAGATCTCAGCATCTGCTTGTCGCATCGTTACGATTTCTTCGGTTTTACTGGGAAAGTGGGTGTGACTTAGAGGATAAAGCTATTTTGAACGTTCTGCGACAATGCGAAATGTCCGAAATCACCAAATTATCGTTTTTTAAAATATTGCAGTAATTTTAACAATAATCATTGATTTTTAACTTTCGATACATTTTGGCATAGCCGGAGACACGGCACATAGCTACACTATTTTCGATTTTTGATTTTCGGTAAATCTTTAAAGATATTAGGCGCCAAATTTTGAAAATTTAAAATTTTACAAAAAACTTTTTTATTTATGAATATTTTTTAGTCGTATTATGCACAGAATTAAAGGGTCATCTGACTAGTGCAAAAATGTTAAAGAATTTTGTCTCAGTAATTTACCTTGGCCGCCATTGGCTAATTCAGTTTTTAAGTCCTAGATTAATTTTTTATTGTTCGATTTGTATAAAACAAAGTTCATATGCTTCGTTGTATCAATTGTCATTTTTTTTATTACCAAAAGTTTTATCTGTCGGCACCGGAAGTGGCATAATTTTACCAAAAACTACAATTTTGACAGTTATTTTCCTTCTTCGAAAACAAATATTATTTTTTGGAAAAATTATTTGACTCAAAGAGTGCGCCCTTTCAAGGTGCAAAAAATGTAGGAAGCAGTTTTTTTAATTTCGATATCATTTTCGAGCAAATTCGATTAAGAGGCTAAAAATGGTGTAAAATTGGCCTATTTACAACCTATTCAGGCTTTTCAGATTTTAAAATATTTCTTCGTAACTTTTATAAACTTGTAGCTATAATCCATACGAAGAAAATGTATGTTAAAATTCGTTTGTACTATAAGCAGTTACCAAGAAATGGGCAGTTCTGTACAAGTCACTGTTTTCGTTATTTTGCCTGTAAAATAGTCAATTATGATTGGATTTTTATAAAAGTGACATCATTTGATTCAAAAAGCACGTAGCGTCATATCAAGTTGATTACAATTTAAAATTGACACCGGAAGTGACATCATTTGGTCAAAAAATGCATTTTAAACTTTTTAAATCAATGTTTTATTCAACCAAGAATAACTTAATATGTATTAATAATTTTAACTTTTGGTTTAAATTCACATATAAACAAAACTCATATGGTCATATAGATATCATAAAATGGTTTCTAACTTGTTCGGTTGCCGAGAAATAGACGGTTTTCTACAGGTCACTTTTGAAGGTTTCAGGGCCATAAAAGGGTCAATTATTATTCGATTTTCATAAACGTCACACCATGTTATACCTAATGCCATTTGGGATTTCATACAAGTAATTTAAGATTTTCATTATCACCGGAAGTAACGTCATTTTGGCAAAAACTGTATTTTTAGCCTCTAAAACAGATATTTTATTCAAATGAGTCTGTTTTGAAATCCTTTTCAAAGTATGGTATTTGATGCCAATCAACAAATAGAATGAACCCATACGATCATACAGATACCACAAAATGGTTTCTATCTTGTACGGTTGCGGAGAAATAGTCGATTTCCTACAAGTCACTTTTCAAGTTTTTTAAGTTTATTGGTCTTTAAAAGTGGCAATTATTATTCGATTTACATAAAATTTTCACTATATGATATCGTATGCCATTTCTGATTTCATAAGACTAATTGAACATTTGCATTAACACCGGGAGTAATTTAATTTTGTCAAGATCATTTACAAGTAACAAATGTATAAAATGAATTGATATTGCTGGATTTTGTTGATTCTGCGTCCATTTTATTTGTGTGCAATGTTAATTTGGAAACCTGTTTAGTGGTTTCGCTGGTACCGGAAGTGACATATGTTCAAGGGTAACTTGGCACCGGAAGTGACATGTTTAAGGGTAACGTGGCACCAGTGAAACCCGTCATTCCTGCATGCAGGTCTAGTTAGGCTTTCAGACTTTCGTCTGAAAGCCTATTGAGATTACTAAAATTATTATTATTATTAGGCTTTCAGACTTTCGTCTGAAAGCCTATTGAGATTACTAAAATTATTATTATTATTATTATTATTATTATTATTATTATTTACCGCGAGGGCCTAGATCTCCATGATCGAAAACAGATATTGATCTGGAATTAGCTTTTCTATTGGGAAACCATGTGGTGGCTACTTGATAAAATATTTTTGAAATTTCTGCGCATACCGGAAGTGACCGAACTTTGTACTTTCTCTAAAAATTGAAAATCGGCTATAGTTTCGTCAATTCTTTATCCATTTTCAAACAAATTACATTTTTGGAATCCCTGGATCTTTTCTGAGAAAATGGCTATCTCACATTTTTCAATTTCGAACATTCGTCTATGACTTTTATAGTTCGAAAATTGAACACATGTTGTTTACGAGACAATTTTTGTTATTTTTCAAAATTTTCAAATTTGACCTACATTTTTGGATACCTGAAGTCCATCCGATTCCAGTAATATAAGTTTCATTCAGAGTTATCGCCCTTTATTTTTCGATTTTTTTCGAATTTTCTTCCCATTTTGTGAGCTCGGGTTTCGTTTTATGGCAAAATTGACGTTTCTGAAACTTCTGGAACATGAAGTTAAAGTCCAATATCAACAGGTAAAGCAATTTCGACAAGACTCCTTAAACCGGAAGTGGTCGAAATAATGTGCAAAATTTGCAAAAAAACGAAAAAAATGGGTGGTTTTGGGAAAAACGTGATTTCTTCGCCCGATATCAACGGATTAAAGGGATTAAGGTATCGTTGGGTTGCATGAAGAATGGACTATCGTATGATACCCAAATCATACAGATACTATGAAAAGGTAGCAAAATATGGCACGCTGAAAATCAAGTATTTTCTGATTTGGAGCGTTTTTGGATGCCTGTATCTCGAAAACTTAACCTACAATTTTTTTTATTTTTTTTCTATCGAGAGTCCTTTCGGAGGTATTTGGCATGAAGCCATCCAATAGGACTTTGAAATGTCTGGAATAGGATAAAAAAGGGACTGAAAATCGAAAAAAGTCGAAAAATCGTGAAATTTTGGAAAATGCTCTACTATTTTTTTATTTTAAGAGATTTTTAAAAAAAGGTTGTATATTCAGATAGCTGACCTAATTACGATTCTAACGATGTATAATATGTATGTAATTATTAAAATTTAATTTTCGATATTTTAAATTTTTTGCATTTTTGGCACTTTTGAACATAGGATTTCTCAGGGGCATTTTATCTGATCAGATAATGTAATATATCATTACAGAGCCCTGTGGCTATTTTAGTGCCCAAACCGGCTATTAGAACTATTCCGACAATAATAACCATACCGGAAGTATTCAAAAAATGAAAAAAAAGAGTAAAAACATTGTCGCACTTGCGAAAAACTTGATTTCTCCCTTAGGTAATAGCGGACCAAAAGAACTAAAGTGTCGCTGGATAGCCCTATTAATGGACCATCATATGGTATCTAAATAATACGATTTCGATGGTAAGGAAATAAATTATTGTATGCCAAAAATCTAGTATTTTCCAATTTTTTAACATTCTGAGACGCCCTTTTCTCGAAAACGACGCCTACGATTTTTCTTAAACTTTTCTTACTCAAAGTCCTGTTAGTTGTCTATATAGGGAATCCAAAATGAAAAGCATTGAAATAATATAAGTGGTCGAAAAATGGCCTCAAACTTTGAAAAAAATTGAAAAATCGTTAAATTTTTTGAAACGCTCTTTAATTTATCTTTTTTTCTAAAACTACTCAATGGATGTTTCTGACACTTTTGGTACAGAAAGTTAAGTATCCAAAGGACTTCGTAAAGCTATCACAACAACGATCGTAAAACAGGAAGTAGTCGAAAAAATGTCCGATATTTCGAAAAAAAATAATTTTTTTACGAAAACCTTTTTTATTTATGAATATTTTTTGATGATATTTTACACAGGGTTAAAATATCATCGTACTTGAGCAGAAATGAGAAAAAAAATTGTCTCGGTAATTTGCGTTAGCCGCCATCGGCTAATTTAGTTTTTCGTACCCAGAAAAATTATTTATTGTTCGATTTGTATAAAACAAAGTTCATATGCACCATGGTCCCAATTGTAATTTTTTTTGTTACGGTGAAATTTTTCTGTCGGCAACGGAAGTGACGTAATATTAACAAAAACTACAATTTTGACAGTTCGGTACCACTTTTTGAAAGCAAATATTATTTTTTTTCAAAACTGATATAACTAAAAGGATGCACCCTGCAAAGGTGCACAAAAACCTTAGCTCATATTTTTTAATTTCAACTTCATTTTCGGGCAATTTCGAATAAAATGTAAAATAAAGTGTAAAATTCAGTTATTTACAATTCATTCAGCGTCTTCATATTTTGAAATATTTATTTGTAATTTTCATAAACTCGTAGCAATAATCCAGACGAAGAGAATGTATGCGAAAATTAGTTTGTAATATGAGCAGTTGCCGAGAAATATGCAATTTTGCATGCATCACTTTTCACGTTATTTTGCCTATAAAAGAGTTAATTATTATTCGATTTGCAATATTTTTTTTCCATTTGATGCCTAATGCCAATTTGGACTAGGTCAAGCCAATTTTATATTTTCACTGTGACCGGAAATGACGTCATTTGGGCAAAAACTGTATTTTTAACCTAAAAAACAAATATTTTATTCAAATGAGTCTGCCTTATAATATTTTTAAAATTATGATATTTGATTCCCATCAACGAATAAAATGAAGCCATACGACCATACAGATACCACAAAATGGTTTCTAACTTGTACGGTTACAGAGAAATAGGCGATCTTCTATAAGTCACTTTTCAAGGTTTTTGGTCTGTAAAACTGTCAATTATTATTCGATTTTTACAATTTATTTACCATTTCATGCCTTATGCTATTTATGACTTCTATGAACCAAGTTAAAATTTTCAATATCACCGGAAGTAATGTAATTTTTGCAAAAAACGTATTTTTAGCCTTTAAAACAAACATTTTTTTGAAGGGATTTATATTTATTATTCGTATAACTTTATAACGTCTGACTCTAATGGGCAGTAAGACTGAATCAATACCATCATATTGATATCAAGAAAAATCTTCTAGCATGTTCCCTTGCCGAATAATAACCAATTTTCCGAGGGTCACTTTTCAGTTTTTTACCTTCTTAATTTCAGTTTATGGGTTATAGGTTAATTATTTATTGTCCGATATTTATAAAAAAAAGTTTGTATTTTGTATGTTGCGAATTTTCGACTTATTTTTCATCTATAAAAATTTCTTTCGGCACCGGAAGTGACATACTTTTGCCATAATTTACAATTTTGACCGGTCTTTTAGCCAGCAAATATTACTTTTACATATGATAGAGGGTGTCACTGAAGCAAAACAACTAAAGTATAGTTTGGTAGCTCAATGGATCGGCTATGGTATAATAAACTTCCTGTATGATTCCTGAAAGCCGGTTCAGTGCTGCTTGCAGGTCTAGTTATTATTATTATTATTATTTACCGCGGGGGCCTAGATCTCCATGATCGAAAACAGATATCGACCTAGAATTAGATTTTCTATTGGGAAACCATGTGGTGGCTACTTGATAGAATATTTTTGAAATTTCTGCGCATACCGGAAGTGACCGAACTTTGCACGTTGTCTAAAAATTGAAAATCGGCCATAGTTTCGTCAATTCTTTATCCATTTTCAAACAAATTACATTTTTGAAATCCCTGAATCTTTTCTGAGACAATGGCTATCTCACATTTTTCAATTTCGAACATTCGTCTATGACTTTTATCGTTCGAAAATTGAAAACATGTTGTTTGCGAGACAATTTTTGTTATTTTTCAAAATTTTCAAATTTGACCTACATTTTTGGATACCTGAAGTCCATCCGATTCCAGTAATATAAGTTTCATTCAGAGTTATCGCCCTTTATTTTTCGATTTTTTTCGAATTTTCTTCCCATTTTGTGAGCTCGGGTTTCGTTTTATGGCAGAATTGACGTTTCTGAAACTTCTGGAACATGAAGTTATAGTCCAATACCAACAAATAAAGCAATTTCGACAAGAATCCTTAAACCGGAAGTGGTCGAAATAATGTGCAATATTTTGAAAAAAATGCAAAAAATGGATATTTTTGGGAAAAACGCGATTTCTCCGCCCGATATAAATGGATTAAAGAAATTAGGGTACCATTGGACTGCACTGGGATTGCACTATCGTATGATACCAAATTCATACGGATACTATGAACAGGCAGCAAAATATGGCACGCTGAAAATCAAGTATTTTCTGATTTTTAGCATTTTTGGACGCCTGTATCTCGAAAACTACTCCAGCGATTTTTATGAAACTCTCTCTATCGAGAGACCTTGTGGTAGTCTGAAGTACGAAACATTCCATTACGACTTTGAAATATCTGGAATAGGTGAAATAACGGACTGAAAATCGAAAAAAGTCGAAAAATCGTGAAATTTTGGAAAATGCTCTACTATTTTTTTATTTTAAGAGATTTTCGAAAAAAGGTTGTATTTTCAGATAGCTGACCTAATTACGATTCTAACGATGTATAATATGTATGTAGTTATTGAAAGTTAATTTTCGATATTTTAAATTTTTTGCATTTTTCTCACTTTTGGACATAGGATTTCTCAGTGGCATTTTATCTGATCAGTAAATGTAATATATCATTACAGAGCCCTATGACTATTTTAGTACCCAAACCGGCTATTTAAACTATTCCGACAATAATAACCACACCGGAAGTATTCAAAAAATAAAAAAAAAGGTTAAAAACATTGTCGCACTTGCGAAAAACTTGAGTTCTCTCTTAGGTAATAGCGGACCAAAAGAACTAAAGTGTCGTTGGATAGCCTATTAATGGACCATCATACGGTATGTAAATAATACGATTTCGATGGCAAGGAAATAAATTATTGTATGCCAAATATCCAGTATTTTCCGATTTTTTAACATTCTGAGACGCCCTTTTCTCGAAAACGACGCCTACGATTTTTCTCAAACTTTTCCTACTCAAAGTCCTATCGATTGTCTATATAGTGAATCCAAAATGAAAAGCATTGAAATAATATAGGTGGTCCAAAAATAGCATCAAACTTTGAAAAAAAATCAAAAATCGTTAAATTTTTGTAAACGCTCTTTATTTTATCTTTTCTTCCAAAACTACTCAATAGATGTTTCTGACACTTCTGGTACAGAAAGTTAAGTATCCAAAGAACTTCGTAAAGCTATCACGACAACAATCGTAAAACCGGAAGTAGTCGAAAAAATGTCCGATATTTTGAAAAAAAAATTTTTTTTTACGAAAACCTTTTTTATTTATGAATATTTTTTGACGATATTTTACACTGGGTTAAAATATCATCCTACTTGAGCAGAAATGAGAAAAAAAATTGTCTCGGTAATTTGCATTAGCCGCCATCGGCTAATTTCGTTTTTCGTACCCAGAAAAATTATTTATTGTTCAATTTATATAAAACAAAGTTCATAAGCTCCGTGGTCCCAATTGTAATTTTTTTTGTTACGGTGAAATTTTTCTGTCGGCAACGGAAATGACGTAATATTAATAAAAACTACAATTTTGACAGTTCGGTACCACTTTTTGAAAGCATATATTAATTTTTTTCAAAACTGATATAACTAAAATGATGCACCCTGCAAAGGTGCACAATATCCTTAGCTCAGACTTTTTAATTTCAATTTCATTTTCGGGCAATTTCGAATAAAATGTAAAATAAAGTGTAAAATTCAGTTGTTTGCAATTCATTCAGCTCTTCATATTTTGAAATATTTATTTGTAATTTTCATAAACTCGTAGCAATAATCCAGACGAAGAGAATGCATGCGAAAATTAGTTTGTAATGTGAACAGTTGCCGAGAAATATGCAATTTTGCATGCATCACTTTTCACGTTATTTTGCCTATAAAAGAATGAATTATTATTCGATTTGCAATTTCTTTTCCCCATTTGATGCTTAATGCCATTTTGGACTAGGTCAAGCCAATTTTACATTTTCATTGTGACCGGAAATGACGTCATTTGGGCAAAAACTGTATTTTTAACCTAAAAAACAAATATTTTATTCAAATGAGTCTGCCTTATAATATTTTTAGAATTATGATATTTGATTCCCATCAACGAATAGAATCAAGCCATACGACCATACAGATGCCACAAAATTGTTTCTAACGTGTACGGTTACAGAGAAATAGGCGATCTTCTATAAGTCACTTTTCAAGGTTTTTGGTCTATAAAAGTGTCAATTATTATTCGATTTTTATAATATTTTTACCATTTGATGCCTTATGCCATTTATGACTTCGATGAACTAAGTTAACATTTTCAATATCACCGGAAGTAATGTAATTTTTGCAAAAAACGTATTTTTAGCCTTCAAAACAAAACATTTTTTTGAAGGGATTTATATTTATTATTCAATTAACTTTATAACGTCTGACTCTAATGGGCAGTAAGATTGAATCAATACCATCATATTGATATCAAGAAAAGGCTTCTAGCATGTTCCCTTGTCGAATAATAGCCAATTTTCCCAGGGTCACTTTTAATTTTTTTACCTTCTTAATTTCAGTTGATGGGTTACAGGTTAGTTATTTATTGCCCGATACGTATAAAACAAAGTTTGTATTTTGTATGTTACGAATTTTCGACTTATTTTTCCCCTATAAAAATTTCTTTCGGCACCGGAAGTGACGTAATTTTGCGATAATTTACAATTTTGGCCCGTCTTTTCGCCAGCACATATTACTTTTATATATGATAGAAGGTTTCACTGTAGCAAAACATCTAAAGTATAGTTCGGTAGCTCAATGGATCGGCTATGGTATAATAAACTTCCTGTATGATTCCTGAAAGCCGGTTCAGTGCTGCTTGCAGGTCTAGTTCTTATTAGGCTTTCAGACTTTCGTCTGAAAGCCTATTGAGATTACTAAAATTATTAGGCTTTCAGACTTTCGTCTGAAAGCCTATTGAGATTACTAAAATTATTATTATTATTATTATTATTATTATTATTATTATTATTATTATTTACCGCGAGGGCCTAGATCTCCATGATCGAAAACAGATATCGATCTGGAATTAGCTTTTCTATTGGGAAACCATGTGGTGGCTACTTGATAAAATATTTTTGAAATTTCTGCGCATACCGGAAGTGACCGAACTTTGTACTTTCTCTAAAAATTGAAAATCGGCTATAGTTTCGTCAATTCTTTATCCATTTTCAAACAAATTACATTTTTGGAATCCCTGGATCTTTTCTGGGAAAATGGCTATCTCACATTTTTCAATTTCGAACATTCGTCTATGACTTTTATAGTTCGAAAATTGAACACATGTTGTTTACGAGACAATTTTTGTTATTTTTCAAAATTTTCAAATTTGACCTACATTTTTGGATACCTGAAGTCCATCCGATTCCAGTAATATAAGTTTCATTCAGAGTTATCGCCCTTTATTTTTCGATTTTTTTCGAATTTTCTTCCCATTTTGTGAGCTCGGGTTTCGTTTTATGGCAGAATTGACGTTTCTGAAACTTCTGGAACATGAAGTTAAAGTCCAATATCAACAGGTAAAGCAATTTCGACAAGACTCCTTAAACCGGAAGTGGTCGAAATAATGTGCAAAATTTGCAAAAAAACGAAAAAAATGGGTGGTTTTGGGAAAAACGTGATTTCTTCGCCCGATATCAACGGATTAAAGGGATTAAGGTATCGTTGGGTTGTATGAAGAATGGACTATCGTATGATACCCAAATCATACAGATACTATGAAAAGGTAGCAAAATATGGCACGCTGAAAATCAAGTATTTTCTGATTTGGAGCGTTTTTGGATGCCTGTATCTCGAAAACTTAACCTACAATTTTTTTTATTTTTTTTCTATCGAGAGTCCTTTTGGAGGTATTTGGCATGAAGCCATCCAATAGGACTTTGAAATGTCTGGAATAGGATAAAAAAGGGACTGAAAATCGAAAAAAGTCGAAAAATCGTGAAATTTTGGAAAATGCTCTACTATTTTTTTATTTTAAGAGATTTGTAAAAAAAGGTTGTATATTCAGATAGCTGACCTAATTACGATTCTAACGATGTATAATATGTATGTAATTATTAAAATTTAATTTTCGATATTTTAAATTTTTTGCATTTTTGGCACTTTTGAACATAGGATTTCTCAGGGGCATTTTATCTGATCAGATAATGTAATATATCATTACAGAGCCCTGTGGCTATTTTAGTGCCCAAACCGGCTATTAGAACTATTCCGACAATAATAACCATACCGGAAGTATTCAAAAAATGAAAAAAAAGAGTAAAAACATTGTCGCACTTGCGAAAAACTTGATTTCTCCCTTAGGTAATAGCGGACCAAAAGAACTAAAGTGTCGCTGGATAGCCCTATTAATGGACCATCATATGGTATCTAAATAATACGATTTCGATGGTAAGGAAATAAATTATTGTATGCCAAAAATCTAGTATTTTCCAATTTTTTAACATTCTGAGACGCCCTTTTCTCGAAAACGACGCCTACGATTTTTCTTAAACTTTTCTTACTCAAAGTCCTGTTAGTTGTCTATATAGGGAATCCAAAATGAAAAGCATTGAAATAATATAAGTGGTCGAAAAATGGCCTCAAACTTTGAAAAAAATTGAAAAATCGTTAAATTTTTTGAAACGCTCTTTAATTTATCTTTTTTTCTAAAACTACTCAATGGATGTTTCTGACACTTTTGGTACAGAAAGTTAAGTATCCAAAGGACTTCGTAAAGCTATCACAACAACGATCGTAAAACCGGAAGTAGTCGAAAAAATGTCCGATATTTCGAAAAAAAATAATTTTTTTACGAAAACCTTTTTTATTTATGAATATTTTTTGATGATATTTTACACAGGGTTAAAATATCATCGTACTTGAGCAGAAATGAGAAAAAAAATTGTCTCGGTAATTTGCGTTAGCCGCCATCGGCTAATTTAGTTTTTCGTACCCAGAAAAATTATTTATTGTTCGATTTGTATAAAACAAAGTTCATATGCACCATGGTCCCAATTGTAATTTTTTTTGTTACGGTGAAATTTTTCTGTCGGCAACGGAAGTGACGTAATATTAACAAAAACTACAATTTTGACAGTTCGGTACCACTTTTTGAAAGCAAATATTATTTTTTTTCAAAACTGATATAACTAAAAGGATGCACCCTGCAAAGGTGCACAAAAACCTTAGCTCATATTTTTTAATTTCAACTTCATTTTCGGGCAATTTCGAATAAAATGTAAAATAAAGTGTAAAATTCAGTTATTTACAATTCATTCAGCGTCTTCATATTTTGAAATATTTATTTGTAATTTTCATAAACTCGTAGCAATAATCCAGACGAAGAGAATGTATGCGAAAATTAGTTTGTAATATGAGCAGTTGCCGAGAAATATGCAATTTTGCATGCATCACTTTTCACGTTATTTTGCCTATAAAAGAGTTAATTATTATTCGATTTGCAATATTTTTTTTCCATTTGATGCCTAATGCCAATTTGGACTAGGTCAAGCCAATTTTACATTTTCACTGTGACCGGAAATGACGTCATTTGGGCAAAAACTGTATTTTTAACCTAAAAAACAAATATTTTATTCAAATGAGTCTGCCTTATAATATTTTTAAAATTATGATATTTGATTCCCATCAACGAATAAAATGAAGCCATACGACCATACAGATACCACAAAATGGTTTCTAACTTGTACGGTTACAGAGAAATAGGCGATCTTCTATAAGTCACTTTTCAAGGTTTTTGGTCTGTAAAACTGTCAATTATTATTCGATTTTTACAATTTATTTACCATTTCATGCCTTATGCTATTTATGACTTCTATGAACCAAGTTAAAATTTTCAATATCACCGGAAGTAATGTAATTTTTGCAAAAAACGTATTTTTAGCCTTTAAAACAAACATTTTTTTGAAGGGATTTATATTTATTATTCGTATAACTTTATAACGTCTGACTCTAATGGGCAGTAAGACTGAATCAATACCATCATATTGATATCAAGAAAAATCTTCTAGCATGTTCCCTTGCCGAATAATAACCAATTTTCCGAGGGTCACTTTTCAGTTTTTTACCTTCTTAATTTCAGTTTATGGGTTATAGGTTAATTATTTATTGTCCGATATTTATAAAAAAAAGTTTGTATTTTGTATGTTGCGAATTTTCGACTTATTTTTCATCTATAAAAATTTCTTTCGGCACCGGAAGTGACATACTTTTGCCATAATTTACAATTTTGACCGGTCTTTTAGCCAGCAAATATTACTTTTACATATGATAGAGGGTGTAACTGAAGCAAAACAACTAAAGTATAGTTTGGTAGCTCAATGGATCGGCTATGGTATAATAAACTTCCTGTATGATTCCTGAAAGCCGGTTCAGTGCTGCTTGCAGGTCTAGTTATTATTATTAGGGTTTCACACTGCGTAGCTTGTGTGAAACACTATTGTTTTTGTTAAAATTATTATTCTTATTATTATTATTATTATTATTATTCAGATTCCAATTTGAATAGATCTCAGCAACTACGTGTCGCATCGTTACGATTTCTTCGGTTTTACTGGGAAAGTGGGTGTGACTTAGAGGATAAAGCTATTTTGAACGTTCTGCGACAATGCGAAATGTCCGAAATCACCGAAGTTATCGTTTTTGAAAATATTGCAGTAATTTTAACAATAATCATTGGATTTTAACTTTCGATACATTTTGGCATAGCCTGAGACAGGGCACATAGCTACGCTACTTTCGATTTTTGATTTTCGGCAAATCTTCGAAGATATTAGGCGCCAAATTTCGAAAATTTAAAATTTTACAAAAAACTTTTTTATTTATGAATATTTTTTAGTCGTATTGTGCACAGAATTAGAGGGTCATCTGACTAGCGCAAAAATGTTAAAATTTTTTGTCTCAGTAATTTTCCTTGGCCGCCATTGGCTAATTCAGTTTTTCAGTCCTAGATTATTTTGTTATTGTTCGATTTGTATAAAACAAAGTTCATATGCTTCGTTGTCTCAATTGTCATTTTTTTTGTTACCGATAGTGTTATCTCTCGGCACCGGAAGTGGCATAATTTTACCAAAAACTACAATTTTGACAGTTATTTACGATCTTCATAAACAAATATTATTTTTTTGAAAAATTATATGACTCAAAGAGTGTGTCCTTTCAAGGCGCAAAAAATGGCGGAAGCAGTTTTTTTAATTTCTATTTCATTTTCTAGCAAATTGGATTAAGAGGTGAAAAAAGGCGTAAAATTGACCTATTTACAACCCATTCAGGCTTTTCAGATTTTAAAATATTTTTACATAACTCTTATAGACTTGTAGCTATAATCAATACGAAGAGAATGTATGTGAAAATTAGTTTGTAATATAAGCAGTTGCCAAGAAATGGGCAGTTTTGCATAAGTCACTGTTTTCGTAATTTTGCCTGTAAAATAGTCAATTATTAATGGATATTCACAAAAGTGACATCATTTGATTAAAAAAGCAAGTCTGCGTCATATCATGTTGATTACTATTTAAAATTGACACCGGAAGTGACGTCATTTAGTCAAAACTCAATTTTTAACTTTTAAAATCGATATTTTTTTCAACCAAGAATTATGTCACATATAATAATAAAATTAACTTTTGATTTAAATTCACATATTAACAAAACTCATACGGTCAAAAAGATATCATAAACTTGTTTCTAACTTGTTCGGTTGCCGAGATATAGGCGATTTTCTAAAAGTCACTTTTGAAGGTTTTTGGCCCATAAAAGTGTCAATTATTATTCGATTTTCATAAAATTTTCACCCTTTGAAGCCTAATGTCATAGACGATGTTATAGAAGTAATTTAACGTTTTCATTATCACCGGAAGTAACGTCATTTTGGCAAAAACTGTATTTTAAGCCTTCAAAACCGATATTTTATTCAAATGAGTCTGATTTGTAATGTTTATACAATTATGATATTTGATTCCAATCAACAAATAGATTAAACCCATACGGTCATAAAAATACCAAAAAATGGTTTCTAACTTGTACGGTTGCCGAGAAATATACGATTTTCTACACGTCACTTTTCAAGGTTTTTGGTCTATAAAAGTGGCAATTATTATTTGATTTACATAAAATTTTCACTATGTGATGCCTTATGCCATTTCTGATTTCATAAAACTAATGGAACATTTACATTATCACCGGAAGTACTGTATTTTTGTCAAGATCAATGATATTGCTGGATTTGTTTGATTCTGTTTCCATTTTATTTGATGTGTGCAATGCTTATGTGGAAACCTGTATATTGGTTTCAATGGTACCGGAAGTGACATATGTTCAAGGGTAACGTGGCACCGAAAGTGACACAAGTTCAAGTTCAAAGGTAACATGGCACCAGTGAAACCCGTCATTCCTGCATGCAGGTCTAGTTATTATTATTATTATTATTATTATTTACCGCGAGGGCCTAGATCTCCATGATCGAAAACAGATATCGATCTGGAATTAGCTTTTCTATTGGGAAACCATGTGGTGGCTACTTGATAAAATATTTTTGAAATTTCTGCGCATACCGGAAGTGACCGAACTTTGTACTTTCTCTAAAAATTGAAAATCGGCTATAGTTTCGTCAATTCTTTATCCATTTTCAAACAAATTACATTTTTGGAATCCCTGGATCTTTTCTGAGAAAATGGCTATCTCACATTTTTCAATTTCGAACATTCGTCTATGACTTTTATAGTTCGAAAATTGAACACATGTTGTTTACGAGACAATTTTTGTTATTTTTCAAAATTTTCAAATTTGACCTACATTTTTGGATACCTGAAGTCCATCCGATTCCAGTAATATAAGTTTCATTCAGAGTTATCGCCCTTTATTTTTCGATTTTTTTCGAATTTTCTTCCCATTTTGTGAGCTCGGGTTTCGTTTTATGGCAGAATTGACGTTTCTGAAACTTCTGGAACATGAAGTTAAAGTCCAATATCAACAGGTAAAGCAATTTCGACAAGACTCCTTAAACCGGAAGTGGTCGAAATAATGTGCAAAATTTGCAAAAAAACGAAAAAAAATGGGTGGTTTTGGGAAAAACGTGATTTCTTCGCCCGATATCAACGGATTAAAGGGATTAAGGTATCGTTTGGTTGCATGAAGAATGGACTATCGTATGATACCCAAATCATACAGATACTATGAAAAGGTAGCAAAATATGGCACGCTGAAAATCAAGTATTTTCTGATTTGGAGCGTTTTTGGATGCCTGTATCTCGAAAACTTAACCTACAATTTTTTTTATTTTTTTTCTATCGAGAGTCCTTTTGGAGGTATTTGGCATGAAGCCATCCAATAGGACTTTGAAATGTCTGGAATAGGATAAAAAAGGGACTGAAAATCGAAAAAAGTCGAAAAATCGTGAAATTTTGGAAAATGCTCTACTATTTTTTTATTTTAAGAGATTTTTAAAAAAAGGTTGTATATTCAGATAGCTGACCTAATTACGATTCTAACGATGTATAATATGTATGTAATTATTAAAATTTAATTTTCGATATTTTAAATTTTTTGCATTTTTGGCACTTTTGAACATAGGATTTCTCAGGGGCATTTTATCTGATCAGATAATGTAATATATCATTACAGAGCCCTGTGGCTATTTTAGTGCCCAAACCGGCTATTAGAACTATTCCGACAATAATAACCATACCGGAAGTATTCAAAAAATGAAAAAAAAGAGTAAAAACATTGTCGCACTTGCGAAAAACTTGATTTCTCCCTTAGGTAATAGCGGACCAAAAGAACTAAAGTGTCGCTGGATAGCCCTATTAATGGACCATCATATGGTATCTAAATAATACGATTTCGATGGTAAGGAAATAAATTATTGTATGCCAAAAATCTAGTATTTTCCAATTTTTTAACATTCTGAGACGCCCTTTTCTCGAAAACGACGCCTACGATTTTTCTTAAACTTTTCTTACTCAAAGTCCTGTTAGTTGTCTATATAGGGAATCCAAAATGAAAAGCATTGAAATAATATAAGTGGTCGAAAAATGGCCTCAAACTTTGAAAAAAATTGAAAAATCGTTAAATTTTTTGAAACGCTCTTTAATTTATCTTTTTTTCTAAAACTACTCAATGGATGTTTCTGACACTTTTGGTACAGAAAGTTAAGTATCCAAAGGACTTCGTAAAGCTATCACAACAACGATCGTAAAACCGGAAGTAGTCGAAAAAATGTCCGATATTTCGAAAAAAAATAATTTTTTTACGAAAACCTTTTTTATTTATGAATATTTTTTGATGATATTTTACACAGGGTTAAAATATCATCGTACTTGAGCAGAAATGAGAAAAAAAATTGTCTCGGTAATTTGCGTTAGCCGCCATCGGCTAATTTAGTTTTTCGTACCCAGAAAAATTATTTATTGTTCGATTTGTATAAAACAAAGTTCATATGCACCATGGTCCCAATTGTAATTTTTTTTGTTACGGTGAAATTTTTCTGTCGGCAACGGAAGTGACGTAATATTAACAAAAACTACAATTTTGACAGTTCGGTACCACTTTTTGAAAGCAAATATTATTTTTTTTCAAAACTGATATAACTAAAAGGATGCACCCTGCAAAGGTGCACAAAAACCTTAGCTCATATTTTTTAATTTCAACTTCATTTTCGGGCAATTTCGAATAAAATGTAAAATAAAGTGTAAAATTCAGTTATTTACAATTCATTCGGCGTCTTCATATTTTGAAATATTTATTTGTAATTTTCATAAACTCGTAGCAATAATCCAGACGAAGAGAATGTATGCGAAAATTAGTTTGTAATATGAGCAGTTGCCGAGAAATATGCAATTTTGCATGCATCACTTTTCACGTTATTTTGCCTATAAAAGAGTTAATTATTATTCGATTTGCAATATTTTTTTTCCATTTGATGCCTAATGCCAATTTGGACTAGGTCAAGCCAATTTTACATTTTCACTGTGACCGGAAATGACGTCATTTGGGCAAAAACTGTATTTTTAACCTAAAAAACAAATATTTTATTCAAATGAGTCTGCCTTATAATATTTTTAAAATTATGATATTTGATTCCCATCAACGAATAAAATGAAGCCATACGACCATACAGATACCACAAAATGGTTTCTAACTTGTACGGTTACAGAGAAATAGGCGATCTTCTATAAGTCACTTTTCAAGGTTTTTGGTCTGTAAAAGTGTCAATTATTATTCGATTTTTACAATTTATTTACCATTTCATGCCTTATGCTATTTATGACTTCTATGAACCAAGTTAAAATTTTCAATATCACCGGAAGTAATGTAATTTTTGCAAAAAACGTATTTTTAGCCTTTAAAACAAACATTTTTTTGAAGGGATTTATATTTATTATTCGTATAACTTTATAACGCCTGACTCTAATGGGCAGTAAGACTGAATCAATACCATCATATTGATATCAAGAAAAATCTTCTAGCATGTTCCCTTGCCGAATAATAACCAATTTTCCGAGGGTCACTTTTCAGTTTTTTACCTTCTTAATTTCAGTTTATGGGTTATAGGTTAATTATTTATTGTCCGATATTTATAAAAAAAAGTTTGTATTTTGTATGTTGCGAATTTTCGACTTATTTTTCATCTATAAAAATTTCTTTCGGCACCGGAAGTGACATACTTTTGCCATAATTTACAATTTTGACCGGTCTTTTAGCCAGCAAATATTACTTTTACATATGATAGAGGGTGTCACTGAAGCAAAACAACTAAAGTATAGTTTGGTAGCTCAATGGATCGGCTATGGTATAATAAACTTCCTGTATGATTCCTGAAAGCCGGTTCAGTGCTGCTTGCAGGTCTAGTTATTATTATTATTATTTACCGCGGGAGCCTAGATCTCCATGATGGAAACAGATATCGATCTGGAATTAGATTTTCTATCGGGAAACCATGTGGTGGCTACTTGATAAAATATTTTTGAAGTTTCTGTGCATACCGGAAGTGACCGAACTTTGTACGTTGTCTGAAAATTATAAATCGGCCATAGTTTCGTAAATTCTTTATCAATTTTCAAACAAATTACATTTTCGGAATCCCTGAATCTTTTCTGAGACAATGGCTATCTCACATTTTTCAATTTCGAACATTCGTCTATTACTTTTATCGTTCGAAAATTGAAAACATGTTGTTTACGAGACAATTTTTGTTATTTTTCAAAATTTTCAAATTTGACCTACATTTTTGGATACCTGAAGTCCATCCGATTCCAGTAATATAAGTTTCATTCAGAGTTATCGCCCTTTATTTTTCGATTTTTTTCGAATTTTCTTTCCATTTTGTGAGCTCGGGTTTCGTTTTATGGCAGAATTGACGTTTCTGAAACTTCTGGAACATGAAGTTATAGTCCAATACCAACTTATAAAGCAATTTCGACAAGAATCCTTCAACCGGAAGTGGTCGAAATAATGTGCAATATTTTGAAAAAAATGCAAAAAACGAATATTTTGGGGAAAAATGCGATTTCTCCGCCCGATATCAATGGATTAAAGAAATTATGGTACCATTGGACTGCACTAGGATTGTACTATCGCATGATACCCAATTCATACGGATACTATGATCAGGAAGCAAAATATGGCACGCTGAAAATCAAGAATTTTCTGATTTTTAGCATTTTTGGACGACTGTATCTCGAAAACTTAACCTACAATTTTTTTTTAATTTTTTCTATCGAGAGTCCTTTTGGAGGTACTTTGCATGAGGCCAACCAATAAGACTTTGAAATGTCTGGAGTAGAATAAAAAAGGGACTGAAAATCGAAAAAAGTCTAAAAATCGTGAAATTTTGAAAAATGCTCTACTATTTTTTTATTTAAAGAGATTTTTAGAAAAAGGTTGTATATTCAGATAGCTGACCTAATTACGATTCTAACGATGTATAATATGTATGTAATTATCGAAATTTAATTTTCGATATTTTAATTTTTTTGCATTTTTGGCACTTTTGAACATAAGATTTCTCAGGGGCATTTTATCTGATCAGATAATGTAATATATCATTACAGAGCCCTGTGGCTATTTTAGCGCCCAAACCGGCTATTAAAACTATTCCGACAATAATAACCATACCGGAAGTATTCAAAAAATGAAAAAAAAAGTTTAAAAATAGTGTCGCACTTGCGAAAAACTTGATTGCTCACTTAGGTAATAGCGGACCAAAAGAACTAAAATGTCGTTAGATAGCCCTATTAATGGACCATCATATGGTATCTAAATAATACGATTTCGATGGTAAGAAAATAAATTATTGTATGCCAAAAATCTAGTATTTTCCGATTTTTTAACATTCTGAGACGCCCTCTTCTCGAAAACGACGCCTACGATTTTTCTGAAACTTTTCTTACTCATAGTCCTATCGGTTGTCTATATAGTGACTCCAAAATGAAAAGCATTGAAATAATATAGGTGGTCCAAAAATGACACCAAACTTTGAAAAAAATTGAAAAATCGTTAAATTTTTGTAAACGCTCTTTAATTTATCTTTTTTTCCCAAACTACTCAATGGATGTTTCTGACACTTCTGGTACAGAAAGTTAAGTATCCAAAGAACTTCGTAAAGCTATCACAACAACGATCGTAAAAACGGAAGTAGTCGAAAAAATATCTGATATTTTGAAAAAAAATATTTTTTTTACGAAAACCTTTTTTATTTATGAATATTTTTTGATGGTATTTTAC
This sequence comes from Patella depressa, assembly GCA_948474765.1. Taxonomy (NCBI): domain Eukaryota; kingdom Metazoa; phylum Mollusca; class Gastropoda; family Patellidae; genus Patella; species Patella depressa. The sequence continues at coordinate 71,428,445 of OX419720.1, read as the reverse complement.
ACAGGGTTAAAATATCATCTTACTTGAGCAGAAATGGGAAAGAAAATTGTCTCGGTTATTTGCGTTAGCCGCCAACGGCTAATATAGTTTTTCGTACCCAGAAAAATTATTTATTGTTCGATTTGTATAAAACAAAGTTCATATGCTCCGTGGTCCCAATTGTAATTTTTTTTGTTATGGTGAAATTTTTCTGTCGGCAACGGAAGTGGCGTAATATTAACAAAAACTATAATTTTGACAGTTCGGTACTACTTTTTGAAAGCAAATATTATTTTTTTTCAAAACTGATATAACTAAAATTATGCACCCTGCAAAGGTGCACAATATCCTTAGCTCAGATTTTTTAATTTCAATTTCATTTTCGGGCAATTTCGAATAAAATGTAAAATAAAGTGTAAAATTCAGTTGTTTACAATTCATTCAGCGTCTTCATATTTTGAAATATTTATTTGTAATTTTAATAAACGCGTAGCAATAATCCAGAAGGAGAGATTGTATGCAAAAATTAGTTTGTAATATGAGCAGTTGCCGAGGAATATGCAATTTTGCATGCATCACTTTTCACGTTATTTTGCCTATAAAAGAGTGAATTATTATTCGATTTGCAATATATTTTTCCATTTGATGCTTAATGTCAATTTGGACTAGGTCAAGCCAATTTTACAATTTCACTGTGACCGGAAATGACGTCATTTGGGCAAAAACTGTATTTTAAACCTAAAAAACAAATATTTTATTCAAATGAGTCTGCCTTATAATAATTTTAAAATTATGATATTTGATTCCCATCAACGAATAGAATGAAGCCATACGACCATACAGATACCACAAAATGGTTTCTAACTTGTACGGTTACAGAGAAATAGGCGATCTTCGATAAGTCACTTTTCAAGGTTTTTGGTCTATAAAAGTGTCAATTATTATTCGATTTTTATATTTTTTTTTACCATTTGATGCCTTATGCCATTTATGACTACTATGAACTAAATTAACACTTTCAATGTCACCGGAAGTAATGTAATTTTTTCAAAAAACGTATTTTTGGCCTTCAAAACAAACATTTTTTTGAAGTGATTTATGTTTATTATTCGTTTAACTTTATAATGTCTGACTATAATGGGCAGTAAGATTGAATCAATACCATCATATTGATATCAAGAAAAGGCTTCTAGCATGTTCCCTTGTCGAAAAATAGCCAATTGTCCCAGGGTCACTTTTAAGTTTTTTACCTTCTTAATTTCAGTTTATTGGTTATAGGTTAATTATTTATTGCCCGATATGTATAAAACAAAGTTTGTATTTTGTATGTTGCGAATTTTCGACTTACTTTTCACCTATGAAAATTTCTTTCAACACCGGAAGTGACGTAATTTTGCGATAATTTACAATTTTGACCGGTCTTTTCGCCAGCAAATATTACTTTTACGTATGATAGACGGTGTCATTGAAGTAAAACAATTAAAGTTTGGTAGCTCAATGGATCGGCTATGGTATAATAAACTTCCTGTATGATTCCTGAAAGCCGGTTCAGTGCTGCTTGCAGGTCTAGTTCTTATTATTATTATTCTTCTTTTGTTTTGAGTAGATCTCAGCAACTACTTGTCACATCGTTACGATTTCTTCGGTTTTACTGGGAAAGTGGGTGTGACTTAGAGGATAAAGCTATTTTGAACGTTCAGCGACAATGCGAAATGTCCGAAATCACCAAATTATCGTTTTTTAAAATATTGCAGTAATTTTAACAATAATCATTGAATTTTAACTTTCGATACATTTTGGCATAGCCAGAGACAGGGCACATAGCTACACTACTTTCGATTTTTGATTTTCGGTAAATCTTCAAAGATATTAGGCGCCAAATTTTGAAAATTTAAAATTTTACAAAAAACTTTTTTATTTATGAATATTTTTTAGTCGTATTATGCACAGAATTAAAGGGTCATCTGACTAGTGCAAAAATGTTAAAGAATTTTGTCTCAGTAATTTACCTTGGCCGCCATTGGCTAATTCAGTTTTTAAGTCCTAGATTAATTTTTTATTGTTCGATTTGTATAAAACAAAGTTCATATGCTTCGTTGTATCAATTGTCATTTTTTTTATTACCAGAAGTTTTATCTGTCGGCACCGGAAGTGGCATAATTTTACCAAAAACTACAATTTTGACAGTTATTTTCCTTCTTCGAAAACAGATATTATTTTTTGGAAAAATTATTTGACTCAAAGAGTGTGCCCTTTCAAGGCGCAAAAAATGTAGGAAGCAGTTTTTTTAATTTCGATTTCATTTTCGAGCAAATTCGATTAAGAGGCTAAAAATGGTGTAAAATTGGCCTATTTACAACCTATTCAGGCTTTTCAGATTTTAAAATATTTCTTCGTAACTTTTATAAACTTGTAGCTATAATCCATACGAAGAAAATGTATGTTAAAATTCGTTTGTACTATAAGCAGTTACCAAGAAATGGGCAGTTCTGTACAAGTCACTGTTTTCGTTATTTTGCCTGTAAAATAGTCAATTATGATTGGATTTTTATAAAAGTGACATCATTTGATTCAAAAAGCACGTAGCGTCATATCAAGTTGATTACAATTTAAAATTGACACCGGAAGTGACATCATTTGGTCAAAAAATGCATTTTAAACTTTTTAAATCAATGTTTTATTCAACCAAGAATAACTTAATATGTATTAATAATTTTAACTTTTGGTTTAAATTCACATATAAACAAAACTCATATGGTCATATAGATATCATAAAATGGTTTCTAACTTGTTCGGTTGCCGAGAAATAGACGGTTTTCTACAGGTCACTTTTGAAGGTTTCGGGGCCATAAAAGGGTCAATTATTATTCGATTTTCATAAACGTCACACCATGTTATACCTAATGCCATTTGGGATTTCATACAAGTAATTTAAGATTTTCATTATCACCGGAAGTAACGTCATTTTGGCAAAATCTGTATTTTTAGCCTCTAAAACAGATATTTTATTCAAATGAGTCTGTTTTGAAATCTTTTTCAAAGTATGGTATTTGATGCCAATCAACAAATAGAATGAACCCATACGATCATACAGATACCACAAAATGGTTTCTAACTTGTACGGTTGCAGAGAAATAGCCGATTTTCTACAAGTCACTTTTCAAGTTTTTTGGTCTTTAAAAGTGGCAATTATTATTCAATTTACATAAAATTTTCACTATATGATATCGTATGCCATTTCTGATTTCATAAGACTAATTGAACATTTGCATTAACACCGGGAGTAATTTAATTTTGTCAAGATCATCTACAAGTAACAAATGTATAAAATGAATTGATATTGCTGGATTTTGTTGATTCTGCGTCCATTTTATTTGTGTGCAATGTTAATTTGGAAACCTGTTTAGTGGTTTCGCTGGTACCGGAAGTGACATATGTTCAAGGGTAACTTGGCACCGGAAGTGACATGTTTAAGGGTAACGTGGCACCAGTGAAACCCGTCATTCCTGCATGCAGGTCTAGTTCTTCTTTGTTTTTATTTTATTGTAATATTATGTAATGTATTTGTAACCGGGAGAGGGGTTTATATATGTTTTGCCGGTTCCCAAATCCCCTCAGTTTCTGAATAAATATTGTTTATAAAAAAAGGAGATTATGTTTTTAATCCTGCTAATAAAGTACTGTAACACTGCTTGTGACACCGGGGTCATTGAACCATGAACAGGGGACCATTGATCCATATTACACAGATTTAATCAATGATGAAGAATAATTCCCCTTCTATAATAACACGGGTGTGATTATTATGTATGGTTCTTGGTTTGTTATTGATCGGACCTGCATGCATGTTCATGTTTTCTTTATTTGGTATCAATATTAATCTATTGATATCTGGTTTTAATTGTTAAACAATGTCGAATCAGTCGGCCTTACCACGTCATTATATATCTATATTTTGTTTAACAATCAGCCACGTTGTATGTTGATTTGTAGGCCTGCTACACGTGCTTTTAGTGCCAAGATCTGTTATTGGGTAGATGAGTCGATGGTCTAAATCAATTAAGAAAGCAAGTAAATATAATTACCAAGTAAAGACAGGGTACGATAGCCTATTGGGTAGTCAAGTCAAAGGGCTATAGGTCTATAAGGTAGTCAAGTCAAGGGACTAAATGTATATTGGATAGTCAGGTCAAGGGTCTACGGGTCTATTGGGTAGTCAGGTCAAGAGGCTATAGGACAGTCAGGTCAAGGGACTTAGTGTACATAGGATAATCAAGTCATTTTGGCTATACTTTTATTTGGGGGTCAAGCCAGGGGCCTATAGTTTTATAGGGTTTGTTTGTATAAGGGCGGGGGGGGGGGGGAGCTTAAGGACATATAGCTTTATTGGGTAGTCAGGTCAAGTGAATATAGTTCTATTGGGAGTTCAAGCCAAGGGGCTATAGATTTATTGTTTCGCAATTACAAGAAAAATGGCAATTATGCGTCTTGTGAACAGGCTTCCATCTTCTATTCGCAGCAACAATTCTAATATAATTCTTAAAACTGCTGTTTGTATCATTTTATAACTAATCTTAGAGGTTTGGAGATCGTGTACTTTTAACAAATACTCTTTGGCTATATGGAATTATCAGGGCGGGTATCGCCATTGCTAAGAGATGTTTTGATTCTTTATCCTGCTCTCATTGAAATTCGGTTCAACGTATGCTGCTATGTGTAGAATTATGCTACATGTCCTGTTTAGTCTTGGTTTTTGTTAAGATGTCGCCTACAGTGAGTGTCGATTCTAAATCCATACACAATGCATATTGACAAGTTTCAAGTGATGTTTCTAAAAAAACAACCTGTAGTACTGGATGTTATTTATTGTAAAAATAGTCTAAACATCGCCAAGAATCATTTGTGATTCGTCTAGAAAAACACATTGTAATTGTTGAAGAGTCATCGACGGATATCTGTCTGTTGTCTCGCAGGCAGTAATAAGTACATCATACTCAACGTGCACGGTGTTCATGTGGGTGGAGTGTTTATGATCGTCAATGTTTGCCAGTACGTCAACCCGGAGGTTTGTCGATTGAACATTTCGGAATTAAATTCTTTCGATCCCCAAATAGTGACAATCGAGTGAAAAGTGTATTTCCTGCTGCAAAGCTTCCTCCTACTGAATAATGAATATTTTACGCAACAATGTCCGCTGAAACATATTCGTACTTGAAACTGTGACAAGAGTGAACTCCCCTCCCCCACACTCGGTGCCAGGTCTGATAATTTGGGACGTTTCGGTATCCGGACCTACAGCCCAATTCCCTATCTTGAGTCGAATGTTCCAATAATAAATCGATTCGTCCTTTCTCAGCCAAAATAACTGAATTTGAAATTCGATTTTCAAAGCACTGAAAACTTTCCCGCCAAAATAACTGAATTTTAACTGCTGACTGCATGTTGTTCGTTCCTTTGGCGGCAAGTTCAGCTGAAGTATTGTGTTTTAAAACGTCGGAGATAGCGTTTGGAGTAGCCCCTTTCACTTAGTTTGCTAAATACCAGCGTACATGCCGACTCAAAGTCGGTCTTCCGAGCACATATTCTATGGAAACGAAGAATCTTAGATTTTATGATGCCAGAGAACGTATGTTTTGGGTGAAAAGGAGCTTTTGGACAGTAATTGATGTGTATCGGTTGAAAAATACTTTTGTTTCCAGTTGGCCAGTGTCAATGGTGTTGCTACTTTTAAAAACGGTGGTGTCAAGAAAATCTATGCTCTTATGACTTACATTTGCTGCACTTGTAACCGTTTAAATGGCTGCGAGATGATAAAATCCTTAATTACAATCCATTATCAATAAACTAGAACTGAACGATATGATCATTATTATTGTTAATGCATCCTATTCAGTTATATTTATTTTAAACAAACAAACCCATCTTCGCTTCAAGACTGTTTAAACCAGAAGACGTTTCGACAACTAGATGAAGTGTTTTACTATTAAATACTGCCTCAAGATTATTTAAATTTAGATTAAGATCGGGTCGTACTTTCTATGATAATTTAAAAATAGATAATGGAAATTTAAAACGATTTGACAATATTGGTCTCGATTATCACTTTTTACATGAAAATTTTAAATGGCATATCCGCTATGGTGAGTGTGTCGCCAGACAGGGTAAAATTGTTCTTCCGTGCACCTGTTACCACTGTTTGTCCTGTATTTTGAACACGGTGAACACCTAATTTGCTGATTACACTATTTTTTTAGTAATTTGAGTTTTGTCTAATGGTTTGGATTGTTCGTACTTGGTTTTGTTTTATGCGCTGGAGAGTTGATTATGGGCGTATCCGATGGTCAGGAGAGTTGATTATGGGCGTATCCGGTGGTCTGGAGAGTTGATTATGGGCGTATCCGATGGTCTAGAGAGTTGATTATGGGCGTATCTGGTGGTCTAGCGAGTTGATTATGGGCGTATCCGGTGGTCTAGAAAATTGATTATGGGCCTATCCGATGATTTAGAGAGTTGATTATGGGCGTACCATGTTAATAGATGTCTCAATAATAGTTGATATAATATCTAAAGCTAGAAGAAACATCCCCAATATGCAGATTTAACTAGCTGGATTAGTTTGACGTGTCTGAAGTATACTGTTATTGCTGTATAAATCAATTTTTCGTTGTGAAAACGAATTGATGCTCCGATTTAAGAAAAACATCACCTACATTTGTTACACTGAGTACCTCCATATTTGATTGTGTGAAGTATATCGTAATTACTTTAGGCGTGTTTGCATTATGAAGACGATTTGATGCCCCATTTAAAAAGTTCGATATGTTGGGAGGGGTTTACTAGTCCGCGTGTGCACTAGTCGCCACTATAAGAAATATTATAAATAACGGTTTTAATAACCCTAAACCTAGACAACCCTATAGATATCAGTGGACCAATGAAACCTAACCCAACCCTAACCCTAATATTAGATTGTGTTCTGAATCATACAGAAGTCAATCCACATTGTCTTATTAACGCAGACAATCTGCCAGAACTAAATTCGTCTATTACAGGTCTTTCTTTAGTCGTTAAATGTTATATAGACTATTATTAACATAAAAGATCATAATCAACTCCCGATGACTCCGATGTGAAGCTACATGATAATGTACTAAACTACAAGAATTACAACGGTATAGGATCCGTATCTGACATCTCAAAAGGCTAAGACACTCAATCAATGCATAATTATTCAAGGAACCATGCAAAGTTTTATGACAATCGAATTTGAATTGATGGTGCCGTATAATTCCTCTCGGAGAGCTTCGTCTTTGGTACAAATGATAGAATATGAGTAATGATTTTCGCCCACTACTCCAACATTTATTACGAAGAATGTGTTTGCTTATCTTTATATCTAATTCAACCGGATTTACGGGATGGGGCGTGGCAATGTTGTTCATGTAGGGCGTGTTCTACTGTCTTTAAAGGACAATATTGGTGCCAGTCATTATCACATATGTGATAGAACTGATTAAACCCTTTCCAAATATAATATTAACACAAAGATCATCGCTACCATAGAGGAGTAATAAAGGATTTATGAATCGGAAGTGACGAACGCCAAAGGAAAACACGAGTTATCTCTCTATGTGAATGACTGAAGTGACGAGTGATGACAGATAAACGGCCGAATTTCTGCTCATTAATAATTCCTTCGAAGACAAAAAGTTGTTATATGGGACCGCAAGAGGTTATCTGACGATACAATAAAGTAATTAAGTGTCATAAGATAAGAAAACACTGGGAAAATATAAATACTCCGTACAGCCCCTTGTTTTTATTCATTTTATAGGAGAGACCGGGCACATTGAACCACTTTGTTCACATACATGTTTGTCCTCATTTTATATCAAATGTTTTTATTAGCAGATCTCTTTATTTCATGATCAAAATTTAAAAAAAAATCAATATGCCCCCTTATATGGATCAAACCCCGGTTTATCTGGATTGTATAGATTAGACATCTATGAACTTAAAGGGACAATCCTGATAAGAAAAGAGTCTCAAAAATTAAAGTCCGAGCCTTTATGAAATTTATGGACCAAAATATAGAGGCATGGTGTATTTACCTTGGCTCAAAGTTTCAGCTCAAAATATTGAGTCGTTTTGACGTTAACGTCAACACTGCTTATCCGGACAGGTAACCCTTTTAAGATTTTGGGTCAATTTTTCGATTGGTTGACCCAATAATCGATTCCCGTTTCTTGCGAGTTCTATACAGTGAATGACCCATGTACTGTACTTGATAACAAAAGGTAAATTTCACCTACATATCATTTTTATAGAAAAAAGTCTGGTTTTATCCAGATACTGTATAATACAACGGTCTCCATTTCCAGATGAAGACTGTCAGGTTTAAGTTATTTACAAGCATATCACAAATATCGGGTTAGTTGGTCGGCCTTAGGTAATGGGATATAAGGGATTTTAACACAAAATTAAGCAGTTTTATTCCCAAAAAAGTTATCGGGATTGGCCCTCTAAGTACAAGAATTTCCTAAGCTAAGAAGTTAACATGTATGGAAAAATTTTCTCTTTTAAGCGCTTTTTTGAAAAATTCACTGTCTAAGAAAATAATTGACAGCATGTGGCTTATTGATGGAGAAATGGGTCTAAGAAGTTATCTCACTTCTGTACAGTGTTGGGTTGTATAGTATTATTTATAAAGGATATATCCATGGTGGTTCAATGTGCCCCGGTCTCCCCTACCTTATAAAAACTTGGTAATGCACGGACTTTTAATCTGTTTTTCTTTCCTGTTCTCTTATCTAGTGGCAGTCAATTCTTTTTATGAATTGTAAGATATTCTCTCACAGTGTCACACAGCAACTGCAGGTCTTCGAGGGAATTATTAGTGAGCAGATATTCGCCCATGTATCTATTATCACTAGTCACTTCAGTTAGTTATATAGAGGAATAACTCGTGTTTTCCTTTGGCGTTCGTCACTTCCGATTCATGAATCCTTTATTACTGATCTATGGTAGCGATGATCTCTGTGTTAATATTATATTTGGGAAGTGTTTAATCAGTTCTATCACATATGTGATAATGACTGGCACCAATATTGTCCTTTAAATCACGGGATGGGACGCGGTGATTTACTGTGACAATGTTGTTCATTTAGGAAATGTTCTATTGTTTTATATTTAATTCAACCGGATGTACGGGATGGGGCGTGTCCATTTGCGGTAGCAAGTATACAGTTTATATTTTACTTTATGGTTGCTTTGTTTAAAATTGTTGACTTGAATCAATATAATGATATGTTTTTGTAAACCGTCTCGGGACGAAACTTTAATCAATCCGAAACTGGAGCTGAATTGGACGAAAAACGAAGTGTGACAATTAGTTCATTTATTTGGTCATAAACAGTGGCGCTTACAACGGGTGGCAGATGATCTCGATTAGCCAATAATATTAAAAGAAAAATCTGTTTGCCAATGATGTCATGTCCATGCTACTCCAGCCTCGCTGTTCCGATTAGATTTACTATGCATTATGTCACTGGATTAATAATATGAATATACATGTATGCATTATGACACTGGACTAATATATGTATGACTAAACTTTACGATAAAAAATATCTCCTATTTCTAAACTCCGTACATTTTGTAGGATGGCAACCTTTCACCTAGCCCCATGTCTATAGATAAATCCAGTGCCGATATACAATCCATCTCTGCTTTCCGGTGTCAGAAACGTAGACCATTATCTATAGCGTTGTCCTTACCATGGATCACATAGAACATGTCGCATCCCCGAACATGTCGCATCCCCAATCGTAATATCTGATACACAAACTTTCGTTTAATTCAAATCAGACAATCAAAATAACCAATTTGTGATACACAAACTTTCTTTTAATTCAAATCAGACAATCAAAATAACCAATTTGTGATACACAAACTTTCTTTTAATTCAAATCAGACAATAAAAATAACCAATTTGAGACTTGGTTGGCCTACAGAATGTTCACAAAATATTTGATCAAAGAACGACAACTCTCAATGACGATGCTAATTGCAGTATACAGGTCATAATTCTATTGATTAGAAATGAGCAACGTTTCGACAAGGTTTCTCTCGTCATTAGCAAGTAACGTAGCTCAGTTCTAAGCAGTAATTGTATTCCATAGAATTGTGACCTGTAAACCCTGTAGTCGAGTCAATTGCCATTGTTTCGATACAATTTTTATAGTTGATAAAAGTGTACAAATACAAATGTTTAAACCCACGAATTAATACAATGACTCTTTAAACAACCCAAAATAGTTGATGAAAGGTACCTTTGTACATCTGATATTGAGTTTCGCGAGTTTAATCATCTCAGAATTTCATACTTTATAATGTTTATTAAACATAGACTATATATTATAATACCAAATAGTAACCCAGTACTAATACTATAATCAAATACATAATCAGTAAATACATATTATAAATATATTAGTTAATTATGTTTAATTTACAAACTTAATAAATCCCACGTGTTCACGACCATGTAGATATGACCTGCACTATGGTATCATATGGTACTATGGTGTCGAACATTGACCATGTAGATATGACATGCACTATGGTATTGCATCTTGTCGAACATTGACCATGTAGATATGACATGCACTATGGTATTATATCTTGTCGAACATTGACCAATTCATATGGTGGTTACAGCGTCATTGGTGTAAATTAACCACATGTTACAGCAGTTCTAGCGTCAACGATTTGAACGGCTTTACACTATTTATGTACATATATTTATTTATTTACATTATAGACTTTGATTTTCTTAGTTACATTTGATAGTGGTTTGCAATAAGGGGCAGGGGTAGGTGTATTATCATATTAGCTATTATATAAAGTATGTAGTAATACATCCGGGTCTTCAAATATTATATTTTTCTACATCACACAACTTAAGTGAAAATTGAATTTGATGGAGTATCCGTGATTTAATACCAGTATACGTCCAAGAAGAAAATACGTACGTTTACCATTACGTTCTCGTCAAAATTAGGGTCAGTTGGAAAAACAGTTTATTCTTTTTTAGAATTAATTTCTTCGTAGATTTTGTTTTATCTATTTTGTAGTATTTCTAGCTTTTCTTGAAAATAATACCATAATTTCAGCATTGTAAATTACACTAAGACCGAGTTACAGCGCCTTGAAAATGAGCTAAAAATTGTTTAGGGTGTGCGAGTATGGCTAAATAAAACAAGATTAGTCAGTTAACCGTGCACAGGGGTATTTTGGATTATCCGGATGAATTAAATAGTGTTCATATCCACTGTCAAACGAATTAGGGTGTCCTACATTCGACTCCAATCATCTATGTTGAAGTCGCATTAACGTTGACGTCACATTTACGTTGACCTCACATTTACGTTGACGTCACATTTACGTTGACTTCACATTTACGTTGACTTCACATTTACGTTGACGTCACATTTTCTTTTTTGATCCACTCCAGTTTGTAATAATCCCAGGAGCTTGACATCGTCGGACTTGTTCCCATATCAACTTTATAAAACTTACAGTTGCTGCTAGTGGAGTCAGAATATGCCCAGTAAGCACACTGGACATCAGTCGTGCATCTATCAGCGCAATCAATTCTTCCCAGAGATTTTACTGTGTCGAATATCTCCACGTCTGTTAACGAGGTCACTTTGCTTGATCCGTATAAAGCATTTCCTATAATGAAGGTAAACCATTATTAAGAGAGAAAGAGAAGGGTGTGATGGGCCACCATCACCCGTTGCCACTGTTATCAGTTTTGAATGTTATTCGGTATATAAAATAAATTATGTGCCGGATGGAGAGAGTGTGAGTATTATTTCGAGTGTTGTCGGGGCTTGAGTATTCTGTGTCGACTGGGGGGGGGGGGGGGGGCTTCAGTATATTGGATGGTGACGGGGCTTGGTATTCTGGATGGAGACGGGCCTTGGGTATTCTGTGTCGAATGGAGACCGGGTGTGAGTATTCTGTGTTGGTGGAGACTGAGTATTCCGTATGAGGAGTGTAAATGGGGCCTTGGGTATTTTGGGTGGAGACGGGGCTTGAGTATTCCGTGCTTACCGTTTATTGTAGTACATACAAAATAATATTGCTCGGCACAATCTTTGTCCTGCCATTCCCAATTATTATCAATGGTCGTACAGTTCTGATCAGCGCCACCATTGGGTTGTTCCGGTCTCCAATCAAACCACTGTACTGATGTTCCATCTAACCATCTAAAATCACCTTCTATAGCCAGATCATTCATACCAAACCAATGATGACCTGTCGGGTGGCTGTAATAAAAATAGATGATAGTTTACATGGTTGTACACTGGGTAACTGTATTTTTCACGGAACTGATCCCCCATCCCACAATAAATAACGTCAGCGAGTGTGTGACGAGATTACAAGGTTGCAGTCTACCACTTTTGCATGTTTTAAAACTTGATTTTAACATTTGAATTGCTGACTACCACGCACCAACTCTACTGGTTCCTTCTTTGGCAATGCCCCCCCCCCCTTACACCACCACTCCTCAACAAACAACAATTCTCTAATACACAGTTACATTTTGTTAACAAGAAAAGGCTGTTTAGCATAAAATAATTAAATGGTGCACAGTGTGGGCGCCACATCACTACACGCTTCGTTGATCTTGAATTCCTTATCGATTTTGATCAGTAACATTGCCAACGTTTTGGTCATAATAGAAATCATATCAGTTTAATTTCAACGATAATTGTTACATGTTCAAGAGTAAATCTTGCATTTTGATTGGTCAATTAGGCACTGTTTATTGGACGATAACACCCCTCTGTTCTAGTAAAATCCTAAAATAGCATGTTACAATGTCGATAAACACTTCGCATTTAGAGGGGTGTTATTGTCCAATGAGATCATTAGGACCCAAGTAAATAACATATTGAAACTCACGGAGATTTTGAGTATAGGAAGTCCATTTCTGCTTGACTTTCTATTTTAGCCAGGAAAGCACCTCTCTCTTCACAAGTAGCTTTAGCTGTAAACCAGTCGGTCTTTTCCTCCGAGAATATGTAACAGTTTGAGGTAACGGGATCCCAACGGTTGATATCTGGACAGATTCCTGAAACTATAAAAACAATAACCCCACTCGATTATAACCCCTTCAATAAAATGTATACTTCTGTATAAAATTATATTCATAATAATCGTAGAGGTGTCTAAGTGCTCAATAACCACCTTTCATTAAACATACATTATGCAAGAGATATTAATTAGATAAACTCTCGATGGTATCGGATACTCACGATTTCAACTAGATTAGAACAGTTTGCTATTTAAAAATGGGGAATCGCGGTGGCTAAGTGGGTAAGGCGCTGGCTCGCTAGCCTTGAGGTCGGGTGTTTGATCCCTGCATTTGCCGAGAAAGTTCATCTCGATTTGATTTTCCGAAGTGATGTAGACGGATGGTCTGACAAGGACAGCTGCCTAGTCGTTCGGATGGGACGAAAAACCAAGATCATGTGTACGCATTGACATGCAAGTAAAAGATCCTTTGGCAGTTAGAATTCGATATAAGAGTAGACCGTAGTGCTGCTGTCCGGGCAAAATTACCCTCACACTGTTGTATACCCATCTTCATTAGCTCATTTCAAAATGTAATTTAAAAATGGGACAACGAGGCTAAGTCTCTCTAATTGTCTGCGATGTCACATCTGTGGAAGCGGACGTTAAAACATCAGGTAGTAGTAGTAGCTAAGTCTCGAATATACCAGTGTCCTGGTTACCACAATGCACACGTCTTGTCAAAACTACATACAGTGATAACTAAGGGCAGAATGAAGGAATTGGAATGAAATTATCTATTTTTGAACTATTAAAGCAAGGATGGTCACATAGAAGGCTTGATCTCGCCTTAACTACATGCATCTTATCAAGCCCTTCACGCAATACCCTGCATATTTCTCCACTAAGTTCGATTGGCACAAGCCCAGCTTGGGAACCTATCAGATTCATCGGTCGTCGTGAATAGCTAAAATGCCTACATGTGACAATCGAGTTGCAAAGTTCAAAGATCGATCAATGTCACGGTTGCTGTTTTTAGACAAGTTTTTCAATTTTAAAAAAAAACCTGTTTGTTTATAGTGTGTTATGTGCACGAACTCTGATTGGACAATGCTAATTAGTCTGGTTTCGAGCCCTGGTGTGAGCGTATGTGGCATGGAGATAGGGGCGCCTTCCTCCTACTGCTAAAGACCCCTACGCGCAAGCGAATTATTGAATTGAAATTAAACCATATGTTAGTCCCGAAATGACCTAGTTTGTGTTGAGTGGACGTTACACCCGATTTCTCTCTCGCTAATTAGTCACTTGTAAAAACAACGAGCGCAAAGTTCGGGAATTGCTGAGTATTGAAGCAACGCTTAGATGTTGTAAAACTCGCGAACGTTGCTTTAGGAACATGGGGTGGTCATGACTTTATCTAATTCTTACGCTGTCTATCTTTACATTAATATTAATATAAACATTGAAACTTTTAACAAATTGAGCATTATTCAAGACCAGCTAAAAATACTTGTCGTTTGATGAGTTCTGGAATACATAATTCAAAATTTGTGTCGAAGGGACGTTACCCTCCCCCCCCCCTCTCTCTCTCTCTCCACACAAACAAACATCTTCCTACTATGCTTTTGCATCACATTAAATAGCGGAACTTGTGATCGATAGCGATAATCGATGGATTGTGACAATATCAGCGTCAAGAAGGTAGAATATTGATTTATAGATTATCTTCTATGATTTTAATTCAATTATCAGATCAAATAAGTCGAGTTGTTATTTCCGTAAATCGGTTTAATCAATTGATGTGTCCGGATTTCGTTTCATTCCGCAACCTGGCGATAAACAAGGTGATGTCATGGCATTGAATTATCTCTTCCTTATCTTTATAAAATAGTAGCACGAGGCCTTAAACGAGTTTCTGAAGAACAAATACAATATAATTGATTCTCTTTATGCATACCTTTATTGCCACGGGATCGTGACTTTCCGTACCATCCGAACGACAAGATATGGTCATTATCGGGCCTTAACTCATACACAACTGACAGGGGGGGGGGATACTACACCGAAAAATCTCCAGGAACTCTTTCAGCTATTACCGAGGCGGAACCCGACCTCTTCTAGTTAGTATAGTCAACTGGCATGGTCTCGATTCCCCGCTTGTACGTGACAACTTCATGGGTTTTCTCCGGGTCCTCCGGTTTCCTGCCAATGATAAAGACCCCTACGCGCAAACGAGTTACTGTATTAAAATTGAACCAAATTTTAGTCCGAAATGACTTAGTCTTTGTTGAGTGGAAGTTAAACCCCATTTCGCTCTATATATGTATTATATATATTTTAATGGGACTTTCTGGAATTCGCTTCCGCCAAGATCATCAGTATGTTCGTTAATAAGTAAAACCTCTATTGTCATGTCTCATGTTTAGCCTGATTCGTTATTGATGTAAATTTTACATCAAATTAAAATCACTCATTAAACTGTGTAGAGATAATGACTTTAGTTCCATTTATTAGGCCGACTTCATATTAAATTGTTTAACAGGATAAACTTTAAGAACTTGTTTAAAACGACAACATTTAGCACGTCTAACAGCTTATCCCTCAGGGTTACAGAACGTCAGATTAGGGATTTTGAAATTAACACTTCTTTGTTAAGGGATTATTATAATATAAATGGTGTCTATCGTCAGTCACATGCCAGTGTGCCCACTTTTCTAATAAAAACAAGTTTCACTCAGGCGAGGAACAATAGAGGGATTAACAAGTGTTAACGAGGGAACAATAGAGAGATTAACAAGGGATTAATGAGCGTAGTCTCACTGTCATCATTTCAATTAACGATTTATACAGATCTATGGTTTCATAATGGTGTTTATTAAATCCGTCTTCAACACTCGAGTCGAAGCAGAACTGTAGGACGTTAAACCCCATTTCATTTCCTTAATGAAAGGTTTAATCCGCTAGATTAAAGCGATAATCCTTTAATTCGTGTTGAAAACCTGATTTAATTAAACGTTTGTTTATCACTTAGCTCGATAAGAATTCCGATGAGATAATCTGATCGAGAAATAATCTTGAATTTGTTTGTTTGTTTGTATCATTAAAAGTTAGTCTTAACAGCAGATAATGGCCGCCTCTCTTTAAATAGCGCTTGATATCGAATGTTTGTCAGTGTAAGATTGTCCACCATAGTGAACCAGTGTTAGATCGTGCTCCGTACACCACCAAAAGTATTTATTGTCCAGACGCTGTTACATATTCAAGACTATAAGTAAGGAATGGCCGATACAGACAGGAAGGACCTGGTTGTTCTAGCCTACAGTGGTGGATTAGATACATCGTGTATTTTGGTGTGGCTAAAAGAACAAGGCTATGAAGTGGTCGCGTATTTGGCGAACGTCGGGCAGGACGAGGATTTTGAAGCCATCAGAGCAAAAGCTTTAAAGTTTGGGGCGACGAAGATGGTTATTCCGGATCTGAAGAAGGAATTTGTAGAAGAATTTATCTGGCCAGCTGTGCAAGGTAATGCTGTTTATGAAGATCGTTATCTACTTGGCACTGCCTTGGCGCGACCCCTAATTGCCCGGGAAATGATTAAAGTAGCTAAAGAAGTTGGGGCGAGTTATGTTGCTCATGGCGCCACGGGTAAGGGCAATGATCAGATACGATTTGAGCTTGGAGCTTATGCCTTGCATCCTACCATTAAGATATTATCACCATGGCGACTACCCGAATTCTACAATAGATTCCAGGGTCGGGATGATTTATTCGAATATGCGCGGATGAATGGAATCCCGCTACCAGTAACCAAATCCAATCCATGGAGTATGGATGCCAACATGATGCACGTGAGCTATGAATCCGGAGTGCTAGAGGATCCCAATCACCAAGCACCAGATGATATTTGCCAGATGACAGTCAACCCAGAAAAAGCCCCGGATGTACCGGAAGTATTAGTCATAGAATTTAAAAATGGCGTTCCTGTCAAAGTTACCAATGAAACTGATTCTACAGAAGTAACAGATCCATTGGAGTTGTTCCTGTATCTCAATCAAATTGGCGGGAGAAATGGCGTGGGTAGAATTGATATCGTAGAGAATAGATTTATTGGAATGAAATCACGTGGTATATATGAAACACCTGGTGCCACCATCTTGTTAACAGCACATACCGATATAGAAGTATTTACCATGGACAGGGAGGTACGTAAGGTCAAGAGGTCACTGGATAGTCAATTTTCGGAACAAGTGTATCGAGGATTTTGGTTCAGTCCAGAATGCGAATTTACACGATTTTGTATCAAGAAAAGTCAGGAATCTGTGGAGGGAAAAGTGACAGTAAAAGTTTATAAGGGCGGTGTTTATATTTTAGCGCGTGAGTCGCCATCTTCTTTATATAATGACGAATTAGTGAGTATGAACGTTCAAGGTGAATATGAACCCACAGACGCAGGAGGTTTTATCAAAATAAATGCTTTGAGATTGAGGGAATATTGTAGACTCCGTGAAAACTCGGCATAAACTTTTCTTGTTAATCACAGCAAGACAGAAACTTTACCATTCTACTGGCCTTGATGAATAGTGTACGACTTTATCATTATACTTTATCATCATATTGACCTTAATGAATAATGTACTAGATTTTATTGTCAAACTTCATTGACGATTTCACATAATTCATATGCGATACAACTGACCACACCCATTCAAGGGTGTTAAATGTAACGTCATTTTATATTATCGTTTGTAAATATTCATATCACTCATATAATGTATATAGCCAATAAAAATTATATATTGAAAACGTGGTGGTTTATATTTGTTAGATTTTTCTGTATATATAATGTTAAAGCAGATAACGAGACATTACCATGGTAACATAAATAAAATAAAACGAAGTACGAACAATCCAAACCATTAGTCAAAATTCAAGTCCTAAAAAACGGTCGAGGCAAAATAGTGTAATCAGCAAATGGACTGTTCACCGTGTACAAAATACACGACAAACAGTGGTAACAGGTGTCTAGAAGAGTAAGCTTACGTTTACGGTATTGTTGTGTCTTGGTAGTAAAGACGTGTACGACGATAGTTTCAATATTATCATCATTGACCTTTAGTCTAATAACTACAATTAGAAACTGATTGACGTAGCTGTTTATGCAGCGAATAATTGCGGTGTGGCTAAAACAAGAATAAAAGAATCATTAGATAAATTGTCGAAATGGTTTAATGACTGGGGATTTCGACAATCGGAAATAACAACATTAGTGATAATTTTCTGTGGATATCATGAGGACATTTCGTCCATGAATGTAATGAGTTACCCTTTAGTTATGAAGACGGAGGTTAATTATCAGTCGCGTAAAATTTAGATCTGTAATAAACAAAAAGAGAATTCTCTGAGATAAAAACGCTACTTTCAAGATAATACAGACCCATAATTGTTCATTACGACATGACGTGACATCGTTTATCACGCCATTTACGCTGTTACGAATGTCGCTCAGTAATAAGCAGTAATTGTATTCCATAGAATTGTGACCTGCATATGCATAGATACTTTTGGCTATGCGGTCCAGGGTGGAGACTACATAGACGGGTTTGGCGAGGCGGTCGAGGGTGGAGACAGACGGGTTTGGCGAGGCGGTCCAGGGAGGCGGTCCAGGGTGGAGATGTCAAGCTTGGTGTAATATATTGGTAAATATCAGATAAAACCAGAAGACATCAGTTGGTATTGATGAAATATAATAAACTAGTACGTATAACTAAACATCACGTTAAACCGGTTAATCGAGTAAATTTTGTTCATAGCTGGGTTATTGGGTAACATCTGAGTCACGCTATAGATAAGATAAACACGTTTCGTGAATGTAATGATTTTAATTTTAATACAGATTGATTATTGGTTTACCATCAACATACTATTTACATTATGTTTACTATTAGTCTTGTCATGATGCTGTTAATTACATTCATTATTGTCTATATATATAATCAATACTGATTGATTGGTAGCAATCGATATGATCGATATGTCAGTATAGGACCTGTTTTAAAGATAAACACCATTTATACCAACCCCTATTTAGGCTAGGTGAAAATCCAGCCCTGACACTGTATATCAGGTCCTTTTTAGGTCATGTTAAAATCCATGTCTGATCCTGGCTCTATATACCAGGCCCAATTCAAGTCATTGTGTAAATCCAGCCCTGACTCTGGCTCGATATACCAGCCCTCCATGTAAATCCGGCCCTAGTCCCGTAGATTGGATTGTTTTCTAAAAATCTGTCGTATCTGGGACGTATAAAAAACCCCAAAGACAACCCTCTAATTATCTTGACCCCTTTGTTAACTTTATCCCTTAATTACCCTGGTTCGCTAATTAATTTAGAAACTGCCCTGTTATTCATTAACCGTTTTTTATATTAATAATTATATGATCTTATTTTGCTTCATGTGTTGTTTCCCCATCACACGCCGTCATTGATTATAGATAACATAAAACAACAAAAGATACTGGAAATATCTCAAATTAATTGTAGCTATAGAAGGAGACAATTTATATAGACTTTTATCTTCTTTTTGTATCTTATGTGCTATAATTAAAATTATAATTGGCACTATACATTTCCTATTTTATCAATAAATAATGTCAAGCAAATTAGCAGGACGGAAACGTATCTTAATGCTTGCCTAATAACTTTCACGGATATGATCAAAGTTAATTATGAAATGAAACGGGGTTTACCGCCTAACATTGTTTTTAATTAATGTAAACATCATGACGTAATGGGATATCTGTTACCCGAATTCCCGGGGTTGAGCCGTCACTAATTTTGCCCGATATTCGAATTTAATGGAAATATGAGGTAAAGGTTCCAGTCGTGGTAGAATCAGTTGGAGTCATGTGACGTAACAGAACTCAGTTTTAGTTCTTTTGAAGCGACAACTACCAGCATCCATATTCCCGATGCGTGCTGACTTGATAAACAGGTTGCATACCCTGACGGTGGGATTTCCTTTCAGGGTATAACCTAGGTGTTTGTGACCATGTAACCTCTCTTCCGCTAAATTGCCTTCTCCTTTGAAAATGGAATCACGGTGGCATTGGCCGAGAAAGTTCATCTCGATTTCCGGCGTGGTTTCGCCTTGTCAGTGATGCAGAAGGAGGGCCCGACAAGAGCAGTTGCATAGTCGTTCGGATGGGACGAAAACCCGAGGACCCGTGTACACATTGGCGTGCACGTAAAAGATCCCTTGGCAGTTGAAATTCGATATAAGAGTAGGCCGTAGCGCCGCTTCCCGGGCAAAATTTCCCTCATAGCACACTGTATGGCGTATGCCCGTCTTCCATTAGCCCAGGTAAGGTGCAGAAGAGTAGGATGTTAAACCCCATTTAATTTCATTTCATTTATCCTTTGAAAAATCAATCGTCATTATCCCAGTTGGAACAGAACAGTATGACGTGTCAAACCCATTTAATAATAATAATAATAATAATCCACTATTTATATAGCGCGATAATACTAAAATTGAAGTTTCTATTGCGATTTTCAAGTTTTATCAATTGAACTACGGAAACGCCTCTGTAAACAGGAACGTCTTTAGCTGGGATTTAAATGCATCTAGGGAGTTAATGGTTCTAATGGTGTAAGTCAGCGAATTCCATAACATAGGAGCAGAAAACGAGAAAGATCTTTTTGCTATTTCAAGATTCACTAATGGTTGAAACAGAAATTGTTTATCTGTGGATCTAAGGTTTCTTGTGGATTTATATGGGGTAATCAGGTCTTTGATATATTTTGGTGACTGATCATGTAACGCCTTTCATTTCAATTCCTCTGAAAAATGCGATAAATTCTGCAAAATGACGTTGAATTTCGAAAGAGTTATTTCAAATACTCATGGAAATGTCTGTGTCAATAGCATCATATTCTTATTGCCCCAATTACAACGTTGGAGTCTCTGTTCATCCTGAACTTCTTTTGCTTATACATATCCAGAGATAAATCCTCTCAGCTTCAGTTGGATAGAGAGAGAAGGGGGGGGGGGGGTGGTAATGTCCCCTCGACACAAACTAGGTCACCTCGGGACCAATATATTGTTCAGTTTTATTTCAATAATTCGCTGGCGCGTAGGTGTCTTTTGCTATGGTAGGAAACCGGTGGAACGCGGGGAAAACCTACAACTTTGGACAGGGGAATCTAAGCCACGCTAGCGGACTCAATGACAGACCCTATGCTACAAAGCGCATATTAATTTTGTAAAAATATTGGACTCCTATTCACATACCCGTATCTTTAAAATTGTACCTTGTGTTACTATGTTCAATTATTAAATGCCAATCAAAAAAGTCTCTATATTAATATCGACTTTAGAATCACGATACAATCAAATTCCTTTCTCTAATGACACCTTTTTTCATATATATGACAAATCATCCATTTTCATTACTATTGAATAACAAAAACTCTGTTTGAATACAAAAAAATCTATTTGAATAACAAAAAATCTATTTGAATAACAAAAAATCTATTTGAATAACAAAAATCTATAACAAATCTATTTGAATAACAACAAATCTATAAAAAATCTATTTGAATAACAAAATAAAAATCTATTTGAATAACAAAAAAAACTATTTGAATAACAAAAAATCTATAAAAATCTATTTGAATAACAAAAACTCTATTTGAATAACAAAAAGGTTTATTAATCTGAACGATGTGTTGGACATAAAAATAAATCTATTAATCAAAACGATCCCACTTTGAAAATTAAACACAACAAAATAGTTTAATATTGAAGTCCCTTATTTTTAAATGACAAATAGTACTTACCAACAGATATCAGAAAAGTCGAAATAAAGATACTTCTAGAATAAAAATCCATTGTTTCTAAACGTTTTTATATATTAATACACCTCACTAATAAAATTATTAACTGTGTGGGCACTGACTGGTGTTGAAGTTAGTTAACGAACTTAATTAACGCTTAACTCACTCAGTGTTCTACTATCACATAAACATCGCATCGATTAACTCATCCTCTCGCCAATTAAAGGACGGCTCCCAGACTTTATACGGTCGGTTGGATCTAATTAATATTAGTAAGTGCGGGAGGACTACACTACACGCAAAACAAAAATCTACAAGATAAACCTGCCGACAAGACAGAAAACAGACATTGCAGAAAATAAACAATTATCAAAACAAGTGAATGGATGTTTCTTTTGATTCAAATGATAATTATATTCAAGATCCCGTATACTATTCAATATATTTTTCAAAACAATACAATATACAATACAAAATACACGATTTAATACAATATACAATACCTATCATTACAGAATACACAATTCAATTGCCTACCGAATACACAATTCAATACAATACATAATACACTATGCAATACGCTAATAAATACAGATTACATGCAGTATTCAATGCGCAGTTCAATACACAATGAATACATTATTTAATACACATTCAATACACTACGCAATACACAATCAATACACTATTCAATACATTATATTCAATGCACAATACATTGTATAGATTCTGTAACGAGATTTAAAACTCTTTCAAACATAATGTATGTCATACTTCAGTAACTCATGACTTTAAAACATATTGTTGTCAATTCGTTTCTCTTTTATTATTTTGTGTTTTGTATGGTAACAACTTGAGAAATCGTGTTGCAATAAACTACAGAAATTGTTATCATAAATAAAGTTTTAATTGATTACAGTTATATACAGCGAGATAGGGGGGTGGTTGTAAAGCCCCCCCCCCCTCCAACCCCCAATGAACTTGTTCATTTCGGTTCTTGTAGTCTATCAAAGATTTCCAGAACCAACTGCAGAGCAACGATGTGTTACCGTAACCGAATATTTTAGAACAAAATATCAAGGATTACGGGAATTCACTGGGTTACAAATTCACACAAATCATAGAAAGTTGGTTGTGTGAAAACTCTACACGAGAATTTCCTCGTATCAGTGGTGCGGAACGTAGAGTGAATTATGGGAAATTTGATATTTTAGTAAAACAAAAAAAGAAAATGAGGAGCGCAACAGATAATGGCTAAAGGTAATAGCCTGAAACTAGGGTAATTAGACAATTAGACACAGTCCAGACTTGATGGGGACGGTTGATCTTTTCAATAATATCAATAAAGTTAATTAAAGCAAAGTTTGATGGAAACATTTAGAACAGGAAGTTTGAAGCGAATTTTATTAGTTTTAAAGATAGTTTTAGTTTCAAAGCCAATTTTAAATTGATTCATAGCATCTTCACCTATTTTTGGTACTGTCATCTTTTGTTTATACTTATCTTGTTTATTTTACGCCCTCTTTGCTTCCATTTTTGAAAGTATACTTTTCACGATGGTAGAAAGACTTTCATGTTATTATTTATAGGATGGCAGAAAGGGGTTTGTATGAACCTGTACCCTACTCAAATAAAACTATTATTTTGATTATTATTATTATTAGTTGATATAGACTTGACCATTTCAGACTGGTGTGTGTGAGAGATATATATATATTCATAGAGAGATAGGGATAAATGTGGTTTAACGTCCACTCGACACAAACTAGTTCATTTTGGGACTAACACATGATTTAATTTCATTTCAATAATTCGCTTGCGCGTAGTGGTCTTTAACAATCAGAGGAACTCGGCGGACCCAGGGAAAACACACGTGGGTGGAAGGCTACCCTACTCCTTGTCAGGTACAACAGGTGAATCGAAACCACGCCAGTTGTCTCAGTGACAGACCTTATGATACATCGTGCCAACCATTCGCCCCATTCCCCCTTTGAATTAAAGGGAAGGTCTCTGATTTCACATGGTTTGTTTGAATTAAAGGATGTTTACTCGTAATGAGAAGCAATTACATGATAAATCAACCCAGTTAATGATTTGTACTTTATACAATAAAATAGAATTATATAAAACAGCAATAGATTATAATTTTATAAACAGAATAAAACAAACTGATATTATAAACCACGCAACACGTGACTATCTACACATTAAAGAACAATATTGGTGTCAGTCATTATCACATATGTGACAGGACTGATTAAACACTTTCCAAATTTAATTTTAACACAGAGATCATTGCTACGATAGATGCGTAATAAAGGTTTCATGAATCGGAAGTGACGAACGCCAAAGGAAAACACGAGTTATTCCTCTCTATAACTAACTGATCCATGACTATAACTAACCTTTTTGGTGTAGAATCGAAGACAAGTGCTTGAAAATACATTTTCGCACAGGTTGTGGTGAATATTCATGATTTGGAGGCGGAGGGATACAAGAGTTGTGAGGTTGGTTACGTTGAAATGTGGGGCCGCAAATTGCGTGTTTATTTGTCTCTACTTCTAGCTTGTGTATCTCAAGTTTTTCATGGTGAACCTCATGCGTGTTTTGGAGCAAGACTTTGCCACATGTTGCTTCATCTGTGGTAGAAAGCGTTCTACCCAACGAATATTTGGGGAAAAGTTAGAGCCGGTCTAAGAGACGAGAATTAACATTAAAGTCAATGGGGACATCTTTAGAGATACCCTCACTCTCATTTAAAACAAAACAATTAATCAGAGAGAGCTTGTCCCACCAACAAATAAACAAAATTGTATAATTTATCTTGATCTAAATAAAATAGATTTAACCATTTTAAAGAATAATTGTATCTCCTCCTATATTGTTTAATTTCCATTGTAGGTGATAAAACCCCTAAGACTTTTCTCTATTGTATGTCCTACGTTATTTCAATTACTTCCATGCGATATAAATCCCATGTTCCAGAAGCTGCTTGATTGATTCCCGTTTTAATTTTTAAAAGTTTACAGTTTGTTTCGGCAGTTGATTCAGTATAAGTCCAATAAGCACATTGAACCTCGACAAGGCACCTTGAAGCACAATCAATTCGGTCCACGGCTCGTTGCAGAGAAAAGAAATCGGCATTCTGTATGGAGTCAATTTTTGTTGATCGGTATTGTTTTTCACCTGTAAGGAGAAAGAAAAAGACGATTACGCGTTTAAAATTTGTTAGGCTGGATTCCAGATGACACGAAGACGAACAGGCGTCTTGCAGTGTGCTGTTGATGACATTTTGCCAAGACAACCTATTCTGTTCAATCGGTTTGGTCACCACGCTTAACGCAATACACATTGAGAGATTTCACTTCGAAAGGTCGACCAAATAAATAAGTAGCTGTTTCCATGATGCCCTTAACGCTTATATAGTACATAACGCCTCTTACGATTATATAGTATTAAATTCCTCTTAAAGACTATATGGTATTAAATTCCTCTTAAAGACTATATGGTATTAAATTCCTCTTAAAGACTATATGGTATTAAATTAGTCTTAAAGACTATATAGTATTAAATTCCTCTTAAAGACTATATGGTATTAAATTCCGCTTGAAGATTATATGGTATTAAATTCCTCTTAAAGACTATATGGTATTAAATTCCTCTTAAAGATTATATGGTATTAAATTCCTCTTAAAGACTATATGGTATTAAATTCCTCTTAAAGACTAAAGACTATATGGTATTAAATTCCTCTTAAAGACTATATAGTATTAAGTTCCTCTTAAAGACTATATGGTTAAATTCCTCTTAAGGACTATATAGTATTAAATTCCTCTTAAAAACTATATGGTATTAAATTCATATATGGTATTAAATTCCTCTTAAAGACTATATGGTTAAATTCCTCTTAAAGACTATATAGTATTAAATTCCTCTTAAAAACTATATGGTATTAAATTCCTCTTAACGACCATATAGTACATGACGCCTCTTACGATTATATGGTATTAAATTCCTCTTAAAGACTATATGGTATTAAATTCCTCTTTAAGACTATATAAAAATTAAATTCCTCTTAAAGACTATATGGTATTAAATTCCTCTGAAATATTATATAGTGCCAAATGCATTTTAAAGATTATGTAGTACTGAATGCATATTGTATTAAATTCTCTAAAAGATTATATAGTACTGAATGCCTCTGAAAGATTATATAATATTAAATTCCCTAAAAGATTATATAGTACTGAATGCCTCGGAAAGATTATATAGTATTAAATTGTTTAAAAGATTATATCGTATCAAACTCCCTTAAAGATTATAATAACAATCACATACCTTCGTTTATATTACAAATAAAGTAATAATCATTCTCACATTCTTTATCCTCCCACTTCCATTTGTTATTTAACGAGAGACAGTTCTGACTTGTTCCTCCATTTGGTTGTCTGTTGTACCAGAAATCTACCCCAACAAATGGCGTCTTGTCCACCCATCTCAAGATCCCTTCATTATCCAAGTCATTTAAACCAAACCAGTAAAATATATCTATCGAGGTCCTGATGGAAAATGAATATTAAATTCATTGAATTCCATTTGTGATATATATATCCAGGCAATATATAGATTATGACATATGTATATATATATACCCAGGCCTTTCTGTTAATTATGTCGAATTCTGTTAAACTGTTCACCTTATGGCAGCTCTATGGATTCGCCAAAACCTTTGAGAAATCTTGAATGTATATTCATACACCGCCTAGAAAGGGGGTTATAATAGCGAAATAGGTCAGCCTATAAACGCCAATCCTTCGATATTGGAACCATGTGTGTGATGCTACTTCGTTTGGGTGACAATGGCACTAGATTGACGACTACACCAGAATTAAAGCCCGGTCAACTTGCATCTTTATCACAGATAAATATGAACACCAGATTAATCAACATACGTCCATTGTGGTTTAAAGAAGTCATTTTTTACTTTTGTATAAATGATTTTTTTATTTTTTATGTTTATTAGAACCGATTGTCGGCAAAATGGCTGGTTTCATTCTTGCTGATTCGTCCGGTTCTTGGTCAAAATTCTTCGATTAGCATACCTGCCCCCCCCCCGCCTCCAACTATTATTATTTGACGAGTTCTTTATGGGATTTTAGCTTGGTCGGGGTAATACTTTATCAGAGCCGTGGGAAAATGATTAATTTATTACAATAAATATATTTATAAACGTTTTCGATTATATTTCTAAATGGCCTTACGGATGATCTGCTGGCTTGATTGACTGTGTAAAATCCAAATCTGCTTGATTTTCAATTTTTGCTAGAAAACCTCCTCTGTGCTCGCACACTGTTCCGGCTGTAAACCAATCAGTTTTATCGTTAGAAAACAGGTAGCATTTTGACGTCGCTGGATCTCGTAGTTTGCTATCTGGACACAATGCAGCAGCTGAAATATATTATACAAACCATTCAAACTCTACTTAATTTGTAATCGGTTATACGTTCATTGGCCGCCCATGATTATGAGGTAACTAACTAAAACTCAGCAGTCTAGTATAAACCCCATTACATTATATTTTTCCAGTAATATTATTATATAGGTACGTTAATACTCCATACGTGTATATTGATAATTATAATATATGTTTATATCATTATGTATCTTGCTTTTGGGAAGTTGATTTACATAAGCCTTTGGCTTGTTTCGGTATCCTGTGAATAAAATATTGTTTAAGATAAAATCAGTTGCAGCCAATGGTTAGTCTTTTATTGAGTCAACTGGTGCGGTTTCGATTCCCCGGTTGTAGGGTCGCCTGTCCATTCCCGTGGGTTTTCTCCGGGTCCTTCGGTTTCCCCCCCCCCATTGCCAAAGACCCCCACGCGCAAGTGAATTATTAAAATAAAATTGAACGTTATGTTAGTCCCGAAATTATCTCTCCCCTCTCTCTCTCTCTCTCTCTCTCTCTCTCTCTCTCTCTCTCCAGGTTCCATTCTAGTGTTGTATTGATTGTACACTGGACCTCCGGTTAGCTAGTCAACGTCGTACTAACTGATACACCGTGGTTCCTATACTATGGATGAAATTATTGAGATGGTCAACCTGGTATATATTAATTCTATTCTGATGAACGTAGAGAGCTAACAAATCTTTATTGTAACCACCTAGTTTAAATACACGTGACCTTACTTGAGGCTAAATTGACCGGTATTGAATTAATTCGGTGAATTCAATCATACAATTGAATACTTATATTTTCTAATGTCGTCTTCAATATGATCGATTTGAAAACATTTATCATGTACCATCCCTATTCTACAGTTTGACCATGGGATTCCTGCGATACGGTCGATATTTACACACACAAAACCCCCCTCAGCGATTTCTATACCAATGGACAATGTGATAAGAAATATAGGGGATGCTCGATTTACAGTCCAGAACGTCCCGAATCGATAGAATTACAATCGAGTGACGCGGAATTCAGTCATGTCACAGTTCTGCCAGTCCCGACAGCTGAGGTGGAGTGAGTAGAATTGTGACGTATTCCTTGGTAAAAAATATGTTTCAGCTGTCATGATTGGTTGAGATATTTTTTATACAGTCGACACATGCGTTGTACTCCGAAATTCTCCTTTTCATTCGATTGACACCAGTTTTGGAATTTAACCCTTAGAACCCGAAATGCCGCAAAACCGGCTTGACGTTGTATCGCATATACCCGAAATGTCGGTTTTGCGGCTTGGGGCGTGTTCAAGCTCCAATTACGTTGACGTCATAATTAATATGACGTTCTGTAAATCCAGGGAGGGACGTGCAACACCCCATGTAAAGTCAGTGTTCAAAGGGTTAATTCCGAAACTGTGAATCGAGCATCCCCTGAGTCGCTATCATCCAAACAAATATTCTACGAATATTAGTCTGGATTGGTCCTCAAAATTTGACGGAAAGTTGGTCATTGTCTGGATTATCCAGTCTTTTATGTTACCACGTAATGAATCTCGCTTGTGGACAATGGACAAATTTTGTTTGTAAAGGTTTTAATTGAAATGGTAATTTTCGCTCGTCATGAATCAGACGTATGGCTTCTCACAATCTTCTTAATTCTTCATCGCGATTCACGCTTCATTCCTCGTATCTATTTTGTTTTCTTAATAATAGATGTGCCAAGTGAATTGTGGGATATATTTCAAGACTTTAGCCAAAAGGTTCCATTGCCAATGCGTAACCGGGAGTTTTTATGTGGTAGATTATCCAGTAATTTTCGTCAAAAGTTGACAACGGAACCAGACCCTCAGTACGTTGAAGACTAGGGAGTTCTGGGAGATCGAGACTATAACAAATAGGGTCGCATGTACGTGTTTCTTACTAAGAATTGGATTTTATAAAAGTGTGTTTGTTCCGCTATCACCGGGATAAGGGCTAGGAATTCTTATATCTAGTTTCCTTTTCTTTTATTTACTAACTGTTAGGGCTATGGTTTGGTATATAGTTTGTTTTCGGTTAGCGTGACGACTAGTCTTATCTAATCTATTGTGCACAAAGATTTTTGTTTTTTAGAATATTTGAAGATTTTCGAGTAATTTTCTTGGAGATCAGTATAGTGTTTTCTGGTTATTTTGGACGCGCTTGCTGCTGTTGTTCTAATTAAATGAATATTCAAACTAGAGGGGATGGGCTGTTGTTTTCCATTTGTCAATCCAGTTTTTATTTCTTCTGGTGTTTCAAAGTCGCTCATAAACGTAACCTTAACCCTAATCCAACCCTCATCGAAGACATCTTTGAATACCGACGTCATATCAAAAATCGGTGAATCGATGCGTAGTTGTCCAAGATTAAGCATGTCACATCATATGTGAATTGGTTCTTTTTTAAAGCGTATTTGTAAAACGCTGGCTCGCTAACCTGGTAGTCGGGTGTTCGATCCCTTCATTGGCCGAGAAAGTTCATCTAGATTTTCTGGCGTGGTTTCCCACAGCTGTCTAGTCGTTCCGAGGCCCCATGTACACATTACCGTGCACGTAAAAGATCCCCTGGCAGCTGGAATTTGATATAAGAGTAGGTGGTAGTGCCACTGCCCTGGCAAAATTGCCTTCATCCGAACGACTAGACAGCTGTAGTTGTCAGCCCCCCCCCCCCCCTCGTCCTGCAGCACTGACAAGGTGGAAACCACGCCAAAACCAGTAATTCTACTCACCTACAGCGAACTGGAAGGTTATAATTATCAGTAGTTCCGTTGTTTTCCGTCCCATCATGTTCCCAATATTATAATGTCGTACATGTCTTAATGTTGTCACAATACAATCTGAGAGCCCAGTGAATCAAGGCGACAAACGATCGAGTTAATACAGTCTGATATCTCAATGAATCTAGGCGACAAACGATCGAGTTAATGATTGACTGTGTTGCATAAAGGAAAAATAAGCCGAGTTGATTTTAAATCAATATTTGATGTTCAATATTTTTAAAGTAGATAACCGAGTATACCTAATTAAGTAATCTGCCACGTGTTTTATTGCACAGTTTCACGTTTGTTGAATAAAAAATTTTGTAGACAACATAAATATTTCTCCGATTTTAATTTCCGAGATAAGGCATCGTTAGATGATAACCGAGGGTCATTAGACTGGCTTATTAAATCAACGATGTGTGTCGGTTTAGATTGCAGTAACAATCAAACAATACATACCATGGGGGGGGGGGGGGGGCCCGGGGGGAGGGGAGAGAGAGAGGGGGGGGGGAGAGGGAGAGAGAGTAGGAACTGGGGTTTCGCGTCCTACTATTCTGCGCCAACTGGGATCATGCAGACGAACACACACACTATACAGAATCCTATGAGGAACGTTTCGTTTAGACAAGGGTTCTTGTGACAAACAATCGAGGCTACACTGTGAACTCTTCACGCAGAAAAGAGTAACTTGGCTAAAATTTTCCATATATTCATTTTCCATTATCTATATATTTTTCAACTTTCACAGAAAGAACGACAAGCTCTTTAAATA
Organism: Patella depressa; assembly: GCA_948474765.1. Lineage (NCBI taxonomy): Eukaryota > Metazoa > Mollusca > Gastropoda > Patellidae > Patella > Patella depressa. The sequence continues at coordinate 71,397,542 of OX419720.1, read as the reverse complement.
TTTTATAATGCATCGTTATTACATAATAATAACTGTGTTTACAGTGGATCATATATTTTTTACTGTTAAGTATATTCCACAAAGTACAGATCCGCTTTCTATATAAAGAATTAATGTGCGCTCATATAAATATGAAATTTGCCTTAATAATTTGATTGCAACTGTGAGTGATTAGCATCTTGTCACCAAACGCTTTAACAGCAATGTTATTTACATACATATAGTACACCTATTTCACAAAATTTTAACTAAGATAAGATCTGAATTTTAGTTATTTGATTGGACAATATTAGATTGATTTTAGTTCTTAGCCAATCAAAATTGAAGAATCTGCTAAAATTGGGATTTTATCTTTAGTTAAAATTTCGTGAAACAGGGCCCAGTACTTACGATCTGAATAGGCTATGGGAAAACACTACAACAGGAAAAACAATGTAATGGGGTTTAATGTTCCACTGTTGTGTTCATGTAGACGGGTATATAATATGGGGGAAAGTTGCCCGTACACTGTACAGCGGCATCACGACCACCTTCTAAATCGAATTCCAATAGATAGACAACGGATGAACTCAGTTTATTGTCCCTTCCGAACAACTAGAAGATGTTTGTCTTGCCCCGCTTCCTGCATCACTGGGTAGGGACAACAGACAGAACACTACCGATGAACGTTCTCCCGTCAACACTCGTGGATATGAAGATGGCTGGGTTTTCAACAATCGATCATTGTTTATCAAATAAACCGATATCCGGTTAACTCCCACTATGACTTGTTTCATCAAACCACTTTCATTTAACCTGGAACCAAAGACGTATAACTTTATTGATTAATTAAAACATTAAAACAATTTGATTGATTTCTTGAAACGAGTAATAACAGTACCACGGATTCCGTTAATTACATTAGCGTGTTAATCAAAAATCCGGAAATGATGAAATGGAGTTTCAAAATTAAAATTTGCTTCATCGATAAGTAAAACACTCCTGATAACGATTGGCTGTATTTATAGGAGCCGCGGTGACTCGGTGATGAAGTCGTTGACTCGCTAACCTTGAGGCCCGTTGGTACATCCCAGCAGTTCCCCTTGTCGTTCGGATGGAATAGAAAAAAAAATATTTATTGGCAGATGGGATTCCAGTTAAGATTAGATCATAGTAGCATCGTTGACCGGACAAAATTATCCCCACATAAGTACATTGTACGGTCCGTTTTCATTAGGCAAGTCTCAGCAGAACATTAGGACATAAACGCCATCTCACTTCTTTTCATTTTATTCATTTATCAAATGTGGTTTAATACAATTGGGGGGTTGGTCTAGAGTGCCAAGCTTCGACCTCTACCTGGCCCGTCACCTCTGGCTTGCGACTGTGGTATCGAGCCCTGGTGTAAGCGTATGTGGCATGAGATAGGGTCGTTCTCTCAACCTCGTAGGTTTCCTCCGGGCACTCCGGTTTCCTCCCACTGCTAAAGACCCGTACGCGCAAGCGAATTATTGAAATAAAATTGAAACCATATTTTAGTCCCAAAATGACCTAGTTTGTATCGAGTGGACGTTAAACTCCATTTCTCTCTCTCTTAATACAATTGCTGAAGTTTATGTCACTTAGCAAATTATTCATTTAGGTCAATATGAGATTCCAACCAGTGAAAATATACTTTTCATTGTGGATCTACATTAAAGCTGATATAGATTGCATATATTCATGGCGAAAAAATAGAGTTAGGGTTACACTACCGCTATAGTATACCTATCGAATAATACGGCAGGGGGACGGCACAACATACAAATAATTACACAAGATACACTTTGGGACAGACACCTCAAACAACAGATGATGATATCAATAGATTCTAGGGCTAGCCGTAAGCGTCCACTGTGCTGTATGGTCTTGGGTCTGTGCGGAAGTCCATGCAAATAATAGTGTGCTGTAAGGGCACCTATTCTCTAAAACTGTCAGTTATAGCGTGTTCACAAGATTTCCCGCAGACACGAGTCTAGGGCCAATCTCTTCTGGATAAACACGGACTAATATAAATCAGGCCAATCTCCAAAATATATCATATTATATTGGCTTTCATAAATCAACAAATATCAAAGTTCAACATTTATCGGTCATAACATAATATCGATCATATCGAATATCATCAATCAATCAATATCGATTCTAATGGTTCTAATTAATACAACAACATGGTGACAAGACTAACTTAATGTATATAGTATGTTCATTGTATGCCAATGATCAATTTGTATTAAGAACTCGTGTCATATAACAACAGTCATGTTTGTATATGTTATCATTGATTTGTTACCCAGTAACCCGTTTAACAAAATGTTTTTTTAGGAAAATCAACCAGGGTATGACAACAATATTTAAAAACAGGGTCGAATGTAGGATTTTTAAAGTGGGGGTTGCAGCTGGCTGGTGGGGCGCCATTATTCCCCTGAACCTCCCGCTAAATACGGCCCTGTCTATAAATAAACTTTACCATGTCTCTAAATCCTGACAGTCATTTTCTGTTTGCTGGACAACCGCGACTGGCGAGACAGTGTCATACAAGTCTTTAATACGATGTTTACCCCTAATACAATTTACAAAAAGAAGAAAAATAGGTTGCCAGGCAACGAAACATACGCCCACACAGCAGCCAAATCGTCTGGGCAGTCAACAAGAGTTGTCGCATATTAAGGAATTATCAGAAAATCATTAGAATTTGTTTGTTTTTTATAATCAAACGTTTTTTTTTTAAATCAGATAATAATTGTGACCTCCAGAGGCACAACAAGCTAAAAAGGGTGATTTTTCGTACAATCAGGGGACATAATTCAGGAAGTAATGACCCGATGGGCGCAAATATCGAAAGGAACCAAGATCTTTGGGTTATAAACATACATGTCAAGTTTCATCAAAATCGATTCAAAATTGTGACCTCTATAGGGTCCACAACCTTGATATAACATATTTTCACACTATTCGTGTACAAACGGCGGCCATTTTGTCCGTCAATTCTAGTCCGATTTTCACGTAATTCAAACTCTCTCTTCATTACCATGTAACGGTGATATAGTCAAACGTTTTTTTTAAATCGGATAATAATTTTGACCTCCAGAGGGACCACAAGCTAAAAAGGGCAATTTTTCGGACAATCAGGGGCCATAATTCAGGAAGTTACGATCCGATGGGCGCAAATATCGAAAGGCGCCAAGATCTTTGGGATATAAACATACATGTCAAGTTTCATCAAAATCGATTCAAAATTGTGACCTCTATAGGGTCCACAACCTTGATATATCACATATTTTCACACTATTCGTGTACAAACGACGGCCATTTTGTCAGTCAATTCTAGTCCGATTTTCACGTAATTCAAACTCTCTCTTCATTATCATGTAACGGTGATATAGTCAAACGTTTTTTTAAATCGGATAATAATTTTGACCTCCAGAGGGACCACAAGCTAAAAAGGGCAATTTTTCGGACAATCAGGGGCCATAATTCAGGAAGTTACGATCCGATGGGCGCAAATATCGAAAGGAACCAAGATCTTTCGGTTATAAACATACATGTCAAGTTTCATCCAAATCGGTTCAAAATTGTGACCTCTATAAGGTCCACAACCTTGATATAACATATTTTCACACTATTCGCGTACAAATGGCGGCCATTTTGTCCGTCAATTTTGGTCCAATTTTCACAAAATTCGAACTCAACCTTCATAACCATGGAACGGTGATATAAATCAAACGTTTTTTTAAATCGGATAGACTGTTAGACTGTAGACTGTTCACAAACAATTGTGGACGGACGGACGGACGTCCGGACGGACGGACGGACGGACGAAGAGGGGCGACGACAATATACGTCCACATGAAAATGTGGGCGTATAAAAATACTATCCTGTTTTCAATATATAATTTTTATTGGCTATATACATTATATGAGTGATATGAATATTACAAACGACAATATAATATGATGTTACATTTAACACCCTTGAATGGGTGTGGTCAGTTGTATCGCATATGAATTATGTGAAATCGTCAATGAAGTTTGACAATAAAATCTAGTACATTATTCATTAAGGTCAATATGATGATAAAGTATAATGATAAAGTCGTACACTATTCATCAAGGCCAGTAGAATGGTCAAGTTTCTGTCTTGCTGTGATTAACAAGAAAAGTTTATGCCGAGTTTTCACGGAGTCTACAATATTCCCTCAATCTCAAAGCATTTATTTTGATAAAACCTCCTGCGTCTGTTGGATTATATTCACCTTGAACGTTCATACTCACTAATTCGTCATTATATAAAGAAGATGGCGACTCACGCGCTAAAATATAAACACCGCCCTTATAAACTTTTACTGTCACTTTTCCCTCCACAGAATCCTGACTTTTCTTGATACAAAATCGTGTAAATTCACATTCTGGACTGTACCAAAATCCTCGATACACTTGTTCCGAGAATTGACTATCCAGTGACCTCTTGACCTTACGTACCTCCCTGTCCATGGTAAATACTTCTATATCGGTATGTGCTGTTAACAAGATGGTGGCACCAGGTGTTTCATATATACCACGTGATTTCATTCCAATAAATCTATTCTCTACGATATCAATTCTACCCACACCATTTCTCCCGCCAATTTGATTGAGATACAGGAACAACTCCAATGGATCTGTTACTTCTGTAGAATCAGTTTCATTGGTAACTTTGACAGGTACACCATTTTTAAATTCTATGACTAATACTTCCGGTACATCCGGGGCTTTTTCTGGGTTGACTGTCATCTGGCAAATATCATCTGGTGCTTGGTGATTGGGATCCTCTAACACCCCGGATTCATAGCTCACGTGCATCATGTTGGCATCCATACTCCATGGATTGGATTTGGTTACTGGTAGCGGGATTCCATTCATCCGGGCATATTCAAATAAATCATCCCGACCTTGGAATCTGTTGTAGAATTCTGGTAGTCGCCATGGTGATAATATCTTAATGGTAGGATGCAAGGCATAAGCTCCAAGCTCAAATCGTATCTGATCATTGCCCTTACCCGTGGCGCCATGAGCAACATAACTAGCTCCAACTTCTTTAGCTACTTTAATCATTTCCCGGGCAATTAGGGGTCGCGCCAAGGCAGTGCCAAGTAGATAACGATCTTCATAAACAGCATTAGCTTGCACAGCTGGCCAGATAAATTCTTCTACAAATTCTTTCTTCAGATCCGGAATAACCATCTTCGTCGCCCCAAACTTTAAAGCTTTTGCTCTGATGGCTTCAAAATCCTCGTCCTGCCCGACGTTCGCCAAATACGCGACCACTTCATAGCCTTGTTCTTTTAGCCACACCAAAATACACGATGTATCTAATCCACCACTGTAGGCTAGAACAACCAGGTCCTTCCTGACTGTATCGGCCATTCCTTACTTATAGTCTTGAATATGTAACAGCGTCTGGACAATGAATACTTTTGGTGGTGTACGATCTAAAAGACGAATAACCTAACACTGGTTCACTATGGTGGACAATCTTACACTGATAAACATTCGATATCATTCGCTATTTAAAGAGAGGCGGCCATTATCTGCTGTTAAGACTAACTTTTACTGATACAAACAAACAAACAAATTCAAGATTATTCCTCGATCAGATTATCTCATCGGAATTCTTATCGAGCTAAGTGATAAACAAACGTTTAATTAAATCAGAAGGTTTTCAACACGAATTAAAGGATTATCGCTTTAATCTAGCGGATTAAACCTTTCATTAAGGAAAGGAAATGGGGTTTATTAACGTCCAACAGTTCTGCTCCGACTGGGTTATTGAAGGTCTGTTCTCACGACGGCGCAGTTACAGAGTGTGACCAAAATTAATCCTTCACATGAAGGCGCAGATATCGACTTGAAGACAGATTTAATTAATACCCTAATTAAGCCATAGATCTGAATGAATCGTTAATTGAAAAGATTATAGTGAGACCATAGATCGGTATTAATTGTTAATTGACATGATTATTATAGTGAGACGGTAAACATCATTAATAGTATAATAATCCGTTGATATGGAAATACTAATTTAAATGACTAATCCGACGTTTTGTAACCCTAACCAATTACGTTATAAACTCTTAGATTTCCTAATTTAATGTTGATTGTATTTTGCCAAAAGGTATAACGCGTATGCTTTAGAACGTAAGGTCTGCCATTGAGACACGTGACGTGGTTTCGATCATACACGTGTACGTGCCGTAATCTTTGAATGGCAGGCATTTAGTAACTGGGCTCAATAAGGGAAAAACGCATACTTCTGGAAAATGATCAACCTGTACTTGTTGAATGCTGATAAATTGTAGACCATCGCGTCATATAAAAATATTATAATAATGAACCGTCGATATTTAATAAAGTTATTAGAAAAAAAATAATCTTCCATCTGTCAACAATATAACGAAATTTTCTACATATTCAATTTCCATTATCTACCACTCGACTGTTATTTCACGACCATCTCTTTATCTAAACCTTATATAATATATCTTTAATATAACTATTACAACACGAGCGACCAGTTCTTTATCTAAATTGCAAATATTTGGGACATAGAAATTGACACGACATGACTGTGCATACTCCCCAGATAAGAATATGTCGTCAACGATTGACATGACTTAATGAATATGTCCCGCCTCGTTCATTGAGTCCTTTGTTCACCCATTCATTCATTCATTGGCAAGCTATTCTATTAAAGTCATAATCATATTTTTCACACCATTTAAAAGAAAAGTCCGAGCACGTATGAAATATATAGGCATGGTGTATTTACCGTGTCTCAAAATTTCAGCTCAAAATATTGAGTCGTTCTTACGTAAACGTCAAAAATTGCTTACCCGGACACGTAACCTTTTAAGATTTCTGGTCAATTTTTTTGTAGGGTGATCTGATAATCGAATCCCGCTACTTAAAAGATGTATACAGCGAATGACACATACGCTGTACTGTACTTGATAACGAAAGTAAATTTCACCGATACATCCTTTTTTTTTATTAAAAATGAAATGCTCCTAAACTGGGCTAATGAAGACGGGTATACGCCATACAGTGTCCTGCCAAGGGATCTTTTACGTGCACGCCAATGTGTACACGGGACCTCGGTGTTTCGTCCCACGCAAACTACTAGACAGCGTCCTGCATCACTGTCAAGGGGAAACCACGCCGTTTGTTTTTATTAAAACAAAGTCTGGTCTAGGATCCAGACACCGTATAATACAGCCTGGGACACTGGTCTAGGATCCAGACACCGTATAATACAGCCTGGGACACCGGTCTAGGATCCAGACAGCGTATAATACAGCCTGGGACACTGATCTAGGATCCAGACACCGTATAATACAGCCTGGGACAATAATCTCCAGAAAATAGATGACGACTGATGGGTTTAAGTTGTTTGGAAACATATTACAAATCTTGAATTAGTTGCTCGGCCATTTGGTATAGGGGTTTAAGGGTTTTTAACACATACGTAAGCAGTTTTAATCTCAAAAAAATTATCGGGATTGGCCCTTTTAATGTGGTTTCCTTGTAGACAAATCCCCCATACTGTATGGTATATCCCGGTCTTCGGGATGGGGGGTGGGGGTGGGGGGGGAGATGGCCTAGTGGTCTAGAGTGCCGCGCTTCGACCTCTAGCTGGCCGGTCACCTCTGGTTTGCGGCTGTGGTTTCGAGCCCTGGTGTGAGCGTGTGTGTCATGGAGATAGGGGCGCCTTCTCAACCTCGTGGGTTTCCTCCGGGCACTCTGGTTTCCTCCCACTGCTAAAGACCCCTACTTGCAAGCGAATTATTGAAATAAAATTAAACCGCATGTTAGTCCCGAAATGACCTAGTTTGTGTTGAGTGGACGTTAAACCCCATTTCTCTCTATATATATCCCGGTCTTCATAACAACTTTAAACCCATTTCATATCCAGTGCAGCATAGTCGTAATCTTAAATCAATCACATACAATGTTTATCTTTTACCGGCCCAACTTTTGATCTGTAAACTCAAGTTCTAAATAATAAATTTATCATTTTACGATAAGAATATAAAAACTTTGATCAATTGTTTGCAGGTCGGTTACCGACTCCATACACGTTTTTTTTTTAATTTTAAGCAGAGTGTATGAAACAGTCAGCTCGTAACCAGAAATCATGGTACCCAAGTCTAATCATAACCAATGTTTATCTGAACCAAACGACCTCGTAACCAGAAAGAGTCGCACCCCGGTTTAATTGTAACCAGAAAGAGTCGCACCCCGGTTTAATTGTAACCAGAAAGAGTCGCACCCCGGTTTAATTGTAACCAGAAAGAGTCGCACCCCGGTTTAATTGTAACCAGTGATTATCTGAACCAAACGATCTCGTAACCAGAATGAGTCGTACTCCGGTTTAATCGTAACCAGTGATTATTAAAACGCTCTCTTGTATCAAAAAAAAAATAAAAAATACCTCAATCTGATCGTAACCCAATCTAATTAAAATATAGATCTATATTTCGTTTCGTTTTTCATACTTTCGATGGCCTACACTCATGTAGATCTAACAAGTTATAGTGGGAGCTCACGTTCTATGACGTCAGGTATCAAGCACCCACAGTTCCATGCATGAAAAGGTCAAACGATCGATTCGACAGACCATTTGATGGCTGACCCCTCATTTCAGGCAGAACACAGCTTAAATAACAAGTCCTCCAGATCCAAGAGTAGTGAAGACAAGTAAAAACGAAATTTTGAACTATAAAAAACGAAACGAAATTGGATGTGTGTTTTAATCAGATTGGTCGTAACCATACAATGTCTCGCCTCTGGCTTATCGTAACACGTGATTAACTTTCCAAACTATTTCGTAACCGACTCTTATGCATATCTTACTCAAATCTCAGAAATCGAATCGTAAACTTGACCATGTTTTAATTAATTAATCGTCGAAATAAAATCCAACAAAACTACAGGTTATCCTATTGTTACCGTTGGATTTGACAGTGTACAATGACAGTGCTTATTTGGCAGTTATAAAGACAATAACAGTGCTGATTTGGCAGTTGGCAATAACAGTGCTGATTTGGCAGTTGGCAATAACAGTCCTAATATAACAGTTTACAATAACAGTCCTAATATAACAGTTTACAATGACAGTGCTAATATAACAGTTTACAATAGCAGTGCTGATTTTACAGTTTACAATAACAGTGCTAATTTGACAGTTGGTAATAACAGTGCTGATATGACATCTGGTAGTAACAGTTAGGGTTGCTATCGTGCATTCGTTGTCGCTTTACTTGATGTTACTCAAGCTGACCAATATCTCAATTGAAAATAATTAAATGACATAGTCGAACTACGCTTTCCAAAAGGCGTATCAGTCCAAAATGACCCATCTGAGTTCGTCACTGACAACAATATGACGATTTGACAAAATTTCAAACCTCAGCAGACGACATAATCAAACCAGCACCACGTGTGGGTAAATCTTTTAAATCCAGAGCGGGGGATAATTTACCGTTGTTTATTTAACTGATCATTTTAGTCCTGAAAAATAAAATGGCTTCAGCGTCTCCGGGAGCCAACTTGGAGGTCTCCTGTTCGATCCCGGTATGACCGAGAAAGTTCATCGTCAGTGGTACGTGCACAAAAAGATCCACTGTCTGTTGGAATTCGATGTAACAGAGGGTCGTATCGCCACTGTCTGTGCAAGAATTTACTCATAGCACCATATTTGGCATCTGTCCGTCTTTATCTGTTAAGTCGGAGCAGAATAAACGACGTTAAACCCCATTTCACTTTTGTGTCATGATTGTGAAAAATGAGGAAACATTTAATCGTTTGGAAAATACATCAATATGTGTATATAAACACACGCGTGTCCTACCTGCTACCACCTGCTGTACCACCTGAGAAAATCAGTCCAGGTAGATTTATAACAATCCTTTGATGTTCAATAACTCATAGATTATTATATATATATAGACTACATTTTTAAATTTACGATCTAATGACAAATCCACTGATTGATGGCATCGGTAAATAGTTTTACTAAAAAAATAAAAACTTTAAGCTAAGGAAAAAATAGTGTGTCGCTATAGGGGTTATTTGAGGTTGTAAATTGCCTTGGAATGTGACGAACATGGGTTGATGTAAATCATATACCATTGGTGTTTTTTACAATTTTATACTCAAATCCCATGTACAGGTTTAACTAGTACATAGATAGAGAGAGAGAGAGAGAGAGAGAGAGAGAGAGAAAGAGAGAGAGAGAGGGGCACACAGACAGAGACAGACAGACAGAGACAGACAGGCAGGCAGCTTTAGTGCATTAATTAGCTGGCGATGTTGGACAGGCGATTCGACTCCTTGTTACATACAAGTGAGGAATCGAAACCAATCCACTTGGTTCAATGAGTAGGATCGCCTGTCCAATCCCGTTGGGTTTCTCTGGGTTCTCCAGTTTCCCCCCACTGCTAAAGATCCCTACGCGCAAGCGAATTACTAAAATAAAATTGAACCATGTGTTAGTCCCGAAATGACCTAGTTTGTGTCGAGTGGACGTTAAACCCGATCTCTCTCTCTCTCTCTCTCTCTCTCTCTCTCTCCCCTCTCCCTCTCTCATGGCTCAACGCAGACCTTCTGATCTAAAGAGCACGTGAGCAATCTTTCTACCAGTGTTGAAGTAGCCAAGCAGAAAACCCATTCCAGGAAACGGTATGACGTTAAAACTATTTGTTTAAAATGTGAAATATGAACACACAGTAACATGGGGGTCATTTTGATTTATATTAGATTAAAACAAACAAACACAGGTTTAACAATAATTTATGATGATTAAACATCAAAATGATATAAAAATTGTACAAGACCGAGTCTTACACAAGCTCAAGACACTGGAAGATCAAGTGTTACGCAAGCTCGAGTTACTGGTACAGAGTTGTACACGGGTAAGGGCTTTTTCTTCTGTCTTTTTTTTAAATAAAATGTAATCCTTTAATCATAATTTCTATATCAAATCGTCTAAATCACAAATCACGTTAAGTGATGGTAAATATAAAGGAAGGGCGAATTTGGTATTTTAGATTCATAAATCTATGGGTTTTTTTTTAATTATCAGTGAGTTATATTGTGTTGTAGGAGAGAAAACAGTTTGAAAGTGATCTCAATGAACAATTCTCATAATATGGATTTTTTATGATTTACTATTTATGAAATTAATTCACTTTAGGAAGAATGGGTTTTCAACACGTAAAGATTGCGATGTTGTTGTCACTGGCTATAACCTCAGCTGCAAAAGCCACAAGCTCATCAGGTAATTCTTAAGTTATTGTCAGGTTTACAATACCAGATGGGTGAATTTCGCCCATGCAGCTGCTTTCTGTACCTTACTCAAACTCTAACCCAAGTGGGAAATGAGCTAGTACCATCCCAGGGTTCTTCGCGGCGAATTTCCCTAAAGTTCAACTTCTTGTCACTGTGGACCCCGGAACTGGAACCCCGCACATTCTGTTCTAGAGTTCCGTTCCCTGTCACTCGACGGTTGACTCTGGGATTGGAACCCCGAACAGATTCTGTACTAGAGATCAGTTCCCTGCAATAGACCAAGGACCCCGGCATTGGAACTGAGGCATTCTGCTCAAGAGTCCAGTTCTCCACCACTCTGCTAACTCGCACCCCAGGATTGGAACGCCTACCACTCTCCGCAGTACTACGGTACATTCCATGATTGTTACCCGGGACATTCTGGTCTATGCTTCAGGCCATTAGCAGCTCTACACCACAGACTAGAGGAAACCCGACTGCTAAATCCCGGGCAACCTTCTCAGTCAGCATCGGGACCAACCATGGAACATCCAGATACACACTAAGCCCCCTCGCTCCTCTATTTGCCTCCAGGCTGCTAAAACATAGATCCGTTGTATACAATGGTGGTAACTACCAGGGCCAAATCTACCCAAACAAAAAGGCGATTCTAACACAAATTAAAATAGTGTGGTATTTATATATTTTTAGCTTGCAAGTCAGGTTTGGATGTAGTCGTTGTCGCTGATGGGTCAGCAAGTGTTGGCGACGACAACTTTGCAATTTTGAAGAATTCTGTCAGTAATTTGGTGACTGAATTAAACGTGGGTCCTAATGGCATCAGGTTTGGATTCGTTCTTTATAGCACAATTTTGGACAAGATCATTGACTTCACGGATGATGCAGACTATTTAAGAAGGGAGCTGAACAATTTGGAGTATCCTTGTGGAACTACCAACACCGCTCTTGCTATCACCCGAATCAGTATCATGTCCCATTTTAACGGACGCCCGAATATTCCAAGAGTTGGCATAGTCATCACGGATGGAAAATCCAACAACGTTAGGGCAACAGAAACTGCGGCACTGCACGCTAAAAAACTGTACAAAGTCAACATGTTCGCAGTTGGAGTCGGGAACTTGGTCAATGATGGGGAGTTGCAATCTATTGCCTCCAACAAAAACCAAGTTCTACACATTGATGAGTTCTCAAGTTTGTCTGGAATTCTGACTGATATTGCAACTGAAATATGTCCAGGTGAGTAGACAGTGATGTAGCGCTAATGGAAGGAATCGTCGCATTACTTGATTTTAAAATACCGTGCAAACAAATATATTATTGATCCAGTAACTGGTGGGATGGGTAGATTTTTTCGGATTGGGGTTTAACGTCCACTCGGCACAAACTAGTTCATTCCAAGACTAACATATGGTTCAATCTTATTTCAACAATTCGCCTGGGAGAGAGAGGAAGAGAATTGGGGTTTAACGTCCACTCGACACAAACTAAGTCATTTCGGGACTAACATATGGTTTGATTTTTTTCAATAATTCGCTTGCGCGTGTGGGTCGTTTAGTAGTAGGAACACCGGAAGAAATCCCACGAGGTTGGACAGGCGACCCTACTCCTTGTCACGTAGAACCAGGGAATCGAAACCACGCCATAGCGACCTCCACGGAAACCTTGACATTTAACAACCTGGTTATCACAATTTTAGCTGGAAGGCGCGAGACTTGGTAATCGCGATGGTCGGGGAATCTGATAGGCTTCCCAGCTGGGTCGGTTAGTGACGATGTATGCAGGGAATTATGTCAAGGGCTTGATAAGATGTACGGAGTTTAAGCCAGGTCAAGTCTTCTACGGACGATGTGGTAATGAAAGCCGTAATAATGTATAAATCAGTGTATATTAACTCATGGCACAATGTATGACATTAGCCCATTAGTCAGAACACTCGGAACTTAAACCTCATTTCATTCCATTTGGTATATTGAACAATTTACATTTTATAAATCTTAATTCTATTTCCATGGATAGATCCACCGACAGATGCACCGACCGATGCTCCTACAGATGCTCCAACTGAAGCACCAACTGATGCTCCAACTGAAGCACCAACTGATGCTCCTACAGATGCTCCAACAGACGCACCAACTAATGCTCCAACTGACGCCCCTACGGATACTCCAACTGAAGCACCAACCGATTCTCCAACTGACGCACCATCTGATGCTCCTACAGATGCCCCAACAGACGCACCAACGGATGCTCCAACTGATGCACCAACTGATGCTCCCACTGATGCACCAACCGATTCTCCCACGGACCAACCAACTGACGCACCAACAGATGCTCCCACGGAACCTCCAACGGACGCACCAACTGATGCTCCGACCGATGACCCAACTGAAGCACCAACCGATTCTCCCACTGATGCTCCAACTGATGCTCCCACCAACCAACCAACTGACGCACCAACCGAACCTCCATCGGACGCGCCAACTGATGCTCCAACCGATGATCCAACCGACCAACCAACTGACGCACCAACTGATGCTCCAACCGATGCTCCAACTGATGCACCAACCGATGATCCCACCGAATTTCCAACTGATGCACCAACAGATGATCCAACCGACCAACCAACTGACGCACCAACTGATGCTCCAACCGATGCTCCAACTGATGCACCAACCGATTCTCCTACTGATGCACCAACCGATGCTCCAACAGATTCACCAACTGATGCTCCGACTGATACACCAACCGATGCTCCCACCGACGCACCAACAGAGGCTCCGACCGACCCTCCCACGGACAAACCAACTGATACTCCAACCGATGCTCCGACTAATGCACCAACCGATTCTTCCACTAATGCTCCAACTGATGCACCAACAGATGCTCCCACGGATGCACCAACTAACGCCCCGACTAACGCACCAACAGATGCTCCCACTGACGCACCAACAGACGAACCAACCGATGCTCCGACCGATGAACCGACCGGTGCCCCAACTGACGCACCAACAATGGCTCCGACAGACGCACCAACAGATGCACCTACCGATGCCCCCACCGATGCTCCAACTGACGCACCTACCGATGCCCCAACCGATGCTCCAACCAATGCTCCAACTGACGCACCAACTGAGGCACCGACCGATGCTCCAACTGATGCTGCAACTGATGCTCCTACAGAAGTACCATCAGACGCTCCAACAGACGCACCCACTGATGCTCCAACTGACGCACCAACCGATGCTCCAACTGACACACCGACCGCTGCACCTACCGATACCCCCACTGATGCTCAAACTGATGCACCAACTGACGCACCAACCGACGAGCCAACTGATGTTCCCACTGACACACCCACCGATGCCCCAACTGACGCACCAACACATGTTCCAACTGACGCGCCGACTGACGCTCCAACTGATGCTCCTACAGATATACCAACCGCTGCTCCAACTGACGCACCAACTGTTGCTCCCACAGATAAACCGACTGATGCTCCAACTGATGCACCGACCAATGCTCCAACTGACGTGCCAACTGATGCTCCAACTGACGCACCAACCGACGCTCCAACCGACGCTCCAACCGACACACCAACAGACATACCAACAGGCGCACCAACAGACGCACCAACAGATGCTCCTACTGACGCTCCAACTGACTCACCAACCAATGATCCCACCGACGCTCCAACTGACGCACCAACCGATGCTCCTACCGATGTCCCAACTGACGCACCAACCGAAGCTCCCACCGATGCTCCAACGGACTCACCAACAGCTGCACCTACCGATGCTCCAACTGACGCACCAACCGAACCACCAACTGAAGCACCAACTGATGATCCTACAGATTTACCAACAAACGCTCCAACTGACGCACCAACCAACGCTCCAACGGATGCACCCTCAAATGGATTATGTGATGGCTGTAAGTATGCTAATGGTATCGGTTATAACAGACACTCAAGTGATTGTTCAAAATACATCCAATGTACACTGGTAAATGGAGTTCTGATTGGTCAAGAACGAAGTTGTCCATTTGGTACATTCTGGGACCAAGACGTCTTAACCTGCAACTTCCCGAATAAAGTACAGTGTTCTTATGGTGAGTTTTATGTCAAAGCATTTTCGAAAACAATACATTTCAAATAAGATATCCCCATGATTAAATGAACTTAAAGGGACATTATGATAGATTAGATACAGAGTTGGTAGATCTCAATATAATAGTTCAAAACTAGATCATGTAACAGGAATTTGCTGAATTGTTTAGTCACATTGATCCACTGTGAATCGAGATATTATCTTCTGAATTTTGGGCCTAGCCTCGATCATCATTACTAAAGTAGGTACGATAGAAAAACATAATGTCGATTATCCAAGGTGAGTTGAACAGCAAATCGGATTTAAATCCAGTAAATACCACAGGCTAGCGATGACAATGCAAGTTGATTATGGGTCGGATAAGTTAATCAATGTCAAATTACTAATGTAGATAACAATTCCGGCCTGAAGAAAGACAGATTCAACGTTTGCATTATGCATGTTTAATCTACGATTCTTTTAAATAAGCAATTGTTTGCATTGATTAACTAACATTCCTTACTAAGGAGTAATAAACGCTCCAACGTGCAATATTTTACTGTTCTCTAACATCACACTTCCGCAGAAGAGAAAGGATAATGTTTAGTAGAAGGGATGGAGTAATAATCGATACTTATCGTGCGTCAAGAATAATCTATAAATATATAAACAAAACCATTACGGTTTTAAATAAAGCGTTGATGCTCACGTCAGTTTAACATTAAACAATAACCTGTTTTATCCGTTGACACGATATCGATTAACTGTTTAGGAACGAATTTTGTTTTGAAATGTTTCATTGACCTTTGAAGCATAATGGTGGTTCTCAAAATTAAAATTTAGAAATAGGAAGACGTGCCTTCTCTTTTTCTAAATATTGGCAATTCAAATAGTCAACAGAAACGTCAAACAAACAAATCAAAACGCTGTTGTTTCACGAAGTTTATTCTCATTGATTTCAAAGCGCAATAGAAACTAGTTACAGGATTTTTATTATTATTATTAAATATTAGCATTATAACGTTCTTCATTGGTCGTTAAAATAATATTGTTCACAATTTGAGTATATCCGAAGCCCTTATGCATGTATACATTTTGTATCCTGTTGAGATGTACATTAAACAGACCAATGTTCGTGATTAGTTAATCATCTTCGCTCGCCAAGCGTTACGATTCATTTCCCCTCTCTTCACCCTTGGCAGACCCTGAATACATTTTGAGGATTCGCGGTTCCAAATCTCAGTAGTTGTATCCAATCAGAAGACGAATTACGCAGAGCACATTTCGTTGGCTTGGAGCAAGAATGTCGTAAGTGACAAAATTTGCGATTTCCATGTTACGATATATTACTGATAGTTGGTGACCAACATTTCAGAGGAGCAAGGTTTTGCACGTTATGTAGTCATGGAAACCGGAAATCTTGTCTGCGCAAAATTGTCGTAAGTGAAAAGTTGAACAAATTCTTGGAGCAAAAATGTCGTAAGTGACATTTTTCATTACCAGATGGTTATAAGCTGAATTTGATGTCATGATAGTAAATGGATTTTAGCTTATTCATATTTCCCCAAAATGTGATATCATAATAGTTATATTAATTCTTAATATCAAAATGTATTTGGTTGAGTCTATTTATCTTTTATTTATTGAGTCATTTGCGCGTTGTTGGTTACTTCCTTCACTTACGACAATTTTGCACCAAACATCCTGGCCGAAATTTGTTGATAGATTTTGTCTTCTTTATATCTCCCCAAAATATGATGTCATAATAGTTATATTAATTCTTAATAATAAAATGTATTTGGTTGAGTTATTTATCTTTTATTTATTGAGTCATTGTGGGTTTTTGGTTACTTCCTGCACATACGACAATTTTGCAGCTAACATCTAGGCCGAAATTTGTTGGAGCAAAAATGTCGTAAGTGAATTTTGGCTATGAGCCAAATATTTAAACAAGGCCCAGACAACACTCAATCACTCAAAATATTTTATAAATCAGAGATATGAATCTCAATAGTAAATAAATAATAACAAGGAATCGTCATTTTAATTTAAATCTTTACATGCAATTTTCTCCATTTTCTCAAAATGTCACTTACGACATTCTTGCTCCAAGCCAACGATTTGTGAATCGGCGAAATGTAAACAAACATGGCAGCCGACAAAGAGCCATGTCGCCTCTGCCATGAAATATTGCGTAAACGACACAGAAAAAAACATTTTTGGAGATACTTTTGGAGAGAGTCAACAACTATGTGAAGTGTAGGATATATTTCACAAATTCAAGTATCGATTTTTCTGTACTGGGGCGGCCATTTTCAACTCCCCAACTTACGTATAAAAAATCAATTCTGATTGGCTAGCGATGATGTCTATGTAAGGGGTGCAACTGCGACATATCACCAGGTGGCAGTGAGCGCGAACTCCAAAATGTATTCGGGATGTGCCAAGGATAAAAAGAATAGAAACGAACTGCAATCCTTGACTAGCGAAGATGTGAGTTAAGAGTACACTCGTTTAAAATACGTTTCTCACAGAGGCCCGTGATTCGATTTTGTGCTCATTGGGTGCCGATACTGGCCTAGTAACCTCGAGACGCAGCTTCCATACCGGTGTTGGCCCAAAGGGCTCTTCGGGATTTTCCAAGCGTGTAATACGGACAGCCAGAAAGGGATAAAGGGAATGAGATGCAAGACCAAATCTGTCGTTTTCTATTTGTCGTGCACGATACAGTAGCATTGACAGATGGAATTTGATGAAGCGTCGGCAAAATTTGTCTCATAGCACAGGGCGCATGTCATGCAATCGGTTGGTTCAGAAAGGAAGAACTATAAACGCCATTTATCTTGTGCTCAATGAGTCACATCGCTCAATAATGGACGATATTTTATACGCAAAAAAAGCATGTAAACTACTCACCAGTACCCAACCACACGGGTAGATGAATTGATTTTAATAGGAGGGTGTTATTAAATTTATTGACTATCTTATTACAAGTATAATACATTAAGTGGTCGATTACGAATACTTTTTCTACATTGTAAACACATCGATTCTATATCCATGTAGAGGTCCCGTGTACTTCAACGACAGTTGGAGTTCCATCGAAGAGTAGATCGTAGCGCACAAGTCACCCATAGCACACTACAGGGCATTAAACATTGTCTACCTAAACCAACCCTTGAGTCACCCATAGCACACTATAGGGCATTAAACATTGTCTACCTAAACCAACCCTTGAGTCACCCATAGCACACTATAGGTCATTAAACATTGTCTACCTAAACCAACCCTTGACAGTTGGAATTCCATATAAAAGTAGTCTGTAGCGCGCACACAATTGCCTTCATAGCACACAGTGTGACGTATGCCTGTCTTCAGTAGCCCAGTCGGTGCAGAACAATAGGACGTTAAACCTGATGTACCTAAACGAAACCTTAAAGGGCCAATCCCGATAACTTTTTTGGGGAATTATACTTATCGGGATTGTCCCTTTAACAGTATGGGGTATGTCCGACTTCATTATCCGAGTCGGAGCAGAACAGAAGCACGTTAAACCTCATTTCATTTCATTTCGTTGGAATTCGATATCAGAGTAGGCTGTATGCCCGTCTTCATTAGCCTAATCCGGGCAGAACAGTTGAGCCCCATTTCGTTGGAATTCGATATTTGAGTAGGCTTTGTCCGTCTTTATAAGCCCATTAGCACATTAAACCCGGTTTCATTTCATTTCGTTGGAATTCGATATAAGAGTAGACTGTATGATCGGAGCAGGCCAGTAGGACGTCAAAACTCATTTCGTTACGTGTTATTTACATTGCAGATCCCTGTAGAATGAGCAGTATCAAGAGTTACCAGAAGATTGGGAATTGTCGACAGTTCATGGCGTGTGAAGCTGGTTACTCTACCGGTAGATGTTGTAAAAATGGGGCAGCCTATGATTCATCTGGACACTGTCTTCCTGATATCTCATGTCGAGATACCTGTTCTGGTGATGTACAAGTTGAAAATAAGGGTAGGTAATCAATTGAATCCATCAAGGATAACTGCCTGACTGAATCGTTATATCTTGTCCACCCGAGGAGAGAGAAAGAAGCAGTTTGAAGTAAAAATAGAAATATATTACACAGAAATCTGTACACATACAGAGAAAGAGACAGAAATAGGGTTTAACTTCCACCCGACACAAAGTAGTTCATTTTGGGAGCACTGTACACATATAGGTATCGGTATTGACACACCTGTAAATACCTGAGACCAATAGCCGTTTGCCTATATCCTATATAGTAACCTATAGTAATATATGGGTTTCATGGTTGTATTAGGCTACATTATATTATGACCTTCCCTGTAAAACGAAAGTAGTGATGAACCAGTTTTTTTTAATGTCCATTCGACTTTAACCACATCATTTCGGACCTCATCACTTACCATGTTATTTCGGGACCGGAGAAGGAAGGGACTGGTTCAACCACGTGGGTTTTCTCCATGTAGTCCGGTTTCCTCCAATTGCTAAATAACCCTACGCGCAAGCGAATTAGTGAAATTGAATTGAACGATAGGTTAGTCTCGAAATAACCTTGTTTTTATCGCGTAGACGTTAAACCTCATTTTTTTCTATTTTCTCTCTGTCTCTCTTATTCTATATAACCAACAATTATACATTTATTTTTTAGTGTGTTCCTTCAAGTCTGTTTATAATCACCCATTTTCCTACGATTGGTTGACCGGTGGCACTACTCACAGAATGGCATGTCCTCTTGGTACAGCCTTTAATGCCACAGAATGCGCATGTACACATTCTAAGCTTAATAGCAATATCAGTAAGTATACAAGTTTCATTTCAAGAATCAACGATTTGTTTTCGTTTATCCCCGTATCTTCCCGATTACAAACGTTTTCTTTTCAATAGTTAAATATAAGATTTATTCTCTCTGTGTCCTCAGGATTACACAGTTTTATTCTCCTTGTGGAATCTTGTTCAAACGTCGCATTGAAACAAACCACAGCAATTGTGATCCATAAAAGTGTGTTATTTGAATATGTTCCAATTACTATATGCCATTCAAAGAAAAGTCTTCGACCTTACAAACACGACTTATCGGTCAATTTACATCAACATTGATGTTGTTATCTTATCATGAAAAGTTGCGACTCCGATATCCAATATTTATTAAAAATGTAAATTTCAAAATTGGCACACGGATTTTGTGCCAGAACGCTTCAGAGTGTCAGATGTACTACGAAGCGACTTAGAGTGCCAGGGGCTTAACATCTCTTGTAGGAGAATACTATATGGTGTAGGGCCTACACTGGAATAACCAGACACCAAAGATTGCAGTTCAATTCAAACTCTTAGTGAATTTCGCTTAACATAGTTGATTAGACTTGACAGTAAAATCAGAAGCGATGTAAATATAATTCATATTACAGTATTACATGCATCGCTACCTATTTGTGTACATTTCTAGGGCCTTTAAACGTGTGAAGCTCAATAAATTTTGTTGATTAGTGACGACATATCATGTGACTGCCCATGGCAAAATGAGTCGGAATGCGAGCGATCCATTAATGAGATAACGACAAAATATTGATTTTGATCAAAATTGAGATTTTCACAAAAATGAGTATATAAATATACTATCTCACTATCCAAAAGATCAAAATAGCAATAAAACATTTTAAAACACTATTATGATATTGACTCGTTATTTTTTCTCAGATTGCATATTAACATCAATGTATTATAGCGTTATCAGTCTCAGATCAGTGCTTGCTAGTTGTTTATTTAATTGAAATTAACTTATTAATATCTTTCCCAGATCAGTGTCGACCAGTCGTTGATTTAATAAAAAAATAACTTGTATATTTCACAGATCAGTGCCGACCAGTTGTTGATATAACATTTGATGGTAATGAACCCGGTGAATACGATAACTATGGGGCTATCGTACGAGATGGGGCAGCTTACTTCGATGGGAACAGCAACATTAAAATCTTACGATTAGCAAATGTGGAACTTGGGAACAATCTGGTCGTACAGGTCAGGTATCGAGCTCTAGGAGATACTGCTGTAGAACAAGCTCTGGTAACCAATGGTGACTGTGGTGAAGATGCGTCTGTTGCTGTTACCGTGACGGGGGCTTACACATCATTCGAAGTAAACGCTGCGACTATTCAAAAAGTGTCCACACCTTCATTTGTAAGTATTCGTATCTATATAAGCCAGAATAGCTGGTTATTATTAATACTTATTGTTCAATATTGTACATTAATGTAGACGCCGGCCGCGGGGGGGGGGGGGGGGTGAATAACGTGTTGTATCATACGTGACAAGGAGTAGGGCTTCTCCGGTTCGTCTACTTTCCTCCCACTGCGAATTATTGAAATAAAAATTGAAGCATATGTTACCGAAATGATTGAATTTGTGTCGAGTGGACGTTAAAACCGCTCCCTCTCTATCTCAAAGGTTCGTGTGTTCTCTTTTGGCAGGACAGACTGGAGTTGGTTCTTTAAGGTCTGTTTGCACCGAAGTCCTATCGCAGGATCCTTTGACAGGGTTAGCGTTTTCTCTAAGATTCCAAACGTTGATAAGCAAAGGAAGGTAATCTGGCTTGGTGGACAATCCCTTATTATTCATCATCATTAGTATTAATTATTTATCATCATAATTATTTATTATTATTATTATTAATTTTGGCAGAATGATTGGCGTGTTGCTGAATTAAGATTTAGTAAAGGAACTTTAACTGGAACGGTTGATGGAACGACATCAGAATCTAGTAGCTCGTATGGTATGTTTATTCTCTTGTTTGTATTTAATACTGTCATATATACGACCAATAAAAGGTACCTGTACAAAATCATCCACCCTAATTTGGTTTACTTTTACAAATTTCCAAGCTTCAAGAAATCGGTGGTTTTTTGCAGATGAATTCCAACGCTCATATTTGGCTATTATTATATAACAATCCGATTCAACATTATGTTCATTGTAGGGAATCAAAACACCATACTACCCAATTTAACACGATAATTATCACGACCTATTGAAAGGTTCACATCTCATAATTATTGTCCGTTTCTGTAAACCATTAAAAAAAACTCAAAGCGCTGTCATTACCAGGAATGTTCTTGTTATTTTGCTAGCATAGTGCCCCCGATACATCGTGGGTCCAAACTCAGACATAACTGAATGTATGTTTAATCTGTACAGGTTCCATCAAACGATCACAGTGTGCCTTTCAACTAGGTCATGGTACAGGCTTCACAGATTTTACTGGGTACATTGATTACGTAAGTAGAGTATACTTTTATTATTCTAACTGTCAATGGTTCTTTTACGTACACAACAATTACACGAGTGGAGAGAGAGAACGAGAGAGAGAGAGAAATGGCGCTTAACGTCCACTCGACACAAACCAAGTCATTTCGGGACTAACCTATGGTTTAATTTTATTTCAATTATTCGGCCATCCAACCCCCAAAAGACCCGTAGATAACCCCACAAACCCACAAGGTTGGACACACGATCCTACAACTTGTGGGGGGTTGGGATGGCCTAGTGGTCTAGAGTGCCGCGCTTCGACCTCTAGCTGGCCGGTCACCGAAATAACCTAGTTTGTGTCGAGTGGACGTTAAACCTCATTTCTCTCCCTACACCTTGTCACATACAACTGAAACCACGTCACTGAACTCATTGAAAGATCTAATGATCTAAATATGTTTATAAAACTTGTATTTTTCAGATTGTTGTGTCAACTTGTTAACACACCGAATGTACAGAAGTATATAAAACCAACACCACATCATCTGTGATACGCAAACTATAATATTTATGAGATGAAATAAAAAAATATTGGAATAATTTTATAAACATTGTATTTTTTCTGCTATATCTTGTCACATATCAAACCCCGAGGTCAGTCCATAGATGCGCAGTTGTTCAAGGAACAAACATACCAGGTTCATGTTCATCCTACATGAATTGGCTAAACTTTTGATTATTTTTCGAAGAGTGTCTGCCTCTCGAACTAATAGAAACAGTGGGATAGTTAGCTGTTGACGCGGAGTTCCTGGTCCATACTACATCACAGAGAGAGGGAGAGAGAGAGAGAGAGAGAGAGAGAGAGAGAGAGCACGAGGGGGGTTTAAGTGCCACTCGACACAGACTAGATCATTTCGGGACTAACACACGGTTCAATTTTATTTCAATAATTCGCTTGCGCGTATAGGTCTCTAGCAGTGGAAGGAAACGTACGAAGAAAGCTCATGACGTTGGACAGGCGGTTCTGCTCCTTGTCACGTGCAACCGGGGAATCGGAACCACGCCAGTTGACTCAAGGACATATGTAAATTATGATATACAGCCATATATAATTAGATATACATTGTGTTATATTAGTTATCAAGATGAAATAAATACCAGTTAGTAATATAGGAAGGCATGTAGCAAGGTAGGCTTTCTTCAGATTATTGTCCAACTGGTACCCTTAACTTCAGTACTCTAAGTTCAAATTATCTTTCAAAATAAATAACTGTTACCATTGCTGTATACGAAGCACCCTTGACTGGTGTTCTTATGATCCAATATAACCCAGTTGGTGTTCATATGTTTTAAGCCCGCTTCCATCAAATGTGATATCGCAGACATGACTTTGTAAATTATATTTTAGTATATTCCAGAGCATGCAGATTTCATGTACGATGAAACTGGAGTACTCGGGGTTAAGCCACGATCACACTAGGGATCGAAACCACGCCAGTAAGCCAGGAGTGGTCGACAGACTGGAGCTCGAAGTGCGACACTCTAGCCCATTAGGGCACCCAAACAACTCTAATATAGTAAGCCAGGATGGAAGTCCAAGTGCGACACTCTAGCCGACGTCAGCGACACTAATAGTAAGGCTGGGTTGATCGGCAGGCTGGAGCTCGAGGTGCAACACTCTAAGCCATAAGGGCACCCATACATCCTTAAAGGGACAATCCCGATAAGAACAGAGTCTCGAAAATTAAAGTCCGAGCATTTACGAGATTTATGGACCAAAATATAGAGACATGGTATATTTACCTTGGCTCAAAGTTTCAGCTCAAAATATTGAGCCGTTTTGACGTTAACGTCAACACTGCTTATCCGGACACGTAACCCTTTTAAGATTTCGGGTCAATTTTTTGATTGGGTGACCTAATAATCGACTCCCGTTTCTTGAGAGGTCTATACAGTGAATGACCCATGTACTGTACTTGATAACAAAAGGTGAATTTCACCTACATATCATTTTTATAGAAAAAAGTCTGGTTTTATCCAGATACTGTATAATACAACGGTCTCCGTTTCCAGATGAAGACTGTCAGGTTTAAGTTATTTACAAGCATATCACAAATATCGGGTTAGTTGGTCGGCCTTAGGTAATGGGATATAAGGGATTTTAACACAAAATTAAGCAGTTTTATTCCCCAAAAAGTTACCGGGATTGACCCTTTAATATGGTACTAGTAGGAGGATCGCTGTCTCTTCTTAAATAAAGTTCCTTCGATACAACGGAGCTAAACATTGTCCCTTTCCCATCTCCCCCAGTTCCAACAAACTGTGTTGTTGAACACAGGGATCTAACTCAGGACCTCTAAATTAGCAAGCCACCATGTTGCTTATCTGGTCACTGTTCAACATGTATTCGAGGGACGGTCCAGTCCGACAGACGTACGGGGGGTGGGGGCGACAATATACCACCATGCAACAACCAACAACCACAAACGAGAAATGGAGCATTTGCCCAAATGGTATATTATAATTCCAGTGGTAAAACTGGGTCCAACCCATAAAAAGTATAGGAATAAAAGAAAGGCCTAAAATAAATACTTAAAATATATATAATTATTGGACTGAATGTACAAATATAATAATAATAATAATATCGTCATTTATAAAGCGCGTTAAGACTGACGAAATCAGTTTCTAAGGCGCTGTTGCATTTTATATTCACTGATTATTTACAGATCAGGGTTATGAAATATATAATTTGAAGGCACAATTCCCTTTTAAACAGAAATCAAATACAAACACGATACCCGGTACCTTACAAACAAACATGATGAATAAAGCTAATATAACAAAATCAGTAGAGATATAATAACAAAATTAAGACACGTGACTTTGATATTTAAAAACAACAAACTATAATACAAACACAA
Organism: Patella depressa; assembly: GCA_948474765.1. Taxonomy (NCBI): domain Eukaryota; kingdom Metazoa; phylum Mollusca; class Gastropoda; family Patellidae; genus Patella; species Patella depressa. The sequence continues at coordinate 71,371,923 of OX419720.1, read as the reverse complement.
TCAATAAAGGTAATAAAAGAAGTGTTATCCGCCCTTTCAATCTAAATCCGCCTGTACAGGTAGGTGGCTTGTCAACTTCCGGTGTATCGACGTCATCAAAACCCCAATCATAATCACCACAGTAACCGTCTAATATCGGTTCAGCTGGAATTCCCCGTCTGAAAACACAGAGAGACAACCCTGGTCTATGTATTGTATAAAAGTCAAAGAAATCAGAATAACAAGAATCCAAAAAACTAATTTATTATAATATCTCCTCTTTCTGGTACCCGGTATAAAATCAATACTATGTGTTGATATGTTATATACTCCACCGTACAATACTTCCACGTCTTTAACATCCCATTGTTCTGTTCCTAAACTGGGTTAATGAAGACGGGCATACGCCAAACATTGTGCTATGAGGGAAATTTTGCCCCGGTAGCGGCACTACGGCCTACTCTTACATCGAATTCCAACTGCAATGGTATCTTTTATGTGCACGCCAATGTCTACACGGGACCTAGGTTTTCGTCCTATCCGTACGACGAGAAAGCTGTCTTTGTCAGACCCTCCGTCCTGCATCATTACCTAGGGGAAACCACGCCCGGAAATCTGGATGAACTTTCTCGGCCAATGCAGGGATCGAACAGACGACCTGCAGGCTAGCGAGACAGCGTCTTTCTCACTCACCCATATAGCCACCATGATCCTCTTGTTATACGGAAGGAACCACGGTGTTTCAGTGAGCGAGGCCTTGGTTGGCTAACTTGGTTGGCTAACTTGGTGGGAGGTCCTGTGTTCTTCTTGTGTTGACCATGAAAGAACATCTGGATTTTCCGGAGTGGTTCCCCGTTGCATGACGGGGAGTCTGACAAAGGACAATTATAGTCGTTCGGATGGTACGAAAAATCGAGGTCCCGTGTACACATTGGCGTCCACGTAAAAGATCCCCTGACAGTTGGAATCGGATATACGAGTAAGCTGTAGTGCGCTGTCCGGTCGAAATTTCCCTTATAGCGCACCGAATAGCGTATGCCCGTCTTCATTAGCATAGTCGGAGTAGAACAGTAGATCAAGGTCCGATATGCCTGTCGTTATCAGCCCAGTCGTAACAGAACAGTAGGACGTTAAACCCAGTTTCATTTCCTATTTAGAAATGAAATGGGGTTTAACGTCCTACTGTTCCGCTCCTAATACTTTGTGTATTGACCAACCGTTTGTGTATTGACCAACCGTTTGTGTATTGACTAATATTTGTGTTGATAATTGTATATAAGTTTAGTACCTGACCATACGACATCTATGTTGATCTATTCTGTACATTGCATCAGTTGTGTTCTTTACATTCTTTGGGCTCCATAATCTTTCAGCTACAGACGACGCTCTCGGCCTGCAAATGAAGGCCATATCGGAATTGAAATGAAATGAAATGAAATGGGGATAACATCCTACTGCTCTACTCCGCGTGGGCTATAATAAAGGCGGGCATACTTCAAACAGTAGGCTACGAGGAACATTTTTTCCGGGCTGCGAGGTAATGCCAGGTTACTACAGTCGTGCAATGCGTTACGATATGATTGTCCCTATGGAGACCACGATCTGCTACATGAAGATAAGCTTGGATACGTTTCAATACCATCAACACGATTGGTACGACTGACGTCAATATACGATAGGATCTGATAGGATATTCACAAGTACTCCACGATTAAAACCACGATTATACGTTGTCCCTTGTCAAGCCCCTACCCCGGCACCCGGGAACCACCCCGGAAAACCCCGACGAACTTTCTTGATCTTAAACAATTACAAATCGTAACCTTAACAATTACAAAACGTAGCCTAAACAATTACAAATCATAGCCTAAATAATAACAAAACGTAGCCGAAACAATTACAAATCATAGCCTAAATAATAACAAAACGTAGCCTAAACAATTACAAATCATAGCCTAAATAATAACAAAACGTAGCCTAAACAATTACAAATCATAGCCTAAATAATAACAAATCTTAGCCTAATCATTTATAAATCGTGACTGTGTTAACGCGTCCACTATAAAGGAAAGAACTGGAGAGTTCTGAATATAGGACGTACCAATAACGAGGTAGTATGTTAGTACCATCAACATATTCCGACCACATACAAGTTTCTCCACCCAATACACGATCTTTCTCTGCCTGGGTACCTGGAGGAGATAAACATTGAATATAATCAAAACAATATGTTACACTTGTTTCTGATCGGACACCTGACATCTTTCCAGACAAGATAAATCTTTAATACACGTACCCTCTGCATGTAAAAAGCTCGCGTCAATGAGAAGAAGATTGGCACAATTCATCCCATAAGAGTCAAGGGAAATGTTCAAGGAAGGATAACTGATACAGATGGATGTGTGTACACGGTTTCATAAAGGTGTCATGGTTGGCTCTACGAATACTAAACTGGAATAGAGACCGGAACCCATGATTTGACGCATGATAATAACGATCTTGTTTTCTTACCGTTAAAATCTTGTGGGTCGCAAGTATAAAGAGCTTCCCAATCTGGAGGATATTTGATATAATTAAGATACCAACACGATGCTAATATAGTATTATAACCCCGAGGTGCAATCTTCTCCATGTAGGAATTCCAATGATCTTCATGGGCAGTGTTACCTCCCTTCCATACCATTACAACAGTATCACCACGCACCTGATAAAAACACAATAGTATCATGAAAACATCCGCACCCTTTAAAACTTTTTGTTGGCCTGTATTAAGTTACCCAGTAAGGAGTCTACAAAGGCCGTGACACAAAATATCCGCCTAATTTTGTTTCCTCACGGGAATAAATGCGTCACGGTTTTAAATATTCTGTCAATGTAAACATTGCCATAGACCCCACCCCATCCCCATCCAGGCACCCCCCCCCCCCCCATGCGTGTACATTGTCGTACGTTAAACCAAGTCCACTCATGTACCCGACACTCCCTTCTCCCCCTCCGTGTAGACACTGGCGTACAAACCGCCTCCTGCTCCACCCCCGTATACACATTGACATACAGGTACATACCACCCCCTACTCCACAATATTCCCCCAAATTCACTTCTTGACATTGTAAGTGAAAAGTACCTTTGCACCGTTTTCAACTGGATCTTGCCATATGACGTATTTTCTACCCAGATCTGAAATAATACCCAGGGTCCTTTCGGCATAATACTGTTCTAGTTTTGAGTAGTTGCCTTCTATTCCTCGTTCTTGCATGAAGGCTGTAATGTCGGGATTAGATTGCCTGAAACATAATCCATTAAGCTGAATCAAAATTAATTCGGATTTAACGTTTTACTGTTCTTAATCGACCCGGATAACAACGACGGGCATACGCCATACGGTGTGGTATGAGGGAAGTTTTGCTCGGACAGTGGCATTACACGTTCTTTAACGTAACATCCGAATGACACGTTGTCTCTTGCAAGCGCCCCTCACCCCCCCCCCCCCCCCCCAATGTTTTACACCGGTATCGAACAGCGAGAGAGTCTCACCGAATGAGCCACCGCCGAGACTCACAGTAAGCTAATCGAATGGCGGATCTGTTGTGGTAAAGACCAAGAAACAACCTTATTTAACATTTTCCAGAGGCTATCGTTTGCCCTGCACCGGTGATGAATGGACAGGGGGGGGGGGAGTCCACTCGACCCAAACTAGGTCATTTTGCGACTAGTCGCTGGAACGTAGTGGTCTTTTGCAGATGGAGGAAGCCCGCAAGGTAGGACAGGAAATTTCTTTTCGTGGAAATGAAATGAAATGGGGTTTAACGTCCTACTCTTTTGCACCTAACCTGTGCTAATGGAAGACAGGCATACGCCATGCAGTGTGCGATGAGGGAAATTTTGCCCGGGCAGCGGCGCTACGGCCTACTCTTATATCGAATTCCAACTGCCAAGGGATCTTTTCCGTGCACTTCAATAAGTACACGGGACCTCGGTTTTTCGTCCCATCCGATCTGGTGTGATGGTGTGTGTGTGTGTGTGGGGGTGGGGGTTGGGGGGCGGGGGAGTGTCCCTCCTCATTGTGAGTTTGTTATCAGTTTGTAGATTTGGTGATATATGTTGCATCAGTCATTTTATTCACAAAACTTTCACGGAACGAAACAGAACAAGTCTTATGGTCGGTTAGTTGTAACATAGATAATACTGTATTGTTCCACCTACCAACAACGATAATAAGCTTCGTCCATTCCCATATGAATATATTCATCATGAAAAACTTCCTTTACTTCAGCAAAAAACTTTCCCAAGAACTCGTACACGAATTCATTGGTTACGTCAAAATTTTCGTAAGCTGCATATTTTCCCCAAATAGGTGTTCCTGGTACACCGTTAGCATAACATGACGTCAGAAGGTCTGATAAATAAAATACATAATATAATTAACATGACGTCAGATGGTCTGATAAATAAATTATGTGTACAGCTTGAACTGGGTGTAGAGTGGGCCAAATGTCATATACCCGTCTTCATCCCGGTTGATACAGAAAAGTAACACATCAAACCCTATTTCATTTCATTTCAATTTTTATACATTCCCACGTCACAACACATTCCCACGTCACAATACATTCCCACGTCACAATACATTCCCACGTCACAATACATTACCACGTCACAATACATTCCCACGTCACAATCCTATTTAAAGGTATTAAAATAGAAAACAGTCGAACAGCTTGTCAGATGTAAAGATATTTGGACAAATGTTTAGAAGATGACGTAGTCAAACAATTTATTAGAAGTCAATAGAATAAAATATAATATTTAACGTACCTGGATAGGCCTTTCCCCAGGAGTGGGTGTGACCTGGTGTATCAAATTCAGGGATAACTCTAATACCACGTACACGTGCATATTCTATAATATCAGCTACATCTTCCGGTTTATAAACATGTTTATTGGTATAGGCTCCCTGATATAATTGTAAACATAATTTTATTACATTTCCCCTAAATATATAAACACATAACATTAATATTACACTCTGACATGATATATAATCACATCTCTATTACACCCCACCCCACCCCCTCGATATATAAACAAAATATTAATATTACATCCAGCTCCCTCCCCTGAAGTACAAACATAACTTTATTACACTCCCCTCCCCTGATATATAAACAACGTTATTACAGCCCCCCCCCCCCACAATATATAAACATAACTCTATTACACCCCATTCCCCCGATACATAAACATAACGTTATAACCCCACCGACCCACCCACATAAATAAAACGTTATACCCCCTCACCCCCGATACATAAATAAAACGTTATATCATCCCCCCCACCCCCGATACATAAATAAAACGTTATAACCCCCACCCGACCCCGATATATCAATAAAACGTTATACCCCCCCCCCCCCGATACATACATGTAAATAAAACGTTATACCCCCACCCGACCCACTTGATATATAAGAATAATATACATTATCATGTACTATTGTTCGCTTTATCCCAACCGTATCGCTTGGTCAATCCGAACGACAGACTCACCCTCCCTGCAGATAAGAAAAAAAAAACCAGCTACCATTTAATTTTCGTACGTTAGTTACGTATGATCGCTTGGTGTGTAGCGTTTAGTAAATAGCCTGACTTTGGTAATTATTAACGTTAAATCAATCCAAATAGGTTGTTTTTATTTAAGTTCAGGCGAAGGTTTCCTAAAAAAAACAATGGAATAAAATATTTTGATATATACAAATTTACCTTTTTGGATAATTCTGGAAATGTTTTAGAGACGAATGGAAACGATTGGTCGTCAACAATATGCCAGTGAAAAACATTGAACTTATTATAACTCATAGCATCCTGGAAATAAAACATTGAATCTATCATATCTCATAGCATCTTGAAAATAAAACATTGGATTTATTTTTCGTATTCGTCTTTCAAGGGAGGCAACTCGAAAGATTTCATATTTGGTAAAATATTGGCTGTTTTATATACAATATTATCAGCAGATGATTTCATATTTGGTAAAATATTGGCTGTTTTATATACAATATTATCAGCAGATGATGTCGAATGGCTGCGAAATTTCCAATTCACCATATCATGGTAAATATAGAATGGACAATAAATCATTTGTAGGCTGGTTTTGCTTATAATTTACAAGCGATTCAACGTTCACAAAGTTTACACGCGATTTAATATTCACAATGTTATAATATACAAGTGATGTAACGTTCACAATAATATAGTTTACAAGTGATGTACTATTCACAGTATTATAATTTACACTCGATTCAACGGTATATAAGTGATGACACGGGATTCTCTGGCAATTTTCGTAGGAAACACTTGATATCACCCGAGGTGAAAGCGGATAAAACCAACCTTACCCCCACCTTGTATAGCGTTTTTGACACTTGTCCAGAGAACATATTTGTTATACTGGACCCACCGTTTACAATATGGCAGCTTATAACGGATTCAACTGTCTAGAGGAACTGATTATTGTTCCCGGAACGATGTGAAATAGGACAATAGATAGAAGAAGAAGAAGAGTAATATGTAGATACCAAGTTTTTCTTGAGTATTGGTAATGGTATATAATGTCGGGCTGTATCTGTGTGAAGTCCTCGATAACTAAACCTAGGACTGTCAATAATTCTCGTTTTATTCATAAATATCTACAAAGACAAAGGAGAGATGTATCCCCATTATAAATATTAATATTGTTTTCGATATAAAGAAATACTTTTCTAATATTAGGATGAAATGTTTTCGCGGACATATTTTTATTAGTTATGTTGAATGCCTCCTCCCTTACCCAACTAGAATTTTGTCGGACACAACAGGAGGGTTCCGGGTGCAAGGATATGTACTGCGGAAAAACGATTTATTTCACGTCATTTTAATCATAAATCCTAGAAAACATTTAAGGGTTAACCTAACATTGGAAAAGAACGTCATTGTGGCACCCTAGCGATGTGATTCCAGGGTCGACCCCTCTGTTAACCGACATGGTTCCTTATCCGTGGTGCAGGAACTTAGGGTCTTTCAAGTCGTTAGAATGGTACAAAAATATAGTTCGACTTGTGTAATACTCCGCGAAAAGTTGTGATGTCATGTTTTATTTTGGGGTGATCAGCTGTTTGGGAGAGAGAGAGAAATGGGGTTTAACGTCCACTCAACACAAACTAGGCCATTTCGGGACTAACATCTGGTTTAATTTAATTTCAATAATTCGCTTGCGCGTAGGGGTCTATAGCATTGGGAGAAAACCGGAGTGCCCGGAGGAAACCCACGAGGTTGAGAAGGCGCCCCTATCTCCATGCCACATACGCTCACGCCAGGGCTCAAAACCACAACCGCAAGCCAGAGGTGACCGGCCAGCTAGAGGTCGAAGCGCGGCACTCTAGTCCACTAGGCCACCCCCCAGCTGTTTGGGATGACGTCTTGTAATATTATAAGGTTAAATATCTTGTTATTCAACAGAAGTGTTACCTGTCCGTCTTGGTAAAACATCATCTGACTGAAGGTTTCCAGTCCTAGGAATATAAAAACATATTGTAGAATCAATGAAGTGTATAGTAAGGGGAGATTGTGTTTTTCATCCCGCGCGGACTCGTAATCCATTATGTGGTTTCCTGAACCCGGGCTTATAAGGTGTGTTTGGATTGCGGACCTCGTCACACTTACCGTACTATATATCATAACCGCGGTCTTGCCAGTAACAGAATTAAAAAAAAAGAATGGCCACAATAATTAGTTTGTTTTTAGTATTCTTATTTCTATGGTTATGGGTGAAGTATGAACACTGTCTGAACAGCGATGTTCGGGTCTACTCTACCAACTATCGATGGTTTTATTACGTGGAACTCGGTTTACGTTCCATCCGAACGACTAGTCACAATTTCTTTGTTTGCTTTCCAGACTCAACCTCAGCCAAGTAGAGATCGGGTTTGTGAAATTGGGCAAGGTATGGTCATACCTAGCCCATGGATTTTGTGCGTTGCACATGCAGAAAGATTGAAAGATTTGATATACCTCGTAACATGCCCCACACTTGGTTGGCGGTCAACTCGGCCGTATCACCAACAGAAAGTTCATCTAAAACAATAAAAAATAAAAATCATTGGGATCTGTTGGGATCAGTAAATCCAGATCGAATGTAGCGTAAATAAGGACCAATCTTTAAAAGTAAGAAATCATTACCCGGTATATGGAAAGGGGAGGGGGCACTAAAGAGGCTAATCTTATAAAGTGGGATAGGGGGTGGGGGCACTAGACGCCAGATGAAAATGTCGAAATCACCAATCAACGAATTGTTCAAATCCGGTAATAAATCTCTCTAATCTGGAAAATCGTTAAAATTTCGTATCTTTAAGTAAAAATATCCACAGCGTGCAGGTGTTACATCATTTTGTCTTGGTGCTACCCCCCCCCCCACCCAAACCACCACCACCACCGTCCGAACCGAACATCAACACATAAATATGATATTAAAATCCATCTTACATGATTCGTCCATAGCCATACTTGGGTACTGGTCACATTTATTACTCGATATTGTCATTTTAAGCTCCGGTAAGGGAGACAATCCAGCTGCCTTCTTAACACCCTTGTAACTGAACAATATCGGCGTATACCGCTCTATAGCCTGTATTACAATGTCGCAGTTCTTCAGGTTGGAACTGAACCGGAAGTTGTCTGGTTCAAAGGTCACAAGATCCGGGGTCGGGTTCCATTCTTTGGGCATCGGCCATGGAGATCCAGGTGGCGGCCTTGTTCCCTGTAACCAGAAAATATTAATCGTGAGTATCAGATAAAAGTGGCACACAATATTAAATTTACTTCTATGCACGATTTATTGGAAATGCTGCTACAAGTATATGAATTGCAGGCCGAAATATTGTAATTGAATTAATTTTGTATAATTACAATCAATAAGAAGATGAATTCATGTGAGCCTTGGGCTGCTTTTGGCTTGTTTTTGGATCCTCAATTGTTTTAAAATTTGTGTAGTTGTCATAAATTTAATCTGAATAAAAATATTGTTCAAATCTCGCAGAATCTAGATCAAAGTCTAAAGGAAATAATCAGACATGGTTTGACTTGTACGAAAACCAATATGTAATAATCTATTTTCGTTGAAGACATATAAAGATGGTCGTATGAAACCAAGAGGAACGAACGTAAACTATTAATTATCATAAGTTAGTCTTTTTTGACCTAAATGTATATTCTAATAACAAACATGGTGGAATTTATTTTTCAGACTTTAAGTAGTAATTTATTATGACGTATAAAATGATTATCTGTTATTTCGCCTATATGTTATTGAACTTAGTGGTATTACAAACATGACGGCTAGGGACGTTTTAACCACGGGTATGTCGGTCACCTACTGCGACGCGTGAGAGAGAGAGATAGAGAAATGGGTTTTAACGTCCACTCGACACAAAGTAGGTCATTTCGGGACTAACATATGGTTTAATTTTATTTCAATAATTCGCTTTGCACGTAGGGGTCTTTAGCAGTGAGCGGAAACCGGAATGCCCGGAGGAAACCCACGAGGTTGAGAATGCGCCCCATCTCCATTCCACATACGCTCACACCAGGAATCGAAACAATAGCCGCAAGCCAGAGGTGACCGGCCAGCTAGAGGTCAAAGCGCGACACTCTAGACCACAAGGCCTAATATATTTACTTAGAATTAACATGTCGTAATATTGTTACTCAGAATTAACATATCGTAAGATAGTTTACCTATGATAAAGACTTCAGGATGACGCGAAGAGAAAATAAATATCAAAATAATCGGAAATTTAAAGGAAAACTTTCCAAAGAGATATTATATTTTTCGATAAATATTGAATTTTTGACATTATTAAATAAAGTAAAGTAAATAAAGTAAATTAAGTAAATAAAGTAGATAAATAAAGTAAATAAATAAAGTAAATAAATAAAGTAAATAAATAAAGTAGATAAATAAAGTAAATTAAGTAAATAAAGTAGATAAATAAAGTAAATAAAGTAAAGAAAATAAAGTTTTTTAAAAAGTAAACAAAGTAAATACATAAAGTAAATAAAGGAAAGTAAATAAAGAAAATAAAGTAAATAAAGTAAAGTAAATAAAGTTTTTTTAAAAAGTAAATAAAGTAAATACATAAAGTAAATACATAAGGTAAAAAGTTAATATTAAGTAAAAACAAAGTAAATAAATAAGTAAATATAAAGTAAATACAATAAATAAAGTAGATATCTATAGATACGAGCATATACATTTACCAGTGAGATACCTTTAAGGGCATGCGCAATGCTAAGTATGTTAAATACCCATGCAGTCGTGATACACAGCACGTGCTAACTACAAATATACTCTACAAAATATACAAGAAATTATACAGTATTTCAATTTTAAATTAATGTGCAAATACTTTAAATTTCTCCTTTTTTTTACAATCTGATATACATTGTAACAGTCTATTGTACAACTAACATAAGCACGTTTCAAGTACTTAAAGTTCCAATTTCACTTTTTCTAAGAAAGTCAAAATATAATTATTTCTATGTTTTTTGCTCAAAAGGTTGTCAACTCACTATTATACGATCATGGACAAAATTTTGGGGGGGTTAGAAAGGGTGACACTGGTTGATTGAGGAAATAGTTACTCAATTACCTCCCTTGTTTTCCTATTCTTCTCCATGGACGGCCATCTTCAAACGTTTGAATTTGAAGTTGAAAATGATATTTTTGCCAATTTCCCAACTGGCAATAGTGAATTATAGGATTAATAGGATTATTCTTTAACAAGGTAGGACTGTTTATAGGTTCAATCTATTTTGGGGCTTTATTTTAATAAATTTTAAAAATATAACTTAAAAAAATGCTATTGGAACTTTAAATAAACTCATATCTGTTTGTTGATGAGAATTAGCCATTGCAGGGACGGATCCAGGAATTTTTGCAGCAGGGGGTTTGCCGGGTTTCTGTTACGTAAATCTGCCATCATCGTCTCTAAATTACATAGGCATACATACAAATTGAGTTTTTTAAGCAGAGAAATCATTTTTCCACTGACTTAGTATCACTTTGTGATGTAATTTCATTGATGCAAGGCAGTATATTCTTTTTATGTAGCTCAGCAGGGTGGGGTTTGCCCTCCCCCCCCCCCTGGATCCGCCCCTGCATTGAAAAGCCGCGTTTGGTCGGAATTCAGCCCCGACCCCTTCGCTTGAGCTGATGAGATCTATATGGAATAGGAACATTAAAACTACCTGCATGTGTTACGAAACGTCGATATTAAATTGTAGAGAAGTAGTTATACCCATATATGTGTTGTGTTTTGTTATGAATATAAATAAAGAAACGACCTTTATGAACGCCCAACTCGAGCAGGTTCGTATTAAGGGGGTGTGAGATGGAAGGTTTCATCCATGGAAAAATAAGGCGCCCCCAGAAATGGTGCCCTATGGGATTACTTGCTAGCGACTTTGATTGCGGCAGTCCCCGTGCTAAGTATCTTGGACATTTATATTGGCGCCCCACGATTCTGCTGCACTCCCCACTTTTAAATTCATACATACGGTCCTGAGATAACGGTCGAGATAACTACATACGACCCTGAACTCGAGATAATTGAAGCAAAGAAATATCAACTTACTAGTAAAGGTGATCTTGCATTATTTGCTGTCAACCATCCGTTGACTAGTTGAATTGACAACACAATACACAGTATCCATGACAACACAATACCTTGCATCTTGACCTGCTCAAAGACAAACAAATGTTTCACAATATGCGAGAATGAATTTTAAAAACAAATATTCAACAGCGAATTCAGGCTATATAATTCAAAAAAGTATAAACTGAAAATTGGTTCATTTTGGTTCATAATGAGGTAGACCTAATCTTTGAGGTATAAATGAAGGAAAATAATTAAATTAAACATTTCATAGAGTGATCGCCCCTTTTCAGTGGTACAAGAGGGGTTACGAACAACATCTATGTGGTCGAATGGGACGAAAAATATCTTGACTTGCACATAAAGAGAAACATTGACAATTGGGATTCACCTGCTGCATTGGCAAAATGTCCCTCAATGCACATTGTCTAAGCGTATGCCCATCTTCATTATCCTGGTAGCGGTAGAACGATATGGCGTTAGAAATTTATTTTGTTAGAACTAATTCTACCTATTGTTGATCTTTTTTACCGCAAATGTTAAATATCATTCGCATGACAAGCTCATTATCAGCTCTCTAGACTAGACTAAGCCAATCTTCAAATGGCTTTAACTTCGTTAAGAATAAAGCAACTTCTTTTTCATGATCAGGTGCCTGTTTTACGAAATTTTAACTAAGATAAAATCCAAATTTTAGTAATTTCATTGGATAATATCAGATTGATTTTAGTGCTTAGCCAATCAAAATTCAAGTATGTACTAAAATTTGGATTTTATCTTTAGTTAAGATTTCGAGAAACAGGGCCTTGTTTTGAAACTGACAATTCTTCACCTTACATAATACATGTTTAAACCACAATCCCCTGACCCTAACCCTAACCCTTCATTACAAAATTACCTGACCCCGAACCCTTGTCAATACATCTACTTAACAAGTAGAGAACAGGTTCTAAAGACGAATCAAAACCAAATTAACCCTTGTACATACGGTTACGAATTGGCAAGGTAGCCAACAGTGGATATTAAAATATCGTAAACCGTCTGCTACTTGACAAAATATCATAGTTTCCCGTCAGATGAATAGAAACAAACTGTTTACCTGTTAAGCGTTAAATCGTCAAGACTGTGCAACCTGCCAACATGTAAGGAATGTCCACACTTTATAGCGAGAAGCTAAGCAGATTTGATGTTTTCACTTGTTAGTTGAACCTCGTTTCATTTTATTTATATAACAATAATTCTAGAAGAAATGAACCCCTGCAATGTTCAATATTTACATGGGCGTATTGAAACTCGTTCGTTAAGAGGGACAGAAGGGTTTACCCGATTTGTTCGATTTTCGTTTTTAAGCTAATGTTTAAAAAAGAGAAAAGATACTATTACTATTATAACTATAACTATAGATATTTATCGTTACCATAGATATTTATCGTTACTATGGCGATTATCGTTACCATATAGATATTTATCGTTACTATGACGATTATCGTTACTATAATGATTATTGATATTATATGGATTAGTTTACTATGGAGATTGAATAATCATTAATATAGAGATTATCGTTACTATATCGATTATCGTTGCCATAGAGATTACCGTTGCAATATAGATTATCGTTATTGTAGATATTATCGTTCCTATCAATATTAGTGTTACTATAGAGTCTATTGTTTTTATAAAGATTATCCTTATACTGTAGAGAAAATTGTTTCTATAGAGTATATCGTTGCTATAGAGATTATCGTTGCCATAGAGATTATCCTTATTGTACAGATTATCCTAGCTTTTACTATGTTTAACAAACGTATTTCTATTTAAGTATTTTAAATACTAAAACATTTATTTGTATTTCTGTAATTATCAGTCTGTTCATAGAATTTTACGGAACACGAGCATTTTACGTGTACACGAGCATTGTTTCATCCACCTGATCTGAAAGATTATATCCGACCCTGACTAAAGAGATTCTGGTGATTTAAAAATGAATGATGTACACGTGGATGTAAATCATAATATACAAGTGTTAATACTAAATATATTTCCTCATATAGTTTCAATCACTTTCATCAAATATTTAATTTGTCTCTTCTCTGTTTTTATCAACAATTTCTTTCTTTGGGAATACAAGCCATTACAAGAACACTTAGCAAAGAGAATGGATGTATTTATTCAAGGACCAGTAAAATTGTGAATATCGGTAAAAAATAATAATCAAATATATGAAATGAAATGGCAGCTGAAAGGAAGTTTGATACAGGAATAATAACATTTGCATATAAGCGTGTATTATTATAAAGATGTATTCTGAAAAAAACAATTTTAATATGTATATGAATAAAAAAAAATATTGATTTACCTATGGGTCTTTCGGGTGAAACATACAGCCTGCGTTATTCAAATGAAATGTGACAATCTCTTCGTTTATATCATGAAAATTATCTACTGCCTTAACGTTATCATTTCAAATTTAATCTACTTAAGAAATTAATTTATCACCAAATAATTCCTATCATAAGATATCTATCTCGTCCATTTTTTATAGTCTATATCTACATTTTTTTTTAAAATAAAAACCTATCTATATTGATATCGTTTAGTAGACAGTAGAAACTGCTTACTTAAAGGTAAATTATGGAGATATGATAAAGAGCCGACAGTTTGCACTATAATAGTTAAAAATTAGGTACTGTGAAAGGAATGTGTAGAAAATTTCAGTCAAATTGATCCATTCTGAACTGAGATTTTAGCGATTGAATTTTCGGCCTGGTCTTGATCATCATTGCTAAAGTCGGTACGATAAAAAGATTAGTCTCGATTATCATGAATGAAAGTTGACAAGATTAGTCTCGATAATCCATTGTGTGATTAAATCATGAATGAAAGCTGAGTAGCAAATCGGATCCTAATCCAATAAATATCGCAGGCTAGCGATGACATCGAGAGTTGATTAATGTCTAATTAATAATTTAGATAATATTTCAGGTCTAAAGAAAGACCTACAGAAAGCAGATTTAGATCTTGCATAATGTAGGTTTAATTTTATCGTCGTTTTTAATAAAAAAAAAAATCTCCCACTGAGGGCACTGGCCGCGGAGACGGGGCACGCCGCTGAGAGAAGGGTTGCTGTGGTGTCTGAGAAAAGGCACTTTCAGCAGTAAAAAAAGGGCACTGTCGACAATTAGGGGGGCAGGGGGGCCCCTTGCGACCCTCTCCCACCTTGAATCCGCCTCTGATTTAAGAAGTTTATTTGTTCCCTTCTTTTTGTTTACCTTGTTGTGTCACCTGTTTTCCGGGAGTTAAGGTAACTGTAATGGACATGGAAATTACCTAAATAGTTCCAAAAATAAATGATGATAATTACCTATAACAGGAACAATGGGGTCTAACTATGCTTCCTTACCACGCGCTTTCTAAAAATTTAGTAGTTAACGTCAACGTTCTTGCGTTCATTTTCTTACGGACGTTTTCCATTTTAACGGGGTTTTGTTGGGGGCGTTTCTGCGCGCCTATTTGTCTACGAAAAGGTAACTCAAATGCAAATGTAATGGGACGGTTCCATGCATCCGAAGAAAACGCGCGTGATAACGACGCCAACACGAGCGCACGGAAAACGGGTTTAAAATGTGTAAACACCAACGCTAACAGAGAGAGAGAGAGAGAGAGAGAGAGAGAGAGAGAGAGAGAGAGAGAAATGGGGTTTAACGTCCACTCAACACAAAGTAGGTCAATTCGGGACTTCTTACCACTGCTTAATACAAGAATATTAAGCAGTGGTAAGAAGTTTTATTTTAATTTATTTTAATCCCTTCAAGTGCCTGTGGTATGCGTCTGTGGTTTGGGAAGACGCAGTGTCTCTGCGAGTTAGGCGGGCGCTGACTCGCTAACCTGATGGTACAAGTGTTGGACGAGCAAGGTCCTTGGTAGTTTCCTCTTGTCTGTGGGAAGCCTGGCAAAGCATAACGTCTAGTCGATCCCATTAGGGTCTGTGTGTGCACCTTTACGGTTAAGAGGGGGGGGGCGAAAGGTTAGCACATGCGTGCTGTATCATAAAAGTCTGTCATTGAATCCCCCGTTGTACGTGACAACAAGCGAATTATTCAAATTAAATTAAACCATATGTTACCTAGTTTGTGTCGAGTGGAATTTAAACCTCATTTCTCCCTCTATCCCTTTTATGGTTTAGTAATGGGAAAAAAGGGAGGACCAGAAGAAAACCCACGAGGTGGGACAGGCGACCCTAACCCTGTGGGGAACCTGGCAGAGCATAACGTCTGTTGATCACAATAGGGTTTCGTGTACATCTTTATGGCTTAGTAATGGGAAAAAACGGAGGACCAGGGGAAAACCCACGAGGTGGGACAGGCGACCCTGACCCTTGTTACATACAATCGCGGAATCGAAACCACTCCATTTGACTCACCGACAGACCGAATGATCTAAAGTATTCGGCCACAGTTTTATATGAACCGTGACTTTAGTTATGTAGATGTGTGTGTGTGTAATTATGTGAATAATTTGGTTATCTTATCTCAGTTTGTTTGAGTGAACTTGACATTACGTTTATTTCTAATCGAATCTTTCAACCAATGTCAACAAGCAATAAACTGGAAACACATCTAGCATGTAATCGTGTATATCTTATCTATATTAAAGGGCCAGCATATCAAATATTGGGTTTAAGACCCAATCTCAAGTGAAATGGGGTTCTAGGTCCACTCTCAAGTATAATGGGGTTACATGTCCAATCGATACAAACTACGTCATTTCGGGACTAACACAGGCCCATGGTTCTATTTTATTTCAATAATTCGCCATTCTTATTACGCCATCTTCCAGAACCTCATTCTCTCATTTCCAATTTAGTTATTTAAAGGAGCTAAATTGCTAACATTTGGGAGCCAGAAATTGACACAAATGGGTCACAGTGCATGTGATATGAATGTACATAAACCGATTTACATTCAATCATTTCTGTTTTATTGTAATATCTGATCAGTTATGTTCGGTGAAATACGCATGAAGTCTCAAGCGAATGACAGTAATAGCGTCTGCTTATTCCAGTCTACACCGATAATATTTATTGTGCATGCTCTCCAGCTAAGAATATGACGTTATCGTTTGACGTGACTTGTGAAATTATGTCTAACCTCGTTTTGCGAGTCCTTTCACCTTGTTACAAATGGTGCTGATCAAACGTTTTATGGTACACAATTCGTGTACCAATGGTAAAATGCTTATTTTGTCTTAAAATATTGGATATCATCAGCCCACTCAACGCCGGATTAACCATGGGGCACCATGGGGCACAGGCCCCAGGGCCCACCACATTAGGGGGCCCCCCACAAAAATCTCAGTTGCGCGCCTCGAGCATGGTCGGACCGAGGATTCCAACGGCCGGTGACCTAGTGACGGGGCCCCTCCGATGCTTCGAGGGCCCTCCATCGGAAGTCCCTTGGGTCCCCTCAATCCATGTTGTGTTGCGATCGACATCCGAGAATTCGGTATAATCTGGTGATGGGTGTAACACATGTTTTTTTTATTGTCGTCAGATCTTCTATCGGACCGACCATCGTCTAACTCGAATTATCGTATAACTCGAATTATCGTATAACTGGAACACATTACACGTCCCCATCATTTCGAGTAGCGCGAATTTTGCCTCAGATTGACGTACGATTGTATATAAGCTGTAGTTGTTGTTGTTGTTGATATTTGTTGTGGGTATAAGCTGAATTTGATGAGATGCACACCATGATCACACGAAATATTCATATTTCTTGATTAAATCTCGTATTACCATTTTGTTTGTCAAACATCGAGTCCGGCTTGGTCGTAACGTTACGGCCTCCATTCATCAAATCATCGTGGGGGTATAGTACGATTCCAAATGAAGTAACCCCGTTATTTATCACTGAGCGACTTCAAAATTAGGTTTGATGTCGCTCTGCCCACTTACAGTCCCCTCCTCTAGAAATGTCATCATTTCATAGCACTCGCTTGGATTGGTCCACTGAAATAACGCCAGAATGCGCTAATTTGGTGGCAGAATTTTATTTTTTTCTGGGGAGGTACTTCTAAATGGCTCCAACACAAGTGCCTGAAATTCCAGGAAATCACGTTTCTGGCCTCTAATTTGTGAAAATTTCGGAGGGGGGGGGGCTGGAGAAAACCCCCAGACCCCCTATGCGGGGTTTCGCGCCTTGGGCGCTCGCGGTCAGTGATCAGGGGCCCCCACATGTTCCAGGCCCCAGGGCCCCCACCATGGTTAATCCGGCATTAAGCCCATCTTTTCCCGGGAAGATCACAGCATCAATGTTTATTTAAATTGACAATAGTTCGTGTTTTCAATGTCGAAGACTTTGGATGATATTGAGATAGAGACTTACTTACTTTAAAGCCCCAATAACACTCTTGTTGTAACTGAAAAATATGTCCCGATCTTCATTCTGGTCAACAAATCGTATTATTTTAGAATATTCCAATTAAATGATGATATAAATTTCATCTTAACACACCTAATTTAAAAAATTGGAAAAATTCAACCAATTGATTTGAAAAGTCTAACGTAAACCTTTTCAAATGTGACTTGGATTTTAAAATATTTTCGAACCCTCTGGACAAAAATAATAGGTTGTAATGGATAATTTACACAATAGGTAGGACATTTAAACATCTAGTACTTAGAATAAGGGTATTATTTATTTTCTGGAGCTACCAAGCCAGCAAGAATGTTATTGTCCCTTTAAGTATAAGTTTTAATGCACGTGTGAAATACAGTTAATTGATTTGTATCAGCTAGTGTTTCGCACTGTTAAAGATCTCTCTCTCTCTCTCTCCCTCACTCTCTCTCTCTCTCCCCGTGAGTGTGTATCAGCGAACATTATTGTCAAGAGATTGTTTAATGTAATGATGTTTTAATCTGTTTAATTAGTCCTAATATCACTGTCCAGCTCGCTTGGTGTTTAATGTAAATATTAGTCTATATCTTGTTGACTATGTCTACAGCATTCGATTAACCGACATCTTACAAGTAGGATCTAATTAGGTAAAGTAGGGTCTAACGCCTTTCTTTAGTGGTCGGACTAGATTTAAAAATGGTTGTTTTTAATAAAATGAATTCTTCCTGACATTTCATGTTCTACTTCTAACTCTTTGTTTTTGTTTCTATTTCCGGGGCGGGGTAAACTAGATTATAGTTAATATTTTTTACATGCAGGTTGTCCCGTGCCTAGCTTAGCCCCCCCCCCCCCTAAAAATCGAATTAGCCCCCCCCCAAATATTTTCTCCAAAAATAATGATTTCTTAGGAGTGTTCTTAGCCGGCCACATCCTCAGCCCCTCCAAAACATTGTGAAGCCCTCCCCGCCCCCCCCCCAAAAAAAAACTTTCCGTAGCCCCCTCCCCCACCAAATTTTATTAGCTGGCTACGGGCACGCCTAATTTCCCTAAGAACTGGCCCTCAGGGGGAAGGGTTATTTCCGATGTAGTGGTCAGTGCCGCATGCAGTATACGATGGCACTAAAAACCTGTTGTGATCTTTCAAATTTGGGTGAAGTCTGTGGCACTATGTACAGGCCCGGGACTGTACAGCGCAGTGGATCCATTCACTCTTTTGGAATTGCTTGTTTATTTGTGGTTTCTGGGAATGATGTCTTGTCCATGTATTTGTTGTTTTTGTATAAATTATGTGTGGTGCAGTCCCTCTTCGCTTACTATTAGTTGGGACTGTTTCACGTGTAAAGGGAGGCAACCTTATACCTGCAGGGGCGTAGCCGTCAAATATATATTGGGGGGGGGGGGCGCAACGGGGGGGGGGGGGGGCGCAACGGGGGAGGGGGGGTCCTGGAGAAAATTTTGAAAATTTAACCACCGCAAATGCGTTTTCTGCTATTCTAGCAACTCAAAAAGTATCCAGTGGTTTTGTAACCGAAATCCCACTCTGAATTTCAACCATCCAATCACACTGTTTCAGTTGCATTCACAAGTAATAATCGATGCCCGGCAAATGTCGCACAAAGTAGAGTGTCCCCGACAAAATGTTTTAATCAATAGTCAACTCATTCAAATAAAAGATAAGTGAAATAAGTGTTTTTTTAGGACTCGATGACAATTTGGGAATCAAAAATAGACATGCCCGAAGCAGGTTTACGGGCTGCGGCCAGTTTTCTTCGCGGGGCGTAGAAGCGGAGCTGACTTTGTATGGACCCCCAAGAAAATTTTGGAATATTGGATGGCCGCAAACGCGTTTTACTGCTATTCCAGTCCTAAAATTAGTGTGTTATTAGATTTCGCGCACTTTATTTTGACAATTTTTTATTTATTTTTTTTTTTTTTTTTGGGGGGGGGGGGGTGTCCATTTTAAGTATATTCAGACCCCCCCCCCCCGAAAAGCAATTGGGGGGTCCGACCCTATTTTATTTACTCGTTCCTGCGCTAGCAGACGACGCACAAAGTTACATTTGTCGAGTTTAGTTTCGGATCCGAATAGCCGGCGCTATTATACTTAAATTCTATTTAATGTTTTCACTCGTTTACATTTATATAACATTCTTGAATTAAGACTTGAATGAATTTTTTTTCGCTGGAAATCAAATTCTTCATTTGTTCTTTATCTGGATACGAAAATAATTTAGAGATATATAAAAGGTCACATGATCTGTCATCGTTATCACAGCTGAGCGATTGTACGTAACTTCTTATTCGAGTAAGTCTTCTTTGTCTTTAAATATGCATTGCCAAGTTTTCAGATTACTTGCATAGACCTTATAAATATATTGTGCAGTGAATTCTAGCAAAACGTGCATGCATGTCGATTGTCCGTCCCGAATATCGGGACTCGAAACCGGTCAATTTGTGGAAATTTCCATTCATATTGAGCCCCCCCGAATCTATTTATATATCTCGGTTCGTATTCCATCCAGTTTGTGACTCGGGTCAGAACCTCGCCGCTCACTTATGCAACGGGTTTATAACAAAGACCAATTTTGTCGTATGTCATTTATGATTTAAATTCCAGAAACGGTGTTCTTGATTGACAACAATGTCAACTTTGTTAAAGAAAATTGCAATGCCAGAAAGTCGGTGACTGTATTTCGCCTGACCTATTTTTAGTTACCTAATTCGAGTGTATGTTTTTGTAGTATATTAACCGACTTTTTGGTTATGTCATGGCAGTTATTATTACTCGGGTCATCTATACTGAAGGACTAGGCCTCATTTGTGGGGATTCATGCCATTGTTGGACAATGACAACTAACATTTCTGACCCTAAAAATAGATTATTACAGCATTCATGCTTACTGTGTTACATCATTTTAATTTATAGATCATATTCAGAGGGTGACCACCATTGGCTGTTGTTGAAATGAAATAGGAGTTTATAATGTCCGTCCTACTGTTCCGAGCTTACTGAGCTAATGAAGACAGGCATGCGGTGTGCTATGAGGGAAATTTAGCCCGAACAGCGACACTACAGCTTACTCTTATATTGAATTCCAATTGCCGAGGGATCTTTTACATGCATGCAAATATATACACAGGACCACGGTTTTTCGTACAATCCGAGCAACTACACAGCTGTCTTTGTCAGGACCTCCATTCTTGCATCTCTGACAATGGGAAACCATACTGGAAAATCCTAACGATTTTGCTTACTCAATTAGCGGCTCTTGTTGAAGGAACAATGTATAGTTATTTGGATGGGATGGAAAACTAAGGTCCTGTGTGCTGACTGGCGTGCATGTATAAGATTCCTCGGCAATTGGAATTCAACATCTAGGAGTCAGGAGTAGGCTGTAGCACCGCTGACAGTGCAAAATTTCCCTCTGTCATAGCACACTAAATCAATTCTGGATATAAGGCACCAGTCACAGACAATGTCAGGCACAGATTCAGGCTTTGTCAGGCACAAAACCTCTGGTGCCTGTTATTTTGTGCGGCAGTGATCTGGTTTTTTTTCTGATATTATTAATACATGTCAGACACTAAGTTGAAAATGTCAGGTACTATTTCATTACTGCCCGACATTTTATCTGATATATGTCTAAAACTGTTATTTCCAGGCCTGCACTAAATACTGCCTTCTTGTTGAATGAATTGTCGGACGTGCAATAATTAATATCATATAATTATTACCTCTATCTGTCTCGAATAGGTTTCATGGCCTACTTTAATACAAAAACTGAGATGAAGTGCCCAAACTACGAATTTCCTCTGTCATGGTTCGTTTCCCTGTCCGACCGCTGCCCAGCACCACTGATGAGAAGACATCACTCCACTCGACACCACTGCCAAGGGGACATCACTCGGTGCAGCGGCCCTGACAAGGGGACATCACTCCACTCAGCACCCCTGCCAAGGGGACATCACTCGGTGCAGCGGCCCTGACAAGGGGACATCACTCCACTCAGCACCACTAACAAGTGCCCAGTGGTATAATCACTTCACTCGATCAGCACCACTCACAACGGGAAACTTGGCTGGAAAAATGTGCAACACCTTGGTTAGAGACCCAGTGGCAGGTTCATCCCTTGTCCTCTTGATAAACACAAATCATGGTGCCGGTATCTGTTCTCTTGATAAATATAAATCATGGTGCCGCTATGCCGGTATCTGTAAATTTCTCTTTATAGATTATGATTTTGTTTTACCTTTCGAATGAAACTGGTAACATTACGGAACTCTACAACGCAGTACGACCAGCCATTCTGCATATACTATTCAAATCATGTCTCAAATTCTTTAGTTATATTTCCTTGAAATTGAATAATTTTTTTTATTTCAGTAAATATTTTAGCTGTAATGATGTTGTTAGCTTGTCCATGTTTAAACGTTAAAATCTATGCAAAAGATTTAAAACCATATTCTGGCAGATCTACAGGTAGGTTATATACCGGTACATTATAACACTTGGAATTTACACGCTTCTCATTATTTTCTTGACAGCGAGGCTTTTGGTGAAAAGCCTATGTCTCTGTCTATTCAAGTAGGGTCCACATGAATCTTCACTCACAGACTTTGAATTTTGATAGAACGTCACAAATCTAACATGTCCAAGTCCAAGATGGCTGCAGTGACGCCCTACTCAGTACATGGTCAGTGGTATCACATGTAGAGCCATATAAATATTGCTATCGCAGTCACGATGCGATTTGTATTGCAATTTGGCCGGGTGATACGATCCATGACCATACCACAATTCTTAACCGGGCAAGTATTAACCAAAAGAACAGAATAAATGAATAATTGATGTTTTTAGTACCGTATTGCCGAAATCAAAGAAATAAAACTGTTTTATGTTATGATATTGATGTAGATCACAATAAGGCCCGTAATAATTTAAGGGCGTTTGTTTACCTATATTATATGAGTTTGATGCTCAGGATAAGAACAGTGACAGGTTACTAACTGAAGCGACAAAAAACATAAAAAGAATAGCGATGCATTGATTCAACGTCTCATGATTCAATACGCTGTTCAACGTTATAATGTGCCAGCACTGGGCTATATTGCGATTATTTTACCTCTCTTTATTTAGAAATATTCGATCCTGATTTTGATCATTTTACCAGGTGTCTTTACCATGCTGTATAGCATATGGGGGGGGGTTGTGATGGCCTAGTGGTCTAGAGTGCCGCGCTTTGACCTCTAGCTGGCCGGTCACCTCTGTCTTGCGGCTGTGGTTTCGATCCCTGGTGTGAGGGTATCGTGAGTTTCCCCGGGGCGGCCTGGGCATTCCGGTTTCCTCCCACTGCTAAAGATCACTACGCACAAGCGATTTATTGAAATGAAATTATACCATATGTTAGTCTCAAAATGACCTAGTTTGTGTCGAGTGGACGTTAAACCCCATTTCTCTCTCTCTCTCATATGTCCATGTTGACCTGGGAAAACACTAATTAATGTTTCACAATACATATATGCTACTTGACTGACTGAATGAATATTATTAAAATGTCTTGATGAAAATCTGTAGTTGACAATACTATTACTACTGGACTTGATATAAATCAATCTGTTTAATTCCTCTGTTTATAAACTTTCTTTCTAGATTTTGGTTGTAATTCTGGAGATAAAGAATTTGAAGAATCTTTAGCTGAAGTTAAACTGGATAACCAAGGCATAACAATCGTAAGTTTTCTACACATTGCCCCATATATACCAATGTTCGCACACTCTTTGAAAATCCTGGAAAAATGAAAATTGGATTTCCATTACTGGAAAATCCTGGAAAAACAAGATTACTCCTTGCAACTCATGGAAAATTAACTTTGTGCTTTTGCTATATATTTTAAGATTTAAAACTGAATGTAGTCATCGAATGTTTCTTCTAATGTTCATGATTCAGAATATGTTTTTTTTGCAGGAACACAGTTATCTGGTACATCGTGAAGCGTATGGAAAATATAAATTGTTTCAATGTTTAAGTTGTAAAAGTAAAACTCATCTTGTTTATAACGAATTAAATCGCGATAATGAAGAATGTATACTAGTCAATACAAAATTAGAGGTTAGTACACACTTATATCTGTTAAAACTTACTTGTGTCGCAGCTTACTGAATAGTACGCAGTTATCTGTTAAAGTTACTCGCGGCTTACTGAATAGTACGCACTTAAAAACTTACTTGCGGCTTACTGAATAGTAGACACCCATCTGTTAAAACTCCCTCATGTCGCAGCTTACTGAATAACACACTTATCTGTTAAAACTTACTCATGTCGCAGCTTACTGAACCTGTTAAAACTTATTTGTGTCGCAGCTTACTGAATCTGTTAAAATTTATTTGTGTCGCAGCTTACTGAATAGCACACACTAAACTTGTCTGTTATACTTATTTGCGTTACTGATTATATACATCTATGATAGTCTAGGACCGTGGCTTCAATCCCAGACTTTTAGGTTTCAAGAAGTGGAGCCTCCTGCCCAACCTTGTATGCGTTTATCTCTGGTTTCCTCCCACTGCTGGAGGGTTGGGTTGCCAAATGGATAAGGTTGTATCATAAGGTCTATTGTTGTGTCCTTCCCTGCTTGTACGTGACAAGTAGTGGGGTTCAATGTCTAACCTTATCATTTATCCTCCTCCTGCTAAAGATCTCTGTGCGCAAGCAAATTATTGAACGTTGTGTTAGTCGTGAAATGACCTAGTTTGTGTCAAGTGGGCATTAAACAAGTTCAAAGTGTTCTCATGACCTTTCGTTCACTTTTGGCCGTGGACTACAATGTTTTTACTCAAAAAAAACTTCTGGAGAATTTGGCATCACAAGAACTTTTCAATCTATGCTTTACTAAAGAGGATAATGAGCATCTCATTTATATTATTTTGTGGTCTGATCCCACTGTTATAAAATATTAAAACATACATTATGCAAGATCTACTAAATTTGTCTATTGCAAGACTTTCTTTAGGCCTGATATGTTATAAAAACTACTAATTAGACATTAATTAACTTACCCAGACCATAATCAGCTCTGATGTCAAGGCTAGCCTGCGATATTTGTTTGATTATGACCCGTTTTGCTGCATAACTTTCCGTCATGATTTAATTATTAAAGGGATAATTGAGACTATGATTTTACCGACTTTAGTAATGTTGATCAAGGCTATGCAGAACTTTCAATCGCTGAATTCGTGGTTCATAGTGGATCAATTTGACCGAAGTTTTCAGCAAATTGCCTTTACATTATTTAGTTTGTAACTATTATAGTGAGAACTGCCAACTTGTTATCTAATCTCCCATAATTTATCTTTTAAACATTTGTTTTATTTTAGTTTGTAGTCTGATCCTGCTGTTAAAACAGGATTAAAACATTTGTTTTATTTTATTTTGTAGTCTGATCCTGCTGTTAAAACAGGATTAAAACATTTGTTTTATTTTATTTTGTAGTCTGATCCTGCTGTTAAAACAGGATTAAAACATTTGTTTTATTTTATTTTGTAGTCTGATCCTGCTGTTAAAACAGAGTTTAAACATTTATTTTATTTTGTAGTCTGATCCTGCTGTAATAGAAAGATTAAAGCATTCTTCCAACTTTTCTAGACCTTTTGGTATAATACTACAGAAACCCAGTGAACTGGGTGGAAATGCTCCGGGTAAGTGACTTTATTAGGCTGTTAACATTATAGTCATATTGATAATCAGGAGTCACTGTGACTCAGTGAGTTGGACATCGTGTATTCAGATCCTTGCATTGGCCGCGAAAGTTTCTTAGTTATAGAAAAGCACAGCGATGAATTTGTCGGCTTATAACAATTGTTTAATTAAATGGGAAATAAAGCACACTAGTGGGGCTGATAACAGCAGAATCGTGCAAATGATGATACAAGCATCAAATTTGGCACAATTCTCCATCAAGCGATATGGTTCCCCTTGTCATTGTGTAGAACAGAGTGTCTAGTTGTTGGAATAGCACTAAAATCTGAGGTCACATGTACACGTTAAGTTGCACGTAAAAGATCCCTTGACGGTTGGAATTTGATATGAGTAGGCTGTAGTGCCGCTGTCTGGGCAAAATATCTCTCATTGCATACTGTATGGCGTATGTCTGTCTTCATTAGCCCAGTCGGAACAGAACACCGGGACGTTAAACTTCATTTTTTATTCATTGTTTATGTTGAAGATCCCCGAAACTTGGATTCGCTACAGACACATCTGAACCAAGTCCAACAACAACTTAGTCATTTTTTATTGTCAGAAGAGCAAGCTCTAGAAGATCGGATAAGGTAAAAACATTTGACACCATTTTAAAGTACTTACAAGGCCTCTCACAAAGGTTATTGTCTACTGGTTGACACATTTCAAGAAAACTTAAAGGACTTTACGCTGAGGTTACCGTCTACAAATTTACATTTCATGCGGTTTACAAATACTTACAAAGCCTTTGCTCCGAGATAACCTTCCACCAGCTTACTTTTTAAGGTCTCGTTGTCATTTGCATTTTTCATAAAAATTCATATTTTCTTCTAATCAAGACTATAGTGTATTCAAAGGCTAAATCTGGTTACTACAGATCTTTCTGCAGGCGTCAAATGTTATATATAAATTATTAATTAGACATTTATTAACATGATCCACAACTATAATCAACTATTGTTGTTTTTTAAAGTAAAATATGGATAACCAAAGACTTTGTTTACTATCGTAGCAATGCCAATCAACAGGAAGTAGTACTCCAGTCAAACCTCGTAGATTTCTCCTACTCCTCAAGTTCATTCCACTGATAAAGACATCCATCTGCAATTGAATTATTGAAAGAAAATTGTACCAGTTGTTAGTCTCGAACTGACCTAGCTTGTTTGAAGGGACATTAAAACCCAGTTCTATCTGTCTAAATATATTAAACAGTAATGATGTATTAATATTTTATTGCAGACAATATGAAGAAGAGCAAAGAGCCGATTTTCAACTTGTTCAGGATCAGGCTAAGGCTGATAAACGTAAAATGATCAGGTAATGTTCATCTTTTATACATATTGACTGTACAGTAGAGTTTGTTATACAGGTTGACTGTCCAATATTTACCTTTTATACATGTTGACTGTACAGGAGAGTTTTTATTATACCAGGAAAATATGAAATGAAATGGAGTTTAATGTGGTACTGTACACGTTCTGTTCCGACTGGGCTTATAAAGTAGACGTGCATATGCCTTGCAAGGAAATATTTGCTGGAATATTATTTCTGGGGTCTGAGATGTCTCAGTGAGTAAGATGCTGGGTATCTGAAGGTCTCAGGTTCGCTCTCGGTGAAGGACTTTTAACTCCCTTTCATTTATATTCCAGAGTTGAACCAAGTGAACTATTTATTATTGACTGTAGAGTTAATTTATTTATCTCGAGCCAAACATCAGTCTGAGTAGCGTTGTTTATCTCAAGCAAAACCTCGGCCTGTTATATTGCCTGATAACATTGTCAACATAATTAACATTCTTTTTAAATCTGGTCTATTGGCCCTGCTTGATTTGTCCATTCCGGCGCATTCCGAGTGACCATATTTCGGCAATATTAGCAGCGGGGTCACTTGATTTAACTGGAAATCTACCAATGATCAGCTGAGGTGCATACCGAATACGCCTCTTCAGTGGGAGCAGCGAATATCACTAAAAATGAGTGGCGAATGTCGTTAGCAAACCAGCTCTCCTATCAGCGGAAAAATGGAGCAGATCCAATGTAATGAATTTTCTGTATTTTTGTATGTGTAAGGGGAGTAA
Organism: Patella depressa; assembly: GCA_948474765.1. Taxonomy (NCBI): domain Eukaryota; kingdom Metazoa; phylum Mollusca; class Gastropoda; family Patellidae; genus Patella; species Patella depressa. The sequence continues at coordinate 71,344,046 of OX419720.1, read as the reverse complement.
CTCCAGTTTACGTTCATTGTATTTATTATTGAATCGTTTGTTATTTTAGCATTGTGTTGAGAGCTTCTGAAAGTACAGAAGACATGTCTGAAAGTATGGATTGTTTTTCATCACACAGTAAGTTTAACTTTTTTACTACCGGTCATGTCATAGTGTTGATGGACGTCCTCACAGAGATAAAGATGCATAAAACCAAGCACTGATAATCCAAACCATTAGACAAAACTCAAAGTCCTAAAAAAACGATACAGGCAAAATTGAACAGCAATTAAAGTGTCCGTAGTATAATCGAAACATGTGACTTGGTTTGTTAATAAGCTGGTCAATAAAGAGTAATTTCTACCAGTGTCTACTCAATACTTAAAACCTGGGAACTGTGGTGTTCTAATGAACTAAATATTGGGCTGGGAATATTTTTCATGGAAGGATTAATAGAGAGAGATAAAATAAAAACCAAGTACAAACAATCCAAACCATTAGACAAAATTCGAAGTCCTAAAAAATGTTATAGGCAAAATAGTGTAATCAGCAAATGGACTGTTCATCGTGTACAAAATACACAACAAACAGTGGTAACAGGTGTCCACAACAGTAAGCTTACCCTGCCTGGCGCCACACTCGCCATAGCTGCATCCAAACTATTAGTCGAAAGCTCGGTAAAATAGCGTGATTGGCCATGGACTATCGGTATGCAAAATGCTCGTGATGAACAGTGTTAACGATGTAGTAGACATAATCAGAGAGATAGTAAATAGGATACGCGTCAATTAAATATATATAGAATAATAGGGTGATGGGGTTTAACGTCCACTCGACACAAACAAGGTCATTTCGGGACTAACATGCTTTACTTTAATTTCAATAATTCGCTTGTGTGTGGAGGTCTTTAGCAGTGGGGGGAAACCGAAGGTCAAGGATCCGGAGTAAACCCACAAGATTGGACAAGCCACCCTACTCCTTGTCGTGTAGAACCGGGGATTTCGAAACCACGCCAGTTGACTCAATGACAGGCTTTATGATAGATGTACAACATGCTGGTACTAACCATTCAGCCATCCACCTCCCCGCCCATGGAAGGATTAAATGGTTGAGGAGTTGGGTTCTGGAAGTTATTGGGTTCTGAGATTTTATTTGATTTCTTTGTGTTGATATATGCTTTATAACAACTTGTTGAAATGTTGCAGGGAAATATACTGTAGTTTTTGTATATATTATCCATATAGATAATGTTTCATTTAATAGACTTGTTGTTTTTTTTTCAGACGAACACAGCCTACAAACATCAACTCCTTCCAAACATAAAACTAGAAATAAGAAAGTAAGTTACATATCATTACTGTTTAAATCTCCTTATATCTTTTGGGGGGGTTGGGATAACCTAGTGGTATAGAGTGCCGCGCTTCGACCTCTAGCTGGCCGGTCACCTCTGGCTTGCGGGTGTGGTTACGATCCCTGGTGTGAGCGTATGTGGCATGGAGATAGGGGCGCCTTTTCAACCTCGTGGGTTTCCTCCGGGCACTCCGGTTTCCTCCCACTGCTAAAGACCCCTACGCTCAAGCGAATTATTGAAATAAAATTAAACCATATATTAGTCCCGAAATGACCTAGTTTGTGTTGAGTGGACGTTAAACCCCATTTCTCTCTCTCTCTTTCCTTATATCTTTTGTTGCCTGGCAACATATTTTTTTGACTATATGAATGAAATTCAGTTCTATACAATTTAATTTTATATTTACAGCGAAGTGAAATGAGACAATCGTCACAGTCATTTAGTGGTAATCGAAGTTATCAAAATATAGATTCAGAAGGTAGGTTTATATTTTAAACACGGCTTAAATATAACGATTCTGGACGAGACTGGTAGTCGTGTCCCTATCTACTCAATCAAGGTCTCCTCTATTTTCAAAAGCTTTGGAAGTTTTATCGTCTGATCTCTTCTGCAAAGGTTTTCGCAATATCACACCTCAGCTGGTTGTCAAATTTCTATAAGACTATAATTATTGTAACCATGGTTATCAGACTGTAAGCCATGATACTGATATGTAACTATGGTTATTGTTACAATGTTTATAAGACACGATATTAATATATAACAAATTATTTTATTTTAGCAATGTTTATGTTAGACGAGGTCGATCCAGTAGATGAACCATTTTATGAAAGTGATGAAGGCGATGATGTTAGTCCAAGTAAGATATGACATTGCTATAGTAACTATCAATGAGATATAATAATAATAATAATAATAATGACTTTATTTTCTGAGGGAACATATTTAGTAGATGAGTTCTAATTTTCAACATGTCCCTCCTACTCTATAAAACTAGAATCTACATGGTAATAATATTTACAAAGTACATATATATACCATATTATATAAGCTTATGATAATTAAAAAAAAAAAGAAAAGGGAAAAAAAAAGCAAACAAACAATAAGGAGAGAAAAGAAAAGCAAATAAAAATACATTCAGAGGGCAAAGATTTAACGTGTTTTACTAACTCCTTTTTAAAGATAAAACTTGAAGACTCATGTTTCACAGTTTGAGGTAGTGAATTCCAGAATACAGAGGCGGTATATTGTCATTGCCTTTTTCTTACTTATGTTCACTATGAATATGTCCATAGACATAGAGGGCCATTCTCAGTTGGGGGGGGGGGGGGCGCTGAGGCTATTTGCCCAAAAATTTTCTTTGTTGCCCTAATCTTCAAAATCAATCTTAATTTAAACGAATTTTCCACAGGTTTGTGATAGTTGTTTATTTTTAATTAATTACACAATTACAAAACAATATAAGTTTACAATATGTTGAGCAAATAACAACTCATTGTCTGATGTTTGTACCCGTAAAACGAAAATAGCAACCTTACAATAGTGTACTGATGACATTAAGTCTCAGCATCTAGCTTGATTCCTTCACACGTTCAACAGCAAAATAAGACAGATTGACGTTTCACAGTTCATGTACTGCACATTAAGTTGAAAACATGCTTTTGAAGGGCTCACACACAATGTTGTACATGAATATTGTGTTTTTCATGTGCATCTTGCGCAAATTTTTTGTGCACAGAGGCCGATATTTTTTGCGTTTGGGAGCATTGTGTGAAACAATAGTTCATAGTATTGCATAATATTATACATACAAAACCACCTAGTAATAAAATATTTGGGAAAAAAGTGATGCGTTTTCCATGGCGCTCAGTATAGATATGTCATTGCTATAGCAACTTAATTTTCAATATTGGTATGTTATTGCTACATTAACTTAATGTTCAGTATCGGTAGGCTATAAAATCATTTGTTATATATTTTCATGTACAGTAAAATCTCGGGAAGACTCAGGAACTAGAAATCGTCATAATTTATATTCGTCATCCGTGCCTATATCTGTGCCGATGTGGGGTAAAGGTCGACATCACAGTACGGAAGATGAGGAGGAGGATGATCATGATGTGAGTACCTTCATTAATATACTGGGCCCTGTTTCACGAAATTTTAACTAAAGATAAAATCCAAATTTTAGCGGATACTTCAATTTTGATTGGCTAAGAATTAAAATCAATCTAATATTGTCCAATCAAATAACTAAAATTCAGATCTTATCTTAGTTAAAATTTTGTGAAATAGGCCCCTGGACTCAGCTGTGGCTCGGTGTGTTACACGGTATTATCACGGTGTTGGCCAAGTAACTTCCCCCTTGTCAGTCTGTCAATGTGATATCAATTCCCGGCTTGAACATGACAAGAAGTAGGGTCGCCTGTAGGGATGGCGGAAAAATATCGATATTGCCGATAATCGTCGGTAAGCATTTTGAAAATCGATTATCGATACAGTTCTAAAATATCGATTATCATGCAATTTCACTTGTAAGGAGAAGCCCATAAAAATAATCCTTATCATGGTATTTTTTGCAACCCGTGTTTTGGCCTAGAACTGTAATTAAACAGAAGAGTCAAAATAAAACACACACGTTTTGTTTTTTTTACCATTCCTAAGGCCCCCTTCTACGTGCAAGCTGAATTCTCTCTATACTCTATCTTTTTTTGCATAGCACTATTTTGAAAAATTGTTGTATATCTTGATGCCGTTTTCATCAGCCAAGTCGGAGCAGAACCCAAATTTATTTCATATCATATCTGGATGTCATCTTCGTTAACCCATTCACAGCAGTTTTTTTATTTAAAGATTTTATTTTTTTTGATGTGAAATATAATTTTGGTATTTCAGGACACCCCGTCAGATCATGATCAGATAGCAGATAAAATGCAGGCCTTGGCTGAAAGCATCACCGATACTGGTCGATATATTTTTGGTGATCGTCCACGACCTAGAATGAACACTGGCGAATTTATCCAGAAAAATATGAAAAATTGAGATGTGAATATTCATTTCATATTGTGTTTTCTAGTAATGTGACTAGGTCTTCCATATGAGGGAAGACTGACAGTGTGAGCATGTCCTCAATATACAAGTAGAACAAGGCTTGACTATTGGCTGTGTGACCAGGTCCATAATATAGGACAAGGCTTGACTTCTAGTAGTGTGACCAGGTCCTCAAATAGGCAATGGCTCATGTTATAAAATCAGAGAGAAAAAACACGAATCATATACAATATGCAATTAAATACATGAAGTTTTTTTCCAGTGGAATTCATCTGCTTGCCTCACTTCCAGAGCTCGTCCCTGCTTCTGTCAATGTCTAGGGTCTCAAGTAAACAATATAAACAATATAATTTATTATAGGACTTCGTGGGTTTTCTCCGGGTCCTCCTGATTCCTCCCACTGCTAAAAGACCCCTAAGCACATGCGAATTATTGAAATATAATTAAAGTATGTTAATCCCAAGATGACCTTGTCCCCCCTCTCTCTCTCTCTCTCTCTCTCTCTCTCTCTCTCTTTCACCTGATCAGTAATGTATTAGTCACAGATGAATGATCTAGAGAATTATTCCACGGAATCATTGGGCTAGTGTGTCCACTGATTTTTTTGTGATAAAATAGTTTTGATAAATTATCACCGATTTTAGTCCATACACGTATTGTTCACAAACATTAAACATACATTATGTAAGATGTAGAGAAAGAGCTGACTATAGTTCAATATTAAATAATGCAAAATCAAAATATATTCAAAATTTCATTCAAATTAAACCATATAAATATGGAATATTAATTAGACTGTTGATCTGTACATGTTTACCTAACCCTGACCCTGGTTTATTAAAGGGATTATCCCAATACCCTAACCCTTATTCATTGAATCTATCAAACTGTCCCTGTATATGTTTATTATACAGATTGTCCCAATAAAAACCCTACAATATTCTGGTAACCAAACATTTCTTCAAATTATTTGAGATGATTCCAATATATGTGATATATGTTTTTTTATTACCTTCCTCGTGATGGCTTCCATTTAGTGCTTATGTTGCTTCGTGTAATTCAGATATCGTCGACCATTCTTCAATCATCTCTCAGTGCTCGGGATTTCATTCGGCCAGCAACCAGAAATATTTCCTAAACAATGTAGTTAACGAATTTGAATTCCATAGAATCGTGTCCTTGTTTAATTAGTAGACCAGTGATGGTCAATCGTTTATTTTCCCTCTTCCAAAAATTATCTGAATAGCTTCAAATGATTAAAGATGCTTTATTTAAAATTTAGATAAAGAGCTTCCCATTTTGCTTCGGTCAGATGATTTTGTCTCTAAATTGCTCATTATTTACATCAGTTGTGCCTTCATTTTCTTGTATTTTATTCCATTTTATTATTAGAGGTTTCTGGATTCGCTGGGTTTTATATGGGAGTAAGACTAGAAGTTGCTTCCCCTGATCTTGTAATACTATTATAGCAATTCTCCTTGTTCGAGCACAAGGGCACGACAGTGGCTCATGGAGTAAGTCGTTGGTCAGCTTCCCTGGAGGTCTCATAGAGTAAGCGGTTGGCCCAGTTTTATAACATGGACAAGATTAGGGAGAGAATTACTGGTCTTACTCCATATTTAGATTAGTTTAATTGTAGTAGGCTCCCTTATCTAGATCTGTACATAATGATATTGTCAAGTTGAAGAAATATGTATATAGTATAATAGATAAATACAGGGTGTATAAAGTACATCTGTATAAAATAGATAAAAAAATAGGTTGTTTTTTTGTGAGGTTTTTTTATATTACAACAATAGAGGACTTTATTATATACATTTTATTTATCATTGAGAAAAAAAAATACATTAACTATGTTAGCTGAGACTTCAATCAATAGAGGTCTTTATTGAAACGTTTTTTTAATGGAAATAAAACTCCATAAAATATGTCAGTTAGCTGTGACTTCAGTTGAGGACTTTATTGAAACCCACTATACTTTTATATATCATATTTGAAAAAAACAAAAAAAAAACAACCAGCAAATACATTTTAGCTGGGGTCTTTAATTAATTTGTGGTGCTCAAATTTAAGACAGCATATAATAATTTTTGTGTTAAAATATAAGTATGTTAACTGAAATAAGATTTCATCTGGGTATTTTGTGCCATAACTTTTGAGTCTCACAAGTAGGTAGTGGGCTCAATTTATATTTTTTACCCAGATAGAAGTCTGATAAAATTGTGTTTTGATAAACAACAAGCGTCTTACATTAGGACGGCTCTGCTGTACGTTAATAGCATTACAAATGGCTGCAGATCAAAAGTTTTTTGCACACTTGTATTTCCAGCGATTGAATTCTGCAAGACAGGAAGTGACGTCATATTTGTTTGACGTCATGAAATAGTATATTATTATGACCTGTTAGCATGTTTTCTTCCTATGTTATCTAGAATGGTTCTTGTCAAATTGATAAAGAATGGTCAGAAATGTTCTGTTCGACATAAATTACCAGTTCATTTTACTCTGTTCTTTTCTGAATTCATTTTTTGCCAAAGACGACTGTAATTTTAAAGTAATAAAATTTATTAAGTTTGCAGCATGTTTGTTTTGTTTTGCCATTGTCGGCTTTTAGATACATTTGTCATGGCAATGACTGTTATTGTCTGTGCACGATACATGTTGTCATGGTAATGACTTATTTAATCTGTTTATGATACTCGTTGCCATGTATTTTATCCAGCAACATGTCAGTAAAGAAAATGTTAACATATTCTACAACACGACATTAAACGACTATCAATCCCTTTTGAGGAGGGAGTGTTACTATTCTTCCCGTCCATTCAAATGTTTCCAAAGTACTGGAACATGACAGTCCGACGTTTAATCTTGGGTCTTCCCTACAACTTTGGACGGTGATTCAAAGTATTAAAAATGGTGAAAGTATCGTTCGTGTCCAAATAGTATTTTGACTAATGCTTTGGATTGTTCTTACTTGGTTTTATTTTATTTGTAACATCGTTGGTCACACAATTCATTTCTCCTATTGGAAATAGTAAAATCCTGAGTCGAGACGTAACGTAAAGCAAACATATTTGGAGCTCCGTTTTATGCGTAATGACATTGTTATGCAGATATCTATTGGTTGTTATTCGGACTATTGACAAGTCGTAATTTGGAACAGAAATATGCTTCCATTACAGCAGTGTTAAGTGAGATTGACGCTAATCAAACGAAGCACATACGCTTGACAGTGTGCTGTGAGGTAAATTTTGCCCGAACAGCGGCGCTACGATCTACATTGTATTGAATTCCAACTATAAATGGCTGTTTGAATTGTTGACTCCAGTCTTTACAGAGGGGGGGTGTAGCCTATATTGTTTTTACAGACAGGATGGTATATTGTTTTTACTGAGAGGGTGTGTATTATTTGCGATATCAAACTACAGTTCTCCAGTTTATCTATTTACAAAATGATGTGACCGAGTGATATCTGTGGAATAGATTAGATAAACATTGATGTATTAACCCTTGTGTGTATACAAAGGATATATCGGGACCCCACGACCATATCCTTAACATTTGTGGGTAACTGGTTCATAATTGTCTAGAGATAATTTTATACATTGCCAGTTACGGAAGAGTACATTATCTCCCTTTCCTTTCAATATTCCCCTGGTTACAGTGTCTAATCTCTTCTGTATTTGGAATATTTCTTACTGATGATATTGTTTTTAATATTCTAGTAATATAGATCTGAAAACAAATCTAGGTGGTAATCTACCCACCCCATCAAAGGACGATTCTACATGGAAATGACAATAATAATGTTATTTGCAGATATTTATGGTTTCAAAAATACCTTATAATTCATGCATCCAAAATCCTATTTATGTCTGGGGTCTTAGATTACCCCTTGTAGCCGACAATGTATTTCGTGCGACGTGACCGCACAAGGGTTAATAAATGATCACGTGATAATACATGTAGATCACTGCTATATCTATATCTACAGGTGATAACAGTCAACGTTATTGTTACCGGTATATATTTTATATGGTAATCTGCTGATTCCACGGACGATATCGTAGAACAGTTCAAGTTTATCGATTCTATGGTTGACTGCTGACTCCAGTAGATCAAGTATCTTCTCTGGTAAATATGGCCCAATAAAACAATTGACTATGTGTGATGTCATCATCGTCTCCAGATTACGTAGACATACGTACACGCGGAAATTCAACTTTTATTATTGTATTGGGGTCAAGGTCAAGGTCAGCAAACGTCCTACAGTTTCTCAGAAAATCAACTTTCATTATCGTATTGGTGTCAATGTCATATTTTCCCATAACAAACTCAAAATCAACTATCAGATGATCGAGATTAAAAGATTAACAAATATAACAATAACGTGGATAATCGAGACTTTGTTCCTTGTCAGGTATCATTAACAAGGGTTAGGGGGGACGCCTAAATAATATCGATGAAATTCCACGGCCACCAGCACAGAACAGTGTATAGTCGTTCGGGTGGGACGACAAACCAAAGTAATATGTGCACAGTTGGAATTCGATACAAGAGTACAGATGAGGTTTAACAACCACTTGACATAAACCAGGATATTTGGGACTAACAAATAGATATAAACCAGGGGTATTTGGGACTAACATATAGATATAAACCAGGGGTATTTGGGACTAACATATAGATATAAACAGCAGGATATTTGGGACTAACATATAGAGATATTACTACTGTTACTAAATGAAATGGAGTTCAAAGTCCTATGGCGGTATATTAGTGCCAAAATTCTAACATGCTATCGTCTAATTTCTAACCTCCATTCATGTAACTTCTAACCTCCATTCATGTAACTTCTAACTTCTATTCACGTAATTTCTAATTTAAGACAATGTATAATTCAACTTCTTTATTTGTTCAGTGTAAATATCAATTCTATTTCATCTTATTTCTATTATTGAGGCGAAAAATGTCTACTTCATTGTGGTATTACATGTTAAGCATGAACGGCAAACAAATTTAGAATTTTGATACTTCGACCTAGCAACCATCATTATGACATCGTTTGGTGTCGCCACTGTGTGCTCAATTTGATGATTGTGCACCTGATCGGGACCATAATTGGTATAAACGACCCATTCTTCGTTTGGTTGAAGGTTGGAAGGAGTGCTGAGAGAGAGAGAGAGAGAGAGAGAGAGGGAGAGAGAGGTCACTTAGTATTAAACTCAGTATCTGTGTAGGCCTATCCATAACATTTATACCCTGTGTTAATATAGACCAACTGCATATAGATATTAATTATTGGCTCAACCGTAAAAAAAAATAAAATAAAATTCTCCAAATCCCGTTTAGCTTATATTTGAAATAGAAAATGAAATGAAATGAAAGAGGGTTTAACGCCCTACTGTTTCGTTCCGAACCGGGCTAATGGAGACGGACATACGCCATACAGTGTGCTTTAGGGAAATATTACCCGGAGAGCGGATCTACGACGTGGACTTATATCGAAGTCTAACGGTCACGGGATCTTTTACGTGCACGCCAACATGTACATGGAACCTATGGTTTTCATCCCATCGGAACGACAAGACACTAATAAGGGGGAACCACGCCAGAAAATCTGGATGAACTTTTTTCGAACAATGCAGAGATCGAACTCCCGACCCACAGCCTAGCGAGCCTGCGTCTTACCTACTTAGCCACGGTATTCGAAATAATATTTGCAAACCATACATTTATATCACGTTCAATGTTGTTTAGAGGGTAGGATGGCCGAATGGTTAGCACGTGCACGCTGTAACATAAGGTCTGTCATTGAATGAACTGGCGTGGTTTCGATTTCCCGTTTTTACGTGACATGGAGCAGGGCCGCCTTTCCAACCTCGTGGGTTTTCTCCGGGTCCTCCGGTTTCCTCCCACTGCTAAACACTCCTACGCGCAAGCGAATTATTGAAATACAATGAACGGTGTTAATACCGAAATGACCTGGTTGGTGTCGAGTTGATGTTAAACCCCATGTCCCCATCTCTCTCTCCCGATGTAGTTTTCAATTTTAACACTCAGGCAAGCCACTCAATCTGACGAAGAGGGAGTCGTTTGTATCAATAGAATGGTTCCGATCAGGTGCTCAATTCCCAAACTGAGCACACGGTGGCGACACCAAACGATGTCATAATGATGGTTGCTAGGTAGATGTATTAAAATTCTAAATTTGTTTGCCGTTCATGCTTAACATGTAACACCACAATGAAGTAGACATTTTTCGCCCCAATATTAGAAATAAGATGAAATAGAATTGATATTTACACTGAACAAATAAAGAAGTAGAATTATACATTGTCTTAATTAAGAAATTACATGAATAGAAGTTAGAAGTTACATGAATGGAGGTTAGAAATTACATGAATAGAAGTAAGAAATTAGACGAAAGCATGTTAGAATTTTGGCACTAATATACCGCCATAAAGTCCTACTCAATGCTGTACTAACCAGTTCTTGTGCACGTTTCATACGAACGACTAACGCTGCCCCCCCACCCCCCAATTAGGGGATCAATATCAGACGTAATTGTCAACAGTTACAAATGTGTTGTTATTGATGTGTCCCCATTTGAATATTTTTCACAATAAGAAGCAAAATAAAAAAGATATGTTTACAGGATCATTTTGTTATACGAAAAACTAAGTGAAGCGTTTTATATGGCGCTCAGTATATATACAGCTTGTCTAAGGTTATCAGTACTGTACACAATAAATGTAATATCATGTCTTAGTAACAGTTAGCACTTGAGTCAGTATATTAATAGTTTAAAATTAGATATAGGACACCAGGGTCACCAGGTAGTTCTTGAATCAAATATAGATTTCACGTTATTTTGTGTCGTCTGCTTGTGATTAGCACGCTCTCTATTCACAATGTTACTATGTGTTATATGTAGTGTAATGGTCGAGTGCGAGACATTTTAATATGTATGTATTTAAAATGCAGATGTGACCTTATTCGTTGATGTTGGCGTAACGTTATTTCAAATGGTCTCGAGCTTAAGACATTGCCATAGGTCACAGTTCTATGGAATACACAGGGTTCCATAGTTCTATGGGATACACAGGGGACTATACTTCTATGGGATACACAGGGGAACATAGTTCTATGGAATACACAGGAGGCCTTTCAGGGAGTTATATAGTTCTATGAATTACACAGAAGTCCATGGTTCTATTAGATATAATTAATGCTTCTGGTTGATTGACGTTTTGACCTGGCTTCTCTGATAATACATGAAATATACCCCCCCACCCCGACTCACTTGAACAATTGACGTGGAAACATCCATAACATCTAAGATTTGCCACAAGAACTCGAGATTGCTGTACATATGGATTCAGCGGTGTTTGAGTTTACGGCTATGTCCAACATAACATCGACATTTATACGCCTACAGTAGTTGACCGTAGTTGGGATGCCGGTACCCCAAGGGTGCCACGGTGACATCATCTGATTTGATATTTGCTTATTTTTATTTGTTTTGCAATATCTGTTTTCTGTCTTGTCCGCAGGTTCATCTTGTAGAATTTTGTTTTGCGTGTAGTGTACTTCTATTAATCTACACGTACTGAAGATATATAATCCATCAAAAAACATTAGGTGGACTATATTTTCAGGTTTGTCGACCTGCTGACGGACCAATTAATGCATATGGTGGATACCATCAGTGCTTATGTGGAGACGTAACCTCTCCCCTAAATTCTTAAATCTATCCCACACTCTCGTGAAGAATCACTTGCCCTAGCCATTTCAAAGTCTTGCGGCCGTGGTAAAATCTGGAGAAAGTACCATGGAATATTCCCGCAAAATGTTAACTGGCATCTGCCTGAGAAATTAATTTTCTTTTAGTGTTTTTAAAACAAAAAAGAGTTATGTCCCAATATAATTTAATACTGCCAGAGTTATGTTCCAATAGAATATATTACTGCTAGAGTTATGTCCCACCATAAGGTCCTCCGTTCTACACTACCAGGTCCTCCGTTCTACACTACTAGGTCCTCCGGTTTCACAAACCATTCTCAGACCTAATTTAAGAATTATACCAGAAACACAAAACTCTGCACATAGTTTTTTATAGATGTGTTTTATACATTAAAGCTATAGACGTTTTATAAAGCGCTATATTTAAGTTAAAATAAGACGTGATGGAGGTTCTACACACTTTCATTCTACCTCCCTGGTTTATAGAGATTAAATTATATCAAACTACTGACTTTAACGTTCTTTAAAAAATAGCTGTGGTGTAAATTATAGGTATATTATCAACCCCTTCGTCGTTAAAATACGTCTTCGTTAGAATAAAGTTAAAACAGGAGCGTCCAGATCGTTAAGGCAGAAGAAGGCCTTTGGGGAAGAAAACGGACCCACTAACTTTTTGTAGAACAGGGAATTTTGAAGTTGCTCACTAAATGACATCGCCTAAAATTTTGAAATCCATGACACGAGTTAAGAGAAATGCCCCTGGTACGGCGACCAGAAAATGCACTTGGTCGCCAGCAAACGCCAGAACATTTCCCCAAAAATTGCAAACGCGGAACTTGGCGTTTGTTTTGAACATGCTCAAAAGAAAGCAAACGTCGTGAATCAGCGATCATTTGCGTCTTGAGCAGAGCAGTACTGACTCTACCCCGGTCTGAGAGAGATATTACAGAATTAAAATAGTAATATTCCGTCTCCATTAGCCTAGTTGGAGAAGAAAGGTAGGACGTTAACCCACATATCTAGATAATTCCCAATAATTTAAACACCTATCCGGTTTATTGTACATATAATACAAAATACAAGGTGGCTTTTATTATGATTAAAATGAGGTGTAGTTTAATATACTGTAACAAGTCTATTACCGCCTCACTGTATTTAATCACATATTTCTAGGTGGTTTTCCACGATGCTGCCAGGATGTAGTATAACCACACGACCACCATGACATGGTATATCTTAAACCACGACGGTTTTCCACCACCATGACATGGTGTAACTTTAACCACGACGGTTCTCCTGGGCCATAGCAGGTTGTATCTTTAACCACCACGAGTTTATATATGACGAGTTGCTGATGATTATAATATATCTATTCATGATTACACAATAAAACGTCTCCATGTATTTATTAATGCTTTTCTTCAGTTGTATAATCTGAGCTCTTTTGGTTTTTGTCAAATGTGCTATAAATAGCTCAAGTTTGGTCTTAACCATACAAACTGATCAGGAGTAAATATTCGCTTGACCGATTCAATCAGTGAAAGAGATGATATCGGGTTGATTTAATTCGCTCACACAATAAACTCATTTTCTTCTGCAAATTGCGGGGGGGGGGATATGTTAGTCCCGAAATGACCTAGTTTGTGTCGAGTGGACGTTAAACCCCATTTCTCTCCCTCTCACTTCTGCAAATTAGATTCTATAACAAGTATTTAGAACTATTAAAAACAGAAATAAATGTATCAGAGTATATCTAGTTAAAAAAATTTCCTATTTAATATTACCCACATTATAGATTATTTATATAGATTCGCAAACAACCTATAAAGCTTACATTATTAATTCGTCTCCAAATGGTAATAAACAAAATAAATAAAATAAACAAAATAAAAAAATGGCATGCTGTGGATCCACTCCTGAACATAAATAACCTTGTCACAATTTCACAGAAATGCAACTTTTATTTCCTTTCGCGCTAAATGTATATTAAGAATATTCAAGTTTTCTGTCGTCTGCTAAATGTATATTAAAAATATTCAAGTTTTCTGTCGTCTGCTTGAGCTCAGCACGCGCTGTTAACAAGAGAAACTATTACAGTTTACTGACAATACAATAAACGACATCTAAGTTGAAAGCTCGACATTCTCCCCACCCCCCACACCACCATTACCCCCCCCCCCTCCCCGCACATCAGGGGATCAATATCAGAAGTAGTTAAATGTATTAGAGATTTGTGTGCACGTAAAAGAACCTTTGATATAAGAGTTTAATTTCCACTTAATAACAGTAATCTAATTATTTACTTCTTACAATGTTAGTTATTTTATTAATTGTTGTTTGAATTGTAAAGTTTCTATGATGATCAATAAATCCACTGACAGGATTACTGAGTCTCTTCCAGTCAATAAGATCAGTATCACAATATAACCCACCACCAGGTCTAACAGTCCCATTACATTGTTTAACTAGAGATTGAGAAAAGAGTTATTGCGACCAAATTATTAGGGAGGCTAAAGCCCCCGCTCCACCGCTCCGCCGGGTCAGCCCTAGCAACAAACTTTACAAGACTGTGAAATAAAATTGGTTAATCCAGGACGTGTTTTGGGCTACAAATAGGCTTGAGTGACAGGTACCAGTTGACATAGGACTATGGATAAGCCTGAGTGACAGGTACCAGTTGACATAGGGCAGTATCTATAACACAACGTCCTGCTGTTCAGTATAGATACGACATACGTCACACAAGTCTGCTATGAGGGAAATCTTTCTCTACATCAGCTCTACAGCTAGTCTACTCTAGTATGCAAACTGTTACGGGTACTTTTACATGCACAAACCAAGATAAAAAGTTTTGGAACTTATCTATAGGCGATGTACGTGTTTCACGCAATCTCACGGAGAGAGAGAGAGACTAGTCTATTTTCAGCAAGGTTGAATCCCCGGGCTCCTGCTCTATCACTAAACCAGGTCATCTCGGGACTAACATATGGTTTTAATTTTATTTTAATAATTCGCTTGTGTGTAGGGGTCTTTAGCAGTTGGAGCAAACCTACGAGGTTTGACAGGCGACCCCACTCTTTGTCACATACAACCGGGGATTGGAGATTGAGAACCACGCCAGTTGACTCAATGATAGGCTTTATGATACAGCGCGCACGTGCAAACCATTCGGCGGCCATTCACCGCCCCCCCCATCTCAGTTAGAAAGGTAATGGTTATTAATGGTTATTACAATTATATACTCCTAGTTGTACTTGATTATTTTCATACGATTGCATGTCAAAATAATTAATTCTAAATTAATTTTCTTATCACTACCAATATGGTACGGCATTTCATACCACTGAATTTCAAATTAATTTGTGTCATTTAAATTAATCAACTGAACGCTTTCACTAGAATATTTCATTTTTAATCAATTGGTATCTGTTTAAATGAATTTTATTAAAATTTATTGTTATTATAAAGACGACTACGCGCAAGCAAATAATTGAAATAAAATTGAATTATATGTTAGTATCTCTCTCTATCTCCCTCTCACTCAACACAAACTAGGCCATTTTGGGACTAACTCATGGTTCAACCATATTTCAATAATTCGCTTGCGCGTAGGGGTCTTAATCGGTGATCGGAAACTATTCGCTCATGAAGAAAGGGAGATCCTGTTTGTTTATAGTACGTGTTGTTATTATATTCCACGCGTTTTAATTTTAAAATAAAAAGAATATTGTAAGACAAAAGATGGTGTAAAAGATAGGGATCAGCACTTTGTGGGTCACCTTGACGTTGAAACCTTGTCAAAACTTCTATTAAATATAACAGTCATCTGAATGGGTATGGCGGGTGTTTATAAGATTAATAAGATAGTATAAATGTTTAGTTATAGATGTACTGATCTTACAAATCGATCAAAGTCTTTGCTGCAACAGAAAAAAATATTCTTTTCAAGTTATGTTCTTTTGAATTTTGAACCAAAAATAGCAGAAATTGTCTGCTTTATTTTTAGGCAGTCATTTAGAAACGAAAATCGTTTCATCTCGTCCCAGCAAATAAGTGGTGAAAATTTGGTGATTTGTTGCATAAGTTAACCCAATGGCCGCCACTGTCACATACATTTCTTTTCCGATGCATTGCACAATACGTCTAACACTCGAATTACGCCTTGAACTATATTTGTCAAGTGTAGCCATAATGAGGTGACATCACTTCCCGTATATTTAACAGTTTGTTACACATCTCCCGTAGCAATGATACGGACTGTCATTAAGTCAACTGGTGTGGTTTCGATTCTCAGGTTACACGTGACAAGGTGTAGGGTCGCCTTTCCAACCTCGTGGGTTTTTTCTCCAGGTCCTCTGGTTTCCTCCCACTGCTAAATAATATTTTTATCAACGGACAGGTAACATGTTATACTAAGTTTTGAGCTTTGCTGTAAATTTCCTACATTAATCAACAAGTAATATGATAAACATACACATTTATCATCATACAAACTTCATCTTTAATCCAACAACATTGTTTACCGTCACAATTTGAATCTAAATATAAACAAATTACAGGTGAGAAGAGTGATAAATAACAGGTGAGAACGGTGATAAATAACAGTTGAAAACGGTGATAAATTACAGGTGAGAACGGTGATAAATTACATATTTTAGTGGCGGAAAAATTAGTTACGATATACTTATTTACCTGTTCAGCCATTACAACATTTTAAAAAGGATCGAGTAAAATTTGACAAAGTTATCCATGGAGTATTGTTACCCGCCTCCTAGTCTTCAAATGAACACACAGTAAAATATCCCGCAACAGCTTTATTTATATATTTCAAATATAAATAATATTGTTGGTATAGTTGAGCAGCACCGGGTAATCAGATATTGTAGCGATTAGCCAACAAGTTCAGCAGCAATTTATTTGCTTGGGGGAGTTCTGTTGCAATTTAGTTAATCAGGACCCGCACCCCTTTCTCTGCCACCAGTGGTCTATCGGCCGACCTCAAGCCGTTTTATAGTAGAGATTCTTCAGAGGAGAAGGCGGACTAGCTAAAAAGTAGTTACGCTATTTTCGACTCTCTCTCTCTTAGAACAAACGGAACAAAACTGTACAAAACTATAAAGTTTTATTATGTATTATAACATATATACAGGTAAGTTTTAATGGACCGGGAAAAACTCTTTTAACTATTTTTAAAGAGGCGAACTGTCCCAGTTCAAGCCGTTCTGTGATCTGTTCTGTTTCTGTGTAATAACTTAAAGCTATACTGTTCATTACCTGCAAGCAGTTAAAGGCTGTATCTGTTTAAAAACTGCAAGCAGTTTATAGTCTTTGCTTTTTCTAAAGGCTGTAATCTTTGCTTATACTGCAAGCAGTTTAAGATCTATGTGTGCTCTAGGAGCAATTACCACGAACTATTGTTGTACTAGAGCTTCGCTTCGACCCTGGAGAAGTTTATCCCAGTGGGAACAACTGGCCCGGGGTACTAGTGCTGGGTAACACGTTCGCCTGGCCGTCTCGACAGGATGGCAATATATGAGAGAATTAATTCCCATCACATGCAAACTTATAAACTATATGTTCCTTATGTCAACCATATAAATGCAACATTATTTAACAGATGGACACAATGTGATTTATCGTTAAGTTGACATACAGAAGTATAATCTAGTTATGTTTAATAAGTCATAGGATATGCATATAAATTATAATTGCATGCTATATATTCAAATTCAGCTATTTAAGTAATGGGAGATAATAATTCTCAATAATATTAGACAATGTATTATGTTACATCTCCAACAAAATAGATTATATAATATGGATATAAACTCATTAATAGTATGCTAAATAACTAGACATGGATTTCTATTAAGTTATAAAATTGAACATAATATATGGCAGATAGCAATATTATTATAAAACTTAGAAAGGTTCTGTCAACATACTATTCATGCAGTTATCAAATATCCATTCCCTCACTATATATAACTAGTGACCTAGGTGTATTTATAGTCTCGACTATTTATACGTCTATAGACTTTACTAACAATACTAACAAAATGAAACTTGCTTTACCACAATATCAAAATTGATTTCTGTCAAGTTCACAAATTGATGGCACGGTCAAACAATTCCAAATCGACCTCGACCATAGTAAGGATTTCCATAGTAGTCCAAAATTTCAAGATTTGGGTTCTGACCTGTCACCTTTTTGAGTATAAAAAAAATGTAACTAGACAAAGTACAATAAGAGTCATGCAAAATTGAAACAAAATAAAGAACAGTCTAATTAAACTAGGCCTACAGATCTATATTTCTATTTGTTTTTATGCTTTCGATGTCCTACACTACATAAAGATCTAACTGGGTATTTTTTATTTAAGATGGTGTCGTTTAGTCAATTTTGCTAATTAGTCTTTTTACAGTGTTGCAGTAATATTTTCATCTGTTGGTTTAGACAATATTTATTTACATTGTTTGGAATTTATATAGCTGAATTACAGTTTGTAGGATACGTCAACAAGCGTGAAGATATATATCACTTCCTGTGTAATGATGATGAAACCAATATATAACATAAGCAACGGGGGTGGGGGGGGGGGTCGTAGATGAGCCGAATGGTATCATAAGATCTGTTAATGAGTCAACTTGCGTGATTTCGAATCCCCGGTTGTGCGTCGCAAGGAGTAGGGTCGCCTCGTGGGTTTTCTCGGGGTCAGTGTCGTGGGAGACAGACAGTAAGCATTTTACTATGGTTTAAGTTTAAGATGATGACTTTCAGAGTGTAATTATCGACTAACTTTAAAATATTATTAATAAATTAGGTCTGCCTATGTTGAACAGCTGTTTCGTTTCTATACTGAGCTAATGAAGACGGACATACGTCATACAGTGTGCTATGAGGACATCGGCGATATGATCTACTCTTATATCGAATTCCAATTGCCAAGGGATCTTTGACGTGCACACCAATGTATACACGGGTCCTCTGTTTTTCGTCTCATCCGAGCGACTAGACATTTGTCGTTGTCAGGCCCTCAATCCGGCACCACAGTGACAAGGGAACCCCCTTCCACCTATTGCAGGTCTTTATTTTGATATCAAATGTTATATAAATTATTATTTTAGACACGCCCACAATCAACTATCGGATGATCAAGATTAAAAGATTAACAAATATAACAATAAAATCAATAATCGAGACTTGCCAGGTATCATTAACAAGGGGGTGAGGCACGCCTAAAAAATATCGATGAAATTCCACGGCCAACAGCACAAAACAGTGTATAGTCGTTCGTGTAGGATGACAAACCGAGGTTATATGTAGAGATTTATGTGCACGTAAAAGACCCATTGATATAAGAGTTTAACTTCCACTTAATAACAGTAACCTAATTATTTACGTCTTACAATGTTAGTTATTTTATTAATTGTTGTTTGAATTGTAAAGTTTCTATGATGATCAATAAATCCACTGACAGGATTACTGAGTCTCTTCAAGTCAATAAGATCAGTCCAACAGTATGACAACCCACCACCAGGTTCAACGGTCTCATTACATTGTTTAACTACAGATTGTCTATCATCTGTTTTATTTATAACTTTATATATGACGTCAACATTACATGACGTAATACTTGTATCTTCTACGTCATACAGGTTTAATCCAACATATAAATCAACACCCACACATGTACGCCATGTATAACCTGAAACTACATGTTGTTTACCACCACACCAACCATAATCTGGCACAGTATCAACATTAAAAACATCTTCATACATATTCTCATCACAACTTACAATCTTACCAAGTTGATTACTTAACAAAGTTTTATCTATCTCTGCTACTTGAAATGTTGAATATCTTACATCAGGTATATCCAATTTTCTACTACAACTTTCATCTTTCTCCTGTCTAACTTTAGGTAATCTTTGTAAAACTTCAACAATGGACGAATCTTCTAAAACATTCACTGAATATTTAACACTAGCTTTTAAATCTTCTGTTAGTCTTTTAATGTCCTCCATTAATTTCCCAAATTTGGATTCTTCTTGTTTACTAGATTTCTGCATTTCCACTTTAATATTTTCTCCAATTTTACGAAATTCTGAGCAGATTTTATCCACATGTGCATCGACTTTCTCACATTCTGTTTTTGTAGAGGTTTTGACTTCAATTAATTTACTATTTAAAGTATCATAATGTTTCTGAAAATTGGTAATTTGTTTTTTTAAGTCGTCATTCAGCGTTTTTAAGTCTTGTTTGATATTTTGTCTGACTTCATCCTTCTGCAAATCTAACAAATTATGTCCGTTATGATTGGTCACAAGACACTGGTAACAAACGGCTAGTACACAATCTTTACAATATATTTTTACTGTCTCATCTTCGTGGTTTGGACAGAAGTCTTTCGGATGTGTGACGGAAGTGGCTGGTGTCTTTTGCTTCATTGGTTCGTTTGACTGTTGACAGACTTGGTTTTCATCATATTGACAAACAACATGGTCTTTACAAGATTTTAACTTACCATGCATGGTTTTACATGATTTACATAAATATTGATCACAGTCTCGACAAAAATATTGACATGTATCTTCAGTACATACATCACATTGTGGAATAGTAGAATTGTCATCAATGTTTAGTTTAGGTTTAAAACGCTCCATACCCCCGTCTATAAGACACCGACATAATGGACATTGGAACTGGCCTTTATTAGTAGTTTTGTTCACATAATCTTCTAAACAGATGAAGCAAAACCGGTGCTGACAATCTATCAAAACGGGAGTTTTATATTCAGTCAAACAAATACTACACACATCCTTGTCTGTCTGCTCCGCCATGTTGTTAAATTAGACTGTTACACGAGTTGTATAACATATGATATTAAAATCACTGAATAATATACTACACACGATTCAAACACTGAATAATATACTAAATAATCTACTAGATTAAAACACTATAGTAAATAGTCAACTAACTAGTCTAGTCTTATATAAAACACGACATTAAAATCAAAACGATTAAAACAGTATAATACACAGTCTTACAGGTTACTAGTCTACTAAATCACGTCACGTGTCATCTCACGCGGTTTATCCTGACCCGTAGATCACATGATATCAAACTACAACTGTTAATACGTAAACAACCTGTATACAAGTTGTATTTTAGATATTTTTACTTCCCCAGTCGGTCATATTTAACGCTTTGTTTCAATCAACATCAATGTAAATTCGTCGATCAAACCAGACAACATCTACATTATATGACATTGCGTCAAGGTCAGCATAAGCACACTTGTTACAATTTCTCAGAAATTCTACTTTTACTTTTACTTTCCTTTCACGTTAAACCTATATTTAGGTCACGTGCTAATACAGTTGGGCAGAAAAATTAATTTAAAAATTCAACCCTTGAAGAACCAGAAGTGAAAAGAAATTACTTAATTTCTTGTTACTTATCATGAACAAGTTATACAAATAACTACAAACAACAGTAAAACTATCACATTGTCTTTAAATGGTGGTAATCCATTCAAACACAGATACATCATTGATAAGCTTTAAAACTTTGCTACTGGTGGATGTTCTTCACCGTTTTCGTCCTTTAATGCCTGATCCAGGGTTTAATCCAATCATATATCTGCAATTTACAAAACAAAGTATGTTTAAGAAGACCGTCTACTGGCAGATGTATAAATGAAATGAAATGGGGGTAAAAGGCCTACTTTTCTGATCCTAAACTGGGCTATGAAGATATGTGTTATGAGGGAAATTTTGCCCGGGCAGCAGCACCACAGTTTACTTTTATATCGAATTGTAACTGCCATGGGATCTTTTAGGTGCACGCCATTGAGCACACTGGACCTCGGGTTTTTTTTGTCCCATTCAAGACTAGACAGCTGTGTTTGTCAGGCTCTCCGTATTGCATCACTGACAAGGGGAAATTTCTCGGCCAATGCAGGGATCAAACACCCAACCTCCAGTTTAGCAAGCCAGCATCTTACCCACTTAGCCAGATGTTCCAGGATAATACTTTGACTATCAAAGCTAACTGGTAATGAACTATCATGCAGAGAGGGAAATGATAGTATCCAGATCAAAACTATGGCCAATGAAGGGTGTCGATATATCATGCCCTTTATGTGGTCCTGATGGAATCCCAACTTATGCCCTCTGCCATACATGAAATTTTGGCTATTATAATTTTTGTCATACTAATTTTATAGTATAAAAGTGAACAGAAAATGTACAGCCCTTCCATTAAACCACTCTTTTGACCATTTCATATTAATAAAAGTATAGACTTTTCCCCTAAACTAAACATTTTTCACTATTACATTGTACTAATAAGTTGCCAGGGATGTTTCAAAAGTATATAATTATATTCATTAAATGTACATGTACCTTTGAAAAAACTCCCAATGTTGAAGCCACCGAATCAGGTTAGACAATATTAAATATATAAAAGTAGGTAAAGAAAACTGTAAATGCTTTCATGAAATTATCCACAATAGTAACAACCACATTGTCCGCCTTAACCATAAACTCCACTGCATCTTTAACTGAGCGAAGACTCTACAAAATAAACATACATATACTAAGTAACTAAGGATGTATTCTCACCAAGTGAACTGAATATCAAGATAAGAGAGAGAGAGAGAGAGAGAGAGAGTAGGGGGATTGGGTTTAACGTCCATAGGACTAACATGGTTCAATTTTATTTCAATAATTTGCTTGCGGGTAGGGGTCATTAGCATTGAGAGAAACCGGAGTATCCTGTGATTCGAAACCATGGCAGTTGTCTCAATGACAGGCCTTAACCTTAAGGCTTACAATACAGCGCACACATGCTAACCATTTGCTTGCCCCCTCCCCCCCCCCTTTAGAGCTTTAGGTTCTGGGATTCAAAACTTTTTTTGAAATGTAAGGAAAATCTCTGCTTTACAACCAGGCCTATTGCAGAAAAATTAACATTAGAATTAATACTATTAGGCGTAGGCCTATCAGAGTACCAGTATTATTACTATTATTAATACTATTACAATTACTGTTAGTTAGTGGCAAAATTATGCCTACTTTTATGACCCCATCATTTTTTTATAGTGTTCTCTAAACATGTGCGATTTAAATGCAGCATATGTGTTAGACTTGGTAACTACACAACTCTTCACCACAGCAATTAAATTTTACATTGAGTTCATTTGCATAAAGTATTGAAAGCAACAGCTTCTGCTGTGGAAAAATTGCAATGTGAATGTTGACATTCATATGAAAAGATAGGCCTATAGCATCCTAAGCCTGGCATAGGCTATGTTTCATCTTCATGACACGCGTATCATTTAACGTATAGTCGACTCACCCACCGTATGTGACATTAACAGTGTGGAAAATATTTCAGTTAGAATGGCCGCTTGTATTATAATTTCCAAGAATACTTAGTTGTAGGCCTGGTACAACTACTGCAATTTGGCCTTATGTCTTTCTGCTTTTCCCGCTTTAACGACCAACTACCGGATATATACACGCGGTTCTCCAGCCCCTCTTTAAAAATTGGAAATATAGACGCGGTTGTCAAGTATACTATAATAGGTCTAATCACCGATTTCTGAATGCGGTACTATAGAAATCGGTAGGTCTAATATGTTACACGCGATGACGTAAATACGATGTTGATGTACATAAAATGGAAGATAATTTAAAACAATATTGTTACTTACAATGATTTCCGTGAAGTAAATGGATTGGTCAGGACGTCTGATCATTCGGACAACTTCAACTGATTTCGTGACAGTAGAGAATCTGCCTTAACGTAGACTCCATCAGTTTGTAGGACTTATCGCTCTGGGCCGGGCCTATAATAGTGTTTATCAAATGAATTTTAATTATGCGTAGGCCTATATGTGTATTACATAAAATGGTTAGACTTTGATGACATGCTCTGCTGATTTAGATTTTACTTTACGATAAAAATACGTCGGCATGAGAACATCAGAGTCAGACATTACTATTACTAAGTAATACGAGGCCCGCAAATATATGTCTTATAATAGTGGGAAATTAGACCAATTCAGAAAACATAATTGTAAGCTTACAGGATGGTGTTATCTTGAATTTATCTGCGTAGGCCTAATCGGAAACATAGGCTTATTTTAAAATAATTGCCCCAACAAGATAATCAATTAGGCCCCTTTTCATGTTTAGAGATTAAAGATACATTACCGTATGTAAGATTTAAATAAAGCGATGATCATTCTCGCTATAATAGTTATAAGCGTAGTCTCGATTGCCAAAGCACATATTCCCACGATAATAAACGAAGTTTCGATTATCCAACAACTAACAGTTTAGTGATTTAATTATTGAATGGGCGTGGTGTTCTAATCTACTTAAAATTGGAGCCATCAGATGGTCTAGAGAGTTGATTATGGGCTTGTTATGTAAATAACTGTCTAAATGAAATGGGGTTTAACGTCCTACTGTTCAACTCCGACTGGGCTAATGAAGACGGACATACGTCATACAGTATGCTTTGAGGGAAAGTTAAATCGAATTCCAACTGCCAACCCCAAGGTGTGCTCGGGATCTCGATTTTCCATGCCATCCGAACGACAATACGTTGTCCCTTGCCAGGCCCTCGGTCCCGCACGGCTGCACCACTGACAAGGCGGAACCACACCGGAAAATCCTGATAAACCTTCTCGGCCAACGCAGTTATCAAACACGGGATCTCAAGGTTAGCGAGTCACCGTCCTACTCACTGAGCCACCACGACTCCCCATAATGTCTAAATACTAATTTATATAACATTTGAAGCCAGAAAAATATACCTGTGATACTAGGCAGATTTAGCTTTTATATAATGCACGTTTAATATCGAGGGTGTAATTTTGGTATCTTGTTACCCTGAACAGCAGTAGAATAAGCATACCTTTATCTACTAATATACACGCTCAGCCATTGTTCTTGTTTCTATATAGGTTATATTATATACACTTTATGCTACGGGTATTTTGGTGTTAATATGTTATGTGCTGTAAATTTACAAAAATGCCGTTAATTTACTAAAAATGCACGCAAACTACAAGATTACAGTAAATTGCTCGTTATTTTATGACTAATTACCCGTAATGTAATTTTACAGTTCTATTTCTGTAAATTTATTCAGTAATTTTCCCGTTTTTTAACAGAAATGTTTTACAGTGAGATTTATAATACTATCACGGTAGAATATGATATATAACTAAAGACAGAAGTAGTTCTGATGACGAATGTGGCTATGTGTATAGTCCGTCAACACCGTTATAATGTTTCCTCTGTACAGAGGGGGTTGGATGGCTGAATGGTTACCGTGCGGGCGCTGCAAAATAAGGTCGTCATTGAGTCAACTAGCGTGATTTCGATTCTCAGTTGTACGTGACAAGGGATAGGGTCGCCTGTCTAGTCTCCTGGGTTTTCTCCGGGACCTCCCGGTTCCCTCCGACTGTTATAGACCCCTACGCGCAAGCAAATTATTGAACCAAATGGTAGTCCAGATATGACCTAGTTTGTGTCGAATGGACGTTAAACCCCATTCCTCTCTCTCCTCTGTACAATATATATATACAGCTTGTCTAAGTTCATCAGGGTATCATCATGTCTTATTAACGGTTAGCACGTGAGTCAGTATATTAAAAGGTTAAAATTAGAAATAGGACACCAGGTAGTTTTCGAATCAAGCCACTAGGCCTATACGGTACAGGTATTACTTTATTTTGTGTCATCTGCTTGTAATAGCACGCGCTCTAGTTACAACTGTACGATGTGGTACGTGTAGTTTCATGGTCGAGTGTAAGACTTTAATATGCATGTATTTTAATGCCTGGGAAATAATGCCCGTGATTGTATAATAACGAGTTGACAACCATTTGAGCAAAAGACATAGAAATAATAAGGTTTTGGCTTTCTTAGAAAATAGGAAATCCCCGCTTTAAAGGAGCTAAATTGTTAACATTTGGGTCCTAGCAATTGACAGAAGTGGGTCACAACGCATATAATACTGTAATAAGAATGTATTAACTGATTTATATTCGATGGTTTCCGTTTTAACTCTAATTTGAAATCAGTTATGTTTGGCGAAATAAGCCGGCAGTCTCAATCGAATGTAAACTGGTAAAATGTTTATTTTGTCTTAAATATTGGATATCAGAAGCCCACCTTTTTCCGATAAGATCACAGCATCAATGTTGATTTAAATTGACAAATAATTCGTGTTATGTTTTCAATGTTGAAGATTTTGGATGATATTGAGTTAGAGACTTAGCTACTTTAAGTAATATATATCACCTTTGAAGTTGGCGTACCGTTATTTCAAATTGTCTCGAGTTTAAGACATTGCCATTGGCCACATTTCTATGAAATACGCAAGAGGCCGTATAGTTCTATAAAATGCAGAGGGGACCATAGTTCTATGGAGGGGGTTGGGATGGCCTAGTGGTCTAGAGTGCCGCGCTTCGACCTCTAGCTGGCCGGTCACCTCTGGATTGCGGCTGTGGTTTCGAGCCCTGCTGTGAGCGTATGTGGCATGGAGATAGGGGCTCCTTCTCAACCTCGTGGGTTTCCTCCGGGCACTCCGGTTTCCTCCCACAGCAAAGACCCCTGCGCGTGCGCTAAGATAATGAAAAATAAGACTTGTCTGCGATATCACCTTCGGTGGAAGCGGACGTTAAACACCAAGAACAACAACATAGTTCTATGGAATACACAGGAGGCCTTACAAGAGGCCATAGTTCTGTGGATTACACAGCAGGCCGTAGTTATATGAAATACACGGGAGACTATAGTACAATGGAATACACAAGTAGCCTTACAGAAGGCCATAGTTCTATGGAGGATAATTAATGCTGATTGACGTTTTGACCGGGATTATCTATGATATACGTGTAATATGAAATATACCCCACCCCCATCACTTGAAGGGAGGGGGTGGCCGAATGGTAAGCACGTGCGTGCTGTATCATAAAGCCTGTCATTGGGTCAACTGGCGTGGTTTCGAATACCCGGTTGCAAGACAAGGAGTAGGGTCACCTGTCCAACCGCGTTGGTTCTCTCCGGGTCCCCCGGTTTCCTCCCACTGCTAAAGACCCCTACGCGCAAGCCAATTACACAATAATTTCTAATCAGTTATGTTCGGCGGAATACGCAAGAAGTCTCAATCGAATGCCCATCTCTAGCGTCTGGTTATTCCAGTCTACTCTTGTAGCAATAACCTGGAGAAAAGAGTTATTGCGACCAAAGTATTAGGAAGGCTAAAGCGCCCCCCCCCCACACACACACACTCTGCCGGGTCTGCCCTGGAAACAAACTTTACAAGACTGTTAAATAAAAATGGTTAATCCAGGACGTGTTTTGGGCTACAGGTAGGCTGAACTGACAGGTACCAGTTGACATAGGGCTACAGATAGGCCTGAGTGACAGGTACCAGTTGAAATAGGGCAGTATCTATAACACAACGTCCTGCTGTTCTGTATAGATACGACATGTATACGTCACACAAGTCTGCTATGAGGGAAATCTTTCCCTTTATCAGCCCTACAGTCTATTCTAGTATGCAAACTGTTACGGGTACTTTTACATGCACAAACCAAGATAAAAAGTTTAGGAAGTTATCTATAGGCGATGTACGTGTATCTTAAGCAGTTGGAGCAAACCTACGAGGTTGGACAGACGACCCCACTCTTTGTCACGTACAACCGGGGATTGGGGATTGAGAACCACACCAGTTGACTCTATGACAGGCTTTATGATACAGCGCGCAGAGCAAACCATTCAGCCCCCCCCCCCCAAATCTCAGTTAGAAAGGTAATGATTATTAAGCAAGAATTAAATCAAAATAAATGTTGTTGTCTTTCAATTTATTCATAGTTATATGAGACAATTTATATATGTTAAATTATGTACATTGAAAATTCATATACTTAGCCTGACAATAAGGAACCAGTCACAGACAATGCCAGGAATTAATCCAGACTTTGGACTGTTTTTACTGATGTTTATTATATTTAATACATTTAACCACAAAGATCAAAATGACAGGTACTGAGTCATAGGTTGCTTATTTCTTGGTTTGTATGAATATACATACATGTGATGAATAACAGGTCAGATACATACAATGATATAATGAATAGCTGACCAGGTCAGATACATACAATAATGTACGGTAATGAATACATACAATAATGTAATGAATAGATTTAATATTGAGAATTAATCTAGCAAAAAACTGCCAGATCCAAATCTAACATATTGTACTGCTCTCGTCTAACCAATCTGGAGGAAACATGTGAACTGACCTCTCTCATCTAAACAATCAGGAGGAAAAATATAATCAACCAATAACAAAGACATTAAAAAGCCAGGTTACAATCAGAACAGGAAATAGATATGGAAGAACTTAAATCTTCGTGTAGACAGACAAAATAAAATCAAATTGGAACAAAATTAAAGACTTAATTTGAATAAGATTAGAGAATGTGAGAATATTTTGGTGACTGTTACTGAATCAGATGAAAATGGAGGAGCCATGAATTTTAAAGGGACAGTCCCAGATCTAATGATACAAAACCCATTCTATGAATTTCATTCTTCCATTGGTTGAGTGACTTGTTACTCGTGACTATCACTTACCACTACAAATTCAGTAAGAATATAGACATGATTAACCAGGCACTTAAACAGTCAGGAATTCTGGGACTTACGAAAATTTGTATTTCTTTGAAAAGGTGCCACAAAAGTTCAAAGAGATTTTCACCCAAAATTAAACACCTTTGTCGGTGCACGTGGGGTCTCTGTGGACCCCATGCACTTGTTTTATGGTGTTTTGTAATAATTACTGGGCACTGCTTTCTGAAATTTAGTGACTTTGTCTCCAATATATTTTTAAACATGGCGAATAGATCGGTATTCATCTGCTTCCGACATGAAGAGTTATGTTACATGCCAAACAGGCCCAACGCTTGAAGGGTACAAGGGGTCCAATCGGACCCCAAACTTACAACTCGCAGTAGGAATTTTGCTAATGTGTTTGCTGCCCGATATCATATTGCGTATGCCAGACTATTCTCTCTTTAAACATCTGCATGTTACAAATACCAAAAATTAAATGATGAATTCCAAAAATTTTATGGTTTTTGTATCAAGTGTGAATCGCCATTTAACCTTGTTATAACATAGTACACAAAGTAGCAATTTTCTGAGTATTATTAAATCTGTTCAAAATGTCACAAAAATTTTTTTGTATAATAATTTAGTTGTTTTTGAGTTGTCAAATATAAATGCAAATAAAAACGTAAAATGGTTAATAGAATATTCTATATTCAATGATATTTAATTGACACTTTTACCAACCATTTTCTTCAGACCATGAGAAAGTTAAACGTGTGGATTTTACCGAAAGCCAATAACATATATTTTGAGTAGATCATCTATTAATATCGTCCAATAGAATCCAAGTTTGTAAGATGGGAGAGACGCGATCTTTGAGTCATTGAATTTCAACTACCATTTAGTTAGACTTCCTTAACCAGTATTAATTTCAACCTAAATCAAAAATTTATCAACTAATTATAATCTGCTAATGATATCACTATTATCAGAAATATTAGACTTTTTAAAGATTTTTTCGCTGTAATAAATCTCAAAATACCAATTTTTGTATAGGGCCAAAATGTTTGCAAATTTTTATTTTCAATAGACTGAAAGCTGACAGACGTTTTCTTTTATATTTCGTTTCATTTAAATATACCAATCTGACGTTTTGTTGCAATATGGCTGTCAAAAGTAGAAAAAAATTGTAAATAAACAACAAACTTTATAAATATAGTGAAATAATTCAATTGCAGAGGTTAACAGGTTATTTTTTTATAGATTGAATCTTTATACGTGCCAATCTATTCTTCAAACACCATTTTCATATCCGCCTCATTGATGTGGATGCAGGTAGATCCATTATTAATTATTATTAATAGTCAATACAGCTGAATAGACACACTGATCAGCAGTGAATATTCGCTAGGCAGCTACTGTCACTGATAAGGATGACATCGACGCGATTTAATTAGTCCCCCATATTAACTATTTTTGTATGTATTAGAAAAACAAGTATAAACAAGTAAAAAATATGTGACATCATTGATTAGACGTGTCAAAGAAATATTTCTATGAGATGCGTAATCCCATTTGGACGAGATTTGGTAAATTGACATGCACATTGCCCAATGTATCCGGTTCCGGTCTGATTTTTTTATTAATTAACAGTCCATTACCGTGGGTGACAGTTTTAGTTATGCTCCAAGGTCAGTCGATACTTTGGAGCTTCGCTCTTTATCAATATCAGTATCAATGTACATCTACAAACAAACCAACATTTATATTCCCATGGTACGATTCTACACACAACCGCCAGGTTTTGACATTCTCCAGTCAAATATAAAACCTCCAAAATAAAGCTCTGAGTGAGCCCCTAATAAATCTTAGTTTAATTTTGTTAAATTTCAAAAAGTGTGAAAATTAGGTGTGTAATTTCGTTTGGGCAAAATTTGATAGAAAGGAGATAACTCTTAGCATTTTAATATGCACATGCATTAGATCTATTTGATAAGGCCAACTTCAAGATTGGTCGAAGGTCACGAGATTTAGACAGGGCTAGCGCTAATCCCAACCTTAACCATAACCCTGGCCCTACAATCTCGCCAACAATCACATACCCTAACCTTATTTACATATTAGCGATCTTAACGAAATCTTGAGTTGGTCTTAACAAATAGATGTAGCCCATGCACATTATCTGTTTGACCCAGTGGCAGTGTATTCGGTTCTGATCTGAAAACAACAGATAACGGTTTCAGTTATACTATTTTGCTACCGGAAAAGAGCTTTGCTCTATATTATTAGGCAGGTTGATGTAGGCCTACCTAATAATGACGTACAGTAGAGGCCTACATCGACCTTCCGTACAGTAGTAGGCCTACCTAATAATAACGTAGTAGGCCTGATTACCGATATAACATCAATCTCATGCGATGACATCAACTCTAGGCCTAATAAATCATTTAAATTTTAATTTTTCTAATAAATATCCATTATATCTGTTTTAGTTTAAGGTAAAAGCATGAGTAAAAAGGTTCTTTCAAAGATTACAACCGTTGGAAGTCAGCACTTTTTTCTGTTAACGACGATACCAGTAGATAAAGAAGATGGTTTTAATTTGTTACTAACGGATGGACAATCAACATGGACAGGAACTTGTAAGTTATACATGGGTGGGGATATAGGGAGTTGTAAGTTATACATGGGGATATAGGGACTTGTAAGTTATACATGGGGATATACGAATGAAATAAAATGGGGGTTTATGCCCTACTTTTCTGCACTGATGGAGACCAGCATACACCATGTTTAATTTTTGCGTCAGATAGCATTTTAAGACCTCTGTTGTACGGTTTCTCATTTCAAAGTTTACAGCAAAATAGAGCATCAAAAATTACAACAAGTGCCGCCGAGATATATTTTAATGTGCCGTAGCGAAGCAAACTTTGCCCACCCCCCACCCTGCACCTCTACCACCAACAAGAATATTGATACCATAAATAGACTATAATTTATACTTGTGTCTAACCAACTTTATATGTTTACTCCCCATTCATATTCTGGCAGACAACAGTCGAGTTTCCAGTCAGTGAAACCGGGGTGTTTTTAGGATAATCCAGTATTTTTCATGTAACTAACGTAAGATTATGGATGTATACTTTCCATATATACCAAAATTGTCATACTTTTATTGAAAATAACCACTGGATAAATACTTTCGGGACAATATATCCTAAATTTTATTACAGTTTCAGCCGATAATATGGACAAACCGCGTAAAAGGTTAAAAATGGATTTTACCTCGTATTTTAATCAAACAGAAAAAGCCTTCATCAGAGATGATGATGATGTGAATTTTGAATACAGTGTTAAAATTAAAAATGATGATACGGCTGAATTGGTGTGGAAGAAACATGTCACCTCAGATGATATTAAGGTAAATTGTTTGTTCACTTTTTATAGGCCCCCCACATTGAAATATGATCGTATATTGTCGCTATCTCCTCCATTCGTCTATAGGCTAAAGTTAATATCCGATTGACTTTAAATTCAGAAACCTATTGATTTTCAGCAATTTCCGATAATTAATGGAAGAGTTGTGCCCTTGATCCCTTTGAAAAATCTGGTGGACGCTCTCAAGGCTAATGTTTATGTATGGTATTTTTAAAGGTCACAAAGACAAAGAAGCCTATCGATTTTCAATAATTTCAGATAATTAGTGCCATAGTTATGGCCCTTGACCTCTTTAAATATACTTTATTTATACAATGTGTTATAGCTGCTGTGGATGTATTTGTTGCTTGGCAACCTATCTTTTTTATTAATTTTAGGCTTTTTTGAAATTGTATCTGGATGATCACCATCAAGATACACCATACAGGAGACGAGAATTGACAACACTGGTCACATGCCTGCATCTTTCTTGTAAATCATTGTTTTGATTTTCATATTGAGTATGTTTACAGTATTTAAATATGTTACAGATATATGTTTTATAGTGACTGGTATATGTTTTATAGTGACTGGTATATTATGTTTTATAGTTTCAGTTAGGGAGTATAACTCTAATGTTAAAAGATGATCCAGTGACTGGTATATGTACAATATTAAATCATAGCGTAGTCAACAATGAACGAGATCAACATCAACTTAAACAGCTAGAAACAGATAATAACAGACTGTCACAAGAACGAATGATGGCTTTAAAGGTGATGACATCATAGTATTTAAATTATATTTGATACTATTGTAGTGTTTATGCACCTTTAAAGGTGATGACAGTGACACTGTAGTATTTAAAATATATCTGATATTACTGTAATATTTACGCACCTCTATAAGATAATAATCTGTATATTTAATCATTAGAGATGAGATTGAGCTATGTCGTTTTAGATGATTACAATATTATTTTGTAGTTTATTTCACTGCGACATTTAAACAAGAATTCACAAGTCGTTATCCGGCATGTATCATCATAGAGAAATAAATTGAAAAGAATATGGTTCTATATACACGAGCAGTGCGAACCCTCAACAAGCATGAGCAACTGTCCCAAGCTGTTAGATTAATTGTGAAGCGTTTGGGTAATATTTCCTCAACTTAAATCGTTAGAATCAAAGATCATGTGATGGCTGTAATAAGATAATCTGTTTGTTTAAAGGTTGCTCTTAAGGTAATTTAATATGAGTGTACATATAGTGAAAATCATTCTCTGTATCCCAAGTAACATTGTTCCTTTCTACTCCACTAAGTCTAATCCTGGGTTTAACTCCACTCCACAAATTAATATTCTCCATTATACTCTGGCTTTCATTCACAGGGTCTTCACAAATTCAAATTATCTGCCCTTGATCATAGCATAATACAAGGAGTAGAGTTACCTGTCCAACCTCTTTGGTTATCTCTTGTTTCCTAACACACTAAAGACACCTACACACAAGCAAATTATTGAAATTTTTTTTAACGATATGACAATCCTTCCCTATGACAAAAATGAATAGCTCTATAGATTTGTTTCCAATTTCTACTTTTATAGAGGCTAGAAAAATGTGTTGCTGCTAAAGAAGAAATGGAAAAAGATTTATTTTCCAAGGTAAATGACAAGTGCTTCAAGTATGAATGATGAATCAGTTGAATTTGTGTAATATAAGATAAAATATGAAAATCTGATTCTTAATTTTAGTTTAAAATAATTTTTGGATTCCTGAAATTATAGGAAATTATCTCCCTTTAGCGCTGTGTAATCAGAGGTCGGGACACATACACACTCAAATTATACCTGGCGATCTTCAATTAGTGATAAAATATGCAGGGTATTACGTGAAAGACTTCATAAGATGTACAGAGTTAAAGCAAAATTAAGCCTATTATCAAAGATAGGCTTACACCATCAAATGCCAGTTGTTGGATCTTCTTTAATGTGGACACCATTTTGTGCTCAGGTGAATCGTGGGTTTTCATCCTTTTCCTTGCTAAACCAGTGACATATGGAAAGCATCCTGGAAATTAATAGTTTATATAACATTTCAGTCCTAAAGAAAGCCCTGTAATAGGCAGATTTTGTTCTTACATAATGAATGTTTAATGAGCTCGAGACAGCCACAATTATTATATCATCCAAACAAATTTCTTTTATTTTTAGTTTGTTGCCGTATTAAATAGTAAAAAAGGAAAAATAAGAAATTTAAAAGAAAATGGTTCAGGTGAGAGAGACTTTATAGGCTTTAACATCCACTTGACACTAACAAGATCATTTCTCAAGTAACATATGGTACAATAATTTGTAGGCAGTGAAAATATTTTATTATGTGACCCAAGTTGTAAGATTTATCAGTTTTACTCAAGTATGAATGATTTCTATATTACTTTTAATTATTTTCAGTTAAAAAATGTTTTTTTATGTGACCCAAGTTTTTAGATTTATCAGCTTTACTCATGTATGGACAATTTTTATACTACTAAAAATTACTTTTAAAAACATATTCAAACTAATTAATTTATAATTAAATTTTGCTTCTAATCCTTCTCAAAACATTGTAAATATCAGGGAATACCCCTGATATAAAAAATTGATCAGGTGACTTACTTCTCGGATGATCCACTGCCCAAGTTTTTTCTGTGAGCATATACATCAAGCGCTCACTAACGCTGGGAGATTAGGTAATCTTCGCGTGCTACCTATGACGTTACTTGAGCAAACATCACTGATTATCGAGTCGCCAGTTAGAAAAAAACTTCCATTTTTGCCCTGTATCTAGTATTTTTCTAGTAAGATTGGGTGTTTCTAGTAAGATTGCCATACTTGTTTTTGAAATAACCACCCGATAAATGTTTTTCTGGGAAATAATGTTTGAAGAAAATATTTGATATGTTATTACAGGTGAGGGTCAAGATGATGAGAAAGATGACGGAACACCAGGTATCACTTATTCACTTTTATTTATGATGAGTAAATCTTTATTACACACCGAGCATATATAATATGTGGGCTCAATCTGGAGGTCCTGTGTTCGATCCAGATATTGGCCGAGAAAGTTCATCATGATTTACTGACATGGTTTCTTATTGTCAATGATGTAGTACAAAGTACCTGGCTAGGTACAACATATTGTCAATGATGTAGTACATAGTAGCTGGCTAGCGACAACATATAGTTAATGATGTAGTACAAAGTACCTGGCTAGAGACAACATATAGTCAATGATGCAGTACAAAGTACCTGGCTAGGGACAGGATCACAACCGAGCTACAGGACTTCTTATTAACATCAAATATCAAGGCACTACGTTTATCAGGGATGCTTACTTGATAATTGAGTCTACTGTGTCCATTTGCATTCAAGATTACCCAGAGAAGACAATTCAATAATTAATGGGACCATTTGTTTGTTCTTTATTATCCTGTGCCGAAAGAAGTTAGGGAGGGATATTGAAACGGCTTCTGTCCGTCCGTCGGTCCGGTCCTGAATTCGTTTCCGGAGCATATCTCATAAACCGTTCGAGATATCTTTTTGAAACTTTGTACACACATCAACCTATTACAGTAGTTGGGCCTTTTGTTAATAAGGAATTTCTGGAATTTATATTGTTTGTGTTTCTATGGAAACAAATTTGTCTTAGTTTTTGGTGTATAAAATTGTTTCCGGAGCATATCTAATAAACTGTTCATGATATCTTTCTGAAACTTTGTACAACCTATTACAGTAGTTGTGCCTTTTGCTATTTAGGAATTTCTGGGATTTACTTTTTTGTGTTTCCATAGAAACAAGATTGACTTAGTTTTTGGTGTATAATTTTGTTTCCGAGCATATCTCATAAACCATGCAAGATATCTTCATAAAACTTTGTAACAATACAAACGGCTATATATACATTACATAAAAGTCATATATATATACATGTATATATAAAAGTTTTTTTAATTGAGCTGCAGTCCTGTCCACCATCAAAATATCTCTATTTGCTATGAAGTCATGTCTAATTTTTAAAACCAGAGCTTAATCATAAATTATCTCAAATCTTCTAGTGAATAGCAATCAGTCATTAGTTTTCAGAAATAGAGAGTAATATCTACTAAACAGGGCCTCAATACTAGGACCAGTGACACTGTTTGAGAAATATGATACATTTTTATATTGATTACCAATAGCATAAAGAAGTTATTTTTCCTTTTTTCTTCGACACAAGTTCAAGGGCGAGGGATGTTTAATGACTAGTCATCTTGTTTAAATTAAAAAAAGGTCCTACGGTCACTTTTTAATAAATAAAGTATAAAAGGGTTGGGTAGCCCCAGTAGCCTGGGTTTGGATTTGTCTGCTTCTTTGGTACAAAAGGAAAAATAAGATTGTGAACAATGGCATGAGATAACTCATATTAACCAGTGGTTGTATGGGCAATGGCCTGCTAACTGCATTAGCCAGTTTCTTATTAACCTTACCAGAAAAAAAACAAAAAACAACATTCTTTTGACAGAATTTTGTTTTGTTTGCTCTACTTTTAATAGGTTGTTCAGGAAAACTGCAGAGCAGAACACAAACATAGCAAACAAAACATGTATGAGATAAAGATAAAAAGATTATATTATATGTTTTACAGTGTCACAGTTGAATTCTACTGGAAATGGAAGACAAAACAGAGAACGACAGGTGGAAAGAAATAATGAAGAAAGGTAAATAAACCTTAATTATTGAATACAGAGCCCCTTAAGTGCATGATTCCACTCTTATATAATTTTTTCTTATATGATTCCACTCTTATATAATTATTTCGTTTAAACGAAATATTATTTCGTTTAAACGAAATATTAATTCGTTTAAACAAAATATTAATTCGTTTAAATGAAATATTAATTTGTTTAAATGAAATATTTATTCGTTTAAACGAAATATTAATTTGTTTAAATGAAATACTAATTCATAATAACGAAATACCGGTAACTAATTTGATCACCATGGTTTTTATTTTCTAGTGATAAAGAAGAAAATACAGACGAGGAAGAGGTAGGGTATATAAAATTATATAGAGTTACTTCCCTTTCTATCATGTTTTTATTTTATTCTCTGTAATTGGAGAGTTCAGACTAATGAAGATAGGCATACTAGATGGACTTGATACTAGGAGCATTCTCTTATACACAGGATCTGTGTTTTCCTTCGGGTACAAATAACCAAATGCTGTTCACTAACAAGGGAACACCATGCTGTCTGACCATCTGTACTACCCCACTAAAAGAGGGGACACCCTGCCGTCTGAACAACTGTCCCACACTACTGACACAGGATTGCATTAAGGAACTTTCTTAAAATAGATGTTTATTTTTGAATATTACATGATATCAATAATTAATATTTATTGAATGACGAAAGAAAATTTGAAAACCTATTCAAAGTACCATGTATATATACAAAGCTTTATTATTTATTTTAGACGCCACCACCTAAACGTCAGAGAAAGAATGTGGGCCGTAAAACTGGTGATCTAGATTGTTCGTTAGATTTAGGGGAGGACGAGATTGAATCATCATCTTCTAGGATAGTTAAAAGGTAGAATTTATACACAATAGGGTTTCACTGGACAGTTAGATTCAGTAAGGTGGTTGTAGGGTTTCACTAGACAGTTAGATTTAAATGGCTGTTATGGTAACTCTATGTGTTTTTTTATGATAACTATATATGGCTGTTATGGTAACTATATGTGGTTGTTATGGTAACTATATGTTATGGTAACTATACCTGGTTGTTATGGTAACTATACATGGCTGTTATGGTAACTATATGTGAATATTATGGTCATTGTGTTTTATTTTTAAGGCCAGCTAGAAAGAGAGGAAGTGTAAGAACAGCGACACCAAGTAAACCGGTTTTACCTAAAGTAACTCGAAATACGTCCAATGAGAGGTAATTAATGTTATACACCTATTTTACCTAAAATAACTAGAAATACATCCAATGAGAGGTAATTAAAATATTATAAACCTTTTCTACCTATAATAACTAGAAATACGTCCATTGAGAGGTAATAAATATTATAAACCTATTCTACCTAAAATAACTCGAAATAGTCCAATAAGCGGTAATTAATTCAATATATGCAACCTAAATCAGGTACCCTTATGACAAAGTACAGAGTCATTTTTAAACCTGGTCAGTTAAAGTTTGTTTAATATACATCTCTGTGTAGTTCATCTTTAGTTGAAGACTGTATTATAGACTATTATGATATTGAAAATACAGAATCATTCAATTAGAATTGATAACTTGCTAGTATTTAGAGCTGACCACTTGAAATGCGGAACTCATGGTTAATGGCACTCTCCATACAATTTTATTGGCTGCAAATATTGTTTTACTGCCCCTATTTTAATATATGGCGAGAGAAATGGGGTTTAACATCCACTCAACATGGGTTAATTTTATGCCAACAATTCTCTTGCAGGTTTGTGTCTTGAGCAATGCACAAGGAACCAGCCTGGAGGTCGGGTGTTCGATCTCTGCATTGGCTGAGAAAGTTCATCTCGATTTTCCGGAATGGTTTCCCCTTGTCAGTTATGCAGAACGGAGGGCCTGATAAGGACGGCTGCCTAGTCATTCGGATGGGACGAAAAACCGGGGTCCCGTGTACACATTGGCGTGCACGTAAAAGATCCCTTGGCAGTTGAAATTCGATATAAGAGTAGGCCATAGCGCCGCTGCCCGGGGAAATTCCCTCATAGCACACTGTATGGCGTATGAGGTTGGACAGACAACCCTACTCTTTGTCAGATTCCCCACCACCTGACTCAAGTACAGACCTTATGATTTCATGCACATGCGTTAAACTACTAGTTAATCTACATTAGCGCGGGGGATCACGTGGCTAAGGCGCTTGCTCGCTAGCCTGGAGGTCGGGTGTTCGATCTCTGCATTGGCTGAGAAAGTTCATCTCGATTTTCCGGAATGGTTTCCCCTTGTCAGTTATGCAGAACGGAGGGCCTGATAAGGACGGCTGCCTAGTCATTCGGATGGGACGAAAAACCGGGGTCCCGTGTACACATTGGCGTGCACGTAAAAGATCCCTTGGCAGTTGAAATTCGATATAAGAGTAGGCCATAGCGCCGCTGCCCGGGGAAATTCCCTCATAGTACACTGTATGGCGTATGCCCGTCTTCCATTAGCAAAGGTTAGGTGCAGAAGAGTAGGAAGTTAAACCCCATTTCATTCATTCATTCATTCAGAATATGACAGTAGAGCTTCCAAGCCCATTTTATTTCATTTTATTTAAACTCTATCATTCATATAATTTATATATCTTATTTTTTTATATTTTTAGTTATGATGGTGGTCGAGGTCAGATGACTAAAAGTAATTCCAATAATTCTAATGTATCTAATATAGATCCTGAAGATCTGTTCAGTGATTTGTAGACATGTTTCAGTGGTTCAGAAACATTTCCGTCTTTTTTATAAACAAGGCAGCACTCATTATCATATTCAGTGATTCAGAAACATTCTG
Source organism: Patella depressa (assembly GCA_948474765.1). Lineage (NCBI taxonomy): Eukaryota > Metazoa > Mollusca > Gastropoda > Patellidae > Patella > Patella depressa. Next base: position 71,304,291 of record OX419720.1, on the reverse strand, counting down.
TCTTCATATCCCTTACCAGGCCCTCTGTCATGCATCCCTGGCAAAGAGGAACAATGCCGGATGAACTTTATGGACCACTGGAACTACAAGGATCGAACAGGGGACTTGCAGGTTACCGAGCCAGTGTCTTATGACTTAGTCATCGTGTCTCCCAACAGTATAAACAATATTGTGTATTAGTTATATACAATATAACCGCTATCTTGTTCATAAAGTGAAATGTTATGAATTGTATTCTGTTGTTAATAGGGGAGGGGGGGTGGCTGAATGGTTAGCACGTACGTGCTGTATCATGAACCCAGTTAACATGGATGGTTAGATTTAGGTTACTTTTACGTCATTATGGTTAGATGTTGGTTAGCGTCCAATAATGGTAAACGTTTACGGTTAAATTTACGTTACTTTTACGTCATAATGGTTATGGTTACTTTTACGTCAGAAAATAACGTAAATCTAACGTAAATTTTATGACTGTTTTCTTACCAATTTTGCTTTAAATACTTCTTGATTAAATAACCATACCAGTGTGTGCATATTCTAACAGTTGATAAATAGTCGTAATTCAGACAAAATAATTATATATGTGTTATTGGTGATAATTCTAACGTTAATCTAACATAAATTATAAATTTTACGTCAGGTTTCTAACCGTTGGTTTATGGTTAGTTTTCTGACTAAATGTAACGTTAATATAACGATTAGTTGTCTAACGTTAATGTAACATTAGCTTTATGTCATAATTTTAACCGTTAATTTAACTTTAGTTTTCTAACGTGAATCTAACATAAACCTACTATACTGAGCGCCATAGAGAACGCATCACTTAGTTTTTCGTATAACAAAATGATCCTGTAAACATATCATATTTATTTTGCTTCTTATTGTGAACAAAATTTAAATGGGAACACGTCAATAACAATACATTTGTACACTTATGGATGTTTAATCTGTAATCAACGGTACAAAGTCAAAGGGGTCAAAACCAAAAGTATGACACAGATGGTTAATTCCATGCTATGTCTCTGCACAGCATGGGTAAGAGCCAGTGGAGAACACACACGCTACTGACATCTGTGTCGCACTTTTGGTTTTGACCCCTCTGACTGTGCTTTGAGGGAAATTTTGCCCGGGCAGCTGTGCTATGGCCTACTTATATAATGAATTCCAACTGTCAAAGGATCTTTTAAGTGCACGCCAATGTGTACACGGGACCTCAGTGTTTGGTACCACCCGCACGACTAGACAGCTGTCCTTGTCAGACACTCCATCCTGTATCACTACAAGGGGCCGGGAACCACCCGGAAAATCTGGATGAACTTTCTCGACCAATGCATGTCTCGAACACAGGACCTCCAGGCTAGCGAGCCGGCGTCTTATCCGCTTAACCACCGTGATTTCCAGCAGTGGGAGAAAATCCACGAGGTTGGACAGTCGACCCTACTCCTTGTCACGTACAACCAGGGAAATGAAACCACACCAGTTGACTCAATGACATACCTTATGATACAGCGCGCACACGCTAACTATTTGGTCATCCAACTCCCCGCCAGTGCCTTACTAGGGAGTTTAGTCTGGACAGCAGTGTGGCACCATCCCGAGAACTAACATATGGTTTAATTTTATTTCAATAATTCGCTTGCCCGTAGGGACATTAGCAGTGGGAGGAAACCGGATGATCCGGAGACACTTCTCCTTGTCATGTACAACCAGGAGTCAAAGCCACCCTAGTTGACTCAATCATACCCTATGATACAATGCGCACACGCTAACCATTTGGCCAGCTAACCTCGTGTCAGTGTGCTGAAAGTGAGTTTTGTCCAGACAGCGGTGCTAAGCTAGGCCTTATCTTATATTGAATTCCAACTGTCAGGGGATCTTTTACGTGCATGCAAATGTGTACATGGGATCTCAGTTTTTCGTACCATCCGAACGACTAGACAGCTGTCCTTGTCAGGCCCTTCGTCCTGCACCACTGACAAGGGGAAACCACGTAGGAAAATCCTGATAAGCTTTCTCGGCCAACACTGGGAGTGAACCTGTGACCTCCAAGCTAGCCAGCCCGCGTCTTACTCACTCACAGGTGATCCCCAAGTACACACTACGACATACCTCCAAGCTAGCCAGCCCGCTTCTTACTCACTCACAGGTGATCCCCAAGTACACACTACGACATACCTCCAAGCTAGCCAGCCCGCGTCTTACTCACTCACAGGTGACCCCAAGTACACACTACGACATACCTCCAAGCTAGCCAGCCCGCGTCTTACTCACTCACAGGTGATCCCCAAGTACACACTACGACATACCTCCAAGCTAGCCAGCCCGCGTCTTACTCACTCACAGGTGATCCCCAAGTACACACTACGACATACCTCCAGGCTAGCCAGCCCGCGTCTTACTCACTCACAGGTGATCCCCAAGTACACACTACGACATAGGAGATTTTGGTAGCCGATGATGAAAAATAAAAAAAATCATCTAATATGCTCAACCGATTGCTACCTATTTCTGGTTGCCAGCGACTATCGCAGTGATGTTCACAGATATCTGACATATTTGATATGATCATGCAGTTGGTCACTTCACACGCAACAATTCATGTAATGTGCTCATCAAGAAGACAAATTAAGCGACATGCAAGGAAATCAAATCTCCTATTAAACCAATCAATTTGGGTAATTTTTCTCATGTGCATTAACCAAACTCAATGTTTCGCAGATCTTTGTTACTATTATAAGTGGCTAGGGAACTCAATGTTTTGCAGATCTTTGTTACTATTATAAGTGGCTAGGGAAATTTAAATTATCTGACTTATTAAAATTAAGTTTGCAATTCTGGCACTTATTGTGTGAACTGTAAATTTTATTTTGTTAAACTATCATTAAGAAAAGAAACATATTGAATATGCATGTAAATATTCTTTCTCTGTCAGTATTGTCAGAGCAGCTAAAATAAGAAATTGTCTTCCAAAAACAATTTCAAAAATGGTGTTGAACTGGGTTTTTTTTGTGAATGCACTTAGAATATAGAAATATAAGTACTTACGTGTAATGAAGTACTATATAAATTGAACCATAATAATAATACAGTAGGTCTAGTGGACTCCTTTGTCTCGGTTTGATTGAATGTTTGGAAATTTGATGGCTACTTAGATTTAGAACACCCTGGAATATTTCTAGACTTGGCTTCATATGGCCTGTTTTCCATACATACAAGAACTAGCCAATTAGACGTTAAACAAAATAAAATCCGCCCCAAAATATTACAATATTTTTTTTATTATTTCATTGCCCCAAATCCTTTACAGTCTGAATGGTAATTTTTGGGCAGCGTTTATTTCTGCATGGGTTGTTATTGAAAGTTATTTATAAATGCCCATGTCAAGTGGCTTTTCAAACCTATTTAAATTCCGTCAAAATTTGTAGAAATTTAGAAATTATTTTATTACATATGTGTACAGTTTGCTATGTATCGAACCAAAGCTGTGTTGCCACAAATATATATTTAATTTAGTCCTTATATTAGTTATACATGTACATGTAGTACATTCTATCACACGTTTGAAAGGTGTCCAACGAATATGTTATAGTTTGACCTAAATAAATTTAACACTGAGAAAGTAAAAATTAAACAATTCCGACAACTTAAAAGTAGATACCTATATTCGCAAGGCAAATATTATTTTAAAAATCGGGATTATATAATTTGATACAACTGAATAAAATGGCTGTAGTCGATCTATTTCAACAAACATCAACAAAATAACTAACTAGTTGGCTACATTAAAATCCAGCGTGATCCGTACATTATATCATACTTACAGATCACCTTCTGAGCGCTAGCCGTTGGCCAGTGTACTGAGATCCATATCGTCGGTTTCGCTTATTTCATTTTGAGTAATCCGGTTAGATTTGAAGTAATACAGGAGTTCTTGATTAATCCAATGTTTATCCAGATGTTTTCAAATGTTTTGGTACTTTTTGCCGTTATTACACTGTCAGGTAGACTGTTCCATACTTGTACTAATCTGTTTGTGAAAAGGGTTTTCCTGATATTTTTGTTTGATCTTCTTAAATAGAGTTTTTACTAGTGTATGTCCTCTTGTTTTAGTAGTGTTTGTATCTGGATGTGGTTGATACAATTGTGGCAAACTATTGTCATTGTAGGTCTCGATCATGTCACCACGAGTACGTCTGTATGCTAGTGTCGGGAGTTTCAGCTTCCTCAGTCCTTCATCGTAACATATACTCTTTGAATCCCAGAATAAGCTTTGTAGCTCTTTTCTGCACATTTTCTAATGCTGATATATGTTTAACTTTATATGGGTTCCATACCGGATTTTAATATTCAAGTTGTGGGCTGACTTTGATAATTGCTTAACTAATTGCGCTCAACCGATTAACGGACGGGGGGGGGGGGGTCCCCCAGAACAAATTGGTACATTACATTCAATTTGGTTCATTCTGACGTATTTCCGGAAGGTAAATTCCAAAATTACAGGTCTAAATCGCCAATAAAATCGCATAAAAAATTTCATTTCAAGTCTGAACAGGGGGGGGGGGGGGTCCGCCTCTGGATCCGCGCCTGGTATGTAAAGGAACGGCGTATTAGTCCCATTATGCTATTGGCTTGGTTTATTTTTTCACTCATGTGGTTTTCAAAGCTTAATTATCATCAACAATTACCCCAATATCCCTTTCCTTCTCCATATATTTGAGTTTGGTGTCACACAGCTTGTATTCATATGGAGGTAAGGTTCTCGTTCCTGTAGTCAGTATCTTGCATTTGTCGGGATGGAATTTGAGTAACCATTTGTTAGACCAATTTTCTAGTTCCAGCATATCTTGTTGTAGAGTTTCCATATCCGTTGATTCATCTATTTCTTTAAAGACTTTTGTGTCATCAGCAAACATGTAGCATTCTGAATGTATGTTTTCTGGTAGACCATTAATGTATATGACAAATAATATCGGTCCGAGGACACTACCCTGGGGGGATTCCGCTAGTTACTGGTGTCCAGTCGACGGAGCTATTCATAACTCTAACCCTTTGTCGTCTATTCTGGAGAAACGAGGTACCCCACTGTACAATATTGCTTGATATACCATTACTTGACAGCTTTAGTAGTAGGCGCTAGTGTGACACTTTATCAAACGCCTTCATGAAATCTAGGTATACACAATCTAGGCTCCCTCCATTATCCAGTATTGCCGTCCGCCTGTTTTTTCATGATGATCTCCTTAAAAGTGTTCCTCTGATCATTAATACTTTCTATTTTTAATAAGTCCTCTCACTTCATTTCTGAAAGTTTTTTTTTACTTCACCGAGATTTGCCTTGTCGTAATAGTATTTCGTTGTTTTCTTGTTGGATGTAGCAATTAAAGTTGAACTGTATGACTGAATGGTCGCTATTACCAAGTGGGCTTAAGTCTAGACAGGATTCATTTGCAGGGGTAGTCCGGGTGTCCCAATTTATCTTCTCTAGGTTAAAGTCTCTCATGATGAGTACATGGCTATAGTTTGTGATGTATATTTCCAGCAACAAATTTAATAATTGGAACCTGTAGAATATTTACAGACAAAATAATAACAAAAAAGCGGGATTGGCACCACCCCGCGGGGTAGGGCATACACCCGGAGAAAACCCACGAGGTTAGACAGACGACCCAACTCTTTGTCATGTACAAACTTCGGCTGGAAACACACCACTTGACTCAGTGACAGACACACAGACAAGGGCTGCGGCATAGTATGTTCACATTATGAAATGAAATGGGGTTTAACGTCCTACTGTTCTGATCCGACTGAGCTAATGAAGACGGTTCACATTATGAATGTGGACGTATACAAATGGATACGAATGCAACTCAAACTGCAATGTGAGTGTGAATCTACTTCCACTTGATCAACCATTTTCTTTATTGCCAGATTTTTGTTCCACGACATTTTTAGTGTCGTAATGTCGGGTAAAATGTCGTGATGTCCGGTAGAAATGTCGTGTTGTCGGGTTGTCGTGATGTCGGGTTATCGCGTTATGAAAGGCGACATCACGACATTACGACATGATACCAATCAGCCACCATATTATACACACACGTACGCCCAATCTGTTTCACAGAGAATTACTTAGGAATTAACTCTGTAACAGATGAGTGTCCATAGCACGTGCGTTGACTGCAGTCATTGGCTCAACGGCTCGTGCAATGTTTACTTAACACCTAACTGCTTCGGGCAAAATGACGCGTTTTACTCATTTTAATACCCATTTACACTAAATAGGAAATATTTTTTAACTACAAATACTTCAAACGTCTTTATTTATTTTTCTTTTACCTCAAAAAAATGTTTGAGAATTTAATTTATCCGTGTAAAAAAGTTAATATGCCGTGCTCATTCAGCCTCGACGATGTCATGCTTATCAGTGATTGTAGCGGCCAAGCGAATATTCACTGCGGGATCAGTTTGACGTACGCCACGTAAAACCTGAAACTACATGTGGTTTACCATACGCTCCACTTTATAATATCCTGATAGACAGCCCATTTTATCAGATTTTTGGTCAAAGGACGATGCGAGTACTACAGCAAACTGATCCCGCTGTGAATATTCGCTTGGCCGCTACAATCACTGATAAGCATGACATCGACGAGGCTTAATGAGTACGGCATATTAACTTTTTTACTCCGACAAATTAAATTCTCAAACATTTTTTTGAGGTAAAAGAAAAATAAAGACATTTGAAGTATTTGAAGTTAAAAAATATTTCCTATTTAGTGTAAATGGGTATTAAAATGAGTAAAATGCATCATTTTGCCTGATATGAAGCAGTTAGGTGTTAAGTAAACATTGCACGAGCAGTTGAGCCAATGACTGACGCGGTGAGCAGTCAACGCACGTGCTATGGACACTTATCTGTTACAGAGTTAATTCGTAAGTAATTCTCTGTGAAACAGATTGGTACTACAGCAGTAAACATATACCAAATTTGCATGCTTACTGTAGAGCCCGGTGAGCATGTTGAACCAACTATGTCAAACCCGGTTTTAATAAAACGTTTTGCCTTTGATGGATTATTTAACAATATATATTTAAGATTTATGGAAACCTTGTTGAAAATCGTTGGTCTTCCCCTTTAATATAGGTGACATGTACAAGGTGAATAATAACAGTCATAGACTAGTCTACTGATAAGACAGGACGACCACACCACACCACACAAGGTGAATAATAACAGTCATAGACTAGTCTACTAATAGGAAAGGACGACCACACCACACCACACAAGGTGAATAATAACAGTCATAGACTAGTCTAAAGATAGGACAGCAGGACCACACCACACCACACAAGGTGAATAACAGCAGTCATAGACTATTACTACTGATAGGACAACAGGACCACACCACACCACACAAGGTGAATAACAGCAGTCATAGTCTACTAATAGGAAATGACGACCAAACCACACATAAACAAAATATACTCAGGACAAACACGTGAACGACACACACAATATACACATACATTTCAAATATACTATTCAAAAAAAGTAGGGGATATTTGATTTTTAAGTGTTATTAAAGTCACCTAATGAAACTGACGAAGAAACACATGACAAAATGAAATGAAGTTCACATTCATCGATTTATTCCAAATGATCGTTAGACTAAGTAAGGCACAGACTGACCATTATAAGGGTAAAATGATACCCGAGGTCAAACAGCCAAGTTACCACAGCATCACAACAAATTCAGTAACGGGTAAATCCTCTTCTGTTTGCCAAACAAGCATTGATCCGACGTGGCATACGCCTAATGAGACGTCTAAGGTCATTTTGGTCCAGATTGTCCCATTCCTGTTGCAACGCAGCAGAAAGTTCTTGGACATTGGCAGGACGTTGTTGACGTTGACATAACCTCTGTCCCAGACATGCTCGATGGGGGAGAGGTCGGGACTCAGTGCTGGCCAAGGTAATGTGGTGATGTTCTGTTGTTGGAGGTAACCTGTAACGATCCTGGCACTGTGACATCTTGTGTTGTCATCCTGGAAGATGAAACGGCGGTCATGACGTCGTGCGAACGGCACAGCATGGACTGCCAAGATGTTGTCCCGGTAGTACTGGCCTGTAACACGCCCTGCAACAACATGTAAAGCCGTTCTTCCAGCAACAGTGATGCCTCCCCACACCATAACAGAACCACCCCCAAATCGATCATGTCTGATGACGTTAACGTCTTGGAAGCGCTCGTTTCGACGACGCCACACCCTCCTACGTCTGTCCAAAAAATCAACAGTGAATCTTGACTCATCTGAAAACATCACATTGCTCCAGCGTCGATTATCCGGGTGTTGACGATCCCTACACCAACGACGTCTTGCCTGAATGTGATGATCTCTCAAACAAGGGATCACGCGAGGACGTCGGGCGCGAAGGTGACCCCTATGCAGTCGATTCCGAATCGTTTGGCCACTCACTCTCACACCAGTGTCTGTTTGAAGACGAGCGCTGATCTGATTTGCTGTGATGACACGATTTCTCAAGGCCAAGGTACGGATAAATCGATCCTGGGCTTGAGTTGTCGCCCTTGGTCGACCTGAGCGTGGTCTGTCCTGTACAGATTGTCGACCTGAGCGTGGTCTGTCCTGTACAGATTGTGTATCACGGTATCTGGACCATAGCCTGCTTATGAGAGACTGAGAAACATTCATCGTCCGCGCCACAACCGCCTGTGTTGTGCCGATCTGTAGCATGCCAAGGGCACGTAACCTTTCATTTTGTGTAAGCCGACGCATATCAAAATTTGTTTTCTGGTCACTAAAACAATTAAACTGATGTTTCCACCCTGGAATTCAATGCCACAATGACTGTAACATTCAAAGTCAGAGTCGTGCAAATCTAGGGTTGGACCCCCGTGATGATCCCAAGCATCACCTGCATTCCATGCGGTAGCTATTGGTGCGTTTGGGCGTCACATGTAACTGGAAATGTTTCTTCTGTTAGGTTCTATGGTGACTTTTTTCGTAGTCATTTGCATATTTTAGTATTATGCCCCCAAAATCAAATATCCCCTACTTTTTTTGAATAGTATAATTAATAAAACAATTAATTTTTCAAATCAAGTGAATTGATCCGGGGACCAGCAGTAAGTTTCCACTTCGCTTACACAGTCTGTTCTTGTTAGTTACAACATTATTTCATTCATTTGAAAAACGGGACAACAAGACACACATGCAATTTAAATAATAAATAAAACACGTAATTTTGCAATTTAAGTGAATTCACCTGGAGGCCAGTAGCATTTCATTCATTCACAGAACGAAGTCTAGTTAGTTTGAACAGTATTTTATTCATTTGAAAGGGATCGAACAACAGACAAGACGTATATATACGCTTTATTCTAACAGATTTCTTTTCTTTTCGAATCACAAACATCAGTGTGTAGCACCATCATTTCACTCAGGATACCACGTGAACAATGTGGAATGGAATCTTGAACAACGATAACCACTGTGATCCTTGTCCTGTGTTTTAACCAACAGATTTCTGTTTGTATTTAATTCAATTAGCAATTTCATTTCTTGACAAAATAGTCTTTATTTTTATTGAATTTAACTTTCGATAAACAAGTGTCCTAAACTGGTTAACGGCCACAATAGGTATCGCTAGGGCGAGCCGATCACCAGACTGAAGTTCCAACGACGTACGTAGCTCATTAAAAAATATCCTTGCCATAGCTTCAATTTCTTTGCTCTTGTTGCCAGCTCCATCTTTTCCGCAAATTTTCGTTGGGCTGAATGTTTTCACTATACAAACAGAAAAAGAAATGGTCATGTCTTTGCATCAAAATTTGTATGGGGTTGACCACCCATAATTTTTAATACACAAACTTCAATTAGCATACTAAAACCAGGTAACTATTAGCCGTACATATCACCGTAGCCCATCTGATAAACCCGTTATCCTTCCGCCTCAAAATCATAAATATTCACTGGCAGAAAATGTCAATTCATACCTTCTTCGTCTATTCCTGATCAACTAGGTCATTTCGGGATTGACACGTGGTTCAATTATATTTATAATAAGCTAGCTCTGTAGGGATCTTTAGCAGTTGGAGGAAACCGGAGGTAAACCCACGAGGTCGGGCAAGCGACACTATCCCTTGCCCCTTACTACCGGGAACCGACACCACGTCACCATTGAATTGTATTGTTCTATGTAGTCCCACCAGTATGGGCCACTTGTATAATTCGAATCTTGTGTGACTTAATGTAGAATAGGCACCTTGTGTATCTGAACTGCCATATTTTGAATCACCTGGTTAAATATATTACACTATGTACTTCTATCATTTATCTTGACTACCTCGTCTGGAATGTCGACCTTCTCGTTTAGAGTCAGTTTTACTGGTCACGGACACGGCACTAGCAGCATCACTGCTACCATCACTAGATAGTAGATGATCATAACAGTTGTATCCGCTATCTACATATCTATAAAATAACAACAGTTTATTTAAACATGCCTGTCTATACTTAAACATGCATTATACAAGAGCAAAAACTGTCTATTGTAGGCCCTTCTTTAGGCCTGAAATGTCCTTAATATACCCATTATCATATAAACATAATCAAGTCTAGAGGTGACCGAATGGCTTAGATTGGCATCTATCTCTGTATCGTACATAATGTATCTTTAATCAATCTTCCAACGGAACTATTCAAACTATCATCTTGAATCAGACGCATTTAATTATTATCTAAATCTTACATAATGTATCCTTAATCAGAGGAAGAGGACTTGGGAAATCTTTCCACTGAACTAATCGGTCACGGGTTAACTACGATCGCCATTGAATTGATCTTATATTTACTCAACACAAACTAGGTCATTTCGGGACTATATGGTTTAGGACGAGGTTGGATAGACGACCCTACTCCTTGTTACGTACAAGGATTGAAATCACGTGACTTAATAACAGACCTTATTATCTAAAGTGTACGGGACCGGTTTACCTACCGTTTCCTGGACCAGAATTTGTGTTCATGGCGGAAGGATTTACGTAACTGGGTTGATTTATCGTCTGTTCGTCCTTCTAACCAATATGTCGTCTGCTCGCCCTTTCCCTACAATATCAAACATCGGTTATTATAACAATTTGTCAACCGCATCAACTCCTCAACTCACTAAATGATGAGTGGTATGACATGTTTTAGGAAGAGTCAGTATACTACGTGAACTCTAGGAGTGGTATCAGGTGTTCTAGAAACAGTAATCATACTATGCGAACTCAACGGAATTGTTATGTTACAAAATATGTATTTTATTGGTACATTGTCTTTTATATATGGGGGTAGGGGAGGGGGAGGGGGTTGCCTAGTGATCTAGAGTACCGCGCTTCGACGTCTAGCTGGCCGGTCACCTCTGGCTTGCGGCTGTGGTTTCGATCCGTGGTGTGAGCGTATGTGGCATGGAAATTGGGGCGTCTTCTCAACCTCCCACTGCTAAAGACCCCAAAGAGCATGCGGATTATTGAAATAAAATTAAACCATATGTTAGTCCTGAAATGACCTAGTCTGTGTCGAGTGGACGTTACACCCCATTTCTCTCTCTCTTTATATATGGGAGAAATCAATTGTGATGTGTGAGAGGGCCTTTACCCATTATGATAAGAAGCCCCCTTGAAACAAAATTATAATGTGTGAGAGGGCCTTTATCCTAGTAAATTCATTAAAAAAACATCCTTTGAGTATTCTTTGAATATAAAAACGATGCCAAAAAACTATATTTTAAATGTGGGATAAGGAAATTGTGTGTTATATAGAAAATATATCATATTAACTCGAATATCCCCCTCACATCAACATATAGAAGGCTGACGGCGATATCCGAGTAGAACAAAGGAATTATAGTTTCCAGGTGCAGCCTTATTAGAATCGTGTATTACACACCACGTGCAGTCAATACAGATTATATAACACACATGCAGACAATACAGATTATATAACACACGTGTGTTAATTTAAATTGTTTTAAAATCGAGATTTGTAAAATTTAAATTATAAAAAGTTCCCTTCCCGTCGATTAAAAATTGTCATCTGCTGAATATAAAGTTTAATAGACCACCGACGTGAAAACAATTATTGTGGATAAAAAATAGAAAAATGTTTTAATAAAAATAGAGTAGGCTCTCGACTTTCTCTTCACAGTGTGCTTTCTGATGAGAGAGGGGCGCAGATTATAAAGGGACGAAGGAGGGAGTGGGCATCGATCATAAAGGGGGAGATGGGGGAAAAGGGGCATCGATCATAAAACGGTAGAGGGGGAGGGGCGTCGATCATAAAGGGAGGGATGAGGGAAAAGGACATCAATCATAATGGGGCGGAGAGGGAGGGGCGTTGACCATTCAGGGAAGGAGGAGGGGAGGGGTCGATCATATAGGGCCGGACGGAGGTGGGATGGGGCAATAATCATAAATTAACGGAGGAGGGACGTGACATCGATCTTAGATATGCTTGCTTCAACTGAAATGATTTATTTTTGAATGTTTTAAGCCATTCGGCTATCCATTGCGCATATCGGTTGCCTGTACAACCTCGTTGGTTTTCTCTGTGTCCTCCCGTTTCCCCTCGCTGTTAAAGACCCCCACGCACAAGCGAATTATTGAAATAAAATTAAACCATATGTTAGTTTCGAAATGATCTAGTTTGTGTCGAGTGGACGTTAAACCCCATCTCCCTCTCTCTCCTTCCCCCTCTCTCTCGCTCTCTCTCTCTCCCTCTCCATTGCGCATATTACGTCACTGCACACGTGAAACTAAAACAAATCACAATCTCAATATGACAAAAGTTTTGTTTTAGTTTGGCATTGAACTCATTTCCTTGGTTTAATAAACACAACGGTGACGAAATGTCGCTTGAAGACATCCGGACAGCAGTGAAATGTCCCTTCGGAATACAAAACACAAAGACGAGAACTGTTTCTATTAGCGACATATAATTCATAACGTTATTTTACTATGAATACAAGAAGAGGTGTGTTTATATTTTACATGTTGCAAGCCCGAATCACTCGGTACACTATTTGTTTTTATAGCCTTTATAACGGTCACTACGTCAAATTGATGATATTTAAAGTAGTAGGGGATAAAGGGTTTCATAATTCAGACAAATGTAATCAAAAAACTGATATGACGGTTTTTTGTCAGCTAAAAAAATAGAGAGAGAGAGAGAGAGAGAGAGAGAGGGGGAGAGAGAGTTTAAATATTTTGTAGCTCACGAATGTCTTAATCCTTGAGAGAAAACTAGGTGACCCGGAGGAAACCCACGAGGTTAGGATAGCGATCCTGCTCTCTGTTACTTGACTCTATGATAGACATTATAACATTAATAGTTGTAAGCTGTGTCGGGTTTAACGTTAGTACCTACTGGGCTTATGGATACAAGCAAACACCACTATATACTATTCTAACTGCCAAGGGATCTTTTAATAACCCGCCAATATGTATACAGGACCTCTTTTTCTGTCTTATCCGAATGACTATACAGATACAATAGATTAAACACATTTGGTTTAGGAATAAAACAATACGCCCCGAAAATGAATCGGATATATTGTTCTAAAATATCCGTCAAACCGTAGCTTTAAATATGAAACCCGATGTCCCACATGTGACAAGCTAATATATATTTCATCCTCGATACGGAACTAGGTTCAAGTCGTGACACACAATGTGTTCGGTTCCGCGGTTCCACTATTACAGAGAAAAGGTCACGAACTGGAGAGGTCATCTCGACGGAAGTTAACAGCGGAAAAACACCGGACATGTGGAAACAATCGTATTATAGAATTTATTTGTGTGAACATATGTTGTTTATCTGAATCTAATTCTCACTACAAGAACTCAAGTTGCTGTCTTTCTTTGTAGAAACATCGACAACACAGACATAGAGAGACATGTTGGATTTGTAAAGAACAACGAAATCATTATTCTTGTATAATATTTAATTAAAAGGTAAGAATGTAGTTTTATAAGTTTAGTATAAAATAAATTATTATTAATTAAAACAACCGGCCTATTATTATTATAAACTCAATTGTTGTTGATTAAAACAACCAGCTTGTTATAAGCATAGAATAAATTGTTGTTAATTAAAACAACCAGCTTGTTATTAGCATAGAATAAATTGTTGTTAATTAAAACAACCAGCTTATCATTAGCATAGAATAAATTGTTATTATTAAAACAACCAGCTTATCATGAGCATAGAATAACAACCAGCTTATTATTATAGTAAATTGTTATTAATTAAAACAACCAGCTTATTATTATTATAAACTAAATTGTTATTAATTAAAACAACCGACTTATTATTATTATTATAGTAAATTGTTGTTAAATAAAACAACCAGCTTATTAGTATATCAAATTGTTGTTTAATAAAACAATCGAATTATTATTAGTATGCATACAGTAAATCATTGTCAATTAAAACAACCAACTTATTATTAGTATGCATACAGCAAATTATTGTCAATTAAAACAACCGACTACCTCCTGTTTTAACCATGTTTTTATTATGACAAAGGGAGAAGATGGACCAGCCTCTTTCTTCACAAGACCGATTTTATAAGTGTGTTTTAAATTGACCTTTTGATATATAAGAACTTTTTATTTTGTTTTTACCAATCTTAAGGTGGTTTTTGATCTACACGGACGTTTTTATTATGCGTTTTTATCAATTTTCAACACATTAAGCGTAAATAATTCAATTAAGTGTAAATAATTCAGTTAAATCAACCAGCTGATATTAATGGCAGCCGCTGTGACAGGGTTAGTAAGCTGTGTTCACTATCCAGAGTAAGTTGACGGTTTACTGTCCAGGCACTCTCGGGGTTCGATATCCCTATGCATATTGACCTAGAAAGCTCCCTATAATATTCCAAGCGTGCATTTCCTTGTCAGTGATGCAAGACGGAGCCCCGGACAGAGAGATAGTGTCTAGTCGTTCGGGTGGAACGAAAAACAACCACTTTGTTACATAATTACTAAAATTAAATATATTTGTAACCGTGATAGACAAGTTGAATATTGAAAAGAAGTAATATCCGTCCCTTTTAAATAGAATTCCAACCCAGCCAATTATTTAATAAAACGAGATTCACTCCATAAGCCTGTAATTTATACTGTATTCTTTAATTTATTCTTTATTTATTTATCATGTAGTCGTATATCGTAGTTACCTCTGTCCGTCGGTCAATTGTCTACACTTACTTGTGAACTCGCTAATAACAGGAACAGCTACAGTTATCATCTACCAGAACAAGTTTTGTGAAATAAATGGAAATGGGGTTCACCGTCCTACTGTTCTGCTCCAAGCGGGGTAAAGAAGACGGGTGGGCTAGGGGAAATGAAATGTTCAGTTCCAAATGGATTAATTAAGACGGGCATACGATGTGCTATGCGGGAAATGTTACCCAGGTAGTGGCGCTACGGTCTACTCTTCTTCAGATTAAAACTGTCAATGGATCTTCTACGTTCTCAGGGCCTCGCACGTTTTGTAGAGTAATAATTGGCACTATGAAGAACTAGAAACCTATCAAGTTTTAATTATCTCTTGTTGCCCTTAATCAGGTTTTATCTTCTTGTAAATGCTTCCATTACCAATAAACAAACGCCTTTATGGACTAGACGACACGGACGACTTCGCTACTGTTGTCCCGTGTTTCGTTTTCTGTCAACCTATTGTTTTATTTATAAATATTATAATGTATTAATCCGTTTTGTATATTTTAGACGATGGTTGCGTTGTACTCGGCCACCATATTGTTGGTAGTGACGTGTCTGTATCCTAGCAACTGTCAGACCCCTGACAACATCTGTCAATCATCAGCATATCGTAATCTACCAACCGGGCTTCAGAATGAACACCAGTGTATGGTCCTAGAGCGCTTACAACGCGACATGCAGAACGAAAAATTAACAAGAGACAGACAATTCAACAGTATTCTAACGTACGTAATTCTCTTCCAATTCAATAAAAAAAAACCTTGACAAATGGGCTTTAACGTCCATTCGAATTCAATATTTCAGCAGTTGGAGGGAACCGGAGCACTCGGACAAAACCCACAAGTTTGGGCACACGAACCCCCTCCGTGTCAGGTACAAGCTTGGGAATCCAAACCTCAAGTGAGACAGACCTTATGATCTAAATCCCAATCAATAGACCACTCGACCAATCAAATCCCTGAATTAAAATCCTAGTGTGGCGCTTTGAAGGCACAATCCTCCTCCCATCACGTTTTGTTTTTGTCCCATACTAACGACTAGACCTATTCCAAGTCATGCACACTTGAAAACCCAAGATGGAACCCGAGACCTCCAGCATAGTTAGTGATCCAGTACCAGATTCGCCGATCCACCATGGCCCCCTTCTTTCTATACGTTATATACACCGACCACCGTGGTCCCTATTCTTTCTAATATCTTATTTACACCGACTACCGTGGCCCCCATTCTTTCTAATACCATATTGACACCGACCACCGCAGCCCCCTTCCATCTAATGCCATATTCATACAGAACCTACATTCTAATATCTTATTTACGCCGACCATCGTGGCCCCCTTCTGTCTCATACCTTCGTTACACCGACCACCCTGGTCCCGTTTTCTTACATACACCGAACCAATGACCCCCTTAATTCCAATACCTTATTTCAGAGAATGTTTAATTTATATAAATGATTAACTTGACGTACATGTGTTTGAATATTTCATGGTGTATTTAGGAAATTGTCCCGACTCGATATTAAAATGCAAGCTGGATTTCATCGTGTTAAAGATATGCCGAGTGCCAACAGAGCGAGAGGATTCCCAGCTCTTAAAGATATAACAGTAGCGAGAAGTAAGTTTTACTTTTTGTAAAATATTCTAAACATTTTAAACAAAGAGTCGTTCATCAATACTTATTGTAAAAGATGGATTTGATTTACAAATCAATAGGTTTCTTCCTGTCAATAAGACAAACAAACAATTTCAGACGGTGCTAATTAAAGTTCGTAAGAATGGAAAATGTCGAACATATCGTCTTTCGGTCTATCCATGTCCTTGTTGATGGAGTGTGAGTAACAGAACCATTGAAAATTAGATATTGGGGAAGAGTAGGCGGAAACGTAAATTTCATTGTGTATCACTGCATTGTGCATGTCAAACTTCATTTGTTTGTTTGTTTCAGATTGCTACGAATTGAAGATGAGTGGTCTGAATCTTAGTGGAGTTTATCCACTCAAACTTCCCAGTGGATACGTCGTTAACGTTTGGTGCGACATGGAAATGCAGGGTGGTGGATGGACCGTCATTCAACGACGTTACGACGGATCAGTGAACTTTACGCGAGGATGGGATGATTACGCTTTCGGATTCGGAAACGTGAATTCCGAGTTTTGGTTGGGTAATGAAAATATATATTACATGTTGCGCAACACGAATTACACGCTACGGATTGATCTCCTGGATTGGGAAGACCAGCACGCATGGGCACAATATGATTACTTTAAAGTGGCGAGTGAAGAGAATAAATACAAATTGACGGTCAATGGCTTCTCGGGAACAGCCGGTGATTCCCTCGCCTATCACAATAATATGTTCTTTAGTACGATGGATCGCGATCACGACAAATGGTACGCTAGTTGCTCCAATAAAGATCAGTCCGGTTGGTGGTTCAACGCCTGCAGTTACGCGTCCCTCAATGGGATATTTCATCCCAACGGAGAACAGAACATCACACCAGATGGCGTTATCACCGGCATCACGTGGTTCGAATGGAAACAGAACCTCGCGTATTCCATGAAGCGCGTGGAGATGAAGATCAAACCGAGGGTAGCCTTAATGGCGGAAGCAGAAGGCCTCATCGGAGGATATGACTGATTTTAACAGTTGTGTTCCCGGACTAATATACCGACATTTATTCGTAGAGAACTTCTTGTTTTTCCTAAAATGCTAAAGTATATGAAAATGTTTTCTGGTCACAGAAGAGTTTCTTATGTATAAATTCATGTCATTATATAATGAGTTTTTTTTATTTCTTTTTAACACGTCCTATCACACAGCAGGGGGGTGTTCAGGAATGTGAGCAGCGCCCGGGGTAGTTGTGTTGGGTGGGGGGTATCGACGTGATGTCCGGACTGAGGTCTTCGGGAGTACTAGAATTTTATAAAATTAAAAACTTCGAGACAAGATTTCTAATTATTTAGACATCATACATATTTATGATTAGAATTGAGTGAAGCCAAAATGGTGAGAATTCTTCGTACGTTGGACGCTATTGGAATGACGAATACCCTGCCCCCTTTAAGTACACGTTATTGAAATGACGAATGCTCTGCCTCCTTTAAGGACACATTCTTCGAATGACGAATACTCCGCCTCCTTTAAGGACACGTTCTTTGAATGACGAATACTCTGCCCATCGTCTGGTTTGGTACTCGATCGGTTGTCAATTAGACTTGGGTACCCAGTTGTCAATTAAAGTCCAACATGGGCACTTGATTGTCAATTAGAATCTAGCTTGGGTATTCGGATGTCAATTAGAGTCTAACCTGGCTGTTCCTTTGAGAATTATAAAGAAAAAGTTTACCTTGACATGGACAAATCCGCGGTATTTGATAATAAAGCCCTTTCCTTGAAGACTGTCTTTACATGGTTGACTGATGTGAATTCTACCTGCCTAGAACAAAAAAAAAGAACAGGTACAGGACAACGTAATTGTCACTGCTTGTTCACTACACTTTATTCTTTTAGTGTTTTCTACCTCAAGTATCGCCCTTATTGTTAGAATTGTTTGACGTTTTTAATTATGACGTCATCTGACTGATTATTGTCATTGAAGTGACGACCACTGTCAAGAACGATCACATTAATTCTGTTACGTCTTTCTGATAAATAATTTGTTTTTCTTTATTTGGAGTCAAGCCTGTGTCATTACGGACCCGGGACTGTACGGCCAGTCCAAGGATTCATTCACTTGATTTGATATTTGTTTATTTCTTGCAATGTCTATGTTATCTGTCTTGTCCGCAGGTTTGTTTTGTGTGTAGGGCGGTCCTCCTGCCCTTACTGTTAAGTGGTTAAATGTGCAATGTGAGAAGGTGGATTTTGTTCGAGCAGTGGCGTGGTCATATGTTTTTATTCGAACTCCAAATGTCAACTGCCCATTTATGAACGCCAAAAAGTAGATCGATGAACCCTCGATGTTTCATATCATCCGAAGGATTAGACGCTTTTATTGCCAGGTGCCATATCCAGTAAGAATGCCAGGTCCCATGTCCAGTATGTATGACAGGCGCTACGTCTAGTAAGAATGCCAGGCCCCACGTCCAATAAGAATGTCAGGTCCCATGTCCTGTAAGAATGACAGGTGCTACGTCAGGTAAGAATGACAGGCCCCACGTCCAGTAAGAATGTCAGGTCCCATGTCCTGTAAGAATGACAGGCGCTACGTCAGGTAAGAATGACAGGCCCCACGTCCAGTAAGAATGCCAAGCCCCACGTCCATTAAGAATGCCAGGCCCCACGTTCAGTAAAAATGACAGGCCCCATATCCAGTACGAATGCTAGGCCCAACGTCCAGTAAAAATGCCAGGGGCAAGTCACTAGAAACCTTTTAGTCCAACACCGGGGTGGACCTTGGGATGTCCTGAATGGTGTATTCAATAATATTATATCAAACCTACCTCACTATAAGATTGCATCCTAGAAGCTGTATTTACAGTATCACCAAATAAACAATACTGGGGTGTTCTTCTACCAACTAAACCTGATGCTACGCTACCTATATGCATACCTGCAAGGAACAAAACACCGTATTGTGTGTGAGTTAGTTTTATTTAACGTCCGCTTCCACCGAGGTGATATCGCAGACACCGTATTATCGGTTTATCTCCCTTTATAGTTTACTCGGGTTAAAGGGAAATAACCGTGTCGACGCCATTAGGATACAGACCACCACTAATTTCCCCCTATGGCGTCAATGTTAATTCTGTCATTTAATTCTGGCTTCAACCTCGAATCTGCTGTTCATTACACGAACTTGGTTGATTTCTGTGTTTCCCACTCGATAACCAGGGGTTCCGTATTCACCGAGAAAGTTGTGACGTGACCACTCCTTGTTAGTGGTGTAGGTCCCGTGTGTACATTTGCTGGCTGGCCTGGAGGTAGCGAGTTGGCTGGGAAAGTTTTGGCGTGACCAGCCCTTGTCACTGGTGCAGGTTACGTGTATACATTGGCTCGTTGACCTGGGGGCCGGCGTTGATTCATCATGATTTTCGGGCGCAGTTTTCCCCTTTGTTGTAGAACGGAGGGTCTGGCAGGAACAGCTGCCTAGTCGTTCAGATGGGATGAATAACTGAGGTCCCTTGCACACGTTGGCATGCACGTAAAGGAATCCTTCCCAGTTGTAAAATCGCAATAAGCCCTTGGAAATTCATCTCGTGATTCTATACTGTTTTGCTTAGAATTTGATATATATTACATTACCTATTCTAGCTTTAAGATTATTTCCCGATAGCGGATCTTTCAATGTTCGGGCTTTTTCTAAAAATTCTAGTGCCAATCTAGCCACCCTCTGCGCATGATCAGGTTGTCGATCTGGTACGCCACCCGCCACCATGTACACAGCGTCACCTAGTGTCTCTACCTTAAATATAAACATATTCAATAATGGAACGGTATACATCAGTTTGTTAGGTCACGGAAGACCGTTCCAGAACCAAGTTTTGTGAATTATGGCTATCGACTGTTGCCGAAAGGACGCTCTAAATCAGACATTAACTATTTCAGATCGCGCTGTAGGATTTCCAGCTTTGTCGTTGTTGTACCTCTTCTCCTGTCGCAGTTATGGGTTCGGACTGTTTGTTGGGCTAGCTAGCACCAATACGAGAGATCAACCACCAAATATTCAGGTTCAGATAGAAACATGGGATAGAATAGCAATCTTTAACCCCGTCTAACATAACGGATCTAGGAATTGTTACTGAATTAACTTTGTATTAGAAATATAATAGTTTATAGCTCTCTACAATACCTTGAAATAAATAAAAATACCTTGAATAGTTTATATCTATCTACAATATCATCGAAGAAAATAAAAACATTGTTGATACATTCTACAATCTGTAGGGCGGAAGCTCGAGCACACATCTCCGTAAACCCGACTAAATAACAAAACATCACAGATACACTGTCAAACGACTGAAATATAAAACATCACAGATACACTGTCAAACGACTAAAATATAAAACATTACAGATATACAAACAAACGGCTGAGATAACAAAACATCACTGATACACTGTCGAACAATAATTTCTAAGTCAACCAAATTTATTATTTTTTTAGGTTTTTATTCCATTACTTGAAACATATGCCAACTACGAAACAAACTCACAGAATTTCATGCGCATGGAACCGACACAAACCGGAAATTGAGTCAAGTTGCGACAATGGCTTCCAGCATCTCAAAATGGGCATGTGATTGATTATGTACATTTAGTTAATGTGTAATGGTGCACTTCCGTTACAAGCCATAACGAGTCGATATATTTATCACGTGATAGGAGGAAATGTCGCCAATTCATCACAATTTTCAGGTCTTAAAATCTTCAATGTCTGCATTCAACTTTAATGCGTTTCCTATCAAACTTGTATTATGTTGCACATTTTACCGGAAATTGTCTTTTATTGAAGTTGGAATGTTTTAGTATCATATTGCGCTCGAGGGTAAAAACAACGTCGCACGTGTTGAAAGG
Organism: Patella depressa; assembly: GCA_948474765.1. Classification (NCBI taxonomy): domain Eukaryota; kingdom Metazoa; phylum Mollusca; class Gastropoda; family Patellidae; genus Patella; species Patella depressa. The sequence goes on along the minus strand of OX419720.1, from coordinate 71,282,486 downwards.
ATGTCAAGATTACATGTTTACAGATGTTTTACCTCACAAGTGTTGATAGGATCTTCACCATTTTTTAATCTTATAGCAATGCTTCTTGGCATCATAGAATAAAGCAAAGTATCACCCTTACGTCGCCATTGATCTAGCTTTTGTAGATTCTCAGCAATTTGACGACTGGCTTCCACTTGCTGTAATAAAAAATAACATGTAATTATTTAACAGAGAGAGAAAAATGAGGTTTAACGTCCACTCGACACAAACTAAGTCGACCATGTCGGGAGTAAGACATGGTTCAATTGTATTTCAATAATTCGCTTGCGTGTAGGGGTCGTTAGCAGTGGGAGGAAACCGGGGGACCCAGAGAAAGCACTCGAGGCGACCCTACTCCTTGTCACGTACAACCGGGAAATCGAAACCACGCCAGTTGACTCAATGCCAGACCTTATGATGCAGCGCGCGCACGCTAACCTTTGCCCCGCCCCCCTAATTATTTCATATACTGGACAACGTCATCAGAAATAAAATGGTGGTTGACTGTTCTAATGAAAGCATGTATACGCCACACAGTGTGTTATAAGATAAATTTTGTCCAGACAGCGGAGTTACGGATTACTCTTATATCGAATTCCAGGTGCCTGGGGATCTTTTACGTACACGGGACCTCGAATTGTCGTTCTATCCTAACGATTATAGACCTACATCGCTCCTTTCCATGTCCTCTGTCATGCATCACTGACAAGGGGGAACCACTCCTCAAAATCTACATCAACATGCTCGGTAAAACGGGGATCGATCACAGAACCTCGATTTTAGCTATCCAACATCCTTTTCACTGAGTCACCGCGACTTACGACCCAACATCTGTCATCACATTATTAATAAAAAAAACCCCAACAGATTTTAAGATGCTCAAGTAAATACGCCTCCAGACATCTCCCGAATCCCGGTGCATGCCAGTGTGAATACGGGTTCCGCGTTTTTTGCCCCAGCCGAACGAAAAGACGCTGTTCTTGCCAGGCCTGTCTGGGAGCGACCTCGAGACAGAGTCATAATCACGTGATCGCATGGAGCGATCTGTTTGATATTTTTATCACCATTTGATTAACCTATATCAATAAATGTAAATTTCACTGACAATAGTAATCTATTATTTAATATAGTAATTTCCGTTTTTTCTACGTGTTTTTTTAACAAGGTAGTGATAACCTTTCATTAAACGAACATATTATTCCGATAATGGAATTTATCCCTGCATCTCGCCATCAACTCCACCATCTCTCTCTCTCTCTCTCTCTCCCCTCTCTCTCCCTCTCTCTCCCCCTCTCTCTCTCCCGCCCCTCTTTCTCTCCCGCCCCCTTCCGCCACTCTCTTCCTCTCTCTCTCCCTCCTCCCCTCTCTCTCTCTCCCATCTCTCTCTCCCCTCTCTCTCTCCCTCCTCCCCTCTCTCTCTCCCTCCCCTCTCTCTCCCTCCTCCCCTCTCTCTCTCCCTCCTCCCTCTTTCTCTCCGCCTCTCTCTCTCCCTCTCTCTCCTCCCCTCTCCCTCTCTCTCCCTCCTCCCCTCTCTCCCTCTCTCTCCCATCTCTCTCTCCCTCCTCCCCTCTCTCGCCCCTCTCTCTCTCTCTCTCCCTCCTCCCCTCTCTCGCCCCTCTCTCTCTCTCTCTCTCCCTCTCTCTCTCTTTCTCTCTTTGTCTTGATGTTAGTACCCTACCTGATCGACACGATGTTCGAGCTGTGACGCGTTATGCCAACCATATAGAACCATTTCCCGACTGCTGTCATACATATTCAGATCATTCATAAATAAACCAGTTTTCTGCATATCTTCCAGATCGGTTATTCTTTAAAATATAAATATCTTCGAGATCAGTTATTCTGAGACATAGTAAACCACAATGCTTAGTTAAAGATACATTATGGTAGATTAGATAACGAGTTGGCAGTTCTCACTATAAAAGTTTAAAACTAGATAATGTAAAGGTAACATGTCGAACATTTCAGGCAAATTGATGTACTATGAACCCAGATTTAAGCGATTGAAATTTCCACATAGCCTCGATTCATCATTACTAAAGTCAATACGATAAAAAGCATAGTCCCGATTATCCATTTTTTGATTTAATTATCAATGAGCGTTAAGGAGCATACATGATTCTAATCCAGTCAATATTGAAGGGTAGAGGTGACATCGAGAGTTCATTATGGTCTGGATAAATTAATAATTTAGATAATATTTCAGGCCTAAAGAAAGACGTGCAATAGGCTGATTTATTTCTTGTATAATGTATGTTTAACATGATTAATACAATGTTTAAAGACCTGAAAAATAAATATATTGAAGATTGCGGTTTGAAGAATAGTGTAGACTCGGTTGTCAGTGTTACCGTTATTACCATAGTAAACAAAGTCTCGATTATCCAACTTCAACTAACTTATAGATATCATGAAACCTTCTAGATAGTTGGGGGGGGGGGGGGGGCAAATAGTTAGCACGTGTGCGCAGTATCATAAATCCTGCCATTGAGTCAACTGGCGTGCTTTCGAATCTCCAGTTGTACGTGACAAGGAGTAGGGTGACCTGTGCAACCTCGTGGGTTTTCTCCGGGTCCCCCGTGCCGGGGTTTTCTCCCTTGCTTTAGAGCCCTACGCGCAAGTGAATTATTGAATATGTTAGCCTCGAAATCACCTAGTTTGTGTCGAGTGGACGTTAAACCCCATTTCTCACTCTATCTAAAGAGAGTTGATTATGAGCTTGGTATGTGAATAAATGTCTAATTCATGATTTATATATGATTTGAGACTAAACGGAAGATCTGCTATAGTCACTAATTACCATAAGGGGGAATAATTAATATTATACAAATGATGTTTACATGTTTACATTTTCCCAGTATATAGTCTCGTACAAACGTTTTCCAGTAATAAACCGTTATTATATTGTCCCAGTATATAGTCTCGTAGAAACGTCGTCCAGGAATAAACCGTTATTATATTCCATAGAATTTGTTTCTTGTAATAAACCGTTATTATACTCCATAGAATTGTAGCCCGCGTATTTTCATTTATATTACTAAATTACTCATTGAAACTATCCATAGATAATACGCTACTTAACTCTAAATTTGACATTTTGACACGTGGTTTAAAGCGAGGTTTTCATATTTTTAAGTTATGTTTTTAAAATGTAATTAAATAAAGACTTAAAATAGATGGTATCTATAGACCGTCCTTCCGTGTTTGAGAATTTCCTATTAATCCCATAATTCGCTATTGCCAGTTGAGAAATTGACAAAAATATCATTTTCAAATTCAAATTAAAACATTAAATAGGGGGTGGGGAGTATTTGTGTTATTATTTCCGGTGTGAATGATTATTAAGTGTGAGAATGATACCTATGACCGTATAACAGTGCGTTGACAACCAACTGAGACAAGAAATAGAAACTACGAAATTCTAGCTCTAATAGTTAAATCATGTAGACTAACATTATTTTTCTTGTTTGCTTTATTAGCATCTAATAAATATAAATACGTATAGTGTGGCGACCTGCTTTTAATCGTCATTACCCCGGGTGGAGCGGAAACCTAGGCTGTTAAACCCCTTTCCATTCTGCTGTATTGGGCTGGTCCACCTGGTAGTAATTTATATATTTTAACAATTAACTCAAATCGTATTCACCAGTTAAAGAGCTGTAGTAATCACCAAATGTCGATTCTCAGATGAATTCAGATTATTTCTTGAAACCGGATAACAACATTTACATCTCAAGAGAGTGCCGCTGACCTCGGGGTGACCGTTACGTGTGAAATGAAACTCGATTCTTAGATTTGCTTGACATAAAGATTGATACGTTATTAACCCCATGCGTCCTATATAGGCATGAGTAATTGGCAGAGATGATTCGGTTTTTCAAAACACAAGTTTGTCCTGGCCTGATCTACAATTCAATTAATTTTTTTTATTTATTTAACAGACAAAAATTAACCGGACATACCATTCAAAAAGTTCTAAAACCAAATTCTCTCGAATCGGGAAATGAGAGATGTCATTAGAACTTACAATAGGGTGCAGCGAAATGTCATGATAACTTACAATGGCTTACAGAGAAATGCAACCATTTTCCAATCTGGAAGATATTTGAGCTGTCCTTTCAGTAGTAGTTTTTTGTAGTGTGTACATTTTTTGGAAGCACTTAATTTGGAAGAACCATCAATATATCGACCAGCTTCTAATTCAAATATAACAGTTTGAAAACTCAGAATCTGAAATTCACAAAATAAAAAAAGGCAATCACTACAAAAATATAACAGTTTGAAATCTCAGAATCTGAAATTGACGACAAAAGGAATAAAAACTTTGACTTTTTTTAACTAAATACACTTCATTTAAAAGTTTGAAACTGGTGAAAAAACAACACAATCACTTAAACATACACCAGTTAGAAAACTGACGAAAAAAAGTACAATCACTATGAAATATGTTTTGATCAGTGACCATATTCGGACTGGAATAATCGTGAGTAAATGAGAAATCAGTTTGATATTAACGTACAATTTACCATAATAACAATAACGTCTTTGCGCACTACATTTTATCTTTTTATATTTTATCGTTTCCCCAAATTCTAAGGGGTGTTACCCTTACTTTAGTTAATTTTGACGTTCCAATTTATAACTTCAATTAACAGACTATCGCACCATCAAGAGGGGTCGCATCAAGTTACGAACGTCCCCTTTATCCAGTCTCTTTGTTTGACATTTGTTGTTATTGTTTACAGTGTCCTTATAATTTGTCTTATCGGTGTGCGGTTCCCCTGTCATCATGCTGTAAATACTACCCATATGACGTCACCATGACTACCAGGTCACCCACTGTCCGTTGTTAGGGACGTGCCTCATGTTATGTTACGAGTACTTACGTTATCCCACGTGAACTCCACGAGAGGTCTCCGTAGACTGAATTTGTCTGTGATTTTAGTGTCCTTGACCTCTCCCATCATGGTGGCTAGACTTTCACCAACATGGCGGATAGTCATCGTGTTGTCAAACACAATACAAAAAGGAAACAACTGAAAATAGAAAAGCTCCAAATAATCATTGTATTAATCTGGGAATCCAGTGGTGGTATATTGATATGTATCTGGTGACGTTTCACAAAATCACACTCAAGCCTGGGGGTTGGGAGGGCTTAGTGGTCTAGGGTGCCGCGCTTCGACCTCTAGCTGGCCGATCACCTCTGGCTTGCGGCTTTGATTTCGAGCCCTGGTGTGAGCGTATGTGGCATGGAGATAGGGGCGCCTTCTCAACCTCGTGGGTTTCCTCCGGGCACTCCGGTTTCCTCCCACTGCTAAAGACCCCTACGCGCAAGCGAATTATTGAAATAAAATTAAACCATATGTTAGTCCCGAAATGACCTAGTTTGTGTTGAGTGGACGTTAAACCCCATTTCTCTCTCTCTCTCTCTCTCTCTCTCTCTCTCTCTCTCTCTCTCTCTCACTCAAGCCATATCCAGAATATCTCATTTAAGCCAGAAAATTTCACTCAAGCTGTATGCAGACCATAGTGTCTGTTTTATCAAGCCATTAGCTGAGTCAATATGGACTGGACAAATTGAGGTTACTAATTCCGCAAATTGTTGTTGTAAATAAATGATCAAATATGGCCATATAAAAATTTGTGCAATTCTTATATTGACCGCTGTGTATGTCCCGGTCCCTGTATATGCCCCAATCTTGGTGTATGCCCCAGTCCCTGTGTATACCCCGGTCCTGGTGTATGTGCCGGTCCTTGTGTATACCCCGGTCCCTGTGTATGCTCCGGTTCCTGGTGTATGTCCCTGGCCAGGTGTATGCTCAAGTCCCTGTGTATGCGCCGGTCCTGGTGTATGTCCTGGTCGTGGTGTATGCCCCGCTCTTGGTGTATTCCCCGGTCTCTGTTTATGTGCCGGTCCTTGTGTATTCCCCAGTCCCTGTGTATGTCCCGGTCTTGGTGTATGTCCAGGTCCTTGTTTATGAGCCGGTCTCTGATTATGTGCCGGTCCATGTGTATTATCCAGTCCCTGTGTATGTCCCGGTCACTGTGTAGGTCCTGGTCCCTGTGTATGCCCCGGTTCCTGGTGTATGCCCCGGTCCCTTAGTATGCCCCGGTACTGGTGTATGCCCCGGTCCTTGTCTATTTCCCAGTCCCTGTATATGTCCTGATCACTGTGTATGTTCCGGTCACTGTGTATGCCCTGGTCCCTGTGTATGTCCCGGTCCCTGGTGTATAAACCTGGTCCGGTTTATGCCCCGGTTCTGGTGTATATCCTGGTCCTGTTGTATGCCCCTGTCCTGGTGTATGCCCCGGTCCTGGAGTATGTCCTGATGTATGTATCTAAACGATGTGATAGATCATAAGGTCTCTCATCGCGTCAAGTGGCATGATTTCTATTCCTAGATCGTTAGTGATAATCGATAGGATCGACTGTCAACCGCTAGAAAACCCATACGCACGGGCGAATTACTGAAACTTGAAACATGTTTGCCTCTCTCTCTCTCTCTCTCTCTCTCTCTCTCTCTCTCTCTTTAACGGATAACTTCATTTATACAGTTTCCCTGGTAACTGAAAATTGGCACGTAGCCGTGGTTAATATTAAATGTTAGATTTAGGAGGACAATTATATTGATAGAGTACCAACATCCGTAATTCCTGCTGTTGTTGATTTGTATTGACTCATCCATTAACAACGATAACCAGATTCTCCTCATCTAAATAGAAAGGAAACATTCTCTTTATCGAAGATGCTTTATATAATTAGTCCGCCTGGTACTGAACTACTGCTAATTTAGGTCGATCAACCCGAGAATCAAACCCCTACATTCCATGCTAGTTATTACAAAATAACACCGACCGAAGACATTCCGCGACAGTCTGACAGGCTGTAGCCCACTTGTAAGCGATGGAATGTCGGCGACAGTATAGTTTATCGCAGACTGAAGATATTACACCCCTGGACCCAGCTATTTACTAACTGTAAGTTGATAATTCACCCTTGCATTCAATGTAAAATTCCTTGCATTCACATAAAGTACGGTTCCGACAATCTTCATTTTAAAATCACTTTATGAAACTAAATATGACACATGTTTGTGAGAGAGACACAGTGAGAGAGAGAGAGAGAGAGAGAGAGAGAGAGAGAGAATTATCAAACTCGAGCAAGAAACCAAGATCTAGTTCAGTTCTCCTTTTCAAAACATCGCTCGTCATTTTCCTTTTACCGCGGATGCAGACGAGGATTATCGATAAACCTTTCTTGTCGGACATCTATTTCATCATTTCCTTTATATACCGTTTGGATTGATTAATGCCCCTTCAATTTTATGTATGTGATTACATTATTTGAATTTTAACACATACTGTGGAATTTACAAGTGTAATTATTTTTTTCCAGACAGGTCGGAATCGATATTACATTCGTAACACAGACGTAAATTTCCTTTTTAATCTGAACATCGTATACTTTAGATGTTGGATGCCAAGTGGAAATATTACCCAGCGATCGGCGTTGGCAGACTTATGAGAAATGTAAATAACTGAATTTAATAGTTTGCGTTTAACCATCTATCGAACCTTTACATAGACAAGCACGAGGTTAAAACGGTATATTTTACCATGAGCGCGAACCTAAACGAACGCCATGGTGGCCCAGACTTTTCGATACATGCTCTGACCAAGAAGGTTCATCCGGATTTTCCGGTGTTGTTACCCGTGTTAGTGAGGCAGGACAGAGAGCCAAAGGTCGACATATAGTCGTTCGGAAGGGACGAAAAACGAGGATCCGGTGTACACATTAGTGTGCACGTAAAAAAGAGAAGACGGACAGCGCTGGTCATATTGGGACTAACATATGGTACACATCTATTCAAATATTTAGATTACAAGTTCCAGTGTTTAACATTAGTGGGGACCGGGGAACCTGGGGAAAATGCAAGAGGTTTGGCATGCGCTTATACTCCCTTTTAGGGATCAAAACCACGAAAACAAAAACAGGTGAAAGTCAGTAGCAAAGTTAAAAACCTTTCTTTCAGTTCGTATTTTGTAGTCTGTAAATACAAACACGTGAAAGCCAGTAACAAAGTGACAAGAAGCCTTATAAAAATGGCATTAGTTTGGTCTATAAATGTCGTATTATAAAAACTGGTATTAGTTGGTCTATAAATGTCGTATTATGTGGTCTATAGATGACGGGGGGGGGGGGGCTAAATGGCAGAATGGTTAGCATGTGCGCGCTGTATCATGAAGCCTGTTATTGAGTCAACTGGCGTCGTTTCAAATCCGCGGTTGTACGTGACCAATCTAGTAGGTTTTCACCGGTTCCTCCGGTTTCCTCCCGCTGCTAAAGAACCTACGCGCAAGCGAATTATTGAAATGAAATCAAACCATATGTTAGTTCTGAAATGACCTAGTTTGTGTGGAGTGGACGTTAAACCCATCCCTCTCTCTCTCTCTCTCCCTCTCTCTCTCTCTCTCTCGATTACGTTATTTGTCAGTGATATCAAGCACCAGTTGTATTACTAGTGTAATGATCGGTATTATCCCTGATGTATCTCATATAACGAGTAGTTTATATCTTACATCGTCCAACTAACTAGTGTTTATACTTCACACAAGACAGGGTATAATTAACCCATCATTACAATATAATCCGGCTAATAGATTCATTGCTCTATATCCACGCTTTATAGAGCAAACCAGACTAGTTAGGGCAAATACGGATCCAGAAAATTTTGTATTCGGGGAGTAATCCGGAAACGACACACCGTGGGTCTAATAAGATCAACTTTTGTTTGGTTGGTTGTTATCATGCATAATGTATGAACGTAAATACTTGTCATTATCCATTATATTTCATTGTGTTTTTAAATAAAGATGACAAATAAAATTATTGCTTGGTAATAAATTCTATATTGCTCATATAGGAGACCAATATGCTACTTTTCGACGGACTACTTAACTAATTTTCAAAATAAACATTGCTTGGTTAATCTGCTCATCGGAAGATCAAATAGCTGTGAGAAACTAACAAATGTCGATTGACTATTTTTAAAGTTTACAACGTCGCGTTCATTGTCATGGCAAGGGACATGTATGATACACAATTTCAATGTCTCAATATTCGTAGTGATATGCAATATCTACCACCTTTGTTTTAACTTCGTGACTTTATCAAAGCAACTCATCTTAAATAACGTTTCGACTGATCCAGCACAACCGAGGTGACCGAACGGCTAGACCTCGAAGCTCCACGCACTAGACCACCAGGGATCGACACCACGCCTGTAAGCGAGAGATGACCGAACGGCTGGAGCTCGAACCACGACTAGACCTCGAAGCTCCACGCACTAAACCACCAGGGATCTACACCACGCCTGTAAGCAAGAGGTGGCCGAACGGCTGGAGCTTGAACCACGACTGCAACCTAGCGGTGACTGGACAGCTAGGGCTCGAAGTTCGACACCCAGACCACCAGATAATCTCCCAACTGGTTTAAGTCACCAATCCAGACCACCCAACGTATCTTGGTTCCGCCCGATTTACATAACTACCATAATGTTCTATGGCGGGAAATCAATAAACCCGACAATGATATTTCTGATTCTCTTTGAAGATCAGGTAACACAGAACAAGGAAAACATGGTAATTAAAACAACCTCAAGGGTCACGATACATATACTGGCCAATATTGGATCTAGTTTGAAACCATTTAGGTTCTACACATTGGCCCTCTCTGTCTTCATACATAAACTTTGAAATATAGACTACTACACACAACAAATTTAATTAAAGATACATCATGGGAGATAATATAAAGAACTGGCAATTCTCACTTTGATAATTAAAAACTACTTAAAATACAGATACGACGTCATCCTTTAATGTTGGAGCACCATTATTTTGCCAACCGTACATTATCTATATTAAATGAAATATTGGACTCGCGTCACGTATTTCACCGAAAAGCACGCGCGGGATAGTGTATGTATTGCGTAATATATTGTGCAGTCAAATTGATCCACTATGAACCGAGAATTGTGGCTAGCCTGGATCATCATTACTGATGTCGGTAGGATAAACAAACGTATAGTCTAGATTATCCATTTTTGGATTTAATTATGAATTGAAGTCGAACAGCAAATCGGAACGTAATCCAATAAACATTGCAGGCTAGAGATGCCATCAACAGTTGATTATGGTCTAATTTATAATTAAGAAGACAATATTTCAGGCCTAATGCAATACGCTGATTTACCTCTTGTATTATGTCTGTTTAAAGAAAAAAAAATTATTTCTCAATCCAAATCAGTAAGGCCTTTTCATTTTAAAACTATCAACATAATACGAAGGCGTCCGATTGGTTTTACGTCCTACGGAGACGACATGTTTATAACACAGTCGAAAACAAATATTAATAATTAGGGCCTAGAATAAATATGATAAGCATTTGGATACTGGTTACATTTGATAATGTATATCTAGGCCGTGTACATTGCTGATGATTTGACTTACCTTAAAAAATGTAGTGCCACTAATAGTTCTAAACTCTTCGCTTATTGCTGCTTTCTTTTCGTTTTCCGGTTTAAATCCCTTGTTATGAAAGTTTAACCGGAAGGTGGTATGATAGCGGCCACTTTGTTCTAGCTGTTCAAGTATTCGGACCTCTACGTCGACATTGTAAAACTGTTTTGCACATTGACGTAATTGTCCAATGACGTAAGAACTAAATCCGTGACGTATAGATCTATAAACTAAAACACAACCATATGCGTCCTCGGTCTCTACGATAAATGACGGGCTTTTTAATCTGGGGTAACTGAAGCGTATAGTTTCGTGGAGGTTGTCGATTCCGTTGAGGAAATCACGGTAATGGCGACCAGCCACGCGTAATATTTTATCATAGCCATATCCAGCACAAAAATTGACAAAACATGTTCCAAAGTAACCTGAAATGAGAAATTATAAATCAATATTTGAAATGTTAAAGTACAAGAAAAGAATTTTTTATCAGCTTTGATAACTCTTGAAATGAAAAATGATATAGGGCCATGTCCTGGTCTGAAATTGATAAAACACATTCCAATAAAGCTTGAAAAAGAGAGAGAGAGAAATGGGGTTTAACGTCCACTCGACACAACTAGGTCATTTCGGGACTAACAAATGTTTTTTTTTTAAATTTTATTTCAATAATTCGCTTGCGCGTAGGGGTCTTTAGCAGTGGGAGGAAACCGGAGTGCCCGGAGGAAAACCACGAGGTTGAGAAGGCGCCCCTAGCTCCATGCCACATACGCTCACACCAGGGCTCGAAACCACAACCGCAAGCCAGAGGTGACCGGCCAGCTAGAGGTCGAAGCGCGGCACTCTAGACCACTAGGCCATCCCAACCCCACCCCCAATAAAGCTTGAAATGAACAGAGAGAGAGAAATGAAGTTTTAACGTTCACTCGAAACAAACTATGTCATTTGGGGACTAACACATGGTTCAATTTTATTTCAATAATTCACTTGCTCGTAGGGGTCTTTAGCACTGGGAGGAAACCGGAGGAATCGGAGAAAACCCACAGGTTGGACAGGCGACCCTACTCCTTGTCACGTACATCCGGGGATTTGAAACCAGAATTGAAAACATAAACATACAGGCAATATTCAAAAGTGTCTAGTCGTTCGTATTTAACGAAAAACCGAGATCCCGAGTACAAATGGCCGTGCACGTAAAATAAATGTCTTGCCCTCCCAAAATGAAATGCGATTTTATGGCATGTCAGCACCAGTCGGGCTATATTTATGGCATGTCAGCACCAGTCGGGCTATATTTATGGCATGTCAGCACCAGTCGGGCTATATTTCGCCAAAGCTGCCCTGACAAAGTAAAACGTTAAACTCTATTCCACTACATTTCTAGATTCAGGCGTTACCTGGGAAGAATTACTAGTTCCGTGGGACAGACAAACATTTCTAGATTCAGGCGTTACCTGGGAAGAATTACTAGTTCCGTGGGACAGACAAACGGGGCCCCTTGTACACAAGCGACCGTATAGGATTCCGTGGCAGTTGGAATTCGATATAGAAAATGAAATATAAAGTAATTTAACGGCCTACTGTTTCCCTGCGAACTGGGCTAATAAAGATGGGTATATTATGTCATACAGTGTACTATGAGGGCAATTTTACCCGGACAGCGACACTACGCCCTACTCTTATATCGACTTCTGTGCAGACCAATTCGTACGCGGGGCGTCGGTTTTCTCCCCCTCCAAACGACTAGACAGCTGTCCTTGTGAGGCCCTCTGCCCTGCATTATTGCCAATGCAGGGATCGAAAACCCGACTTCCAGGCTAGCGAGCCAGTGTCTTACCCACTTAGCCACTTACCTTCATTAACCCAGATACAGCATAGCAGTAGGACGTTACCCTCCCCCCCTCCCCATTTCATATCGTTACCTGGGAAGTGCATCTGGTGATGTTTTCACAATTACAAATGTAGCATCGCCGTATTGTAACTTACCCAGGAATTCATCCATAGTTCTGTCCTTGAGGATGTTGCTACAGCTAGATGCTAGATTTAACATTATCTGATCTTTATAGACATTATGTGTGGTGAAAACCATGTTCTTTAATCCAGCATCCTCTAAAATCTTCAACCATTCTTCTTCACCATAATCTTCTTTTATATAGTGCTGGATACTCTCAAACAATAACCCGTACATCGTCTGAAATACAACGACAAATAGTCTGAATTACACAACCCGTACTCAGTCTAAAATACACAACCCGTACATCGTCTAAAATACACAATAACAACCTGGTACACCGTCTAGTCTGAAATACAGCCTGTACATCGTCTGAAATAAAACAACAATAGTCTAAATTACACAGCCCGTACACAGTCTCAAATACACAATAACAATCTTTACATAGTCTGAAATACACAACATGGTCTGAAATAAACAATAACCCGTACATCGTTTGAAATATACAATAACAACTTGTACATAGTCTAAATTACACAACCCGTACATAGTCTAAAATACACAAAAACAACCCGTACATAATCTAGTCTGAAAAACAACCCGCATATGGTCTGAAATACACAATAATAACCCGTACATAGTCTAAAATACACAATAATAGTCTAAAATACACAATAACCCGTACACCATACTACTAATAATAATCCATTCCATATAAAGGTAGCCGGCACTCATTCCACTTTTTAATGTCTACACGATCCAATTTTCACCTGAATTCACAAACTTCTATTAATTAGCCCTGAAAATCTCGTAAATTAACAGGATCATTTCACAAATTCTTAATGATTAATTCCTTACAAAATTTGAGAAAAAAGATCCTTTCACAAATCAATAATAATTAATTCGCTATAAACCTTATATACATTGGTATATACCTGAAAATCCCTGGATATGAAATGTTCCTCTATCTAATAATAATTAATTCCCTATCGTTTATACAGTTATATACCTGAAATTCTATGAATAGGAACGGTTTCACATTTTAATAATGATTAATTCCCTATAAACATTATTTACACTGTTGTACGCCTTATTCGCTGATCTCCGTCCTCATATCGCTTACTATAAAAAGGAGCTGCTATATATTGTATTCTTTAATCTCCGTCCTGATATCGTCTAATACATGTATTGAATAAAGACATGTCTCATATATTGAGAGCACATAATCATGTACTGTCAGACGAACGAGATCAAGGATGGATGTCTCGGGATCAGGGGCGTGGTGAGGGCAATTATTGAGAAGAAATTATGAGTAACAAAAAAGATTTTGGCACAAAAACCCTTTTACTGACCGCGGAGCTGTAGCTGGCGAGGCCGGCCACCGCGAGCGCCGAAGGCGCAAGCCCGCGGCGGGGGGTCCGGGGGGCCCTCCCCCGGGAAAATTTCGAAAATTAGAAGCCCAGAAACGCAATCTCCAGCAATCCGAGACAAGAAATACGGTAATAAAATATGATTAAATTTTCCAACTTGACTCTTTCAAAATTTTTTTAATTGGGTCAGATGAAACAATTTTTCCACTTACAAATGTTTTTCATTTTTTGAGTAATTTGATTGTGATTTTGGCGCAAAAACTTTTTGGCGCATGAGTATGGCTACTCATGAACTCATTCTCACCACGCCCCTGCTCGGGATTGACACGGAACCAAGAAACACGGAACTCCACTATGGGCAGCTTAATGAGCAAGTATTGTTGTAATATTTATCATGAATTATGTGTTTGTCTCGCTGTTATTGGCACCAAGACATAGCAGTCTAATGAACAAAGATTGTAATATTTATCAGAAAACTGTGTTTGTCTGTCTGTTATTGACACCAAGAAATATAGATATAACATACGTTACCATGGTTTTTGATGACTTGCTGTCAGCTATCTTCACCGTTTGTAATGAGATCACAGTGGGTCAGAAGACAGGCCTGTAGTCACTCAGTTATTGTTCCCTCTGATCAAAGATAGGCCTTTTAGGCGACACGTTACCCAAGTACGTCTAATAATTTCTATATAAGATATATCTAATAGTTTCTAGGTATATCTTGGTCAACTTCTAAACATTGATTTATCTATTAACCTATCTATAACAGATCCACAATAACATTGATATGCGTCATACTTAGACAACTTTTACCATAGTCATTAATATCAGAACTCAGATCTAAGTAAACAATATCTTAGCTTTAGTCTACATAATCAAACTCCTATCTTTAGTCTATCTAAACAAGTTCTTATCTTTAGTCTATCTAAACAAGTTCTTAACTTTAGTCTATCTAAACAAGTTCTTAACTTTAGTCTATGCAGACAAACCCTTATCTTTAGTCCATGTAGACAAACCCATATCTTACTGTCTCTGATTGTTATCTGAGAGGTGTTGGATTCCTTTCAAGCTAATTTTGTCCCTTATGGAAATGCACACAAGATAATGGTTTAATTCCTATCAATATTGACTACGATTTAATGAATTGAAAATTTGTGAACATTCCGCTTCTTCTGAAGGTTTGAGAATGAAAATTCAGAAAATTTGATAAAAAAATTCCAATGTAAGTATATTCAGAATGTTCTCTAACTTAACGCTGCCGAGGCGAAATCCTACGTTAAACCAGAATCAATCTGAAGACACTATCCATCTTCATTATTCCGTTATGTGTAAAAAAATAGGACGGTAAACCCGATTTCATTTCTGAATAAATTAAAACATTCATAAAACAATTCTGTGCATCCGTAACTAAATCGTAACCAGGTTGTAAAAATGGAGACAATATTCAAACAGTGTCAAGAACTCGCTGATCATGGCAACTATGGAAAAGTATATGGATGGCAATTCAGTGAAGAATCATAAAGTTTTACAACTTGGGTGATCGAATCCAATTCAAAATACTCGTGTTAAATTAAAAACCTCAGTGATTTACAAAGTTAAACTTTTAACAAATCCATCAATTTAGAAATCCACTTAGTATTTTAATCACAAAATGATCATATGGAATTATTCAAATATTTACACCATGTCAATTTCACTTCAAAAAAATCCAAATTAATACTGAGAGTGGCAGGGTTGAGCCTAGTACGCGCGAACAAGTTAAAAAGACCCCGGGCTACTAGAACGTGTGAACAAGTATTCAACCGATCCGCGAATTGATCTAGATCGAATTGTGGATTTCATTTAAATGGTTGGTTGTCATTTCATAAATTTAATCCTCTTAACCGATGTAACAGTTTGTCTCTTGGTTTACTATTGATCAGAATGCTATTTAATTGATTCTATCATGGAGTCGATGTAACAGTTTGTCTCTTGGTTTAATATTGATCAGAATGCTATTTAATTGATTCTATCATGGAGTCGATGGCATGGAAAAACGAGGAGAATACTTGATCCGATTCTAACAGTGTTCCTATTTACAGCTGTCGTTTGCGTGACTTTCCAGTTTCATCACATCGTCGTCCGTCACGTTGTGTAAACAATAAAAATCTAAATAATTTTCTATTAAGGAATCTGGTTTTATCGGTATTTAAAAACCTGTATCTTATCCCATGAAATTAAGATATTAAAACGTTTTATTGTATTGGGTAAATTAAATGTAATAATGGTCTCTACATCGATTGACTATTGTTATCACGAAGACAATGATCGGATGATTAATATGATTATATGGTCATTAGAAGAGAGCGGGAGAGAGAGAGGAGGGAGAGGGGAGAGAGAGAGGGGGGAGGGGTTAACGTAACACGACATCTACAGAGAGAGGGGGGAGAAAGAGAGAGAGAGAGAGAGGGGGAGGAGAGAGAGAGGGGAGAGAGAGAAAGGGGGTGGAGAGAGAGAGGGAAGGGGGAGAGGAGAGAGAGAGGGGAGAAAGAGAAAGGGGTGGAGGGAGAGAGGAGAGAGAGAGGGGACGGGTTAACGTAACACGACATCTACAGAAAGAGAGGGAGAGAAAGACAGAGAGGGAGGGGAGAGAGAGAGAGAGAGAGAGAGAGAGAGAGATAGAGGGGGTAACCTCAAATCGACACAAACAAGTTCATTTCGGGACTAACATATGGTTTAATTTTATTTCACTAACATGCTTGCACGTAGAGGTCTTTAGTGGGGACAGGAAACCGGAGTACCCGGAGAAAATCCACGAGATTAGACAGATGACCCTGCTCCTTGTCACGTGCAACCGCGGATTCGAAATAAAGGGGATCCCGATTCCCTGACATTTCACACACAGTTATATAAAAGGAGGAAGATACTACATTGTACATGTTCGGGTGGTATGCACCCCAACCCCTACACAGAGAATTAGCCTATCTGCCTGAACAATAAATCTCTGTCCTAAATAACAGCAGATTGTACTAATTTGTAATGAAGTTCCCCTCTGTCACACACACACAATGACTAAATAAACCTTTAATATTCTATTAACTGGACTAAAATGTCGGTTAAGTAGCTAAGTGTCTGTTTTCAATTGGAACTAATTATTGACAGACAGCGGTAGATTAATAAGTACCCCTCGTTCTCGATTATATAACTACTGACCGTCAGCTACATTACACAGTTGTCATAGTAACAATACATCGTAATGACGTCATTTCACTTTACATACATTGGATGATCTCAAAGATACATTGCGCTTCTCGGTGGCTTAACAATGGCGGTATCTTGTAACCGCGCTTCTCTTTGGCTTAACGATGGCGTTGGCTTCGCGGTTTCTTCAAGATGGCGGTATCATGTAAATCATTTCGCGCTGCTCGGTTGCTTGAAGGTAGCAGGCGCGGATCCAGGGGGGGGGGGGGCAGGGGGTCCGGACCCCGTCCCCCCTGCTCAGACTTGAAAATTTTTTATGCGATTTTATTGGCGACTTTTAGACCTGTAATTTTAGTATTTACCTTCCGGTAATACGCCCGTTAATTGGTTGAGCGCCTTTATCAAACCGAGACCCCCATCTGCAAAAAATCCTGGATCCGCGCCTGGGTAGTGGTATCTTGTAAACCATAACTTTGATTTTATTTAAAAGTATTATTTAAGATTTAAGCCAATGGTCTGATAATTCAGATCTAGATTATGATTACTTTATTCTCAGGCACAAAATCCGTGTTTAAAGTATAGTCTCGAGTTTCATTATTACGCTAATAAGTCACTGTTATCCATTTTTTAAATCATACTATCAATGTTTAAATTATACTATCAATTCTTAAATTATACTATCAATGTTTAAATTATACTATCAATGTTTAAATTATACTATCAATGTTTAAATTATTCTATCAATGTTTATATTATTCTATCAATGTTTATATTATACTATCAATGTTTATATTATACTATCAATGTTTAAATTATACTATCAATGTTTAAATTATACTATCAATGTTTAAATTATACTATCAATGTTTATATTATACTATCAATGTTTAAATTATTCTATCAATTTTTAAATTATACTATCAATGTTTAAATTATTCTATCGATTTTTAAATTATAGTATCAAATAATTTTAGTATTTATTAAAAATCAGATTTAGCTCGTACATAGGTTAATGCATCTTTAATCTGTAAATCAAACTTTGATAATCCCACCTACGTCACTCACCCTGGTCATGTTAACCAAGGCATGTTAAACCAATTCTAGTGCAATATGGAATATGATGCTACCATTATTTCGTGTAATTGAACAGAAAGAGGATATTTAGATTAGATTCTAAATCACCACTCGGGTGAAACAATGTCGGATTTGAATGATTACAATTGGATTTGTATTGAATTCAATATTTATTAAAGGGGCGCTGTCACTCTCACCAATAAATATGTCACGACAACTAATTGGTTTCTATCGAATTCAATATTTATTAAAGGGGTGTTGTGACTCTCACCAATAAATATGCCGCGACAACTAATTTACCGGAACGTAGATTATTGAGAAAACCGAATTGTAATTTCCTGTTGATTGTAGATCTATTGTTTAATGATCCATACAATTTAATCAGGGATGCTGCTCTCTAGATCAACGTCTGAACCTCTAATAAAATGTGTCTATAGATTAGAGGTCCTTGGTTATGTCACTGACTCGATCTCGATCGCCCGACATTAGGGGTTGCTGTCTAGAATGGTGTCTATAAGTAGCTATCGGGACCGCAGTTAGAATTTCTTTCTACATCTATATCTATATATATGTCACTGCCTATATCACTGTGTATACCAATGTCTATGCCACAGTCCATGCCACTGTGTATACCAATGTCTATGCCACAGTACATGTCACTGTGTATACCAATGTCTAGGCCACTGCCTATGTCTCATCGTAAAATCTCTCTAACTTATTATTCATCGAATCAGATTTTAATTGAGAATCAGGGATAATCGATAGGTCAGACTAACTAGCAATACTCAATAAAATACATCACCTCTACACATCATCGCGATCGCTATCTGTATTATACATGACATCATCGTGATCGCTGTCTGTATTATACATGGCATCATCGTGATCGCTGTCTGTATTATACATCACATCATCGTGATCGCTGTCTGTATTATACATGACATCATCGTGATCGCTGTCTGTATTATACATGACATCATCGTGATCGCTGTCTATATGACTTTAATTGAGAGTCGATGATAAGTGGAAAGTAGAATCAAGCCAATGGCAGTAATCCATGAAACAGATAACACGTCGATAGTGGATTTGTTAGCCTCGTTTCGTCAGGTTCAGTACGAATTGAGAGAGGGAGAAATTATGCTTATCCCTCCCCTCTCAACTCGACACAAACTAAGTCATTTCGGTACTAAAATATAGTTGGACAGGCGACCTAACTTCCACTTTACCCTTGTTAATCTACCCCAACGACTCAAACTATAACGAAACATCATATCTCAGAAAAAGATCCATGAAAGGTGATCCTAGTTTATAACGTCTATTAAACATAGATTAAATACTGACCTATATCTAACATTAACATATATCAAATACTGACCTATATCTAACAGTAACATATATTAAATACTGACCTACATCTAACAGTACCATATATTAAATACTGACCTACATCTAACAGTACCATATATTAAATACTGACCTACATCTAACAGTACCATATATCAAATACTGACCTACATCTAACAGTACCATATATTAAATACTGACCTACATCTAACAGTACCATATCTTAAATACTGACCTATATCTAACAGTAAAATATATTAAATACTGACCTACATCTATCAGTACCATAAATACTGACCTAAATCTAACAGTAAAATATATTAAATGTTGACCTATATCTAATATTAAACGTACATTATGAAAGAACTAAATCTGCCTATTGCATGTCTTTCTTTAGGCCTGAAGTATTATCTAAATTAGTAATTATACATTAATTAACTGATCCAAGCCATAGCCAACTCTCGATGGCATAGGTTTCGTTCCATTGGAAATAGAGTATAACGGCTTCAACCATATCTTGATTAATTTAACAATGGACGGCCGAGACTTTACTTCGAACAACTAGTACGGTAGTTGCAATTATCGCACACATCTTGTCGAACCGTCTAAGGCTATATCTTCGCTCATAATAGAGTAATTTGGATGAAATTTTTAAATTATTCATTTTACATTATTTACTTTCGAACTATTACAACAAGAATGGCCAACTCTTTATTAAACTCTTAATTAATGTACCTTTAACATACGGTGAATACTGACCTATATCTAATATCAACACAGTTGAATACTAACTGGTGTATAATAGACTACCCCGTTCCTTGTTAAGTAAAAGCGTAGAATCGCAAACCACTACACTTGCGAAGTACGACAACGCCAACATCTTGGATTTTGACGTGATATCAAAACTCAAAGTTCGTCCATCGATGCTCCATTGTCCAAGAAAATGCCCGCCAAGTTCCATGTCGATCGTACTTCAGTATGACATCATCACAGCCATACAAAAATCAAAGTCCGTCAATCAATGCTCCATTTTCCAAGGAACATGTCAAGTTCAATGTTAAATTTGTAGAGGCTACGGGTTGTTTTTCCATGAGCGGCCGTCGCATAAAAGGGGCTTTGATTAACGTTGCACTGTTATGCAAAGTCTGGGTCGTTGGTTTACGCCATACGTCGTTCTATAGGCGAATTTTTACTCAGACAGCGGCGCTACGGTCTACTCTTATATTGAATTCCATCTTCAAAGGTTCCTTACGTGCACATCAATGTGAACACTGTACCCCGGATGTTTCTCCCATTGGAACGACAATACATTGTTCCATGTCACCATCTCCGTTCTGTATCGCTGACAAGGGGTCTACGTCGCGTTACCCACAAAAAGAACAAGTAGAAGAGCATCGCTTGGTCCCGAAATTTAGAAATAACATATTTCAACTTACCTAATTAAATGCTGTTTATAACACGTCTTAACAACTTCTATAAACTTAATCCCCCATCCAACCAGCTTCATTGACTAGTACTTATATCTAATTATAATGACACAGTCAGACTTGTTAATTAACTTCGCTGACTAGTACTTATATCTAATTATAATATTACACTATTTGTTTAACCCATTAGTTAGACATTTCTAATTATTTGCATAAATTACATGTTTCACTATAAACACTTTATATATCTTCAATAACACCCTCATACCACGTCTAACTTATAATATTTTACACTCTTTCAAATTCTCTGTAAAAGCTTTTAATCTTTAATAACACCCTCATACCACTTCTAACTGGAATGTTTGAAAGCGTGTTATTCTCTTTCAAATTCCTTGTAAAACTTTAAATCTTTAATAACACCCTCATACCACTTCTAACTTATTGGTATTTTAAATAGAGTACATATTTCCAGTCCATTGTAAAACTCTAAATATTTATTAACACCCTCATACCATTTCTAATCATCTTAAAGAGTACAAGTTTCTAGTCCATTTTGAAATTTCAAATCCTTAATAACACCCTTATACCACTTCTTATATTTTAAATAGTTTTCGGATTCTCTTGTAATACGTTACATCGTAATAACATCCTCATACCACTTCTCGTATATATGGGAAGTACACATTACTAATCTAATGTTGGTATAGCTTTTAATACACATACGTGAATATACAGACAATTATATTCCTGCTGTGTACAACTCTTGTATCGTTCTATAAAGAAACCCGTCCACAGTCTAATCTTTAAAAACAAAAACTACATTCTCTTATCTTTCTACACAAAAACACCCACAGCCTCACTAGATGCCTCTATCATAAAATCTTTCACTAAAATAATTTATTAGCAAGCTCAACCTGGAGTTTAACGTGAAATAATTGTTTGAAGTTTGGCCTTTTCGAGTAATCTAGTTACCGAAAATGTTCAGACTGAAAGATGGAGTATTTAAAGATATTATTAAGAGCATGATTCGCCATCTTATTATACCTTATATCATTTCCACACACACGTACAACGAACAGAAAGCAATAACTGTTTTCCTTAGAGAGAAGTAAGGAATTGTTAAATGGTTAAACGTGCACACGTGCGTTCAGACGTACACGCATCATCATAATGTTATAAGAATAAACTTGTTTAATACGATATCAAATTGTAAAATGACGCGTGATGTTTGAGGCATCTTACTCTAAATAAATCTCAGTGAGAAACTTTATATCAATTGAAATTATTTCAATATTTTCGTCCCCACCCCTTTCAGACATCTTACAGGCGCCACTATTATGACGCATGCTATTGCGAGAATATTTAGCACACTCTTTAGTATTTCAGTCAAAATAATTCCATGCACACACCCTTTAGGATCAATCTATAAAACATGTCGGAAATCCTTCATGTACAACATCTGGGCGATATGGGTAGACCTTGGTGATATGGGTAGATTTAGGTGATATGGATAGAATTGGTGATATGGGTGATAGTGGTCTCATTCCGTTCTACTCCACTCACAAGGGTGGGGGGGCACTGATTCAATGCCGGGGTCGGTCGGGATTTCACCTTGCCAATGGCGCAAGTCGGAAGAACAACATCTACTCTTTCGGATGGTATGAATCGCCACCATCCGGACAAAATTCTCCACATATAGAACACTTCAAGACATATGTCGCCATAGAACACTTCAAAACATATGTCGCCATAGAGCACTTCATGACATATGCCTTCATAGAACACTTCATGACATATGCCTTCATAGAACACTTCAACATACATCTGCCCTCATAGAACACCGTGTGACATTTGTCAATATTCATAGAAATCAACCGGATTCTATCTAATTAATCTAAAGACGTCAATCAACCAGACAAATACACAGAATGGCTGGATTCTTTCAGAATAACAAGAAGTCGAGTTAAATACGTGTTTCTAAGAGAAAGTTTGATTGATACCACGCACCTATACTAACTGATGTCTAACTCAATGTTAAAACGTTGTTTATCAGAATTAATTCGATTATCAAGTTTGTTTATCAGAATTAATTCGATTATCCAGTTCGTCAAGTGTATAGTAAACAAAACACGTCCTAACATACTTGATATGCAAAATGAAATCGAATGGGCTAACGAGAATTGACATATACTATACACCGTACAGTGTACTATGGGTGATATTTCGCCCAATCATCGGCGCTACGGCCAACTTTTATAGGTTTTTGTACGTGCAAAACAACGTGTGTACACGGGACCTCGAATTTTTCGTCCCATCCCAACGACTAGACAGTTGATATAACATCACTATATTTTGTCGCTCATAGGGAAATTATTGTGCAGTCGAATATCAATTTTTTTTTAGTCAAATGGCGGGATTTCGATTTCCTGCTCTTGGGTCGCCTGTCCAACGTCGTAAGTTTTATCCCAGTCCTCCGGAAAGATCCCTATTGGCAAGCGAATTATTGAAATAAAATTGAACCAAGTGTTAGTCCCGAAATGTCGTAGTTTGTGTTGAGTGTACGTTAAATCGCATCTCTCTCTCTTTAAAGATTGACTTGGATTCAAGTGTGTCATTTGTCAAGTATTAACCAAGTGTTGATATCAACTTTCATTAATTATATCAGGGTGTGCTAATCAAATTGTTTCAGGGAAAATATAATAATTCTATGTAATACATGGACTATTTATTACCTCATACGTAGAACTATTTATTATATCATACGTAGAACTAATTCTGTGGAATATAAGTATTGTTTATAAGTAGAACTAATTCTGTTTATTACCAAGTCATATTTTCATTACAAGTAATGGTAGACAGATATGTATATATTAACAGATATGTATATATTAACAGATATGTATATATTAACAGTCTATTGGTAGACAGATATGTATATATTAACAGTCTATTCTTAGAGATAATCTCACAGATAATTGGTCTTATTCTAGTACTGGGGGTTGGGATGGCCTAGTGGACTAGAGTGCCGCGCTTCGACTTCTAGCTGGCCGGTCACCTCTGGCTTGCGGCTGTGGCTTCGAGCCCTGGTGTGAGCGTATGTGGCATGTCACCTCTGGCTTGCGGCTGTGGCTTCGAGCCCTGGCGTGAGCGTATGTGGCATGGAGATATGGGCTTGAATATGAACCATTGTACGTCTGCTATAATTCAGTTTAGCATTAGATTAAAATTAGAATATGAGTTCGTTTATCTTCTTTGATTGGCATTTAGTAATTGAACATAGTAACACAAGGTACAATTTTATGGATACACAATTATTGAGTTTAATACTAAGCGGATTCACGTGGCAAGGAGTAGGGTCGCCTGTCCAACCTCATGGCTTTCCTCCGGGCACTCCGGTTTCCTCCCACTGCTAAAGACCCCTACGCGCAAGCGAATTATTGAAATAAAATGAAACCATAGGTTAGTCCCGAAAGGACCTAGTTTGTGTTGAGTGGACGTTAAACCCCATTTCTCTCTCCCACTTTCTCTTATTCTAGTACTATCAGCGTGTGCACAGGGGTCGTTCCTGTAGCAGGGTATGAAACCACAACCGCAAGCCGGCACGTATAAAGCACAACACTTAAGACCACTAGTCCACCCCAATTTAGTTTTATTATATACTTTATAAGTAATAAATGGTTATATATTTTATCACCATGGTATCAGTACTTGTCAGGTAGATATATTATTACACACCTATTAATAATTAATATATTTCACATCATACAATACATCATACAATAGAATTCACCACATCAACGTGTAGATTACTTCATATAAAAACACGGAGAGTTAATGAGCTTGAACAGTAACACAATCTAGTCTCCTAGTTTACATCTATTTCAAATAGTCTCGATCATATCATTAGCTGGCCTTGTTTAGTCTCGATCATACGAATGACGAATACAATGGGACTTAACGTCCCACGTGTCTGTACTAACAAGCTAACAAGGATATTAAAGGCAGGGTTACGCTGTGAAAGCAAACACGGTCTTTACAAGCCTTACAGTGTTCCTACAGACAGTCCACCTTTTTTTTCAAAATCCATATGGATATATCTGGTCGTTAACAGTCATCAATTATAATAGAAACCACTTTACATATATATTTTAGTTCTGTGATTGGATAATTATACTCTGACCATGTGTTATAAGATATACTCTGACCATGTGTTATATAACATACTCTGAGCATGTGTTATAAGATATACTCTGACCATGTGTTATATAATATACTCTGACCATGTGTTATATAATATAATCTGACCATGTGTTATATAACATACTCTGACCATGTGTTATAAGATATACTCTGATCATGTGTTATAAAATATAATCTGACCATGTGTTATATAATATAATCTGACCATGTGTTATATAACATACTCTGACCATATATTATATAATATATTCTGCCCATGTATTATAAAATAATGATTACATTGAACACACTCTGATTACACTGAGAGTAATATCATATTGACGTTCTTTATATAAGAGTTAAATCTCTTTATTGCAGGGACCCTGTTCCTTATAACTAAAGATAAAATCCTATTTTAGTAGATACTTCCACTCTGATTGGCTAAGCACTAAAATCAATCTAATATTATCCAATCACATTACTAAAATTAGTTAAAGTTTTATGAAACAGGACCCGGGTCTTTATTATTTTGGCTTCAAATGTTCTATAAATTATTATTTAGAGATATCTATTCACATGTCAGGCCTCTAATTACCCTCTCTAGACCATCGGGTGGCACTGGCGCGGTTTCCAATCCTCGGTTGTACGTGGCAAGGAGTAGAGTCGCCTGTCCAACCTCCTGGGTTTTCTCCGGGTACTCCGGTTTTCCCCCACTGCTAAAGAATCCTACGCGCATGCGAATTATTGAAATAAAATTAAACCATATGTTAATCCCGAAATGACCTAGTTTGTGTCGCGTGGACGTTAAACCCAATTTCTCTCCCATTCGGATGGCGGAGGTATAAATGGATTGATGATTTAATTTTAAGATGGTAAATCTATTCGTCTTGTCCAAACAGAGATATCTCAACTCAGAATAAAGTAATTTGAATGAAATTTTTATTTCAGTATATTAATTTTGAATTATCTATTCTGAACCATTATAACAAGAACGACAAGCTCGCTATCTAAATTTTAACTATTTAATATGTTTCTCTAAAAGATTAATAACCTACCTGTTTGAATATTTCCTGCTATCATCTACTACTCCATATATTATAATATATATACCATATTGCTTTATATCTATATTATATACTCTATTATATCACATATCTACTGGTACCGTTTAACATGCTACATACTCACAATAGTACACAATTTAAAGTGGGCGTTATAACACTTTATTCATTCAGTAGTAAGGAGTCTCGGTCGATTATTAAATAAGAAGATTTTAGACTCGTTCCGAGATGAGTCTAGTTGTCCGTATAGGACCAACAAAAGAAGTCAACCCACTTTTCGCATTGGTGTGCACGTAAAAGAACCGTTGTCATTTAGTGGCCCGGGTGTATTTTCTCTTAAAGCAAATTGGTTAGTGAGAGAGAGAGGGAGAGAGAGAGAGAGAGAGAGAGAGAGAGAGAGGGGGATAGAGGGAGGGGGATTTGAATAAGTGTCTTGTAGATAAAATAGGTCATTTTGAGATTGACTTATGGTTCAATTCCATTTCAATAATTCGCTTGGGTGTAGGGGTGTAGGAGAACCAAGAGAACCCGGAGAGAAAAGCCACGAGACTGGAAAGGTGAGCCTAATCCTTATCACGAGACTGGAAAGGTGAGCCTACTACTTGTCACAAGATGGCGGTGTGAAATGGATAGAAAGTAACAAGATCGCGGTGTGAAATGGATAGAAAATTACAAGATGGCGGAGTGAAATGGATAAAAAGTTACAAGATGGCGGTGTGAAATGGATAGAACGTTTCAAGATGGCGGTGTGAAACGGATAGAAAATTACAAGATGGCGGAGTGAAATGGATAGAAAGTTACAAGATGGCGGAGTGAAATGGATAGAAAATTGCAAGATGGCGGAGTGAAATGGATAGAAAGTTACAAGATGGCGGTGTGAAATGGATAGAACGTTTCAAGATGGCGGTGTGAAATGGATAAAAAGTAATGTGACAACCTACCTTATGATTGATCAGCTGCAATTGTATAAACCAAAATATCTGGATTAATCAATCACGTCTTTATCGAACTGTCAACCATATAACGACGTGTTGAAACCCGGTTTAAAGTGGTGATGAAGACTTTCATTAAGAAATAACAAAAAGGCGATTAAACAATCGGGAAGCAAACTATTAAACAATGGAGATATCAGGAATAGATTCTTCATACACAATCTAAAACCAAACAAATATCATGATGTGACGTATCTTGTTTAACATAAATACAGATAACATCTGAACTTATCCCCTTCAACACGGTTTATCTGAACTTAACATATGTACGTGTATTAACCCCTTCAGAACAGTTCATTTGCAGATGATAGAACGCACGTGCAGAGGTCGCGAAGGTATTATTGCCCCGCCCTCGACTCCGGCATGACAGACGTACCGGATATCGTGTCAGTCACGTGTACTCGATTAACGTGATTTCAGTTGAACGAGACTAACATCCACTGTACATGATTGGTTGAAATTATAGTCATGGTCCAGGTTAAATAGTCACCTACGATAATCTTAACTTGACGGAAATTACCGGAGACTGTATCAAATGCGTATTCTGAAAGTGACAGCAGTCTATTAAACCCAGCTCGACCATTAATGGGCATTTATTTAATGTATGTGATGAACGTCATTTTTTAATACTTTCAATTTCATAATTATTCCATTCCAAATTTTGTACGGGACCACCAGTGTCAACTCAACTCGAGAGATTTCGGGCGCGAGTCACAGGAAAGGAACGAGATATGCGGTATCTGCTATTTTAATGGGGAATGAGGTATTTATTGTATCGAAAGTTATAGTATAACACTATTTATATCTTTGATAAGCTTTTAATGTGTGTCAATTGGTGATTTAGGAGAAATATGTATTATTTAGGGTTTTCTATCTTGGCGTGGTCAGTGGCGGTGTCAACCCTACTTGACCTCCCTTTGCTCTGGTCATTTCCGAGACTTGGTTTGCTGTGGTATATGGTTATTTACATATAATTATTAATTTATGTTGTTGTAAGTATGTCATAGCTGTAATTTGATTATTTCCTTTAAAAAGGCCTAAGCTACACTGATTTTCACCTAGACTGTGGAATTCGGTATCCCCTCCCTTCTATCGAAATGTCTAACAGATTGAACGAATGTGTAAATATTATAAATATGACAGAATAGATGCTTAAATATTGCAATTTGTATCTTTGCAGTTTTTTACGATGATGATGATGATGATTAATACAATAATATTTAGAATGAAAGAAAGTTGTTTTTATTCGTCACCCTCACCCGTAAACTCTACCCATAAATTGATAGAACGATTGTCTAAAAAAGAGACTCGCCCAGAACAGTAAAAAACTCAACCTTTCGGCTACTCAACCCTTGAGTAACTACATACAGATTGACGTGATCGATTAATAAAATTAACTTCAAATTCCAAGAACGGCAGTAACTGTTCCAACATGTCTGATGAAAAAATTGAAAAAGCTGAAACAGAAAGACAGTTCCTATCTTCATATAGACTTTGGAAAAAATTTATGAAAAGAGTGAAAGACAATTTAGAAAAGAAGTTTTACACAGATCAAAAAGATGCTGAACATGATAGAGAAGATTAATCAATAGTTTTAGAGGATTTTCGTCAGGCCTCCATTGAAGTGGAAAAGATCATCGAGAATGATGAGGATAGAGCTATTCATTCAGAAACATTTGCTAGTCACGCATAGGAAACGAATAAAATTTTAGATCAGTTAAAGACTCCAACTGAAGATAAAATGGATGCTGCATCTATTCATTCACATTCATCAATGGGCTCAAAAAGCATAACTTCATCAGAACGGAAAGCAGAACGAGCAGCCAAAGCAGCAAGACTTAAAGCGGAATTAAAATTTTCTGAAGCTGAGGCAGAAGCACAAGCAGCAACAGTGAAGACACAAGCAACCTTAAACAAACTCAAAATCACAAAAGAATTGGCAGCAACCCAGGCTGAGATTAATGCTTTAGACATAGACCCGGATGAATCGCCTCAACTTCCTACCTGTTCCAAAGAGATTTTAGAAAATTACCTGGATGATCAAGTAACAACACTCAATCCAAATGCAACAAGTTTTCAACCCGCTAAAACTGTACAATCCGGTATAAATTCAAAGAATGTAATAGAAACTGACAGTATGGTTAAACTAGTCAATATCATAGCAGACAAATGTACCAAAGACTCCTTACCAAAACCTGAACCTCAGTTATTTAAAGGAAACATTTTACAATATCCCTTGTGGAAGAAAAACTTTGAAACTTTTATAGAACAGAAAACTGATAATCCTTCTGAAAGATTATTCTATATTGGTTACTATACTGATGGAAAAGCAAAGAATGCCATAAAAGGTTATTTGTTACTTGATACAGAAGAAGCCTATCAGAAAGCAAAAGAGAAGTTAGATAAGAAATATGGTGATCCATTTATTGTAGCAGTAGAATATAGAAAGAGTATACGAGAATGGCCTAGAATATTACCAAATGATGGAAATGGTCTTCGAGAATTTTCAGATCACTTGCAATCTGCTCTCGCAGCGATGAAGACATACAAATACCTCACTCCTTTGAATGACCCTGAAGAAAACCAAAAGATGTTAAGAAAACTGCCTGGATATCTTGTTTCGAGATGGAGTCGAATTGTCGATAATCAACTGAATGATGGTATTGGTGGTTATCCAGATTTCTCAGCATTTTGCCAATTTATTGAAAAGGAAGCACGAATCAGCTGTAACCCAATTACATCATTCCGGTCTTGGAAAGAGGAAAATGAATCTCAAAGAAATCGTACCATGAGAAATGAGCATGAATTTCGACAATACAGGTCACAACCAAATGAACGAAGAAATATCTCAAGAAATTTTAATACTGCCTCAAATGAAATACGTAGACCAAGTTCAGCTAGCCAAAATTCAGAGAAAGAAGATAGATCTTTGAAATGTCATCTATGCAAGAAAACCCATGATATCAATGAATGTCCTGACTTCTTAAAGATGCCATATCTAGAAAGATTTAAATATTGTCAACAGGAATCTTTATGTAGGGGTTGTCTAACATGGGGACATATGCGAATGGACTGCCGAAGGAAAAGAGTTTGTACCATATGTAAAAGATTTCACCCAACAGCACTGCACGACAATGACTATAAACCTTACAGACAGAATGACAATTCAAATCAGAGAACTGATCGATTTAAATTCTCAAAATCAGAAGAAACTACACCAATGAAGGCTGATTCAATTAAGAAAACTTCAGTAGTCAACAAAATTATTAGAAATCCAACTCACTCACATTCTCAGTTGGTACCAGTAATACTTAAACACAAAAATAATACTAACCATGATGAATTGACTGTTTGTGTAATTGATGAACAATCAGATGCCTGTTTTATTGATGAACAATTACAAACTGAACTAGGTGTAGATGGCCCAAATGCTGATCTAGAGTTATCTACTATGCATGGAACTGAGACTATTTCCAGCAAAAGAATTTCAGGACTTTCTGTCACCGGTTTATTTGAGAATGCAGAAATTAAACTTCCAATCACCTATGTTCGTCCAATGATACCAGCACATGAGAGCCAGATTCCCAGAAAGGAAACTGCAATGAAGTATGATCATCTTAAACAGATTGCTAAATATTTATTACCAGAAGGTCAGAAGATTAGAATTGGACTACTTATTGGTTTGAATTGTATCAAAGCTGTAAAACCAATTGAAGTTATACCTGGTGATGACAATGAACCATACGGATTAAAAACACTATTAGGATGGGGCATTGTAGGAATGGTTGACGGAGATACCAAAACTTATTCTGATGATACTGACACAGAGACAGAATATTCAAAGAATGTTTGTATGACATCTACTTTGGAAGATAAACCATGTCATTTTTCCTTTCGAACCAATGTAAAAGAAGTACTAACTGTAAAACAAATTAATAATTTGTTTGACATGGATTTTCATGAAGGTACACAAGACAAGTTTATTTCTCATGAAGATAATAGATTCATGGATATCATGAAGAAAGGCATACATCAGATAGAAAATGGTCAGTTTCAGATGCCTCTACCATTTAAGAATCCAGACACTCGTCTACCAGACAACAAACCTGCTGTATTAAAACGATTGAATGGTCTTAAACAGAAATTACAGAATGATGAAAAATATAAGAAACATTATATTACATTTATGGAGAATATTATGAACAATGGTTATTCTGAAAGAGTTCCAGATGAAGAATTGAATATTCAAGATGGAAAGTTATGGTACCTACCACATTTTGGCACATATCATCCGAAGAAACCTGACAAGTTACGGATTGTATTCGATGCCAGTATAACTTATAATGGATCCTGTTTGAATAACACATTACTTCAAGGTCCAGACCTGACCAACAGTTTACTTGGTGTCTTATGTAGATTTAGGCAAGAGAGAATAGCATTTATATGTGATATTGAATCGATGTTTTTCCGATTCAAAGTAAATGAAGAACATCGCAACTACCTACGTTTCTTCTGGTGGGAAGAAAATGACTTCACCAGGGAACCAACCACTTATCGTATGACAGTTCACCTATTTGGAGCTACCTCATCCCCGGGGTGTGCTAATTATGGATTGAAAGCAACTGCTGATCTATATGAAGAAGAGTATGGAAAGAAGGCAGCAGATTTTATAAGAAAAGATTTTTATGTCGATGATGGATTGAAATCAGTTGCTACCATTGAAGAAGCCAAAGATTTAATAGATAAATCAACTAAGATGTGTGAACAAGGTGGATTAAGACTACATAAATTTCTAAGTAACAAGAAAGAAGTATTAGAAGATGTACCCTTACCTGATAGAGCGAAAGATATAGACTTTAACATTGATAATAATACTCAAATGATAGACAGAGTCTTGGGGGTTCAATGGTGTATACAGAACGACACATTTCAGTTTAGAATCAATCTGCAAGATAGACCCCTGACACGTAGAGGAATCCTTTCAACTGTTAGCTCGGTATTTGACCCTTTGGGATTGGTGTCACCTTGTATTCTTATTGGTAAACGAATACTGAAGGAACTGTGTACAGATAATATTGGCTGGGATGATGACATACCAGATGATATCAGATCAAGATGGACAAGATGGAGATCAGAATTATCAATGTTAGGAGATCTAGAAATCCAGAGATCATTTTGTCCAGAAGATTTTGGTACCATTAAATGTATAGAAGCCCATCATTTTTCTGATGCATCGTTTTCTGGCATAGGACAATGCACTTACATCAAATTACAGAATGAAGATGATAGAATTTACTGTACCTTAGCCGTTGCCAAATCTAGGGTGTCTCCTTCAAAACCAGTTACTATCCCTAGAATGGAGTTGGCAGCAGCAGTGGTATCAGTTAAAGTAGCTGCAATGTTGAGAAGAGAATTAACCTATACAGATTATAAAGAATATTATTGGACAGATAGCCGAGTCGTCTTAGGTTACATAGCCAACGATGCCAAGAGATTCCACATTTATGTAGCTAACAGAATACAACAAATACGTAATCATTCTTCACCGACTGATTGGTACTTTGTAGAAGGAACTGAGAATCCAGCTGACATAGCCTCAAGAGGGTTAAGAGCCCATCAATTAGTCAACTGTGAAAGGTGGTGGAAAGGACCACAATTTCTATATGGTAATGATTATAGTGAACCAGAGGATATAGAAGACTGTAAGATAATTAATCCTGAAGATCCAGAAGTCAAGAAAGTGGTAACTTTAGCAACGAAGACGAAAGAATACCATTCTCTCCTTCAACGATTTGAATCGTTCTCAAACTGGCATAAATTAAAGTTAGCCATTTCATTTTGCCTTCGTATCCGAGAACGCTTCAAGAAAGATTCAACAACCTCGCTACTTAATAATGGTACATTTAAACCGTCAACTGTTACTGACCTCAAGAAAGCTGAAATACAAATCATTAAGCAACTGCAAAAAGAGTACTTTGAAGAGGAAATCAAGATTTTAGAATCACTACAGAAAGATAGAAATTTGGAGAATAGACATGATTTGAAAGAAAGAAAGAAAGTGTTGAAAACTTCAAATAGACTGTACAAGCTTGATCCTTTCATAGATACTAATGGTTTGTTGAGAGTTGGTGGAAGAATCAAGAATGCTGATATTCCAGAAGATAGAAAATATCCTATAATATTGCCTGAACATAGTCACATCACAGAATTAATCATAAGGTTTTATCATGAAAGATCCAACCATCAAGGTAGAGCTTATACCCACAACCTAATTAGAGCATCTGGTTATTGGTTAATAGGAGGAAAGGCAGTAGTTTCGAATGTTATAACCAAATGTGTAATTTGTAAAAGACTTTATGGTAGTACAGAAGTACAGACTTGAACCCAGTGCACCATTTACTTACGCAGCAGTAGACTATTTTGGTCCATTTTACGTAAAAGAAGGACGGCGTGAACTGAAGAGGTACGGTGTCATATTCGTCTGCATGGCATCTCGTGCTGTACACTTAGAAGTATCCAACTACATGACTACAGACTCATTTTTAAACGCCTATCGTCGTTTTGTTTGTCGCAGAGGGCCCATTCGTCAACTCAGATCTGATCAAGGAACAAATTTTGTAGGGGGCATAAATGAACTACAAATGAATATTGACCAAATGGATGATAACAAAATTAAAAGTGAATTATTGAAAGATGACTGTGATTGGATACATTTTAAAATGAATTTTCCAGAATCATCCCACATGGGCGGATCTTGGGAACGTCTTATTCGATCAGTCCGAAAAGTATTGGTCGCCTTACTGCATAATCATGGAACAATTTTGGATGATGAAACTCTCAGAACGTTCTTTGTGGAAGCAGAATCTATTGTTAACTGTAGACCATTATCTGTTAATGACATCAATGATCCAGATTATCCGAGTCCTATAACACCAAATCAATTGTTGACTTTAAAACCACAAGTATTATTACCTCCCCCTGGTATATTCTTACAACAAGATGTTTATTCAAAGAAAAGATGGAGAAGAGTTCAATTCCTAGCAAATCAGTTTTGGAATCAGTGGAGCTCAGATTATATTCAAACATTACAGAGAAGACCTAAATGGACAAAAGAAGTTAGAAGTTTTGAGATAGATGATGTTGTATTAATTAAAGACGACAACCTCCCACGAAATGAATGGAAATTAGGTCGCGTGTGTGAAATTTACAAGAGTGATGATGAACTTGTTCGTAAAGTGCGTGTGTCTATTGGTGATCGAACTGTAGACAAAACTATTGCCATGAAGAAATACTTAGACAGACCTATTCATAAACTTGTTTTACTATTGCCTAATTCGAATGAATGTGTGAGACCGGTTATCCCCGTCGAGGAGCCTCAGTAGAAAGTAGAACGCTTAGTGAATTTTTGACCTTTTGTGATTAATTTCAAAACTGGTGGACAATAAAAATTATAGAACAGTTAGGAAATTCATTGTGTTGTGCACTGCCAGTTTAGTTTTTAAAGGACCTTTCATTATTTAATGTGTGCATGCATTTACATTAGTTATGTGTTTATATTATCTAGTTTAATTTTTAAATTGGTGATGAAATTCACAATTTAGGGAAGCCATGTGATGAACGTCATTTTTTAATACTTTCAATTTCATAATTATTCCATTCCAAATTTTGTACGGGACCACCAGTGTCAACTCAACTCGAGAGATTTCGGGCGCGAGTCACAGGAAAGGAACGAGATATGCGGTATCTGCTATTTTAATGGGGAATGAGGTATTTATTGTATCGAAAGTTATAGTATAACACTATTTATATCTTTGATAAGCTTTTAATGTGTGTCAATTGGTGATTTAGGAGAAATATGTATTATTTAGGGTTTTCTATCTTGGCGTGGTCAGTGGCGGTGTCAACCCTACTTGACCTCCCTTTGCTCTGGTCATTTCCGAGACTTGGTTTGCTGTGGTATATGGTTATTTACATATAATTATTAATTTATGTTGTTGTAAGTATGTCATAGCTGTAATTTGATTATTTCCTTTAAAAAGGCCGAAGCTACACTGATTTTCACCTAGACTGTGGAATTCGGTATCCCCTCCCTTCTATCGAAATGTCTAACAGATTGAACGAATGTGTAAATATTATAAATATGACAGAATAGATGCTTAAATATTGCAATTTGTATCTTTGCAGTTTTTTACGATGATGATGATGATGATTAATACAATAATATTTAGAATGAAAGAAAGTTGTTTTTATTCGTCACCCTCACCCGTAAACTCTACCCATAAATTGATAGAACGATTGTCTAAAAAAGAGACTCGCCCAGAACAATGTACACATCGATCTATCAATTGTCGTAAACTTGGATCCATGTCTTAATCTTGAGTTTATTAGTAATTATTAGGTATGACGTTATCTAATGAAATGAAATGGGGTTTAACGTCCTACTTGACTGCACCAACTGGGATAATGAGAAACCGACACACAACATGCACCGTTCCACGTAGAAAAAGTGTTCTTTTAACTGCACACCAAGAACAGACGCCATTTTGTTCTTCTCACGGCACCTGGGCGATATTGAAGCTGCACAAGAATTTTGTTCAAGTCGGGTCTCTAATAAAAATTTCAGTTGATAAATTGTTAAATTCCTTTCAGTATTTCCATAGATACGACGAATTGCACGAGTCTTTACATACTCCGTATGTAGCAATATCGCCATCATCTTTATTCGCCGTAAATCAAATTGTTGGAACCTTTATATCCGATTGAATACAAATCGAGAAATCATCTGGCTGGTATTTTGATTTCCTAATCAAATTTTCAATAATTAATATGGGTACATATTAACGTGGGAGTAATCAACCTGGGTACATATTAACGTAGGAGTAACCAACCTGGGTACATATTAACGTGGGAGTAATCAACCTGGGTACATATTAACGTAGGAGTAATCAACCTGGGGGTACATATCAAAGTTAATCAACCTGGGTAAAAATCAAA
Source organism: Patella depressa (assembly GCA_948474765.1). Taxonomy (NCBI): domain Eukaryota; kingdom Metazoa; phylum Mollusca; class Gastropoda; family Patellidae; genus Patella; species Patella depressa. The sequence continues at coordinate 71,246,375 of OX419720.1, read as the reverse complement.
GTGGGTTAATCAACCTGGGTAAAAATCAAAGTGGGTTAATCAACCTGGGTACACGGATTAATCAACCTGGATACATATTAACGTGGGTGTAATCATCCTGGGTACGAATTAACGTGGAAGTAATCCGTGACAAGTTTGATATTTTCTGAAAGATACAAACACGCAGAGTTACTTTAAATAAATGTAAATATGTGACGCCATAGAGCACATATTTGTTACCCAATATTCTGTTATTTCTGGCTTCAAGTTTTACTTCATACCAACGTTTCAACTTTACTCTTTAGATAGCCTACAAATATGACACATGCTCTATCACCCAGACTTAAAGGGACTTGTGTTTAACGTCTCTATCACCCAGACTCAAAGGACGTATTTTTAACGCCTTTATCAACATGATTGATCCTTCAGTAATTTTGAGACTAACATCTGATACGTTTCTTTCTAGTTAACACTTATAACATCTGTCTACTTATAATATACAGTCTACTTATAATATACAGTCTACTTGTAACATACCGTCTACCAATAACATATGAAGAGTCCACGGGAAGAACGATCTAAGTCAAATTTTTGTCTTTTTGCATAAAAGGCAAAACAAAGTTTTGGACGAGTGGATATGCTCACAACTTCAAAATGATGTTTAATATGAATCATAATTACCAGTAAAACAACTGACTTCCACTTTTCAGCCAAATTAAGGTCATTTCAGAGGGGCCTTGTTCCGATGTGACTCCTATCATTTTTACCTGAAATTGATTGTTCCACAAAAAGCTTATAAATTTGCTACCAGATAGCGCCATTAACTGGGTTCCATTGAAAATGTGACTTTGATCTTTCTTCCACTGGACTCTTCATATGGTCTATTACTTGTTGTTAGTGGAGTTTGAGATAACATTGGTAAATAACGAATAACCTAACACGATTCAACTTTACACTGTCCATTTGAATTCCTTCATGACGAATTCATTCGTAAAGACTAGTATACCATACTTATTTATTCTGCTACCTTTCAATAAAATTGAAAATGAATCGTGTACAACAAATTCGAACCACATTACAAAATAGTACACTGAATATGGCTTCCGTCCAGGGCAGAGCTCAATAGTATATTAGACATGGCTTCCGTTCAGGGCAAAGCTCTATTCCCCAAATCTTTAAGTGGCATTTAGCGATCGGGAAACACATTAACAGAACACAGTTTTTTTGGGATACAATCACTAGTTTTATTCTAAAAACACGGCGTTTCGACAAGTATCCTCTTATCGTTATCAAGCACAAATGACAATTTAGTGTGTGTGAAATAGCTTTATTTAACGTCGGTTTCCATTTTTTTTTTTTTTATACAGTAGAATTATTTATTTATTTACAATTGTTATATACAAAGTCAATATGAGATGATATATACAAACGGTAATATAATACAAAATACAATTAAAGATCCTATTATATATATTATAGCTACTTTCTTATATACAGCTAAAAATATATTTAACGTCTGTAGTGTAAAAGCGTCTGGTTGAAAGAGAGTGTGACGTTTCACAGCACAAAAAGCACGTGCATAGGGAATTGTGGGATGTTATGATGGCCATGTTAGAGGTCAATCTGATCCCGCAGTGAATATTCGCTTGGCGGCTACAATCACTGATAAGCATAGTAACTTTTTTACTCCGACAAATTAAATTCGCAAACATTTTTTTTGAGGCAAAAGAAAAATAAATAAAGACGTTTGAAGTATTTGTAGTTAAAAAATATTTCCTATTTAGTGTAAATGGGTATTAAAATGAGTAAAATGCATCATTTTGCCCGAAGCAGTTAGGTGTTATGTAAACATTGCACGAACCGTTGAGCGCGGCGTGCAGTCAACGCACGTGTTGTGGATAGTCATCTGTTACAGAGATAATTCGTAAGTAATTCTCGGTGAAACAGATTGGTTAGAGGTGAGTGTTGATTACAGTGAATGAATAGCGGTAAAACAAACGGGTAAAACTTGAGTTAGTGTTTAAACCGAGGTGATATCGCAGACAAGACAATTTAGTAAACTTGAGGTGAATATATATATAATAATAAGAAACCTTCTACATGGATTAAAATAACAGTAACAGAAATAACGTAAGGAGTAAAGGGTATTTAACAAAAACAACAAACATGACGTCGTGCTTTTAGAATAAAACTAGTGATTGTATCCCCCAAAAAACTGTGTTCTGTTAATGTGTTTCCCAAAGTAGATAGTTCTCTACCCTGAGTGTAAATATCTATTGAAGACAAGACATTTGAGAAAATGTTTGGACAATGTTCGATTTTTACGTCATCGACTGGCACGTGCCAATATGGGGAGATAATTTGTGTTTGAATGGATGATATTAAGCTACTGTTGACGCATCAATCATCATAAATCACGTGACCCACCTTCTACTATCTCTATATTGATACAAATGGAATCAATGAAATAGGGTTTAACGTCCTACTTAACTGCTCCAACTGGACTAATAAAGACGTGAATACTACAATATAGTGTGCTATGAGAATAATGTCTGTCGGTTGTTTTATACAATAAAGCTACATCTAAACATATTCACTGTTTGATAAAAATAACTCGTAAGTTAGTTATTGTTGGACATATAGTCAGTCATATATTCACAGAGACATAAACAATCAGAATATCTGACCCAGGCGATATTAATTAAATATACAAGAAATTAAAATGAAATGAGTAACTGCCAAGGGATCTTTTAAGTGTACGCCAATGTGTACACGGGACCTCGGTTTTTCGTCCCTACCGAACGACTAGACAGCTGCCCTTGCCAGGCCGTCCGTTCTTCATCACTGACAAGGAGAAACGAAGCCGGAAAATCTGGAGGGACTTTTTCGGCAGGGATCGAACACCCAACCTCCAGGCTAGCGAGCCAGCGCCTTACCCACTTAGACCCATGTGTTCAAAAGGATATCTGCAGCACCCGGTGTTCAGTTTGTGTTTTTATTTATTGGATCAGTATTTCTGCGAGACGGTTCAGGAATACTGAACGTAATCTAACAACAAGACCTGGTACTTTTTTTCTCTGTGTATATTTCTCGAGTGGATAAGAAGAATGTAAAGCCTATCAATATCAGCCAATTTACCAAATTCCATATTTCTTCATATAATTCTCATTGTTCCTTGTTCAATATATTGATATTACATAAGGGTGGCTCATTCGTCGATAAACTTCCTTAGCATTTTCCAGTCTGGGGTCATGAAGTTCTACTTAAGGGAGAGAGAGATAGAGAGAGAGAGATAGAGAGATAGAGAGATGGGGTTTAAAGTTTACAAGATACAAACTAGGTCATTTCGGGACTAACATATGGTTTAATTTTATTTCAATAATTCGCTCGTGTGTAGAGGTCTTTACGGAGGAACTGGAGGACCCGGAGAAAACCCGCGAGGCTAGACAGGCGACTCTACTCCTTGTCAGGTTCAACCGGGAAATCGAAACCACGCTAGTTGACTCAATGACAGGCTTTATGACACAGCACGCACATGCTAACCACTCGCCCCCCCCCCCAAAAAAAAAAATTCTACTTAAACGTAAGATCTGTTTTGTAAGGTCGTCTGTCAAGCCCCATGGGTTTTCTCTGGCTCACCCCGGTTTCATGTCACTACTAAAGAGCCCTATCGGCAAGCGGAGTGCTAATATAAAGTTGAACCTTATATGACCTAGTTTGTGTCGAGTGGACGTTAATGCCCATTTCGCTCTCTCTAATTTATAAAGCAGAGTATAAAATCATGCGTTCTCTTTAAGTAGAAATGTCAAGTTGTTTTTGGCCACTTTAGTCAGTATTCTGTGTTAATAGGCTGGACGACTTGACTACAAGTTTTTATGAAACTTTATTACATTAAGTGTTGTATTTATCCGGGATTCTGTGTGCAATAATGTTTATAGGCTGGACGACCCGACGACATATTGGTCGAGTAGCAATCATCTTGATAAAATGGTCGATCATATATATACTGACTTGAATCAACAGTCGAACTAAAGGCAGAAACAGGCAAACTTGATTCCACTGAAAAAACAAGAAGAGAGAAATTAGAAACAGAATGTGTTTACATATATTGTTCAGGGTATATACATATTGTTCAGGGTATATACATATTGTTCAGGGTATATACATATTGTTCAGGGTATATACATATTGTTCAGGGTATATCTAACCCACGCTAATATTAAATATAGAAAATAAAACAAGAATATGAACGATAGATAATCCGCCCTTTATGATTCAATACTTGTTTCTTACTTCTACAGTGGGTTCGTATGTTGCGACTTTTATTTACATTTGAACATTTCTCTGTTCTGTTTCGTGACATAATCTGTCAACAACAAGCAAGTTGAACTTTCCGCCATTTTTGAATCAATATACACCTGCGTTATTTATTGTGAACACAGACCTCATTTAAACCCAAGAAGAGATTTACACCCTGGAAACAAGTCCTGTACTATTTCCGGCCCTGTCCCAATGTCCACACTCGAAAAATCTCGACAGATTTCGGGACCCACATCTAGTCTCGGCTGTATGAAAGTAAGTGATATGTACTACCTACGTCCATACATTTGCGATGTGGCTACCGGTTTACTTTAACAGGAAAACTTGACGCAATTACAAACAAACAGGACACCATGGGCGCAGCCATGTTTCATCCGGGACCTTTAAAGTAGTTCCAAGACACCATGGACGCAGCCATGTTTCATCCGGGACCTTTAAAGTAGTTCTAATATGGGGGAATTCGTCATACAGCTGAGACTAGATGTAGGTTCCGGAATCTGTCGAGATTTGCCGAGTGCAATGTCCATAGCCGATATTAATTTTATCAAGGGCAGTGACTCCGTTTTAGACACTATTCAAAATAGCCGATAGACACAGATCACCAAATATTCATGGGCCGTCACCCACGAAACAAGGGCGAAAGTTATTTTTAGTCTTTCTCTCCCTTTCCCTTTCCCCTTTTGCATGGTGATTTTTGTTGAGTTTTTGGTGTAGAATTGAAGAAAGTGGTTTTAAAATACATTTTCTGCCAGGTTTTGGTGAATATTCATGATTTTGTGGCGAAAGGATGCAGGAGTTGTGAGGTTGGTTACGTTCAAAGGGAGGGCCGAAAATTGCAAGGTTAGCTGTCTCTACTTCCAGCTTATCTCTCTCAAGTTTTTCATGAAAAACCTCATACATGCTTTTGGGCAAGAGTTTGCCATATGTTGCTCCATCTGTGACAGAAAGCGTTTTACCCAACGAATATTTGGGAAAAAGTTACAACCAGTCTAAGAGTCGAGAATTAACATTAAAGTCAATGGGGAAATAATTAGTGATCTGTGGCCCGATATTTATCAAGGGTAGTAACTCTGTATTAGACAAGATTCAAACTATTTGATTCGGGGCTTGATTAGATGCATCATAGGTGGCAACCTATTTAATTGTGGTCAATAATTGGTTGACGTGGGCGTAACTTCTCCTGTCTGTATGAGTTTACACGTCTATGGGAAGTGATTGTACAATCAATATTATCATTGTTAATTACAACAATAATATATTTTATAAATTGTTAATTATATTTTTATAACGGATAGAAAGATGGAGAGATAATACAAATTGTTAAATCGATGTAAAATTAAGATAATTGACTTGTATTATATGGCCGGATTTAACTGTTAAGTTATTCTCGACAAAAATAGACCACTAACAATACCAGAATAATATGAGGGTACGTTCACGTCATTTGGACTTATTTTATACTTTTTAACCTTTCAAAATAAACGCCAGCTCGACAAAAGGGAAATCAAACGAACAACAGACCAGTTAACGTCATAGTAATAATCTTTAAGTTGCATTTAGAAATTGGGAAACACATTAACAGAACACAGTGCCTCATTATGTAAGGGTTGAGGAGTTGGACGGTCGAATTGTTAGCTTACCAACTAGGATGGCCGGGGTTCGATCATGGAGTTAGCGGCGAAAGCGTCCCGGTGATTTACCAATGTGGTTTCTCCTTGACTGAGGTATAGGACTTGCAAAGTAAAACGTCAAGTCTAGTCCTTCGGATTGTTAACAAATATCCAGGTCTCGTGTACAGACTGGCGTGCACGTTAAGGAACCCTCGAAAATTGACAATCGCAATCCAATTGTTAACAAATATGTACTGGTTGGCGTGCACGTCAAAGAACCATCGATAATTGTAATCAAATTGCTGTCAGGTCAAAATGTCCATGATTGCACGCTGTTATTGTTTTCCCAATCGGTGCAGAATTTATCTTATTCATGTGTTCGACTTTTCGTCCCACGTTTTGTTCTACTGGGAAGAATAAAGAATAGTAAAGTTTGATCATAAATATCTTAATTCAATTTTGACTAAAAGACACAACCATATCAATTTTGACTAAAGGTGTCAACCATATCTATAAAATAAATACAATTTATCTAATTACCTGACTCGGGATATATTCCACATCTCGTATAACCTGATTTCTTATATCCATCATGGCCGCTTCCATAACTATACTCATTTATTGACTCCGGTACTACAGGAACCGGAAATGGTCTGCTTTCAATCGGCGACCAATATGATGACGTCACAGGTGATATACTCCTCGCTAGAGCAGGATACGACGTGTAATTTTGTCCGTGGTAAGAATGAGGCTCCTGGTGATAAGCAGTCGATAATCTTTGAGGGGAGAACGAGGAACTGTTGTTTATGTAATCAGAGTAAGCATGGCTGACACCAAACTGGGGCAGGTAGGGTCTCTCAAAGACCCCATTATTAAAACTTTGATAATGTCTTGGAGGAGTGAATGGTGTGTCCGGGGAACATGGCAGACTTCGATAATAATTTGTAGAATAACAGTACGGTACATCTCTATGGCTGGGTAACGGTATAGGACGAATGAACACACCGTGGTCGGAGATACTGGAGTCTTCATGTGGTTCACAGTCTTTGGGAAGTTCTGGAGAGGAATTCACATCATTAGGGGCTGAAACAAACCAGGAAATGTTTATTTTATTTTAAATCTAACTCTGCCACGTTGATACTATAGTAATGATGCGGGTTGTGTGCAAGACATTGCATGCGTTCGCCCAATACCGGAGTGTGGAATGCTAGCGCCCTGAGAAAAGCGCATACAGTATTCCTTACGTCCTTATCCTTGTTCAAAAACTGTGAGGAAAGCGCGAGCATTGAGAGTATCAGGGGGCTTTATTCCTTAATTCTCATTTTTTCTTTTGTATTTTGAACCCAGAGCATCTGCATTTTACAGGTTGCGCCATTTACCTTGCCTACATAAATGTGTATTGTATACCTCTGTGACGTCACTATGGTGTGAAAGTTTCAGTATTTTTTTTGTAAGTTGATCAGAAACATACCTCGTGTATCCATCTTTCTCTTCTTAGATTTAGGTGAAGAATTTGATTGGCTACCTGCCCTAACCCTGGAAACCATCTTGATTGTTTCTGTAAAACAAAGTACGAATATATTTGATAATATTTATAGAGGGTGGAATGGAAAGGTATATTGTTGTATTTAAAAGGGAGATCTAGCATCCATGAAACCTTCGGTTGTTTAATAATTGTTATAATCTACAAAATTCAATCTAAACTATCAATCTACTCTGGTTGTCGGGAACAGCATATTACGCTGAAATTGACAGTACATGTCAATAAATCAATAGCAATCGGAAACATAACATATTTTAGAGAGAGAGAGGGGGGGAGCAATGGGGATTAACGTCCACTTGTTAAATGGGTCATTTCGGGACTAACATGTAGTTTAATATTATTTCAATAATTCCTTTGCGCTTAGGGGTCTTTAGCAGTTGGAGGATATCGGGTTACTGGCAGAAAACCCACGAGGCTGGACAGGCAACCATACTCCTTGTCACGTACAGCCGTGTGTTCGAAACCACACCAGTTGACTCAATGCCGTGCCTTATGATACAGCGAACACGTGCTAACCATTCGGCCATCCGACCCGCCTAGAAATTTTAAAGATGTGTGGTTATAATAAACTCAGAATATATATAGATTTGTCATGATATTATTAATAATACATAAGCATTATCACTATATTAGTAATAATACATAATACATAATATTCTTATAATAATAATAATAATAAGGAGTCTTATAAAGCGCTAAAATCCACGTCACAATAGGGAAATGCTCTAATACGTTATTATGGAACGGTTTAGACGCCATTTTATCGGCATACAAAAGTCTTGGCGATATGTCTTCATTTTGAATACAGGCCTACATATACATGTCAAATTGTGTGAGATGAAATGAGTTAAGATACCGGTTGTTTTCATGTATGAAATGAGTAAACATACCGGTTGTTTTCATGTGTGAGACGAAGTGAGTAAAAGTACCGGTTGTTTTGATGTGTGAGACGACGTGAGTAAACGTACCGGTTGTTTTAATGTGTGAGACGAAGTGATTAAGCGTACCGATTGTTTTCATGTGTGAGACGAAGTGATTAAGCGTACCGGTTGTTTTAATGTGTGAGACGAAGTGATTAAACGTACCGGTTGTTTTCATGTGTGAGACGAAGTGAGTAAACATACCGGTTGTTTTCATGTGTTTCTGTAAGTTGGTTTGTAGAGTGTGTTCCCGGATCAGTTCATTCTGTGTTTCTAGAACCAGGAACGTGTACTCGTCCAACATCATGTGTAATAGATGGAAGGATCCTAAAAATAAAACAAAACACTATAAATAACTCGAGTCATCCATCGGCTTAAAAAGATATGATAGCAGAGCATATACCCTATAAACAGTGGTATACAGGTGTTTGGAAATACCCCTCTCCCAACACAAGATTAAACTATCGGGGCTAGTGCAAGAGAAATATGTTAAATATGCCCCCAACACCACCATAATACTGAACAATCGGTCCTAGTACAAGACTCACGTGCTGTGAAATATGCCACCACCACCACCACCACAAGAATGAACAATCGGGCCTAGTACAAGCGTCTGTGCTGTGAAACCTTTTTAATATGAAAAACAGATACAATCCATTTTTCACTGAAATTAAATATAGACTTAAATTCAACTCTGTCATTTGATGCCGTGGTGAAATAGAAGTCTGTCATTACCCCATGCTCTTGGTGAATTACATGTCTGTCATTACACCGTGCTCTCCGTGAAATAGATGTCTGTCATTACACCGTGCTCTCCGTGAAATAGATGTCTGTTGTTACCCCGTGCTCCCTCGCTACAAGACACATTTTGCTATCATTTCCATGGGGCGACTAGTGCCTTGTAAGGGATATTTTGGTATCAACGTAAGTACTTACTTTGACCGATGTAGTTTTTATTAACATTTGAGAATAAATATTTATTCCAATGTGTGGGAAGCCACCAAAGTTATTTTGTCCAGAACAAAGTTCTTAGATGGATGAAAGGTCTATTATTAGGATGCGAATTCAATTTATTTCACGATTTTTGTATGGTTTTAAATGTGTTTTTATTAATTGAAATTAAGTTAAATATTTTGTACCAGCATTAACAAAAACCAGGATTCAATTATAGATTTGTGCAAGAGTCAATATCTATTACAAGATGTGACGTATTCAGTTTTTCAGAGAGCCTATCCAATATTTACCAAAGCTAGAAGCGCTGTGTAAAGTTAAATCTCTCATTATTAACGAACCAATCAGCGACCATTGTAACAGGAAGTCGGCTGCTTTGCTCTCATGGAAGCCGCCATTTTGTTTTGTAGGAAACTGCAAAAAAAATAGAATCCTGATATAAAAATGTATGCAAAAATTGTAAAAGCAATTTCCTGTGTATTGAATGTTTTCAAATTAAAAGGAGTTAATGAGGCGTTGGTTAGATGGAATTTTAATTTTATCTGATTCAATATAAATCAATAAATAGTCGTGAGATAGGAAACCATCAACAGTTTTTATCTTTTATATTTCTATTATGACAGTAATGGGATCTGTACAATCGGAGTTTGTACTACACCGTATCTTGAATATCGTCACTGTAAAACAAAGCTATGTCAGTTATGAGTTTTTTTACACGGTGATTAAAACATACACCCTATTTCGTTTCGTTTTATATAGTTCAAAATTTCGTTTTACTTGTCTTTACTATACTAGGATCTGGAAGAGTTGTTATAATTGACGTGTCCTGGATGACATGAGGGAATAGCCAATGAAACGGTCTGTTACCCCGAGCTCTAGGCATGTTTTGCATGGAACTGTGGGTAAACAATTAGAAACGTCACCGTTGAAGATCAATCAATGTCTGACGTCATAGGATCAAAAGCCACTCGTACGACCTGTGACGTGAACTCCCACTATAACTTGTCAGATCTTCATGTAGTGTAGGCCATCGAATTTATAAAAAAAAAACGAAACGAAATATAAATCTATATAGGGAGCCAACGTCTTAATGCATTATAGGGGATAACACACGAGAATAATGAAGATGGGTATGCGTCACACATTGTACCAACAGATGACTTGACCTGGAGAACACATCGCTCGATTAATCCTACCTGGAGAACACATCGCTCTATTAGTTCGTCCATCCATTCTGTAAAACTTTCAACAGTCGCCTGCTTGTTGAGTAAAGTTAGAAATTCTTCTAATGCTGAAATGAAATTATAATAATAAAGTGAACACACAATTCACTTTCTATTTAGATTGGAAGCCACGGTATCTCAGTGAGTGAGACGTGGACATAATAAATAACCCCGGACAGTTGGATTTATATGATGAGTAGGTCGTAAAACCACTGTACAGACCACTTTTCCTTGATAACACACTACATAACGTATATACCATCGTCATAACTCATTACATGACGTATATTATACTAATCGTCACGCCACACTGTAACTACTACTTCTCTGTTTATTTAATAACACATTGTATATATGGATATAACTACTTCTCTGATATTTGATAACGACTCTACGGAACAAATTTTCATAAAAATACAGTCTTTAATTTAGGACTTACAATCAAAAATAACCTCCCTCTGTTTGTCATCTGCTGGTTGAACAAAAGCAGCTTGGTCTGAAATCTCCTTTAAATCGACGTCTGTAAGATCGTCCACCATATTGGTGATGCTTTCTAGGTTTGTTAAAACACTTCGAGCTGTCTTTAATATAAAAACACAATCATTACATATACTATAACCTAATGAAGCATTAGAGGTTGGTTAAAACACTTCGAGCTGTCTTTAATATAAACAAAAACAGAATCGAACTTATGATTTATTCTTATTTATAAACGGGGCTCAGTAATGTCCGTACACGGCCACAGACGTCTGTGTTAAATGAAACAACTGCTTGGTAGGGTGACGACTAGGGTCTCAACATTTAGATTTACCTGTAGACTTAACAGGCTAAAGCATTTTTACTTTAATCTGCCTTAGAAGTGAAGGTGGGGTATAATGAGATGGTAGGGGAAATAACTGGAATACCCTGGAACCTCTCTTTGTTTAGAGCCGGAAATGTATTGTACCTACCTGCGTACAGGTGAAATAATTTAACCTACCTGTGCTAAATGAACAAATGATAACTGACGTTTAACACTCTGTATAAAACTTCTAGAAACTACAAAATAAATTCAAAAATACATTCAGACTAATTTGGAGCGAAGTCGACAGCATCAGAGTTTGCGCGATTGAATGCATGGTATTTAAATGCTTAAAAAATTGTCAGTTCTTTGAAAACCAAACACGTCGCTGGAAACCGGAACCGAGTATTTTGGACTACAATTTAATTGTCAAGCGTGAATGGGCCGACGAATGGAAAGGATTTGAATATCACAGGAAAGGGGAGGTAATCGAGTTTTACCATTAGGATTAATTCACTCCCGTTAGACGTCAATGCTAAATCCATAACCGATAATTGACAATCTCCAGACCATAGTATCGAAAAGAGTTAATCGTTCAGGATTTTCGCTATGCGATTTTCATAAATCATATCTGCTTTCTTCCTGACCCTTCCACCATAAAATTATAAATATTCACCAAAACCCAGAACTATTTGCAAGATCGCGAATTGCCCTTTGCCTTGTTATAAATAAAACTTGAGATATCGGTTCAAATAGGCCTGTGGTCTCAAGATCCGTATTGGTGCCATGAACTGGGTTTCTCTTGGACTAAAATCTGAGCCGATTTTTTAAAACCGTAGCTGCATGTAATAAAGTTTACCCTTTTTGTTCCAATAATCATCACATTACGGAAATAACCGATAATTATCGACTGCTACCTACACCAGTAAACCAACGCTCGTCTAGAGAGATTTATATCATATTACGGAAATATCCGATGATTACCGACTGCTACCTACACATGTAATTCAACGGTTTGTGTCACTCGGCAAATCTCGACAGATTCCGTAAACTACATCTAGTCTCGGCTGTATGACAGTAAGTGATATGTGCCTACGTCCATACATTTGCGATGCGGCTACCGGTTTACTTTAACAGGAAAACATGACGCTATTACACAAATTGGGAACCTATTCGGCTAGCGACCTATTCGACCGATCGAGCTGCAACCTGTTCGTTGGAAACCTATTTAGAATAAAGAAAACAGTCGCCTAAACTCATCTATTTATCTACCAATAAAATCCACCGTTATGTCTATCAAATGAGAGTAGAATATATATATTTTTTTTTAAGTGTAATTTCGTCATTATTTTACAGCTGGATCGGTCGAATAGGTCGCTAGCCAAATAGGTCGCCAATTTGTGTTCGGTATGGGCGCAGCCATGTTTCATCCGGGACCTTTAAAGTAGTTCCAATATGGCGGAATTCGTCATACAGCCGAGGTTAGGGGCCAATTCGATTATGCAGTCCGGACTCTCCACGTTCTCCAATCCGGATTGTCCGCGTTTACGGTGTAATCGAGTACAGGTGGAGAACCAAAATGGCGACTGTAACTCTAGTTTTGATTCTAGAGAATCTCCCGGATCCATCAAATTGCCAGCGAGAGCACGTCAAAAGAAGACGACGTATTGCTTTATTGTCAACATTGTAAGTCGGTTAAATTAATCATTTGGGGGTATAATAAATATCTGGATCTCCGGATATGGGCTGTATTTTGAAGATAGGTACAAAAATAAATTCAAAATCAAATTTAGCTAATGCCTGATTTTGAGACAGACAACTGTTTTAGCTGAAATGCAGCGATTTCACGTGAGGCGAGGCAAAATTCTATCGACAAATAAGATTACAAAGCGATTGAGGCGACTGTAGGGTGAGATTATCGTCAGAAAACAACGAAACTGATTCATATTGGTAAAATATTTGTAAAATTTGGAAGGAAATTTCTTATCTTGCCGCCATCTTGTTACGTCACTCTCCGCAATCGCACCGGTCGAAAAATTGGAGAGGTTGGACGATCCGAACTCTCCAAAAATGGTCACGTGACCAATAAACGAATGGAAATGGAGAGTCCGGACTGTCCGGACTGCATAATCGAATTGGCCCCAGATGTAGGTTCCGTAGGTTACGGAATCTGCCGAGGTTTGCCGAATGCGGTTTGTGTATGGCGTATTTTCTAGGGCCAATTCGATTATGCAGTCCGGACAGTCCAGACTCTCCATTTCCATTCGTTTATTGGTCACGTGACCATTTTTGGAGAGTTCGGATCGTCCAACCTCTCCAATTTTTCGACCGGTGCGATTGCGGAGAGTGACGTAACAAGATGGCGGCAAGGTAAGAAATTTCCTTCCAAATTTTACAAATATTTTACCAATATGAATCAGTTTCGTTGTTTTCTGACGATAATCTCACCCTACAGTCGCCTCAATCGCTTTGTAATCTTATTTGTCGATAGAATTTTGCCTCGCCTCACGTCAAATCGCTGCATTTCAGCTAAAAACAGTTGTCTGTCTCAAAATCAGGCATAAACTAAATTTGATTTTGAATTTATTTTTTTACCTATCTTCAAAATACAGCCCATAACCGGAGATCCAGATATTTATTATACCCCCAAATGATTAATTTAACCGACTTACAATGTTGACAATAAAGCAATACGTCGTTTTCTTTTGACGTGCTCTCGCTGGCAATTTGATGGATCCAGGAGATTCTCTAGAATCAAAACTAGAGTTACAGTCGCCATTTTGGTTCTCCACCTGTACTCGATTACACCGTAAACGCGGACAATCCGGATTGGAGAACGTGGAGAGCCCGGACTGCATAATCGAATTGGCCCCTAGAGAGATTGATATCATATGACGGAAATAGCCGATGATTACCGACTGTTATACATACCTTGTAATTTAACTGTCTGTATGTGACATGGAGTATCTTCTAGAGAGATTTCTAACCACATTGGTAAATGTCTGATGAAACTTTCTATTTCAGCTCCTAGACTGGAATAAATATATAAATGATGTATTAAAACAATTGTTGATCCGCAACCCTGTCCCTACTGCAATAAACTAGGCTGTTATTGCTTGGGCTACGAGTTCTGGGGTGAGAGCTTTGTGTAGACAACGGAGTTTAAACCTAGTCTGTCCCATCCTCGGTAAAATAGAACAAGTATTAAGGGGAGATAATTTGAATTCGTGAAAACTCAGTGACTGGATCCAGGATACAGTGAGTGGAGTAGACGTGTGGATACCGACGATGGATTAGACGCTAGTCTAGTCTATAGTTTAAGTGAAATGCGGTTTAGAAGACGGGCGGAGATAAGAGATGACACATTTATTGTTCTTTAGAGAGATTCACCTGAAAATGAAATTAAAACTCGACACCGAATTCCAACTGTTAATTGTTCCTCTGCGTGCTCTGAACAGACTGATAGTAATGATTGGAAGTATTTACTATGGTGGCTGATAGTGGCCATGCCCTATTGTCACATTATGAATAGGGCGAGATTTAACATGGCCACTATCAGCCACCATAGTTTACCTTTCTGGCATATCTTGTATTGTAGATGGAATAAGTACATCGATTAAAACCTAAAATATAAAGTATATATATGGCTTGTTATCTGATTCGCTTTTATTGCATTACACCGGTTGAAATCCGGGACAACATGCAGCTGGTGGCCCCTGAGGATGGCTCAGTTGTTTTTCCAACGGGTGCTAGAAAATATCAAAGACACAGACTGTAGATGGTGCTTTCAAGAGTATTACATAATAAGTATAGAAAACCTTGAGTGACTGTTCTACTTATAACATCAACTCCATATTCATCAAAAACGTAAATTGAAGACTAAATCAAATGAAATGGGGTTTAACGTCCTACTCTTTTGCACCTAACCTGGGTTAATGGAAGACGGGCAAATTGAAGACTAAAAGAGGACTCCCCAAACTACGTGAAACCCCCCAGGGACTGTTCTGCTTATCAATTCGAATATAAAATCAAGACTAAAAGCCGACATAAAACTACGTGCGATAATCAATTATATAGCGGTTCTCCTAAACCTGCCATACTTTTCCATACTACACTGCATGGTGTATTTCAATTCTAGGTAGATAGACAATTCAATTGTCAAACGACATTGTCACTCATTAATTCGATCACAACTATATTTTAATATTGTGTTTTGCCATCAAATACAAAATGCGGATGTTCTTGTGAATTCAGGTAGATGCCTTATAATAGACCAAACCACTGTACGTAGATCTGAACGTTGCGATTATAAAGCTGACCAATGAGATCTTACCTTGTATAAAATAGAATCACATAAAGCGATGACGTCAGAGATTATTGACGTATCTAATAGACTAATAAGGTGATCTGGCATACCTTGCCAGAAGTGAAGAAGAAAACTTTCCACCTGAAATATAAAGTAGAAGGAAAGGTTTGCTGGGCAGTTTTAACACATGGGTCCCACGAGCATACGGACCTCTTGCAAATCTATGTATGTTGAAATTTGTGTGTTTATCAACAAATACTAAAATTACATTTATATTGTTCACAGGTCTGTTTTGATCTGTGCTGTGTCAAGCGGATTATTGAAATAAAATTAAACCATATGTTAGTCCCGAAATGACCTAGTTGTGTCGAGTGGACGTTAAATCCCATCTCTCTCTCTCTCTCTCTCTCTTATTACAAGGCGTCATATTGAAGGTGATATAGAGAACAATATATAACACTTACCTCTTCAAAGTTAGCAGTGATAATTGTATCCAGTATTCTCTGACAGTGTGTTCTATACATCATCATAAACGTTTTCATCTATAACATTTAGAAATTACATTTAGAAATTTCATTTAGAAATTACATATAGAAATTACATATAGAAATTACATTTACAAATTACATTTACAAATTACACTTACAAATTACACTTACAAATTACATTTACAAATTACACTTACAAATTACATTTACAAATTTCACATACAGATTACATTTACAAATTACACTTACAAATTACATTTACCCAGCATCCTATAGGTATGACAAGAAAAATATTGTTCTGGTTGGAAGAAGGAAGAAATAAGGTCCACCGAGTTTATGTAGTTTATAATTATAAACGAACTTACTTTATCTGTATCTATAGACGCCGCCAGTATCAGATTGTCGACATCAGGAAACTCGGGTAATAACGTACCAGTTTTAGAACTCAGAGAATATTTACGATTGGAACCCTGGAATAAAATAATAAACAAAGGTATCCAGGCAACGAAATATATGATTATATCCCTGAAATAAAATATCAACAACTCAACTGACCGCCAGAAATTGGGATATATTTTATTTTCTAATAGACTACAAAACAGACTGTTTTTAACTTGTAATAAATACTCGGAATAAAATGGGTTTTAACGTCCTTCTTTTCAGATGTTAATTAAACCATCTATAAGCATTGGAACAAATTTGATATATTCTATGGCAATACAAACAATATTAAATCCGAGAAGTTGTACAAACAAAATAGACCTGCAATATAATGGATTAACGTGTCGTCCTAAGTAAGGTTGGTGGTTTATTAGATATAAAGGCGGCAAGATTTTTTTCATCAGTAGCGTGGACTTGGAATTCTAAAGCCCAAACTACATGACAAGCGGTAAACTCGGGGGGGGGGGGGGGGGGGGGTCCACTAGCTATGTCATTCACGCAAGTACAGGCGGTAACCTAGGGGGAAAGGTCACAAGCTATGTCATGCACGCAAAGACAGGCGGAAACCTCGGGGGAAAAGGTCACAAGCTATGTCGCAATGACAGGCGGAAACCTCGGGGAAAGGTCACAAGCTATGGCATTCACATAAATACTAAAATTACATTTGTTTCTATAGTCGATCGAACAGGACGAAAATCCGAGGCCCCGTGTATGACGAATACCGGTTTATTAATCCAGTCGATGTAGAGATGTTAAACTCCGTTTCATTCGTCATTTCGGCGCTCTGAGCATGCATACCTGTATGGAAATTTGCGCATTATAAATATACACTATTATTATTATTTTATATAGATGAGATATAGTATTGACGATTTCTGCACCAATAAAACACAAATAATAAAAGATATCACAGATTAACGTCACCGCAACATCAAAGTAAAACTATAACGCAATGGGTGTCCATTTTCCTTGACAACGGAGTCTGTGAGTTGAATTGAGTGCGTGTTACGTTATAAGTTTGTGTGTACATGTCACTAGAGTTGCTCATTTATCACCGTCATTGATTATACTCGTCTCCAATAATATAAACAATGGCGGATTGTTGAGAGATAAGTCTCGTGTTTATCATATCTAGGTGATTATAATAACACAGTTGATAAATACAGCACGTATTCAAACCCACTTCTCACCTGGATTCACCCGTACTCATCTTGTCAGTGATACAGGACTGAGGGCCTTACAAGTACAGCTGTCTAGTAGTTCGGATGGGACGACAAACCGAGGTCCCGTGCACACATCGCCGTGCACGTAAAAGATCCCTAGATAGTTGGGATTCGATATAAGAGTAGTGCCGCTGCCCGGGCAAAATTCCCCTTATAGCCCACTGTTTGGCGTATGGTCTTCATTAGCCCAGTTTAGGAGCAGAACAGTAGGACGTTAAACCCCATTTCATTTCATTTCATTTTATGTTTGTAGTCACATGGATTCAATATACTCAGTAGACATGTCAACTGGATGGTTTGATCGGTGCGCTTTAGATTGTAAAGTCTGTACTCTAGCGAAGTATTTAAACCATATGTTAGTCTCGAAACGTGGACGTTAAATCCTTTTGTACTGTATCAATTGTTTAAAACAAATACTCACCTCCGTTTTCTTCTTGGTTCCGGAAAATCTGTTTTTATAAAACAATTAATTTTACAAGATCTGTCACTTTCAAAAGTTTTCTTAAATTGTTGCATACAATCTATTGGTATTTACAGAAGTATTTCATTTAAATTAAGGCGTGTTCTACACTGGGTCCTACCCTGAATATGATATATATGTGAAATAGATAGTGTGTTCCATCCTGGACCCCACTATATTTTATAACATCATTTAAAGGTTTATACCAACCTCGTGAGTCCTCGTCCAGAATAAACAGATTGATAATAAATAGACGATTCTTTTATACCTATACCATAATAGTGATACCTGGAAATATAACACCTTATTAGTATAGTAGGTTAGAACATATTCATTTTATGCCTATAACATAATAATGATATCTGTACATCATTTAATGTTTGTTATAGGTGTCAATATCGGTCAAAATTGCGATAGACGACGCCATATTTGGATAGACTAGAGCACGTTCATTTCCTGCTTTCATTTGACGGTTGGCGTATCGCGGATACTACGCAAACAACGGCAAATATAACGATGAAAAATTATATAAAAATATATACAAAGTCTATTATGCACAGATATGTATAGAATGCGTCCATATTTTGTGGCTCTATTAGAGAAACACGGGTTGATTCATTGTGTGGATATTCTTGGTATAGGGACAGGGTGGGTCTAGTCATTAATTTTTACTTCTTGATATGATAAAACATACTTATTTTATTCACGTACTCCAGGTGAAGCGAGGATTTGGTGATTCCGGGTTCACATTCCTCAGAACTACCGATGAGACAGAGCATACTCGTATAGTGTTACATAACAGAGAAATTTATCAGATTTACTAATGTGACAGAACATACTCGTCTAATGTCACAGAGGAAATTTGATACTATGATCCTCTTGAAGCCTTTTCTTAGTCACCGATGTGTGTAATATTAACCTTTCAATTTCCAACTACTGATATAAAAGTTAATACTATGATACTTACTTAGACTGTCCCCTCGTTCCCAGTCGTCGTGTTGTCAACTTGGGAAATTTCTGTCTTATAATCTAAATTCAAAAAAATTATTTAGATATCAAAGTCTCATTTGGGTGATCAAAGTTAAATAAGGAACAAAGGGAAATAAACAAGAAAGGTGGCATTTATAATGAAAATACCTTCAATTGATTCATAACTAGAAGTTACGATTTTCATGAATCTAGAAACGACGAATTTCTTTTGGTTTGTAACTGTTCAAAGCCGATCAGAGATAGAACAAGCGAGAATTCAGCATACTGAACACAGTAATGATTGGTGAATAGCGCGTTACAAATGAACATTTTTTATATTATTGTATTATACATTGTAGAGAATATAAACAGGCCCCACCCCTCCACACCAATCTGTGATTTGGGTTATACCTACCTTACCAAATGTAGCCGCACCAGTCGGGTGGAATGAAAACTTTTTACAAAAATCTAAATAATGTGTATAAAGAACACATCTTGGTAGACAAACACCTTCTGATCTTTCATAATTAGCATTTAACCTGAACATAGAAAAAACACCAACAGTGGAACTCATCAAAATTCATTTAATCTTTATTTAACCGAAAATAATAATAAAAAATGATATTAATAATAAAAATCATGCATATCATAAAAAGTGTTGTGACTAATTGAATTTATTCTAATCTAACATACAGTTAGAGGAAACCATTGTTGGTGCTAATTTCTATAATTTAGTACAGACGGCAACAAAAGGTCGCCCTCACACCGTCTTTCATTTCGTGTACGTGAAATAATATCTGAAGGCAATCACTGATTCACGCGTTAGAAAACCTGATTGTAAATCTGTTTAGGCTTAGTGTAATTCATCCTATTATTAGGGGACACCTTTTAACAGTTTCGCAGATAGTGCGGGAAGAATACCTCGTTGGAATGATACTACATCAATCTTAATATGATGACCTATTCCAAACAATTATTATTTGTTCTTTATACAGAGAGCATGAACACCATTCTTCTCATTTTTTGTAAGAGAGAGAGAGAGAGAAATGGGGTTTAACGTCCACTCAACACAGACTAGGTCATTTTGGGACTAACATATGGTTTTTAATTTTATTTCAATAATTCACTTGCGCGTAGGGTCTTTAGCAATGGGAGGAAACCGGAGTGCCCGGAGGAAACCCACGAGGTTGAGAAGGCGCCCCTATCTCCATTCCACATACGCTCACACCAGGGCTCGAAACGACAGCCGCGAGCCAGAGGTGACCGGCCAGCTAGAGGTCGAAGCGCGGCACTCTAGACCACTAGGCCATCCAAACCGCCTTATTTTTTGTAAATGGGGGCATTATTTTAGTTGGGAGTGAGTACATTTTGTCTCCGTTCAAGATGACTTTTAAATCATCTCCAACAAGGAAATAAGGTGAGATCATTACCAGTTCAAGGTGGCTGCTATCTGGGAATGTTTCTGGGTTGGTTCAGCGGTTTCTTTCTCCTCTATTTCTTTCACTTCTAAAATATATTTTTAAAAACAATTGATTTTCTTTAAATTGTGATGAAATGTTTTGTGTTTATTAATGGTGGACTTGGCGACTTTCTTTATTTCAAGAGAGTTAAGCTAAATGGAATGAACAGTGGGTTTACGGATCTACTGTTTTACTTCGACTACGCGATCTCATCAACAAGAATGACATCCCTACCAAGAACAAGTACGCCAATGGTTTAAAAGTCCGATACATGGAATGTACTAGAACTAAATATTGACTTTTAATTAAATAATTTTATGTCCTTTAATCAAGGGGTGTGTTTAAAACAAAGACATCAATTAGTCATTAACAGGTTAATTAACTAATTAACACCTTGTTTCAATGGCTTCAGGTAAATCATACAAACATCACACAGGTAAATGTTGACTTTAAAGATGGCCGTTAATCTACAGGTAAACAGGATTAAATCAATGATTTGATAAGATTGACGTCGAGTATTCGAGTAGCTTTCTAAGGCCACGACTTGTCTTTATCTCATATCATTCAATAAAGTTAGTCATACTTTAGTTCAAGGCCTGTTCACATTAGTCAACGGTCATTCTATACTTTAATTCAAGCCCTGTTCGCACATGTCAATGATGTGGTTTAATCTCACTGTGCCACCTAATGATGGTGTTATAGGGTAGTGGTGTGAAAGTTTAAGTGAACAAAGGATTATAGACTGTATCCGTATTAGTACTATTCACCTAGTTAGGATTTAATGATTAAAATGTATAAGTTAAGTTAACGTTTCATCGGTTAACGAGTATCTTAAATATTATTCCGGCCTTCCATTTGTGAGATTACTTGATATAGACAACGTTGGGTTGAATGCCTTAGAAGAAGCTGATTTGGAGGATGACAATATTTTAAAGTTTGCAGCTTATGTTACTGAACAAGTGGTAGAAAGCGATGGAGGTGGTATGTGGAATTACTTCAACACAGATGGTTCACGGATATCTAATCACGTTAGGGGATGGCACAGTAAAATGAAGAAGAGCGGAACGAGCCATCCAAATTTAAATTTATTATCAACAGCAGACTTTTACTGAAAATACCATAGTTCAATTGGATAACGGGGGACGATTGCCCCCTAAAAGACGAAAATATAAAAGAGTAGAAAAATCTATTAATGATCTAAAAATCGAACTGTTAAATGGAGTAAAAAATGCTATTGAATATACTAACGTCATATCACATTTAGTAGGGTTATGATTCATGTTTGATACATGTATTTGTTGTTACTTTTATGTAATTTATTGTAAATAAAGTTGTTTAAAGTTTAAACCTAGTAGTTTTAAAAAGCGGACTTTACATTTAACACCATTGTATTCGATAATCCCCTGGCTTGATTAATCCCCCCATGAGAACAATAGCGGGTGGCACAGTGAGATGTTCCCAATGATATAGCCTACGGGGCATTTCTAATTTTAACAATTAAATGTTTTTAATTGCACGCCAACGTGTACACGGAAGCTCTGTTTTTTTTGTCCCATCCGAACAACGAGACACATTATTCCTTTTCAGGTGCTATATAATATAGTGTCCATATGATCAAGACTACATCGTCCGTTTGCTCATCAAGTGATTCTAGAGTCTGGGTAATCTGGATTGTATATAGATATCCACGACACTTGAGGTTGCATAGGTAGATGCCATTTTATTTCAATATTTCGCCAGAACGCAGGGGTCTTTAACAG
This sequence comes from Patella depressa, assembly GCA_948474765.1. Taxonomy (NCBI): domain Eukaryota; kingdom Metazoa; phylum Mollusca; class Gastropoda; family Patellidae; genus Patella; species Patella depressa. Next base: position 71,223,941 of record OX419720.1, on the reverse strand, counting down.
TGGGGGAAACCAGGGGGACCTGGATAAACCAAGAAGCAGGGGTCTTTAACAGTGGAGGAAACCGAGGGATCTGGATAAACCAAGAAGCAGGGGTCTTTAACAGTGGAGGAAACCGGGGGACCTGGATAAACCAACAAGCAGGGGTCTTTAACAGTGGAGGAAACCGAGGGGACCTGGATAAACCAACAAGCAGGGTCTTTAACAGTGGAGGAAACCGAGGGGACCTGGATAAACAAACAAGCAGGGGTTTTTAACAGTGGAGGAAACCGGGGAACCTGGATAAACCAAGAGGCCTGGGCAGACGACCTTACTTCTTGTCATTACATTCTGGAAACTGAAACCACGCCAGTTGTCTCAATGGCAGACCCATGATCTAAAGTACACGTATTTAATCATTCAACCAGACCACGAACAAGAACAACAAGATGAGTTGCGCTTGGGACCCCCCCCCCCCCCCAATACCCTTAAAATACACACGAAACGAAATCATTAACACAACTGCAAGGTACAATTTTATGGATACACAATGACCGAGTTTGATACTAAACGACGCTTCGACGAGGATACCCTCGGCGTCTTTATGCGATTCCTCATCGAAGGGAGAGTGAGAAGTGGCTTTTATAGTCCAATTGACACAAACTAGGTCGTTTCGGGACTAACATATGGTCTGTTTTTTAAAGTTTATTTTTATTTAGCAGTGGTAGGAAACCGGAGTAGCCGGAGAAAACACACGAGGTTGGACAGGCGACCCTACACCTTGCCACGTGATTCCGCTTAGTATTAAACTCAGTAATTATGTATCTATAAAATTGTACCTTGTGTTAATGTGTTCAATTACTAAATGCCAATCAAAGAAGATCAACGAAATCATATTCTAATTTTAATCTAATTCTAAACTGAATTATAGCAGACGTACAATGGTTCATATTCAAGCGGGGGTTGGGGTGGCCTACTGGTCTAGAGTGCCGCGCTTCGACCTCTAGCTGGCCGGTCACCTCTGGCTTGCGACTGTGGTTTCGATCCCTGGTGTGAGCATATGTGGCTTGGATATATGGAGTGCCTTCTCAACCTCGTGGGTTTCCCCCGGGCACTCCGGTTTCCTCCCACTACTAAAGAACCCTACGCGCAAGCGAATTATTGAAATGGAAATTGAAACCATATGTTAGTCCCAAAATGACCTAGTTTCTGGCGAGTCGACGTTAAACCCCATTTCTCTCTCTCTCTCTCACATTCATACCCCAAAACAACCTTACCATAATTGGTCCTGGTTGGACTGCCTTGTTTCTGTTCCTCCACATTCTTATAGGCCTGACAGTGATCATCAGGGGAAGGAGGATGTAAGTCTTCTCGAGAAGAATGTCGATGGTGGAGGTCACCAACAGAAGGTTCTCGGTGATACTGTTGATGTAGGTCATCATGCAGAGCGTGTCGGCGATGCTGTTGATTCGGATGATCAGAAGATGGTTGTCGATGTTGCTGTTGATGTCGATGGTGTTGTGGTTCTGTTGGCCATTGTAAAACTTCTGTACACGGTGTGTAACCATGGTGATCCTGGTGATGGGTATAATATCCATCTTTTACAGAATGGGTAGAATGACAGCTTGATTGAACAGCCATCCCGGAAACTATTTCTTTGTTACTCTCTCTCTGGAGATCTTCTTTCGTGATTGTAATACTATACAAAAATACCTCAAAATATCATTGTTTTGAGCATTGTCATGAGATGTTCTAAAAACATTAAGGCTGCCTTGTATGCATATTCAACCACGTACACGAATCCAAGTCACGTCTTGGGCATGGATTTAAACCCGGCTATGCTAATTTGTATTCAAGGAGAGACGGACTTCTACAGTCCATGCATGGAAATAAATCGTCATAGACAGGGAGCCGCCGTGGCCCAGCACGTAAAACACTGGCTCTCTGTCAGTCTGCAGTCCATGGACATACCTCATCATAGAGAGGGGATCGCCGTGGTCCAGCGCGTAGGTCCCGAAAGTTCCTTGTCAGTGGTACAGGATGAAACGCCTAACAAGGAACAATGTCTAGTCATTCGGATAGGACGACAGATCAAGGTACCGTGTACACATTGGCGTGCACGTATACGAACTCCTCGGCAGCTGCCCAGGCAAAATATTCCCTCATAACACCTTGTATAACATATACCCATCTTCATTAGTCCAGTCGGAGTAGAACAATAGTACGGTAAACCCCGGGGGGTTGGGATGGCCTAGTGGTCTAGAGTGCCGCGCTTCGACCTCTAGCTGGCCGGCCACCTCTCACTTGCGGCTGTGGTTTCGATCCCTGGTGTGAGCGTATGTGGCATGGAGATAGGAGCGCCTTCTCAGCCTCGTGGGTTTCCTCCGGACACTCCGGTTTCCTCCCACTGCTAAAGACCCCTACGCGCAAGCGAATTGTTGAAATAAAATGAAACCATATGTTAGTCCCAAAATGACCTAGTTTGCGTCGAGTGGACGTTAAACCCCATTTCTCTCTCTCTCTCTCTCTCTCTCTCTCTCGCTCTCTCTCTCTTACGTTAAACACCCTATTCTTTCATTCTGTCTTATTGTCATAGATTCCAGTCACAGCCAAATTTACCCCCATCGTAACCGCCGATTATGGTTGTGTTGTTATTTATATTTCAATGTGTTATTACATACGATTGTTTTCAACTAGCAATATTATCAGATTGTGTTTTTGTTATTTCAATGATTACGTTTTTAGAATCATTACATATGATTGCTTGTAAATAGTATTATTATCTCAAATTACAATATTCGACACTCCGCAAATATCTTCCATGTAATAATTTTCAATCAACTTTATTACTTTACCCTACATTTAATAATATTGACTGAAGTAATATGTTTTACTTCACCCTGTTGTTATTCATATTGACTGAAGTAATATGTTTTACTTCACCCTGTTATTATTCATATAATCTACACTGTTATTATAAATATCGATATATTTTATATATTTGAATATAAGACAATTAATAGAAGACAACTATAATATTCAATGTTATTATTGACAAATCCACAATTTAATATTTCAATAAACTTTGGTTTAAGCGAATTCTATATGACAACCCTAATAAGGTGGAAATTTTGTAACTTTTAAATCCACTCTTGAAAATACATAAACTACTAAAATTAATCAATTATTCAAATGGCTATATTCTAAAGATTACCTGACAATTAAAAATGGAAATAAGAATAGACAGTAGACCCACTGCCCAGGCAAAATGCCTCCCAAACCACCCCACGTCATCATTCTAAATGGCTTATGTCTGTATTTATTCCCCTGGTTGATGTCCAGAAATAAATGGACCCCCCCCATGTCATTTATCCCCTCGGTTGATTTATAGAAGTATACACAATCCCACATCATTTAAATCCTCTATTTTATGAAAACAATACCTTTCAATTAAGCCAAGAAAAGCCTTTTATACGCTCTATTTTCTGAAAATAATATTTTTCAATAAATTAAGTTATGAAATTAAGTTATGAAAACCCTTTGATTGCCATGACAAATAACAACCCAGTGTAGTCTGAATTCGGAATAATTAAATAAAGCGAGACACCGTTTAAAGTAACCCATCTAACCTATTATAATGTGAATTCAGTCCTATTTTTCTAATGTGCTTAAATTATATTTTTATTGTATAAACTATCATAATGAAGTAATATCGTCACCAATTATCATCTGAATTCATTCCTTTTTTTCTATGCATTTAATATAATATTATAAACAATAACTTTTCGTCTTTTTTTTATTAAAGCGAGACTATCCTCACCAATTGTAATCTGAAATCCGTTCTATTTTTCTACTTGTTTAATTTATTTATTTTCAATGTATAAATTACCATAATGAATTCCTACCTGGAGTACGGACGACTGTTCTATCACCTAGGTAGTGTGTCGTTGTCCGGGACAATTCAACAATCACTCTAATATAACCCGGGTTACAACCAACGAGAGAATAATTTACCCCGCGATAACTCACTAAGATGTTTCTCTGACCTGGACATATCACCAGATTATCGACAGCTTTTAGCTTGAATTGTGGAGGAGTTTAAAATGGTCTGATAAGACAACGCACGCCATTTTGTTTTCAAGATTCAAGTGTAAAGCAAACAAAAGATTGACAAAGTCCTGCTTTTTGATAGTCCCGCCTTTCCGATTCTCATTGACCAATGACAGGGATGTTGATAAGTGAAAGATAGGGGCCAACAATCGGGTCGTTATTGGCAATAATTGATCGGCTATACTTGAGACAATGTCAATAGCATGAAGCATATTGTTGACGATATCAGTATGTATGACAGGGGACGTTAAACCCACGTGATCGACTTCATTATTTTAATAACATAACGTCGATTACAGCCACAAGAAAGTATGCCACATGGGATGGCTTTTTGTGCGATATAAATGAACTGAAATGGGTTTAACGTTGTCTGTTTTTCTCTGAACTGGGTTTATAAAGTCTGACAAACGCCATACAGTGTGCTAGAAGGCAATTTTTTCCCGGGCAGTGGCGCTACGGCCTACTCTTATATCGATTTCTTTTACGCGTACGGGCCTTTGGGTTTCGCGTCCCATCCGAACGACTAGACAGCTGTCATTGTCAGGCCCTCCACCCTTCATCACTGACAAGGGGAAACCACGTCGGAAAATGTGGATGAACTTTCGCGACCAATGCAGGGATCGAACACCCGACCTCCAGACTATCGAGCCAGCATTTTATCTACTTAAGCACCGTGGCCTCATTTTGTGATATAGACTTAGACAATGTCATTAACATAACACATATTGTTTGCGATGTCAATATGTTTCAACGCGGACGTTTAACGCCATTGGTGTATCAACTTTAATTAAAGTCCCACGGATTGCAACATCAATTGTCTTGTGTTCGAAGAAGCTTCAGATACATTATAAATTCTTGGTAAAATTTTACTACAGTATGCTTATGTAGCAGGGTTTCTATTCAAAGATGAACAAACACCAGGTCGTAGGTTCAGGTTTTATTTGTGGATATTATATATATAAAAAAACTCCTATAAAATAGGAGTTTATCACTACTTATTATTTCTACAAGATTTACCATATCGAATACTGGACAAGTGATATTATGTGGTAGTGTATATTTGTGTGTATTTGTATTTATTGTATATTGATTATTTGTTGTATTATTGTCCCTTTAATACAATTGTTATTTATAGTATATTTGGTGTTTGTTGTATTGTCCCTTTAATAGTACATCTTTAAGCTGGTCAGAAGTCTCTTTTCAATAGCAAGTCTAAACTCTACTCACTTTAACTCACTAAAATAACCACATCTCAGCTTCTATTTCAAACCTCACTTACATCTTAACCTTGTTACAAGGAGCACCTAATTTCACTTGGTAAGTTTTATATTTATTTGACTGACTTTAATATTTTATCTATTTAATATGGAACTATAATTAGTATATATTTTATATAAGAAGTAATTAGTATATTTCAATAAGTATTTCTATAAGTATATTTGTGCATTTTTAAAGTATTATACTTAGTTTAATCCATTCATATTGTTAATTTCAGTCCTGTATATTACATGTATATGGTAAAACTCCTCAGTATTGTTACAAACTCCTATTTTATAGGGTATGTATTTGTATGTATATATTATTAAATTAGCTGCAAACTAGGTCGCCATTTTATACATTCCTTTGTTGCAAAACAATGATTTCCCGCCACTATTTAAAATATATGTATATAGTGTAAGCTATTAGTATTCTTGATTTTTATACATTTCTTTATGTATTTCAGAGTTTTTCATATGTATATAATTCACCAATAAAATCTGAACCTACGACCTGGTGTTTGTTCCTTTAAATAGAAACCCTGCTACAAATTTGGCGCCCAACGTGGTTTTGGTGGATTCAACATATTTCAAGTTCAACATATTTTTAGTTCAACATTTTCAAGTTCTACGGTGATACAGTTCTACAGCTACAGTTTCAAATACGTGTCAGTGTTAAGTGTTAATTATTAATTCATTGGATCCAATGTAAGTGTTATAACACTATATTATTTAAGTAATTAAGTATTGGCCAGAGTGTGTGAGAGTGAAGGGTGATAACCGGTTTGTCTTGTCCTGTCTTGTCCTATGTGTTCTGTATTATTTTGTGTATGAATATCTATATAGTAAGTTATATAATCTAGATATTGCAACACTTGATTTTTAGAATCATTTGCTTTCATAACATATTTACATATTGGTTTACATATACATATACAGTTTGATAAGTGTATCATAAACATATAATCAATATCAATTATACAGTATTGTTATCACTATAAGATTTATACATATAAAATTTCTTAGTTACCACATAAAACTTTGTCTAGTACAATATTTATTGTGTATTTTCTTGAGAAACATAGTATTTCATAATTTATAGTATTTCATATATATTTAGTAAATTTTAAGTGACAGCCTTGACAGACATTTTACTATTAATTTAAAACAGCCACACAATTGCTTACAGCACGCCCACTTTACTACACATAAACTTTTATAATTAACATAACAACTATCATATCTATAACTAATAATTGTCTTTTAGTTTTGGTGGTCAAATAATAGATATTATTCTCAGGTAATATCTATTGATTGACCTAGTTGGGTTATGTTGTTTGAATTTTCCCACTAGTAACTTGCTAGTATGTCAAAGTGACCTGCTATGTTATTAGGTTTGGTTTATAGTCTTGATTGTCAGTTCTGTTTTGGTATCTTTTGTCAAGGTCAACTATTATTTATTGTTAGTCTTGGTCATTGTAGCTTTATTTTATTATTTGAGGTTTATCACATTATAGTCTTGATTGTCCACACTATTTATACTTGTGATATTCTTGATTGTAGATTTGGTTGTCATCTTTAGTTTATGTTTTCTAGACTTGTTTATCCAGTTATATATTTTATTGTAGCAATCCAGTTTTGGGTCATCCTGATCTTGTACTTTAGACTTATATATCCAGTCGTGAATTGTCAGAAAATTCTTTTTCCCTTTCACCCCAATTTTCAACTTAGATATTCTGTATATAATTTATTGTATCTGTTCATTTATAAATTAGTCTTGTTGACCGGATTATGGACTTTGTTTTCCAGTTTGAATTTAATTTCACTTCGAAATAAATTTCAACTTTTCCATTTTATTTCAATTCTACTTAGAATTTGTGTTTTGTCTGATGAGTTTCAACTTGATTTAATTTTGTGTTTTCAACATCCAAGATTGTACTTTATTACATTTCAGTTTCAACTTTATTTTTCTTATGTCATTTAGACATAGTTGTCTAGTGTTATATTACAATTTATTTCCAGTTATCATTTTGTCATTGTTTGATGAGTTGGTTATATTCTATATTTTGTATTTTCATTATGGCTGAAGGCAGAAGAACGTTTACACCAACACAAGATATGATTAATCAGTTAAAGGAAATTATTTCTTCATTTGATCCAGTGATCCAAAGAGAGGTTTTTCAATCGATTATTTCAAATGATTCTGATGATGATATTGAGTTTGTAGCAGGGTTTCTATTTAAAGGAACAAACACCAGGTCGTAGGTTCAGATTTTATTGGTGAATTATATACATATGAAAAACTCTGAAATACATAAAGAAATGTATAAAAATCAAGAATACTAATAGCTTACACTATATACATATATTTTAAATAGTGGCGGGAAATCATTGTTTTGCAACAAAGGAATGTATAAAATGGCGACCTAGTTTGCAGCTAATTTAATAATATATACATACAAATACATACCCTATAAAATAGGAGTTTGTAACAATACTGAGGAGTTTTACCATATACATGTAATATACAGGACTGAAATTAACAATATGAATGGATTAAACTAAGTATAATACTTTAAAAATGCACAAATATACTTATAGAAATACTTATTGAAATATACTAATTACTTCTTATATAAAATATATACTAATTATAGTTCCATATTAAATAGATAAAATATTAAAGTCAGTCAAATAAATATAAAACTTACCAAGTGAAATTAGGCGCTCCTTGTAACAAGGTTAAGATGTAAGTGAGGTTTGAAATAGAAGCTGAGATGTGGTTATTTTAGTGAGTTAAAGTGAGTAGAGTTTAGACTTGCTATTGAAAAGAGACTTCTGACCAGCTTAAAGATGTACTATTAAAGGGACAATACAACAAACACCAAATATACTATAAATAACAATTGTATTAAAGGGACAATAATACAACAAATAATCAATATACAATAAATACAAATACACACAAATATACACTACCACATTATCCCCCCACCAGGAGAAGTGGCGTCCCGACACTGACATAGAAAAAAAACAAACCACCCAACAACACTGAAAAATATAACTATACTACGACTAATAACATAACTATTTCAAGTCATAAACATCGGAATCAAACCAATTTGGGGAAAGTTTTACGCGTTGTGGTCGTTTGACTGGAATAGGAATAACAGACTTCTTAACTGGAGTGACAACTTTATTTGAATGTGATCTTAGAACTCTGGATGACATAACAGGAACAGGAATAGAAGTACTCACAGAAACCGGAATGATACATGGGTCAATAATAACTTCAGAAACTGGATTCGAGGAAACCGGAAACGAAACATCCATCGAAACTTGTGAATCATCTGATAATGATGAATTATTGAAAGAACTATCTGACCTTAAACATGGATTAAAAGAGGATTTAGATACAGGAACACCTTTAGCACTGATTGGAAGTAAAAGATTTCTATGAAGAGTTCGAGCCGATGAATCACCGTCTTTCATAACACTGTAAACTGGAATAGTAGGATCGGGTTGAGCAATAACAACATAAGCATCTTCTTCCCATTTATCTGCGAGTTTATTCTTTCCGCGAATCTGAACATTGCGAACCAATACAAAATCTCCAATATCTAATGTAGCTCCTCGTGACTTAAGGTCATAATGAAATTTTTGTTTTTCTTGGGCGCTTTGAATATTCTTTTGAGCAATATTATAAACATCTTGAAACCGTTGTTGAAAATCCTGAGAATATTTAGAAAAACTATGTATATCAGATGACGAAGAATAAGTACCAAATATAAAATCAATGGGTAACCTTGGCTGTCGACCAAACATTAAAAAATAAGGACTAAAAGAAGTTGAAACATGTTTAGTACAGTTATAAACATAAACAAGGTAAGGGACATAATCCTTCCAATTCTGCTTTTGATGATCAGATAAAGTACCGAGCATATTCATTAAGGTTCGGTTGAAACGTTCTGTGAGACCATTACCCATAGGGTGGTAAGGAGTGGTGCGGGATTTCTTAATATCAAGAAGAGAACATAATTCTTTAATTACATCACTTTCAAAATTACGACCTTGATCAGAGTGAAGACGAGCGGGAATACCATAAGGAAGAATAAAATTGTGGATGATGGCTTTGGCTGTAGTTTTAGCTGTCTGATTTTTCGTGGGAATAGCAACTGCATACTTAGTGAAATGGTCCGTAATTATCAAAATATTTTCAAATCCACCCTTCGACGGTTCAAGAGAAAGATAGTCCATACATACTAATTCCAGAGGCTGTGAAGTTTTAATGTTGATAAGTGGCGCTCTTTCTGGAATGTTAGGAGATTTTCTGCAGATACAGCGTGAACACAATTTGATTTTATCTTCTACGAATTTAGACATTCCAGGCCAAAAGAAACGAGATTTAAAAAGTTCAAGAGTACGATCTCTACCCATATGGCCCATATTATCATGAAGAAAAGTAAAAACAGTGTCTCGAAGAGAAATTGGAACAACCATCTGTAAAACGGGACCAGATGAAACAGAAATTGAACATTTACGATAAAGAATATCATCCATAATAAATAAATTATCCCAATGACGAAGAATATGTTTGGATTCTTGATCAAAACTACGTAAAAAATCATATGTCGGTTTAACTCCAGTCTGAACACATTTAAAAACAGATTTTAAAGAAGGACATGCTTGCTGACATCTTCTCATACGGCTGCTGTCAATAATAGGAGAATCAACTGGTGGCGAAACAGTAGGAAGTGAAACATCTTGCGTACAACAAAGGGACTGAACTTTACCAACATTTATATCATGAGCTGAAGTGACTGCAGCGACAACTGAATTGCTAACTTTATTATATGGAAAACGAGATAAAGCATCTGCAAGGGTATTCTGTTTTCCACTCAAATATTCCAAAGAGAAATCATATGTAGATAATTCGGCAAGCCAACGATGACCAGTAGCATCAAGTTTAGCAGAAGATAAAACATAGGTAAGAGGATTATTATCAGTCTTTACATTAAATTTATTCCCATAAAGGTAATCATGAAATTTCTTACAAACAGCCCATTTTAATCCGAGAAATTCTAATTTATTTGCAGGATACAATCGTTCAGATTTAGAAAGACTTCTACTTGCAAATGAAATTACACGTGTTTTACCATCCTTAACCTGGAGTAAAACTGCTCCTAACCCACGTGAACTGGCATCAATGTGAACTTCAAAAGGTTTAGTGAAATCGGCATAAGCTAATACAGGTGATGAAATTAATATGTATATAATTCACCAATAAAATCTGAACCTACGACCTGGTGTTTGTTCCTTTAAATAGAAACCCTGCTACAAATTTGGCGCCCAACGTGGTTTTGGTGGATTCAACATATTTCAAGTTCAACACATTTTTAGTTCAACATTTTCAAGTTCTACGGTGATACAGTTCTACAGCTACAGTTTCAAATACGTGTCAGTGTTAAGTGTTAATTATTAATTCATTGGATCCAATGTAAGTGTTATAACACTATATTATTTAAGTAATTAAGTATTGGCCAGAGTGTGTGAGAGTGAAGGGTGATAACCGGTTTGTCTTATCCTGTCTTGTCCTATGTGTTCTGTATTATTTTGTGTATGAATATCTATATAGTAAGTTATATAATCTAGATATTGCAACACTTGATTTTTAGAATCATTTGCTTTCATAACATATTTACATATTGGTTTACATATACATATACAGTTTGATAAGTGTATCACAAACATATAATCAATATCAATTATACAGTATTGTTATCACTATAAGATTTATACATATAAAATTTCTTAGTTACCACATAAAACTTTGTCTAGTACAGTATTTATTGTGTATTTTCTTGAGAAACATAGTATTTCATAATTTATAGTATTTCATATATATTTAGTAAATTTTAAGTGACAGCCTTGACAGACATTTTACTATTAATTTAAAACAGCCACACAATTGCTTACAGCACGCTCACTTTACTACACATAAACTTTTATAATTAACATAACAACTATCATATCTATACATCTATAACTAATAATTGTCTTTTAGTTTTGGTGGTCAAATAATAGATATTATTCTCAGGTAATATCTATTGATTGACCTAGTTGGGTTATGTTGTTTGAATTTTCCCACTAGTAACTTGCTAGTATGTCAAAGTGACCTTCTATGTTATTAGGTTTGGTTTATATTCTTGATTGTCAGTTCTGTTTTGGTATCTTTTGTCAAGGTCAACTATTATTTATTGTTAGTCTTGGTCATTGTAGCTTTATTTTATTACTTGAGGTTTATCACATTGTAGTCTTGTTTGTCCACACTATTTATACTTGTGATATTCTTGACTGTAGATTTGGTTGTCATCTTTAGTTTATGTTTTCTAGACTTGTTTATTCAGTTATATATTTTATTGTAGCAATCCAGTTTTGGGTCATCCTGATCTTGTACTTTAGACTTATATATCCAGTCGTGAATTGTCAGAAAATTCTTTTTCCCTTTCACCCCAATTTTCAACTTAGATATTCTGTATATAATTTATTGTATCTGTTCATTTATAAATTAGTCTTGTTGACCGGATTATGGACTTTGTTTTCCAGTTTGAATTTAATTTCACTTCGAAATAAATTTCAACTTTTCCATTTTATTTCAATTCTACTTAGAATTTGTGTTTTGTCTGATGAGTTTCAACTTGATTTAATTTTGTGTTTTCAACATCCAAGATTGTACTTTATTACATTTCAGTTTCAACTTTATTTTTCTTATGTCATTTAGACATAGTTGTCTAGTGTTATATTACAATTTATTTCCAGTTATCATTTTGTCATTGTTTGATGAGTTGGTTATATTCTATATTTTGTATTTTCATTATGGCTGAAGGCGGAAGAACGTTTACACCAACACAAGATATGATTAATCAGTTAAAGGAAATTATTTCTTCATTTGATCCAGTGATCCAAAGAGAGGTTTTTCAATCGATTATTTCAAATGATTCTGATGATAATTATAGTCGTCAACCTACTACTACTTCAGGAACACAGCAGTCAACTTTGGCTTTTAATCCTGTTACACATTCTACTCCATCTCTAGATGCTACTTAGGTTATTCCACAACGTCGCACTTCTCGTTCACATATTCCAATATCAACTGCTTCTTCTGAACAAACTTCTAATGTTTCACAACCTGCCCAGAGAACATCAAATATTTCTCATTCCCAGCTTCAGACTTCTTCAATTTCACATTCTTCCCCTAGATTGTCATCATTTTCCGGAGATTTTAATAAAGGGGATGTTTCTTATGAACAATGGAGATTAGAAATTATTGGATTAAAGTCAGAAGGGATATATTCAGATACTTCTATTATTAATTCTATTCGTCGTGCAGCGAGGGGTACTGTCGCCCAGACTCTAGTTACAGTAAATTTTGATTCGGTGGAGCAACTTATATGTTTTCTTGATCCATTATTTGGTGAAATATTTTCAGATGAATGTTTAATGAGTCGCTTATATTCAACTTCACAGTCATCTACAGAAAGCATTTCTTCATGGGCATGTAGATTACAGGATATTGTTTTTAAATTGAAGTCAGCTAAAATTCTTAATGAACCATCTGCATCAAATGTCTTAAAGAACCGGTTTTGGAATGGTTTATATCGCGATGACTTGAAAGTATCAACACGGCATGTTCTTGATTCTAATGTCACGTTTTCTAATTTAATGTATGCTGTAAGAAGGGTTGAAGAAGAGAAGTCAGTAATTGATTCTTCACCTACAGATTTCCCTATTCCTAAATCGACTTCGTCTTGTTTAACTAATTGTACTAAATCTATGGGATCTTTAACCTTGAATTCTTCCAACGAAAGTACCAGTGATTGTTCACAACTTCATCAACAGATGTCTTCTTTAATAAAGGAGGTTCGTAGCTTTAAATCAAAAGTTTCAGAATTAGAATCGAAAATAGACCAGTCACATCAGAGACAAATATATTCATACAGGCCTGATAATATTCTATCTTCATCATCTCAGTTTGTTCGTCAACCACCTGTTCCTCACTTTAACCCTCGTCGTCCACGACCTTCATTTTTAGTCCCTCCTCCACAAATGCATAGACAGGACTTTCCATTCAGAATTTATCCTAGTCCTATATGTTGGGATTGTCAACAACCTGGTCATAGAAGGGGAGACACAACATGTCCTTTAAACTACAACAGGCCTACTTAAAGGGACAGTCAGTAGGTCTTCAAAACGTTCCAGTTGATAATTCCAATGTTATCAATAATTGTCCCATTTCTTCAGATTTAGTTGGTCATTCTAACATTTCATCATTATTAATTAATGGAATTAATTGCTCAGTTTTATTGGATACTGGTTCTATGATTTCAACATTAGAAGATAATTTATATCGTCGTCATTTTTCTTCATTTGAATTATTCCCCTTGATTAACTTATTAGATATTCGTTCAGCTGGAGGTCATAAGGTCAACTATCTTGGATATATTGAAGTACCTATACAGATTCCTGATACAGATATTCATATGCATGTTTTATTTATTATTGTACCTTCTAGTACTTCATCGTCACAGATTCGTGTTCCTGTTATTATTGGTACCAATATTTTGAATCGATTACATAATTTTGTTAATGTCCATAATTCACATATAGATTCTTCTTGGAGTTCAACTTTTACTTGTTTATCCAATAAACTTAAAGAGAGTCATGAGGTTTATGATTTGAAATCTACATCTTCAACGACCATACCAGCTCATTCATGTGTTTCAATATCTGGATTTTCACGTCTTCCTAAGCCAATTTCTTCTAAACAATATATGGCAACAGATTATAATTCTTCACACCCTAGTTTAAAGATTGTTCCTGGTTTAATTCGCTGTAATAATTTCGATATTTCTTCGCAACGTATTAAAGTTAAAATTCAAAATGACTCTTCCACACCCATTACTATTCCAGCTAAATCCATTATTTGTCAACTTCATCAAGTGGATATTGTTCATTCTAATTCATCAACTGGGAGTATTAATGATTTATTAGGAAGTATTCATACAGATGATTTAAAGAATAATTTTTCTGAAGGTGAAGTTAATTATTAAATACAGAGATATTTTCAGTTCATCGGACACAGATATTGGTAGGACAGATTTAGTAAAACACAAGATCAACCTTTCTGATAATATTCCATTTAAACAACGTCATAGAAAAATACCTCCTTCAATGTACCAGGAAGTAAAAGATCATATACAGGAAATGCTTGATTCCAATGTTATTCGTTCTTCTTCGAGTCCGTATGCTTCACCTATTGTTCTTGTTCGGAAAAAAGATGGTGGTCTTCGTTTCTGCGTTGATTATCGTAAACTAAATTCACTTACCATTAGGGATTCATATGCTTTACCCCGTATAGAGGAAACGCTGGATTCATTAAACGGTTCGAAATATTTTTCTTCTTTGGATTTAAAGTCAGGTTATTGGCAGATTGAAATGGATGAGGCAGACAAACATAAAACAGCATTTACTGCAGGTGCTCTTGGATTTTGGGAGTTTAATACTATGCCGTTTGGACTTACTAACGCTCCTGCTTCTTTTCAGAGAATGATGGAACGCTGTATGGGTGATATGAATCTTTTACAATGTTTGATATATTTAGATGATGTCATTATTTTTTCTAAAACTTTTCATGAACATATGTCCAGGTTGGAATCAGTTTTTAAACGTCTTCGTCAGCACAATCTTCGGCTAAAACCTTCAAAATGTAGTTTTCTTCAGACTTCAATTAAGTATCTTGGCCATGTTATTTCTGCAGATGGTATTCATACAGATCCCGATAAGATTGAGACCTTAAAGTCCTGGCCTATTCCTTCAACGGTGGAAGAAATTCGAAGTTTTTTGGGGTTTTGTGGGTATTTTCGTCGTTTCATCAAAGACTATTCTAAAATAGCGAAGCCTTTAACTGATCTCCTTGTTGGCCATCCTACTAGTAAGAAGAAAAGATCTCCTAAAATTTCACCTGCGTTTTTCTGGGGTTCTGAACAACAGACTGCATTTGATTTTCTTATTTCGCAATTAATTTCATCACCTGTATTAGCTTATGCCGATTTCACTAAACCTTTTGAAGTTCACATTGATGCCAGTTCACGTGGGTTAGGAGCAGTTTTACTCCAGGTTCAGGATGGTAAAACACGTGTAATTTCATTTGCAAGTAGAAGTCTTTCTAAATCTGAACGATTGTATCCTGCAAATAAATTAGAATTTCTCGGATTAAAATGGGCTGTTTGTAAGAAATTTCATGATTACCTTTATGGGAATAAATTTAATGTAAAGACTGATAATAATCCTCTTACCTATGTTTTATCTTCTGCTAAACTTGATGCTACTGGTCATCGTTGGCTTGCCGAATTATCTACATATGATTTCTCTTTGGAATATTTGAGTGGAAAACAGAATACCCTTGCAGATGCTTTATCTCGTTTTCCATATAATAAAGTTAGCAATTCAGTTGTCGCTGCAGTCACTTCAGCTCATGATATAAATGTTGGTAAAGTTCAGTCCCTTTGTAGTACGCAAGATGTTTCACTTCCTACTGTTTCGCCACCAGTTGATTCTCCTATTATTGACAGCAGCCGTATGAGAAGATGTCAGCAAGCATGTCCTTCTTTAAAATCTGTTTTTAAATGTGTTCAGACTGGAGTTAAACCGACATATGATTTTTTACGTAGTTTTGATCAAGAATCCAAACATATTCTTCGTCATTGGGATGATTTATTTATTATGGATGATATTCTTTATCGTAAATGTTCAATTTCTGTTTCATCTGGTCCCGTTTTACAGATGGTTGTTCCAATTTCTCTTCGAGACACTGTTTTTACTTTTCTTCATGATAATATGGGCCATATGGGTAGAGATCGTACTCTTGAACTTTTTAAATCTCGTTTCTTTTGGCCTGGATTGTCTAAATTCGTAGAAGATAAAATCAAATTGTGTTCACGCTGTATCTGCAGAAAATCTCCTAACATTCCAGAAAGAGCGCCACTTATCAACATTAAAACTTCACAGCCTCTGGACTTAGTATGTATGGACTATCTTTCTCTTGAACCGTCGAAGGGTGGATTTGAAAATATTTTGATAATTACGGACCATTTCACTAAGTATGCAGTTGCTATTCCCACGAAAAATCAGACAGCTAAAACTACAGCCAAAGCCATCATCCACAATTTTATTCTTCCTTATGGTATTCCCGCTCGTCTTCACTCTGATCAAGGTCGTAATTTTGAAAGTGATGTAATTAAAGAATTATGTTCTCTTCTTGATATTAAGAAATCCCGCACCACTCCTTACCACCCTATGGGTAATGGTCTCACAGAACGTTTCAACCGAACCTTAATGAATATGCTCGGTACTTTATCTGATCATCAAAAGCAGAATTGGAAGGATTATGTCCCTTACCTTGTTTATGTTTATAACTGTACTAAACATGTTTCAACTTCTTTTAGTCCGTATTTTTTAATGTTTGGTCGACAGCCAAGGTTACCCATTAATTTTATATTTGGTACTTATTCTTCGTCATCTGATATACATAGTTTTTCTAAATATTCTCAGGATTTTCAACAACGGTTTCAAGATGTTTATAATATTGCTCAAAGCGCCCAAGAAAAACAAAAATTTCATTATGACCTTAAGTCACGAGGAGCTACATTAGATATTGGAGATTTTGTATTGGTTCGCAATGTTCAGATTCGCGGAAAGAATAAACTCGCAGAAAAATGGGAAGAAGATGCTTATGTTGTTATTGCTCAACCCGATCCTACTATTCCAGTTTACAGTGTTATGAAAGACGGTGATTCATCAGCTCGAACTCTTCATAGAAATCTTTTACTTCCAATCAGTGCTAAAGGTGTTCCTGTATCTAAATCCTCTTTTAATCCATGTTTAAGGTCAGATAGTTCTTTCAATAATTCATCATTATCAGATGATTCACAAGTTTCGATGGATGTTTCGTTTCCGGTTTCCTCGAATCCAGTTTCTGAAGTTATTATTGACCCATGTATCATTCCGGTTTCTGTGTGTACTTCTATTCCTGCTCCTGTGCCCGATTTGTATCCAGTGTGTAACACCGTTGTTTCAACTATTCCTGCTAATGTTGTCATTTGTATTTCTGATACTATTGCGTCTTCCGTTTTTGTTCCTAATTTGCATTCGTCAGTTTCTATAAATTCTACTGCTAATTCAAGTACTACGAGAGTATCTAGATCATCATTACCTGTTCCTGTTATGTCATCCAGAGTTCTAAGATCACATTCAAATAAAGTTGTCACTCCAGTTAAGAAGTCTGTTATTCCTATTCCAGTCAAACGACCACAACGCGTAAAACGTTCCCCAAATTGGTTTGATTCCGATGTTTATGACTTGAAATAGTTATGTTATTAGTCGTAGTATAGTTATATTTTTCGGTGTTGTTGGGTGGTTTCTTTTTTTCTATGTCAGTGTCGGGACGCCACTTCTCCTGGTGGGGGGATAATGTGGTAGTGTATATTTGTGTGTATTTGTATTTATTGTATATTGATTATCTGTTGTATTATTGTCCCTTTAATACAATTGTTATTTATAGTATATTTGGTGTTTGTTGTATTGTCCCTTTAATAGTACATCTTTAAGCTGGTCAGAAGTCTCTTTTCAATAGCAAGTCTAAACTCTACTCACTTTAACTCACTAAAATAACCACATCTCAGCTTCTATTTCAAACCTCACTTACATCTTAACCTTGTTACAAGGAGCACCTAATTTCACTTGGTAAGTTTTATATTTATTTGACTGAATTTAATATTTTATCTATTTAATATGGAACTATAATTAGTATATATTTTATATAAGAAGTAATTAGTATATTTCAATAAGTATTTCTATAAGTATATTTGTGCATTTTTAAAGTATTATACTTAGTTTAATCCATTCATATTGTTAATTTCAGTCCTGTATATTACATGTATATGGTAAAACTCCTCAGTATTGTTACAAACTCCTATTTTATAGGGTATGTATTTGTATGTATAGAGGAAACGCTGGATTCATTAAACGGTTCGAAATATTTTTCTTCTTTGGATTTAAAGTCAGGTTATTGGCAGATTGAAATGGATGAGGCAGACAAACATAAAACAGCATTTACTGCAGGTGCTCTTGGATTTTGGGAGTTTAATACTATGCCGTTTGGACTTACTAACGCTCCTGCTTCTTTTCAGAGAATGATGGAACGCTGTATGGGTGATATGAATCTTTTACAATGTTTGATATATTTAGATGATGTCATTATTTTTTCTAAAACTTTTCATGAACATATGTCCAGGTTGGAATCAGTTTTTAAACGTCTTCGTCAGCACAATCTTCGGCTAAAACCTTCAAAATGTAGTTTTCTTCAGACTTCAATTAAGTATCTTGGCCATGTTATTTCTGCAGATGGTATTCATACAGATCCCGATAAGATTGAGACCTTAAAGTCCTGGCCTATTCCTTCAACAGTGGAAGAAATTCGAAGTTTTTTGGGGTTTTGTGGGTATTTTCAATAGTGTGAGTCGAGCGTGTAGGCTGCTCCTCATAGCTCTGTGATAGTTTTTACTTTTTCTGCAAGACTATATATTTTTAGTTGGATATTTTATGTCTAAAACGTGACTCATTTACCAGTGCATCATTTTTGATAAAATTTGTGGCTGTTTGGATGTTTACTTGTAGAATATTTGGATAGAACAGAAATTTTTCAGCTGAATATCTGTGTTTAACCATCCATTAAACTGAACCATATAGTGATCAGTGGAGCATGGTAAAGCTTGGTGTTATTGTTTTGTTCAGTCTTCTCAACATGTCATTCAATTGTGAACTCAAATCATCAGGTCTAACACTGAGTTATGACCGTTCTCAACTCTTATTGCTTAAAGATACTGTGTCACTCTCTACATCTAAAACAATCTATAATGAAATTAAAAATTCATCAAAACATCTGCTGAGAAACAAACCAACAAGGCGTAAAGAAACCCACTATATTTCTACTCGATTAACTGCCCGTGATATTCATGAAAATACTAACTGCAACAAGACAAGATCCAGTAACCCCAAGAATCTGGTTTGTATTCAGATTTCCAAAGACCCTTCAAGCAAGGCGCTCTCTGTAAGTAAAACAAACCTATGCCTACTGAACAGTAGATCTGTCTGTAATAAAGCTGAACAATTAAACCAGTATATCTGTGATAGAGACATTGATATCCTAGCACTGACTGAAACATGGCTCCATGATAATGATGACGTTACTCTAGCAGCCCTGGTTCCCTCTGGTTATTCCATTCAACACGTACCTAGAGGTTCACGAGGGGGTGGTGTTGCAATTCTTCATAGAACCTCCATCAAGGCATGTTTACAGAAAACCAAACGTTTTAGGTCGTTTGAGCACATTAATACAGTCTTGACCATATCTGGTGAAACTATAAGATCTGTTGTTATATAGAGACCACCACACCTACCTATCCAAACATTTCTTGATGATTTTCAAATTCTGCTTAATGAACTCTCTACATCTAACTGTAAAATCCTTATCGTGGGTGACTTCAATATTCACTTTGATAAGCAACATGATTCCAACACTACACGCTTTATAGATATTCTGAACATCAACTCTCTAACTCAACATGTCAAAACAGCAACACATGCGAAAGGGCACATCATCGATCTTGTGTTAACACGTGACTCTGAAATCTCATTCCGTAATCTCACCGTCATTGACGACGTCATCTCCGATCATTTTCCAGTTTTTGCGGACTTAAACATTAAAAAGCCAGATCCTGTGACAAAAACTGTAACGTTCCGAAAACAGTCAGATTTCAATAAAGATCAGTTTATTAAAGAACTTGACAGCATTGATTTCTCTAGCATTGGTTCTCTTCCAGATGTTAACAGTAAAGCTTTAGCCTACTATTCTTCACTCTATTGTGCTTATGATAAGGTGCTCCCTGAGCGGACTAAAACATTTATTCTCAGACCAAATACAGAATGGTTTAATGACGAAGTTCTACAGGGGAAGAGGGATCGTAACAAGGCTGAAAGGGTCTGGCGCAAATCTAACTTACACGTTCACAAGGATATCTACAGAGAACAGAAGTTGAATTTTCAAGCTCTAGTAAAATCTGCCAAGAAATCCTACTACACGAACAAGATTGATGCAAGTTCCAATAAGGCTAAAGAGCTGTTTCGCGTGTCTAATGCCTTGCTCAGCCATAACTACGGACAAAGTATCCTGCCTGATTGTGAATCTTCATCTGAATTGGCCAACACATTTTCAGACTACTTTACCTATAAGATTCAGACCATACGTGACAATCTACAACCAAGTCAACACGGCAGTACTCCCGATAGTATATGTATACCTATTCTTGTTTCACCCCCTTCTTTGAGTGATTTTGTCCTCCAAACTGAATCCGACGTTTCCAAACTTGTTCTCAAATGTGCTTCCAAAAGCTGTAAACTGGACCCTATTCCCACCCAGTTCCTAAAGGATTGTCTTCCTGAATTATTACCAGTTGTTACAGACCTTGTTAATTCTGCATTAATAGAGGGTGTAGTGCCGGACACTTTTAAGTCTGCTTTGGTCACGCCATTGATTAAGAAACCAACACTTGATAAGAACATTTTGAAAAACTACCGCCCAATCTCTAATTTAAGTTTTGTATCTAAGTTACTTGAGAAAGTTATCTGCCATCAAATTGTTGATCACATTAGTGACAACAATTTATTAGAGACCTTCCAAAGTGCGTATCGCAAACACCACAGTACCGAGACGGCTCTTCTGAGAGTACACAATGATATCTGTCTTTCAATTGATGACCATCAGTCTGTGCTACTAATATTACTCGATCTGTCAGCTGCGTTTGACACCGTGGATCACGCTATACTTCTAGAAAGACTTAAAACAACTTTTGGCATTTCCGGTAACGCGCTGAAACTCTTACGATCATACCTAACCGGCCGAAATCAGACCGTCAATGTAAGAGATGCCAGTTCTTCGACTAAGGATCTAGAATTTGGTGTTCCACAGGGTTCTGTGCTTGGACCGGTGTTGTTTAGCCTTTACACGTCTCCACTTGGTTCGATTGTCAAGAAATACGGTCTTTCATTCCACCTCTACGCAGATGACAACCAGCTCTATGTGAGTTTCAGACCCGCAGACCCTGATAGCTTCCAAGTTAGTAAGTGTAATGTTGAGCTCTGTGTCGACGAAATAAAACAATGGATGAAGTTAAATTTTCTCAAGCTGAACGACGAAAAGACAGAATACATGATAATTGGCTCTAAAACACAGACCAGTTTTAATTTACCAAACGACATTCGTGTTGGTGATGCCACAATCTTCTCCTCCGCTTACGCTCGAAACATTGGTGCTATATTTGACAGTCACATGACAATGGAATCTCAAATTAAACACATATGTAAAATAGGACATTATCATCTCCGTAACATAAGTAAAATTAGAAACTATCTGCCTGATGATACAATCAAGACCTTGGTTCAAGCCCTTGTCACTGCTAGACTTGACACTTTTAACTCTCTGCTTACTGGTGTTCCACAGAAACTTCTCAACCAACTTCAATCGTTACAAAACTCTGCTGCCAGACTCATTGCACGTGCACCTCGCTACTGTCATATTACTGAAATATTAGTAAAACTCCACTGGTTACCTGTGCCCTATCGAATTGACTATAAAATTATACTTTTAACTTTTAAATGCATTAACAACATCGCACCAAAATATTTATCTGATCTCCTCCAATTTTATAAACCTATAAGACAGCTCCGTTCCAGTGCAGACAAGTTCATACTAATCGAACGTAATGTTAAACAAGTTTCCTACGGAGAAAAGGCCTTTTCATTTAAAGCACCTAAACTATGGAACAAGCTGCCCCATCAATTACGATGTTGTACTTCTCTAACTGTTTTTAAATCAAAACTCAAAACGCATCTTTTTAAAATTGCCTTTTATAACACCTCTTAAATTTTCAATGATTTCATTTTTTACCTTTTAGACGTCTTTTAAGTGTTGTACAATTTTTAATTTGATTTATTTATTTATTTTAATTTGATTTATTTTAATTTGACTTACTGTAATTTGATTTATTGTAATTTGATTTATTGTAATTCGATTTATTTTACTTTGATTTATTTCAATTCAATTTATTTTAATTTGATTTATTTTAATTCGATTTATTTTAATTTGATTTATTTATTTTAATTTATTTATTTATTTTAATTTATTTATTTTTTAATTTATTTATTTTAATTTATTTATGTATTTCAATTTTTTATTTTGAATTATCTATTTATTTATTTAATTATTTTATTGTAAAGCACATCTGGGCACTTATGTGAAAGATGGGCTATAAAAAAGTGCCATAATAATAATAATAATAATAATAATATTTTCGTCGTTTCATCAAAGACTATTCTAAAATAGCGAAGCCTTTAACTGATCTCCTTGTTGGCCATCCTACTAGTAAGAAGAAAAGATCTCCTAAAATTTCACCTGCGTTTTTCTGGGGTTCTGAACAACAGACTGCATTTGATTTTCTTATTTCGCAATTAATTTCATCACCTGTATTAGCTTATGCCGATTTCACTAAACCTTTTAAAGTTCACATTGATGCCAGTTCACGTGGGTTAGGAGCAGTTTTACTCCAGGTTCAGGATGGTAAAACACGTGTAATTTCATTTGCAAGTAGAAGTCTTTCTAAATCTGAACGATTGTATCCTGCAAATAAATTAGAATTTCTCGGATTAAAATGGGCTGTTTGTAAGAAATTTCATGATTACCTTTATGGGAATAAATTTAATGTAAAGACTGATAATAATCCTCTTACCTATGTTTTATCTTCTGCTAAACTTGATGCTACTGGTCATCGTTGGCTTGCCGAATTATCTACATATGATTTCTCTTTGGAATATTTGAGTGGAAAACAGAATACCCTTGCAGATGCTTTATCTCGTTTTCCATATAATAAAGTTAGCAATTCAGTTGTCGCTGCAGTCACTTCAGCTCATGATATAAATGTTGGTAAAGTTCAGTCCCTTTGTAGTACGCAAGATGTTTCACTTCCTACTGTTTCGCCACCAGTTGATTCTCCTATTATTGACAGCAGCCGTATGAGAAGATGTCAGCAAGCATGTCCTTCTTTAAAATCTGTTTTTAAATGTGTTCAGACTGGAGTTAAACCGACATATGATTTTTTACGTAGTTTTGATCAAGAATCCAAACATATTCTTCGTCATTGGGATGATTTATTTATTATGGATGATATTCTTTATCGTAAATGTTCAATTTCTGTTTCATCTGGTCCCGTTTTACAGATGGTTGTTCCAATTTCTCTTCGAGACACTGTTTTTACTTTTCTTCATGATAATATGGGCCATATGGGTAGAGATCGTACTCTTGAACTTTTTAAATCTCGTTTCTTTTGGCCTGGATTGTCTAAATTCGTAGACGATAAAATCAAATTGTGTTCACGCTGTATCTGCAGAAAATCTCCTAACATTCCAGAAAGAGCGCCACTTATCAACATTAAAACTTCACAGCCTCTGGACTTAGTATGTATGGACTATCTTTCTCTTGAACCGTCGAAGGGTGGATTGAAAATATTTTGATAATTACGGACCATTTCACTAAGTATGCAGTTGCTATTCCCACGAAAAATCAGACAGCTAAAACTACAGCCAAAGCCATCATCCACAATTTTATTCTTCCTTATGGTATTCCCGCTCGTCTTCACTCTGATCAAGGTCGTAATTTTGAAAGTGATGTAATTAAAGAATTATGTTCTCTTCTTGATATTAAGAAATCCCGCACCACTCCTTACCACCCTATGGGTAATGGTCTCACAGAACGTTTCAACCGAACCTTAATGAATATGCTCGGTACTTTATCTGATCATCAAAAGCAGAATTGGAAGGATTATGTCCCTTACCTTGTTTATGTTTATAACTGTACTAAACATGTTTCAACTTCTTTTAGTCCGTATTTTTTAATGTTTGGTCGACAGCCAAGGTTACCCATTAATTTTATATTTGGTACTTATTCTTCGTCATCTGATATACATAGTTTTTCTAAATATTCTCAGGATTTTCAACAACGGTTTCAAGATGTTTATAATATTGCTCAAAGCGCCCAAGAAAAACAAAAATTTCATTATGACCTTAAGTCACGAGGAGCTACATTAGATATTGGAGATTTTGTATTGGTTCGCAATGTTCAGATTCGCGGAAAGAATAAACTCGCAGATAAATGGGAAGAAGATGCTTATGTTGTTATTGCTCAACCCGATCCTACTATTCCAGTTTACAGTGTTATGAAAGACGGTGATTCATCAGTTCGAACTCTTCATAGAAATCTTTTACTTCCAATCAGTGCTAAAGGTGTTCCTGTATCTAAATCCTCTTTTAATCCATGTTTAAGGTCAGATAGTTCTTTCAATAATTCATCATTATCAGATGATTCACAAGTTTCGATGGATGTTTCGTTTCCGGTTTCCTCGAATCCAGTTTCTGAAGTTATTATTGACCCATGTATCATTCCGGTTTCTGTGTGTACTTCTATTCCTGCTCCTGTGCCCGATTTGTATCCAGTGTATAACACCGTTGTTTCAACTATTCCTGCTAATGTTGTCATTTGTATTTCTGATACTATTGCGTCTTCCGTTTTTGTTCCTAATTTGCATTCGTCAGTTTCTATAAATTCTACTGCTAATTCAAGTACTACGAGAGTATCTAGATCATCATTACCTGTTCCTGTTATGTCATCCAGAGTTCTAAGATCACATTCAAATAAAGTTGTCACTCCAGTTAAGAAGTCTGTTATTCCTATTCCAGTCAAACGACCACAACGCGTAAAACGTTCCCCAAATTGGTTTGATTCCGATGTTTATGACTTGAAATAGTTATGTTATTAGTCGTAGTATAGTTATATTTTTCGGTGTTGTTGGGTGGTTTCTTTTTTTCTATGTCAGTGTCGGGACGCCACTTCTCCTGGTGGGGGGATAATGTGGTAGTGTATATTTGTGTGTATTTGTATTTATTGTATATTGATTATTTGTTGTATTATTGTCCCTTTAATACAATTGTTATTTATAGTATATTTGGTGTTTGTTGTATTGTCCCTTTAATAGTACATCTTTAAGCTGGTCAGAAGTCTCTTTTCAATAGCAAGTCTAAACTCACTTTAACTCACTAAGATAACCACATCTCAGCTTCTATTTCAAACCTCACTTACATCTTAACCTTGTTACAAGGAGCACCTAATTTCACTTGGTAAGTTTTATATTTATTTGACTGACTTTAATATTTTATCTATTTAATATGGAACTATAATTAGTATATATTTTATATAAGAAGTAATTAGTATATTTCAATAAGTATTTCTATAAGTATATTTGTGCATTTTTAAAGTATTATACTTAGTTTAATCCATTCATATTGTTAATTTCAGTCCTGTATATTACATGTATATGGTAAAACTCCTCAGTATTGTTACAAACTCCTATTTGATAGGGTATGTATTTGTATGTATATATTATTAAATTAGCTGCAAACTAGGTCGCCATTTTATACATTCCTTTGTTGCAAAACAATGATTTCCCGCCACTATTTAAAATATATGTATATAGTGTAAGCTATTAGTATTCTTGATTTTTATACATTTCTTTATGTATTTCAGAGTTTTTCATATGTATATAATTCACCAATAAAATCTGAACCTACGACCTGGTGTTTGTTCCTTTAAATAGAAACCCTGCGTTGGGCGCCAAATTTGTAGCAGGGTTTCTATTTAAAGGAACAAACACCAGGTCGTAGGTTCAGATTTTATTGGTGAATTATATACATATGAAAAACTCTGAAATACATAAAGAAATGTATAAAAATCAAGAACACTAATAGCTTACACTATATACATATATTTTAAATAGTGGCGGGAAATCATTGTTTTGCAACAAAGGAATGTATAAAATGGCGACCTAGTTTGCAGCTAATTTAATAATATATACATACAAATACATATCCTATAAAATAGGAGTTTGTAACAATACTGAGGAGTTTTACCATATACATGTAATATACAGGACTGAAATTAACAATATGAATGGATTAAACTAAGTATAATACTTTAAAAATGCACAAATATACTTATAGAAATACTTATTGAAATATACTAATTACTTCTTATATAAAATATATACTAATTATAGTTCCATATTAAATAGATAAAATATTAAAGTCAGTCAAATAAATATAAAACTTACCAAGTGAAATTATGTGCTCCTTGTAACAAGGTTAAGATGTAAGTGAGGTTTGAAATAGAAGCTGAGATGTGGTTATCTTAGTGAGTTAAAGTGAGTAGAGTTTAGACTTGCTATTGAAAAGAGACTTCTGACCAGCTTAAAGATGTACTATTAAAGGGACAATACAACAAACACCAAATATACTATAAATAACAATTGTATTAAAGGGACAATAATACAACAAATAATCAATATACAATAAATACAAATACACACAAATATACACTACCACATTATCCCCCCACCAGGAGAAGTGGCGTCCCGACACTGACATAGAAAAAAACAAACCACCCAACAACACCGAAAAATATAACTATACTACGACTAATAACATAACTATTTCAAGTCATAAACATCGGAATCAAACCAATTTGGGGAACGTTTTACGCGTTGTGGTCGTTTGACTGGAATAGGAATAACAGACTTCTTAACTGGAGTGACAACTTTATTTGAATGTGATCTTAGAACTCTGGATGACATAACAGGAACAGGTAATGATGATCTAGATACTCTCGTAGTACTTGAATTAGCAGTAGAATTTATAGAAACTGACGAATGCAAATTAGGAACAAAAACGGAAGACGCAATAGTATCAGAAATACAAATGACAACATTAGCAGGAATAGTTGAAACAACGGGTTACACACTGGATACAAATCGGGCACAGGAGCAGGAATAGAAGTACACACAGAAACCGGAATGATACATGGGTCAATAATAACTTCAGAAACTGGATTCGAGGAAACCGGAAACGAAACATCCATCGAAACTTGTGAATCATCTGATAATGATGAATTATTGAAAGAACTATCTGACCTTAAACATGGATTAAAAGAGGATTTAGATACAGGAACACCTTTAGCACTGATTGGAAGTAAAAGATTTCTATGAAGAGTTCGAGCTGATGAATCACCGTCTTTCATAACACTGTAAACTGGAATAGTAGGATCGGGTTGAGCAATAACAACATAAGCATCTTCTTCCCATTTATCTGCGAGTTTATTCTTTCCGCGAATCTGAACATTGCGAACCAATACAAAATCTCCAATATCTAATGTAGCTCCTCGTGACTTAAGGTCATAATGAAATTTTTGTTTTTCTTGGGCGCTTTGAATATTCTTTTGAGCAATATTATAAACATCTTGAAACCGTTGTTGAAAATCCTGAGAATATTTAGAAAAACTATGTATATCAGATGACGAAGAATAAGTACCAAATATAAAATCAATGGGTAACCTTGGCTGTCGACCAAACATTAAAAAATACGGTCTAAAAGAAGTTGAAACATGTTTAGTACAGTTATAAACATAAACAAGGTAAGGGACATAATCCTTCCAATTCTGCTTTTGATGATCAGATAAAGTACCGAGCATATTCATTAAGGTTCGGTTGAAACGTTCTGTGAGACCATTACCCATAGGGTGGTAAGAAGTGGTGCGGGATTTCTTAATATCAAGAAGAGAACATAATTCTTTAATTACATCACTTTCAAAATTACGACCTTGATCAGAGTGAAGACGAGTGGGAATACCATAAGGAAGAATAAAATTGTGGATGATGGCTTTGGCTGTAGTTTTAGCTGTCTGATTTTTCGTGGGAATAGCAACTGCATACTTAGTGAAATGGTCCGTAATTATCAAAATATTTTCAAATCCACCCTTCGACGGTTCAAGAGAAAGATAGTCCATACATACTAATTCCAGAGGCTGTGAAGTTTTAATGTTGATAAGTGGCGCTCTTTCTGGAATGTTAGGAGATTTTCTGCAGATACAGCGTGAACACAATTTGATTTTATCTTCTACGAATTTAGACATTCCAGGCCAAAAGAAACGAGATTTAAAAAGTTCAAGAGTACGATCTCTACCCATATGGCCCATATTATCATGAAGAAAAGTAAAAACAGTGTCTCGAAGAGAAATTGGAACAACCATCTGTAAAACGGGACCAGATGAAACAGAAATTGAACATTTACGATAAAGAATATCATCCATAATAAATAAATTATCCCAATGACGAAGAATATGTTTGGATTCTTGATCAAAACTACGTAAAAAATCATATGTCGGTTTAACTCCAGTCTGAACACATTTAAAAACAGATTTTAAAGAAGGACATGCTTGCTGACATCTTCTCATACGGCTGCTGTCAATAATAGGAGAATCAACTGGTGGCGAAACAGTAGGAAGTGAAACATCTTGCGTACAACAAAGGTACTGAACTTTACCAACATTTATATCATGAGCTGAAGTGACTGCAGCGACAACTGAATTGCTAACTTTATTATATGGAAAACGAGATAAAGCATCTGCAAGGGTATTCTGTTTTCCACTCAAATATTCCAAAGAGAAATCATATGTAGATAATTCGGCAAGCCAACGATTACCAGTAGCATCAAGTTTAGCAGAAGATAAAACATAGGTAAGAGGATTATTATCAGTCTTTACATTAAATTTATTCCCATAAAGGTAATCATGAAATTTCTTACAAACAGCCCATTTTAATCCGAGAAATTCTAATTTATTTGCAGGATACAATCGTTCAGATTTAGAAAGACTTCTACTTGCAAATGAAATTACACGTGTTTTACCATCCTTAACCTGGAGTAAAACTGCTCCTAACCCACGTGAACTGGCATCAATGTGAACTTCAAAAGGTTTAGTGAAATCGGCATAAGCTAATACAGGTGCTGAAATTAATTGCGAAATAAGAAAATCAAATGCAGTCTGTTGTTCAGAACCCCAGAAAAACGCAGGTGAAATTTTAGGAGATCTTTTCTTCTTACTAGTAGGATGGCCAACAAGGAGATCAGTTAAAGGCTTCGCTATTTTAGAATAGTCTTTGATGAAACGACGAAAATACCCACAAAACCCCCAAAAACTTCGAATTTCTTCCACTGTTGAAGGAATAGGCCAGGACTTTAAGGTCTCAATCTTATCGGGATCTGTATGAATACCATCTGCAGAAATAACATGGCCAAGATACTTAATTGAAGTCTGAAGAAAACTACATTTTGAAGGTTTTAGCCGAAGATTGTGCTGACGAAGACGTTTAAAAACTGATTCCAACCTGGACATATGTTCATGAAAAGTTTTAGAAAAAATAATGACATCATCTAAATATATCAAACATTGTAAAAGATTCATATCACCCATACAGCGTTCCATCATTCTCTGAAAAGAAGCAGGAGCGTTAGTAAGTCCAAACGGCATAGTATTAAACTCCCAAAATCCAAGAGCACCCGCAGTAAATGCTGTTTTATGTTTGTCTGCCTCATCCATTTCAATCTGCCAATAACCTGACTTTAAATCCAGGTTAAGATTTTAGCAGTTGTTTTTGCGGTCTGGTTTCTTGTTGGTACTGCTACAGCAAATTTTGTAAAATGATCAGTTATGATTAAAATATTCTCAATACCACCTTTAGATGGTTCCAAAGAAAGAAAATCAGTACAAACAAGTTGTAAAGGCTCAGATGTAGAAATACTTACTAATGGAGCTCTGATATTATGTTGAGGTGACTTTCTACGGATACATCTGTGACAAGATCTGACATAATCTTCTACATAGGTTGACATCGAAGGCCAGAAGAAGCGCGATTTGACCAAGTCCAACGTGCGATCACGACCCATGTGACCCATGTTGTCATGAAGTAATGATAATATAAGTTGTCGAAGAGAAACAGGTAAAACAATTTGAAACACAGTATCAGATGAAGGTGAAGGTAAGTATTTTCTATATAAAATATCGTCTTTTAAAATTAAATTATCCCAGGAACGAAGTATAGCAGCTGTATCCGTATCAACACTATGAAAATCTGTAGGTTTACATCCATTTCTAACTGCCTGAATTATAAACTGAATCCCTTCACAGTATTGTTGAGCCTTGAAAATTTTTGACTTATCCATTAAATTTGAATATTCCACAGGAACACCAACAATAGAAGAAACAACACAATCTAGAACATTCTGACTAAAAGAAAAAGTTTCAATTTTACCAAGATCAACGTCAGTGAAATTAATTATAGCAGATACTACAGAATTATTAAGATTTGAAACAGGAAGTCGTGACAAAGCATCAGCTGCAACATTATGAATACCAGGTAAATATTCCAATGAAAAATCATAAGCTGACAGATCGGCTAACCATCTGTGCCCTGTAGCATCCAATTTAGCTGAAGAAAGAACATATGTTAATGGGTTGTTTTCTGTCTTTACTACGAATTTGTTGCCATATAAATAATCATGGAATTTCTTGGTCACTGCCCATTTTAATGCCAGGAATTCAAGTTTATGAGCTGCATAATGACTTTCAGATTTAGATAATGTACGGCTAGCATAAGCAATTACACGCTTTCTTCCATCCTGTACTTGATACAATATAGCACCTAACCCATGAGAACTGGCATCAGTGAAAAGTTCGAAAGGTAATGAAAAATCTGCATAAGCTAAAACTGGTGCTGAAGTTAAACATGAAATTAAAGTATCGAAAGCTTCTTGATGTTCTGGTAACCAATGAAAAGAATTAATTGATGATTTTGAATATTTATGCTTCTTGGATGTAGGCTCACCAACAAGTAGATCAGTTAATGGTTTAGCTATTCTTGAGTAATCTTTAATGTATCTTCTAAAATACCCACAAAAACCTAAAAAGCTACGGATTTCAGAAACATTAGAAGGAATTGGCCAGTTTTTAAGCGTAGAAATTTTTGTCAGGATCAGCTTTTACACCGTCTTCTGAAATAATATGTCCCAAATATTTTAATGAAGATTGTAGAAATTCACACTTCGATGGTTTTAATTTCAGATTATGCTTCCTGAGACGAGAAAATACAGACTCTAAACGAATAAGATGTTCCTCGAATGTTTTGGAAAAAACAATAATGTCATCTATATATATAAGACAATGAAATAAATGAATATCAGCCATACATCGCTCTAAACAACGCTGAAAAGAACTGGGCGCGTTGGTTAACCCAAAAGGCATAGCATTAAACTCCCAAAAGCCTAAATTACCAGTTGTAAATGCAGTCTTTGGTTTATCTTCTTCAGTCATTTCTATCTGCCAGTAACCACTTTTTAAATCTAATGAAGAAAAATATTTAGAACCATGAAGTGAATCAAGAGTTTCTTCTATTCTGGGAAGTGCATAGGAATCATGAACAGTTCTGGAATTTAGTTTACTGTAGTCCACACAGAAGCGAAGGGGACCGTCTTTTTTTCGAACAAGAACTATGGGAGAAGCAAACGGACTATTGGAGGGGCGAATTACATCTGCTTTAAGCATATCATTAATGTGGTCTTTCACTTCTTGAAACATTGAAGGTGGTATTCTGCGATGTCGTTGTTTAAAAGGGGTATCATCAGTTAGCTGAATTCTGTGTTTAATAATATCTGTCCTGCCAAAATCTGTATCGGATAAACTGAAAACATCTTTATAACTATGTAAAAGGTCTTTAAGTTGATTAGCTTCCTCTTCTGTACACTTTGAATGAATAGATTGAAAATTAAACAACTCATCGAACGGCTTTTCTGAAGAATTATTTGACGATAAAAATGGAGAACTATTGACGACGTCTACTTGTTGAAGTTGACAAAGAACTGCTTTACCAGGAATAGTGATGGGTCTGTTTGAAGAATTTGTGATGTTAATTCTCACTTTATTAGAAGGCTGTGTAAAATTACATGTAACTATACCAGGAACAACATGAAGAGAACCAGGAAGTGATATATCATCTAACGCCATATAACATTTACCAGGCAATGGTTTAAATAATTTTGAAGTACCAGCTACAAGCATTGACGAATTTGCAGGAATCCTAACCGAATTTGAACTTGACTTTAAAAAACAAGGAACTTTACTGGATTCAACTTGTGAAGTTAAAAGTGAAAATGTGGAATTCCAAACATCTGAATCTGTTGATGTGTTACATAACCTTGAAAGAATATTTGTACCCACTAACATTGGAGTCTTAGCATTAAAAGAATTTGTAGGTACAACTAAAATTAAAGCTTGCAAATCTTCACTGCTACCAGGAATTCTAACAGGAACTGAAATATATCCTAAGTATGAAACTTTAATCCCTCCTGCGGCACGAACATCTAATAAATCATTAAGCGAATAAATCTGAAAATTGGATAAAAAACGACGATGAAAATCAAGAGAAATGGTAGAAACCATTGAACCGGAATCCAATAATGCAGAACATAAAATATCATTAATTAAAATCTGTGCAACGTTGGATGAACCAACCAAATCTGAAATAAAAGATGAGGCATTCTGTTGACAGGAAACATCAGGACTTACCGACCGCCCCGTGGAATAAGTCCTTGCGAGTTTAAAGAGCACTCTCGATCCCCTCTTCTGTGACCAGGTTGCTGACAAGCGTAACAAATAGGAGTTACCCTAGGACGATAATTGCTTGTATTTGAAAATTGATTCGGTGGGCGAAATGCAGGATTGAATAAAGGAGGAGGAGGAAAAGGAGGAACGTGAACTTGATGATGTGGATCTCTTATATTTGACGAATTAAACTGTGATGGTGGCTGTCTATAATACCTCTGTCGTGGTTGCTGCATTTGGTGTTCCATATCAGATATACGAGAATTAACTGTCTTCAACTGCTCTGACAAACCGGAAATCTGTAGAAGAATTTTATTTTGAAAAGTGTCTGAAGAATTTGAAGTTGTAGATGTTAAGTGAAATGGTGAACTAGCGAAATTAGAAATGGTTGGAAATATATGCATCTCTTCTTCAGCTTTCCTAACAGCAGTCATTAAAACTGAAAATGATACATCAGCATCAAGAATGTGCCTAGTATTAGATTTGACTTGTGAATTGCTCAGGCCATGCCAAAATCTGTCCTTCAATATCTTATTTGAAGCAGGTTCAACTAGAATACCAGCAATAATTAATTTGGAAACAATATGTTTGATTTTACATGCCCATGAAGAAATAGATTCATTTTCCTGCTGCTTTGATGTATATAATTTATTCATTAAAACCTCTACTGATAAAATATCACCAAATAATGGATCAAAATGCATAAATACCTCATCAACTGTTTGCGGATTAATACCAATTAAAAATTCAGCAGCTGTACCTCGTGCGGCTCTGCGAATGGTATTAATTATTACAGGCACAGAATGTGAACCTTCTTGCTGTAGACCCATAATTTCTAACCGCCATTGATTATATAAAACATCTCCCTTATTACCATCCCAAGAAAAAGTAGACAATCTAGGTGTCGATAAAGCAGATGTCACATATGTTGGAGAATATGAAGTATAACGCCAAGGTGAATTTGAATAAACAGGTTGAAATGATGGAGGAATACTATATGAATTAACATTAGTGACCGTAGAACTAGGTGGATTTGAATAAACAGGTTGAAATGACGAAGGAATACTATATGAATTAACATTAGTGACCGTAGAACTAGAAGGAGTAGAATGAGGTTGAAGAATCGGTTGTGGAGTGAAACTGTAATTACCAGGAATGTATCTGTATGGTGGAGCTGCACTAGTAACTGGCGAAGAATGATTGGGTCTTACCGATGGATCATAACCAAGAACATCATGACAAATTTCCTGTTGGTACTCGAGATTTAAAGTGGACATAATACCTTTAACTTCGTTAACGACTTCCCTAGTTAACTTTGAATCCTGAGATTGAGCCATTCTAACAAGATGAAAAATTGAAATAAGTTGGATACAAAATATTCCCCAAATCATCAAACTAGAAATCGGAACTTTAATAAAATAACAAAACATCTAAGTGAAATTATAAATAGTAAACAAACTATAAATAACTATCACTCTCAGCTAACCAGACTAAGTCCAGAATCAGCCAGAAATCAACCAAACTATTTCAAATAAGTCTAAGTCCATAAACTGAAATACTAATACCACAATGTTAACTAATTCAATTAAAGCTATGTCCAAAAAAAAAATATAAATAAACAAATCGAGAAGACAAGTTCAAACAACACAAGCTAGGAGTCTGTAATATAAAACAGCGACAAAAAAAAAATGTCTAAACCACAAGTCAAAAATGGTAACCCTTATCTGGTTATGATAAAACAAATCTAAATACCAACTACAGATACCACATGATCAATTTAATTCAAAGTACGAATATTATAAACCAAATGTATATATATAATCACCCCAAAAATGTAAAGTAATTTAAGACAATAGAAGTATTGAAAATAAGATATGTTACCTGCAAGTGTGTGTGTAAAAGCTGTTAATTTATAAAACAATAGGAAATGTAAACAAATAAAAATGGCGGTCCTGTCATTAGGTCAATGTCACAGGAAGTAGGTCAATGTCAATGTACCCTATCACCTATAAGAGAAGAAATTTAAAGCTAACCTAATTATAAATAAATATGTCTGTTTTACACAGGATCTAATATTACATGTATAATGTTATGTAATTAATAGCACCTTTATTATTGTTTAAATATTTATGTAATGTTGATATCTGTAATGTTAAAGATGTATTTTACCAAATGACTATTTAATGATTGTACTAATATGTTAAATGAATATTTTTACTACATAAATGTATAATGTAAGATGTACCATGAACAATTGTCTATACAATATGTACTTATATACAAGTAGAGTAAGTAAATTATGTAAAATAACCGGTATTTAATTATGATTTAAAGATTTTAATGCTTTAGTCACCTTGATTATTTATAATAATCTAGCTGTCTAAATCACAACGATATGTATATTTTACCAACTTATTTGTAATTTATATACATGTACCTTAATACTAAGAACAAATATTATACACAAGTATAAGACTAAGACATAGACAATCTAGGCGTCCCCAGATATACATACACATTCACACCCACAACAATAACTTACTCAATATTACAATTAATACAATTATAATATATTCATTGAAACAAAATGTTTACTTGGCCAAGTATATATAAGAAAAACAACTTACAGAGCTCTTTCGGAGAAATCCAGAAAAATCCAAGAATTCAACACAAAAACACAAATCAAGCAAGAGTTCGCAAAACACAGATCACAAAACACACCAGAAATCAACTGTCTCTATATCACGTTGGACGCCATTTTGTAGCAGGATCATGGACGGACAGACAGACCATCCACCATTCCAGGTCATGGGTTAACCATAAAGAGACAAGACAGGAACACAGCTATACAGTTTATTTACAAAACACGGAACACACAGGAACAAAACAGGCAATTATTTACAGAAAGAAGAATAAGTAGAAGAGCACCTGAGAAAGGTGCTCTTAATATATAAGGAAAAGGGAGAACTAGACGAGCAGGAAACCCATATACAAATTATGAAAATAGCGAAACACTGAGTTAGTGAAATCGGTGCATCCAAGATGGAGACAGAAGAAAAAGTGACTAAAGGTGAAACAGGATGTCAGGACAGTAGCTAAGTAACGGAACACTACTCACCATCTTTAAATAGCAACTTTAAACTATACACCTAAGCAATTATAACAACTGGAAATGCAAGACTATATGTACCTGGATATACCGGACAATAGAAACTGACTAAAAGATTTAAAGGGATTATAACACCTAAAAATAATTAAAGGGGCTATTACACCCTACTACATGTTCCTTCTTGTAACAAAGTTAAGATGGAAGTGAGGTTTGAAATAGAAGCTGAGATGTGATTAGTTTAGTGAGTTAAAAGTGAGTTGAGTTTAGACTTGCTATTGAAAAGAGACCAGCTTAAAGATGTACTATTAAAGGGACAATACAACAAACACCAAATATACTATAAATAACAATTATATTAAAGAGACAATAATACAACAAATACTCAATATACAACAAATACAAATATACACTACCACACTTATATTCGTATTCCTTGTGACATATAGTAGATCATGACTCATGCTGGCATTAAACAATGGTTTATCGGGGTTATATTCCTGATTGTTTTTCAAATATGAGTGAATTCTGTATCACTACAGGCCAGGGACTGTACAGCGCAGTGGACGCTTACGTCCATTCAATCCTTTTGAATTATTTGTTTGTTTGAGGTTTCTGAGTATGATGTTTTGTCCGTGTATTTGTCTTTGTGTAAATTATGTGTGATGCAGTCTTCCTGCACGTACTATTTATAGTAAGTCGGCAGCCATAAACAACAAATATTCACTCTCTATCGATTCATGTGTTAACGACTTCAGATACATTATACATTCTTTACTATTTTACGATTCCAACTGCCAATGTTTCCTTAACGTACAGACGAACAAGTCAACATCGGTTTTTATACTATCCAATTACAACTGCCAATCGTTCTTTTACGTGCATGCGAACCACTGAACCTCGTTTTTTTCATGTCTTCCGACGCCTTTCGTTGCCAACCAGTCATCTCGCCCACCCAATATTTTGGGTGGACCTGGAAATTGTATACAGAATTTTTTTTATAGTTGATTTAAGTAGCCTAGCGTGTCCTCTGTCAGAATCTGTCGGGTGAACATCGGTCACACTTGAGCTGTTTGAATAATCCGTGATAACTCACATAGTATTTAAGTTTAGAATGATAATTTTGGTGTCTCTAACAGTATGATTTGTGGATCAGGGGATATACCGAAATCGTTCATTATGGTGTGGGGTGATAGTAAAATCAAACATGCCAGATAATATGATCTTTTAACTCGTTACTGGCGGTTGGGGAGCGAGAATTTCACCAAACCAAGTTATATGTAGAGACGGACTATATAATTCTGGATATAGCACCACTTACATGCCAATCAGGGGCTGCAGGGTTCTGACCATACTCCGCGCAGTGTTGCGTTTGATTAGAGGTAATCCTACTACACACTGCTATTATGAGTGGATATTGTGTTAAATTTTGATTGGTCAGTAGTCCGTCTACCAACCAATCAAGAGTGCCAATATTGGACCAAATATGTTTACATAACGAACGTTACGTCATAGCTCACGATTTTATTATGCCTAATTAACCCGTACATAGCAGAATACTGCAGTAAAAGTAATTGCGTGACAAACGAGGCTGTCAAATCGAATGAAATGTAAACAATACTGTTTGGAAACGAACATACTTTCACCGTTTTTAATACCTTAAATCACTGTCCAAAGTTTTAGGGAAGACCCAGATTAAACGAAGGGCTGTCATGTTGCTGTACTTAAGTGATAGCTTTCATTGAACGGGAAAAATAAACACACTCCCGCATAAGTTCAAGAAACAGACGCTATTCCAGCAATGGCCAGAGAGGGATTTCACGGGCCATTGCTTCAGGAATATGGGTTCTGATAAGATAGACACAAGCTGTTTGTTGAACATTTAAAAAAATAATTCTCCCCGCAAAGCATGGTAAACAACATGTAGTTTTACATGGTGTATGGCATGTTCCTGTATGACGAAGAAGATAAAAGTATTACGTCATGTAATGTTGACGTCATATATAAAGTTATAAATAAAACATGATTGACAATCTGTAGTTAAACAATGTAATGGGACTGTTAGACCTGGATGACGTAGAAGATACAAGTATTACGTCATGTAAAGTTGTCGTCATATATAAAGTTATAAATAAAACAGATGATGGACAATCTGTAGTTAAAGCTGAACTTCGATTACAAAACTACAGAAATACTTAAATAAAAAAGGTAACGCCCAAAACAACAATTGCTAATTACTGTAGAAGAAATAATTCAACCACAACGTACCTTTGCTTAATAAAATAACTGGCATTGTACGAGATTAATAGACTACTGTTATTCTGATTAAAACTAATAATTACCTTTAAATAATCTACTTATTATAATACAAGGGAGATAACCTATTCATCCACATTGTCAAATG
The DNA here is from genome assembly GCA_948474765.1 of Patella depressa. NCBI lineage: Eukaryota > Metazoa > Mollusca > Gastropoda > Patellidae > Patella > Patella depressa. Next base: position 71,185,386 of record OX419720.1, on the reverse strand, counting down.
TAACCTACGACCTTTTATTGTAACCAAAATTGAAAAAAATCGGTTTTAAATTCGGAAGTCATGGACAATTTCCCGAATTAATTGGCTACTCATCGCCTACTCTTACTGCAAGTGAAAGGGACGGGCAGGTGTCTCAGTACTGGACGGGAAACAAAGTGAGAGGGGTGGGTATACTCAGCATGGTCGGGAAACAAATTGATTTGGTATTTTCGGTCTACCTTCAGACAACAGACATTCTTCTGTGAAAATGGAAACAATTATTAGCTCAAAAAAGACTATACACATTAGGATCTTTACTTTATAAACTCCGTCTCAACACCTTACAGTGATAAAAACAACATAGTACATTGAACGTTGTGTACGAAACAACAAAAGAACAAGTGCTTATCATAGCAGCCAGCACCTCATATACGACGGGTCGATTAAACTATTACTTCCCAATTCCACCCAAATGTCAGATAAATGTCAGGATAATAACAATTTGTTATATCCCTCTGCTTACCCGAGCCGAAAATGCTCATTATCGAACTTAGTCAAGGTATTGATGTAATTAGAACTAAACTTATCGTGTCCCAAAGCATCAGTCAGTCAAATTGCTTATCACTGCTTACCCTAAGCCGAAATTGCTCATATTCGAACTCTTTCAAGGTAGTTACCTAATAAACACCTACACTAAGTTTGAACACTCTAGCTCAATTAGAAGGAGAGGTGTTCTGCCCCACAAAGTGTGACGGACAGACCCAATTTAATAGTCCCCTGCTTTCTTCGCCAAAACTGGGTAACAAAGGTGACCTATAGAGGGTCCCCAGCCTTGGTAATACATATTTTTACTCTATTTGTGTACAGGGAGGGGTCATTTCGGTCCGATATTCACGAAACCGTCCTTATGGCGTAACGCTTATTATTATATTTAAACGTGTTTTTAATGGGATAAAAATTTTGTCTTACAGATAGACTACTGACAAATAATATGATTTGGTCGAACAATCTGTGGCCATATAAGCAAGGGAGTTTTTTTTTTCGATCGATTAAACATTCTAACTTCTAGAGAGACCACAAGCTAATGAGGTGATTTTCCCAACAATCAGGGTCCTTAATCCAGGATAGTACGCTCCGATATGCCAATGGAATCAAGATTCGTGGGAAATAAACAACGATTTAAAATTTCATCAAATTCTGGTGACAATTGTGACATCTAGAGAATGCACAAGCTAAAGACGCGATTTTTCGTAGAAATTAGGAGCAAGGGGGGCTTTTCTTCGATATGTGCGAATATAAACAAGAACCAACCATCAAAATCCGATAAAAAAAATGTAACCTATAGATTGTCGTACCATCATAGACAAAGCTTTCGGGTTTTTGATGTTTTTTTATAATTTTTCTTTGGTTTGGTTTAGAAATGTTTTTGCAGAATATATCATTGTGGTATCAACGTATCAAGGCGACAACAATGTGACCTGTAGAGGGTCCACAACAAAAATGTGAACGACAATATAACCCACATGAAAATATGAACATTGTAAAACAATATTTTTGCTCGTTGATCATATAATTCAGACATCTGGTGTCGTATTTCTATGTTCAAATAAATAAAATCAATTTAAAGCAATGTAAAATTTATTATTAAATGAATCAACTTCGGATATTTCTAACTTAACGATATGTTGCCAGGCAACAAAATATATGCCCACAGCAGCTAATTCCCAAACGGATAGTTGCGGAACACTTGCTGTAAACAGAGTTCGCCCTTGAACCAATTTCAAAAACATGAGCGGAACGTTGCGGAACTCGATAGGGTTAGTTCGATCACGAATCTAGCCTTAGAACTAATTAATATCCAGGATAAATAGATTATGACGAGAACGGATAAGATTGTAAATATATGTAATTATAGTTTCACCTCAATGCCCTTGGTGTCTGATATCAGTTTAAATCATCCTTTTACATTTATAGTAAGACCGTATTGTAAAAATATGAACCAATGCATAAGTTCATAGTTTTTGCAATATGGTTCAGAGGAAATATTTTGGAAATAGATACATGCACAGCTTCACGGAAGTCTTGACAGATCAGTCTATTACTTCAGCCGCACATCCCGGGATATATTCTTCAAACAAAAAAACAAAAAAGGAACATCCCACCCGAATCTTTGTCTGTTGGGTAAACTAAATTTTGGTCAGAGAAAACTCTTGGTGATGTAGCCAAGATGGCCATGCAAGCGAAACTTGTCAACGTCAACGTCAGTGTGTCAATTGTAACGAGTGTCATTTGATCACTCTAGAGATTGCCCTTTATGGACAAAAGAGAAACAGGTGCAACCGATTAAAACTGAGAAAACTATTTTGTACCCCGAGGTACGGAAAGTGGTTGAGCTTGTCACACCATCAACTGTAATTGCAAAGCTTCTGTTAGAAAACGTTGACCCCACCAGCTTCCCCAAAAATACATTTACTAAAGAAACTGGGAAAGACACTCTCGATACACTGACGAGATCGTCGACAGTGATCGACGCAGCAGAGTAGATTGTGCCCGGAATTTTCCATGGAGCTCGATTGATTAATATGGTAATGACCACGTTCCTATAAGAAATGGGGCTTAACGTCCCACTGTTAGACACCGAACTGGGCTAATGAAGACGTGCATATGCCATACAGTGTGCTATGAGGGAAATTTGGCCGACCAGCGGCACTACGGCCTACCCTTATATCTAATTCCAACTGTCAAGGGATATTTTACGTCCACGCCAATGTGTACACGGGATCTCGGTTTTTAGTCCAATCCGAACGACTAGACAGCTGTCCTTGTAGGAATATTACTGACATAAATTTGAATACCATACCGAAATTTTATATGAATTAGCGGTTGCCATATAAGATACATCACATTTTGCAAGAGATGGACCGAGAACAAGCCAAATATCAAAAGGAACCACGAACTTTAGATATAAATGTGTATATAAAAATTTCATCAAAAGGGACTACCAGGTAACAGTGTGAGTTTTCGTTCGTTGAGTGTCATAATCCAGGAAGTTACATGGTGATGTGCGCGAAAATCGAAAGAAACCCAGATCTTTGGAATATAAACATACTTTTAAAGATCCATCAAAATGGGATTAAATTTGTGGAAGAAAACGATGTTTTAACATCGCAAACTATTCGTGTTTGGGAAGTATTGCATTCATTTGCTGTCATATAAACGAAGACAGGTAATTTTGTACGACTAATAAAAACATAAATTTGAATACCACACGAGAAATAAATATGAAAATATCGAGATGCATCTATTTTTATTACGTACGGGATTTGAATATTTTGTTGTCACGTGACTATGAATCCGTCTGCTTAAATAACGATAAGAGTTATGCCACTTTATTTTCGGTAAAATATCCGACAAGAAAATTTTTGAAATGCCAACTCCAACTCATTTGTTTTTCAAAATTTTGGAATGAGATATGGTTTGTCGATAGAGCAAGGTGTGAACTTCAAATTGTATAACCTGGTGACCTCGTGATTCAAGGTCACGTTCATGGTCAAATAAGCAATTTCATGGCAATTTGGTCCGTTTTGCATAACTCGACTGCTTTTCAAATTTGTTCAAATATTTTACGCTTTAGATGGAGAATTTACGAAAATTCATATTCTCCGGGAGACGCCATCTTGGATTTGCAGACTGGATATTAAAACATACCGAGAAAATATTTTGGCAAAGCCGGTTGAAGTGTGGTCGGGGTTGATACATTGACGCTTTGAATAACAATATAGAGGGTACCTTCATAATCCGTCGTTGTATCCCAATCAAAACGGAAGGTTTCGCTAATTTTCGACACGGATTTTCGTACTGTTTCAAGATAGCTGACAGCGATGTTATTTCTGAAGATGGGGTACATTTCAGGTATCTCTAGACACGTACCATGTGTAGTCTCCTGTCCCCTATTGAAAATGAACTTGAACCGGTGACCATAATAATTTGATAGTGCAAGATCCCGACTATCATGAACAACCCAAACCCCTACCAGACCCACTCGACATATATCCCCATATAAATGAATGAGGGTACATCAATATTTATATACAGTATAGCTAGTAGAACTAATTACACGTCACAAAAGTTGTCTCCATAAACGGGAGACAACTCTTTCAATACAAGCAAACCACAAACGGACACAGATCACTAAATATTCATGGGCCGTCACGAATGTAGGGCGAAAGTTATTTTTAGTCCTTCTCTCCCTTTCCCTTTTTCCCCCTTTTGCATGTCGATTTTTGTTGACTTTTTGGTGTAGAATTGAAGAAAAGGGTTTAAAAATACATTTTCTGCCAGGTTTTGGTGAATATTCATGATTTTGAGGCGGAAGGATACAAGGGTTGTGAGGTTGGTTACGTTGAAAGGGAGGGCCGAAAATTGCTTGTTTAGTTGTCTGGACTTCCAGCCTGTGTATCTCAAGTTTTTCATGGTGAACCTCATACATGCTTTTGGGCCATAGTTTGCCACATGTTGCTCCATCTGTGGCAGACAGCGTTCTACCCAACGAATATTTGGGAAAAAGTTACAGCCGGTCTAAGAGACGAGAATTAACATTAAAGTCAATGGGGAAATAATTAGTGATCTGTGGCCTGTCTGTGTATGACATGGCTGTGACTGATATGCCTTAGTTTTGAAAACATGATGACTAAATTGTCAGAAAATATGTATAAAATATTTTGAGAAGAGAAAAACTCAAAAAATGTTAAATTTTAAAAAAAATTATCAAAATTTGGAGAAAAATTGTGATTTTACTGCAAATTTCTCAATTTTCAGGTTCTATTTAATTTCTAACAGTAAGAGAAATACTTCAATGTCCAATTTTAGTGTATTCAGCCTAAGAAAGCACAGACAAAGTGAACAACATTGTAATTTCACCTAATTTTGTCTAAAAATCAAGAATATTCACAAAAAATCTACAGATTCCCCAATTTCGATGTAGAAATTAATGCCTTCATGCCTACTCAAAAGAGCCAAAATTTCTAAAACTTCCCTTATTTCCATTGCTAATGTAACTTAGATGGAATCTATAAGTTTGTCAGGTTGAGAAATAGCTCCAGTTTTCCTACAGAAAATTGAAAATTGGCAACACTGAGTTAATAATAATCAGCAGATGGGTTTGTACAAAATGTTCAAAACAGGGGTTGGCTCAATTTTGCCACCAATTTAGAGAGGAAAAGCATTTTTTTCCCCTTTCAAACGTTAAATTCTTGTATTTCCTTCATGAAGGAAGCAATATCCCAGACTTTATAGACATTTTTCATCCCACCATTCTGTTTAGAGAGGCTATAAATGCCCCACCCCACCCTTTTTTATTTATGTGTTTTGAGAGATTTAATTGCACCTGTGTTGACAATTAAATTATAGTAATTGGAATTTGTTGTTGAATTACAGATAGGAATGTTATTTTTCACCAATAAATGGTTATTTTGTACATTTCCAGGATTTCTAACCTTTTTTGGTTAATGTCAAACTCAGAACCTTAAGACATGTCAGGCCAATAAGACCACACCCTGATACAAAACTTGTGTAGATGTGTAAATGTCAGCTTAATGGTCAATATTTTCTTATCAAAATCTAGGATTGGTGGTGTTTGTTGCATTTATGTTACTTATAGAGCAGTAAAATGTTAATTTTGCCCCGTTTCAGGCCTCTTTTATGTTGTCAACTCTGTCATAACTGCCTTTTTGACTTCATTTTTCCAGGCAATTGATGCAATGGTCCAGACATCTTGATTCAGCACAAGAATTGCAATAAAGATTTGTATGATGCCTCTGAGTTTTGAGATGTTGAAAACATTGAACTATTTTCAAATTCGTGAAAATTGTGTATTCTGTGACCCTTTTGTTACAGAGGGGTGGTCATAGACCAAAAATGGCATTTTCTTCTTCCATCAAGGCCTATTTTAACCATAATTCATATTTATTACACCTATTTTAGTTTTTATGTACACATATTAGCCAGGGATGGTAAAACATAGCTGTTAGACAGATTCCTTTGGTAATGTTAGCTCTGCAACCAAAGATAGGATTGATTCAGTCATTGACATATTGAGGGGGTGGGGTTACATGTTTCAGTACAGACAACCAATGCATCTGATTTGTGATTTTTCTGTTTGCATATTGCCCAGGGTTTCCAAAAATATATTACTTGCCAGTCTGACTATCTAAAAAAGTGGAAAATTATTGGCTTTTTGAAAGATGCTACATGTAAATTGTGTACATTTTTCATGACATGGCAGTAAAAAATATATTTTTGAAAAAAAATCCAGATTATGAGTGTTTTCTGTGTAATTTGTTTGTAACTTGTCTTATTTTTTCACAAAACTCAAATACTGCCATTAATAAGAAAGATTTTTAAATTTTAGCACAAAAGGCCCAGGGACCTGAGATGCACCGTTGTACATAAAGCGGCATGTATACTTAAAGGGCCATCATTTTTGGAGTTATTCTTTGATTTTGATTTTCTTTCACCGGTGTGTTGCCAGAACATATGGGAAGCATATAAAAGAGGCCTTTTGGTGATACCTAAAGTTTCACTCCTATATAGGACACAGATCACTAAATATTCATGGGCCGTCACCTACGAATGTAGGGCGAAAGTTATTTTTAGTCCTTCTCTCCCTTTCCCTTTTTCCCCCTTTTGCATGTCGATTTTTGTTGACTTTTTGGTGTAGAATTGAAGAAAAGGGTTTAAAAATACATTTTCTGCCAGGTTTTGGTGAATATTCATGATTTTGAGGCGGAAGGATACAAGGGTTGTGAGGTTGGTTACGTTGAAAGGGAGGGCCGAAAATTGCTTGTTTAGTTGTCTGGACTTCCAGCCTGTGTATCTCAAGTTTTTCATGGTGAACCTCATACATGCTTTTGGGCCAGAGTTTGCCACATGTTGCTCCATCTGTGGCAGAAAGCGTTCTACCCAACGAATATTTGGGAAAAAGTTACAGCCGGTCTAAGAGACGAGAATTAACATTAAAGTCAATGACGAAATAATTAGTGATCTGTGGCCAAACGAGTTCATTTCAATGTCACGTGCCGCCCTGTAACAAGTAGTGAAACATGCCGAGGGTCTGAATCTTTATAGGAACAGGGAGCCCACCATTTAATAAAATATCTGATTAAAATATTGACCCTCGTGTTATTGTGCTGCTGAACCTATATTTATTTAGATGTAAGCAGAATATAAATATTTAGCAAGTATACCGCTAGTGAATACATTTTGGTGACGTAATATAGTTTGTCTGCTTCTAATATTCGTTAATCATATTGCTAACAGAAATTAGGAATTTACAAGAATTGATGAGTTGTATATGTCTGACGTGGGGAGCGGACCTTTCACAAACTGGTCACCACATCCTACGTATGACGCATGCATCTTTTCTCACTACATATTTTCGTAGCCTTGTGATCGTTTATGATTTATCTCTGATCGTCTTTGTTTCTCCTCCACGTTGTGTATTTCTTCTTAATGTTTTCTTAAGACGGTTGTCTTACCAGGAATAACAATGCAATAGTTCATTTTACCGTTTTATATATTCAAGCTGGATACATACAAGCATAGTATAGTTTACAATACTAAGTCATTCTCAAACACTAGTCATCCAAACTCGCTAGAAAGACTAGCAAAATCTTTCTCCTTCTGGAATCAAACTATTATCTCGGAACTCAGATGGTAATCTCTGTCTGGAATCTAAATCTTGTGTGATTTAATGACATAATATAGTTTCCTTTATAGCCGCAAGGGCATCACGCAGACCCATGCGTGTTCATGACCATGAACCTGTGCAATCAACGAAATGATTCGTTAAATTAAGCCAAATGACGCAATAGGAATATCCCGAATCACATGTATTTTGTTGAAAGATATAACCAGTTTGTTATGGTTCTGTAGCTCTTTTTATATAACAATATGTCCATCATTGACTAAGTTGATTTATGTACTTTGAGCACATATATGTGAATCTACTGACCCTGGACAAAGGGTTTCAAAATAACATTGCTGAACACATGGAAGACACAAAAACAAAAAATAGCAATCTGACTTTTTAGTCAAAAGCTAAATTACCACATTTAGTCTATAACCGACTAAAACAATAACCTACATTTTGGACTAGAGTCCCAAAATTATATTATATACGAAACAACACAAAACACGAACATGTAGTAATATAACTTTTTATTCAAAAGCTAAACCACCTATTTTATTAGTCTGACTAGACTAAAACCATAATTCTGAGACTTGGACTAGAGTCCCAAAATTACAACACAAATTAACAAACCAAAAGCAGAAAGACGGCCAACTATATCCTTAGCTCTGTCGTCTTTCCACTTTTGATACGGAGACAAACATTAATCCCTTACCTGAATCCCTATTTATCATTACTCCTTAGTTATATCAAAAACAATTTTTTTAAACTACACCTTAGACCTTACTTTAATTTTAATTTTACTACAGGTCATGTTAACCTGATAATTATACGTACCTAGCCAGTGATATTCTATTGTTTAATAAACCTGTCAATCTTAACTTATGAATGAATAATTTCATTCTCTATACAGTGGAATTTCAAATTTAGTTTCTAACCAGATTTAACTTCAAATTAATGATATTTGGTCTGTAAACAAATTGAACACATTAGATTTACCTGGAAAAAACGTACTTATCCAATTCTGCTAATAATTCGGCCAAAACTTTTCTCTTGATGGTTTGTACGGGTTTTCTTCTTCTAGATTTCTTCCTGGGTACTGGATCTTTTGGTCGTGTGCACCAAAAAGAATATGTTTTCTTCTTCCAATGTTGCTGCTTACCCTAAAGGTCGAAACTTCGTCACGGCACCAAATCGTATATGTAGCACCATGGGCCTTTTTGTCTGACGTGGAGAGCGGGCCTTTCACAAACCGGTCGCCACATCCTACGTATGACCCATGCATCTTTTCTTACTACATATTTTCGTAGCCTTATGATCGTCTAGGATTTATCTCTGATCGTCTTTGCTTCTTTACGTTGTGTATTTCTTCTTAATGTTTTCTTAAGACGTTTGTCTTACCAGGAATAACAATGCAATAGTTCATTTTAACGTTTTATATATTCAAGCTGGATACATACAAGCATAGTATAGTTTAAAATACTAAGTCATTCTCAAACACTAGTCACCCAAACTCTCTTTGCTACATCTTTCTCCTTCTGGAATCAAGCTATTGTCTCGGAACTCAGATGGTGATCTCTCTCTGGAATCTAAATACAGTTTCCTTTATAGCCGCAAGGGCATCACGCAGACCCATGTGTGTTCATGACCATGAACCTGTGCAATCAACGAAATGATGGGTTAAATTAAGCCAAATGACGCAATAGGAATATCTCGAATCACGTGTATTTTGTTGAAAGATAGAACCAGTTTGTTATGGTTCTGTAGCTCTTTTTATATAACAATATGTCATTGACTAAGTTGATTTATGTACTTTAAGTACATATATGTGAATCTACTGACTTGCCAAAGATATTAATTAATGAAGTAATATGTCATCTTATTTTCTCGAGCAAAAATTCTTCTAAAAGTATTACATGTTTTGTTTGCTGTAAAAGAGCTATACATATTTACCACAAATTAAAAATGTTAAACATCCTATTATACTTCTCAGGCATACTCAAGAATTGGTAAGATAAAACATTTATATAATTCATTTAAATTGGATTGTGTAAGATGAAATTTAGCTCTACGATAGTATACAGGGGCGGATCTAGGAATTTTCAAAAGGCGACCGTCGCAAAATGAGGGCACGCCGCTGAGAAGGGGAGGGGGAGGTCCCCCAAGATTATGATCCGTCATTTCCTTGCCATTCCAAAAGCTATTTGGCTGGTATTTTCGTCTACGTAAACGTTCGGAACGGACAAGTTTGGGTGTGAGAAAGGGCACTTTCAGCAGTAAAAAAGGGCACTGTCGAAAAATGGGAGGGGGGGGGGGGCACTTGAATCCGCCTCTGGTTCTGTCTAGGGTCATCTTGGATATACACACCTAGGAAAAGAAACCGTATGCATTGAAAATTAATATTTAAAGGAAACATAGCATTTTTGTTAGTGAAGATTATAGATTCAGCTTTTTTCAAGATTAAAGGTTATTCGTCATTTATTAACCCACAATCACAACTTATTTAAATAATAAATAAATAATAATTCAATGCAGCTTCAACATTCAATAAACTTGTTGACGAAGAAACGAAGAAAATAGCGTTGTGTAATCAGCAGGGAAATAGGTCTGTGCCTTTTTGTTATTCTTAGTTTGGAAGAGTTTTTGTTAATGTATTCTAAGTTTTTATTAACAACTTAATGGTTTAACACACCTTGGTTGTTAAATTGGAGAGATGTGTATAAGGTGATGTCATTGTATATTATAAGTAACACAATCTCTATTATTGTGTTTCTCCGGTTTCCTCCCACTGCTAAAGACAACTACGCGCGAGCGACTTATTGAAATATAATTGAACCATGTGTTAGTCCCGAAATGACCTAGTTTGTGTCGAGTGGACGTTAAACTCCATTTCTATCTCTCTACTATAATTGTGTCAATATTTATACACATACTATTTTATGTCATGATCTAGTGATTTGAAAACGTAAATAATACGTATCGCTACACTGAACACCGTGTATCTGTCTGGTTAGTAATGCCCAAGGGCATCATATAAACCTATTTAGAGATGGACAGTCCTAGAAATTGATGTTTTATTAGTATATAACATGATCATCGTTTATTTCAAGATTATCACATTTCCCCCCAATTAGAGACATTGGACCCCACAAATCTCATAAACGCCCCCCCCCCCCCCCAAACGCCTGATCACCATCCAGATGCGGAATCTACGCAAAAACTTGGTCTCATAAATTCACAGCTCGGGTGGCGATCCCCCACCCCTCTTACGTCACTGGACTATTTTCATTGGGTAATAATTGACTATTATTATTTACAAAAATAGTATTTCTAATTTCGGGATCCCCGCCCCCTCCAATAATTTACAACAGTCGTCAAGCCATCGAAGCTAAATTGATCCTGAGAAATGGTCACGTATCTGGGTTGTTCCCCTACTTTTTCATTAACATTTAATTCGACACTAAACGAAACTGCACTCTCTACGGAAAACCATTAGAGTCGATCAAGTGAAAAAAATAATGTTTATTATCTCATAATAACAAAATAAAGTCCACGTCTAAGAATATTTTTGTTATTTGATTGACCCTAATGGACTTCCGTGCAAATACCAGTTTATATTGAACACTCTCCAAAAATGCTGAAATAATAACAATCACGTCACATATACAGGTCTGGCGAATATGGTATTTGATATCTTAACACGGTTTAAAGCTTGGTAGTTAGTATTCATATTGAATATAATATCATTGAAACGAGACATCTATGAATAACTCGACGACTGGTGTACGTGTAATCTTACAGCTAACCTGATTGACCTGCACTATCATGTATAATAATACAAACACACTACATGTATGTATAGCTCCGCTTCGGGGATTTTGTGGTATACGTGTAATCTTCCAGCTAATTCGATGGACCTGCACTAACATGTATAAAAATAGGGAGTCATTTTTACAAATACATTACTTGTATGTGTAGCTCCGTTTCGGGGAGTTTGTGGTTTACCTTTAAAACGATATTCAGTCCGTTGATAAAATATCAATCAAAGTACCCAGCCAATATTAGCTTAATTATATTTATGGTACGGTGATCCACAACCTCATATATATGTGCTAATATAAACTGAACCTGCTTGGTTCTTATTTATTCACCTATTTATCAATGCAAATCTTAAAAATATCTGCTTTACGCGTTGGATGTTTAAAAATACTTTGCTACGAACATGATCAAAACTTTGGATAAAACGCGACGATTTGTTTTTTTTGATTGTAACGGCTCCCAGTTCAGAGTCACCGTATGTAGTGTCGTAGGTATTTTGAAATCTAAAAAATTTTTTTGCTAAATCGTCATACATATTCCCGGAGAAATATAAGTGTTTTCTCAGAAAACTGACATATCATATAAAAATACTAATGAGGCTAAATTCACTGGGCAATATTTAACTATGAATGGCGGAAGCCCGTCTACATAAGCCCAGTCGGAGCAGGACGCAATGAAATGAATTGGAGTTTAGTGCTCTACTGTTCTGCTAATGAAGGGTTAGGGTTAGGGTTTACAGCTGTCGATGGGGGACATTTTGTCCGAACAGCGGCCTATTCTTATATCGAATTTCAACTATCGGGGGTATTTTACGTGCACACTAATATGTAAATGGGGCTCGGTTTGCCCATCCGAACAACTATGCGTTATCCCATCCAAATGACTAAACAGCTGCCATTGTCAGGCCCTCCTTCCTGCACCCCTGACAAGGATAAACCACGCAGTTACTCAATAATATGAAACCGGATAATGCTAATGACTATTCATAGATATTCTATTATGACGATTTACACGGAAGAATTTACATAGAAACATCAAGTAGGTCACCATCAAACAACTTCTAATATCTGCTACATAGTTGTACATAGTTCATCATCATAACTGAGACATAGGTAAGCACTACCTCATTATTTTTAATTCGTTCATTTTCCAAACATCAGGTTGGTGCTAAACGCCCGGGTACAAAGTAGTCTTCATAAATCTGTATTACAAAATATTAACTTCACTTATCTTCAAAATGGCGACACACATAGTAATGGCTATTGTGGATTACATATATCTGCAGAACAATACTAAGATATGTGGACTCAGACTAGCAATTATTTGCCCATTGCCTGTAACTTTTTGCTCAACATTTCGTTTGTTCCAATCTTCAAAGTCACAACGGGGACCACAGTTGACGAACTCCTCATCATAATAGTCACAACGGGGACCACAGTTGACAATCTCCACATCATAATGTTGTAGGGGGTTGACGGATTAGAAAAATTTTTCTACGGGGATTTCATGTTGACTTGGGTCAAAATCTCACTTCTGACATCGAACTTTCGACACAATGATTGCTCTGCAGAAAGACACTAAAAATAAGGGAAAACTTGTATATTTATATCTTGCAAAAATCATGAAATAAGAGGAAATAATTTCTAGCCTTAGTCCACGTGTGGCGGTGACAAGTTATCCTTCGATTTACATTTTTTTGAAATCGTTTCTCGTGCGATCGTATTCCTGCAATATTGTTTAGTCCATAGGACAAAGAAACTAAGGGAATATCTCACAAGCCGGAGACCCATTACACGCAGCATATTATAATCTTCTTGTTAGACAGGGGGACGTAGTGACTTCATTCTTCTTTATTGTGTGTACAGAGATGTTGTACATGCTCATTAACAATCACGAATCAGGAATACATTATTTTACAATTCCAATGAAAAGTATTTTGAAAGTGCACAGGGAATCGTTTTCAAAGTGAACCTAAGTTATACTTTAATTAAAAGACCAAAATCCCGACCTTAATATCTTTAAAAAATATATAATTTGCTAATTTTTTAAAGTTAAATAGTGACAATTTTACAATTCCAATGACAAGTATTTTGAAAGTGCACAGGGAATCGTTTTCAAAGTGAACCTAAGTTATACTTTAATTAAAAGACCAAAACCCCGACCTTAATATCTTAAAAAAAATATAATTTGCTAATTTTTTAAAGTTAAATAGTGACAAGACTGAATACATTCTCATAGGATCAAATAATAATTTAAGCAAAATATCTGATTGTAGATCCATATCTATTGTTCAGTCTGTTATTATGTACCCGTTAATTATGCCAGAAACATTGGTGTTATTTTTGACAAAAACATGAGCATGATTAGTCAAATTAATATTGTATGTAAAAGCTGCTATTTCCACATTTACAATATAAGTAAAATTAGAAAATATATTTCAAAAGATGCAACTAAATCACTTGTTCATGCTTTTATAACCTCTAGGCTTGATAATTTTAATTCTCTCCTTGCTGGTCTTCCTGTAAAACACCTAGATAAACTTCAAAATTGTGCTGCCAGATTGATAACTCTTTCGAAAAAACATGATCGCATAATTCCGATTTTAGCTTCTTTAAAATATTTGTGTTAGTTTATAAATGTTTTAATGACATTTAGCCCTCTTATATAAAGGATTTGATCACTGTATATACGCCAACTAGATGTTTGAGATCATCTAGTGACCCCTTTCTCCTTAAACCCATCTCTGTAAATCTTTCTTCTTTCGGAGAACGATCCTTCTCTTTCCAGGCACGGAAACTCTGGAATAAGCTCCCTTTTTTCATAAGGTCAGCAAAATCTATCACAATATTCAAGCAATCACTTAAAACACATTTTTATACACAGGCTGTTAGTAAAAAAGATTTTAGATATCCTGCATTTTATCATATGATATCATTCTCTATATGTATGTAATTTTATCATGATTTTTTTTGTTTTGTTTTTTTATGTACATTTGGATTTTATATTGTTTCAATTTATGTTTTTGTAAAGCGCCTCTGAGCATTGCTCTGCGGTGGAAGATGAGCGCTATATAAATATAGTTTTAATAATAATAATAATAAACCAGTTTCGGACCTGATAATATTCATTTCAAAATTACTTGAAAAATTTAATTACAAACCAGTTTAAGCGCCATATAGATGATAACTGCGTAGATGAACCATTTAAATGTGTATATAAACAATTTCACGATACTGAAACTGATCTAACATAGATAATCAATGATAAACTTCTTGAATTAAAAGTGCATTTTTTCTTTTATCTAAAAAACAATTTAAAGTATGTATGAGTGAACTCATTGATGTCTAAAAATTAAGTAGTGCATGTGAATTAAGACAATAGATGTCTAAAAATTTTCTCAAATAAAACGATTATATAACAGAATTTCTCTTATTAAAATCGAAACATCAATTAAATTTATATGCACATTCTAATTCTTAAATCGTTATAGTTGATATCAAACCTACTATTGTTGGTCGCAAAATATGTGCCACGTTTGACAATTTTATGAATTCGGATGAAAGATTTTAACCCATATCTGAAATATGTTAATTTAATATTCACAATATTAGAAAAAACACGACGCTACCAAGTGATGCAACTAATATACACCAAACCCCATGTGTTTCAATACAAAACTTTAGTAAATCACAATAATTTCGAATAGGATGATGAGTGTACAAAATTTCAGAAATGTGTTTTTAGATATTCTCCTGAAACAAACCCGGTTAGAAAGGAGGGACGTGCGGAATCCATTACAAAATGAAGCCATTTCCGTTCTAAATTATATATTGTACATAATGCAATTGGATGAATGCTAATACGAATTTGAAACAAATGTGTGAAGAGATTGAAGTATTATTGCTATGTCAAATATGTATTTATCAGTTGGGCTTGGTTGAGTGGTTTAACGAACAATCAGTTTGGGGTGGTCGGGTGGTGGTTTAACGGACAATCAGAATCACCCTGGTTCAATTCCAGGAATGGGTATAGACCAATGAATAGACAAAATTTTCGCATTACACACATAACGATATAAATAAAATTACTGTATGTTAAGATGTTATAGCTCATTGTATAGATACTGTAAAATAATATTGTGACCCACCATATCCTGCACACGGACAATTAGCCGTTCTGTTTGACTTCCTGTAATAAATAGGCCTTTGTATACTGTCACAAAAGAACCGAAACTAGGGGGATATGATTCATTATCGTAATATGCATAATGTGCACCGATATAACAAGACTAGCCAAATATGAAATAAACACTTTGTGATAAAATTATTTATTAAATTAAAATGTGTCTGAGGTCTGACATTTGATATTTATGTAGAAAATAGATGTGCCCATGTTGTTACAGGGATGTCGACAACTAACGTAGATTGGGGACAGATTTCAGAATGCGATATTATTGTATTTAGCTATTTGTTGTTGTATTGGCGGAATTAGCGGGGCGCAGGGAGGGGGGGGGGACTCAACATGTTTCAAGTTTTACACACTTTGTTTCTAAAATGTTTTATAACCCCTATTATACTTATGTAATTGGAAAGTGATATTTTCCTTTCTCTTTGTAAAAATATTTATTTACATGTTATATACTCTTCAAGATAAGTAGGGGATATTGAAATGAAAAAACCTATGCAGGTTGTGATATGGTAAATAGTCATGGACACTTGACATGTGAGAGTATGTTCATAGATGAAGAACTTATCGCCCCAACAGAATCTCTGAGCTAACGTGCGACACACACTATCGCCATACACGTGGGTGTGGTTCATTGTCAAATTCAACACTTCAAGGACGTATTGATGAAAACTGCCGCGTGCCGGTTTATCCTACCCGTGTTTGGTTCTTGTATAAGATTTACTGTTTAGCGTATCTTTGCTTTAGTGTGTTACGTTTTAATTTAATCGGGATACGTGTTTGTCAACGTCAACCGACAACACTGCAAGAATTGGCCGTGGCACTGCAAGAGGAGTGGGTAAGATTGTCCCAAACCGTGATTGGACGGTGGATTAGGAGCATGCCACGACGAATTGCTGAATGTCTGGGGATTGGTGGAGCAATTACTCATTATTAAGACAAAAATTAAAAACGTCCATTTTCACTTTTGACAGTGTATATCTTTGCGAGTGAAATGAGGCCATCAGATACGCCACCCACATGATTTTCATGTATAGTTATGTATTGTTTTTGAATATCCCCTACTTTTTTTTTAAAGAGAGTATGTATTAGTACAGCCGTGATAAAAAGATAAAAGGTATGCCGAGACAAACTCCCAGATCCGTGACCAATTTCCGGGGAGGAAGGTTTGACGATTGATTCTGGTAGGGGGTACTGTTCTGAGGATTTGTGCAGTTTGCAACCTCTGGAAAGTGTGGGCAACTCTCAGGAAAGGCCAAAATCCAAGATGGCGGCCGAAATTGCACAGAGACGTATAGTTGGGTGCTAATGTCATCAAACCGTCTTTGTAATATGTCATTTTTATAGTTTTCAGGGTCGCTGAAACCATTAAGATCACTCGCAAGTCATTTTAATGCACCCATATCCCAATATGGTGGAAATCTGGCGGAGATGGTGGAAAAACGGAAAATAATGTCATATATTCTAGTAAGGCAAATAAATATGGGCTTGTAATATATCGTTTTTAGGGTTTTCATGGATGCTTAGTTAATTTTTGATGGTCTCGTGTCAATAAAATATGAAACAAGGGTCAGCGCACAGAAGATACAAAGATACAGAAAACATCATTATATACGTAATACATCATTCATATAGCACCTACTAATATCATAATTTCTAAACATTCATAGGCATATACGTTTCACACATCTTGGAAAAATATAATGGTGAAATATTGCCAATGTGTAACTACGAAAAAAATATTCCAATATCTTCTCCATTTTATAAATAAATACCTTTTAATAATCAGGTCATATGGAATAACAAACACGTTAAAAGTAATAAATCATCAATATGTAATAATACATTATTTAAGAATAACGATCTAACAATTGTCACAGATATTATAAATTAATACAAGAAATAGTGCAAATAATTTAATTTTTAGAAGCTTAAAGTCGTTAATTAAATGTGTATCTAAAAATAAATTATACAACAAGTGATAAATGACCTAGAAACTCCAAACCCTAATCTATATGATTATTTTTAAAATAAATAATTGAAAAAAATTATAATAAAGACCTATCAAAAATAAAAAGTAAAAATGTCTACAACATATTAATCTTAAATAAACTTCAAAAACCGAAATCAATAGAAAAATGGGAACGACTACTTAATATCGAACTAAAGAAAGAAGACACCAAAAACTATATTTCAAATATCGAAAACTACATGTTATAACATTAGACTGCGTTGTTTTATATATAAATATATTCACAATATTATCTACCACATATTCTACCTATGTACCCACTCGCAAAATATCTGGCAAGAAACCATCACTTTATTAAAAAACTATAACATCGACTTTAAACCAAAAACAATCGATATGCACCTTGGGGGTTTATAAACAAGATAATCAAAATTATAATCAATTGCCAACACTATCTGTCACACTTCTAAAACCACATAATAATATTAATAAAATTTTATATATATAAATGTAAACTAAAAAAACCGCCATACCAAATAAAAACGAATACACATCATTCATAAACAACATAAAAAAAATAGAACTAGAATCTGCAAATAATCATCTCCATGAAGAATCGAAAACACAAACCGAATAAAACCTCTTATATACAAGTAATTTTTTATAACCGCAAAATATCCTATAATTTAATACAATATCTATTTGGAAACAAATAAATGAATAAATATTTATAAATCCATTTAAAACAGATACTTCTTATAACATTTTACATAAAATGTATATTTTGAAATATGTATTAGTATACTTTTAAGAATTATGAAATAGCGAGTATACACATGCAAAATAATATAAGTATCCGAAATGTATGTCATATTACTAAAATATTTGAAATATCTATCTTAACTATATGTATTCAAATGTGTGTGTGTGTGGGGGGGGGGGGGGGCTAGTGGTCTAGTGTAACGCGCTTCGACCTCTAGCTGGCCGGTCACCTCTGGCTTGCGGCTGTGGTTTCGTGCCCTGGCGTGAGCGTATGTGGCATGGAGATAGGGGCGTCTCCTCAACCTCGTGGGTTTCCTCCGGGCACTCCGGTTTCCTCCCACTGCTAAAGACCCCTACGCGCAAGCGAATTATTGAAATAAAATGAAACCATGTTAGTCCCGAAATGACCTAGTTTGTGTCGAATGGACGTTAAACCCCATTTCTCTCTCTCTCTCTCTCCCTCTCTCTCTCTCTCTCTCTCTCTCTCTCTCTCTCTATCTTTCTCTCTGTATTCAAATGTATATAATATCTGAAAATAAATTATTTTTTTTTAAAAAAAAAACCCAATACATTTGTTGACAATACTTTGTCCAATTCATTATTTTCGCCTCTAAAATCACATTAATGAAGTAAAGAAAAACAACTTATTTATTCTCCCACCATTTGGTACCTGTATTGGATTTTAACGAGAATCTGAAAGAAAAAAGAATTGTTCAAATTAGCTAAAAGGTCGCTTGGTTATAACGAGAAAAGTTTCAAACGGGCAAAATGTCTTGTTTTTTAAAAGTTGCACAGAGCCTTTGTGTACAACAGAATTTTGATTAAACCTTCAAAATAAGCACCATATGACCTACTTGGTTTTTTTTTTTATCAATATTTGACCTGATTTCAAAGATTTGCATTGTTTAAAAACAATTTCAATTTGCTGACATTATTTTAAAAGTTATCAAGGTGTAATAAAAAAAATATATAATTCCAACTGTCGACTGTAAATTGTGAATGTTTCCAAAGTATAAAGATATCGAAAAAATCGGATAAGAATTGTCGAACGAGATCTTGATGATAAATAAGCATTCATGCAGTCTATACAAAGGGGGTCGACATTTCAATTAAATTCGAATAAATTCAAGTCATTCCCCCACTTCCAGGCCGAGACAGAAATAAACCAGTCATAACATTAGTTAAACTATCGAACACCGATATTAAGCGCAAACTTAGGATGAAAAAAAACCAACATGGTACTTTAACGGACAAATATATGGATGCAAAAGCAGTAAACAAAGTAGACCCTTATGACAATCTACAGTATAAACTTTCTGCAGCCCAAAATGAGAGATAATACTCAAATAACTTTGGAGATTCAGCCACATGTTATGTATCTCGCCATAATTTAAGTTATACACTGAAAAAAAACTTGTGTTGAAACAACACAAATTTGTGTTGTTTTCAACACAAGTTGGGTGTTACTATTTAACAACACAAACTTGTGTTGAAACAACACAAACTTGTGTTAAATGCTGAAACAACACAAGACTTGTGTTAAAATTTGTCAAACAACACAAACTTGTGTGAAAATCTACGCAATACTTGTGTTGAAAGTTCTGAAACTTGTGTTGAAATCTCTGAAACTTGTGTTGAAACTTGTGTTGAAATTTCTGAAACTTGTGTTGAAATTTCCGAAACTTGTGTTGAAATTTCTGAAACTTGTGTGGTTTCATATACCAACTTGTGTATAACCATCAACAAAAACTTGTGTTGTATTTCCCCCAATTTATATCCAGTATAGCAACCTTTCCCATGCAGCATCCCTCCTTTTGCTCTGTTTAACCTGCAAAGTTTGATAAATGAGGTAACAATAATTTTTCTTTTTGTTAAATTATTATTTATTCATAAAATGATATTTGGAATGTTAACAGAAAAATAAATAATGACACCCCCCACCCCCAAAAATCACAAACTATAAAATAACTATTTAAATTTTTCTTTACCCATCAACAAGTACAAAGCATATAAACACAGTATCCTTACCCCATACCCCCAAAATATATAATTCAAATATATCTAAATTTAATAAGCACTAATAAGATAAATTATTCACTAAATTGAATTACTTTCAAGAAGTGAAAAGTGTTATAAGTCATATTACAAGTGATTAGTGGGTAATCTAGAAATAACTAGCATACACAGAAATTTAACAAAAGAAAAATGCACTATTTTACATGAGTAATAAAATGGTGTAGAACTCTTTCCTCAATAGGAAAACAAACCCCAAACAAAATGATTATTTTGTACATATAAGGAGCAAAGCATCAAGATTGCAGGATTGAAATATAAAAATGTCAGAGACAATGGCAAATATTGAATAATAAGTACAAAATATTTATATACAATTACAAATCATAAACAATGGGAAGCCACAGTGATGATAAGGCATTGGCCGAGAAATTTCATCTGGAGTTCCAAGCATAGTTCCTCCATGTCAGTAGTGTAGGACGTGGGAAGGGACAATATATAGTTGTTTGGATAGGACAAAAAATCTTGATCTAATGTACACATTGCCATGCATTTTAAAGAGGGATAGAAATGAGGTTAAGCGTCCACTTGACACAAACTGGGTCAAATGGGTACAAGCCTGGATCAAAGCCACCTCCAATGTGTTCACTTTAAAGAGCCCTTGACGATTGACTTATTTGACTCAATGACAGACCTCCTGATCAAATGTGTGCCTGTTAACCATTTGACCCAATGAGTTCCCTTTAATGAACCCTTGACAGTTGAAATATTTGATATAAGAGTAGACTGTAAGTCAGAATCACCCTAAAGTCAGAATCACCCTAATAACACAGAAAAGTGGGATATTAAACCTTATTTCTGTTTCATAAGCAAGGAAAAGTCACCTTAATGTAGGTCAAGGTTTTTTGTAATTCTGGGTATATCTAATCTACATTTGGTTTTTAGATAATGCCTATTAAATACTTTTATGATTTCCGACCAAATTCTAAGTGATTTATATGTCACTTTACTTTCTATATTATACATAAATTTCTAAAGAGGATTAAAATCTAATTGTGTTTTCGAAGAATATTTAATAACATTAAAAACAAAAAATAAATATTTAAAAATTGGGTCAAATGCATTCTTTTCCAGAATTATAAAATAAATTGATGCTTGGTTTCTCTTGTTGTTATCACTCATTAAATTCTCCTCCGTGGGTGCTTCATCCTAAAAAATAAAAATTGGCAATAAGAATACTTTCTATATGGTTCATAATGTTTAAATAAACAATTTATTTTGCCACATCAGGACTTAGTTTCTATTTTGTTTCAACTTTGCGTAACACTCCTTATGTCTTGTCCAGTTACAGGCCCAGGCAAAATATAATGCTCAAATGAAATGGGCTAGAGTCAGAGAAAGAGAGAAATGGGGTTTAACATCCACTTGACACAAACTAGGTCATTTTGGGACCAACATACGGTTTAATTTCATTTCAATAATTCGCTTGCGCTGAGGGGTGATTAGGAGTGAGAAAAACCGGAGGACCCGCAGCTTTATGATACAGCGCACATGTCCTAACCATTCGGCCATCCAACCGCCAATTCACCCCCACCCCCTTAGAAGTCAGAAAAAGGTCTTGAGATTTTGGACTGAAATTTTGCACGGTACCGCGCCCCTAAGGCATACTCTTGTATCAAATTCCAACTGCTAGAGGATCTTTTACATGCATGCCAATGTGTACACAGGACCATGTTTTTTTGTTCAATCTGAACGACTAGACAAATGTCCTTGTCAGGCCCTCCATCCTGAATTTTCTATGTCAACATTGGGAGCAAACCTGCAGCCTTTAAATATGCGGGCCAGTGTCTTACCCACCTCGACTCTCTACAAATGAGACAGTCATATGTGCACATACATGTATGTGTATACTTTTACTATACTAAATTGAATTTTATATTTCAAAATAATAAAGTGAAATGGAGGCTAATGTCACCTCCGCTCCAACCGGGCTATATTGTGCCAAACACATTTAATGGTGAGATTTCAAATTACCATAACAACAATCTTTTCTATTAGAATTGAACACTCACCCTCCAAAAACCTCATTTTTCAGCTCTTTCTTCTCCCATATTTGTTTTTTTTTTCTTATTTTATTATATGATGGTTTATTTGCTTTGGCATCTACTATGGAAACTGAAAAATATGAATATGTGACAAGTAATTAACTGTTTAAGATATCTTACCATATACAAACTGTATGGTATGAAATTGAAACTAAAATATCTACGGTATCCAAAACCATTTAAATCCTGAAGATTTTACATAAGCTGTCAAAATCTATTTTAATAACCCTTGTTTGTCATTTGACTGGACTGTCACAGTAATTAGAGGATAGCCATGTGGCTGAGTGAGTAAGGTGCGGGTTGCTATTCTGGAGGTGGCGGGTTTGCTCTCAGTTTTTCCTGAGAAAATGCATTTGGATTGTTCGATGGAACAAAAAACCTGCAGTCCCATTGGCGTGCATGTAACCCGATTGCATGGTATGGCCTTTTTTGTTCTGGGTATGCCCCATTGTTGGTTTTTAGAAAATACAGACTTTTCTAGTAAAGCTGTGGACACGCCAGAATGATGTGTTCAAATTATTTGCCCAATTCAATTAGCGCATAATTGCAGCTTAATGAGTGGACACTCCAGGCCTAGTGATCTAGAGTGCCGCTCTTCGACCTTTAGCTGACCGGTCACCTCTGGCTTGCAGCTGTGGTTTCGAGCCCTGGTGTGAGCGCATGTGGCATGGAGATAAGGGCGCTTTCTCAACCTCGTGGGTTTCCTCCAGGCACTCCGGTTTCCTCCCACTGCTAAAGGCCCCTACGCGCAAGCGAATTATTGAAATAAAATTAAACCATATGTTAGTCCCGAAAAAACCTAGTTTGTGTTGAGTGGACGTTAAACCCCATTTCCCTTTCTCCCTCGTCAGATCCACCACTCAGTTACATTACCTTTTACGTCACATGATTTAACATTTGTCTTCTAAAAATTCATGTGACTTCTTGGTATGAATGTGTGCTTATTGGCTAATGAATTCTAAAACCAGACGAATGCTTCAACAAAGTGGACACACCAATCAAATATAGTTCAGCCAAATATATCAAACCTGTTTGATTTTGGCAAATGTCAGTGTACATACTACATGAATTTTAACGCTGAATGATTCTGCAGAATCCTTCTGCTTGGGTGTCCAGCGCTTCCGATTTACGTTTATACTTATGCAAATATCATATTTGAAATAGTCCATTCTGTTATGTGATTCACCGCTTGAATATGACTCGGAATAAGGTTGCCTGACCAGCCTTGTGTGTTTTCTCGAGAAACATTGGTTTCGTCCCTTTACTGAAAACCCCTACGTGCAAGCAAATCTTTCAACTAAAATTGAACAATATTTTAGTCTCAAAATTACCTGGCGCCAGTAAGTTTAAAGGATTTATGCAACAAACACTAACAACAACTCCAAAGCTTATGCCGAATTAATATAAACACAACATACACAATGATCAGTGCTCAGGAAAATGGCGGAAATGGAAGACCTGCCCTACTTGATTCTAGGACATATAGTATGCATGGGCCTACTTGATTCGACCAATTTAATACTAGCACATGTATATCGCACAGTTCTGTTAAGTGAACTTAAAACCCGATTTCCCCTCTCTCTTGACTGGATATTACTACTGATAGTGATATTATTAAAAAAATATATTAAAAGAAAATGAAATTGTTACCAGCTTTTCTTTGTGGAGTAGGTCTATATGCTAACATCAATGACTGAAAAAAAAACAAACGAAATTATAGAGAAACTTCAGACGACAGGTGTTAGTTTCTGAATCAGTACGTCTAATATATTACACATTGATTGATATAAAAATAAAAGGCTGATTTGTTCGTTTGTTTTTTTTTCTTTTACACAGATAAGATTACATTTCAATTAAACTAGTACAAAAGTTAGTATCTAGCTATAGTCCATGCCTGATATACACGTATTTCTCATTTTGCCCGAAACAAAGATGGCTGCCGGGCGAACATAAAAATAAAATGAAGAGAGATTCTTACCTGCTGGTCCCAGTTGGGGTTGTTTTTTGCAAATATACAACTGGTAGTAGTTTTTTTCTTTGATGTCCATAGCAGTTATATCTCATAACAACCTCTCGACGTCATCAGAGTTGATATATTCGGTTCATATCAACCGCTGATGACGTCCTGACAGGTTGATATTTCATATCAACCGCTGATGACGTCATCCAAGGTCGATATATTCGGTTCATATCAACCGCTGATAATGTAGATGATCGAAATACATGTAATACAAAGAACACAGAAATAAAATTTTATTCTTTTGACAATATAAAAAAAGAGTTATGGTACAGTTTGTAGCATTCAGTAACGAAATAGACAGTGTACTTATCGGCATATTTAAATCGGTTATCCATACTCCATGTCTAAGATATCTTTCAGAATTTTCTTTCCGCCCGCATTATTTCTCCACACACTGCAAGATTTGAAAGTATTTATCGCGCAAAAGTTCCTTTGTAAAGTATTTTTGGATACAGTCCACTTAAACCAGTCGGTCAAATCCTTCTCTGAACATACCTAAATTTCAGTCACGGTTCATTGTCAGAAATATCGGAAAAGATTGCCTTTTGATCCAAATTTTCTTCAGGCTTTGGATTGATCCTCATCATATTTGCATCCACATCTATTCCATCGTCAATATGATGACTAAAAAGGATTGATTATTCGTCTGACTTCGTTTAATTATCCATTTTGTTCTTGCATGCTTTCAATTCAATTTCCCAAAATGGTGACATGTTACAAACACTCGCGCAATAATACATCGGTAATTCTCGGTATTTGGCGGAAACTACCGAGCAATTATCCAATCACTGTCAGGGTGCCCCACCACATATAAATATCTCCAAATAGCTCAACAATTACACCACAATATTTATATATATAACATATCTTAAATCTATTTCACACATTTATAGTCACTAAATAAACGGTCATGTTAAACTTAATAAGCTATGACCATTTAACCATCATAAATAATACACTGAAAAATGGTTCGGAGCGTCGTCCATAACATCCAGACACTTTCGAGTAAAAAATAGGTTACGTGCCCTTGTTTTGAAACTAGTCTCACTTCACCAGCCTACCGACCATTCTCCGTCTGATTGACAGGCCGGGATAATCCAGACTACTTTTTTACGAAACGTGACAGAAAGCTGTCACAAGAAATCGAATTTAGAAATAACACACGGTGGGCGACTCAACAATTGTTTTACGAACCTTGTAAAAGTAAAACGAAACTAATTTCTAAAGATGCTGTAATAACCGAAACGCTAAATATTACTGCTACTCAGATGCAATGCAAAACAACACAAACTTGTGTAGATTAGTTTTAACACAAGTACTTGTGTTGACATCCAACACAAGTTTTTTTTTCAGTGTATAATCTACTTTAGCAAATGTAGTTTGAACTTTAAAACTCTAACAGCACACTATTGTATGACCCTGACTAAAATACCGGATTTTAAAGTTTGTATCTTATCAATCCCTTTTATTTCTACATCTACGAACCTCGGAAATATGTATGTATATAACTGTATTGAACTAAGTTACATCCCGATCTTCCACCAATCTCGCCCTCCCTAGACAATCGCCAATCGCTTACAACTTCTCTAATTGGCTAATAGAAAACAGATTTGGCTAAAAAATTTGGCGAAAGCAATTCTGCACTTAATACATAAACAATGGCAAAAATAAGAAACTCAAATTAACTGAAACATATCCAAACTTTTTCTTGATTTGGCTCATGAATTCTTACGCCAAGGATGGGAGCCTATTTCTCCATGATCAAAAACAGATATCGATCTGGAACAAATTTTTCTATCGGTATAACATGTGGTGGCTACTTGATAAACTATTTTTGAAACTTCTGCGCATACCGGAAGTAGCCGTAGGTTGTCCGGAAAATTAAAATCGGCCATAGTTTCCTCAATTCTTTACCCATTTGAAAACAAAAGACATTTTCGGAACCCTGAATCTTTTTCCGAGACTTTGGCTATCTCACATTTTTCAATTTTGAATTTTCGCCCTTGATTTCTATCTTTCGAAAATTGAAAAAACGTTGTTTACGAGACAATTTTTGTTATTTTTCAAAATTTTGAAATTTGACCTACGTTTTTGGATTCCTGAAGTCTATGCGATTCCAGTAATATAAGTTTCATTCAGGGTTATCGCCCTTTATTTTCTGCCCATTTTCAAACACTTATATTTTTTTTGGAAAGGATAAAGCGATATTTCTGAAACCCCGGGAACATAAAGCCATATGGTTAGACAGTTAATTTCAACAACGATCCGTAAACCGGAAGTAGTCAAAATAATAAACCCCTGGAACATAAAGCCATATGGTCAGACAGTTGCATAAATCAATTTCAACAACGATCCGTAAACCGGAAGTAGTAGCAATAATGTCTGATATTTTGAAAAAAAAGGCAAAAAATGTGTGCTTTTGGAAAAAATGAAAAAAACATTAAATGTTTGTAAATGCTCGTTTATTTATCTTTGTTTCCAAAACTACTCAATGGATGTTTCTGACACTTCTGTTACAGGAAGTTAAGTATCCAGAAAATTTGTAAAAACTATCCCCACCATGATCGTAAAACCGGAAGTAGTCGACATAATGTCCGATATTTAAAAAAAAAAAATACGAACACCTTTTTTTTTATTATTTATGAATATTTTTTGGTGGTATTTTACACAGGGTTAAAGTATCATCCTACTTGAGCAGAAATGAGAAAAAAAATGTCTCGCTAATTTGTGTTAGCTGCCATTGGTTAATTTAGTCTTTCGTACCTAGATTAATAATGTATTGTTCGATTTGTATAAAACAAAGTTCATATGATCCGTGGTCTCAATTGTAATTTTTTTTGTTACAGTGAAATTTTTCTGTCTGAAAGGGGAAGTGACGTAATATTAACAAAAACTACAATTTTTACATTTCAGTGCCACTTTTTGAAAGCAAATATTATTTTTTTTCAAAATCTGATATAACTAAAAGGATCCGAGCTGTAAAAGCGCACAAAATCCTTAGCTCAGATTTTTTAATTTCAATTTTATTTTGGGGCAATTTGGAATAAAAAATTTTAAAAAGTGTAATATTTATTTATTTACAACCCTTTCAGCTTCTTCATATTTTGAAATATATATTCGTAACTTTCATAAACTCGTAGCAATAATCCAGACGAAGAGAATGTACGCGGCAAATAGTTTGTAATATGAGCGGTTGCCGAGAAATATGCAATTTTGCATGAATCACTTTTCACATTATTTTGCCTGTAAATGAGTTAATTCATATCCGATTTTCAATATTTGTTTCCCATTTGATGCCTAATGCAATTTCGGAATAGGTTAAGCCAATTTTACATTTTCACTGTGACCGGAAATGACGTCATTTGGGCAAAAATTTATTTATGTATTATTTATGATATTTTTTAAACTATGCTATTTAATTCCCATCCACGAATAGCATGACCCCATACAACCATACAGATACCACAAAATGGTTTCTAACTTGTACGGTTACAGAGAAACAGGCGATCTTCTGCAAGTCACTTTTCAAGGTTTTTGGTCTATAAAAGTGTCAATTATTATTCGAATTTCATAAATGTTCACCATGTGATGCCTTATGCCATTTATGATTTCATTGAATTAATTTAACATTTTCATTATCACCGGAAGTAATGTCATTTTTGCAACAAAAAAAAACAAACCAAATGTATTTTTAGCCTCCAAAACAAATTTTTTTGGATGTGAGATATATTTATTATTCGTTATTCGTTTCTGTCTGAAGGGTCCGGTCAGTTCCAACTCAGCCAACAAGATCCTGCAACGAACCAGCAAGTCCCTTGTCCGAGAACGCATCGAACACCACAGGAACACCAAACATCGTGTCCTATGTGAAATCTTCACATTGTACATTTGTATATATATATGTATATATATATATAGACCCTCTAGTTTACTAAATGTCATTGTGCTTGATAACGATAAGAGGATAATCTTTTAGAGGCATTTAGTAACTGGAAAGATCATTAAACTATAACACATACTTATGGAAGAACAATTACTAATTTATTTAGGCGACGTTTCGAAGAGTATTCTCTCAACGTTTTCAAGCAAGTGTATAATAAACCAGTTATTGTTGTCCCATAACTGTGTTAGTTCTGTCCTGAAAGCCGGTTCAGTGCTGCTTGCAGGTCTAGTTATTATTATTATTATTTTTCCATTTGATCATATCTCAGAAACTACTTGACGGATCGATTCGATGTCTTCAGTTTTACTGGGAAATTGGGTTAAACTTAACTTTTAAAGCTATTTTTGACGTTCTGCGACAATGCGAAATGTCCGAAATCACCGAAGTTGTCGTTTTTGAAATTTTGCTGTAATATTATCAATAATTGTCGGATTGTCACATTTGATACATTTTTACATAGTCGGAGACACGGCACATATCTACAATTCTTTAGATTTTTAATTTTTTACGAATCTGCAACTTTTTTTGTCACCGTATTTTTCCTTGGCCGCTATTTGCTATTTCAGATTTTAAGCCCTGGACTAATTATTTACTGTTCGATTTGTATAAAATAAAGTTCATATGCTCCTTGGTCCAAAATGTCATTTTTTGTTACCGGTCAAGTTGCCCTTCGGCAACGAAAGTGACGTAAATTTAGCAAAAACTACAATTTTGACAGTTAGGTACCACTTTTTGAAAGCAAATAATATTATTTTTTTCAAAAGTGGCATGACTGAAAGGGTGTGCCCTATAAAGACACAGAAAACATCGCGCTCAGTTTTTTTAATTTCGATTTCGTTTTCGGGTCATTTCCATTTAAAGGTGAAAAAATGAGCTATTCACAACCCATTCAGGCTTTTCATATTTTAAGATATTTCTTCCCAACTTTCATAAATTTGTAGCAATAATCTATACGAAGAGAATGTATGAGAAAATTAGTTTGTAATATGAACATCTGCCGAGTCCTTTTTTATGCTAGTTTTCCTGTAAAAGAGTCAATTATTATCGGATTTTCATAAATGTGACACTATTTTTGATGCGTAATGTCAATCTTAACTAGGTCTGTCACAATTGGTATGTTAAATTGGTATCTATAATTGTGACATGGTTTATTTCGATGATTTAGGGTACATAATTAATTTGGTAGATGGCTAAAGGGAATATTTATTTCTTTTAGAAAGATGTATTCATGATTGTACAGGTTTTGGTTAATACAGTTTTATTATTTTCAATGTATATGCGTTGTTTTTTACAGAATGATTGTGGGTGTGTTTTAACAAGTTAGGTAATAAGGGTGTAAGTAATGAATGTGTCTGGATTGTGATGCATGTGCAGGTTATGCATGGGTTTGATTGGATGTTGGACTGACTAAAGTTTCTTGGTGTAGGAATTATAAAAGGTTTGTTAGAGAGGTTTTAGAAGTTACAGGGTATGGCTGTTTTCTCGATTTAGACCAGAGAGCTTAAAGGACCAGACATGACTGTTTTAATATCTATGCAGTAACACCAATAACTGGCGTTAGATGAATAAAACGTGGTAAAGTAAATAAGATGTATTTAAAGGGGATGAGTCCGTTTCTTGGTGAAATAACATTAAATTGATAATGTCCAGGTGATCGATATTTCAATCCAGGGGTAGTCTTGTGAATCCTATAAGTAGTTTAATCTTGGTGAACTTTGTGAATCAAACGCCTATGTAGTCTTGGTGAAGTATATTGAATCTTGGTGAAGAATATTTAAATCTTGGTGAAGTGTATGTAAATCTTGGTGATTTTTAATACAACTAGTGAGTCTAGGTGAATCCGGGAAAATTATGTGGATCTGTGACATGTGAAGGTTTTGTGAGTTTCCGAGAATTGTGTTCGGGTTAAAAGTGTTTAATAAAAAACCTACGCGATTGTGATGGTGGAAGTAAGATAGAGAATCAATCTGAATGCTAAACAGGAGGATTGATTGAATTAAAGGAGCAGACTATGCGATGCTGAAATGAACTGTAACTTTTAATCATTGAATTTATTGTAAAACCTCTAGAATTATATATATAAATAAATTCTAATAAGATACATATATTAAAATCTAATTAATTAGTTGAGTTGTTTATTGGTAGTTGGGGAAAGGGGCAATTAAGTAAAAGAACCTAAGGTCACTTTGTGACAAGGTCAATCCAATTAAACATTTTCAATGTCACTGGAAATGACGTACTTTAAGTAAAAGATGTTTTTTTATAGCCTTCGAAACAAATAATTTATTCAAATGAGTCTTTTTTGTTATTTGTTTAAAATTTTGATATTTAATTCCAATCACCTAATAGAATGAACCCATGCGATCGTATACATATCACAAAATAATGGTTTCTAACATGTTCAATTGCGGAGAATTAGGCGATATTCAACAGGTAACTTTTCAAGGTTGTTGGTCCATAAAAGTGTCAATTATTATTCGATTTTCATAAAATTTTCATTGAGTGATACCTACCATTTACGATTTCATACAAGTAATTTACGATTTTCATTATCACCGGAAGTAACGTCATTTTTCAAAAACTGTATTTTTATCCTTTCAAAGCAGATATTTTTTTCAATTGAGTCTGATTTGTTATTTTCTTACAATTATGATAATCGATTCCAATCAACAAATAGATTGAACCCATACGATCATATAGATTCCAAAAATGGGTTTTAACTTGTACGAGAAATATACGATTTTCTAGAAGTCACCTTTAAAGGTTTTTGTTCTCTAAAAGTGGCAATTAGTATTCGATTTACATCAAATTTTCACCATATGATGCCTTATGCCATTTCTGATTTCATAAAATCACCGGTAGTACTGTAATTTTGTCAGGATCACTTACATGTAACACATGTATAAAATGAGTTGATCCTGCTTCTACTGTATTTGATGTGTTTATGTGGAAATCTGTTTATCGGTTCCATTAGTACTGCAAGTGATATGAGTTCAAGGGTAACGTGGCACCGAAAGTGACCTAAGTTCAAATGTAATGTGCTACCGGTGAAACCCGTGATTGCTGCTTTGCCGGTCTAGTTACATTTTGTTTTTATTTTGAAAGGCTCGGAGTACACGAGCTTTGTGTTTACTCATGTACGTGTGAAGCTAAAGGTTTCCTTGTACGTTTTGTATTCATATATACACAGTATATATTTCTATTATTTAAACTATATTCTCTGTTTACATGCTTTACATTTCTTTTTCTTAATTTATAATACTCTTCAGGTATATAATGAAACGAAAGAAAAGAAGAAGGGATCAAACCAAATATTAAACCAATAAATGTGTTCATGGGATAATTATATTTCAATACACCAACTTTACCAACATGCCATGCAATGTTGGAAGACTTCCTGATGACCAATATAACACTATAGTGCAAAGTTATGCTGATCTTATACACGACATTAAACATGACCCTGTTGGTCTTGCTCGTTCATTGTTTCAAAAGCATGTCTTCGATGATGATGATGTAGAGAAAATAAAGAGAGAAGAAAGATGTGTTACAGGCAGTAAAAAAGATGCTGCTAATAAATTGTTGGATATCTTTTTAAACTCCGGTGATGCAGCCTATGGACCATTTATTGATGCACTGAATGAAAATGGTTATATTGATGCTGTCAGACGATTAACATCAGGTTAGTTATGATTTTATAAAATTGATTTTTACAAAAAAAACCCGACTGTTTAGATTAAAATCAAGTTAATTTATATTATATGATTAAAACAACAGTTTGTCAGTCTACAATAAAATTAAAATGAAATGAAATGGGGTTTAACGTCCTACTCTTATGCACCTAAATTGGGCTAATGGAAGACGGACATACGCCATACAGTGTGCTATGAGGAAAATTTTGCCCGGGCAGCGGCGCAACGGCCTGTTATTATATCGAATTCCAACTGCCAAGGAATTTTTTTACGTGCACTCAATGTGTGCACGGTACCTCAGTTTTCGTCCCATCCCAATGACTAGACAGCTGTCCTTGTCCGACCCTCCATTCTGCATCCAATAAAATTCAAGATAAAAGATAATTATATACATCTCGATTTCTGATTGTTATCCTGCCCACCACAAATTGCAATAATCATTGTGCATCTTTATTTCAGACAAAAAAACACAAGATAGCTCCGGAAAGACAGGGAAGGTTACAGAAAAGCAACATATCGAAGTGGAAAAAGGGAGACCATCTGAGGAGAAGTACAACAGGATTCGTGATAATTACGACCATTTAACAGACGAAATTAAAAACAATTATAGGGATGTAATGTATAGTTTGTTTGGTTATAAAGCCATCAGTGATGATGATGTGGAACGAATAAAGAAAGAAGAGATGCGTCAAGATGGGGGTAAAAAATCAGCCACCAGGGAAATGTTGGATATTCTTTTAAACCGTGGTGAAACAGGTTATACGAAATTCCTGGAAGCACTTTATACAAACAAATGTTTTAATGCTGTGTTCAGATTGGAACCAGGTTAGTTATGATTAATTATAATAAGTCTCTAGTCTATAAAATAGAATAAACTAATGTTATTTTATATTATTTAAGAATGATTACGGGTTTACATGAAAATATGTTACCTGTGTCACAAGGTCCTCTAGAAGGTCCAGTGTTGTTCACTGTGTACACAAAGCAGATCGGGCATTTTACGTTATTCAAAATGATTAAGGGTTTCGGTAAAATACAAATCCGATTTGGGTATGCTGTCATAAAACGATGGAATGACAGGAAAGTTACGTGAAATTTGGGGATAAAATATTTTATTCCATTATATAACGGACTATTTCTGTTTTCAAATGCAACGATAAGAAATCGTATAAATATATAATCATTCGTAATAATTATCATTTTATAGTATTCATTTCAATTTAGTAACTGTAATATGAAGGATCATATTGTGTAAAGTTTGGTATATTAATAGTCATGTATATCTAATTTCTATTATTTATAAGATCTATAAAGTGTTTTCTCATTCATCATACGGTAATCAGATTGTAAGTATTTTCATAAATGTGTAAATACAATTTTCAACGCTCAGCGAGAATAGGTTGCATTGTCTGGTAACCAAGCACGCTTAAATCTGGATAATATAATCGATTGGCCAGCGTAAGCCGGTTTGTCTCTGTGACAGAGTTAACATTGATAATACCGCAATTGATAATACCGCAATTGATAATACCGCAAACTTACACCGGTCCTAACACTAACCATCAATAGATGTTAGAGATACTCTATTCTCCATGAGGTTATTCTTGTATTAGCGGAAATAGGTTACGAAAAATATCGTCAGCGATACCCCTTCGGCGGAAACGGACGTTAAATAAAGCTATTTCGCACACGCATATAAAGTCAATGGTTAATTCAATGAAATATTGATCATTTTCGAGTCTAGGAAACAAAAATTACCAGGATTTGTTTTTCTGTATTTGAAAATGGAATTTATGTTAATTGAGGGAATTTCTGTAAATTACAGGAAAAACAAATACGGATAAAATTTTCCTGGTAATTTTTGTTTCAGGAATTTTTTCCGTTTTTTCACGGATATTTTTTTTACAGTGTAACGCCTTTGTACAACTCTGTACATTGACAAATAACGCCAATCTCATGCGCAGTAAACATTCGCACATCTCTTCATAGTACTGAATTAAGTAAAATATTATATTTTTATTTTCTGTAAACTATAGACAAATAAAATTTGTTAAATTCTTATGAAATAAAAAAAAGTATGTCGCATTTCGCGTAAATAGATTCATTGAATAGCACGTGGAGGCGTAGAATGAATAAAATTTGCCAATTTACGCCAGATATTTAACGTGTTTATACTCTAATGTTTTATTTGCTGCCTTCTTCCCAGTTGTTTATTTAAACCAGTCATGATCAGAATATGCTCAAGAATTATCGTCAAGTTTCTAATCAAACTTTCACATCCAAAGTTCTACGGCCTACTCTTATATCGAATTCCAACTGCCAATGGATCTTTTACGTGCACGCCAATGTGTACACGGGACCTCGGTTTTTCGTCCCATCCGAACGACTAGACGACTGTCCTTGTCAGGCCCTCCATCCTCCAAAGTTCTTAAGAAAGTTGTAACAATTAGATTATTTAAACACATGGACACCAACAGGTTTTTCTGCGAACTAGAATTAACCTACATACCTAGTTATGCTACCAATATGAGTAGGTCTGTGGGTTCAACACCATTGATATAGTTTGCTCTTCAATGGGCTTAAATTTACATAAATTAATATTTAGACCATTTAATGATCTCTATTGTTAATGGACTGGGTTAATGAAAACGGGCATACGTCATACACTGTACTATAAGGGATATTGTGCCCGGACAGCGGCGCTGCGGCCTGTTCTTATATCGAATTCAAACTATCACACGATCTTTTACGTGCACTCCAATGTGCACAAGAGACCTTGACAGGCATTCCGTCCTTTTCCGATACATTTATTAATTTAATTTAAAATTTAATTTACAATCGTAACAATTTTAAGCAAGATGTAGCTAAAGCCGCTGCTGTTATACGTTATACACTGGTTGCAATGTAGTATTTATTGCGCATGCTCTCCATATAAGAATACGCCAGTCTGTTTACTAATGACGCAATGTTCAACCAGGCTAGAAGAGTGGATTGCCTGACGTTTCTAATAATAAACAATAATAATGCGTTGTCCACTTTATTTTTCTTGTCATAGCGTTTGCAAATAAATCATTGATTTTATTTGAGATTTTGTTTACATCTTTACCGTCCCAGCACAGCACAAAATTGTAGTTTTATATATTTTCGATGTGTTAATAACACCCTGTAATTTCCAGTGTATGTGAATCCGTAATGCACGGATTGGGGACTAGTATTAAAAAATAAAAAATATACCACTACTTTATTTTAGGACAAATCGCAGATGCTACATATTTTTTTCCTCTTTTTTTTTTGCATTGAGTAAAAACGAATTTTTGTTCTTTTTATATAATGATTTGTTAATATCTAAGAGGGTCGGGTTGTCGACTGTTCTAATGCGTGTTTTATATCATAATTTCTGTCATTGGGTCAAGTGACACTTCAAGCTTGTATGTTCCAATGAGTAGGGTAGCCAACCCAACCTCGTGGGATTTTTCCGTGTCCTCCTGCTGCCCAAGAACAATACGTGCAAACGAATTATTGAAATGAAAATGTACTTTATGTTTGAGGATCAAAATATTCAAAAAAATTGAAAAAGGGTATATCAGATTGCCTTGAATTGTTTTGTTTTGTAAGAAATGTGGAGTTTTTTCGATCCAACCGGAGGTGCCACCATCTTAAACGTGAAAATCCCTAAGGGTTTGGGGTGGGGGGTTTGGGGTGATGCCGAATGGTTAGCGTGTGTGCGCCGTATCATAAGGCCTGTCATTGAGTCAACTGGCGTGGTTTCGATTCCCCGGTTGTGCGTGACAATGAATAGGGTCGCCTGTCCAACCTCGTGGGTTTTCTCCTCCGGTATCTTCCAACTGCTAAAGACCCCTACGCGCAGGCGAATTATTGAAATAAAATTAAACGATATGTAAGTCCCCAATACCCTAGGTGGTGCGAAGTGGACGTTAAACTTTTGCGATATTTTACTTACAGACATGTGAGTTACATTTTCTGAATCCTTGAAAGAATGCCTATAAAATTTAGAGAGCAGAATTTTGATTTCGGTCAACCGGTGGTCACCATTTTGAATTGAATATGAAAAATAGTAAAAGAAATCCACGTCAAAAGATAAACCTATATTTAAAGTTTCATTGAAATCGGATAAAAATTGTGACCTGTAGACTGTTCACAAACAATTGTGGACGGACGGACGAACAGGGGCGACGACAATATACGTCCACATGAAAATGTGGGCGTATAAAAATAGTAAAAGAAATCCACGTAAACGGGCGTGAAAATAAACACCATGGGCTGTAGTTTGGAGCCTTTGTGTCCTATATATCCAGGAGAGCCTCGCTTAGGGTCGAATCTTAAGTAGGTCATTTCGTGCCTATTTTGGAAGTTTTAAAAATGGTTGGTAACCAAATGTTTTGTGCAACTTTTAACATGTTAAAAAGGGAAATTTCGCCCGATTGAAAACTTTACAGTTATAATTAAGTTAATAAGTCTTTTCTTGTTTTGATTTCCCCTTGTCAGTGATGCAGAAGGAGGGTCCGTGTATACATTGGAGTGCACGTATAAGATCCCCTGGCAGTTGGAATTCGATATAAGAGTAGGTTGTTGCGCCGCTGCCCGGACAAAATTTCCCTTATAGCACACTGTATGGCGTAGCACACTGTATGGCCCGTCTTCCATTAGGCCAGTTTAGGTGCAAAAGAGTTGGACGTGAAACCCCATTTCATTTCTTTTTTTTGTTTAAGATTAACAAAATCAATAACATCTGATAGGAAGTGATGTCTGATCATTATGATCGCTTTAATTCAAAACATCTATCGGAACATTTTTCTCGGTTGAAATGTTTCTTTTTACAACTCGGCGACATTTTGGCCTTTCTCAATATTTCTTTTTTCTTTTTGTCCTTCTTAAAAAATTCCATGACCTGTGACCAGCAACTGCTTGGTGCATCGTTACGATGTCTTCGGTTTTACTGGGAAAGTGTGTGTGACTTAGAGAGGACAAAGCTATCTTGAACGTTCTGTGACAATACCAAATGTCCGAAACCACCGAAATTGTCGTTTTTAAAAATATTGCCGTAATTTTACAATTATCAAGAATTTTTTAATACAATTTTACACAGTATTTTCTCTTAGTAAATTGCGTCAGCTGCCATTGGCTAAGTCAGGTTTTTTTTTGGTCCTAGATTAATTATTTATTGTTCGTGGTCCCAAGTGTCATTACAAAAATTAGTTTGTAATAAAAGTAGTTGCATGAGTCACTTTTCAAGTTATTTTGCCTGAGAAAGTATTAGTCCCGAAAAGACCTAGTTTGTGTCGAGTGGACGTTCAACCCCATTCCCCCCCCCTCTCTCTCCCTCTCTCTGAAAGTATCAATTATTATTGTATTTTTCATAAAAGTGACACCATTTAATGCGAAAAAGTAATGTATGTAATATCAAACTGATTACAATTTAAAATAAAGAATGAAAGTGACGCATTATTGTGGGGGATGGCTTAGTGGTCTAGAGTGCCGCGCTTCGACCTTTAGCTGGCCGGTCACCTCTGGCTTCGTTTGTAGTTTCGAGCCCTGGTGTGGGCGTATGTGACATGGCGATAGGGACGCCTTCGCAACCTCGTGGGTTTCCTCCGGGCTCTTCGGTTTCCTTCCACTGCTAAAGACCCCTACGAGCAAGCGAATTATTGAAATAAAATGAAACCATATGTTAGTCCCAAAATGACCTAGTTTGTGTCGAGTGGACGTTAAACCCCATTTCTCTCTTCCCTCTCTCTCTCTCTCCCTCTCTCTCTCCTCATTATTGTATTTTTAACCCTTAAAATGAAATGTTATTTGCTACGTTTGGAAAAGTTTTACTTTTAGTTTCCATCAACCGATAAATAAACACAATTCAGTCATATAGATATCACAAAATCCTTTCTAATTTATACAGTTGGAGAGAAATAAACGATTTTCGGGTCTGTCAAAGTGTCAATTATTATCCGGTTTTCATAAAACATTAATGCCATTTATCATTTAATATAATTAGTGGTTATTTCTGTAATCTAATTGAAATATTTTGTCGAATCTTCGTTTGCAAATGATACAAAAATGTGAATAGTAGGCAAATATATACAGAATATGCAACACAGATAAGAATGTAATACGCCTTTGATTAGGGGGCCATTAAGAATTAACCCTACACAACGGAAAACTCTTACAGGGATTAAAGAAGGTGAATGCTATTATTTATAAAAAGATCAGTGTATTAACACTATTAATGGAAAACCAATTAACCTGAGCTATAGATAAACAATAATATAAAGAGAAGTGTGTATGTATAAGTGAACAAGGGTGATCGCTGATGCAGGTGTAAACAAAAATAATAATAATAAATTAAAACCAGATATGCTACTGTCCCATGCAGATATGAAAGCTTTCATATTCACAGTCACTTCCTGTCACATGTCGTGGGTCATATAAATAATCCGAACAAGAAAAAATAAATTATTAAAATCGGTTACAATCTAGCGAAATTAATGTGATTTTCCACTCGTAAACAACTTTGTCGGCAAGAAAAACATCAAAAGCGAAACTCGAATTTGTGAAGTATTCAAATACCAAAAATTCGACCCGTATTCGGGCTATCCTGAAATGTATTAAATTTTAGACATAGGAGACGCATTGAACATACTATGCCCTATTGTGTTATTTTACAAGTCCGTAAATGTCGATTTTTCACTATGTTTCATATTCACTTCAAAATGCCGACCATCAGCTGACCTAAATCAAAATTCTGCTCTGAACGTTTTTTAGGTTTTTCTTCAAGGATTCAGAAAATGTAACTCCCATGTCTGTAAGTGCAATATCGCAACAGTTCTTTTATTTTTTCACGTTTCAAGATGGTGGCACTTCCGGTTCGATCGACAAACTCCATGTTTTGTGTACGAATCAGTAATTACTTGTGTAGTATCGAATATAAAAATTAGGTAATTCTGACCTTTATTTCTGGCACTTCCGGTTCGATCGACAAACTCCATGTTTTGTGTACAAATCAGTAATTACTTGTCTCGTATCGAATATAAAAATTAGGTCATTCTGACCTTTATTTCGACGATTTTTTTTGAAAAATTTGATTTTTAATTTCACCAAGGGGAGATGATTTAGAAAATTTTAAAAGTCATTTTTCAAGTCGCATCAGTAATGTCTGTAATCACAGCGACGAATTTTTGAATATTACAAAACTTTTAAAAATAAGCTCCCCCTGACCATCTTAATCGTTCGCAACAAACGTTTGCCCCTTAAAATCGGCAAATTGCTGACTTTAAAGTGAGAAACATTACAACCGGGCGAAATCTTCTGTTTTATCAATTTTTCAATACCATTGATTACCAACCGACTATCACAAAACTTTAAAAATAAAAGAGAAAGAGAGAAATGCGGCTTAACGTCCATTCGACACAAACGAGGTCATTTCGGGACTAACATATGTCTTTTAATTCTATTTAAAAACTTCCCTTGTGCGTACGGGTCTTTAGCCGTGGGAGGAAACCGAAGGACACGGAGAAAACCCACGAGGTTGGACACCATACTCCATGTCACGTGCAGCCTGGAAATCGAAACGACGCCGGTTGACGCAATGACAGACATTACGATACAGCGCGCACATGCTAAACATTTAGCCTCCCTAAAATCGGGAAATTGCTGACTTATAGCAAGAAACATTTCAACCGGGCGAAATTTTCTGTTTTAACAGTTTAATTACCAACCGATTATTACAAAACTTTTGAAAATAAGCTCCAACTGACCTGCTTAATTGTATGCAATAAACGTTTGGCCTTAATTGAAAGTTCTGCACTGCGAAAGTTCATCTCGATTTTCCGGAGTGGTCCCCCCTTGTATTACACAATGACATATGTCATAGAAGCGTCCTGCCATATCAAAATACGTGTAAGTGATTGTAACATAAACCTGTTGCTATCAGCACTCGGCTGGAGATCTTGGTAGTATTCCTTATGTCATTGCGTAACTAGAACTTGTGGTTGGCATGTCTTATCTAACTTTATCTGATAAACTATATTGAATGTTAAACCTGATATTATGCATGATACATTAGACAGGTGTCTAATGAGCTCTTTTGTCTTGAATACGTTTATAAACTCAGAACATAAACGAATGGTCAGTCAGGTCCAGGAGGCCATGCTAGGCGGGCGCCTAGTCAAGGTACCTCAGGAGTACTATAGTCAGGTCTAGGAGACGAGACGAGAGCTTCTGGTGTTAGCACACTCGTGCTAAGCCAGGCTAATTGAGTCATGACTCCCTCCATATAGATAGTTCTACGGTCGTTTACATTACGATGTTTGTACCTAATATTGTAAGAAGCAGAATAAAACTATTATTAGATGTATATACCAGTGTTGTCATCAAGAACCTGATTAAAAGAACAAATACAGTCACATATTAATTGGTGCCGTAGACTAGAGAAACGATTGAAGTCCTAACCACTAGAAGTTCACAGGTCACCAACGGGGTAAGTCTTTTCTAATCCTACCATGGCGAGGGTGGTAAAATGACATTAGTGCTATGTATTATAATTTAACTGGAAATCTGCAGTTTATCATCACGCGTCGTTAAAGCTCCAATAGCATATTTTTAGGTTATATTTTTAAAATGTATTAAAATAAAGCCCTAAAATAGATTGTACCTATAAACAGTCCTACCTTGTTAAAGAATAATCCTATTAATCCTATAATTCACTATTGCCAGTTGAGAAATTGGCACAAATATCATTTTCAACTTCAAATTCAAACGTTTGAAGATGGCCGTCCATGGAGAGGAATGGGAAAACAAGGGAGGTAATTGAGTTACTATCTCCTCAATAAGCCTGTCTCAACCATTTTAACCCCCATGAAATTTTGCCCATGATCGTATAATATTGAGTTGACAACATTTTGAGCAAAAGAAATAGAAATAATTATGTTTTGACTTTATTAGAAAATATGCTATTGGAACTTTAAATATCATGGTGTAGTTACTAAATTTAATATTAGCAAGTAGTGGAACAGGAAAATGACGAAAACAAAATTGTATATATATTATTTGTTTTAAAATGCGTCATGTTGTTTTTAAAAGATTATGAATTATAATTGTTTGTTTTTGAACACATATTTTGGCATTTAAAATTAGTATTAACAGGTTTATATTGCGCAGTAAAATGTTTTGTGATTGTTTAACTAGAATTGAGTTAACAATATCGTAATTAGGAATTTTACATTCACAAAGTATTAACGGGTTTATCTCTAAGTTTTTTTCGTTTGTTTTGTATATACGTGTATATTATCCAAATAGTTAATGGCAAAGGCCCCGATATTTACGGGTGAGATTTTTTATTTGTAATACCCCAAATATTTAATGGGAAAGACCCGATATTTACGGGATTAAGATTTTTATTTGTAATACCCCAAAGTTTTAATGGGAAATGCCCCGATATGTAACGGGAGAAGTTTATGTTAAGTGGTTTAACCCCAGGAGGGTTGTGCTCGGATTTAGAGCGAACGTATTGTCTTGTTTTGTGTTGTGTTTAAAAATTATAGAGATAAACCGTTAGTTCTTTCAAAAATATCTTATTTAAGATTGGTTAAATGTGTTCAGATCATTCATTATTCTTGAGATAAAACAATATGACTCCCTAATTTCAATTGTAAATATCGTTAGATCGTTATCTAAAGTCAAGTCTGTTCCACTTGCTAATTTGATTAACTATTAATTAAGTTCACTCCATGATATGATACGCAGATGATCAAACTTCGGCACGGGGAGCAGTTATAATACTTTTCATAGCACGTCATAACACGCCGTTTGCCAGACGGTATGGAAAATGAAAAGACTACCGGTCAACAACAATAGTTGAACTAAATGGAGCAGGGAAAATTCTGACCCCTCAACATTACTGGAACGAGGAAGGGCATCATATGTACCCCACCCCTACAGTCGGCTACGACAGTGCAGTATCGGTCTAAGAAGATAATTACAGTAGTTTGTGTTCGCGATTCCACCAAATAATCGGTCTAAGAAGATAATTATAGTACTAGTAGTTTGTGTTCGCGATTCCAACATTTATGTGAATAATAAGAGTAGTCTGTGTTTGTGATCCCAGGATCTCGTTTGTTTTTTTTTTTCATTGACTCGCGTGTGTGACCGATTGTGTGTATATAACTTTTAAGTTCGTGTGTTTTTCATTGACCTTTTCATTTTGTTTAAAGACATTTTTGGATATTATGACATTTTACAAGTATATATAACTTTTAAATTCGTGTGTGTTTCATTTACCTTTTCTTTTGTTTATAGACATTTTTGTATACGACATTTTACAAGTGTTGTTTGTATTTATATGTCTTTTCATTCTTATTGTTATTTTTATCTTTTAATATTAGGGTAGATATTATCGATCCCAGTTATATTCAAATTTGTAAAGGCTTTAAAAAAATATTTCATATTTTTTTCTAAAAAGAGTGATAGGTATATTACACAATGACATATGTCATAGAAGCGTCCTGCCATATCAAAATACGTGTAAGTGATTGTAACATAAACCTGTTGCTATCAGCACTCGGCTGGAGATCTTGGTAGTATTCCTTATGTCATTGCGTAACTAGAACTTGTGGTTGGCATGTCTTATCTAACTTTATCTGATAAACTATATTGAATGTTAAACCTGATATTATGCATGATACATTAGACAGGTGTCTAATGAGCTCTTTTGTCTTGAATACGTTTATAAACTCAGAACATAAACGAATGGTCAGTCAGGTCCAGGAGGCCATGCTAGGCGGGCGCCTAGTCAAGGTACCTCAGGAGTACTATAGTCAGGTCTAGGAGACGAGACGAGAGCTTCTGGTGTTAGCACACTCGTGCTAAGCCAGGCTAATTGAGTCATGACTCCCTCCATATAGATAGTTCTACGGTCGTTTACATTACGATGTTTGTACCTAATATTGTAAGAAGCAGAATAAAACTATTATTAGATGTATATACCAGTGTTGTCATCAAGAACCTGATTAA
The DNA here is from genome assembly GCA_948474765.1 of Patella depressa. Classification (NCBI taxonomy): domain Eukaryota; kingdom Metazoa; phylum Mollusca; class Gastropoda; family Patellidae; genus Patella; species Patella depressa. Next base: position 71,142,187 of record OX419720.1, on the reverse strand, counting down.
AAGAACAAATACTGTCACACTTGTCAGTGAGGCAGAACGGAGGGCCTGACAAGGTAGCTGTCTAGTCGTTCGGATGGGACGAAAAACCAAGGTCCCGTGTACACAATGGAATGCACGTAAAATATCGCTCAGCAGTTGGAATTCGATACTGTTGAAAAAGCTCTATACGATGACTAAATGTGCAGATTGTAGTCACCCACGCTGCATGTTTCGCTTAACAATGAAAGGGTGCCGTTTTCAATTTTCGATGCTTTTATTCTTCTACTCCTGATATTTTGGACTGTTGATCGATGGTTTCATATAAAAGACTATCGATAAGATTCTTTGTAGAAGAAGTTCCCAAAAAATATTATTTGACTTTAAGAGAAAAGGACCTTTAAAAATGCTCCAAATCGTAAAAATACGACTTTTTGGATTTTCGATCTCTTTTTTTTTCTGCTATCCCTGATATTTAAAAAAATGATGCAATGATTTCACACAACAGGCTAGCTATTAGACTCTCTATTGACAAGAGTTTCACCGCCCTCCCTTCATTATAACCGAAGTTATCGTGCCCTTAAGAATCAACAAATCAGCATGCTTATCTCTGCTTACCCTAGGACGAAAATGCTCATCTTTGAACTCAATCATGACATTAACCTAGTGAACGTCTATACCAAGTTTGAACATTCTAGCTTAATTAGAAGGAGAGTTATTTTGTTCCAAAGTCTCGGCCCTTCAAATTGCTTCTATTTTTCATTTTCAATTCAAAATGGTGACTCCCAGTTGACCTAAATCAAAATTCTACTCCCGACGTTTTTTAGGCCTTCCTACAAGGATTCAGAAAATATAACTCCCGAGTCTGTAAGTAAAATAGCAAAAAAGCATTATTGATTCGTCACGTTTAAAGGTGGTGGCACTTCCGGTTCGATCGACAAACTCCATATTTTATGTACGAATCAGTAATTACTTGTCTAGTATCGAACAATTTTTTTAGGTCATTCTGACCTATATTTCGACGATTTTTTTGAAAACTTTGATCCTTAATTTCACCAAGGGGGAGATAATTTAGAAAATTTCTAATTATATTTTTGAAGTCACATCGGTAAGATCTACTTATATACTAAATTTCATGAAAATCAAATTGGTCTAAACTTCCGGTTCGAAATCACAGCGACGAATTTTCGAAAATGTGAAACTGCAGATCAAAATGATTTTTTTCTAGGTATTCAAAGAAAAAAGAATACGTAAAATCGGTAAAAAAAATAACAAAGTTACGACTATGCATTATTAGTTTTTTCGTTCGTAAAATTCGGTGATTTCGGATTCGTAAAACGTTTTGAAAATATATTTCAACAACGTTCGCATCCTTTTTTTTTGGCGGGAGGGGGGAGGTAGGTCAAAGTTTCAGAAAGATCCCATGGTTAGATTCTGAGAAATTCGATTAGCAGAAAACACACACAAAAAAAAAATAATAATAATAATAATAATAATCTTAACAGAAACAATAACCTTTCATATGTAATATGAAAGCTTAATTAAAAAATAAAATATATTAATTCAATAAACAGAAAATTGTGAAAGATATCTAAATATATTGATTCAATAAACTGAAAATCAAGGATTGTGAAATATATCACCAGACTATAAAAAACTGGTTAAATACTGAAAAGAAAGATATATAAAATGCATAATTAGACTGTGAAAAAAACTGGATAGACACTGAAATGTAACAAAAGTATGGGAATCAATAAGCTGGAAGTCCCGAAGGATAAAACCTATTATAAGAGTATAAATCTGGAAGAAAGAAACCGTAAATATATTAATTCTATGTATAAAAGGCAAATACCTGTAAACTATATTATGACTGTAAAACTGGTTAAGTACTGCAAACCAAGATATGTAAAATATATAACTAGACTGTGAAACTGGGTAAGCACTGATCATGAGTTGTGTTAATTCTGAAAGCTTAAAATCATGAAAGAAACCTATTATTAGACTTAAACATGGATGGGGGAACCCTAAAAATATTCTTCCAATAAACTGAAACCAATAAATGTGAAAACTATCCTCCGACTGTCAAATTGGTTAATTGCTGAAAGTTAAGATATGAAGGATGTGTAATTAGACTGTGAAAACCGGATAAGCACTGAAATAGAAATAAAGTATTAGAATTAATGTATAAGTTGGTCATAAGCACACGCACCTGAAGTGATTAAAATAAATTAAAATAAAACTTCTTACTACTGCTTGACTATAGTACAGTATTATACTCTATATAGTTAAGCAATAACGTATAAATAATCCGACATCACGGTTTAATTTGATTGTTGATGTGTCACGTTATAATCTGTGCCTGTCATTTGCAATCGTGAAAGTGATCTGAAAAATACATTTCAATTTGTATATCAATTTGCCATTTTGTTTTTGCATAAACATAATCCTGTGAATGTTTATAATAATAAATTACATTTTTGAAATTATTTTATTAATTACCTACTACGAACAAGTTAATTGTAAATGATTAGCATAAAATAAATGAAATGAAGTTGTTTGTAATTTTTATTATCTTAGATAAATCTAGCTAATGGGAAAATTTAATTTTATCTAAAAAGTTTAGATAATTTTATTGTAAATGTATTTTTCACGATATTTCTACCAGTTGCGAAGCCTGAAATGAAACCTCGCGTAAATAAGTAGTACAGGCCTTATACTCGTGAATTAAGAATTTTACATTTTTTTTATCAAAGTAGGCCTTTTTCGAAAGTTCTTTTCATCATCGCAGCTACATCATTACTCACAGATTTGCCTTTAGTAATGAGAAATAAAATTTAATAAAAAACAAGAAAAAAAAAATATTTGATAGTCGATTTTAACTATTAAGAAGTGACATTAATTTTTTTTTTCTAATTTCCTAACCTTTCCACGGACAATAGATAGGCCTACCGCTCGCCTGCTATAGCCTAGCACTAGACATTATTATAACACAAACATGTAGAAACTACATGGTGCATCTTATATTTGATCAATTAAATATTATTGAAAATTTCAACAGCTATTCTATGACGACATGCACGGAATTAATATAAGTCTAGTGATGTTTAAATTCAAGTATGGATAATTATAAACTTGTATGAATATTAAAGTCTTAGTTAGGCCTACCGTTGAAACGGCGCCTGTCATGACATGTGAACATTTCACCATAATCTGTTTTCATTGTCTAGCTGGCAGACTCTTTCGAAACCCGATGAAAATGAATACGACATTCAAAATAATTTTCAGCAATCTGTAACATAAAGACCAGACCTGTTTAAAATTAAACAAAGGCAAAACATAATCTATTTTGATTAGCCCTAGCTATCCCAACGCAAATCAATCGCCATGTGTGACAAAGTGATTTCTACATCATATTGAAATATAAATATACAGATAGAACTTTCTGACCTCTGCTGATTTTTGATCATTAATGATATTGACGTGTTCAACTCGACACAACTTCTTCAAGGCACGGACTTAATAAAACAGCTAATGTGTTCAATATGTTATTTACGGACTACACACGAATGGCCTCTGCTCGTTTTGACAATAGGCACGATCTCATTCACGATCTTATTAAATATGCAGTGCAGTTACAGATACTATAATCTCATAAATAAACAATGCCAAATATGTACATCGCTTGTGTATCACTTTTCTTAATTAATTGTATGCTTTATAAGCCAGAGTTTACTGTTAGTTTCAGAAGACTTGGAATGGCGCTCCTCCCGGAGTATGCCTATTTCATGCTCTCAATAAAGGTCTATCAACTATGCTGATATTCTGTTATCTGTATATAGTGTTACAGATATCAGATTTGGATGCCGTGACCGTCCTGGGTCGTATCAGATTTGGCGCCGTGAATCAGTGAACCAGACAGAACGGGATCCAGTCCCATGAAGCCGCAGGCAATCTTGTTAGACAGAATTCTCCAGTTAATCTGCAAGTTGAAAAGATTTTGGTTTCATTAGTAATCAACCGGGATTGTTAATTACAATTAGTCAAGATATCAGATTTGGTTGCTGTGACCGTCCTGGGTGGTATCAGATTTGGATGCCGTGACTATATGACCCTGGGAGTGAATCGCCATACCAGCGGGAAGTCTTACCAGTGACCATGGGCCAATAATTACAGCCATAGCCATCAGTCATGGAATCACTGACGTCCGGGTTCGATCCCGGGAGGAAACCCTTGGAAGAAGAAGTTTCCAGTTGTTTTAAGGTAGGTGCATATTTCCTTGTAACTGACAATGGAACGCCAAAAATGACCAAGGGATAATTTAATTTTTTTTTTTAAAGATTAGGGATTTGATCCATATAAAGTTTTCAAAAAAATGGCAAACTAGTAAATAATTAAGTTAAGGAAATAAGAGTTAGTTTTACACATGGGTAAATAATTTCTATAAACGTCGGTATAGATAAGAATTCTAAAACTGAAACAGTATAACTAAGCTAAAAGAAATAAAATAAAGTCTCCGTTCTATAAAGTTATAGATCGTAATAATGTAATGTAGTGTTATGTCCAAGTAATGTATATGTGTTTAACCGCGTATGGTTAAGGTATGAATATGTGTAAAATCGCGTTTAGGTTTTAGGGTTATAAAGGAAAATGCCCAAGAAAAATTAAAACTTAATGGCCCTTTGTGTGGGTTGGTATTAGGTTTTAAAAAATGTTTTAAATTGAAACAGGGTGCATTGCAATATATAGCGAGTAGCTTATGCAATATAACTGTTTCTGGATTATTGAGATCATGTCGTTTTGTTAAAGAAATATAAAGGAGAATAAGTTTAAAGTATGTGTTCACCCCCCCCCCCCAAAAAAAAAAGAAAAAAAAAGTATAACGTGGTAAAATGGATAATTTAAAGTTTGATTTGAATGTGCGATTAGCTGTCGAATAAATTTTAAATTCCCTGTTATGTCATGAGTAATGTTACGTAAAACCATACTAATGTATTGTACACGTCAAGAACTTATATTTGTAATTTTTTATTTTTCGTTACATGTAAACGTCAGGAATATAATAACTTATGGGTTGTAATTATTTTATTTTTACAACCAGGAGTATCATACAATCAGGTCTTGTAATAAATACTGATCCCTTGTATCAAGATGCTGTTTCTCGTTTGAATTCAGAACGAAATGTTAATAGGGAGTATCTATATGGTCATCTCACACAGGCACATGTCTGTCTTTTCTGTTCTCAGCGTGTAAGATAGCACCCCTTGGCTACAAGCTTGTGATATATACACGAAGCTCTATATAGCACCAATGTTAAGACGGGTTATAATCTTAACCTGTCAATGTCAATTAGTAAAGCAGACTACAACTGAATTTCAATGTTATTAATGACTTTAGGTGATAAGTACTAATTAATACTGATTATTTTTACTTAGGGGCAGATTAAATTCTATTGTTAATAGTTTATTCACTTAAAAGTAAATACAATTTTGATTTTAAATAAACTTAAGTGTAAGAATATGATTAAGTATTATGACCTCCAATTGAAATCAATGTTGTAAATTAAGGGTAATGTAATTGTAATTGGTCTAATTTAGCAAGTACATTGATCATTTATGGGATTTATTGTACCTTATCTTAACGTACCGCAACGTTGAACCAGACCAGGGCATTCCAGTATGTCAAAAGCTATGACCCTCAAGCCCAGTTTGCAGAAGTGCCTACGTGCATCAAATTAGCTGTGCAAGAAAAAGAACAATTCTAACATGACCTGAACTTATTCAGTGGTGGCAACAGTGAAATTATTGACATTGAAAAAGTGTTTTTTGATTTTTTTTTCGGTTGGAACGTATAACCGAGTATTTATATTGAACTTATATTATTGTAGCGAGTATTTATATTGAACTTATATTATTGTAGCATGTTTATCAATGTAATTGTTTTTATAGAATTAGGACTTGACTTTGTGATGTCCATATAAAATCTTTTCAAGTGTTGATATTGATATTGTATTTAATGTATGTTAGATAACGATAATTTAGGGGATGGTGTCGGGTAAGACCGAGGACGAGAATACGATCCATGGAACAGATGTTTCCACACCAGCACCAAGAAATAAACAAGTGTCATTCACTTTGTCATAATTAATCAAGAGGAATGCCAGAATTTAATGGTATAATGGTATCGTCCTACAAAAGTCAAGGACCTAGTGTTCCGAAAATATCATATAACTATATAATCGTGTGTGTTTTCATTACTATTATTATATCGTGTGTGCTCTTCTTAATTCGTGTGTGATTTAACTTAATTGTGTGTACCTTCAATTGATATGAAGACAGTGTCCCACCTGTGAGAATGGTATTAGTTATTTATTTTTAATAAATAACTTAAATGGGTGGGGATGGAATGTGACAAAGTGATTTCTACATCATATTGAAATATAAATATACAGATAGAACTTTCTGACCTCTGCTGATTTTTGATCATTAATGATATTGACGTGTTCAACTCGACACAACTTCTTCAAGGCACGGACTTAATAAAACAGCTAATGTGTTCAATATGTTATTTACGGACTACACACGAATGGCCTCTGCTCGTTTTGACAATAGGCACGATCTCATTCACGATCTTATTAAATATGCAGTGCAGTTACAGATACTATAATCTCATAAATAAACAATGCCAAATATGTACATCGCTTGTGTATCACCTTTCTTAATTAATTGTATGCTTTATAAGCCAGAGTTTACTGTTAGTTTCAGAAGACTTGGAATGGCGCTCCTCCCGGAGTATGCCTATTTCATGCTCTCAATAAAGGTCTATCAACTATGCTGATATTCTGTTATCTGTATATAGTGTTACACATGGTGCTCAGGAATATTACCAGACAATAAAAAAAAAAACAAAAAAAAAAACTGTGGTGCTTTAGTTGACAGTAATTTATTTATTATTTATGTACGAAATATTGTTTTCATTTTAACAAAATATCAGAAGATGTATAAAACAGGCATCTGCTTCAGCTCTAGCACCATACTTGATTACTTCCCGGTTGCAATATTGCAAAAGTCTTTTTTAAGATTTTCTACTTTAGCGCCTACAGCCCAGATAGAAGATACAACTTAACTTTACCGGGAATCACTCTTTAATATGAATTCTTTTATATCTGAACAATAAACCTGGAAAAAAATAAACCTCACAGCCTTAAAGAACGCTTAAATTCAATTAGTATTAAAGTAAACATTAAAGATAAATGATAACATGTGATATAAAAGGTACTGATTATAACATGTGATATAACAGGGACCTATTATAGCATGTGATACAACAGGGACTTAGTATACCATGTGATATAAAAGGAACAGCGTAAAATCTGATAGAAAATACCTTTTAAACTATTAATGTTGCAGCAAAATAAATAGAAAATAACTGTACACAAGTAACCTACCTCTAGACATTGACGGATGGTGACATGTACTTTCTGTGATTTGGTATAAGAAAGTTGAATCCGGTCAAACACCTACTTAACCTAGTTCTCGTTGTCACCCACTTGTTTAGCCATTTCAATATATTAAACAGAGCACTGTTCATAGAGATAGTCCGTATAGTACATTAGCATCACAAACGCTTGTTTTCTGATTTTGATGAAACTTAAAATATATGTTTATATTCCCCACATTGTGCATATCAAACCGTAACCCTCTGGATTAGGGCCTTTGATACTACGCTAAATTGGGTTTATATCTTGTAGACCCTCTGGAGGTCCGATATAAAAAGACGTTTAAATTTATCATCGTTAAAGGAAAAGTTCGACTTTCATGAAAATCAGAACGAAGCTGACTGACAAAATGCCGCCCGCGTACGCAAATAGTGTAAAAAGTATCTAATACCATGGTTGTGGAGGTAGTGTGACATTAGCTCGATTTTCGTTTTTTGATCTTGGTAAATATCGAAAAACGAGCTACTCGATTTTCGATATTGGCGAATAACGAAAAACAAGTAGCTCGTTTTGCGACAACTGGCTACTCTTTTTTGATATTCAAACTTAAATCTCAAAATAGTAGATTTGATGGATGTGTCTCCAAAACACATTTGATTAAATAAGTATTCTAAAAGGATCTAAAGATATCATAAATGAGGATGTCTGAGCAGTGGTTTACTTAAAAACTGCTCTTTCTCATTCCTCTTTGATATTGCTGAATGTCAAACATGAAACGCAAAAAAGCCGACTTGATGAATGTTTATTTACAGGTCGCCCTATATCCACATGGCCTTATTGGTGGTTCAGACTAGTTCTAGTCTAGAGAACAAGATGTTTCTCATTTTGGTGTATTTAACATCAAAATGAGAAACAGCGCCACGGAAATTAATACAGGGGACCACTTGCTAGCGACTTCGATTACGGCTCCAAGTGTGTGGAAAATGCGTTTACGACAGGGTCTCGGGCTCGCCGCTCGCCGCTCGCCGCTCAGTAAATCGGGCATAATATTTGCGCCCCCCCCCCCCACCAATACAACTGCTGCACCCCCACTTTTAAAATCCTACATACGACCCTGCTGCTCAGGCATCCTCATTTATGATATATTTGGTTCGTTTTAGAATACTGATTTAACCAAATGTGTTTTAGAGACATTCTGTATTAATAAAATAAAACCAAGTACGAACAATCCAAACGATTAGACAAAATTCGAAGTTATAAAAAAGTTATAGGAAAAATAGTATAATCAGCAAATGGACTGTTCACCGTGTATAAAATACACGACAAACAGTGGTAACAGGTGTGCGGAAGAGTAAGCTTACCCTGCCTGGCACCCCTATTAGACAAAATGTCGGTAAAATAGCGTGATAGGCCAATGAATTATTGGTATGCAAAATGCACGTGATGAACTTTGTTAACGATGTAGTAGACATAATCAGAGAGATAGTAAATAGGATATACGCGTCAATTAAATATATCTAGAATACAAGCTGAGAGAGACATGTTATATTTACCAATCAAGTCAATATGACGGCCATAAAACCTTTTAATGGTTTTTATAAGTTTAGTGCGCAAGTATCCCTGTAGTTGAAGCTTAGATGACAAATGCCTCGATCTACTTAAAAAATCGCGTAACGAATTAGCTGAGACACAAACACTCCATAAGCTGGTGATATTGGAATGTTACTACTAATAAATGGAAAGTCCAAGTCATCACGTTTATCGTACAAAGTGAATCCACTGCTCAGGCATCTTCATTTATGATATCTTTAGATCGTTTTAGATATACATCCATGAAATCTGCTTTTTTGAGATTCAGTTTGAATATCGAAAAATGAGCTAGTTCCATTTCGTTATTCGCCAATATCGAAAATCGAGTAGCTCGTTTTTCGATATTCACCAATATCGAAAAACGAAAATCGAGCTAACTTCACACTGCCGGTTGGAACCCTCTAGAGATCATAATTTTTATCTGGTGTTAATAAAGCTTAAAATCTATTTTTATATCAGAAAGATCTGGTTTCCTGTCAATACTTGCAAGTATCGGTTCGTAACTTCTTAGATTTTGCTCACCCCGGTTGTGCGTAAAAAAAAAGAATTTTTTTTAGCTCGTTCTCTGTCCATCTAATGCATAATGTGATCGTATATGGCATGGTAAGCCGTTGTTTTTCATATTTTCAGCCTATTTTGTTTCAAGTACAGTTCTATAAAATATAATATACTAGCGTTCCTTAAATTTTATATAATCCAGATGATCCAAATGACAGTAATTTTTAACACGTTCCTAAAGAACAACAACAAATGGAGATCATATGATGTCAAAATAGCCATACTATGTTTATGAGAAATAAATAGTGCATTTGAAATCAGAACTTGTTATTTGTTACTTGTTCTTCTAGGTTACAAGAAAGATGGCGATGATAGGACACATTCGGAAAAAAAATATGTAAGTATTTTCTATTCTTGTCTGTTGATCAGAAACTGTCAATAATTATACGTTGATTAATTACGAGAATGTGCCCATCGGATCAACGCTTTTCGGTTGAATATTACATAATAATATGCAACAACAATAACAATGAAATTCAAAAGACGTACACAACTACAGAGAGAAATGCAATGGCTTTTAACATTCTAATTTTCTGCAAACCTGGAGAGATACCTCGTAGAATAAGCGTCTCATTCGCGTTTCGAAACAGAAAGACTGAAGCATTTTATTAACTATGACTCAATCAAACATATATTTTTCTAAATGTAACGTTACCCAAAATGTCTATAAAATGGTATATATTCTATATACCGGAAAACACCAAAAAGAAACACACCGAAAACACCGGAAAACTACCGGAAAACACCATGTTATATTGAATACCAGAAAACACCGAAAAAAAACAAATACAGGAAAACACACTAAATACCGGAGAGCACCCTAAATAAGCACCCCAGAGCCTGGTCCTCCGGAAAACACACAAAAAAACTAAACCTAAACCTAACCCTAACCCACAAGGGAAAAACCTAACCGTAACCGTAACCCCCACCCACAGAGGATCCGACTCCGGGTTACCTATATAAGGTGTTTTCCGGTATTAAGTGTGTTTTCAGGTATGAAGAGTTTTTCCGGTGTTTTCCGGTATTCAGTATAACATGGTGTTTTCCGGTGTTTTTCTTTTTGTGTGTTTTCCGGTATACAGTATTGTCGTATAAAATTAAGTTTTCAAACTTAAATAGCTAAGGTTCTTTTGTTTTACTTTATTAGCTCAGTGGAATTCATCAACTGGAACAGAACACCGATCTTCTGGGTAAGTATTCAACAGTATTCCATGCAGTATCCTGCACTTAATTCCATTTTCATTAACGCTTTAAATTTTCTTGAAATTGCAATAGTCTGCAGGTCCTCGTAAACTCTAAAGATAATGCTTCAAAATAGTGATCATCACGAACTAAACACGGATTAACATGACATTGTATCACGCGTGTGTCTTGAATATACGAAGAAATGGAAAGTATTATCATGATAGGATAAATTTTAAAATGGTTGCAATGTAGTATTTATTGCGCATGCTCTCCATATAAGAATACGCCAGTCTGTTTACTAATGACGCAATGTCCAATCAGGCTAGAAGAGTGGATTATTGCCTGACGTTTCTAATAATAAACAATAAAAATGCGTTGTCCACTTTATTTTTCTTGTCATAGCGTTTGCAAATAAATCATTGATTTTATTTGAGATTTTGTTTAAATCTTTACCGTCCCAGCACAGCACAAAATTGTAGTTTTATATATTTTCGATGTGTTTATAACACCCTGTAATTTCCAGTGTATGTGAATGCGTAATGCACGGATTGGGGACTAGTATTAAGAAATATACCACTACTTTATTTTAGGGCAAATCGCAGATGCTACATATTTTTTTCCTCACTTCCCAGGTACTATGATTCCATCGTTGGCGGTTTTCTGCAGACAACTTCAAACAAAGTCAAAATCGGTCATCCCGAAAACCCGAAAAATAAATCTGACTTTTCGTCTCAGAAAAGTATCCCCCCTCCCCCGAGTTATCCTAGTTTTCCCCTTTTTTTTTTGCATTGAGTAAAAACGAATTTTTGTTCTTTTTATATAATGATCTGTTAACATCTAAGAGGGTCGGGTTGTCGACTGTTCTAATGCGTGTGTTTTATATCATAACTTCTGTCATTGGGTCAAGTGACACTTCAAGCTTGTATGTTTCAATGAGTAGAGTAGCCAACCCAACCTCGTGGGGTTTTTCCGTGTTCTCCTGCTGCCCAAGAACAATACGTGCAAACGAATTATTGAAATGAAATTGTGCCATATGTTTGAGGGTCAAAATATTCAAAAAAATTGAAAAAGGGTATGTCAGATTGCCTTGAATTGTTTTGTTTTGTAAGAAATATGGAGTTTTTTCGATCCAACCGGAGGTGCCACCATCTTAAACGTGAAAATCCCTAAGGCTTGGGGGATGCCGAATGGTTAGCGTGTGTGCGCCGTATCATAAGGCCTGTCATTGAGTCAACTGGCGTGGTTTCGATTCCCCGATTGTGCGTGACAATGAATAGGGTCGCCTGTCGAACCTCGTGGGTTTTCTCCTCCGGTATCTTCCAACTGCTAAAGATCCCTACGCGCTGGCGAATTATTGAAATAAAATTAAACCATATGTTAATCCCCAATAGCCTAGGTGGTGTGAAGTGGACGTTAAACTTTTGCGATATTTTACTTACAGACATGGGAGTTACATTTTCTGAATCCTTGAAAGAATGCCTATAAAATTTAGAGAGCAGAATTTTGATTTCGGTCAACCGGTGGTCACCATTTTGAATTGAATATGAAAAATAGTAAAAAAAATCCACGTAAACGAGCGTGAAAATAAACACCATGGGCTGTAGTTTGGAGCCTTGGTGTCCTATATATCCAGCAGAGCCTCGCTCAGGGTCGAATTTTCTGTACATGAAGCTTTCGAAAATTCAAATTTCCACTTTGAATTTTTTCGTACCGACTAAGTTGTTTACTACGGAAGCCCATAAGGGTCAATCAAATGAAAAAAAAATATTCTGACTATCTTGTAATTAAACCGAATTAATGTATAAGTTGGTCATAAGCACACGCACCTGAAGGGATTAAAATAAATTAAAATAAAACTTCTTACTATTGCTTGACTATAGTATAGTATTATACTCTATATAGTTAAGCTGTAGTAAGAAGTTTTATTTTAATTTATTTTAACACCCTCAGGTGCCTGTGGTCATAAGGTATAAATAGTCCGACACCACGGTTTAACTTGATTGTTGATGTGTCACGTTATAATCTGTGCCTGTCATTTGCAATCGTGAAAGTGATCTGAAAAATACATTTCAATTTGTATATCAATTTGCCATTTTGTTTTTGCATAAACATAATCCTGTGAATGTTTATAATAATAAATTACATTTTTGAAATTATTTTATTAATTACCTACTATGAACAAGTTTATTGTAAATGATTAGCATAAAATAAATGAAATGAAGTTGATTGTAATTTTTATTATCTTAGATAAATCTAGCTAATGGGAAAATTTAATTTTATCTAAAAAGTTTAGATAATTTTATTGTAAATGTATTTTTCACCATATTTCTACCAGTTGCGAAGCCTGAAATGAAACCTCGCGTAAATAAGTAGTGCAGGCCTTATACTCGTGAATTAAGAATTTTACATTTTTTTTTTATCAAAGTAGGCCTTTTTCGAAAGTTCTTTTCATTATCGTAACTAGATCATTACTCACAGACTTGCCTTTAGTAATGAAAAATAAAATTTAATAAAAAACAAGAAAAAAAATATTTGATAGTCGATATTAACTATTAAGAAGTGACATTAATTTTTTTTTTCTAATTTCCTAACCTTTCCACGGACAATAGATAGGCCTACCGCTCGCCTGCTATAGCCTAGCACTAGACATTATTATAACACAGAAACTACATAGTGCATCTTATATTTGATCAATTAAATATTATTGAAAATTTCGGCAGCTATTCTATGACGACATGCACGGAATTAATATAAGTCTAGTGATGTTCAAATTCAAGTATGGATAATTATAAACTCGTATGAATATTAAAGTCTTAGTTAGGCCTACCGTTGAAACGGCGCCTGTCATGACATATGAACATTTCACCTTAATCTGTTTTCATTATCTAGCTGGCAGACGCTTTCGAAACCCGATGAATACGACATTCAAAATAATTTTCAGCAATCTATAACATAAAGACCAGACCTGTTTAAAATCAAACAAAGGCAAAACATAATCTATTTTGATTAGCCCTAGCTATCCCAACGCAAATCAATCGCCATGGTGCTCAGGAATATTACCAGACAATAACAAAAAACAAAAAAAATTGCGGTGCTTTAGTTGACAGTAATTTATTTATTATTTATGTACGAAATATTGTTTTCATTTTAACAAAATATCAGAAGATGTATAAAACTGGCATCTGCCTCAGCCCTAGCACCATACTTGATTACTTCCCGGTTGCAATATTGCAACAGTCTTTTTTAAGATTTTCTACTTTAGCGCCTACAGCCAAGATAGAAGATACAAATTCACTTTTCCGGGAATTACTCTTTAATATGAATTCTTTTATATCTGCACAATTAAACTTTACTGGAAAAAATAAACCTCACAGCCTTAAAGAACGTTTAAATTCAACAAGAGAAATTAGTATTAAAGTAAACATTAAAGATAAATAATAACGTTATCCGTGATTTTATTTTTGAAACAAAACGTTCTCCATTGTCTGATTGCGCATATAAAGATAACTGTCATAGTTTAGTTTATACGCCCATATTTTCATGTGTTTGGCACCACAAGAGTTCCACAAGATATTGGACATAAAAAATAAATCATTTATATTTAAATAAACTGAGAACATACTTATGGAAAAACAGCTACTGATTTATTACTGATTCAACCTTCTTGTTGTTGATTTTGTCTATATATGTTGCCTTACTTTTTGTTATATTGTATTAACTTGAAAACGTTGAGAGAATACTCTTCGAAACGTCGCCTAAATAAATCAGTAGCTGTTTTTCCATAAGTATGTTCTCAGTTTATTTATCTGCCCAGTTACTAAATGCCTCTTAAAGAACATTTATATTTAGTGTCTTTTTTCTCAGACCCCCTATATGTCTGTCTGTTACCACATTCTACAAGATTTTCATAGAATGTTCACAAGATAATGGACATATATGTTAATGGTACTTTTGTGGTGAAAAACACACAGGCACCTATCATAACATGTGATATAACAGGAAACTATTATAACATGTGACATAACATTAAAGATAAATGATAACATGTGATATAAAAGGTACTGATTATAACATGTGATATAACAGGGACCTATAGCATGTGATACAAAAGGGACCTAGTATACCATGTGATATAAAAGGAACAGCGTAAAATCTGATAGAAAATACCTTTTAAACTATTAATGTTGCAGCAAAATCAATAGGAAATAACTGTACACAAGTAACCTACCTCTAGACTTTCTGTGAGTTAGTATAAGAAAGTTGAATCCGGTCAAACACCTACTTAACCTAGTTCTCGTTGTCACCCACTTGTTTAACCATTTCAATATATTAAACAGAGCACTGTTCACAGAAATAAAATAGTCCGTATAGTACATTAGCATCACAAACGCTTGTTTTCTGATTTTGATGAAACTTAAAATATATGTTTATGTTCCCCAAATTGTGCATATCAAACCGTAACCCTCTGGATAAGGGCCTTTGATACTACGCTAAATTGGGTTTATATCTTGTAGACCCTCTGGAGGTCCGATATAAAAAGACGTTTAAATTTATCATCGTTAAAGGAAAAGTTCGACTTTCATGAAAATCAGAACGAAGCTGACTGACAAAATGCCGCCCGCGTACGCAAATAGTGTAAAAAGTATCTAATACCATGGTTGTGGAGGTAGTGGGACGTTAGCTCGATTTTCGTTTTTTGATCTTGGTAAATATCGAAAAACGAGCTACTCGATTTTCGATATTGGCGAACTGGCTACTCGTTTTTCGATATTCAAACTTAAATCTCAAAAAAGTAGATTTGATGGATGTGTCTCCAAAACACATTTGATTAAATAAGTATTCTAAAAGGATCTAAAGATATCATAAATGGCGATGCCTAAGCAGTGGTTTACTTAAAAACTGCTCTTTCTCATTCCTTTTTGATATTGCTGAATGTCACAAAACGAGCTGCTCGTTTTCCGATATTCAAACATGAAACGCAAAAAAGCCGATTTGATGAATGTTTATTTACAGATATCATAAATGAAGATGCATGAGCAGTGGATTCACATAAAAACTGACCTTTCTCCTTGTTTTTTGATATTGACGAATCTCGAAAAACGAGCTACTCGTTTTTTTGAAATTCAGGCTTGAATCTCAAAAATACAGATTGTAATCATGTATATCGAAAGAATATCTCTAAAACACATTTGACTACATCAGTTTCATAAAACGAACTGAAGATGTCATAAATGAGCATGCCCGAGCAGTGGATTCACACAAAAAAGATCTTTCTCCTTGACTATTGAGACCACTTCTCAGCAGGGCCGTATCTAGCGGGGTGCAGTGGGTACATTGTAACCCCAGAAACATAAGGCGCCCAGAGAAATGACGCCCCCTCAAAAAAATTGACAACCTGTCAGTTATAAAGTAATATACGTGATTATGATCACACGGTGATGCTCTTAAGGCATTGATCAATCGGTCGGTTTTAATGGCCCCCACACGCCAATATTGGTACCTGATCCAAACACTCTTATATCATTTATGTGGAGGCCATGGGGCGCAACCACAGGCGCGGATCCAAAAGGCGGGGCCACTAAAAACAACCGCCGCCCCTGAAAAAAATACAAAATATAAAATACAAAATCGACTCTTAGATATCACGAGAGTGGCCGCAAAACGTGTTTCCAGCAGCGTTATTTTTCAAAATTTTCTGAGGGCGGTCCCCCACATGACATTTTGGTCGCCCTATATCCACATGGCCTTCCTTATTAGTGGTTCAGACTAGTTCTAGTCTAGAGGATAAGATGTTTCTCATTTTGGTGTATTTAACATCAAAATGAGAAACAGCGCCACCGAAATTAACACAGGGGACCACTTGCTAGCGACTTTGATTACGGCTCCAAGTGTGTGGAAAAATGCGTTTACGACAGGGTCTCGGGCTCGCCGCTCAGTAAATCGGGCATAATATTTGCGCCCCCCACCCACCAATACAACTGCTGCACCCCCACTTTTAAAATCCTACATACGACCGTACTGCTCGGGCATCCTCATTTATGATATATTTGGTTCGTTTTAGAATACCGATTTAACCAAATGTGTTTTACAGACATTCTGTATTAATAAAATAAAACCAAGTACGAACAATCCAAATTCGAAGTTATAAAAAAAGTTATAGGAAAAATAGTATAATCAGCAAATGGACTGTTCACCGTGTACAAAATACACGACAAACAGTGGTAACAGGTGTCCGGAAGAGTAAGCTTACCCTGCCTGGCACCCCTATTAGACAAAATGTCGGTAAAATAGCGTGATTGGCCAATGAATTATTGGTATGCAAAATGCACGTGATGAACTTTGTTAACGATGTAGTATAGACATAATCAGAGAGATAGTAAATAGGATATAAGCGTCAATTAAATATATCTAGAATACAAGCTGAGAGAGACATGTTATATTTACCAATCAAGTCAATATGACGGCCATAAAACCTAAGTTGAATGGTTTTTATACGCCCACATTTTCATGTGGACGTATATTGTCGTCGCCCCTGTTCGTCCGTCCGTCCGGACGTCCGTCCGTCCACAATTGTTTGTGAACAGTCTACAGGTCACAATTTTTATCCGATTTCAATGAAACTTAAAATATAGGTTTATCACCCTAAGATCTCGGTTCCTTTCGATATTGGCATGTATCGGACCGTAACTTCATGGGTTATGGCCCCTGATTGTACGAAAAATCACGTTTTTTAGCTTGTGAACAGTGTCGAGGTCACAATTTTGAACCGATTTGGATGAAACTTGAAATGCATGTTTATAACCCAAAGATCTTGGTTCCTTTCGATATTTGCACCAATCGGATCGTAACTTCCTTAATTATGGCCCCTGATTGTCCGAAAAATCGCCCTTTTTAGCTTGTGGTCCGTCTGGAGGTCAAAATTGTTATCCGATTTAAAAACCCGTTTGATTATATCACCGTCCCATGGTTATGAAGGTTGAGTTCGAATTTCCTGAAAATCGGACCAAAATTGACGGACAAAATGGCCGTCATTTGTACGCGAATAGTGTGAAAATATGTTATATCAAGGTTGTGGACCTTATAGAGATCACAATTTTGAACCGATTTTGATGAAACTTGACATGTATGTTTATAACCCAAAGATCTTGGTTCCTTTCGATATTTGCGCGCATCGGATTGTAACTTCCTGAATTATGGCCCCTGATTGTCCGAAAAATCGCCCTTTTTAGCTTGTGGTCCCTCTGGAGGTCAAAATTGTTATCCGATTTAAAAAAACGTTTGATTATATCACCTTTCCATGGTTATGAAGGTTGAGTTCGAATTTTGTGAAAATCGGACCAAAATTGAAAGACAAAATGGCCGCCGTTTGTACGCGAATGGTGTGAAAATATGTTATATCAAGGTTGTGGACCTTATAGAGGTCACAATTTTGAACCGATTTTGATGAAACTTGACATGTATGTTTATAACTCAAAGATCTTGGTTCCTTTCGATATTTGCGCGCATCGGATTGTAACTTCCTGAATTATGGCCCCTGATTGTCCGAAAAATCGCCCTTTTTAGCTTGTGGTCCCTCTGGAGGTCAAAATTGTTATCCGATTTAAAAAAAACGTTTGATTATATCACCATTCCATGGTTATGAAGGTTGAGTTCGAATTTCGTGAAAATCGGACGAAAATTGACGGACAAAATGGCCGCTGTTTGTACGCGAATTGTGTGAAAATATGTTCTATCAAGGTTGTGGACCTTATAGAGGTCACAATTTTGAACCGATTTTGATTAAAATTGACATGTATGTTTATAACCCAAAGATCTTGGTTTCTTTCGATATTTGCGCCCATCGGATCGTAACTTCCTGAATTATGGCCCCAGATTGTCCGAAAAATCGCCCTTTTTAGCTTGTGGTTCTCTGGAGGTCAAAATTGTTATCCGATTTAAAAAAACGTTTGATTATATCACCGTTCCATGGTTATGAAGGTTGAGTTCGAAGTTCATGAAAATCGGACCAAAATGGCCGCCATTTGTACGCGAATGGAGTGAAAATATGTTATATCAAGGTTGTGAACCTTATAGAGGTCACAATTTTGAACCGATTTTGATGAAACGTGACATGCATATTTATAACCCAAAGATCTTGGTTCCTTTCGATATTTGCGCCAATCGAATCATAACTTCCTGAATTATGTCCCCTGATTGTCCGAAAAATCGCTTTTGTTAGCTTGTGGTCCCTCTGGAGGTCAAAATTATTGTCCGATTTAAAAAAACCGTTTGATTATATCACGGTGTCATGGTAATGAAGAGAGAATTTTAATTTTGTGAAAATCGGACCAGAGTTGACGGATAAAATGGCCGCCGTCTGTACGCGAATTGTGTAAGAATATGTTATATCAAGGTTGCGGACCCTATAGAGGTCACAATTTTGAACTGATTTTGATGAAACTTGAAATACATATTTATAACCTAATGATCTTGGTTCCATTGCATATTTGCCCATATCGGATCGTAACTTCCTGAATCATGGCCCCTGATTGTACGAAAAATCACCCTTTTTAGCTTGTGGTCCCTCTGGAGGTCACAATTATTATCTGATTTAAAAAAACATTTGATTATATCACAGTTACACCGTAGTTATGGGTGAGTTTGAATTATGATTTTCTGATGATTACTTAAAATGCAACAACTCTTGTTGACTGCCCGGACGATTTGGCTGCTGTGTGGGCGTATGTTTCGTTGCCTGGCAACCTATTTTTATAAGTTTAGTGCGCAAGTATCCCTGTAGTTGAAGCTTAGATGACAAATGCATCTACTTAAAAAATCGCGTAACGAATTAGCTGAGACACAAACACTCCATAGGCTGGTGATATTGGAATGTTACTACTAATAAATGGAAAGTCCAAGTCATCACGTTTATCGTACAAAGTGAATCCATTGCTCAGGCATCTTCATTTATGATATCTTTAGATCGTTTTAGATATACATCCATGAAATCTGCTTTTTTGAGATTCAGTTTGAATATCGAAAAATGAGCTAGTTGTTTTTCGTTATTCGCCAATATCGAAAATCGAGTAGCTCGTTTTTCGATATTCACCAATATCGAAAAACGAAAATCGAGCTAACTTCACACTGCCGGTTGGAACCCTCTAGAGATCATAATTTTTATCTGGTGTTAATAAAGCTTAAAATCTATTTTTATATCAGAAAGATCTGGTTTCCTGTCAATACTTGCAAGTATCGGTTCGTAACTTCTTGGATTTTGCTCACCCCGGTTGTGCGTAAAAAAAGAATTTTTTTTTAGCTCGTTCGCTGTCCATCTCATGCATAATGTGATCGTATATGGCATGGTAAGCCGTTGTTTTTCATATTTTCAGCCTATTTTGTTTCAAGTACAGTTCTATAAAATATAATATACTAGCGTTCCTTAAATTTTATATAATCCAGATGATCCAAATGACAGTAATTCTAACATGTTCCCAAAGAACAACAACAAATGGAGATCATATGATGTCAAAATAGCCATACTATGTTTATGAGATATTAATAGTGCATATGAAATCAGAACTTGTTATTTGTTACTTGTTCTTCTAGGTTACAAGAAAGATGGCGATGATAGGACACATTCGGAAAAAGAATATGTAAGTATTTTCTATTCTTGTCTGTTGATCAGAAACTGTCAATAATTGTACGTTGATTAATTACGCGAATTTGCCCATCGGATCAACGCTTTTCGGTGGAATATTACATAATAATATGCAATAACAATGAAATTCAAAAGACGCACACAGCTTCAGAAAGAAATGCAATGGCGTTTAACGTTCTAATTTTCTGCAAACCTGGAGAGATACCCCGTAGAATAAGCGTCTCAGTCGCGTTTCGAAACAGAAAGACTGAAGCATTTTATTAACTATGACTCAATCAAACATATATTTTTCTAAATGTAACGTTACCCAAAATGTCTATAAAATGGTATATATTCTATATACCGGAAAACACCAAAAAAAACACACCGAAAACTACCGGAAAACACCATGTTATATTGAATATCAGAAAACACCGAAAAAAAACAAATACGGGAAAACACACTAAATACCGGAAAGCACCCCGGAGCCTAAACCTAACCCTAACCCACAAATGTAAAAGCTAACCCCTAACCCTAACCCCCACCCACAGAGGATCCGACTCCGGGTTACCTATATAAGGTGTTTCCGGTATTAAGTGTGTTTTCAGGTATGAAGGATTTTTCCGGTGTTTTCCGGTATTCAGTATAACATGGTGTTTTCCGGTGGGTTTTTTTTGTGTGTTTTCCCGTATACAGTATTGTCGTATAAAATTTAGTTTTCAAACTTAAATAGCTAAGGTTCTTTTGTTTTACTTTATTAGCTCAGTGAAATTCATCAACTGGAACAAAACACCGATTTTCTTAATCTCTGGGGTAAGTATTCAACAGTATTCCATGCAATATCCTGCACTTAATTCCATTTTCATTAACGTTTTAAATTTTCTGAAAATTGCAATAGTCTGCAGGTCCTCGTAAACTCTAAAGATAATGCTTCAAAATATTGATCATTACGAACTAAACACGGATTAACATGACATTATATCACGCGTGTTTCTTGAATATATTGTAAATAAAACACGAAGAAATGGAATGTATTATCATGATCGGATAAATTTTAAAATATTTTAGACATTCATCATTTTCTGCTAATGTCCCCAGTTTGTAATCGGGGACTGACTAACATGTTGTTTATATTGTATTACAGGTAAGGGTAAGAAGAATATTGATAGCCCACAGCTGAGGACTCTGAAAGGTAGATTGAACAGTAATTGTTAACTTAATTACCTCAAGGGCAACGAAATGTCCTGAACAATATTGCAATAGTGAATTCAATTTCTTTATCTTCAAACCTCTCCACACTCCACCCAATCTCTCACGTATTAAATTCTGCACTTTACTTATAATATTATGACGTAATTTCAGGCAACACTATGGTCAGTCTAACGGATGTGAAGAAAAAGAGGTATGTGAAGACCCGAGCTTATTATGAAGGTTTGAAGATACTGACAGAGCATAAAGTCCTGGGTATAATAGGAAGTGCTGGCGATGGCAAAACTACTTTGTCAAAGATGATCGCCAACCAATTTATTGAATGTAACCCACAGTATACACCATTGCTGATAGATGAGCCGAGTGATTTAAAAGAAGTTAACTTTGAGGATGATAAGTATTTAATACTGGTGGATGATATGTATGGTAAATATAATACATTGAAGGAACGTAAGAATCAATGGCCTAAACAATTTGATAATTTTCGAATCCGAAAAGAAAAGGGTCAACTGGTGTTTATTTATATTACGAGAGATTATATTTATAATTCTTATCAACGTCAATTAAAGGAGTACGACTTATTTTCTACCAAAACAGAACTTAAACTTCATTCCGACGAATTTTCCTTAAACTATAATGAAAAAGAAGAGATTCTGCAATTTTATAAAGTACACAAAGATAAAATTAGCAGTATTTTGAAAAACGACAAATACTTTGGTTTTCCGGCTATCGCATCTTCTGTAGGCAATATAACGTTTGAACAATTACCGACTAATTCCCAGTCCTCCCATGAATTCATGCTCTTACAGTTAGAACATTTTTGGAATGAAAATAAGGACTTATACACAGCATTAAGTATGGTATTCTGTTTACATAAAGTGTCGATGGGAGATCTAGATCGCCCCAATGACAAGGTAAATAAAATTATTACGGCAATCAAGGGTGAAATTTACCGAAAGTTTGAAATATCTATAGCTCGCGATAAAGTCGCGGACCTTTCAGAAACTTTTATTCGCATTTTTGAAGAAAATTTTATGAAAATGGTTTCATTGCAGGATTTTTTTGAGGTGCCGTTCTTATCTCATTTTTCACAAAAGTTCATTAAAATAGCTTTAGAATTTTGTCCCTTTGAAATGTTGATGACAGTTATAAGTACAAAATCAGCAGATCAGTGCATTGTCATCGGTAACTTTGACGAACTTTCCTCTCGTTTTATTATGGAACTGCGAGATGAAAATAGTGTTATTTTGACCCATTCTGCTTTTCTTGACATCAGGTTCTTGTCAAGGTTTCTTAATAATAAAGATATAAACATAAACGATATTTTACGTAACATTAATCACCTCAGCTTAGGGGATATAAACGCAATAGAAGAATCGGGACATTTTTTGCATTATGTTTCTCTTTACGGTGACATTGATTGCCTTGAAAAAATTCTTAGATATTTTCAAGACAATTTGCCTGAACTGGTTGACAATAAAACAAAATTTGGGTGGGATGTGGTCAGTCTAGCTGCTATTTCGAAAATTAAACCTATTGAAAAAATAGATGTCTTACTGAAAGCTCTCAAATATGATGACCTAGTAACATTGCCACATTTTGTTGTATATTCTAGTGACTTTCATGTTATTGAACATGTTGCTGCTAAACATACAAACTTTGATATAAGCTCACTAGATAACAAATCAAGAACGATTCTTCATAACGCTTGTGATTCTATCCACGATGTTAGTGATATAATTAATTTTCTCGTAAAAAAGGATTTCGATTTAAATGCTAAAGACAAAGATGGTTGCACAGCACTTCACCTGGCCGCAGGCAGGGGGAAAACAGAAACTGTTTCAATCTTAATTAAAAATGGTGCTTCTGTGTTTGAACGAGATAACAAGGGGAGATTACCCAGCCATGCAGCTTGTGCTGCTCAAGGTGGAAGGAATAACATCAACTCCCTTGGTGTTCTTGTTCTGTTAACTCAAGCTGGATGTCCGGTTAATGAGTCCGATCACGAGGGCCGATCTCCATTCTTAGAAGCGCTTGCAGTTGTAAATACTAAATGCCTCCAATATTTTATTGAAAACTTAAACCGTTTAGAAATTCAAGACGAACTAAGGCAGCCATTTCTGATAAACGCTCTTATGTTAAATGATATTACCACGTTCCGGGCCATTTTCGATATTTTAATTCTAGGTGAAAGCTACATCGATCTTATTGATGTAAATATGTTAATAGCATGTGTTGACTCAGTTGAAAAATTCAAATATTTGTTAATGAAAGGGGCTAATTTTAACGTTGTTGATGATAAAAACCGCAGTGTACTACACCATGCTTGTAGAAATGGGGCAATTGAAACTGTTAAGTATTTGGTTAACGACGTCAACTTAGATGTTAACCATCAAGACATTGATGGTCGCACACCAGCTGTGTATTGTAGTCGGTCCGAGATTAACCCTGTTGATAAATTGATGTTATTATCGTCAAATGGTGGTGACTTGTATACAGTAGATAACTCCAATCGCAGTTTACTTCACCACGCTTGTTGGTTCGGTACCACTGAAACCGTTAAGTATTTGGTTAACGACGTGAAGTTGGATGTTAACCATCAAGACATTGATGGTTGGACACCAGCTGTATATTGTTGTCTGTCTGAGATTAACCCTGTTGATAAACTGATGATATTATCGTCAAATGGTGGTGACTTGTATACAGTAGATAACTCCAACCGCAGTTTACTACACAGTGCTTGTTGGTTCGGTACCACTGAAACCGTTAAGTATTTGGTTAACGACGTCAAGTTTGATGTTAACCATCAAGACAATGATGGTTTGACACCAGCTGTGTATTGTAGTCGGTCCGAGATTAACCCTGTTGATAAACTGATGTTATTATCGTCAAATGGTGGTGACTTGTATACAGTAGATAACTCCAATCGCAGTTTACTTCACCACGCTTGTTGGTTCGGTACCACTGAAACCGTTAAGTATTTGGTTAACAACATGAAGTTGGATGTTAACCATCAAAACAATGATGGTAGGACACCAGCTGTATATTGTTGTTTGTCTAAGATTAACCCTGTTGATAAACTGATGATATTATCGTCAAATGGTGGTGACTTGTATACAGTAGATAACTTTAACCTTAGTTTACTACACCGCGCTTGTTGGTCTGGTACCACTGAAACCGTTAAGTATTTGGTTAACATCTTGAAGTTGGATGTTAACCATCAAGACAATGATGGTTGGACACGAGCTGTGTTTTGTTGTAAGTCTAAGATTAACCCTGTTGATAAACTGATGTTATTATCGTCAAATGGTGGTGACTTGAATACAGTAGATAACTCTAACCGCAGTTTACTACAGCATGCTTGTTGGTTCGGTACCACTGAAACCGTTAAGTATTTGGTTAACGACGCCAAGTTTGATGTTAACCATCAAGACAATTATGGTTGGACACCAGCGGTGTATTGTTGTAAGTCTAAGATTAACTCTGTTGATAAACTGATGTTATTATCGTCAAATGGTGGTGACTTGTATACAGTAGATAACTCTAACCTTTGTTTACTACACCACGCTTGTTGGTCTGGTACCACTGAAACCGTTAAGTATTTGGTTAACAACGTGAAGTTTGATGTTAACCATCAAAACAATGATGGTAGGACACCCGCTGTGTTTTGTTGTAGGTCTAAGATTAACCCTGTTGATAAACTGATGATATTATCGTCAAATGGTGGTGACTTGTATACAGTAGATAACTCTAACCGCAGTTTACTACACCACGCTTGTTGGTCTGGTACCACTGAAACTGTTAAGTATTTGGTTATCGACGTGAAGTTGGAAGTTAACCATCAAAACAATAATGGTTGGACACCAGCGGTGTATTGTTGTAAGTCTAAGATTAACTCTGTTGATAAACTGATGTTATTATCGTCAAATGGTGGTGACTTGTATACAGTAGATAACTCCAACCGCAGTTTACTACACCATGCTTGTGAATATGGTACCACTGAAACCGTTAAGTATTTGGTTAACGACGTCAAGTTTGATGTTAACCATCAAGACAATGATGGTTTGACACCAGCTGTGTATTGTAGTCGGTCCGAGATTAACCCTGTTGATAAACTGATGTTATTATCGTCAAATGGTGGTGACTTGTATACAGTAGATAACTCCAATCGCAGTTTACTTCACCACGCTTGTTGGTTCGGTACCACTGAAACCGTTAAGTATTTGGTTAACGACGTGAAGTTGGATGTTAACCATCAAGACATTGATGGTTGGACACCCGCTGTGTTTTGTTGTAGGTCTAAGATTAACCCTGTTGATAAACTGATGATATTATCGTCAAATGGTGGTGACTTGTATACAGTAGATAACTCTAACCGTAGTTTACTACACCACGCTTGTTGGTCTGGTACCACTGAAACCGTTAAGTATTTGGTTAACAACATGAAGTTGGATGTTAACCATCAAAACAATGATGGTAGGACACCAGCTGTATATTGTTGTTTGTCTAAGATTAACCCTGTTGATAAACTGATGTTATTATCGTCAAATGGTGGTGACTTGTATACAGTAGATAACTCTAACTGCAGTTTACTACACCACGCTTGTTGGTCTGGTACTACTGAAACCGTTAAGTATTTGGTTAACGACGTAAAGTTGGAAGTTAACCATCAAAACAATGATGGTTTGACACCAGCTGTGTATTGTTGTCTGTCTGAGATTAACCCTGTTGATAAACTGATGATATTATCGTCAAATGGTGGTGACTTGTATACAGTAGATAACTCTAACTGCAGTTTACTACACCATGCTTGTGAATATGGTACCACTGAAACCGTTAAGTATTTGGTTAACGACGTAAAGTTGGAAGTTAACCATCAAAACAATGATGGTTTGACACCAGCTGTGTATTGTTGTCTGTCTGAGATTAACCCTGTTGATAAACTGATGATATTATCGTCAAATGGTGGTGACTTGTATACAGTAGATAACTCTAACTGCAGTTTACTACACCATGCTTGTGAATATGGTACCACTGAAACCGTTAAGTATTTGGTTAACGACGTCAAGTTTGATGTTAACCATCAAGACAATGATGGTAGGACACCAGCTGGGTATTGTTGTTACTCTAAGACTAACCCTGTTGATAAACTGATGTTATTATCGTCAAATGGTGGTGATTTGTATACAGTAAATAACAATAACTGCAATTTACTACATGGTTCTTGTGCAGGTGGAACCATTGAAACTGTTAAGTATTTGGTTAATGTAGTAAAATTAAATATACACCATATAGATAACGATAATGATACTCCATTATTATGTTGTTTCTTATCAGAGATTCAACAGCTGGAAAAGATTATTTTTCTGATATCAACAGGTTCTACGATCACAATATGTCGACCATATAAAGATATCCTGAAAGACAAGGATGACTATGATAAATGTAATTATCTATTACATCATAGCTGTTATCTAGGTACATTAGAAACAGTGAAATATTTAGTCAATGACGCAGGATACGATATAAATTATACTGACTATGACAATATGATGACGGCTTTACTCTGGTGTTTTAAAACAAAGATCGAACAGAAGGAAAAGATTAATTTCCTCTTATCTAAAGGTGCAAAAATAATTTAACTGTATTAATATTTCACTAAACTCAGTCCGTCAGTATGTCTAAAACCTCACTCAGCACATGTTACATGCTGTATATATCAGTGTTTTCTTAGATAATGTTTTAGATTGAGTGATATCTCACTCAGCACATGTTACATGATGTATATCAGTGTTTTCTTAGATAGTGTTTTAGATTGAGTGATATCTCACTCAGCACATGTTACATGATGTGTATATCAGTGTTTTCTTAGATAGTGTTTAGATTGAATGATATCTCACTAGAAGACTTGGTTAAACCGGATACTGCTTTATGAATTGAAGGATGGATGGGGTGTACGTGTTGCTAGGTTAGTAGAGTTGTCGGACATGATCCAGTAGGACCTACAGTGGTATCTAACGAGGTTCATACTTGATTATCTTACATTATAAGTTATGTATATTGAAAGTTAAAGGGGAATTACAGAAAACGAAATATATTGGCATTTAACGTCCCACTTTAACGTCAAATATAACAAAGTTTTCAGTTTCACTCTTTCAGAGAGAGAAAGAACAATGGGATTTAACGTCCACTCGACACAAATAGGGACTAACATATGTTTCTATTTTATTTCAATAAGTCTCTGGCTCGTAGGGTCTTTAGCAGTAAGAGAAACCCGGAGGACCCGGAGAAAACCCACGAGGTTAGGCAGGCGATTCTACTCTATATCACGTACAGCCGAGGAAATCGCAACCATGCAAGTTGACTAAATGACAGACCTTATGATACAATGCGCACGCGCTATCCACTCGGCAATCCAACTCCCAACGAATTTTAGTGTACGAAAGGATCAATGTCGCCATTAAAAGGTATTATACTTCATATTAACAAATAGTTTTCTACTTAACAAAAATAATAAGGTCTAATTCAAATCCTAATATGTAATATATAATAAGGTCTAATTCAAATCCTAATATGTAATATATGAGCCACGTTGGTAGGATCAGTATCTCCCATCAGACCCTCCTTTAAGGACTAATTCAAATCATACACATCTATACTTACCTGAGTATTAAAAATAACCATGAAGATTGAACAGGTCGTTACGATTCTTACTGTATTTAATCATGAAATCAAAATAAACAAACGGAAACATCAGTTAGAACTGAGTGATCTGAATAATGATTATATTTACCTATATATCATCTATATATCGTTACCTATATATCATGACCTATATATCATCTATATATTTAATCTTATTACATGTATGGTTAGGATTTAATTATTATTGTTTTGTATTTACATATATATCATCTATATACTTTTAAATTTTATTTCATGCATGGTTTTTTATTTTCAAAGAACAGTTCATTTTTATTTTATTAAAAGTAACTTCTTGTTTTATTAAATTGACCTTGATGGAAACACTGGGTCAATGTAAAGAACTTTGCAATGGTTGAATTGCTGTAAAATAAATGATGTATCACTACGCCGTAATGTAATGCGGTTCAGTAAAAGTGAAATCTATAGCAAAGAATTATATTTATTTATTTGTACATGTAAGAAAGGGTTGGTTTTTTTTACTTTATCGACTTGTGTTGATATTTTTGAGTTAAAAAGGCCTCGTAGGATATTCTCTATTTATCACATAGTTTTAAGATACAATCCAAATTTTAGTAATTTGATTGGATAATATTAGATTGATTTTAGTGCTTAGTCAATCAAAACTAAAGTATCTACTAAAATTTGGATTTTATCTTTAGTTAAAATTTCATGAAATAGGCCCCTGTTATTTAGTGAAATATTATGTTACCCTGTCAATCCATCTGCCGTATTAAAAGTTAACACGCCTTCACGAGACCGACGAAGTACATACGATATCTGTATATAGAATACCCATTTCTTATCGCGCTCCACAATTATGGAATAAATCCCTCTTGCTGTTAGAAGCAAAGCTGCCTCGATTGGGTCGTTCAGAAATACTCTTTAGACTCGTTTAATTTTAAAACCTGGGAAAGCTAACTTGTTTTTAGTTACATTATTTTATGTTGATTTTTCCTATGCCATTATTTTAGAAATTTTCTGGAAGCTTTACAAGTTATGTAGATATTAATATATTGTATTGATGCGATATCCTATTGTAAGTTTTATATATACATGTATATATATATGTGATGTGCTTTTGTAACTAAAGGTCTTGTAGAGGGAAGTATGAGTACATTATATATGTTGTGTAATGATAAATAATTCAGATATACTTGAAGGTTAACAGGGCAATGTTAGACATTACCATAATGTATTCTCAATGAAACAAAAGTACGCATAAAATTTAAGTTGATACAAAACAAAAAATAAACTGTTATTCGGGGAAATTGGGAATCCAATTGCACTAGGTTCCTTTACATTGATTTAACCAGGAAATGATCAGTTCTTTATTGTTGCTTTATCTTCTGTGTGTAGTCTTTACCTTTCTTCTTGTATGTCATTAAATTTGTTAAATAAATATTTTTAAAACTGATTCTCATCTTGTCCCATACACAAGAATTCGAACCAAACCGTGTGCCGAATCAAACGATGAAACCAGATTCTCCCAAAATGACTGATTCCATCCAAAACAAGAGTCTTTTCCGATGCTAACTCGTCACCTTATAGATACTTACATACTTACGACACTTTAAAACGGCTGCAATATTTGCGTTAGGTACTGCACAGTCTATGTGGTTTGATACATTCCCAATTTGCTGCCCCCCCCCCCGGAAAACTGTCGAGTTTTTCTACTGGGTGTACAGTAATACCCTGATTACACATGTCAAGATTATCACAGTACTACCCTGATTACACATGTCAAGAAATGGGATGGGGTTGGACAACAGCAGCTTGAGGTTTTCACAGTTGGATACATTAATTAGTAATTAGTGGCATTTTGTCAGGACAGCTCCAAAACTTTGGGATTTAATGTCTCGTCAGTATAATTAAGATTCATGCGAGTTTCTTTTACTTAGGTTACGCATGAAGTGCCAATTCCACCCATTATGTCTGCCAATGGATCCCCTTTTCCGTTTAGAGTTGCTCGTTGCTTTGGGAAATGCAAAGGATTGAACACACTGGCAAGAGGCCACCTTCTATGTGCATGATTATTCATTGTTTTGTGAAATCCGACAGGCTAGAAGTGTCCGGTCTCTGCGTTAGCCGAGAAAATGCATCCAGATAATCCAGGGTGGTTCCCATTTATCAGTGGTGCAGGACCGAGGGCCTGGCAAGGAACAATGTATAGTCGTTCGGATGGGACGAAAATCCGAGGTCCTGTACACAAATTGCCGTGGACGTAAAAGAACCCTTGACAGTTGGAAATCGAAATAAATGTAGGGCACAGTGCCGCTGCCCGGGAAAATGTCCCTCATAGCACATTGCATGACGTATGCCTGTCTTCATAAGCCCAATCGTACTACAGAAACATTCAAAGAGGAAAGCGACATAATCGTACACTAACTCGTTGTCCATTGAAACAATATATACAAGTGGGTATTATTCATAATAACGAGATGTTTCTATGATTTTCAATGTGACGGGTGTCGTGTGCGAGGCAGTGTGTGCTTACTCTTCCAAAACATCTGCTACTGCTTTACATAAGGGCGTTGGGTCCCCTCACCCCAATACACTTACACTTCTAAATTAAACATTTAAATGGATGTGGTGTGAATGGTCTAACACGTGTTTTAGATCATAAGGTCTATAATTGAGTCAAGTGACGTGTTTTAGATCATAAGGTCTATCATTGGATCAAGTGACGTGGTTTGATCTCAAACTTGTACATGACAAGAAGTAAGGTAGATTGTCACAGGACCACCCATATTCTTCCGCTACTAACGACTCCGCCGCCCACTAAGAATTATATCTTGTGCCCTCCTCCCCCATTTGACCTAGTTAATCCTCACTCTCACACTCTACTGAATGTTTGTAGTGTATGATGCGATATGGAAATTAACTACATTCAATTACCTTCATGCAATTTCTAGGGGGAAATATCAAGATGGTTCACAATAACCCGAATATTGTTTATTCTTTGGCGAATAATATCATGGTCCTTCACAATAAACATATAAAGCATTGATGTCAACACTTGATAAATAGCTACACCAACTTTGTGTAACAGTTTGACTTTATCACCTAGAAACAGATCAACGGAGTGTTTATGAATAATCTGTATTTTTGTTGAAATGTAAAATAGGCAAAGTAAAACAGCTATAGAAAGAACGGCTGTCTAACCATTCATTTTTTATGTTGCATATTTAAAATCTCGTTTTGATGAAAGAGAACGAACAAAAGAAATACGCAATACAAATACGGACATATGTACGGAAGCGTAATAGGGCCACATATTTTTTTTTATTGTGCTATTTTCAATTTTTCAAGTTAGTATGAATAAATTAATGCCCCTATTACACTTCCGTAGAAATAACAGAGCGGGGAAGAGTATTCAGCTCTGATAAAAAAAAAACATGTCTTCTCTTCATAAACTGGCAGTATTGACCTAAATAAATGAATGAGTGAATGTTGTTTATAGCAATCACGTCGACACCGTAAATCATGTCAATCTACGTGTTATCGCCGATAATCTGCTTATGTTCTGGGAGTACCCCTAAGTGATCGGATGGGCTGCTCCCACACCTTGTCACTAAGATAGCAGAGAATGGGACTCGAACCCTCGACACCATTGATGGTAGACAAAGGCGTAGCCTATCGGCCACCCGACCCTCCCCCAAGAGTCGCCTTCCTTCTACGATGGACACATTCTACTGTCTAGCTCTGTACTATTGACCTGTAAAATAATTCACTGTAAAAAAATTTATATGTATTTTACATTGGTTCTTGAAGTACCTCATAACGTCCAGGGTTCTAAAGGGTGGGGGATGGCAGAGATGTCCTGGGGGCAGATGTTCCAGAGCAAAAATGTCCGGGGGGGGGGTAAACTCGGGGGGTAGATGTCCAGGGGGCAAATGTCCGGTGAGTAAAAGTCCGGGGGTAGATGTTCTAGGAGGGAAGATGTCTTCAGGGGGAAATGTCCTGGGAGTGAAAGTCCTAAAAAAAAGGGGGGGGAGCCAGATGTCCGGGAGGGCGGGGGGAATGTCGTGTTTTAGTAACTTGAAAATTCATGTTAGTATCTTGAAAATTCTAGGGTTGGCTTGGGTTATGAACTGATCCTGTCCATATGTGTACGGGCTCGATGACAGTTAGGGGGCAGAACCCGAATTGGACGACACGCACCCCCCCACACACACACTTATTAGGGTGTCTGACTCAAATTTCAATCAATCGTTTACCGTCCACGAAAACGGGAAAATTTTATTGCCGCAAACGCGTCAACGCGTCTTACTGTTATCCCGGCCTGTGAATACAGCAACTTCAATTTGATTAAAAACGGCCTACCTGCTGACCCGAATTCCAAACAACCAATCAATCGTCGCGGGGTATGGGCGCCTCGCCCTCTCGGAGAAAAATTTTTAAAATTTAAATAAAACTACTACTAGTATCATGTTCCTGTCCAACTCGCGTTATTCAGAGATAGTATTTGTACTAAACCAAAAGATGCCGCTCCTAACGGTCTAGGTAATGATAAAGCAATTTAAAAAATAAAACGAGCCTAATTTCTAAAGCTGCTGTAATAACCAAAAAGCCAAATATTACTGATATTCAGAATCGTCTGAAATCAATTTGAGTTACGCCACTAAAGCGTTCACATTCAACGTGTCGAGTACAACTTGTAGAAGAGAAAGGTTTCGGCCACGGGGCACCCTACTATTATATTGACACAGGGAGTCATTTAATCACTAAAATATGTACAAAATCGATTCAACTACCTTCAAAACGTATATTTTGACACCAAACTTAACCATAATCCCAAATTCGGATTTTCCCGCCCAAACTGACCGCCACCTTGAATAACCCCCAACATTGACACAGTGGTAGCATTTATCACAAGAATGTGTATGCAAATGGATGCAGTTACCCCGAAAACGCAGTCATGTTTCATCCGGGACCTTTAAAGTAGTTCCAATATGGCGGAATTCGTCATACAGTCGAGACTATATGTAGGTCCTGGAATCTGTTGAGATTTGACGAGTGGTGTTTCCCACAATGCATGAACACAGGAGTTATTGGGGTGGAACGAAATGAGACCAATGCGGACACCGAGGTCGCGGTGAACCATGATGGTTACAGCTACAGCCTGTCATGCATTCTCCACACAAGTCTCGCTATCCAGGATTCGACTCTGCCGTCGGCTCGCGCACTACACCGGTTGACCTAGAGGTCATTGGTCACGTGATTAACTCAATGATAAAAATGGTACCTGTGAGAAAAGTTCTTGGAGTTATAACCAATTGATGAGTTTTAGTCACTTTTAATGGGAAATGATATCAATTACTATCCTTCCGAAAGAAAACAATCTAATTTTGCATTTTCCGTAAGTAAATGCAATAGGCCTTACGATAGCGTTATAAAGGTAAACAGAGCCACGTGCATTATATTCTAAAATTAGCACGTCGACATGCGCAGTTCGTATTTGCGACCATTTAACCCCGTAATCTTACGCGTCCCCATTTCTATTTTAATATAATAATGGTAATAAATATTTGATCAGTTATTTGGTTTTCATCCGGTTGTTTATCATTGTCTGTCATCACCAAATGAGCCGTTAGAAGAGGTTTGCAGGTCTCCACGCCATTATCGAACTTAGTCAAGGTATGGATGTAATGCAACTATTAATCAAGTCTCCACCCCTTCCACGTTCACCTAATAATTACAAAGTTTGAACATTCTACACTTATGATCGATACTGTCATCTTCAATCTCGTGTCCGCATGAAATGAATTGTTTGATTATTGTGATGGATCAAGAGGTAGCTGTCTTACCCAGGCCCACTCGACATATCTGCCCACAAAAATGAGACCCCTACCGGGCAATATATCTGCCCATATAAATGAGACCCCTACCAGACAGATCTGCCCATAAAAATGAGAAATAAAAACTGATATTTGTTATGAAGGTGTTTATCACAGTTGATATGATAGTAAGATCACGTGACGTGTATATCATATTTACACTCATTATATATATTATATAGAACTAATTACACGTCATACAATTCGAGTTTCACACAGATCATCATTGCTGTCAATACACTCAGTGTATATAATTACATTACATATATTTATATACATCATTACTCTATTATTTAATTATAAACATGTATATCCAATCCTTCTAGTAAATCTATTGACATATTGAGTTCCATATTATACACATATTTACATTAGTAAGAACATGTCCCAAGGCCTGAGTTTCTGTAACAAGCGGCTGTCAGGCAGGATTCCCCCACAAACTAAACAAAAAGTGAAATTTCGATCAAAATTGTGACTTTTAAAGGGTCCACAACCATGATATTCAAGATGTGTACACTGTTTGCGTATGAGTGGCGTCCATTTTTGGTCCAATTTTCACGAATTCAAATTCAACCATCATTAGGGTGTAAAGGGGATATACTAAAAAGTTGTTTTAAATCAGATAATAATTGGGACCTCTCGAGGGACCACAAGCTAAAAACGCGATTTTTTCTACAATCAGGGGCCATAATTCTAGAGGAAGTTTCGATCCAATATGCACGAATATCAAAAGCAACCATGATCTTTGGGTTATAAACATACAATTCAAGTTTCATCAAAATTGGATTAAAATGGTGACCTCTGCAGGGTCCACAACCTTGATATACCATCTGTTTTACACTATTCACGGACAATAAAACTTTTTTTTCTTAAATTGGATAATAATTGGTACCTCTATAGGTATCACAAGCTAAAAAGGCGATATTTTGTACAATCAGGGGCCACAATTCAGGAAGTTAAGATATGATATGCGCAAATATCGGTTCAAATTGTGACCACTAGAGGGTCCACAAGCTAAAAACGTGATTTTTCGCACAATCAGGGGCCATAATCCATGAAGTTTTTATTGTGAAACATGCCAATAACCGAGATCTTTTGGAGATAAAGCTATATTTCAAGTTTCGCCAAAATCGCATAAGAATTGTGACCTGTGGACAGACAGGGGCACATGAAAATGTGCACGTATCAAAATTATTTAAACATGAATTATGCGCCGACAGGTGAGCAAGGCATTGTCAACGAGTACGTTGCTGGATCTCGGTTTGTCGTCCCAACCTCGCCAGACAATTATCAAAGGTTGGAAAAAATATCTTGTTATTGTGATCGATGACAACCAAAACCAACTGACAAAATATTGAAATACAAGCCCTCGTCTGAGAGAGAGAGAGAGAGAGAGAGAGAGAGAAATGGGGTTTAATGTCCACTCGACACAAACCAGGTCATTTCGGGACTAACATATGGTTTAATTTTATTTCAATAGTTCGCTTGCGTGAAGGGGTCTTTAGCAGTGGGAGGAAACCGGAGTGCTCGGAGGAAACCCAGGAGGTTGAGAAGGCGCCCCTATCTCCATGCCACATACGCTCACACCAGGGATCAAAAGCACAGCCGCAAGCCTGAGATGACCGACCAGCTAGAGGTCGAAGTGTGGCACTTTAGACCTGTAGGCCATCCCCATCCCCCGACGTAGATAATAACATGTCCACTATATAATATGTATTTAAATCATCATACATAGCATCAAACTATGGAATCACTGTCTATGTGTTTAGTGGCTGTCATTGTTCGTTTAAAACTTGAGTAGCCATGATACATATATATGACTTACAGTGCAAACTATGGAATCACTGTTTCTAATTTTATGTTTAAGACTTGAGTAGCCAAATTGTATAATAATAATAAAACTTGCTCTGTTTAACTTATATGTAAGAAATAAATAATGTCAATGGATTAATATGAATAATATGAAATAATTTGTGAATATTCTTTACAAGAAGATTATGAAAGTGATAATAATTTGGATCAAATATACATACTGTAAAACAAAAACTTTACACTGACATAAATAACATTGTTTCATAAATACAGTAGACGTATATGTCCAGTACAGTAGTCATGTGTATCCTAGTTTTATTCAATAACGTTTCGACAAGTGTGCTCATAGTGCTATCATAATACTTGTCGAATCGTGGTACTATTATAATTGAGAGGGAGAAATGGGGTTTAACGTCCACTTGGCACAAAGTAGGTCATTGCAGGACTAACATATGGTTTAATTGTATTTCAATAATTGGCTTGTGCGTAGAGGTCTTTAGTAGTGGGAGGGAACCAGAGAAAACCCACGACCACCCTACTCCTTGGTAAGTACAACCGGGGAATCCGAACCACGCCAGTTGACTCAATGACAGACCTTATGATACAGCCCGCACGTGCTAACCATCCACCCTACCTTGATTATAACAAAAACAGTGATTGGTATCCTATAATAACCCTAGGCCTAACGCTTTCAATGTTTCATGTATACATCAATCTCTAAACCCACTTAGGGGGGGTTGAGATGGCCTAGTGGTCTAAAGTGCCGCGCTTCGACCTCTAGCTGGCCGGTCATCTCTGGCTTGTGGCTGTGGTTTCGATCCATGGTGTGAGCGTATGTGGGTGGCATGGAGATTGGGGCGCCTTCTCAACCTCGTGGGTTTCCTCCGGGCACTCCGGTTTCCTCCCACTGCTAAAGACCCCTTCGCGCAAGCGAACTATTGAAATAAAATTAAACCATATGTTAGTCCCAAAATGACCTATTTTGTGTCGAGTTGACATTAAACCCCATTTCTTGCTCTAAACCCACTTAAAGATGACATTAATATTGCACATTAGATAATTATTTATAAACATTTGCTATAATTTCAAAATGGAAAATTAAATTTGAAAATTTTTAAATATAAACATTGTAATAAAGTTAAAGATAGGTTGCCAGGCAACGAAACATACGCCCACAGCAGCTAAATCGTCCGGGCAGTCAACAAGGGTTGTCGCATATTTTTACTTTTTTCGCTAATGAAACATTTGCAATACACTAAAAACTGATTAAGAGTAACAACTCATTATGTAATTATCAGAAAATCATTAGAATTTGATTGCTTTTTATAAAGTTTTAACCCACGCTAACAATTAGTATATACATGAAACATTTAATATCATGGATTTAGCTGTTCAGTTATCTAAATTCCTTTAAAATCAAAATACTTGTTCGTTTCAACACCTTAAACTCTATGTATCAATCTGAAGTCAATCGGATGGTAACTTTTAACTCTATAGCATCACAAGAATTTTTGAAGTTATCAAGGGAGATAACTCTGGCAGTAATTATTTGAAATCGCTGAAAATCAATAGGCTTCTTCGTCTCATGACCTTAAACACTGTGTATAAATCTAAAGTCAATCGGATATTAACTTTGGCCTCCAGAGCGTCCACAAGATTTTTTGAGGTGATCAAGGGCCATAACTCTGGCACTAATTATCGGAAATCGCTGAAAATCAATAGGCGTCTTTGTCTTATGACCTTAAACACTGTGTATAAATTTGAAGTCAATCGGATATTAACTTTGGCCTCTAGAGTGTCCACAAGATTTTTTGAAGTGATCAAGGGCCATAACTCTGGCACTAATTATCGGAAACCGGTGAAAATCAATAGGCTTCTTCGTTTTATGACCTTAAACACTGTGTATAAATCTAAAGTCAATCGGATATTAACTTTGGCCTCTAGAGCGTCCACAAGATTTTTTGAGGAGATCAAGGGCCATAACTCTGGCACTAATCATCGGAAATCACTGAAAATCAATAGGCATCTTCGTCTTATGACCTTAAACACTGTGTATAAATTTAAAGTCAATCGGATATTAACTTTGGCCTCTAGAGCGTCCACAAGATTTTTTGAAGTGATCAAGGGCCATAACTCTGGCACTAATTATCGGAAATCGCTGAAAATCAATAGGCTTCTTCGTCTTATGACCTTAAACACTGTGTATAAATTTAAAGTCAATCGGATATTAACTTTGACCTTTAGAGCGTCCACAAGATTTTTTAAAGAGATCAAGGGCCATAACTCTGGCCCTAATTATCGGAAATCGCCGAAAATCAATAGGCGTCATTGTCTTATGACCTTAAACGCTGTGTATAAATTTAAAGTCAATCGGATATTAACTTTGGCCTCTAGAGCGTCCACAAGATTTTTTGAGGTGATCAAGGGCCATAACTCTGGTAGTTATTATCGGAAATCGCTGAAAAACAATAGGCTTCTTCGTCTCATGACCTTAAACACTGTGTATAAATTTAAAGTCAATCGGATATTAACTTTAGCCTGTAGAGCGTCCACAAGCAATTGTGGACGCCGGACCGACGGACGGACCGACGGACCGACGGACCGACGGACGGACGGACGGACGGACGGACGGGGGCGACGACAATATACGACCACATTTCAATGTGGGCGTATAAAAATGTAACCAACTGTCTGCCTCATTCTTAATTCCATCCATACCACACATCAAAACATAACCAGGCCTGGATCCAGGATTTTGTCAAGGGGGGGGGGGGGCACACATTGGAGCAAAGGGTAATACATGTATGTTGCAAGCTTGGATCGTTTGGGCAGGACAATGTGAAAATCATGTTTATATCATCTATTAAACAGCAGATATGTGAACTACAATAATAACAAAGCAAATGAAAATGAAAATGAACTATGTCACTGGACCATTCTAATCTAGTTAAAATCTTCAATAGGCAGATTTAGTTCTAACATAACGTATGTTTAACACAGGCTAATTTCCATTCTCTGTCTTTATAATAGCCCAGTTGTAGCATTATTCCATTCATGCTTGGTAATGGGTCAATTTCGCCACAATTAGAGCAACTGAACATCAGATTTTCAGACAATAGATAAAAGATACATTTCCGTGACTCTTGATAGCAAGTTACGAACACCTGATGGCAAATCTGCATTGTCAATTCTGTGGCACTGGATAGTAATTCTGTTAACTACGGATCGACCCTTGGGCACCAGTAATATTGATAGTATCTCTAAAAATCATCACACGTGCAATTCACGACTAACCGGACTTAATTCTGTTTCACTTGCGTGCTTTTCTGTTTCACTCCCTTGTCAATATGTACCACTCCCTTGCTATTCTTTCTGTGTGGCATCATGTTCGGGACTAACAAAGTTTCTCTAGTATGAAGAGAGCGAGAAAGAAATAGTGTTTAACGTCAACTCGACACATTTCGGGACTAACATACATCTCAATTGTATTTCAAAGCTCTTTGTCACGTACAAGTGTGGAAATCAATGCGTTAAACCATTTAACCCCCCACCCCCCTACATCCAGCATAAAGATGACTATAGTGATAGTTGTGTGTATTTTATACAATGTTGATTTCAAGCTATCGATGTTCGATCACGATGGAGGTGATTTTATTTGTGACGTCAATGGATTCTTGTACATCCAGGTATCATCCATCTTTCTGAAAAACTAAAAATTAAAAAAAAATTGTTCTAAAAATCATTGCTAAGTGATCACATCGAATACTGATTTTACTATTCTAATATCAATATTGTTATAATATCATAATATCATATCTGTTCTGATTTAACTATTAAAATATTCAGTTCCATTCAAATATCATTCTAATTTTAATATTCAAACATTATTCTAAAAATAAAGCATACTTAAATGATCACGTATTCTAATTTTACTATTCAAACATTATTCTAAAAATAAAGCATACTTTAATGATCACATCATGTTCTGATTTTACTACTCAAACATTATTCTAAAAATAAAGCATATTATTATGTCAAAGCTTAATGATCACGTCATGTTCTGATTTTACTATTCAATTCTATACATAAATCGTAGTTTAGTGGTTACAATCTATGATGAATTTAGAATCTTTTTTATAATGCAGGTTCACATTTATAAACTATCTTAAAAATCTATCTATTCTATTTCTAATGGTAAGTACAGAAGGGCCGCACTACACACGAAACAAAGATAGGTTGCCAGGCAACGAAACATAAGCCCACAGCAGCTAAATCATCCGGACAGTCAACAAGAGTTGTCGCATATTCTTACTTTTTTCGGTAATGAAACATTTATATTACTCTGAAATCATTAGAATTTGTTTGGTTTTTATAAAATTCTACCCCATGCTAACAATTAGTATAAGAAAGATTTAATATCATGGATTTAACTGTTCCATCAGTTATAAAACATCATCGAAAATCAATATACCTGTTCGTCTCAAGACCTTAAACTCTGTGTATCAATTGGATGATAAGTTTGGCCTCTAGAGCGTCCACAAGATTTTTTTAAGTGTTCAAAGGCCATAACTCTGGCAGAAATTATCGGAAAATCGCTGAAAATCAATAGCCTTCTTCGTCTCATGACCTTAAACATTGTGTATAAATTTAAAGTCAATCGGATATTAACTTTAGCCTCTTGAATGACCGCAAGAATTTTTTTATGGCAGTAATTATCGGAAATCGCTGAAAATCAATAGGCTTCTTCGTCCCATGACCTTAAACACTGTGTATAAATTCAACGTCAATCGGATATTAACTTTAGCCTGTAGAGCGTCCACAAGCAATTTTGAACGTCGGACTGACGGGGCGACGACAATATATGACCACATTTCAATGTGGGCGTATAAAAATGACAAAATAACTCTGCTGAGAGAGAGAGAGAGAGAGAGAGAGAGAGAGAAATGTGGTTTAACGTCCATTTGCCACAAACCAGATAATTTTGGGACTAACATATGGTTTTAATTTTATTTCAATAATTCACTTGCATGTAGGGGTCTGTAGCAGTGGGGGGAAACTGGAGGACCTGGAAAAACCTCAAGAGGTTGGACATACGACCCTATTTCTTATCACGTACAATCAGGGATTTGAAACCATGCCAGTTGACTCAAAGACAGGCTTTATGATGATACAGCGCATGTGGTAACCATTCAGCCATCCAACCTCCCAGACAAACTACATATATAGATATCGCATGAAATAAATAAAACAAGCCAACAGTGATGTCCCCTGCCAAAATGCAAAAGTAACGAGCAATCAAACTATACTATCAGTTAATCATTGACTCGGTCAAAACAATCACCTGATAAACATCTACATCAAGTTTAAACATTCTACCCCAATTAAAAGCAGAGTTGTTATGTTCCAAAGTGACCAGTCAAATTGCTTATCGCTCCTAAACTTAGCAGGAAATTCTCACCATCAAACTTAGTCCAGGTAAATGACATGTTGAATCTATATTTGGAGGTTTGTCGCTCTCACTTCATTATAACCAAAGTTATCGTGCCCCAAAGCATCGAGCAATCAGATTGCTTATCTCTGCTTACTGAAGTAAACAATACTCATCTTCGAACTCCATCAACACCTAC
Source organism: Patella depressa (assembly GCA_948474765.1). Lineage (NCBI taxonomy): Eukaryota > Metazoa > Mollusca > Gastropoda > Patellidae > Patella > Patella depressa. The sequence goes on along the minus strand of OX419720.1, from coordinate 71,100,637 downwards.
ACCAAGTTTGAACATTCTAGCTCAATTAGACAGCGAGTTATTGTGTCCCAGAAAGTGTGACAGACGTACAAACAGACAGACGAACCTATTTTAATAGTGCCCCACTTCCTTTGAAAGGCGGAGGACAACAAATATCAAATCATGTGACTGGATCTGGGGGGCGTCCATTAATTGCTGCCTGTACTTCAAACACATTGAGGGGGTTGGGATGACCTAGTGGTCTAGAGTGCCGCGCTTGGACCTCTAGCTGGCAGGTCACCTCTGTTTCGATCCCTGGTGTGAGCGTATGTGACATGGAGATAGGGGCGCCTTCTCAACCTCGTGAGTTTCCTCCGGGCACTCCGGTTTCCTCCCACTGCTAAAGACCCCTACAGTGCAAGCGAATTATTGAAATAAAATTAAACCATATGTTGGTCCCGAAATGACCCAGTTGTGTCGAGTGGACGTTAAACCCCATTTCTCTCTCTCTCTCAAACATGTTGAGTCTAACATGTTACAGTATACAAAAATTTAAATTGTAGAAATTTTTTTTTCGTGTTTCACTTACTTTTGTAGGAAAGGAGGAGTTTGTTTCTTTTCTATGACGTTCCCCTTCTCGTTGTTTATCTTCAAGCTATAATAATATATTATTACATAAAAATGTTACCATGGTTACAGGAATAACTCTATTTTACCATGGTTACAGGAAGTAACTCTATTAAACAAGTATGAATGAATCGAGAAATGTATTGTAGACTCTTCATAAAGTACACAACTCTGATAAATGTCATTGACAACCACATGTTGATATAAATAGTGCTGGATAATCAGACATTGCTATAAACACCATGAGATAAATGGTACTGGATAATCAGACATTGATGAGATAAGTATAGTACACCGTAGTTATCACTTGACAAAATAAAAACACAACCCCCCCAAAAATCATTCTAGCATCAGAATATTGGAATTCTAAAAAATAGAATATTGTTTTTCATCTTCTAAACCCAAATCATTTTTCGTTATCAATAAGCCCTGTGAAATCTTGCTGTCTTTTCTCTAGGATAAGTTAATTAGTTTGACTTTGATCACAGACAACAGCTCTCCTGGACAATTTTGTAAAAGCTAGACAAGACATTTTTACCTCATCACTGATCATGATGAAATGCGAAATAGTCTAGCTGAAGCGTGCAACAGTCTGACTTGTTGTTGTGTGTAATTTTTAATTATATCCAATATACTTACACATCGTTTATGTTCAGTAGCTGTTTCTACGTCACCCATACTTAAAGATTTGGTCACATGCTGCCATAACCTCCGTGATTCATTCTCAGACTGTAATTCGATTGGTCGAACACGTTTTCTCCAAACTTTTAATTTCTGTACATCTATTGACTTTGTTTCTCCCTGAATATTATATAATATTATATAATTATCTAAATACTTGTGCTGCTGACATACAATTTCTTTATACAATCTTAAATTGTTTTACGTGGAACCACTGCTAAACAACATGCATTTTAAAATAACTCATTTCAAACAGCGCTATCAGCATGAAATTTACAGGAATTGTTCAATTAGCCAGAATAATGCCAAGCATCAGTTTTGAAGCAATCTGTTTTATTGGTTACCATGGAAATCTTTCTCTGAAAGTATCCAAGAGAGAAACTTGGAACTTCTTTTGAAAGGTTCCTTGGACATTTTACAGTGCAATCATCTATATATATAAATAATATAAATATATAATTGAAATTAAAGATAGCAAAATAAAACTACATTTTTATGCTAACGTTTTCACCGCGATAGTGGCTCATCAGGCGTTTTATTAAACAATTAAAAATGTTAACATAAAAATGTAGTTTTATTTCGCAATCTTTAATTTCAATTATATATTACCAAAGAGCAGCTTTAATTAACTATTCTACTATAAATATATATATATATATATAAATAAAGAGAGAGAGGGGGGGGGGGTAACTTCTACTCGACTCAAACTAGATTATTTTAATAGTTCGCTTGCGCCTAGGATTCTTTAGCAGTGGAAGGAAACTGGAGGACCAGGAGAGGTTAGACAGGCGACCCTAGTCCGTCTCACGTACAACCGGGGAATCAAAACCACGCCAGTTGACTCAATGAGAGACCTTATGATACAGCGTGCACGAGCCAACCATTCGGCCATCCCCACTTAGAAATGAGTAATTCTAAATCCACATTATTGAGCAGTGCCTCACCTTATTTGTTCCAGTTGTATTTTGATTCCCAGAAAGGATAATGCCGTGAAATAACAGAACCTGATATTAACCTTGGAAGGGAGGGTTGCCATGTTTTGACAGGGGACAGTGGGGTAAGTGGTATAAGATTGTCAATCATAAGCAGATGCATCATACTACTCTCATCAACACAACATGCAAGGGGGAGATAACCAGTCAGCAAATAGAGAGAGAGAGAGAGAAATGGACTTTAAAGTCCACTAGACACAAACATTTTGGGACTAACATGTGGTTTAATTTTATTTCAATAATTCACTTGCGCGTAGGGGTCTTTAGCAGTGGGAGGACCCGGAGAAAACCCATGAGGTTGGACAGGTGACCCTACTCCTTGTCACGTACAACCAGGGATTTGACACCAGCAGTAAGCATGTCCAGTTGCAGATAATCACATAGGGCAATAAAAGTAGGGCTTTACTAGAAAGTTAAAATAAGATATCTGAAACTCGAGTAAATTATTGACACATATTTTATTTCGAAAACTCATCTGTAACTCATGAAACCCAAAAACCCGTATCTCAGTCAATTTTTAAGCTACAGACCAGAAATTTTTCACAGTTTCTACTTTTTACATGTACAATATCATATATTTTTTCCCGATTTTTTTTAAGGTGTCGATTTCCTACCCATGGCCCACTTGACATGGAATGGTGCAGGGTTTAAACATGTCTGACATTGTGAATACTCTGAGATAAATTTTCATGATCCATTTGATAAATTTATTTATATAAACTATCCTCAATCCATTTTTTTGTGGTACAGGTCAACTGTTTTTTTATTTTACTGTTCTGTCTTCAGATATAAAACACCAATATGAAACACGGTAACTTACATTTGCATAATTAAAATCTAACGATGCGTTCCATTCACCTTGAACTTTACACACTACGTCTCCCGTTTCACCTTGACGCACTTCTGCTGTAACTCGATGTAATTTACCACCGTAAAATGGCTGAAAATATAAACAGTCATTTAATAGAGTGAAAAATAGTGTCCATGCGACATAAGCTAGGGAGAGGGGTTTAATATAAGCTATGCCTGTTCCCCAATCTCTATTCATATACAAATCTGAATAAAATACTGCTTATAAAAAATATAAAAAAAGGTCATTTTAGGACTAACACAGGGTTCAATTAAATTTTAATAATTTGTTTATGCGTAGGGGGTCTTTAGCAGTGGGAAAACCAGGAGAAAATAAATAAGGAGAAAGGGTTCAATGTCCACTCAACCCAAACTAGGTCATTTTGATACTAACATATGGTTTGATTTTATTTTAAAAATTTGTTTGTGCGTAGGGGGTCTTTAGCAGTGGGAGGAAACAGGAGGACTCACAAAGTTGCACTAGCTACTCCTTGTGACGTACAACCAGGGAGTCAAAACCATACCAGCTGACTCAATGACAGACCAGGAGAAAACACAATGGTTAAACAGACAATCCTAGACTAGACCTTACGATCAACACGCGCAAACTTCCGGCTTTGTGGCAACCCCGGCCAACTCCCCCAGTCATATGAGACTTACATAATATCAATTATGCTCAAATTTACCACAGTAAAATGGCAGAAAATCAATAATTAGTAATTTGAGACTAACATGTGGTCCATGTTAGTTAAAGATGCATTATGAAAAATTTAGATAAAGAGTTGGTCATTCATCCTATAATAGTTTTCGCTAGCCTGGAGGTCAGGTGTTCGATCCCTGCATTGGCCAAGAAAGTTCATCTCAATTTTCCAGCGTGATTTCCCCTTGTCAGTGATGCAGAAGGAGGGCCTTACAAGGACAGCTGCCTAGTCGTTTGGATGGGACGAAAAACTGAGGTCCCGTTTACACATTGAAGTGCACGTAAAAGATCCCTTGGTAGTTGGAATTCGATATAAGAGTAGGCCGTAGCGCCGCTGCCCAGGTAAAATTTCCCCCATAGCACACTGTATGGCGTATGCCCGTCTTGCATTAGCCCAGGTTAGGTGCAGAAGAGTGGGACGTTAAACCCCATTTCATTTCATTTCATTTCCTATAATAGTTCAAAAATAAGTAATTCAAAAAGAATATATTGAAAATTTCAGACAAATTTCTTTATTCTTAGTAAAGTTATGAATGTTTAAGGTTTTAACAAGAGAGCTTTGATTGTCAAGTACCATTGCTACATTAATATACAAAGTCTTGATTATCCAGTTCAACATTGAATTAGTAAATTGTAGGGCGTTTATAATCCATATAAAATCTCAGCCATTCGATTCTTTAGAGAGATGATAATAATAAATGTCTAATTCATTTGAAGTCCGTAGAGAGATGGAGATTTAGATAAAGAATTAAATATTATTGTAACGACTGGGCCGATGAAGACGGGCTTACGCCATACAGTTTACTATCGGGGAAATTTCAACTGTCAAGGGTTCTTTTACGAGCACTCCCAACATTTTTTGTACTATTCGAACAACTACACACTTTTTCCAACATATTGTATTCTGATGTGGTCCTACCTTGGTATGAAAGACAACCGCTGTTGAATAGTTGGTCTGTGGACAGGATATAGTTATCTTATCACCCATTTCAACCCAGGGTACCGTCAATATAGACCGGGCGTAGGCACTGGGTAGACTAAACGTATAAACTTCACCATAATCTAACAGATGTAACGTTACTGAAAATAACAACAATAATGTTATGGTTAATATAGACTGGGTGGTAGATCGGGCGCTGGGTAAACTAAACGTATAATCTAACAGATGTAACGTTACAGAAAATAACAAGAATAGGCTTCAGTCTAATGCAAAAATATTCTCCTTCCCAGAAAATATTCATTCGAAGTATGTTGCGCCAGAAAATATAGAGGACTATTATACAACTATTATACATGTGTGTTGATTTTCGGCCTGATTTATTCTGTTGTCAAATGTTGAGTAGTATGTAGTATTGAATAAGACCTTGGTATTATCTGAAACTGCAAAGAGACGCACAGAGAGTTTAGAGGAGCCATTTCTGATAGCGCCCGACATCGTAATTACTATTGGATCAGGGATCAAGTGTGACATCATCCCAGCCATCTTCGAACTGTGATGTCATATTCAGACAAGATCTCTAAGAACCCTGTAAATTGATGCACGATGGTGAAAGGAACAAACACGCCAAGTTTCGGCAAGGTTTTAGGTTTTACCAAAGCGTGTCGCCCTCAAGATAAACAAAAAGATGACTAGTGCTAGGAGAACAGTTTTTCTGGTCTAATACAATAACTTTACGGTCAACATATGTTTAAATGTCGAAAATCTGATATTGGTTGAAAATCTGATATTGGCTGAAAATCTGATATAAGTAACAAATTACAAATACAGACTGTTTCTTACATTGTAAATAAAAGTAAATCTAATTGTACCTTTTCCAACCATAACAACACCTATAGACATTCCCATAAATTTAGATTTGGTCCAGATAGAAGCATTCATACACACTCCCCGACTAGGACATTCAAAATAAAAAGCTGAAACTAAATTTTTAAAGAAGAAAGATAAATATTACATCTTTTTTAAAGCTACAATTTCATATTTTTAAGTTATATTTTCAAAATATAGAACCTTAAATAGATGGTATCTATAAACAGTCCTATCAAGTTAAACAATAATCCTATTAATCCTATAATTCATTATTGCCAGTTGGAAAATTGGCAAAAATGACATTTTCAACTTCAAATTCAAATGTTTGAAGATAGCTATTGCATACGTAGAAAAACAAGGGATTTTTTCTTTATAGGCTTAGACCTACTTTTTGTTAATGAGCTTAGGCCCACCTGTCACGGACAGGTGGACAGGTGGTCCTAGTCAGGCACTGTTTATGTCAATTGTTATGTCTGAAATATTAGCCATTAAGCTGTTTTATACAACTTGATTAGAATACAGATTTATGTTTCAGTTCGTTTTTGATAAACTCGCAATGGCCTACACTACGGGGATGCTCGATTCACAGTTCCGGGATTAAATTCCAAAACTGGTGTCAATCGAGAGAAAAGGAGAATTTCAGAGTACAACGCATGTGTCGACTATATAAAAAATATCTCCGCCAATCATGACAGCTGAAACATAATTTTCACCTAGGAATACGTCACGATTCTACTCATTCCACCTCAGCTGTCAGGACTGGCAGAACAGTGACGAGACTGAATTTCGCGTCACTCGATTGTAATTCTGTCGTTTCGGGACGTTCTGGACTGTGAATCGAGCATCCCCATGGTGACTCCGTGTGTTTTACTAGAAGCAGGAATGAGAAACTGACAACGAAACTTGTCTAGTTGTTGTCATGGAAACAAGACATTGGTATAACAACAATTATTCCCTGGTTGGTCAAGAACGCTAGCCAGTATTTTCAAGCGTAGTTTCCCCTGGTCAGTAGTGCAGAATGGGACCAATATGATACCAGGTGAAAGTTTTATAAATAGTACGAGGACACTACAGCACAAAATACCTGCAAGTTAACTACAATTCCCCCTGTAGTAAGTAGCACGTGTAGCAGGTTGTGAGCTGGGGTTTAATTAGACAAGTTGGGGCAATAAAGTAGGACTGAGGGCCTGACAAGGACAAGTGTCTAGTTGTTTTGATGGGACAAAAAAAGAAGGACCTGTGTCTACATTGGCCTGCACATAAAAGATCCTTTGGCAGTTGGAATTCAGTATAAGAGTAGGCCATAGGGCAGCGGCCTGGGCCAAATTTCTCTTATAGCACACAGTTGGAGCAGAACAGTAGGATGTTAAGGTTTTATATCATTTCAGTTGTCAATCATTAATCTAAAATTAGTGCCGAAAAAGTAAGGGTATTACTTGAAGGCCTTGATAAGATGTACGTAGTTCAAGAGAGATCAAGCCTTCTACTGAAGAAGCCCATGTTCTGACGTGAGTGACATACCTGGTGGATGATGCGACACCTGTTCAGCACAATAAATCAATCTATCTGTTTTAATATGATTAGTGTCACCGCCAGCCGTGGAATCAGCTTCATGAGGTATTTCCCACGAACAATGGAACGTTTCTCCTATTATTGGATTATACGGTTTCTTGGCAACAGAACCCTGTGAATTAAAGATGGAGATCTTTATTCAAATAATATATTATTGACATCCCAACTACAATCTTTCTACATCGAAACTAAATCAACATTCAAACAAAATCAATATCGGAAACCATATCAACATCAAAGCCCAATCAGCATCGGGACCAAGTCAATGACATCATAACAAAATGCTTCATATAAAAGAAGCCATGTTTGTCTCGATGTTGGGCTAAACTGTTTTGATTTTTCTAACTCATTCTTAACTCAAGGAATGGTGTCTGCACGGATGACAAGAAAAGTCAGCCTAATCATTCAGGTTGGAAGTAAAAAGAGTAAATCAACTGGCATACTACACGTAGATTATAACGGATATGAAAGCCATCAAGACGTACCTGTCTACCTGCGTTAAAAATAATGTTATCTACCTGTCTGTCTGTGTCTAATATCAACACCTCTCTACCTGTGTAACTCACCTGTCAATTCGTGCATAATATTAACGTACCTGTATGTCATATCAACGTACCTGTACCAATGTCTATAAAATCAACGTACCTGTCTACCTGCGTGAAATGAAGTTAGGTACCATTCTAATATTGTTAACATTCTCTCTTCAGCATCAGATTTCTCAGGTATTCTTTAAAATAAATAAAACAGTTTTTAAATAAAATAAAAAAAAGTCTTTAAAATAAATAAATAAAAGAGACTTTAAAATCGATAAAACAGTCTTTAAATATTTTACCGTGGGAGCAACGTACACCTGAAGTTAATAAGTAAGGTCCTGTTTTGTCATGAATAGATTTTCACATATAATAAACTATTGTCTGTACTGACATAATTGCGTTTAACTTGACTAACATTGTTTATGATGTATGAAGAAAAATGTTGAGGTTTTGTCCCATCTTAAAAGACTTGCAAATTCCAATTTATCTTGCTTTCATGGTTTACATTTAATATGATCGTACCATTTCAACCTCATCACTAATACAATGGTACAAATTCTAACCTCATCCCTAATACCATCGTACCAATTCTAAACCCACAGAACTCAATCTAACATGATTTTGACACTTACTTCTTCGGCCATATAAACGGAGAAATCAAACGTTCAGTTTTTAAATATATAAGTCAACATTTCAAGGTATTATTATGGATAGATAATCTAAATTAACAAATTAACAACGGGTATAGATACATGTCATCCACTTACTTTAGAAATAAATCTGGATGCGCCATACAATCGGCAAACATTTCTAATAATGATCTTCGTTCTAATATAAAAGTTGGTAAAACCACCTGAAAACAAGAGAATCATTCATTTAAAACTGAGCGCCAGCAACTCACGATGACTGAGAAAGTTCATCAGCGTTTTTCCGGTGTGGTCCCCCTTTGTCAGTGGTGCAGGACCAGGGCTCACACTGACTTTCAATTTTGGCAACCGACAGTGTGAGCCCTGTGCAGGACAATGTAAAGTGTATGCTACACTACATGAAGATAAGAGTTGTACGTACTGGAAGGTCGGCTTTTGACGTCCGATATCGATTAATCAATCAGTATTGATGTTGCTTTCCCTATCACGCCCCAAGAAATCGCAGCAACAGGCCTTTTTATTGGCTAATCCCTCACTTCAACCAGAACGTCGATAATATAAAAACTATTCCAGATCCTAGTGTAGTAAAACAAGTAAAACGTAATGAAATTGGATCTGTGTTTGAACCAGATTGGATGAGATCCTATTGTAGTAAAGACGAGTAAAACGAATAAAAGACCTACCTTAGTGAGATCCATTCCTAATTTAAGTTGCGATAATAGATGTAGTATAATAGATTTATGTTCTTCGACACCATCGAGATCAGAATCTTTATACTCTGTTTCATCTAACACCTCTTCTTCATGATTTATTATATCTTTACACATATCACCTACAGAAATACACAACATGTATATTAACTAGAAACAGACTATACACACATATCCTAGAGAACAATTGAGAAACATCCTTTATGTATATCCCCTATAACAATATTGAATAAGTAGACTACAGAAATACACAACATGTACGTTATCTTGAAACAGACTATACCCATATCACTTACAAAACATGTAAACTAACTTGAAACAGACCTTCCACACATGTCCTACAGAACAAGTACACTAAATTAAAAACATACTTTATGTATATCCCCTATAAAAATATTGAATAAGTATACTAATTAGAAACAGATTTTAGGTAAAGATTAGATAGGGAGTGTTGGGTTTACAATTGTTTACTTTTACTAGCTTCAAAGAAAACATTAAAGATACATTATGGGAGATTTGATAACGAGCTGGCAGTTCTCACTATAATAGTTAAAATATAGATAATGTAAAGGGAATTTTCTAAAAATTTCAGTCAAATTGATCCACTCGGAACTGAGATTTTTAGCTATTGAATTTTGGGTCCAGCCTCGATCATCATTACTTAAAAAACATAGTCTTGATTATCCATTTTGTGATTTAATCAGCAGCAGTCGACCAGGTTCTAATCCAGTAAATATTGCAGGCTGGCGATGCGATCGAGAATTGATTATGGTCTGTATAAGTTAATTAATGTCTAATTAATAATTTAGAGAACATTTCAGGCCTGCAATAGGCAGATTCAGCTCTAGCATAATATTATAGAAACTCCCCATAAAACAGCACAACTACATGATATCCAAGTTACAGTGTTTAGTTTACCACTTGTTGAATATCACAAGATGTTACCGGTACATACCATTTAATTTTGGATCAGTTAATAAATGCGGAGAATTTGATGTCATTTGTGCGGAAGTCGTGGAGCAGTAACTCTCAGCTGTAGAGGGTGCACTGTGTTGACTGCTGGTTCTTCGTAGACCAGAACTACAAAATACAATATAATAATAACCAAAAATGAAATGGGGTTCGATTTTCTACTTTTTTGCACTGTCTGGGATAGAGGGAGAGAGAAATGGGGTTTAACGTCCACTCAACACAAACTATGTCATTTCGGGACTAACATATGGTTTAATTTTATTTCAATAATTCGCTTGCGCGTAGGGGTCTTTAGCAGTGGGAGGAAACTGGAGTGCCCGGAGGAAACCCACAAGGTTGAGAAGGCGCCCCTATCTCCATGCCACATACGCTCACACCAGGGCTCGTAACCACAGCCGCAAGCCAGAGGTGACGGCCAGCTAGAGGTCGAAGCGGGGCACTCTAGACCACTAGGCCATAACACACACCCCCCCACCACCCCCCTGTCTGGGATAATAAAGGCGGTTAAACCACTGCAACTCCCCATAATGACTTGATAGTGAGCTTAAAATCAAACTGTGGACTTGGAGGTAGTGACACAAACATTAAAATATATCACAGCCCAACAGCAGAAATATTTATGGCTATAACGTAAACCTAATTTAGTGTTAATACCTAACCTAATAACCTCATAATGACCTGAGCCAAGCCGAGCAAGACTTACTTGTACTTACTAGGATCTAGGTTTACCTGTAATTAATATGATCTAGGTTTACCTGTACTTACTAGGATCTAGATTTACTACGATTTAGGTTAACTTGTACTTACTAGGATCTAGGTTTACTGGGTGCAGTTAGAGGTAACGGATGATGATTCATCATTGCCTAAAATGTAAAAACAAAGTTAAACAAGAACTCAATGGCTGTGATACATTCAAGGGCATCATGAAGGTTCACCTAAAAAAACACTGTCAGTTTACCAATTATGTTAGGGAGTCTAATCTTTTTCTGTAGGATCGAGTTAGGATATCAGACATCTGTATATACAGACCTTGTTGGACACAAATTACCACACAACATATTTCATAATGTCAACATTGTATGGTAATTTGTTTCTGACAGGTGCCTGATGTCCAGGCTTGCGTTTAGGAGTGCTATACAAAATATAATATCGCTCAACATGACGTTAAAATGTTCCCCTGTTTTCCTAAATAAATAAGAATTAATAAGGCATTAAATGACCCATAGAAAGCGTTAATTACGTCCCGTCTCCTGATAGCATGTATATATACCAGTAGTTCCTTCCACTGGTAGCATGTATATACCAGTAATCTATTTCATAAGTCCAAAATTTCCATTTGTTTTAAACATAAAATAATTTCTACGCTTGATATGATAAATTTATATGTACACGCAAGACAATAACCAATTTGTCTAGCATTATTTAAACACATGTACAAACAAGCAAGACAATCACCGCTATGTGTTGGATTATAGAAATAGATTATTTATATATATGTACAACCAAGCAAGACCATCACCAATATGTCTGGGATTATGGACATAGTACAACAAGCATGATGATCACCAATATGTGCAATATATGATTAGCTAGTTACTAAATACACCCTGTCCTGTGACGCCATTATTTCTTTGAAATATTCATCAATATGGTAAAATTCTTACAGAGAATTTTATTTTTAGGCCGCGGTTAATGAATTGTCAGTTACTCATGACCTGGGGCCTATTTCACGAAATTTTAACTAAGATAAGATCCCAATTTTAGTAATTTGATTGGATAATATTAGATTGATTTTAGTGCTTAGCCAATCAAAATTGAAGTATCTACTAAAATTGGATTTTATCTTAAGTTAAAATTTCGTGAAACAGGGCCCTGATCAGTTTGTGAAATATACATCACGCTACATGAGGTAATTATTAATTATGGAGATGAAATTTATTTTTTTTGTTAAACGCTGTATCTATTTCAGCCATAACTAATGTCAGTTTCTTGGTCATTGAAAACCCAAGGCTAACCAGTGTCCCTGATTTATTTATATCTAAAAAATATTTATAAATATCTGTTGCACAATATCCAAATATCGAAAAAGTTGATCATAATGAATAAGCTTAATATTAGTGATATGCTTCTAATCTAAGTTAACGGTTGGTTAATTCATTCATTTTTGGCATTTCATTTCTTTATCTTTCGCTACTTTGACGGTTACGAAATGACCTGTTTCAAACTAGTTGGTAATTTTTCTGACATGAATAATTAAAAGCATACCCTTGGATATATATCTCAATACAAAATAAGTTAGATTATTTAACATGTTTGTCCAAAAAATTTACTACACACCGTGGTCGTTACTCTAGCCATGATGGAAGAAAGTAACAAGGGCATTGTCAATGGCCCGTGCAATATGTTAATTGTCTTCAACTTTCAACCCATCAGCACATATATATGGCATCATGATAATATAAATACTTTTATTATTTGGTCTATCATAATTAAACTGTTTACTTTTTTCTGTATCCATGTGTCCTTTCGAGACTGTTTATAGTGCCGTGAAGCGGTACTTCTCAATCAGTCTGTACCTCATGATCAAGACTATCTTGTGGCGAGAGATTTGAGACCATTGCTCACGTAAGTAAAATAATTTAGCAGGAATTTAAAGACATTATATCTTTCTGTGAATTTTATTACAAATGACAAGTGCCTAATACAGTTTATGTGGTTGTGAATGTTGCAGCTACCATTCCTTGGTTTGGATGGCAGATATTATACGGCATGATCACTTCCTGTTTTACGGTCGGACTCTGTAAATACTATTTATTCACATTCTAGCCTACTTTACTTATTACCTACGGTGTCATTTTCATAGATAAATAGTGGATTTTAATTCGTCAATTCATTGCTCATATTCAAAGGCAAACAAATATAGTTTTACAGGACAAATTTTTGACCTCATTAAATTTGACCAAATAATTAAGGAAGTGCGCAATTATTACGGATAAAAACGGACATGTGGGCAGGTCATGAGAAACAAGCAATTAATTAACTGCGGCCTTATTGGAAACATTGTGCCTGGAAACATTGGAACATTGTGTCTGGAAACATTGTATAATAAACCGGAGTAACTGTATTAGTTTTGTTATATTTCTGATCGCTTAATGCCACTGTATATACACTATATTGCAACAATTGTATACTTGTAATAACTCAGATAAGTTTCCCAGAAATATTTTAGATATTGAATTATGTCCCTTTAAAGTTAAAGCTAAACAGACGAAAAGAAACAATGGGTAACATTCACAGGATATAAATCTATACTGTGCTGACCCTCATCAACGTATAAAACAACCGAAATTTAAACAATATCTATTTGTTGAAATGGCATTTAGTAAATTGGCACAATAAATAAAACACAATATTTCATGGATAATAATTACAGACTTGTGCTTGATGGCCACAAGAGTAGCTTTAATTAATTGTTGCTGCTATTAACTTCAGTAATTACAGTTCACAAGATTATCTTCCATACAATTTCCTCTTTTATTTTGTGAAATATCATGATAAAATTACAAGGTTGATATTTGATGTCACATGTACATCTGATCTATATTTAGTAACGTATTTATCAGTAATTAAATATTATTTCTAACCATTACTACACCATGTATTAGGTGTGCACATAAAAGATTCCCTTACAAAAGAATAGGCTATAGCGCCGCGGTCCAGGCAAAATATCCCCATGGTGTGTGTATCCCCCATTGAGTCGTAAACCATAAATACAGATTGTAGAAACATTCTCAAACAAAAGCGATCGATGTATTTACAACAATACACAGATTATAAAAATATTCTCAAGTTATTTTCATCATGCGTATGCGTACCTGTTTCGTGTGGAGTATGTGAAGACACTGATGTAAACATTGCATAGTTGCAGACGACGTGGCTTTTAATAACAATAAATTCTGAAAATATATTAAACCAATTAAAAACATCAACTCAGCTATTAAAATGCAGAGTCAATTGCTAGGCAACAAAATCGAGACGTATTCATTTTTTTCCCAGGCGTTACATTGGTGACTGTGTGGTTGTAAGAGCTCAAGGGTTCGACCTTTATTAAAGGCTTTAAGGGTTAGAACATGACTTACAAACTTCGTTCAATGATCCTGTTACCATTAATCTACGTTGTTCAGGCCCGGAAATAATAGTTTTAGTCGTACCTAACGAAAATATTCGCCATTAAACTCAAAGTTCATCATTAGTCTCCAATGTTTGTATAAGTCATGATAGATATAGAATCTAATAAATATATATTTAGTGTGAAAACTACAATTGAAGTGTATAGTACCAGTGAAATGATATTGATGGTCTTAACAAATACAATATAACTTACTCATGCATTATCTAAAGACGTACAAACTGTGTGATTTGATGATATAATATTTGGACTAAAAACATATTTAAACTGATTATTCTATCAAAAATTTGCTTCAAATGACTCCTAAAACTTTATATTCCCTGGAGAGATAGCCAAACATTCTTGAAAACAATTTCTCGGACAACCTACTTTTGAAATACATTTTTAAAAACGTGGTCCCAGTTAAATGAAAATTGGAGTTTGTACAGAAAGTTCACCTATATATGTGTCCGAATCTTTCAACTCAGAAAATATGAACTTAAAATTTGACAGTTTAATAAATTTTGAGACTAGCAAACTGATTCCCGTCAAGAATTGAATTGATAATCAAAAACATTTTCTGATTAAATGCATGTATAAATTAAACTCTATTTGTTAGAACCATATAATTCATGATAATAATAACAAGAATCATATAAGCGAGAAAATATTTCTAAAAGGTTTATAAAATTCCCAAAGCATATAACAGCATTAGTCTTAGAATAAATATTTTTAACTTTACTTCAAATTTGATAAATAAAGTTATTCTGTTATAAATCTTACAATTCCATGGTTTAATCACCTTCCCATTGCATGGTATCATTCCTTAATTACCCCATGAATTGACCCAGGAGATAGTGAGTTAGTTAGTAGAATAGATGTGCTATGGAGGAAATTTGGCCCGGACAGCGGCACTAGAGCCTACTCTTATATCGAATTCCAACTATCAAGGTTTTTTTTATGTGCACGCCAATCTGTACAGCTGTTGTTGTGAGGCCCTCAGTCCTGCATCACTGACAAGGGGGAACCACGACGGAAAATCTAGATGAACTTTCTCGGTCAATGCAGGGATCGAACACCCGACATTCAGGCTATCGAGCCAGCATCTTACCCACTTAGCCACCGTGAACCCCCCTGTGAATGGACGGAGGTGTTAGTGGAGTAAAACGGAACGATACCACTGGGAATACTGAGGATCTTCTTTGATTGGCATTTAGTAATTGAACATATTAACACAAGGTACAATTTTATGGATAGACAATTACTGAGTTTAATATTAAGCAACTCGACCAGGATTACTCTTGTCTTTATCAAGCAAATACTGAGGGGATGTTGTTTTAAGAGATCAGCAGAATTAATTCAACTTTTGCACATATTGTTAGAAAAGCAGTAATTATTTAACCTCAAGTTTCCAACAAAGTAATATCGCTGACAAAGTAATTATAATCGCTGACAAAGCAATTATAATCGCTGACAAAGCAATTATAATGTATTCCCTGTCTTTTAAACAATCACGAGAAAAGACATCTAGCCAATGAAAATGAATGAACCAGATGTTCATATATTCAACATAAAGTGAATAAAATCCATTACCTTGTCTAGACTCGTCAAATACGTCCCTGACTTTGGTAATCCCTGAAAGTTAAAACAAACAAAATTAGTTTGGTTTTCTGAGAAGGACAAGCTTTATGTGAATCAAACAGGGCATATAACTCCCCTACTAGTAGATTCAGTGCTTTATATGATTGTTCAAACTATGAGTACTAGTAGATTCAGTGCTTTATATGATTGTTCAAACTATGAGTATTTTAGGACGGGGGAGGTGGGGTGTTAAGTGGCATAACAAATTAATGTGATTTATATCATAAGGTCTGTCATTGATCCATGTTTGTTTAATATCATAAGGTCTGTCACTGAGTCAAGCGCGCTTTATATCATAAGGTTTGTTACTGAGTCAAGTGGCGTTGTTTTTATCCCAGGCTTGTATATGACATCGTGTTGGGTAGCCTGTCTAACCTCAAGGGGTTTTCTCTGTGTCAAGTGGCTAAAGAGCATGTGTCACATCGCTCCAATACATGTCGATGACCAACCTCATGGGCTTTCTCTTTGTCAAACCGCCCCAAACCCAGGAGCATAAAATAAAGAAAACAATAAAGGTCAATCAAATTCTGGATTCAAATAATCTTTAAATTGATGAAATGTTGTCAGTGATAAACCTCCGTAAAAATTCTTGGTTATATGAAATTTGTTTACCTCAATTAATTCTCCTAAATCATCTCGATAATCTTCTGATTCTACGATATATTCCTTGACATCTCGTAACGCACCGGATAGTTCCGAATTCCCTTGTGGCTTGTACTGAGATCGACTGTAAACAATATATAAAACATTAGCATTATACCGAGATCTCTGGTTGGTCAGCATCAACTAAGTATTGTGTGTACATGTATATATTGCCTTTTCATATTTTATCATTGCTTGATAATGACTAGAGAAGACTTGTCGAAACGTTGCTCAATTATAAGCAGTTATTGTGCAAGCAGTTAAAGTATTGTTGTGTACATGTCTTGTTATATTTTATCATTGGTTGATAATGACTAGAGAAACAATAACTTGAAATATAAAACAATGACATGGGGTTTAACATTCAACATTCTACACCAAACAGGGTAACAAAGACAGGGAAACTTTACAAGGGCAGTGGTGCAAACAGGGTAACAAAGACAGGGAAACTTTACAAGGGCAGTGGTGCTACGACTTATTATACTTTCGGTTGCCTTCGCTGGTCAGTTGTAGTGGAGGTAGTGGAGGAGAGAGAGAGAGAGAGAAATGGAGTTTAACGTCCACTCGACACAAACTAGGTCATATCGGGACTAACATATGGTTTCAATTTTATTTCAATAATTCGTTTGCGCGTAGGGGTCTTTAGCAGTGGGAGGAAACAGGAGTGCCCAGAGGGAACCCACGAGGTTGAGAAGGCGCCCCTATCTCCATGCCACATACACTCACACCAGGGATCGAAACCACAGCCGCAAGCCAGAGGTGACCAGCCAGCTAGAGGTCGAAGCGCGGCACTCTAGACCACTAGGCCATCCCAACCCCCCAGGTAGTGGAGGTCTTGTCAGAGGTCATCAAGTGGCTTCTGGCCCTATAATGTCAGACATTTGATTAACCAATCAGCATTGATGTTTTTAGTGTGATACCAATTAACCTACCCGTGCACCACACACTAAGAACATCAATGCCGTAACAGTCCGTTTCATTGGCTAACACATAAAATCAACTAGAACGCGGGTTATATGCAAACTCTTTCAGATCCTACTACAATTAAAACAAGTAAAATGAAATTTTGAACTATAAAAAGCAAAACCCGATGTTTTAATCAAATTGATCTGGGAAAAGCTGAAGAACTTTCGCAATCAATCCGCGAACCTTACTGACTGAGTCACTGTGGCTCCATAGGTGATAGGGAAATGATAGCATGAACACCACTTGGGTGTGAATTTTGAATGTTTATGTCCTTGAATAAAATCCCCTTTACCCAGTAGTTTAGCTATAATTCTAAAATCTTTTTTCCCAGTAGTTCAATTATTATTCTAATAAAAACCCTTTCTCCAAGTAGGTCAGTTTTAATTCTAATTTTACAGATACAGGTAGGTTCTCCAGCTGGTCTGTCTATACACGACTGGTCAATATGAAGATATATACCTACCTTATAACAACATTTGAATTAATATTTTCAATAGAGGTGGAATGTGGTCGGTACCCAAGTTTAACGGGTGTAGCCTCTTTTACAGCAGTATGAACTTGTATTGACTCTTTCTTAGGAACAGGTGTACTGTACTAAAAACAGAAAAGGTTAAAGTCCATCACATTGGATCTATATTAACTCATTGGTTTTCAGGCAGAGAAAAATCATCTCCAATGTGTACCATTAGAAAGATAAGAAAATAATTTGCTTGTCAGCCCCACTTGTATCACCTGGAACAGCTGGGCTTCTCAGCTTTGCTTGCATTCACCTGGGGTAGCTATGCCTGTCAGCTTTGCTTGCATCACCCTAGGACACTCAGGTTTGAAATGCTTTTCCCAGCACAAACTGGGACGTGATTTATATTGTACTTAAGTTACCATAGCAATTGATGTTGTACAATTCTGTAAATAAGTTACCATAGCAATTGATGCTATATGATAATTGTAATTAAGTTACCTGAGCAATTGACGCTGTATGATATTCAGCTGTAGCACGTAATCTATCAACCCAATGTTGTCTCTCTCTAGCATCAGAGGCTGCAAAACAACGAAACATTGTTAAAATTCACACTTTACCAGATCCTTGCCCCATCAATTTGTTACAGAGACATCATGACCCTTTTTCTCCCCAACTCCCAAAATCTTTAAACCAGAGAAGAAAGAACATGTCATGAAAAGCACTTTCTTAGTCTCTATCACGATTCACACCTGGTACAACTCTGATGTTGGGTAAATGAGTAATGTACTGACTTGATGACTGAGAAACTTCCCAAAAAGTTTACTACAGTAGAACTTGTATTAAGCAAGTGTTCGCTGATTAGGAGTGCACGCCCGAGCAAGTTCTACTGTATAAAAGAGAGGAAGAGAAATGGGGTTTAACGTCCACTCGACACAAACTGGGTCATTTCGGGACTAACATATGGTTTATTTTTATTTCAATAAATCACTTGCACGTAGGGGTCTTTAGCAGTGGAAGGAAACCGGAGGACCCAGAGAAAACCCACAAGGTTGGACAGGCGACCCTACTCTTTGTCATGTACAAATGGGGAATAAAAACCCCACCAGTTGACTCAATGACAAGCTTTATGATACAGTGTGCGCATGCTAACCATTCAGCCATCCAACCTCCCAGTTTATAAAGGTTACCTCGTAATCTGTAGACGTCGCCATTAGCTGCATTGACAGTAAAAGTCTGTGAATCTTCATCAGTAGGGGAGATAACTGATGCCTGAAAAAAAACGTACTTGATATTAATGGAGTCTACTGGTCCAACCTCCATGGATGATGCTTACATGTACTACTTTATACAGAAGACAATGGTAAGCCTTTAATGTATAGAACATACCAGGATCGACATGATATATCAATACGGTTGATCTTATTAGGGTGACGGTGGATCTTGTTGGGGTGGGGTCGATTTTGTTGGGGTGGGGGTGAATCTTAAACAATTGATAAGACAAAATCACTAGGAAGAGTTCAACAATTTTCCCAATGAGCAAAACTTTCATTTACCCTCCCCCTTCCTCTTCAGAAAAATCATGGTCATACTTTTCAAACGAGTGAATATATTTCACGAAAAAGAAACTTACTGCAAGATGAATGGAACCTCTTGGTCGTTGTTTTTTATATTCTTCTTTCTATAAATTAAACAAATAAATTAATCCAAACAGTTGAATTCCATGTTTATTGGTGGCATTTTATACATTCAAGGGAGACAACTACATTTTTCTTCCAGGTATTGATGTGATAATCTACTGTTTGTGAGGTATGAAGTTAAGCTTCTTCTCACAGTCCAGTTTATGTTAAATAAACCATTGGTACTCTTTATCTAATGTGAACATATCAACTAAAGCCAATCCACCATAAAATTACTAATGCTTCAGCTTTACGGGCCCCTATCCCAGACACGACAGGACCATTAGTTCATAGAATAGGGGAAGATTATGGGTTAACACCTATGGCACCACTGCTGTTAATGGTGGAAGTTTATGGAGGAACACTTATTGAACAACAGCTAGGTGGCCAGGTTATATCCCAGATAGAATCAACCGTTTAAGGCTTTGCGCTAATTTCTGGATTTTTTTTCATCTGTCAATCAAGAATCGCGTGGTTCAAGCAAACGAAATAGGACCTGTGTATTGGATTCCCGTTAAACGGTGGACACACCTGCCAAATGATTCTGCCCAATCAACTGGTGTCGAAATTTTTCTAATGTGTCCTCTTTCATTCAGCCAAACGTTTGATATATTCGCTTACTGTGTCCGCTTTTATGAAGCATTCACCTGATTGTAGAATTCATTGGCCAATCACCACTCAACATCCAATCATATCAAGAAGTCACGTGATTGTTTGAAAACATGGTTGTCGCCATGTTTAATCATGTGATGTGAAAGATGATGCAATCAACTGATGAATCGGGCAAAGGATTTGTCTAGCGTGTTTATAGGCATTCGGCACCCACTGATTCGACCAAATGATTCGGCTAGTGTGTCCACCGTTTTAATCGATAACACTTTTATCATTAAATGTCAAGTTAAGTCAACAATACCTCAAAATATTCCAATAATCCTGATTCAGTGTCTAAAACAAACCAACGAAACTGCCAACCTTTCATAACATTCGTATATTTACTCAACAGGCCTTCCATTGGTTTCCTGTAATAATAAATAATATATCCATTCCTTTGGTTGGGTTCCTGTCATAATAACGTTATATTCATTTAAAATATACATGTAGCACAATAGTTAAATTGAGGCTTTGTCAGTCAATCAAATTGAGGCTTTGTCAGTCAATCAAATTGAGGCTTTGTCAGTCAATCAAATGAAAAATTGAAATATTTCTCATAACAGGCAAGTTGGTTGGAAGGCACTTTTTCACAAATTATGTTGGAATAGGATCTGTACGAACAAACTAGGTCATTTCGGGAGTAACATATGGTTTAATTTTATTTTAATAATTCGCTTGCCCGTAAGGGTCCTTAGCAGTGGGAGGAAACCAGAGTGCCCGGAGGAAACCCACGAGGTTGAGAAGGCACCCCTATCTCCATGTCCCATACGCTCACACCAGGGCTCGAAACCACAGCCGCAAGCCAGAGGTGACCGGCCAGCTAGAGGTCGAAGCGCGGCACTCTAGACCACCCCCCAATGAATATAAAAGAATTGAAATGACGTTAGCGTTCGACTTTTTGTTCCGACTATGCTAATTAAGACAGGTGTATGTCATATCAGGGAAATTTTTCCAGGACAGCTCGATACTTTCAAGGGTTCTTTTGAAGTGCACGCCAAAGTGCAGGCCTTGACACTGGTCGCTGGTTTTCCACTGCATTCGAACGACTAGACACGCCCTCTTTCCTGCACGGACAAGGTGTAACCACGCTGGAAAATCATTGGAAACCTCAGACCTCCTGTTTAGTGAGCCAGCACCCTACTCAGTGAGTCAACGTGGCTTCCACAGTCAAATGAAGTGATCCTTACAAGACTCTTGTAACTTTTAATTTGTTGTTAAATTGACCGGCAAGAGAAGGTATCCATCAGTCAAATTAAATGAAGTGATCCTTACAAGAATCTTGTAACCTTTTATTTGTTGTTATATTGACCGGCAAGAGAATGTGAGAAGATTAGAATTTAAAAATAAATATCATCAAAATACCATGCAAGCTGATGATTAACAAATATTTTTACCTTGGTGACATCATTTTCTTTTCTTCCTCAAATTCAAATTCCTGCAAAGAAATAGAAAAGAAATTATTAAAATTTTGGAATTGTGAGAGAGTGAAATGAGGTTTAACTTCCACTCAACACAAACTATGTCATTTCGGGACTGGCATATGGTTTAATTTTATATCAATAATCAATTCGCGTTTGCGTAGAGGTCTTTAGCAGTGGGAGGAAACTTTTGGAATTACAATCTGTCTACCACTGCCCGTTGAGTGAACAGCTGTGATCCCAAACTCCTGTTAGAAAGAGATCCCACAGATTCTTTAATTAAACATACATTATGCAAGAACTAAATCTGCCTATTACAGGTCATTCTTTAGGCCTGAAATGTTATCTAAATAATTAATTAGACACTAATTAACTGATCCAGCCCATAATCAACTCTCAATGGCAACAGATTTCTCCAATTGGAAGAGTTCAGCCATATTTTGATTTAAGCTAAAAATGGAGGAGCGGGACTTAATTTCGAAATTATTACACACGTCTTGGCAAACCTTCAAAGGCTAATATCTCCGCTTGCAATAGAGTAATTTGTATGAAATTTTCAAAATATCTATTTTTGAACTATCATATTAAGAATGGCCAGCTCTTTATCTAAATATCCCATAACTGTAACTTTATGGCAGATGTGGCAAGAAAGGATTCCATTTGGCAAACATAGACGAATGATGCTGACAAAAAGAAGTTAAAGTTGCCTAGTCTCTAATTCAATAATTATATCATCCAAAATCTTCAATATTGAAAACACAAATTATTTGTCAATTTAAATAAAAATTGATGATGTGATTTTACCGGGAAAAGATGGGCTTCTGATATCCGATATATAAGACAAAATAAATATTTTACCATTGGTACACGAATCATGTACCATAATGCGTTTCAGACTGAGTTTTAGCAAGAGACTCGAGGAACGAGGCTAGAAACATTGCACCAAATCAAATGGAACATGTAGACTGGAACAACCAGACGCTAGAAATTTGCATTCGATTGACACTGCTGGCTTATTTCGCAGGAACATACATGTAACTGATTTAAAATTAGAGTAAAAACGGAAACCACTGAATGTAAATCAGTTTATCTTTATAATTCATATTATATTATATGCGTTGCAACACACTTGTGTCAATTTCTAGGTACCAAATGTTAGCGATTTAGCTCCTTTAACAATTCCAAAAAATACCTGTAGAACTGACGACTGAGATACATGCAGACCAATATTTTAATACATTTCATAATTATGATTGTTAATTGGAAAGGACGGTCAAGTTCCCTCCTTGTCAATAGTGCAATACAGAGGGCCTGGCAAGGAACAATGTATTGGTTGTTCAGTTTGGATGATAAACCGAGGCCATGTGTACACATTGACATGCTTGTAAAAGATCTCCTGGCAAGTTTGTAGATGGAATTCACGGATTCATAGCGCCGCTGTACAAGCACAATTTGTCTCATATGGTATAGCACATTCTGTGACATAGGATTTAAAAGTAAAACCCATTTTATTCTTATGTGAAGGGTACAGCATTATAATTTCTACTTCTAGGTATACCGGGTATAGACAAGATGAGATTTTCATTTTATATAGAGCGAAGCTCTAAAGCATCGCGCAAAGCGCAGTGCTTGAGCAAAGCTCTTTTCCGGTAACACAGGAGCGTAAGCAAAATGTCACCCACAGACTGTTGATTAAAAAAAATTTCAGACCGGAACCGGATACACTGCCGACACTGGGCAAAATTGGCAATGCGCATGTCAGCGCATGTCAACTTACCAAATCTCGCCCAAGCGAGATTTCGGGTCTCTAAGAAATATTTCTATGACGCGTCGAATGAATGACGTCACATATTTTTGACGTCAATGAAAATTCTCACACTTTTTTGTTCTTTTTTCAACTGGGGAAACTTTATTATGAAGGTTTTATATTTGACAACAATCACACCAGCTTCGTTCTACTCAGGCAAGGCCTGTTACATATCATGAATATCCATGAGACAATTCTGAATTTGTCGTGAATAATAAATATAGCCTACTGTTTTGTAAATATGGCTGAGATTCCTGAGGATTTACTTATTAATCTCACTCAGCCTCAGCAGATATTATTAATAAATATTATTATAAACCAACAGAAGATCAAGATATTTCATGACCTGTCAAATCAAAATCTGACCAAATTACTAGACCAATGCATCTAGAGGTACGTGTGTATGACTAATGTCATTAATTTAAAATCTATTTTCACTCGCTGAATTCATCTGCTATTTACCTATACAGTGGGCGTAGCTGAAGAGGAAATGACAAAATGATAAATACACTGAATCTTGTCAGCAAACAGGTGAATATTTACTTCAATAAATCACTTCCGTTCATCGGACCATAAACAAACACACCCACCTTTGCTCGTTGCATGACGGCTATGACTTGCATCCGTTCAGTCTCAGTCAAACACGACAAATCGGGCAGACCAAAGGTCGGGTCGTTTAGATTTCTTTCAGCGGCAGCCATGTTGGTCACGTTATATTTCACGGTTGACGTAAATTTTGGACTCGCATTTCTCCAAATAAAACGAAGCGAAAATACAATGTGATGTCATATAATATGTATAGCAATCGAATTGGTGATCATTTCCAGGTAAACGAAGATGGGAACAAAAAACATTACATAACTATACAAATAATTTTCTGATAATTAGCTTCGTTTTTGTCCATCTTCACTTACCAGATCAACAACACATTGGGTGCGGTTGAAGTCATGACTATTTATAAACGTTCACTTATATTCGGTCCACGTTCATTTAACCATATTCAATCCCTATAACTCACACCAAAATAGAAGTGTAGGCCTAATTAATATTCAATTAAAAAGAAAAAACAAATTCGCCCAATCGAAAATTCATACATTACAAGAACAGTGAAGCATTTTTTGCAACCAATTAAATCTTTTGTCGTATGATTCGTAAATTACTAAAATGCTCCTGGAAAATAAATTGTAAACAATCTATGGTCTAGATTTTTAATTATACAATAATTTAATAGTTTAGAAGTTAATTTCTCAATGGTGGTCTAGATAGCCAGGGCACTGATTTTCGGTTAGATCTATTTGATAATAGGCCTAAGGCCAACTTCCAGTTTGGTCAAAGGTCACTCGAGATTTAGACGGGGCTAGCGCTAATCCAAACCCTAACCCCGGTCCTACAGTTTACACCGACCCATGTACAATCTCGCCAACCATTACCGTAACTTTATTTACATCAGAGAGACCTTGATGAAAATTGAGCTGGCCTTAACGAATATAGTTAGCCCTGTTGCTTTTGTGGGAGGGGGCAGGCTCCAATCTCTCGATCCATTCTGTTTCACAGAGAATTACTTACGAATTATCTCTGACTGTCTGCAACACGTGCAATGACATCACGTGGCGACAATCATTGGCTCAATTAAGGCACGTGCATTGTTTACATAAGACGTAACTGCTGCGGGCAAAATGATGTCTTTTACTCATTTTAATACGCATTTACATTAAATAGGAAATACTTTTTGACTAATTTACTTATTTTTCTAATAAAAAATGTTTAGAATTTAATTTGTCGAAAGAAAAAAGTTAATAAGTCGCGTCGATGTCATCCTTATGAGTGACTGTAGCGGAATAGTTCTCGATCATATGTGAGGGAAATAGTGCGGGGCTTTTCCGGGAAAAATTGCACGATACTGGATCTTTCCGAACGGACAAATATTTTTCCGTGTTTATAGCCACAATTCTTACCCTAACCCTTCAGAATAGTTTTAGATAAACGTAGCCCGAACCCTAACCCTAACCCAAGGGAAAATATTTGTCCGTTCGGAAAGATCCAGTATTGTGCGGAAAAATTGCCATCGCAGCATACCACACGGTTAGATTTACATGTACCGGTATATATGACAAGGCCAATCGCATAATTTCCCCAGGGCCACGGAATGTAAACAGGACTAGCGCTAATCCTAACCCTTACAAATGACTCAACCTTACATACGGGGCGTTGCGTCATGGTTTTGAGTTTTTGCGCCCTTTTCAATATGTTTGACCCCTCGCAATGCGGTTTTTAACATTATACTGATAATGTTTAACCAGTGTTAAACATATACCCGGATGTCAGATATGCTACAAATCGACTTTTCAGGCGCGGATCTAGACGGGGGTGGGGGGTGGGGGGTGCAGGAGGTCCGGACCCCCCCCCCTGCTGAGACTTGAAATTTTTTTATGCGATTTTATTGTCGATTTTTAGACCTGTAATTTTGGAATTTACCTTCCGGAAATACGTCAGAATGCACCAAATTGAATCTAATTTACCAATTGGTTGAGCGCCATAGTTATAAAAAATTATCAAACCTAGATCCCCCCCCCCTGCAAAAAATCCTGTATCCGCGCCTGCTTTTAGTTTGTTCCACACTCTCCAATATTACTTGGCGTCACAGGGAGGTACATCCCATTCCAACCGCGCACACATATTGTTTATTGGGGCCCGGGCGGGATCTTGAATGTTCTTCATGCAAAATCATGGGTAAACACACCCCTGCCTCACACTATCAGTAACCCACGATCCTTAGCAACAGTCGTACAGTGCCATCAACGCCAGATTAACCATGGTGGGGGCCCTGGGGCCTGGAACATGTGGGGGGAGGGCTAATCACTGACCGCGAGCGCCAAAGGCGTGAAGCCCCGCATAGGGGAAGGGGGTCTGGGGGGTTTCTCTCCCCGCCCCCCTCCCCCCAAAGAAATTTTCAGAAATTGGAGGCCAGAAACGTATGTTGGAGCCAATAAAAGTACTTCCCCCAGAAAAAAATAAAATTCTGCCACCAAATTAGCGCATTCTGGCATTATTTCAGTGGACCAATCCATGCGAGTGCTATGAGGAGGGGACCGTAAGTGGACAGAGCGACATCAAAGCTAATTTTGAAGTCGCTTAGTGATAAATAACGTTACGACCAAGCCGGACTCGATGTTTGACAAACAAAATGGTAATACGAGATTTAATCAAGAAATATGAATATTTCGTGTGATCATGGTGTGCATCTCATCAAATTCAGCTTATACCCACAACAAATATCAACAACAACTACAGCTTATATACAATCGTACGTCAAACTGAGGCAAAATTCGCGCTACTCGAAATGATGGGGACGTGTAATTTGTCGAGTTATACGATAATTCGAGTTAGACGATGGTCGGTCCGATAGAAGATCTCACGACAATAAAAAACAACATGTGTTACACCCACCACCGGATTACACCGAATTCTGGGATGTCGATCGTAACACACCGTGGATTGAGGGTGCCCCAGGGACTTCCGATGGAGGGTCATCGGAGCATCGGAGGGGCCCCGTCACCAGGTCACCGACCGTTGGAGTCCTCGGTCCGATCATGCTCGAGGCGCGCAACTGAGATTTTTGTGGGGGGCCCCCTAATGTGGTGGGCCCTGGGGCCTGTGCCCCATAATTCTGTTTTCAGCGCGTGACCTTGGGGAAATATACGTTTGGCCTTAGCCCACACCGCACGGCGTATGATCGTTCTATTTAGCCCCGCTGGTGAAGAACCAAACTTCAATTGATTTACGAACTTATGAGATACAATATTATCAATAAGATGCACACAGCCCATACCCTGACCCTCGTACTCACGCAAACCACATGAAACATAATCAAACATATAATTTAATTGTTAAACAAAAATCAATTGCGTCCGGCGCCGTGTATCCTTTTATACTTTAGACTAAAACTCAAAAACAAATTAAACAAAACGTCTAAATATATAGCGAGTCACAAGGTCAGTAAAGATGTCTATAAATGACATCGATATGAATATATTTCTGTGTTTACCGCCCCCAATAAAAACAGTTACAAGAAACATGTCGTGTTAGATTATATTAGTAATGATATTAAGAAGCGAGACGTGTCTGGTATTCACGAGGATTTTACTGATGTTATAAATCATTGTATAGATAGATGCAGTAATATGACACGTTATAGGTTTATATAATTTCCTTCAAGGGCACAATTTAAAGGAGCTAGGTCTCTAACTCATTATCATCTGCATGTCCAGTCGTCGACAATGCAAACACGACTCATTGTTCAGTTTAAATCAACACCGATGTTGTTATCTTACCTTGAAAAGGTGGGCTTCTGAAATCTAATATTTAAGGCAAAAATGAAAATTGTGAAATTGGCACACGAATCGCGTGCCAGGAATGCTTTCAAGTGCCATTTGTAATGAAGGGACTCAATGAACGAGGTTAAACATACCCCACAGGAGAATACTACTAGTGTAGAGTGGAATAACCAGACACCAGAAGACTGCCATTCTATTTGCACTCTTCCCATATTTTGCCGAAAATAACTGATTTGAAATTACAGTAAAACAGAAACTATTGAATGTAAATCAGTTCATATACATTCACATTACGTTATTATATGCGTTGCGGCTCATTTATCTTCATTTTT
Source organism: Patella depressa (assembly GCA_948474765.1). Lineage (NCBI taxonomy): Eukaryota > Metazoa > Mollusca > Gastropoda > Patellidae > Patella > Patella depressa. The sequence goes on along the minus strand of OX419720.1, from coordinate 71,072,494 downwards.
TCGTCTCAAAGAATACAGATTTAGATTCTTTAATTGCTAGAGAAATCTGGAGATGTGGGCAGTTAATCGAAAACAATTATCAGTAAACAATTCATTTAAACAGTCAAGAATAGATTTAACTTTTGCCTTAAGATTTTATTAAAGTTAAGCCAGGCTGACACGATTTTGTCGTGCCCATCAGTGTCCACATTGACACGAATTGGCACGACGAGTTTGCGCATAGTTTGCGCATAGTTTGCGCATTGTTTACGCACTTCCCGCATTGGCGCGACGAGTTTGCGCAAATCGGACGGTGTCGTGCCGACTCGAGTCGTGCCAATGCGTGCCACGGAATCGTGCAAGTTTCAGCCTGGCTTTAGTTTCAGTATATAGTTTTTTTAAAAACTACAGATCTGACGTCACTCTTCGGTGTTGGCGTTCCATTATTTAACATAATGGTACAGACAATGCGTCAATCGTACATTATTTATACTAGTTAAAATATTGGACTCGCGTGGCGATTTGGGTTCCATTTGAACGATTGAGGAATCCCTTAAAGTCATTTAAAGGATTGTGTTTTCCCTGAATGTGATTTGAAGGACTAGGAAGTTAGCCTACCTTACACTGGCCACGTAACACCATGGGAAAAAATTGTCCATGTATTTGTGTGACGGGGCTAAATAAAGGGATGTAAAGAGAGAGAGAGAGAGAGAGAGAGAGAGAGAGAGAGAGAAATGTGGTTTAACGTCCACTCGACACAAACTAGGTCATTTCGGGACTAACATAATTATATGGTTTCATTTTATTTCAATAATTCGCTTGCGCGTAGGGGTCTTTAGCAGTGGGAGGAAACCCACGAGGTTGAGAAGGCGCCCCTATCTCCATGCCAAATACGCTCACACATAAAGGGATGTGACACCCCCGGTGACATCATAACACTGTGGGTGACACTAAACAGCACGTGGCACTAATGTTTAATGCTATGTCATCGATCGCGCTTTTTCTGTTTGTACTTAATATTCATGCTTTGGACTCGACCTTATGCTTTTTAAAGTTATTTTGCCTAATAATGTTTTTAGGACTTCGAATTCTGTCTAATGGTTTGGATTGTTCGTACTTTGTTTTATTTTATTTTAAAGTTAAAACCAAATGTGAGGTGGCGTGATACTATGAACAGTGTCGTCCAGTTGCCAGGGGACCGTGGGGTCGCTACTGCAGTTTCTTCTTCTAAAATGCTCGCAAAATGCATTCCCGGCAGTTAATTTTAACAATTTAGGGGGTCGCTCAAAATAGTGAATCCATGTGCTCAGCTATAATATCCCCGACAAAATACCTCTAAATTTAGCTGTAATATATAATGCATCTTCAATTATAGCGCTACTTTGAAAAACGCGGTAACTTTGGTCCCGGGTTCGATCCCATGGTAGGTCGAGAAAGTTCATCGAGATAACGGACCTCCTTATTGGCGGTGTAGAGCAGAGAGACAACTTATTTTCGTAGAAGATCCCTTGGCAGTTTGAATTTGACATAAAACTAACCCGTAGCACCTTCGTCCAGGCAACATTTACCTTATGACCCTCTTTATTAGCAGAGCGTTAATTACAGGCCCGGATCCAGGATTTTGTCGCGGGGGGTGGGGAGGGGGGTACACATTGGAGCAAAGGGTAATATGTTGCAACCTTGGATTGTTTGGGCGGAGACAAGGCGAAAATCATGTTTATATCATCTATTAAAGAGCAGATATGTGAACTACAATAATAACAAAGCAAACGAAAATGAAAATCAACTATGTCACTGGGGCTGACGGGGGGATGGGGGCACGGCCCCCTTGCCCCCTCCCCCTGAATCCGCGTTAAATCCCATTCGGGCGAATGGTTAGCGCGCGTTGTATCATTGGGTCTGTCATTCAGTCAAGTGGCGTGGTTTCGAATCTTCAGTTGTACGTGACAAGGAGTAGAGTCACCTGTCGCACCTCGTGGGTTTCCTCTGGGCCCTCCGGTTTCTTCCCGCTGCTAAAGACACATCCGCGCAAGCGAAAAATTGAAATAAAATTGAACCATGTGTTAGTCCCGGAATGACCTAGTTTGTGTGTAGTCGACGTTAAATTCCGTCTCTGCCCCCCCCCCCCCTCTCTGTCTCTCTCACCCCTCTCTCTCTTTCCACGAAAAACAAATGACCGACGGGGTTTGAATGTTAATGGTGTGGATGATATAGGTGTAAAACACGTATTTAATGTCAGGTGTAATTAATGCCATATCACTTACACATTAAATATAAACGATAATATGAGTTACATCATGAAACCAGTGGGAAATATTTAATCACTAATCTTTTGGACAGTGTCTGATTTATCATCTCTTTAAAGGAGCTAAATCGCCAATATTTGGGAACTAGAAATTGACACAAATGGATCGCAACGCATATAATATTGTAATATGAATGTATTTAAACTGATTAACATTCAATCATTTCTGTTTTCGCTATAAACTCTAATCCGTTAATCCAGAAATCTCAATCAAATGGCAATCGCTATAGCGTCTGGTTATTCCAGTATACACCGATAGTATTTATTGCGCATGCCCTTCAGATCAGGATATGAGGTCACCGTTTGACATGACTCGTGAGATATGTCTAGCCTCGTTCTTCGAGTAACTTGTTACAAATGGCACTGGATCGCATTTGTGTACACGATTCGTGTACCAATGGTAAGATGTTTATTTTGTCTTAAGTATTGGATATCATAAGCCCACCATTCCCTATGAGTAAAATCACAACTGACAAATAATTCGTGTTTTCAATATCGAAGACTTTGAATGATATTGAGTTAGAAACTTAGCTACTTTTAGCTACATAATGTAGAAGGTAAATCTTTCTACTACAGCTAAAGTGTCCTGGTTTCAAATGTTATATAAATTGTAATTCAAACATTTGAATATTTGCTCACACGATAAGCCATTAATGAACTCTCCAGGTCATCGGATGATTAGAACACTGTGGCCTTTTAAAAGTTTAACAATTAATTAATATATAATCGAGACTTATTCTCGCTTGTCCAGTACCATTGCTGTAATAATAAACATTTTACGCTACATTTTGGCCAAAACTTGAGACACTTATAAAGTTATTTCAATATACTTTATGGGAGATATTAGATAAAGAGTAGATAGTTCTCACTATAATGTTAAGGTAATTTGCTGAACATTTCAGTCAAATTGATCCAGATTTAAGCGATTGAAATTTTCGACTGGCCTCGATCATCATGACTAAAGTCAATACGATAAAAGCATAGTCTCGATTATCCATTTTTGATTTAATTATCAATGAGTGTTAAGCTTCATATAGGAATGTAATCCAGTCAATATCGAAAACTAGCGTTGACATTGAGAGTTTTTGATGGTCTGGATAAGTTAATTAATGCGTCTAATTAATAATTTAGATAACATATCAGGCAGATTTAGCTCTTGCATAATGTAGGTTTTTAACTGAACGTTCTTTTTCATTATCTATATTTAGACTATTATAGCAAGAACGGCCCTGGCTCTTTATCTAAATCTTAGATCGTGCATCTTATTTTAAATTCACACTAAGATGTACTCAGAGTAACACAGTCAACGATTTCCTTGCTCACAGTTCAATAAACACTAAATAACTACTCATATTGATTATTGAACGTTTGATCACGATAAAAAAAAACTATTAAAGGTAGAAAATATCTTTTATTGTATTGTATCGAACACCGTTATACCACCTTTCATTGGAACGGTCTTGATAACGACATATCCATCTACACCAAGTAAAAACGCACAAACTACTTGACAAAAATCATTAAAGTGTATTTATTAATTCATTTCAAAATTAGTCATTCGGTATAATGTATTTACACAGGACGGGGGTGGGGGGTTGGGGGTGGCCGTAGAGAGAGAAATGTTGTTTAACGTTCACTTGACCTCGACACAAACTTGGTCATTTCGGGACTAACATATTAACATATAATTTTATTTCAATAACTTGCTTGCGCGTAGTGGTCTTTAGCAGTTGGAGGAAACCGGGGCACAGTCTATAATCCTTTGTTTACTTAAATTTTCACACCACTACCCTATTACACCAGTTGATTGGGTGGCACAGTGAGATTAAACCATACATGAGAGCAAACGAAGGGAAACCAAAGGCTGGAATGTAAAGATATATATTGTAATATAAAAAAAAATTGAAGAAAATAAGTTAACACGTTTTAAATATGTATTATATTATATATATAACCTGTACTTCACATTTGAGGGCGCGATAACTGCTACTTAATGTTCGGGCGAAATATGTCATCTCCAAACCTCCGTCACCGCTGTCTCGAACCATAACTTGGATGAACAGTTGGCCATACAAGGTTTAATTGTAAAGCTCAAATTGTGTTTCTGAAAATCGACCGGATTAACGCGTTATATCCCAATAATAGATTGATCGGAAATGGCGGCAATTCGTGAAAGTGTTTAGCGATAGCGGTCAAGAGCGTGTTTTTGTAGCCCAAAAATATAATCTCCAATCTGAAAGTGAAGGCGGTACATCTGTATGGCATTTTTCAGAATTTGAGATGTAGCCGAGTGCACTTTAGCTTTTGTCACGTACACCGGAAATTGAATACCATGTGTTTTAATATTTATAACAGGTATCTGATGACGTATCGTGTTAGAATCGATGTGCCTGTGTTATATGATATTTTGTCAATAAGGTGCCCGCTGCGAACTCTTTTAAAACCGGATCAAAAATTTATCTCTTATAAATTAATCATCCCTTGCTGGGTTGGTGTAATAGGAAACACCTCAACCGTTCTGGGTGGATAATTCGGTTACGTTTCGGGGATTAGGGATTGGATTTCGTAACGAGCTAGTCTGGTGTTCCTTATTCACCAAATATGGAATTAGTAAAAATAATAAAGGTACTTGGCCGTTGGAATTAGATATTAGACTGACTAGGCCGTAGTGCCGTTGTCATGGAAAAATCTCCACTCATAGCACACTGTATGGCGTGCGCTTCGACCTCTAGCTGGCCGGTCACCTCTGGCTTGCGGCTGTGGTTTCGATCCCTGGTGTGGGCGTATGTGGCATGGAGATAGGGGCGCCTTCTCAACCTCGTGGATTTCCTCCGGGCACTCCGGTTTCCTCCCACTGCTAAAGACCCATACGCGCAAGCGAATTATTCAAATAAAATTAAACCACATGTTAGGACCGAAATGACCTAGTTTGTGTTGAGTGGACGTTAAACCCCATTTTTCTCTCTCTGTTTGGCGTATGTCCGTCTTCATTAGCCCAGTTCGAAGCAGAACAGTAGGATGTTAAACTCCATTTCATTTATGATAGCCATTTGCTTTCATTGGCCCGACTTTATTTATAGGCTAATTCCTGTTTACAGCACGTTCATCGTGTATTCAGATAAAAGCTTATTTATTTAAAAAGAAATGTTACAAAAACTATAACAATAACATTTTCCTAGTTTATGGAAAAAAAACTTGATATGTCATGTCGATTCAATATCAACACTATAAAATACTCTAATCAAATAATTAACAAGTATTTTAGTTGGTATTTTGATTTGCAAGTTATCAGATATTCCCTGATGACCAATAAACATGCACAGATAACAAATTATTTAATGTGGATTCTAATAGAGTTGACATGTTCGTTTCACGTTAAATAAAATATTTAACCAACTGGTAAACAATCATACTTAAAGTCGACGCCAGTCACGTCACTCACATGAATCTCAACATGTAATGAAAATAAAATATATTGCGGTTTTACACTCCACTGATCTGCGTTAATGAAGACGGGCATACGCCATAAAGTGTGCTATTAGGTAAATTTTGCCAGAAAACGGCGTGGCAAAGTTAACCTAATGCCAAAGATCATCTTACGTACACGCCATTGTGTAGAAGGAACCTCTATTTCTCTTTCAAGCCTAACGACTTGTCTCTTGTCAGGCCCTCTGTCCTACATCACTAGCATGATGAACCATTTCCGAGAATCCCGATGAACTTTCTCTCGGTCGCCAACATCCTACTCACTGAGCCGCTGTATTTCTCATCTTAACACGTAATCATGGGCCAGGAAAATGAAATGAAACGGGGTTAACGCCCAAGGCGTGCGTGCTCGATGACAGTCACGGGGGCAGAACCCGAAATGCCCGAAAAAATAGAGAGCAGCGCCGGCCTTCCTAATAGAAGAAGTAGCGGAGCTTACCCTGTATGGACCCCCCCCCCCCTACTTAAAATAAATATTTGACGGCTGCAAACACGCTTTTCTGCTATTTCAGCCCGTCAACGAAGCAACTTCAAAGTGGTCTAATATAGCCTAATTAAGGTGGCTGACTCGCATTCCAATCAATCGTTTACAGTCCACGAAGACGGGACCGTTGGGAGAAAATTTTACAAATTTAACTGCTGCAAACGAATACAGCAACTTCAATTTGGTCCAAACCCAAATATATCCTACCTGACTGACCCGAATTACAAACAACCAATCAATCGTCGCTAGACTTGACGGACTTTATACTCCGCGCAGTGTTTCGTTTGATTAGAGGTAAACCCACTACTCACTGCTGTAATGTGTGGATATTGTTGTTTTAAATTATGATTAATCAGTTGTCCGACTACCAACCAATGACTAGCTGCTCTACAAAAGCTTTATGCTTAACACGAGTGCCAATATTGGACCAAATATGTTACATAACGTAACGTCATAGCTCACGATTTTATTATCACCAATTAACCCGTGCATAGCAGATTACTGCAGTAAAACTAATTGCGTGACAAACGAGGCTATAGTCAGGATGACAGTTAGGGAAGCAAAATTAGAAATCCCCGAGAGGCGAAGAAGCGGAACTGACCTTGTATTGAACCCAAGACAATTTTGTATTATTTGACGACCACAACCGCGTTTTCCTGCTATTCCATCCGTGTTTTATTAGATTTCGGGCACTTTATTTTTCACTTTACCTGTCTGCCCGAAAGTCAGCTTGCCCGAAAGTTGGGGGAGGGGGAGCTTGCGTGTAGGGGTCTTTAGCAGTGGGAGGCAACCGCAGTACCCGGAGAAAACCCATGAGGTTGGACAGGCGACCCTACTCCTTGCCACGTACAACCGGGGATACATAACCACTCCAGTTGAGTCAATGGCAGGCCGTATGATACAGCGCGCGCACGCTAACCATTCGGCCACCCAACAAGATGAGCAACTAATTGGCGGGCTCTTACGAAAATGATGCTAGAATTATTATTTCTTTATCGATCTGAGACACATAAAGATGGAAGTCGGATGAAATTAATGGACGAATTTTAAATTTAGATGTTCATAACTTCAATTAGCACTGGTGGATTTGAATAATCATAGGACAAAACTCACTCGTATTTTGATCAATTAAATGGTGATTAATGTCCTACTGTTCTTCACCAACCGCGATAAAGACGACTTACATACGTCATACAGCGAGAGAGAGAGAGAAATGGGGTTTAACGTCCACTCAACACAAACTAGGTTGTTGTTTATTACAGATTTAACGTCCAATACATTTAATATGATATTATGGACAGATTGATTAAATTAAATTATTTACACTTCATGGGTTGAAACAAACTAGGTCATTTTGGGACTAACATATAGCATAATTTTATTTCAATAATGCGCTTGCGCGTAGTGCCCTTTAGCAGTAGGAGGAAACCGAAAGTCCAGGAGAAAACCCACGAGGTTGGACAGGCGACCCTACTCCCTGTCACGTACAACTGAAGATTCGAAACCACGCCACTTGGCTCAATGACAGGCTTTATTATACAGCACGCATGTGCTAACCATTCGGCCACCCAACCCCCCATACGTCATACAGTGTGCTATCCGTAACCAAGGGTGATATTAATGGCGTATGCAGGATTTTAAAAGTGGAGGTGCAGTAGAGTGATGGCAGGGGGTGCCAATATAATGCCCGAGTTACTGAGCGCGGATGGTTGACAACCAGACATCCCCCTCCTCCACGTAAGTTTTGAAAATTTAACTGCCGCAAACCCGTTTTCCACGCATTTCGAGCCGCAATCCCGTGTGTCAATTTCGGTGGCGCTATTTCTCATTTTGATGTTAAACGCACCAGAATAAGAAACTTCTGGTCCTCTAAACTAGAACTAGTCCGAAAGACCAATAAGGCCATGTGGACATGGCGACGAGAACGAGAATCTCTACTAATGTCATTTGGTGTCATGTGGTTGGTCGAGCTTTGACCTAGGAAGGGTAGATGGGGGTGGCACATGGGGGTGGCACACACGTCTGGGTTTCAACTTCAGAAAATCTTGAAAACTAACGCTGCTAGAAACTCCCATTTAGACCACTCTGATGATATCTAAAAGTTGATTTTGTATTTTATATAGACGATTTTTTTTTTACACGGACTACAGATCCGTGTCTGCAACCCCGCTAGATACGGCCCCGACTCCAATAAATACAAGGACGGAACGAGGTGTTTGGGGATAATTTAAATATTATTTTACCAATAACTGCTAATGGAACACTTTTATAGTAATAATTACCATTGCGATATTGTTTTAAAAAATGGATGTCGTATCCTGTTACTTTGTGTAAAACAGTTTTATCTCTTTTAATTTTAACACTCAAACTCCATTATGACGTCATGCAATGTTTTGTTATATCACTTCAATGGCTGGTAATTTATACAAAATACATAATTTTATTCAATTATTCCCGAAACCAGTCGTATCGGAGAAGGTATTAACGCCATTATAAACACATAAGTCCCACGTATGATGACGTATAAAGGGGGTGACACTATAAACCTCAGAATGTCTTGTCAATTTCTCTGATTATGATATTATAGTTTGGACTGGTTTTATTTTCGTATTAAATAACATAAATTTTAATTTTTACAAATTCGCTAATAGGAAATAACTATCTTGAAACCATATTTAGTAAACGAGGCATTTTTACCAAGCCTCGTTCTGAACAAAATATCTCGTTTCCAAAACAGGGCAATTTAAAAAACCTCGTTTTGGAAGTCCAGACAACAAGATTTTTTTTTTTACCTTGTTTGGACAGAAATGCGGAACGAGGCATTCCGAGGTTTATAGTGTAATCTCATTGTTCCAACAACATTAGGTGTGTAGCCAGTTCGTGGAGCGGGGGGTGGGGGTGCTCAACTGCTCTATCGCGTGCTTTAGGCCATAAGGTATGTCATTGAAGCAAGTACTCTGGTTTTGGTCACAAGCTTTTAAATGACGAGGAGTAGGAATAGGATCACCTCTCCAACCTCGTAGGGTTTTCGTCTGCGTGCGGTGCGCGGAACTGTGGGTAATCCACTAAAAACATCAATGCTGATTGGTTAATCAAATGTGTGGCGTCACATAGGGCCATAAGCGGCTCGTATGACCCCTGGCGCGACCTATATGTCAGGGATCGACAAAATCGTGTCGAATTATGAACACGGTCTGATTTAAACACACGCGATTGAACTTTGTAGTGAAGATCACCGATGCGAGCGTCTGTCTTCGAAACCCTGGAATGAAAGATATTGAAAATCAGAAACTGCAACCATACACGAGAAGTCTCCAATCATGGACACGGACTAGTGTTACGAATGTCGCGTGCCAGATCGAATATCGCCTCTCTTTAAAATCATGGAAACGAACTGATTAAAAATGAGAAACTGCGACCTGTTAATGAGGAGTTTGAACACCGTGCATCCAGAACGAAATCGCAACATAGTTAATACCCCTGTGTAAATTTGTTAATCATTACCCAATGAATAATTTACAGCGATGATGAATCTAATCTCATTTTATTGCGGGGACTTGTTTAGACAACAAATAATAGAAATAGATAGCAACAATGATATTATGACAGCAAGCGGATAGCGGATACACAATGTGTGAAAGGTGTGTTTTGTGTTGGGGCGGATGAACGCTTCATAAAGTTATTAGACAGTGTCGAACGGCGTTACTTGTACAGCAGCCTTCACGTGTAGCATACACATCGCTAACATCGTCTCTCAATTACAAGAACTACAATTACTATACTGGACAATCAAGGCTGATCGAAAGAAAGGTATAATACATGTATAGTGTTTGTTTTTTTTGTTTTTTTTTTTGTTGTTGTTGTTGTTGTTGTTGTTAACGTCCACTCGACACAAACTAGATCATTTCGGGACTAAAACATGGTTTTATTTTTATTTCAATAATTCGCTTGCGCGGAGGGGAGGAAACAGCTGAGTGCCCGGAGGAAACTCGTGAGGTTGAGAAGGCGCCCCTATCTCCATTCCAAATACGCTCACACCAGGGCTCGAAACCACAGCCGCAAGCCAGAGGTGACCGGCCAGCTAGAGGTCGAAGCGCGGCACTCTAGACCACTAGGCCATCCCAACCCCCCTATGTTATGTAAGAGCGAGATCTGAAGATATTTCGTTAGGCCTTACATGTTATATATAAATCATTAATTAGAAATTTATTTGCATGTCAGACCCCTAATCAACTCACTAGAACGTCGGATGGTTGCGATTTTCAACAGATTTAAACATGGGATAGGGATGGCCTAGTGGTCTAGAGTTCCGCGCTTCGACCTCTAGCTGACCGGTCACCTCTGGCTTGCGGCGCGGCTGTGGTTTCGATCCCTGGTGTGAGCGTATGTGACATGGAGCGCCTTCTCAACCTCGTGGGTTTCCTCCGGGCACTCCGGTTTCCTCCCACTGCTAAAGACCCCTACGCGTAAGCGAATTATTGAAATAAAACGAAACCATATGTTAGTCCCGAAATGACCTTGTTGTGTCGCGTGGACGTTAAACCCCATTTCTCTCTCTCTCTCTCTCTTCCTCTTCATTATCTTATTTATTTTGTAAAACTATTATAGTAAGAACTGCCAGCTATTTAAATTTTACATGATGAATCTTTTCCTAATTATCGTAATTTGCTTCAATGATAATTTTACAAAGAAAAGAAATTTCTATAACTGACTTTTGATAATTATTTATATCTAGAAATCGAAATTAGTCTCGATCATTCAGTCGAGATTTGTATATTAAATCTAGTCTCGGTCACCCAGACCTCCCTAGTCTTCAACGCACGGAGGGTCTGGGTCGGTTCTCAATTATTGACGAAAATTACTGGATAATCTACCACATAAAAAACCAAACTCCCGGTTACGCATGGGCAATGGAACCCTTTGGCTAAAGTCTCGGTAAGTGATAGATATTAAGAAGCCGGGCCGATTTTGATAGATTCTATAAGGCGAGGGTAAAATATATCCCACAATTCACTTGGCACATCTATTATTAGAAACAAAATAGAGACGATACAACAGCATGAATCGTGATTAAGGAGATTGTGAGAAGCCATACGTTTGATTCATGACGAGAGAAAATTACCATTTCAATTAAAAACTTTAGAACAAAATTTTAGAGAGTGTCATTGTTGACAAGCGAGATGTTTTGATAGATTCAGCACGTGGTAACTTAAAAGACTGGATAATCCAGACAGTGACCGACTTTCTGTCAAATTTTGAGGACCCATCCAGACTAATATTCGTAGAATATTTGTTTGGATGATAAGAGACTATATTAAATCCGGCGAATTGCTAGTCTTCATTATACCAGTCGGTGAATTGCTAGCCTTTATAAATCCAGTCGGAGCAGAACAGTAGCACGTTAAACCCCAATTTTACCCTATTTTATTTTTTTCGGGTTGGCGCGGGTGATGGCAAAATGATCCCGCAGTGAATATTCGCTTGGCCGCTACAATCACTGATTAGCATGACATCGACGAGGCTTAATGAGTACGGCGTATTTACTTTTTTACTCCGACGAATTAAATTCTCAAACATTTTTTTGAGGTAAAAGAAAAATAAATAAAGACGTTTGAAGTATTTGTAGTTAAAAAATATTTCCTATTTAGTGTAAATGGGTATTAAAATGAGTTAAATGCATCATTTTGCCCGAAGCAGTTAGGTGTTAAGTAAACATTGCACGAGCCGTTGAGCCAATGCCTAACGCTGCGTGCAATCAACGCACGTGTTGTGGACAGTCATCTGTTACAGAGATAATTGGTAAGTAATTCTCTGTGAAACAGATTGCGGTGATAGGTGCCGCTGAAGTCTTACGTCGTTACGTTCTGTTCGACGTTTCTCGCCCGCCTTTTCTTGTCCGGTTTCCCGAAGGTTCTCCAGTTTTCGTGCACTATTGAGGATTCTGTGCGCATGCGAGTTATTTGGGTACATAATCCACATCCTTGTCATTTTACGTGAAATAACGAATTCCAATTTTCAAGGATATTTTACGTGCACGCCAATGTATACGAAGGACCTCGGGTTTTTGTCCCATCCGAACGACTAAGCAGCTTTCCTTGTCAGTCCCTCCGTCCTTCATCACTTTCTAGGCCAACCAATTTACGGTTGAATGGCCGAATTGTTAGCACGTGCGCGCTGTATAAATAAGGCCTATCATTGAGTCGACCGGCGTGGTTTCGAATCCCCGGTTGCACGTGACTAGGAATAGGTTCACCTGTCCAACCTCGTGGGTTTTCTCCGGGTTCTCTGTTTTCCTCCAACTACTAAATACCCCTACGCGCAAGCGAATTATTGAAATGATATTGAACCATATGTTAGTCCTGAAATGACCTAATTTGTGTTGAGTGTACGTTAAATCATCTCTCTCTCTCTCTCTCTCTCTCTCTCTCTCTGAATTCCAAGTCTTATATCAATTAATATACCTTGTATAATCATCAAAGTCATCCATCCATTCGCGGATCCCGGATTTATAGCAATTTATAGCAGACTTTTTAGGTAGTTGTTAAAAAATATTGTAATATCTCGTCTTATGTCCTCTCCCGGATTAATTATCTCACTTTAAAAAGTATAAAAATCTTGACTTGAATAGCGGAAAAAGAATATTCAGTGTAATTTTTACATATCAAAATATTGCAGCAAGATTACATACTAATTGCACCCGATTATTAACTAGCTTGTAGACATATACAGGGTTATTTCGGGACTAACATATGGTTCAACTTTATTTCAACAATTTGCTTACGCATAGGTGCCTTTGGCGGTGAGAGGAAACCGGAGAACCCGGAGAAAGCCCATGAGGTTGGACAGGCGACCTTACTCGTGGTCACGTACAAACGAGCAATCAACACCACTCCACTTGGCTCAATGACAGACCTCATGATATAGCACGCTCTCATCGACCATTTTGGCCATCATATACCCCCCTCCCCGACAATTTAAGATATCAGAGTTGCATTGTATGTTGCATTGTATGTTTCAAAATATTAAGTTGAATTTAAAGTTATTGAATGGACAGTTAAAGTTACTAAAGTTGAATTTCAAGTTACATGTTGAGCTCTAAATGTTAAGCTGATTATTCTGTTTGCACATGCACCACCCAAGGACGTCAGTGATGGCAGTTTATTAAATTAGTCGAATACTTGAACCATAAAATAGAAAGGAAAAAAAGCGAGAATATTGACAGTATTGTATCAGCGAGTGTTATGGAAGGCCATAACCAACAAAGAGATTTACTAATAGAAGTTTTAAAAAAAACCCTAAAATAATAGAATTTCACTGAAGCTTTACGATTTCATTGAGGAATAACAATTCTATTGACGAAAAACAATTTCACAGTTTCATTGAACAAAAAAAACTTTTTTTTAACATTCATTGAACAAAAACAATTTCATTGAACAACAATTTAATTGAACAACAACTTCATTAGATTAAACAATTTTATTAAATTAAACAATTTTATTAAATAAAAATATTTTTTAAAAATAAAGACAATTTTATTAAATAAAAACAATTTTATTAAATAAAAACAATTTTATTAAATAAAAACAATTTTATTAAATAAAAACAATTTTATTAAATAAAAACAATTTTATTAAATAAAAACAATTTTATTAAATAAAAACAATTTTATTAAATAAAAACAATTTTATTAAATAAAAACAATTTTATTACCCTGCTTATTAGACAAAATTTCGGTAAAATAGCGTGATTGGCCAATGAACTATTGGTATGCAAAATGCACGTGATGAACTTTGTTAACGACGTAGTAGACATAATCAAGGAGATAGTAATAGTATACGTGTCAATTAAATTTATCTAGAATAAAACCGAGAGATACACGCTATATTTACTAATCAAGCCAATGTGACGGCCATAAAACTTTTTAAAGGTTTTTATAAGTTTAGTGCGCACGTATCCTTGTAGTTGAAGCTTATATGACAAATGCCTCGATCTACTTAAAAAATCAGAATAAAAGGAACAAGCTCTCGCGTAACGAATTAGCTGAGACACAAACACTCCATAAGCTGGTGATATTGGAATGTTACTACTAATAAATGGAAAGTTAACAATCGGAAGGTCAAAGTCATCACGTTTATCGTACAATTTAACACTCAGTCTATGGTAATTGTCAAAATCGAGACGCAGATCCAAGTAGGAAGCAATTTCATTAAATTAAACAATTTCATTGAACAAAAATTATTTCTTAAAAGTTAAAATTTTTGGATGGAATTCGTTTTAAGAGTAACCTGTAGCGCCGCTGTCCGGGCGACATTTTCCTGATGCCACACTGTATGGCGTCGGCCCGTCAGTCGGAACAGACCAGAACAGTAGGAAGTTAAAACCCCATTTTATTTCAATTATGTTAAACTCCATTTGATATCATTTTGTTTTTAATGTGTTATGTTTGCAAAACCAAAAGCCGGTATTATATTACGATTAGCAAGTTTTTACAACATGACGTGAACGTGTTTACAATCATTTCAATGAAAAATGACATGCCATATTAATGTAAACTGAACAAACAGCTTTGAAAGCCTGTCGCTTTCTATCGACTCAATTATTGATACAAACTCGCAACTTGACAAATTCGATTCTAACGATGTGACAGTCCACGTGGCTTACTAGGGAATATAGACAATATGTGATACAATAATACCTTTATGGCCGTGATAAATAAACTGTCAACAATTTATTATGTACTCAGCTATTTTGATATTTCATGTGGGGAAACTTGAATAATTAGTGATATCTCAATTAATTAATTTGACGTCAGAGATTTCACGTTGTATGAATGAACATCAAACATTAAATGTTACAGGTTTATAAGCCAGGGAGTTCAACTATTTCTATTAAGGGGGTGGGGAGGAGAGGCGTGGTGAAAGGGCAATGAGGAGATGGGGGCAGGGAGGGGGAGGGGGAGATGAGATCAGGAGCGAGGAGGAGTGACAATAAGTACGAGGAGGACAGTAGATTACTCTTGTGTTTATCTATCTTCATAATCTGTCATGACAGGAGTGTGTGAAATAGGTTTATTTAACGTCCGCTTCCACCGAAGTGAATCGATTTGACGTATATCTGAGCCATGACATACCAAACTTATTAAATCCTGAAGATGACAATTGAAGAACAAATCTACCTGCGAGTAAAGAAAAACAAGTATCAGTTACAGGTATTCCTTACAAATACCTGCTAATTTCTATTGGATTCTGCTCGCTAATGGGAGAGGAGTAGCAATTAATAGTAAACCTAGATATCCACGACAACAAGAAGAGGATCAAGATTTATACACAAACCGTGGCCCCCGAGTAAAAGGTTTATGTTTAAAGGAGCTAAATCAGTCGCTATTCATTAGTGCCTGGAAATTGACACAAATGAATCACAACGCATATAATAATGTAGTGCGAATGCATATAGACCTATTTACATTCAATCATTTCTGTTTTTAACAGTAATTTCCAATCAGTTATCTTGGACGTCTGTATTGAATGACGGTATTTAGCGTCTGGTTATTCCATTCTACACCGACCGATAGTATTTTCCTACTACATGCGATATATTTAGTCTCGTTCATCGAATCGCTTCATTACAACGAAATAAATCTGGCACGCGATACGTGTGCCAATTTTAGATTATCATTTTGAATTAAATATTGGATATCAGAAACTATCTTGTCACTGTAAGATCACACTATCAGTGTTGATTTGAAGTGACCAATAATTCATGTTTGGCTCCTTTTAAAGGGACAATCCCGATAAGAACAGAATCTCAAAAATTAAAGTCCGAGTATTTATGAAATTTATGGACCAAAATATAGTGGCATGGTGTATTTACCTTGTCTCAAAATTTCAGCTAAAAATATTGAGTCGTTTGGACTTGAACGTCAACACTGCCTATCCGGACACGTAACCCTTTTAAGATTTCGAGTCAATTTTTTCATTGGGTATCCTGATAATCGATTAATGTTTCTTGAGAGGTCTATAGAGTGAATGACCCATTTACTGTACTTGATAACAAAAGGTAAATTTTACTTACATATTATTTTTATAGAAAAAAGTCTGGTTTAATAAAACGTTCTCCATCTCCAGATGAAGACTGTCAGGTTTAAGTTGTTTACAAGCGTATCACAAATATCGGGTTAGTAGGTGGGCATTAGGTTATGGATTTTAAAGGATTTTAACACAAAATTAAGCAGTTTTATTCCCCAAAAAGTTATGGGGATTGGCACTTTAAATCTGATGAAGGAGATTATTGTTGACAGATTAAATGTCATTAGGGTTCCTGGTAGAGGTTAGCGTATTGGCATTGCGTATGCTATAAACAAAAAGATTCCCGTCGCCCGTATTGCAATTTCCGATTTCCTAATCATTTTTTTTAGCGAAAATTAGTTGATTCTGAATATCATGGAAATCTTAACCCGGCTTTGAAATATAAACAAGAAGCGATCAGTGGAAATCAGGACCGGGTTAAGCTTGCATAGGGACATTGGCTGAAAATGTCACTGGGTCCCCTTGCATCAACATTGTCCGTTATGTCCATCACACAAATATGCCTGTCAATCTGGTTGATGGATAGATTTAATTGGCACAA
Source organism: Patella depressa (assembly GCA_948474765.1). Lineage (NCBI taxonomy): Eukaryota > Metazoa > Mollusca > Gastropoda > Patellidae > Patella > Patella depressa. The sequence goes on along the minus strand of OX419720.1, from coordinate 71,055,614 downwards.
CATAATGAATCCAGTTATAATTTATTTTTTTTAGAAATATATGACGGACAGAGTTAGTCAGAGGGAGAGACGAGTCAGGCGTCTATCGACGCCGATTGAAAAAAACCCATTAATTTGGGATATATTTTTTTCAAAATCACGTTGATATCCATTGACAAATATAATGGCCTTGACACTAGGAGAAAGGTCGTCCATGTTTGTGGTGCAGGAATACGGTATCAAACCAGTGTCGGTTTTTGGTAATGTCACGTATTCTTCACCGTGATGGAAGCGCAACGAAACAAGTTGGTCCAAGGCCCCAAAGCTACACAATTCGCCCGTGACAATTTTGTTACGGAGCTAAATGCGAAATCATCTTTCAAAAATATAATGAAATGGGGTTAATGTCCAACTGTTCTCTCTCGGCTGGTCAGCTGAATACGAGATGCTCAAAAAAAAACCCAAAAAACTTAAGGCGATTATTTACAGGCGACAGTCCGGGATAAATCTTTTTGATAATTCATCGGCGTCATTGTGCACTCAAAACTCGCACTGTCATCATGATATAATTACGTGAGGATAATGGCCGCCTTAATCAAATAAACCTATTGAATAGATCTTTCCTGGATCCTATTTGACATGCGTGACGTGACGTAAACTATCAAATCAGAAGTCATATAACCTCCCGTATAATTATCATCTGTATAATGATCAATTACCAGTCTATTTAAATGGTGACAATTAAAATCAAATTATTGATGTTTTACTGCTGAATCATTTTACTGTAGGTTTTGTATATACATATATATACAGATATATATAGATATAATCCTATTTTACTGTAGACCATATGTACATATACATTCAATGATAATTGTTTTTTCAACAAGCCGATTTCCTTTCACCGTACATGAATCTCTAAACTTCACCTTTTTTCATATTGAGCGAAGACCGTATCACTACAGGTCCGGGACTGTACTGTGCATTGATCGCCTTTGACCGGCCCGCGGCTCCATCCATTCACTTGATTTTTGTTGTTTATGTTTGAAATCTCCAGGTAGTTGGTCCCGTCCCGAGGTTTGTCTTGTCGATATTGTTTTGTGTGTAGTGTGTTCCCCCAACACTTACTGTATAATTTCACAATCTGTTTTACAGAGAATTACTTACGAGTTAGCTCTGTCATACATCATTGTCCACAACACGTGCATTGACGTCAACGGCTCGTGCATTGTTTACATAACACCTAACTGCTACGGGCAAAATGATGAGTTTTATTCATTTTAAAACCCATTTACACTAAATAAGAAATGTTGTTTAACTACAAATACTTCAAACGTCTTTATTTATTTTTCTTTTTACTTCAAAAAAATGTTTGAGAATTTAATTTGTTGGAGTAGAAAAGTTAATATGCCGAACTCATTGGCGGTGTTCGATTCACAGTCCAGAACGTCCCGAATCGACAGAATTACAATCGAGTGACGCGGAATTCAGTCCTGTCACAGTTCTGCCAGTCCCGACAGCTGTGGTGGAGTGAGTAGAATCGTAACGTATTCCTAGGTAAAAAAATATGTTTCAGCAGTCATGATTGGTTGGGATACTTTTTATACAGTCGACGCATGCGCTGTAATCCGAAATTCTCCTTTTCACTCGATTGACACCAGTTTTGGAATTCAATTCCAGAACTGTGAATCGAGTATCCCCATTAAGTCTCGTCGATGTCATGCTTATCAGTGATTGTAGCGGCCATGCGAATATTCACTGCGGGATCAGTTTGATAAATTCAGTCATCATATCGTCATTTGTCAAAATTTCAATTAACCATCTTTTGTCAGTCTGAAATGATTTTAACTTTGAGAATGTATATAACATCCCTCTCGTTATTTGTTTTCATTATTCTGGTTGCTGGTCTCCTTGAAGGCCGTTACTGGTTTAAAAGTCAACCGGAACGAAAACATGTATATTCCGCCATTACTTCTACGGAAATCTATTTCGACATTACTGCTAATCTATTCAACATTACTGCTAATCTATTCAACATTACTACTACGGAAATCTTTTTCGACATAATTACTACGAAAATCTATGGAAATCTATTCGACATTACTGCTATTTATTCTATTGGTATATGTAATCAGGAGTAGGGTCGCCTTCCAATCTCGTGGGTTTTCTCATGTTTCCCCGGCGGTTTCCTCTCACTGCTAAAGGCCCCTACGCGCAAGCGAATTATTGAAATAAAATGAAACCATATGTTAGTCCCCATAAGGTCTAGTTTGTGTCGAGTCGGCGTTAAATACCATCTCTCTCTCTCCAGGTCTTCCAATTTCTCTCTGAGTACCCCTACGCGGAAACGATTTACTAAAATAAAATTGAATCATATGCTAGTTCTGAAATGACTGGACGTTAAATCCTCAAATCCCCTCTCCCTCGTTCTCCCCCAACCCCCCAAACCAGACATTATGCATGTTTTTAGTGAGGGTGGATATAAATGAAATCTTCCTACGCATGTGTACATATAATCATAGGGTGAATAGAGTCGATGTGTTAGTTTGTGATTAAATCTCCATCACCATCGATCTCCTAATCTAAACTCAAACACAAATCTGTAAAATAATTTCCATCAATTTGATATAATACTGTTTGGTTCTTTCATTTAGAAAGATTGATGTGTAACAGTCAATTACAGTCCATATAACACTACAAGGTCGACCGCAATTAAAGCGGCAATTTCATGTTTTAAATCATATGTTTAAAATACATTCCATTTATACAAAGAGAGAGAGAGAGACAGACAGAGAAAATGGGTTTTAACGTCCACCCAACACAGTGTTGGTCAAGGTTTCCGTGATGGTCGCGATGTCACAACCTCTGACTGGCAGCTACTGTTCGCGTGTTTGTAGATAATGTAGCTATAATTATGGCGTCATCTAGCAACGTCCAGATGTTTTAAAACTGACAGTTGTAGATACAAGAGAAAGAGAGAGAAATGGGGTTCAACGTCCACTCGACACAAACTAGGTCATTTCGGAACTACATATGAGTTAATTTCATTTCAATAATTCGCTTGCGCGTAAGGGTCTTTAACAGTGGGAGGCAACCCTACTCCTTGTCACGTATTACCGGGGATTCGAAACCATACCAGTTGACTCAATGACAGGCCGTATGATAAAGCGCGCACGTGCTAACCATTCGCCCCCCCATCTATACAAAGTACTACTTTAATTCACTAGTGTCAGTTAGATCGACAATTTCGTTTTTTTAAAGTCATTTGTAACAGAAAAAATGAATACGAAAGGGGTGCAAACTTCTTGTAAGGAATTTGAGTCTAACAACACAAAGTCATTGCCATATATGGAGTTGCTTATTTACGACGTCATTGTCTGTGTAGCTGACCATATATGTATTTCATTTGCAGACAATGTGATTAATTAATTCTGTAATTCTAACACAGCGAATACATTCTTGGTAGACTTGACAGGATAATATCATACTTTACATCTGTTTCAGAATGACGAACTCCATTATTCACCACGTGGGCCTTAGTGACGTCATCGCAGTGTTTCTATTAATAGCCGCCTCCACCATTCCATGTACCCAATCACAACAGGTTGCCAGAAACATCGTCGATAACCAGGAGCAATTCGAAGATCTCATCAATTATTTATCGTCTCTAAGACAAATATTAGGACCAGGTTTTGATCTGGAGGACTATATAGATGCTGATTTATTGGAGAGCTACAGACGACAGTGTCTATCAACAAATGGGTGTCAAAAGGTGCCCCGCGGTCGTCCCAGGGGCGGAAAGGATGCGTTTTCGTTTCTAAGGATAGGACGGAGCACTGATAATATTAGAAAGACCGCTGATTCCGATGCGGAAAGACATACTCAAAAGCGTAGAAGTTTTTACAGAATTGGAAAATTACCATCTTCAGCCTATATGAAAATGGCGTATAGACCGTTCGTTTCTCCCAGCAAAAGTCGAATCACAAAATCAACTGTCATCAGGATTGGTTGATTACGTGACTGGAATCTCAAATGGTAAGATTCGGCTTTAATTTTTAAACCATTGTGTGGCATTTGTTACATCTCAATCTGATTAAAACACAGATCATATTTCGTTTCGTTTTTTATAGTTCAAAATTTCATTTTATTTGGCTTTATTACACCAGGATCTGAAATGGTTGTTAAACAACCGGGGTTCTGGTTGACGAGATGGATTAGCCAATCGAAAGGGTATGTTGAGTCGCCTGACTCTTAGAACTGTGTATAGTCATTCACAGCGACATGAAACATGGCAAAGTAAAAGATGTAATACCGAATTGTTGCTTGTATGATCACTGACGAGACCTTCCACTACATATTGTGGTGGAGGCTATCGGAATTATAAAAAGACGAAACGAAATAAGGATGTGTATTTTAATGAGAATGGTTACCTGTAGCGCACAGAATAATACCTTTTAAGATTAACCTTACGGAGGTGTTGGTCGGTTGATTAATAATACTGTTCAGATATGACGTGTTTAGATTACCAAGTTAGACTGGAACGAGTGGTCTATCGCGCGGGAGCTTTAATCATATGACGTGGTTTCAATCCCACGTGACACGTAGAAGAGTCGCTTGTCCGATTCTCTATTACTGCAAAAGACCCATATTTCGGCGCTAATTTCGATTAGATACAAGCTCACCTTGTGAGCTTATCAGATTCCGGCGGTCATCGCGAGTACCAAGTCTCGCGCTTTCAATCTAAAATATCTACCTGTGATAATCGAGTTGCAAAGTTCAAGGTTCGTTCAATGTCAAGGTTTCCGTCGAGGTCGCGATGTCACAACCTCTTATTGGACACTGTGCACGTGTCTGTAGATAACGTAGCTATACGTTTGATAATTGTGACGTAATATAACAACGTCCACATGCTGTAAAACTGGTAGTCGTTGCTTCGGGAACATGGTGAAACCCGTAAATACAAATAACACATTGAAGCAATATGGAGTTAATTTTTGTATAATTAAAACTATGATTTTTTTTTTAAAAAAATGAATTATTTTGTCTGCTTTCAGGTTTCTATGTCTAATAGTGTAATGGATGGGGTGATAAATTTCAACTTTTTGTTTCATCGTCATGACATTTATTTTGAAACTACTGCCAGAAGATTAATAACGAGACTGCCAATTTCGACTTGTTCCTGACACGCGGGAGAAATTCTGATGAATATTTCATGATTATTTATTATTTCTATGAAGCTTTATTAGACTTGGTGGTAATCACCATTTTCTGTTGATTTGAGTTATTTGGTTATTATAAGACAGAATGGTTATAAAATTTATTACTTTGGGGTTTATTTTTTTGTTCCATTTATCTATTATATATTATTATGTTGCCATTCAATAAAATTAAATATGAAATAAAATGAAATAGTGTTTAAAAGAGAGAGAGAGAGAGAGAGAGAGAGAGAGAGAGAGAGATGGATTTAACGTCCACTCGACGCAAACTAGGTCATTTCGGGACTAACATATGGTTTTAATTTTATTTCAATAATTCGCTTTAGCAGTGGGAGGAAACCTGAGGACCCGGCGAAAACCCACGAGGTTGGACAGGCGACCCGACTCAATGTCACATACAACCGAGGAATCGAAACCACACCAGTTGACTTAATGGCAGACCGTATGACACAGCGCGCGCACGCTAAGCATTCGGCCACCCAGCCCCTCGAAATGGGTAATGAAATGGGAGAGAGGGGGAGAAATGGGGTTATTTCAATAATTCGCTTGCGCTTAGGGGTCTTTAGCAGTGGGAGGAAACCCAAGAGGTTGAGAAGGTGCCCTATCTACATGCCACATACGCTCAAACCAGGGCTCGAAACCACAGCCGCATGCCAGAGGTGACCGGCCAGCTAAAGGTCGAAGCGCGGCACTCTAGACCACTAGGCCATCCCAATCCCCCTGAAATGAAATAGGAACTGGGTTAATAACAGTGTGATATGAGAAACATTGTTCCCACACTCGAATTCCAACCATCAACGATTCTTTCACGTGCACGCCGATGTGTACACAGGACCTCGAGTTTTCGACCAACGCTAACACCGATACGTTATTCCTTGCCAGATCATCCGTCCTACATCACTGACAAGAGGAAACCGCGCCGGAAAATTCCGTTAAACACACTCGGCCAACGCTGGGATCGTACACAGGTTAACGAGCTAACGTCTTACTTACTGTTGTACGAGATGGTAAAGACAGCAGGTGTTTCAAGACCTGTAATAATTAATTACCCTGCAGGTAACAATATTACCTGTTCGAAATTTCGTCAGACTTGTTCCTATGTCACAGCAATATTCGTACCACATTGGTGGGTTGTATGGCCGAATGTTTAGCAGGTGCGCGCTGTATCATATGGTCTGTCATTGAATCAAATGACGGGGTTTCGTTTCCCTGGTTGTACGTGACGGAAGAAGAGTCGCCTGTCCCACCTCGTGGGGTTTCTCCTACTGCTTAAAACCAGTACGCGCGGGGAAATAAAATTGAACCATTTGGTAGTACCGAATGACCTAGTTTGTATCTAGTGGGCGTTAAGCCCATTTCTCTCTTTCTCTCTCTCTCTCTCTCTCTCTCTCTCTCTCTCTCTGTTAACATGTTTGGAGAAATACTGCGCGTTTTCACAGATTGTCTCCCTTTGTTTCTATTTTGGAGTCAGACCACCACTAATTAACCCATTGACTTCAATCACTCGGCAATCCTCGACAGATTGCGGAACCTACATCTGGTCTCGCCATTTAAAGGTACCGGATGAAACATGACTGCGCCCATTATGTCGTGGAACTACTTCAAAGGTCCCAGATAAAACATGGCTGCGCCCATGGTGTCTTGTTTGTTTGTAAAAGCGTCAAGTTTTCCTGTAGCCGCATCGCAAATGTATGGGCGTAGGTACATATCACTTACTGTCATACAGCCGAGCATAGATGTTGGTTCCGGAACGTTCCGTAATCTGTCGAGAATTGCCGAGTGTGACTTCAATGTTAATTCTGGACTCTTTGCCCGCCTCCAACTTTCCCCCCAATTTTTGTTGGGCTGAATACTTTTCACTACAGACAGACGAACAAATGGCCATGTCTATGCACTAAATTTTGTATGAGGTTGACCACCAAAATTTTTAGATACACAAACTTGACGAAGCGTACTAAAAACATGTATCTAGTTGCCGTACATATCACCGTAACCAACCTGATAACGCCATTATCCTTCCGCCTCAAAATCGTCATTATTTACCAAAACCTGACAGAAAATATTTATTCAAACCCTCTTCGTCCATTCTAGACCAAAAAATCAACAAAAATGGGGATGCGAAAGGGGACAAAAGAGAAAGAGACGGAACTACTATAAACAGACGAACTACAATTGGTACCGAGATGGTGAAATTTAATGGTGGTCTGCCGTCATTAAAGAGAAAACCTTGTCACTACAGACCCGGAACTGCATTCGACAAACCTCGGTTTGCTCCGCTACACTACATCTGACCTTGAAATACTATCAAGTTCCCGTAATAAATAAATCGGTGCCCACGTAGAAACTGTACAATTGTTTGTTATGTACCTCCGATAGCAAATGCTTACATTTTTTCAAGTAAATACGATCTTCGTGTAACAGCTATTTTGGGAACTTCTTTCTAAAAGCGGCATGTTTTCCTAATAAGTAAACAGGCAGCCGCCCCATAATTCTATGGGTGTGGCTACCGTCATACAGTCGAGGTTAGATGTAGTTTACCGTAGAGCGCGGGGAATCACCGGAACTGTACAGTGCAGTGGACGATTAAGACTGGCTGGCCCACACATCTATTTGTTTCATTTATGGCTGTTTGCACAGGCGTATAGGCTCGATGAATGATATGAGGGGCAGATAGTGATATACCCGAAAACTGTTCGGGTTGCTGATGGCGCCGCCCCCCCCCCCCCCCATACACACACACAAACACTTGGGAGATCTATCGACCGCTAACGCATTTTCCCTGTTATTCTAGCCAATGAATACAGCATGTTCAAAGGTGGGTGACTCGAATTCAATCAATCCATCCTATAGATAGAGTGCTTAGAGAGGGGTTCATCGGGGTAAAATTTTGAAAATTTAACAAGCAATACCTGCTATTCCATCTCGTGAATACAGCAGTTACAATGCGGTCCAATAAAGCCTACCCTAGATGTCTTACCTGAATCGCAAACAACCAAGCAATTGTCGCGGAGTATGGAAGCTGGAATAGCAGTAACTTCAGAGTTTCCAATCGTTTTGCGACCGAAATCCTACTCTATGTCTCAAAAAAAAAATATTTTAATCAATAGTCAGTACAAATACGTGCTATTCAATTAGTGTGTTATTGGATTTCGGCCATTTTAATTTGCCAACCTTCTGCACAAAAAGTCACGTTGCCCGAAAGTTACAAGGAAGCAGCCCCCCCCCCGTCCCCTTGGCTCGTACGCCTATGTCAGGGTTGAATTATTATGACGAAATGTTTAAGCCCACATATTGAACCAATATAATGAGGTTTAACGTCCTACTTTCCACGCAAATGTCGCTTTACGTGTACGGGACTTTTAGTTTTCGTCCCATCTGAACGACTAGACAGCTAGCCTTGTCAGGCCTGTTTTCTTGTACCTCCTGACAAGGGAAAACCGATCTGAAAAATCAGGTTCTCCTTGTTAACCAGATAGCAAGTACTTTACTGACTGAACCAACGCAAAATATCCCACCAAATATGTCAAATCCAAGGGCGTGCAGGGAGTATTAAACCAAACACAAAAGCAATGCCCGAGTCTCTAATCCTCCACGCTTCCTGAGGAAACCCACGAGGTTGTATAGGGGCGCCTTCTCAACCTCGTAGGTTTCCCCCGGGCATTCCGGTTTCCTCCCACTGCTAAAAACCACTACGCGCATGCGAATTATTGAAATAAAATTAAACCATTTTGTCGTTCCCGAAATGGCCTAGTTTGTGTCGAGTGGACTTTAAACCCCAATTTTCTCTCTCTCTCTCTCTGCCTACGCTTCCTACCTGTTCACAACGGTCAGACGAAAGCCTTCTGTTAGCTCTGTACAAGATGGCTCTACACCTATATAAATCCCAAACCTTCCAATAAATGGTTTCAGAAAAATTAACTCGCCCCGTTGTCAACCCCCTTCACTGCTTGTAGCGGCCAACTGAATATTCACTGCTGGCCGGTATGAGATGCCAAACTTTACATGAGGTCTATTTAACAAGGTCAAGTGTATAAGTACCTCAAGGTCACTGGATGTAAAGAGAGCTAGCGCTAACCCTCGGCAACAATCACATGCCCTAACCTTGTTTAGTTCTCGTGACCTTGGAGAAATATGCATTTGGCCTTGATAAATAGACCTAAATTCCCCCCCCCCATACCACAAACAGTGACATTCAGTTATGATCACGTCACACCAGGACTGAATTCTTCGTCACACGATTGTAATGCTATCATTGGTGAATGCTATCAATTCGAGCATTCCTTTGTTAAATTGTAAATAGAGGAGGTAATTCATTCTCTGTATCAAATACGTCTCGACACAACGAAAACAATATGATTTATATACGCGTCACGTGCTCATTTCAAATCAAGCAGATAGATAAATTTAAATATTTGAATAATTAATCCCTCATTAATTATTAATTATAATATCTGAAATGGAGGAAGTTATCCGTGGTTACACCATGATGATATTCCATGATGTAACTCCTGTAAGCAGGTACACTAATTAGTATTAATTACAGGTAATCACAGGTAATCCCAGGTGTATATAAAAGGTAGATGATCAGGTAAGTAGAATCAGTATCCTGTTTTATCTACACCTCTTATCAAGGTAAGGTTTATTTTACACTTAACTTTTCCATAAGAGTAGGCCATACTGTCCATAAACAGAACACAATTTTTATGGGAAACAATTAGGACGTTAAAACCCTTTTTATTTTTTATTTTTGAATTATAGTTGTCACTGTAAAGCAAAAATCGAATAATATGGCCATTTTATTCATGTGGCAATATTATATTTGTACGGAGATAGACATAAAATTGATTTAAGATATTTAGGGTACACTCTATAAATCATGCCTAATGAAACCAGGTGATGGTAGCTGAATGGTTTACGCGTGTGCATTAGATCATAAAGTCAAGTAGTTTGGTTTCTAATTCCAACCTGTAAATGACAAGGAGAAAGGTCGTCTGTCGAATCCCCCCCTCTCTCTTTCTCTCTCTCTCTCTCCCACCCCCACCCTCTCTCTCTCTCTGTCAGGTCATCGTTAATTATTGTGTGTATTTCTATTTCAGATGTTGAAATTAGTTGTTGCTACGTTTGCCTGTCTGTTGGCTGTCTCTACGGCTGTTCCCTTGGGAGGCCTGGGAATGTACGGTCATGGTTTAGGAATGTACGGCGGTCTGGGAATGTACGGCGGCCTTGGAATGTACGGAATGGCTGGTCTGGGAATGTATGGTCATGGTTTTGGAATGTACGGTCATGGTTTGGGAATGTACGGAGCTGGTTTGGGAATGTACGGAGCTGGTCTGGGAATGTACGGTGCTGGTATGGGAATGTACGGTCCATGGTCGGGATTATACGGCGGTCTAGGAATGTATGGAGGCCTTGGAACCTATAGTGGTCTAGGGATGTACGGAGGACTAGGAATGCACGGAGGAATTTACGGTGGACATTTAGGTGGTCTAGGAATGATGGGTGGTTTGAACTCCTATGCTGGAATGGGATCTCAGTTTCCTAACTCCAATATCAACGAAAATAGTAAGTATCTGTATTGATGTAGTCAAACGTGATGCATATATGTGGCCTCGAGTTTATCCCGATGTTAGCCTAATATCTTTCTCGGGATTGTCCAGAGAGAATGGTTACACCTTGCTCTGGACAAGGAACAGTCTCTTTATTATATAGTCGTTCGAAAAACCCACATCGAGCACGTAAACGAATCCTCGACATTTTGTTCGAACAAAATACAAAATATCCCTCATCAGAGGCGGATCCAGGAATTTCAGAAAGAGGGGGGCCCGTGCCGCACCCACAGTGATTTTTGAGTGGAAAAAATGCCCACAAGGACTAATTTCATACTAATCCTGTTAATTAGGATTTCCAACCTAAACTATTTTTGTTCTCCTTTTTTGCGAGAATATATGGAGCTAAAAATTATTGGCCACCTGCTCATAGCACACGGTATGGTTTATGCTTGTCTTCACTAGCACAGTCTGTGTATGTGTGAAATAAAATGGGGTGGTTTAGTGCATTGTTCCGGTTTGACCAGGATAGGGAAAACGGGCATACGCAATACCAACTGTGACCTCATATTATATCGATTTCCAAGTGTCACGGGATTTTTTTACGCGCGCATCAATATCTACACGGGACTTCGGTTTTTGCTTCCAATCCGAACGGCTATACACAATCCAAGGAGGAACTACGCTCGAAAATCGCAGAGATCGAACAGGACACCCCGGGTTAGTGAGGCCAACGTCCTCCGCACTGAGCCACCGTCACCGCCGTCGATGCAGAAAAGTTGAACGTTCCCATACCCGATCCTGGTGTCTCCGAGACAGTTCTTAGGGATATTTTGTCTCGGGTACGGATTAGAGTCTAATCGTTCGGATGGCACGCAAAGTCGCGATCCACACGTTGGTATATATACCGAACAAATATTGGCAGTTGCATCTAGATGAAGAATAGGTGGAAACGCCACTGTCCGGGCAAAATGCCCCAAATAGCAGACGTCAATGTGATTACCTCCCTTGTTTTCTATCCCCCCCCCCACGGCTATGTTATTATCTCATTTAGTTCCAAGAACGTTAAAGTGAGAATTTCTTATTTTCTAAGAAAGTCAAAATATAATTATTTCTATGTCTTTTGCTCAGTAGGTTGTCAACGCAGTATTATACTACCATGGGCATTATTTCCCACACTTAAAAATCATTGACACTGGAAATAATAACACAATTACCTCCCTTGTTTTCTATCACCCCACCCCCACGGAAATGCTATCTTCAAACGTTTGAATTTGAAGTTGAAAATGATATTTTTGCCAATTTTTCAATTGGCAATAGTGAATTATAGGATTAATAGGATTATTCTTTAACACGGTACGGCTGTTTAAAGATACCATCTATTTTAAGGCTTTATTTTAATATATTTTAAAAATCTGAAATTATCGCTTTAAGCCGCTATAACCTATTACGTATTACGTCTGTTTTTTATTTGTTTCAGTGAATAATGATTTAATAATCTGAAGAGACGCGGCACATCCTCGTGTTGCATAATGTATCATTGCTGGTGTCGATAATCATAAACATTGTATAGACTTAAACCAGGGATACACAAGAATTGGGAATAAAATAATCTAACTTAAATAATTTGTGTTGTTGATTTTTGTTGGGGATAATCTCACTCTACTCTAATATTGACACACATGCTCTGTTGGGGATAATCTCTAATATTGACACACATGCACCTAAATAAGTAGAAATATTGTCTCGGGGCTTCTGATTATACAGAATTCTTCAATGATTCCTCAGATATCACGCTAAACCACCACCACTTTGCTGAGATTCTCGAGAGAAAGAGAGAAATGGGGTTTAACGTCCACTCGACACACACTAGGTCATTTCGGGAAGAACACGTGGTTAGGGGTCTTTAGTAGTGGGAGGAAACCTACTCTCTTTGTACAATGTGATAATGACGTCACAACGAGAACAACGTAATGTCGCCAATATAACGTTACGACGTTACACTATAAGGTCGTAGGAAAAAAATGGCGGCATTTTTGAATTCGCGAGTATCGATTTCCTATAGGTCGCTAATAGATTTTTTTTGCACTTAAGTTAACTGTTTCGGAGATTTCGGAGATTTTCTGGTCTACTGGCGGCCATCTTGGATTTATGTTACTTATGCAAATTCCTCAAGACCAAAAATTGCTGCTTTTGTTATTGGGTACTAGAGACTATACCCGAACAGAAAAGATTTCTGTTGTAGTTTGTTCAGGGTACAAATCGACAAGATAATAACATGGCTCTCCGGCACTTTAAATTTGACATCTTTGACGTCATAAATGCGGGGCATCGTGCATAACAGCCAATCAAAGTATTAACATGATATGAGTTGCGCAGGAATAATACACCATAATTATGAATGGTTCATATCAATTTTGATAAAACAAAAACGTTTGCAGATAAACCAAAATGTTTTTTACTAGATTGAGTGTGCGTGTGTTTAATAAGTTCTAATAGTATACAATTAACCTATTTTAAAAATAACTTATTTTAATAATGAACATAAGTTTGCCAGGTGAAAAGCAGCAAATCAGTATATCTCAACGTTTTTAGCTACGTTCTCCAATTTGACGAAAAACCAAGGTTTCGTGAACACATTGCCGTGCACGTAAAAAATCCCTTGGCAGTTGTAATTTGATATAAGAGTAAACTGTAGCGCTGCTGCCCGGGCAACTATCCCTCATAGCACACTGTATGGCGTATGTCCGTCGTCATTAGCCCAGGTTAGGAGTAGAACAGTAGGACGTTAAACTCCATTCCATTTCATCGGATATGCGTGTTTCTTGTTTTATTGGTGTTGTCTCCCTACACACAATGTTACATTTGATTATATTTGTAATAAACAAAACATACATTATCATAATCGTCCCGCTTTACGTGATAATGACCTGCATCACAACTGAAACATATGGTGCTCTATTTCAACCACCGGGGGTAGGATCATCGATTAGTTTAACGATTGTCATTGAGTCAAGTGGATGGTTTCGATTCCGCACATGTACGTGACAACGAGTACAGTCGCCTGTTCAACAAATTGAATCATATGTAAGTTAGGAAATGATCTAGCGTGTAAATGGTCTAGTGGGTGGTAAACCCGATTTCCCTCTGTCTGTATTTCAGCCACGCTACATCAAATGAAACAACAAAATGAAACTGGGTGTAACGTTTACTTTTCTGGACCCACGGGGTTAATGTGGGACATTACGAATTCCAACCATCAAGTTCTCCTTTACGTGTACGCCAATATATACACAGGAACTCGGTTTTACATACCATACGAATGACTAGGCACTATCCTTGCCGAGTGCCCTGTTCTGCACCACTGACATGGCGAAACCACCCAAAGACACGCTCGTTAAAAGTAAACATTGCTGGTAAATCAAAATGTAGAAATGATATTTTTATGGCTGAAACGTTACACCATACATGTCCTATATGCCGACCCGCTGCTTGTCATGGTGACCCATTTCAGTTATAAAAACTGCATCTGATAATCTGTTTACCTTCACCCAGTTTCTATTCGAGATTACAATAACAATATGGTGACTTCGTTAGAGCACATGCACATTTCAGTTATAAAAACTGCATCTGATAATCTGTTTACCTTCACCCAGTTTCTATTCGAAATTACAATAACAATATGGTGACTTCGTTAGAGCACATGCATAAAATAGAAATTGGCGAAACGTCAACATTGGCGTGTACCTTTTCATCTACTCCAATACGACAAATATGAATTTGTAGCTAGTGCAGAACACCATAGAAAACGATATGACCAAGATGAGTATGTACTCATGTGCACCAATGTTACCCTGGCTTGTGAAATGAATAGAGGCTCAACGTCCTATTCTTTTGCTCTAGATTGGGCTAATGAAGACGGACATACGCCATGCAGTGTGCTATGATGCCTCCAATGTGGGAAAGTTTGCCCGGCCATCGACACTACTGCCTACTCTTATATGAAATTCCGACTGTCAAGGGAGTTGCACGTCAATGTATACAACATAATAGCTCCAAATTTTCTGTTGTGCAAATCCCATAATTTTTCATACCGATTTATGCGAAAATTTCTAATGGAAAAATAAAATATCCTAGAATGTATTCGAAGTAAATTATTTTTTTCTCTTTAATATGGGATTTTGACAACAGAATATTTGTGGCCATTATGTTCTAAAGATCCCAAAAATTCAATTCTGCAGAATACGATAGAATTTCAACTTATAGACCGACATCTTCAATATATTCACTACCTATAATATAGCAGGAACGACCAGCTCTTTATCTAAATGGGGCGTGTGGGGGAGGGGCGTGTGAGGGGGGGGGGCGTGTGGGGTGGCGGGCGTGGTGAATTCCGATTCCATCGCTATATACCAATAAGAAATATTAAAACATTGTTCGTATAAAGCAGACTATTATTCAATCTAAAAAGTAATAAAAACCCCTTAAAACAAAAGTCATTCTACAATAAAAAATGTGCTTTATAAACGGCACTGTCGTATTACACTGGCGACGTCGCGTTTTGTTCCCTTAAACTTAACATTGAAATAAACGAAGTGCGACTCGTGTCTGAACCAGTCCATCGTACTTTTCAAAACATGTCCTAAATACTGAACTCTGCAAATAAAGGGTCACCGCCTATTAGATTCAAGTTGGAAAATATAATTTATGTTAAATCTTAGAAAGATCTCGGTGTATTGAATAACCAGGTTGGGTAAAATGGGCTGTAGTGTCCGAGGGGTGGTGCTGTGCGAGGGGCGGGGGTAGTCGCGCGCTAAACCATTCCGTCAGCAAGTTTTTATTCTATTTGTAAAACAGACATGGAGATATACGTTCATTTCATTTGTTCATTTGTAGAGGATGAAATGGGTCCCTCCCCTTTAATCAAACGGTAAGTGGCGAGTCACTAATTTGTTCTAGGGTATATCTCGATCGGTGGCTCAACTATGATACTCAGAATAAACCTAGACACGGAATAAACCACACGATGACTGGTATCTCCAACATGTTATTAGATATATTCCAATATTTTAACATAGAATATATGACTGGATGGTTTAAAGATAATGTGGGTGTAACAACTGGTCTTGTATTTGTGGCTTGTCTAGGAATATGGTGGCTGATGAGAAAACCCCGAGGGAATCCACCAGGACCCAAATTTACCCTGCCTATATTAGGGGACATGCTGTCTTTGAGGGGAGAAGAGGATTTGAGGATAGTTGTCAGGCAACTAAGAAAGGAGCATGGCGATATATGCAGTGCTTATTTAGGATCACTGACGATGAGGTCCAAGATTTGGGCCGCTAGTATTAGCCGCCAAAATTCCTCAATCTGGTTTTCCCTTGTCAATGGTGTAGGAATTTCATCGGTCTGGATTCCGCTTGTGGGTGATGTAAGATGTTCAGTGGTGTAGGGAGTTTCCCGGTCTGGACTCCTCTTGTCAGTGGTATAGGAGGTTCCTTGATCTGCCCACCCCCGTTGTCAGTGGTGTAGGAGGTTCTCTGATCTGGTTTTCCCTATCAGTGGTGTAGGAAGTTCCTCCGTCTGGATTCCTCTTGCAGGGGGTTCCTCCGTT
This sequence comes from Patella depressa, assembly GCA_948474765.1. Taxonomy (NCBI): domain Eukaryota; kingdom Metazoa; phylum Mollusca; class Gastropoda; family Patellidae; genus Patella; species Patella depressa. The sequence continues at coordinate 71,039,259 of OX419720.1, read as the reverse complement.
TAGATTCCCCCTTGTCAGTGCTTTTCCAGCCCACCCGGCTCCTTGTACCATATAAAATAAATAGTGTTCATTCTATTACAGGTATAGCGGTGTCTGAGGGCCAGCCGTGGAAAGAACAAAGGAAGTTTGCTCTGGAAACTTTGCGAGGATTTGGTTTTGGCCGAACGATTCTTGAAGATAAAATTCATGAAGAAATTGAATATTTCGTAGACAAGTTATCAGACAAGAAAATGGTAGTAATTTTGACATGTGCCGTTTAAGTCAAAAGGCTGTTTCCAATATAATATCGTCCATGGTGTACGGTAAACGATTCGAGTATGATGATCCCGTATTTAATGTTTTCCTGTGTGAATTGGATAGCTTGTTTCAACATATAGGAAATGGGTCTGTTTTGAATGCTTTCCCCTTTCTGCGATTTTTACCGGGTGATATGTTTAATTACCAAAGCGTTTTGAACAATGTGGATTACATTAAGAATAAGATCATCCTTCCTTCAATTAACGAACACATGAAGAATTTTGATGAAAATCACGTGGATGATTATATCAGTAGTTATATCAGAGAAATGAAGAAAGTTTCTAAAACTGGTCAAAAATCTTATTTAAACGGTTAGTATTGCCTTTTTATAAATGGTCCATTCGTTCAGAAGGAGGAAAACCCGCAGTCCCGTGTACATAAAAGAACTCTTGATTGGACCAATGGATATTCTATACTCTTATATCGAATTCAAACTTTCAATGGTTCTTTAACGTGTACGCAAGTGTGTGCATTATATTACGCCGCATTGGAACGACTTTACGCTGTGGGGCGAACTGTCAAAACATAAGTCCGATGTAGAATGGACTAACCAAGCACGAGCGACTGGCATTCAATTTTGATCGCTTTCGTATTCTTTAGAAATTACAGTAAGCACTTTACCAACGTATATAAAAAGAATGGAGATTTAGCTCCTTTAAAATAATGGAGATTAAGTTCCTTAAAAGACTAGCTAAAAGACTAGAGATTTAGCTCCTTTACAAGAATAGGGATTAAGTTCCTTTAAAAGAATACGGATTAAGTTCCTTTAAAAGAATAAAAATTAAATTCCTTTAAAAGAATAGGGATTACGTTCCTTTAAAAGAATATGGATTAAGTTCCTTTAAAAGAATATGGATTAAGTTACGTTAAAAGAATAAGGATTAAGTTACGTTAAAAGAATATGGATTAAGTTCCTTTAAAAGAATAGTGATTAAGTTCCTTTGAAAGAGTTAGAGATTTAGTTCCTTTATAATGTTTGAAGAGCATAAGATGTTGTGCTTTATATTTCCAGAGGATTAAATTTAGTAAGCGAACTAAATATATAGGAATGCAGCCAAAATTTCTAGCTTGCTTCGAAACGCAATTCCGCTACATGGTCCTCCCCAAAAAACAAACTATACATTTTTGGAAAGCTCATAACACCAGGAACACAAATCCGGAGAGTTCCAAGCAAAAAATCTGTAATTAATTGATTTAGGGCCGGATGAAAATTGTGATAATTGTCAAGTAAATGCTATATTTATACTAATAATTATGCCATTGACATAAAACTAAATATTGGCGAAAACACCCATTTTCCCTTATCCTCTGCGAAGAATATGGTATTGGTTAAATTTTGATTTAAACCAAAATGTAGAAAACATAATGGAAAAGGGAACATAGATAATTTTGGAAAGCCATTAACGGTAATAGAGAGTTATCTCCCTTTCTGTCAACTATCTGCAGTTGATAACAGTATTTCAGGTGTTGACTGCTGGTGTTGCATGACGCACAAGACCACGCGTGAGCACACAGATCCATCATTTATATCGTTAATGGGGTGTTTACCCAGAAATTACGAATGTAGCGCCTAGTCTGATGAGCAAGGAGATATGTTTGACATTGGTTGAGCAATATGTCTATGAATTAATGGAGACCAGACTATGTCCGCAGTTTTGTAAATCGCATTGAAACCACGTGTCTTTTTTTTCCACTAAAACGTAAACCCAGCCTTTCAATTAGAACCTGCATAAATTGTACAACAGGCAAACTTCTAGTTAAGATATTTAGGCCGAATTAAAAACATTTAAACTGACACCGTATATATAATTAGTCGTTATCATCATAACCGTCACTGCATGTACATATTACCATCAAATTCGGTTTCTTTAACAGTCTTTTTGTTCCATTTTCACATTTACACAGATTAGATATGTACACGTACTGGTCACGTATAAGACAACCCCGGTACGATTTCACCCAAATTTTCTGAATGAATCAATCATTAACTAAAATGAATTTTCCACAAAGCTGTGAAGGTTGTTTATTTTGAATTAATTACACAAATATACATTTATATTTACATGAGATATGATCACGTTCTCCATCCTCTGAAGATTGTGCCCCAAAAAACTGAAGTTCAGTACTTTGCCCGAAAAATGGACGGTTCAACGAATCTGGATGGGAGGGTGGGTAAGCATGTAGGCTCTCTCAAAACAGGATTTCTACTAATATATATGTAAGCGTTTAATTCAGATTAGATGTGGGGCTTTTAAGCAATCCCTAACAAATATTTGAATTGAAACAAAGCAGCTATATGTAATTTTCTCACTGAAATATATATATATATATATATATATATATATATATATACTTAAAACTACCCCTCTATTGGGGCTGCCTTTTCAAACGTGGTTACTGGGACCAACAAGAAGTACTTATACTACACACGACCTTTTTACATATTTTCTGTTGGTTTCCTTCAGAAAGGTATGTATGCCTTAAAATCCAATATATCCATCATACTTTAGTGGGCATGTGGTTTAATTTTCAGACCCTGTTGTTGGCTCCGGCCCAGGTATTTACTTGGGGGTCGGACCCAATAACTCCTGTATACTCATTGGTATTATAATAGGGATAATATTGGAACGTGTGCTATTTTTTAACATTTGTTGGCAAGTGTTCATGCCTGGAATCCTATAATCGGTAATTTTAAACATTAAACGGAACGCGTCCTTGTCAGCTGTTGATGGCATTATCGCTGTCAACAAGTTTTGGGTATCTTTTTAAACAAATTTTGGTATCTTTTTAAACAATAAGCCGCTTCAAGAGGGTGGGTATTTTCTTCAAAACTTCCCCTACAAGACAAAAATCGAGCCAAATCTGATTGTGGCAATTATTGTTGTTTTTAATGTAATAAAACTTACATCCCACTTCTACCTCGTTACTAGTGGCAACTTTTGATAAAACTGTCCTGTTTATTGCTCAGGGTTTAAAGTGTCTGTGTATCAGAGATGGACAGTACACTTTCCAGGAAGAGTATTGTTCATTTTCGACAAAAAAGCACTTTTATACAAGTGTTGAAATAAAGCAGGACAGGCCGAGAACAAACGCCCAGAAGGTCAAAATATTTTTTTTATTACAAATAAATTTCAGCTGAGGAACCATCCGCCGATACACACTTCACCAGGATTGACCTACGTGTCCTTTAGATTACTTTTTAATATCTGCACGATTTTAAGATCACCTTTCTCTGGTGCAGGTCGTTTTGGCGGAGGCGGCTGTAACGCATCCGATATCCCCTTTGCTTACATGTAGAAATACATCTGTAGACTCTTACTGCGTCTTATCGGTGAATATTAAAGACCGTTTCGGCCGGGGGCACCCTCGCCTCAGCTGATCTCCACGGCCAAAACTGTCCTGATATTCACCTATACGCCGAGGAAAGTGTGCTAATAACTATTACAAACTGACAAGTAGTACAATCAATTGAATTGCCCCTCCACCTTCACCCCCAGATATACATTTTATTGAAACATACAACACATCCTTTGATCAACGGATCTTGATTTTGAGTTTATTGGATGGTAATTAAAAGGAAGTTTAAACAAAAATTTATTTTTAAGCTTACATTCAAAGACTTCTTTATCTCAGGGCGGGGTGAACACGACGATGTAACGATATGGAATCCATACATGCACTGTAATTTGGAAGGCTGCATGGGTTACTTGATGTAGCATTTTGGCCTGCCACAAATTTGTCAGCAACATATTTGCAGAATTATGATATAACCAAATGTAGCAGCTGTTCATAAGTTTTAGGTGTGTGGTCGCACATGACCCATTAATCACTTATACAAGATTGTGACTATTGGGTCCACACTTATCCCCCCTTTGACCACAATCGGTGGAAAAGCAGTCACAGACCACATTTATACGCATGGTGTCCAAATTAAATAAAAAATGTGCACAAAAAAATCGGCTTTTCTCTCAGCGCCTCAATTTTTGTCCAATCGGTCTGAAATTTTTATACAAACTATCCGTGGTGGATGCGCAGGTGCTGTAAAAATTTCAAGAAAATCGTCCTACGGGAAGGCCGTTAATGACACATACCACTTTGAGGAAATCAAAAATGTGCACAAAATTGTCGGCTTTTCTTAATTCTCGTCCGATCTGGCTGAAATTTTAACACAATCGTCTCCTAGGTCATGCGAAGAAACCATGAAAATTTCAAGGCACAATTCCCACGGGAAGGGTGTTAATTATGCAAAACAGTTTTCAAGAAACAGTCGTAACGCGCTCAAAATACCTAAACTGTAGAGCCTCGGAATCTCTTGATTTTGCTCCAATCAGTCTGAAATTTTAACACAACCTTGCTAGCCTTCGTACCTTCCGACATGCAAAATTTCAGATCCCTAGTTCTAAGGGAAGGTCAAAAACTGAAGCCTCTTTGGGGGTGCTGCATCACACGCGTTCGACCTGAATCTGTTTTTCAAACATTCAAGGGGTATAAAAACAGTTCTAATTGAGCTAGGAAGCTGAAATTTGCGGGGCGACCCAGGAATACATGTATGAAGGTGCTCTGAAAATTCCAGCTTCCTAGCTCCAAAAATAGGGGGGCTGATACATGCGCATAGACATGCTGTAGGAAGCGTATGACGCAAAATAACCCGAACTGTAGAGCCTCGGAATCTCTTGATTTTGCTTCAATCAGTCTGAAATTTTAATACAACCTTGCTAGCCTTCGTACCTTCCGACATGCAAAGTTTCAGATCCCTAGTCCTACGGGAAGGCCAAAAAATGAAGCCTCTTTGGGGGGTGCATCATACACGTTCGACCTGAATCTGTTTTTCAAACATTCAAGGGGTATAAAAACAGTTCTAATTGAGCTAGGAAGCTGAAATTTGCAGGGCCACCCGGGAATACAAGCAGGATGACGCTCTGGAAGTTTCAGCTTCCTAGCTCCAATAGTTCCAAAAATATTGGGGCTGATACATGCGCATAGACATGCTGTAGGAAGCGTATGACGCAAAATAACCCGAACTGTAGAGCCTCGGAATCTCTTGATTTTGCTCCAATCAGTCTGAAATTTTACAAAAACAACATTGCTAGCCTTCGTACCTTCCGACATGCAAAGTTTCAGATCCCTAGTCCTACGGGAAGGTCAAAAACTGAAGCCTTTTTGGGGATGCTGCATCACAATCGTTCGACCTCATTCTGTCGCTCAACCTTGGAGGGGGTATAAAAACAGTTCTAATGGAGCTAGGAAGCTGAAATTTGCAGGGCCACCCCGGAATACAAGCAGGATGACGCTTCCTAGCTCCAATAGTTCCAAAAATATGGGGGCTGATACATGCACATAGACATGCTGTAGGAAGCGTATGACGCAAAATAACCCGAACTGTAGAGCCTTGGAATCTCTTGATTTTGCTCCAATCAGTCTGAAATTTTAACACAACCTTGCTAGCCTTCATACCTTCCGACATGCAAAGTTTCAGATCCCTAGTCCTACGGGAAGGTCAAAAACTGAAGCCTTTTTGGGGGTGCTGCATCACACGCGTTCGACCTCATTCTGTCGTTCAACCTTGGAGGGGGTATAAAAACAGTTCTAATGGAGCTAGGAAGCTGAAATTTGCAGGGCCACCCCGGAATACCAGCAGGATGATGCTCTGGAAGTTTCAGCTTCCTAGCTCCAATAGTTCCAAAAATAGGGGGGCTGATACATGCGCATAGACATGCTGTAGGAAGCGTATGACGCAAAATAACCCGAACTGTAGAGCCTCGGAATCTCTTGATTTTGCTCCAATCAGTCTGAAATTTTAACACAACCTTGCTAGCCTTCGTACCTTCCGACATGCAAAGTTTCAGATCCCTAGTCCTACGGGAAGGTCAAAAACTGAAGCCTCTTTGGGGGTGCTGCATCACACGCGTTCGACCTGAATCTGTTTTTCAAACATTCAAGGGGTATAAAAACAGTTCTAATTGAGCTAGGAAGCTGAAATTTGCAGGGCGACCCAGGAATACATGTAGGAAGGTGCTCTGAAAATTCCAGCTTCCTAGCTCCAATAGTTCCAAAAATAGGGGGGCTGATACATGCGCATAGACATGCTGTAGGAAGCGTATGACGCAAAATAACCCGAACTGTAGAGCCTCGGAATCTCTTGATTTTGCTCCAATCAGTCTGAAATTTTAATACAACCTTGCTAGCCTTCGTACCTTCCGACATGCAAAGTTTCAGATCCCTAGTCCTACGGGAAGGCCAAAAAATGAAGCCTCTTTGGGGGGTGCATCACACGCGTTCGACCTGAATCTGTTTTTCAAACATTCAAGGGGTATAAAAACAGTTCTAATTGAGCTAGGAAGCTGAAATTTGCAGGGCCACCCCGGAATACAAGCAGGATGACGCTCTGGGAGTTTTAGCTTCTTAGCTCCAATAGTTCCAAAAATATTGGGGCTGATACATGCGCATAGACATGCTGTAGGAAGCGTATGACGCAAAATAACCCGAACTGTAGAGCCTCGGAATCTCTTGATTTTGCTCCAATCAGTCTGAAATTTTAACACAACCTTGCTAGCATTCGTACCTTCCGACATGCAAAGTTTCAGATCCCTAGTCCTACGGGAAGGTAAAAAACTGAAGCCTTTTTGGGGGTGCTGCATCACACTCGTTCGACCTCATTCTGTCGCTCAACCTTGAAGGGGGTATAAAAACAGTTCTAATGGAGCTAGGAAGCTGAAATTTGCAGGGCGACCCAGGAATACAAGCAGGATGATGCTCTGGAAATTTCAGCTTCCTAGCTCCAATAGTTCCAAAATTATGGGGGCTGATACATGCGCATAGACATGCTGTAGGAAGCGTATGACGCAAAATAACCCGAACTGTAGAGCCTCGGAATCTCTTGATTTTGCTCCAATCCATGGATGTCATTAGAAGCCGGCAACCGGCAAATTTCGCCGTTTACATTTAGGTCAAATGCCGGCTACTTTTTAGCCCCAAATAAACGATCCATAATTTAATTTTAAAAAAAAAATTTTCCTAATATCAATTTATACTAATTTAATTCCCAAACGCCAATAATACCTTGGACACAATTATATGGAGCCGGCAAATCTTATAACGGTAAACCATCAGGCGCGGATCCAGTGGGGGGCGCACCCGGCGCACGCCCCCTCTATTTTTTGAGGTGTCGAACAATGTTTAGCTCCATATATTCTCGCGAGAAAGGAGAACGAAAATAGTTTAGGTTGGAAATCGTAATTTACAGTACTAGTACGAAATTAGTCCTTGTGGGCATTTTTTACACTCAAAAATCACGGTTCCGGGCTTCGCACTCCCAAGCTGGTGCAGCACGCCCCCTCTTTCTGAAAATCCTGGATCCGCCCCTGACCATAGTATACCCGATAATTAGGACTCTGTCCGTCTGTATTCATTTTTGATGTCGTGACAATCGAAACTGACAAAATGGCTGCCACTCGAGTTGTCTGCGCTTGCATTTCACGCGGGACTTGTGTGGAAAATGAACACGACAAAGCGAAAGCAGGGCAATTTAGACGGCTTTTTTAAAAAGCAGAAAAATAATAATGGTTTGAAAAATATTATTTAGAAATAGCATGCGTTATACTATAGGCGTGAGTTATACTATAGGCGTTATTGGCTACAAGAACTGCGTGTACACATGTATATCTACCGTCACCGCGAGTACCCACACGGCGACACTACGTCGATGACCCAGCTACACGGCTACTCCACTAAACGTGCATTTTCTTTCAGTTTCATTCTTAATAATGTCAAGTCTAATTTGAATTGAATACAATATTGCATACGGGCATTCTAGTTTTTACTGTATGTTGTGAATGCACTGCGAAGGCCGACTACAGAACAGACACGAGTCTGACGAGAACAATTTCTAATTGACCTAGTTACCTAGTAGTTAAGAAGGACGACATACCACAGTGGATTTCTTGCGTATTACACCAGCCTTTATTGTTGAAAAGTGATATTGTTTCGTTAACTATTTTATGTGAAGCTTTTATGTATATAGAATAAAAACATAAAGTAATAACAAGCTTGTTTTATTTTGAATATATTGGTCATGAATACACTGTTACTAACAAATATGGGATATGAAAACAAGCAAAAGCTTATTTTATTACAGTCATCTCCTTAGCATACAGGTATTTAACAATCTACAATATAAAGGTTCTGCATATACCACAAGTTTTATTTTAGGCCTAATTTTCTGAAATAAACCCTTTAAGGCCTTCGTCCATAACGCAGTCGCAGCCGTTCGGGTTGCTCGCTTTAGGCCTGCGGCCCTAAACATTTTCTACTTTTGCAAAATTTCCTGTTACTTGAAAAGTTAGTGACATCCCTGCTCCAATCAGTCTGAAATTTTAACACAACCTTGCTAGCCTTCGTACCTTCCGACATGCAAAGTTTCAGATCCCTAGTCCTACGGGAAGGTAAAAAACTGAAGCCTCTTTGGGGGTGCTGCATCACACGCGTTCGACCTGAATCTGTTTTTCAAACATTCAAGGGGTATAAAAACAGTTCTAATTGAGCTAGGAAGCTGAAATTTGCAGGGCCACCCAGGAATACGTGTAGGAAGTTGCTCTGAAAATTTCAGCTTCCTAGCTCCAATAGTTCCAAAAATAGGGGGGCTGATACATGCGCATAGACATGCTGTAGGAAGCGTATGACGCAAAATAACCCGAACTGTAGAGCCTCGGAATCTCTTGATTTTGCTCCAATCAGTCTGAAATTTTAATACAACCTTGCTAGCCTTCGTACCTTCCGACATGCAAAGTTTCAGATCCCTAGTCACACGCGTTCGACCTGAATCTGTTTTTCAAACATTCAAGGGGTATAAAAACACCGCGCATGATATTTATTACAACAATTACATGTACACGTAATGCTATTGCCAATATGCATATAGTTCATGACAGCTCAACCTACACATGTATAATCAAATGTGATTTGGCAAACTCTTGAAGAAAGTTTGAAAGACAGAATGGCGCTGTAAGACCTCGCCCAGTTCCCAACTTTTCTTGCACGCTGGATTTCCCAAAAGTACGCTTTTAGAAAGTGATTCCCTGAGAGAGATTAAAAACTTTAGTGGTAATTGGCAAGTGTTTGATCAAATTTATTCAATTAATGTATTGTACATAGCAGCGATATACAGGACTCGTATGTAAATATGCAGATCTCAACCCAATATTTGAGGAAAGTTTTTGTACCGTACTAAAATCGTGATAATTAATGATTTTCAGGGTGCTATATTGAAATAATGTCGTGGAATAACAATTAATCCCCTGATCAATAAATCTTAGTCGATCGACAAAACCATACCTATATGCAATTTAAGATGCCTTGCGAATGACGGCTAATTCGATCGCGAAGCGTGAAAAAATGTGTTTGATTGAACACAAAATGTAAAAGAAAATTACATTTTAATTGTAGCCTACTGGAAATGCATCCGGAAATTAAAAACAGACAGAGAAGCCATGACCCCCATTTACATACAATCTACGCCGTATTTCTACCGATTTTAAAATCGTGGGAATATATGATAAAGCTATGGCCTTTGTCGAAACTTTCTCAATGACGACTGTGTCTCCGTTCCACCATTAATAGTCTCGAATATACAGTCGTTATAGCACGCATATCCGAATATATGACACCCGAGTCGATTTGTAAGCCACGTGACCGTAAAGCGATCGATGATTGGTCATGTATAATAGCGAATATATATCGCTCCGGGGAAAAGCTAAAATTGAACCAGGCGCGCTATTTTTAGAAATTTTGGACCCAGCAATTTTGTATGGGAGTTAGCAATGTACTAGTTATGCGAGGCCCGATAATTCGATATATACATACAATTTTACTGGGGCATTTAATTATTGGGACCAAGACCCACTGCTCAATAAAAGACCCACTTCTCAATAAAAGACCCAATACTTCGAGTGTCAAAATTAAGAATGACCCACGGAACTGGTGATTTTAAAACTATATATATATATATATATATATATATATATATATATATATATATATATATAAACTAAATTAAAGAAAGACATCAAAATACTAATTTGACGGTTAGCGCTTTCTGTTCGTACTGAACATCATCAGACCATTTTTATTTATGAAGAATTACGTAGAACAATAGACGCAACGTCATGACTTTACTATAAATATATCAAATACACCATAAAATATTATTTACACATTTTTACATTTAGTAAATTATCACTAAAAAGAGAATTACTTCATCTCTTATTATAGTATCCGTTTATTTAGACCAGAAAGATTCATCGATTCTAATGGACAGATCATAAAAAGAGATGAACTGATTCCTTTTTCAATATGTAAACTATAATTTACTCTTTAAAAGTAAACATCTACGGATTAGTATTTATAAGACTTGTCGATGCTGCACTTGGAGCTGACAATTCATTTTGACAAAGTGTGTCTTTTAATCGTCCAGTCAAATCGCTGCCGAGTTCAGTTATTGGACGACCTAGTTGGAGGATATTAACTTAGCTGAAACAATTGATACATGACATGACAGTTCAGCGCTTTGATCTGGGGTAAAAATGTTGTTCACCTGCTGCGTGGTTCGACAATGTCTAAATTTGGGGAAATGGGAAGCACGCTTGACAATCTATGTGAACTTTCTTAGCCAGCACAGGGATCGTATATGATATACAGTATACAGTATTGATAGGTGTCGTACATGATACAGGATATGCTTACCCTCTCTCTAGAGCACAGTATATCTATTCCTATTTGTAACATTTTTTTCATTTGTGTGGTTGATTTTATTTTATGTGAATAATTATATTTTGTTTGAATAATTATATTTGGTCTTTCAGGAAGAAGAGTATGTCTGGGAGAATCATTGGCTAAAATGGAATTATTTTTATTTGTGACAACCTTGGTACACAGATTTGAATTTAAACCAGTTGATGTCGATAATTTACCAACTTTACAAGGCGTTTTTGGTTTAACGTATGCTCCTCTTAAATACCAGGTGCGAGCCGTACCCAGATAAAAAAACCCACACAGTTCCCTCCCTTTTATTTCATTAACAACGAACGGGTTTTTTTGTGTCCATAATGGTTTCAAAATCTAAAGAAGTATTACTGCTTCTTGTGAAATGGAGCATTTAGGGATGTGTGTGCTTACCGATAATGTAATCCGATTATACCTACATGTATACAATGAACGGGTTCTCTGAATAAAGTTGTTTTTTGTATCCGTAATGGTTTCAAAATCAAAAGACGTATTACTGCTTCTTGCGAAATGGAGCGTTTAGGAAAATGTGTGGTTATAATTCAATCCGATTATACCCAGTTTTAAGTCTGGGAATCCGGGGGTCTTCATTTATGAAAATTGTGTACAGGTAAAGACCTACAGATTCACATACTAGGAGGCGGGACGATTTACCCAATACTACCCAATACCACCTCAATACCACCCCAATATCACCACATACTACCTAATATTACAACATAATGATGCAAAATGGACATGTCATTTGATTTTTGTCAAAAACAGAAAGTTATATCGCGAGAAGAAATGTACTTCAAATACGATACCACGTGAGGTAAGAACAAATTTATTTTAAGCCCCCGTCAGACCGGAGTGGTGACCCTACTGCGCTCTGCGACCGAACGGCGGCCTGGAAATACACAAGGTCGTCGGCAAGCGTGAACACAACGCGGAAAAATGTCCCAAAATTACAAACTTAAAAAAGTCGCGTTCTTACTGCGACCTGTGCGTCTATATAGCATTCTCGGGGCGGGTTCGTCACGATCTCTCCGCGCTTATGGCGTTTCGATTGAGATCTATAAGCTTTGCAACGGCGGTCATCGCGAACCCGCGTCGCTCAACCACACGTCTTATCTGGACTACACGTGCGTTTCCACCACGTGATCACGGCGACTATGCAAGCTGGTTCGATTTTTTTTTCGAAATTTCAAGATGACCTTTGAATCGTCCGTTTTCAAAGCAAGTCGTGCATGAAATGCATGGTCGCCATAGGCGAATAATGCAAGCTTGGTAACCGCGCCATGGTCGTATTAAGAACTCCATACACGTTGTGGGAACCTCATAAAATCGCCATATGCTTTAGAGGTAGCCCCATGAGGTCGTGATGCAGTCGCGCAACAGTGGTGGAATCATCGTAACATCGCTATGACAACGCCATAAGGACTCAGAGCGCTGGGTGGGGTCGCGGTCAACGCGTGAGGGTTGTGGTGAAGACGCCATGACGGCACCGTTGCAAATGTTACAATTTTCGCAGCGTCTATTCCACGTGTGTACTGCGCGTGTGCTACGTTCATAGAGATGTTACCACGCTTATCGCGCGACCCTCGCAACCCACCACGTTCTCTCAGTTTTCAATGTCATATGACAGGACCCTGGCGTTTGCTTTGAACATACTCAAAACAAACGCCGTGACTCAGCGATCATTGGCGACCATAGAGACCACAGAACGATATCTCGCGTTTCGACAGCGCTCTGGGTGATCTTGGCACGCTCTGGAAACATTTTTTGTCGCCGTAGCAGCGCAATAAGGTCTTTTGCGACCACATCACGTTCTCGCAGCTTTCCAGATCATATGCGCATGTTCAAAACAAACGTCGTGGTTCGGCGATCATTGGCGACCATGGAGACCACAGCACGATATCTAGTGTTTCCACCGCGCTGTTACCACGTTTATGGCGATCTTGACTCGCTCTAAGACCATTTTTTGTCTCAGTAGAAGCGCAGTAAGGACGCAACTCCGGTCTGACGGGGGTATAAATGAAACAACATTAGCTCCTGACTGGTTTTTTTTTTGTTTTTTTTTATTTTCTATATGTCTACAACTGACTCTTTGATTGGCTAATCCGTCACATTAGACAGAGCGTGAGCTATTCAACAACTCCCCCAAAATAGTTTGAAGGAAATTTGATTTGTTTTAATCTGCACCACCTTGTCCCTAAATGAACATGTTTACACACCCATGTCTATTTGTGGGAATGTATTTTATCACCCAATAACACATCTGACAGTAGATATCGCCTGTGGGATAAATTACATAATCTACTGTGATATCTCTTAGGAGATATCGCTTTACATGAATTTGATTGGTCAATTTAAAAGGTACTACTTACTTTTATTTTTTTTTGTTAAAAAGAAACTGTTTTTATTTAATTGACTTTGGAGGAAATACTGGGTCAATATATAGGACTTTGGAATAGGTAAATTGCTGTCAAAAATTGATGTATCACTACGCTGTAATGTAATCAGGTTCAATAAAAGTGAAATCTATACAAACAATTTTATTTTTTTATTTGTGCATGTAAGAAAGGATTGAGGGATAAATAAAATCTCCAACTCGTCTTTTTTGACATCAAAAAATATCAACACTCGTTGATAAAGTAAAAAAAAAATTCGGCAGAGCCTCGCTTATTTTACTTTATCAACTGGTGTTTATCAACGGATTTTATTTAACTTCTTTCCAAGATAGAATAAGAAATAAGTTATATTGCCCCATAGCTAACCCTGGTATTCATCATTTAAAGGAGCTTAATTTCTAACTCATTATTATCCGTAATATTAAAAAATAAAAACACGAATTAGAATACTATCAATATTGATGGTGTTCTTTTAAAGTGAAACTATGTGACGGATATAATGGTTTCCGGAGGCCGCTGTTGAGCGAGGCTTGATCATCCAGTTCCTAGGCACATATTGAGTAATGATAGGTTTATAAAGGGACTGGGTGATACAGACTTCTTTTGTCCTGATTACGTCGTAATTCCGGTCCGTGCAAGATATGAAAAGGCAAATGAACACACTTTAAGTTTGATTTGTAATTAATAACGCTGTAAAATGAGGGTGTATAATGATCAAATAAAGTCTCGTTGGCAATTAAAACGATGGAAAGTCTTAGAACTAGTGAGTATTGAGAGATGTTAGCAGACGATATTTAGCCAACGAGTCATAACAAAGATGGCGTCTGAAATACCTTCTACTACTATGCTATATAGTCAAGCAGTAGCAAGAAGCTTTATTTTAATCCTTCAAGTGCCTGTGGGAGACAGAGAGAGAGAAAGAGAGAGAGAGTGGGATGTGTCAACGTCCACTCGACACAAACTAAGTCATTTCAGACTAACATATGGTTCAATTTGTTTCTTTAATTCGCAGTGGTAGAAAACCGGAGGAGAAAACTTACGAGGTGGGAGAGCCCCCCCCCCCCGACACACACACACACACTACGTGTCTCATCCACAAACTAGGTCATTTAGAGACTGACATATAGATCAAAGAAGGATAAACAAAAGATAAGTTTTGTTAAACACGATGAAATATCAAACAGACATATTTTATATTCACTACATATGAATTAGGTCTATGAGTAATGTATGGTACACTGTATATGTATGATATTCTCCGTCGTCTTTATCTTTTGTACATATTCTTTAGTCTTTAATATTCTTTGTGATACGCAAATAACTAAACTGTTGATTTCCTCTTACTCATGGCTTGATGACCATATATATATATATATAAATTGTCCAGATTTAGAGACAAGTAGATCAAGATGTCGGTAATTTTACTGATTTTAATATCATCACTTCTAGTAACAGGTAGGTACTGTAATATTTTTATATTCTTTTTGTTAGAATATTAGTTTTGTTCTGGTCAGGTATTGTCCAACGTGTTGAAAGCTTCCCGTAGCTGACGTAATGGGAGGGGGGTATATAGCTACCTTACTATTAATATATCGTTGTTGTATTTATTATGTGTTAGTGTAGCTGTTGTAATAGTAGGGGGGGTCAATCACTCCCTTACTATTAATATATCGTCGTTATATTTATTAATGAATGTGGTATGTGTTTGTGTAGAAAGCCTTCCCATCCTCTACCATATATTCCAGGATGTAGACAATTCCTGTTTATGACTTGATATTTGTGTTGTTACATGTTTTGTTTGTGACTTTGCCGTGTTGCCATATACGACACTTGGTACTATTTGTAACATCTTACGGTGTTGCTATATAAGACCCCTTGGTACTATTTATAACATCTTACGGTGACCATGATGTGGATTGAAGACCGGTATACGCCATGCAGTGTTTTATAAGGGATATTTAACGTTCACGCCAATATGTACACGGGACCTCGGTTATTCGTTCCATCCAAAGGACTATACGTTCTTCCTTGCCAGTCCCTCGATCCGACATCACTGACTAGGATGAACCAGGCCAGGAAATATACCGATGAACATTCTTAATCAACGCAGGGATCGAACATGGCACCCCTAGGTGAACTAGCCAACGTCCTACCCACTGATCTTATTATTATTTCGTTTACACCGGTAATGGGGGACATTTATTAACTAATGATTTCATTCCGTGTAAATTATTGGTAACTGTTTTCAATTTGTATTTGTTGTGAGCGTCGCTACGAGTGCCGGAGCCGTCATATATCAACGAGACCTGGGAATTTTAGTCATGAACTCGCCATTGTTTACAACATGCGCTAACAGGGGCGTAAATGTGTGGGGTGTATGGGGGGGGGGGCAGGAAAATCAATACAGTCGGTCTCAAAATCAATACAGTCGGTCTCAAAATCAATACAGTCGGTCTCAAAATTATGCCGCGCGACTAAATGAATTAATGAGGTAAACAAACAATGTCAAAATAGAAGGGACAAAATTCCAAATACATAATATATGTATGAATATATCTGTGTATACGTCTGATTGCTTTGATTGGAACTATTGACGCTTGCGTGTATGCTTGACCTGACGAACACGATCGATCTGGCATGACAATATGAGGACATATTCATATCTTTGCTAATGTATGTATATTCACCATAACAATTATCTATAAGATATAGATCCATGTAAATGATGTCATTATAATCACTTTCATAAATTGTCACAGATTCACAGTACTTTGTACATTCTTGTATAATTCTTAATAAATAACATAAATCCACATTATTATATACAATTTTATCCTGGATATAGCATTTAAGGGACACCATATTCAAACATTTCTGCGGGGAACATGTCCCCGAACCCTTAAAAAGCTCGCATCTGGAGTGCTCGACTCATGGCTGCGTCACTCGTATTAGGGGTCTATGCATCAGTTGATCTCATGTTTGATAAACACTCCCACAATTATCATATTTTTGTATTTGAAACTTCATGGTGTTTTTACAGCTTTGCCCTTTAATGTAGCATCAATCAGGGGCGGATCCAGTTGTGGGTTGCAAACAACACCTATTGAGAAAAGTGTGACAGCCGTGTTATCATCATGTGGTGGGATGAGATGGGGATTCAAAGCTCGAGATAATAGTATAGACATGCGTGATATCACATTAATGCTTTGCATCATTGAAATTGAATCACAATGTGATGGTATTAATTCATAATACAAATTGACTTCAATCGGGGTGTTGTATTTCTCTCTTTAAAAGGCTCCGTGTGTATGTATGCCCACTCGGCTAATCTCGACAGATTCCGTAAACTACATCTAGTCTCGGATGTATGACAGTAAGTGATATGTACCTACGCCCATACATTTGCGATGCGGCTACCGGTTTACTTTATCAGGAAAACTTGACGCTATTACACAAATTGGAACCTATTCGGCTAGCGACCTATTCGACCGATCGAGCTGCAACCTGTTCGTTGGAAACCTATTTAGAGTAAAGACAACAGTCTCTATCTATCAACCAATAAAATCCAACGTTATGTCTATCAAATGAAAGTAGAATATATTATTTTTTATCCATTCCTTCAGCTCAGAATAGAAGTGTAATTTCGTCATTATCTTACAGCTGGATCGGTCGAATAGGTCGCTAGCCAAATAGGTCGCCAACTTGTGTTTGGAATGGGCGCAGCCATTTTTCATCCGGGACCTTTAAAGTAGTTCCAATATGGCGGAATTCATCATACAGCCGAGTTTAGATTCCGAAATCTTCCGAGGTTTGCCGAGTGTATGTATGCCTACGTAATTTGGAGACGTTGATGTCATCATACATTGTCAAGCCCTGGATCCATCCCTTGAATCGTCATTCTATGATTTTTTGTGAGGGTGCGTTAAGCTGGTCTGACGTGTCGGGTTTGTTGATATCCTCCATTTTGCTGCGAGGGAACGGTACTGTCGGGGAAAGTGTTGTCTTCAAACCGATAAAAGAGTCCAGTATTCGATTATCCAGTATCTAAATGAATTTGACGGCAGGTTATTAGAGATTAAATGAAATGGGGTTTAACGTCCTACTGTTCTGCACCGATTGGTCTATCCATGAGTCACGTGATGTTTTACGCGCACGCCAATAATATAAACATAATTCCCATTGTAACGGCGGACAAGACAATTTTGTAGGTAACCGAATGACTATACACTGTTCCTTGTCATCTCCCAGCGGCTTGCACCACAGACAAGCGTAAACCAGGTACTTTCTCGGGCGACACCCGGAGTGAATCCGGTGACCAGTGCGGTTTTTGACATGATTAATAATAATAATAATTGCTATTTTATATAAACACGTACTATTGTCAATTCAAGTGAACCCATTTTACTTTTATAATATAATATAATATAATATAATTATTTTATCTGGTTTCAGTTCACGGTGACTGTGATGGTGATAATGATCACACATACGATGTATACATGTATCATCATTATGACAATGAATGTCAGCTGTTAACTGTACAAGTTTCCAAACAACAAAATATTACATTTAAAACAACTCATAATTTTGGTAGTCCATTATTTATAGGCAAGTTAGGATCGATTAGTTTAACCACATAGTAAACACTATGAAATTATAAACCAGTCGGAAGAACAGTTTACTTTTAAAATAGTGAATGTGACTAAACTTGATGCTGGTATTTACGAGTGGGATTCGGATTCAGGATTGTTTACGTTCGGATGTGTAACACTTTTTATATCAGGTAAATATTATCATCATCATTTCGGCGGAAAAATACCGAGTATGAATATGAATGAATATACTGGTACACTTTTTTCCAAAATTACAATTTGCTCGTATATGATATGTAATATGTATATGTTATTGTACCATGTAGATAAACCAGCAACAGTCATATCAAACCAACATCAACCAGTTTTACGTGGTATTGGAGACAATGGTGAATTAAAGGGGAAGATAAGTCTGACTTGTAATGCAACATCTACAACCCTACCGCCTTCTGACCGTTTACCTATGAGATATAAATGGATTAATAATCATCGGTTACCTATGATATATAGATGGTTTAAACGTGATATATATTATGGTAATGGTAATATACTACAAGATATAGATGTTGATATAAATGATATAAGAGATGATATAATCTGTATAGCCTCAGATGATCCATGTTGTACAGCAGTTTTACACGGTTTAAAACAAGATGCTACACTCACAACAGGTATGTTGGTCTATTTTTGAACAATAGTTCAGCAGCGTGCCTTCGTCAAAGTTAAACACCTTTAATAAACTGCAGTAATAAAATACTGTCTTGTTTTAGTACTTTATCTCATTACTTTATTTTAATAATTTTATTTTTCTCAATTAAAATAATTACCACAGATAAAGATGTCAAGGTGTAGTTAGTCTTCTGTTTATTCATTCCATTAATTTGTTTCCTTCTTTAATACAGTTACAACAAATACAGAATGTGAACGTGTACTTGGTGTTTCAGAAAAATTTATTATTCCACGGTTGGGTAAGTTTTATTTACATTTGTATTTAAATTATATATATTTTTTGTGTATATATATATTACAATATGATAAACCATATTTCATAAACTGTCGTACCAGTTAATTAGGCGAACTTTCTATGAACCAATATCCAGTGATTTACATCTCTATTTTAGGCCCTCGCCCAATTATGTCGGTCCGAAATTGTGCCTACATAGTAAGTGTTCTTTGGTTTTGTGTGTGGTGGTGTGTATGTGCGATGGTGTGTGGGTGTGAGTGGGTGATAGTGTGTGTGTAGGGGGTGGGGGTGGGGGTATCCCAGTGGAAGCGTTGTCATTGGTCATTGATCGACAGATATATTTTTTATACGCCCACATTTTCATGTGGACGTATATTGTCGTCGCCCCTGTTCGTCCGTCCGTCCGTCCACAATTGTTTGTGAACAGTCTACAGGTCACAATTTTTATCCGATTTCAATGAAACTTAAAATATAGGTTTATCACCCTAAGATCTCGGTTCCTTTCGATATTGGCATGTATCGGACTGTAACTTCATGGGCTATGGCCCCTGATTGTACGAAAAATCACGTTTTTTAGCTTGTGAACAGTGTAGAGGTCACAATTTTGAACCGATTTGGATGAAACTTGAAATGCATGTTTATAACCCAAAGATCTTGGTTCCTTTCGATATTTGCGCCAATCGGATCGTAACTTCCTGAATTATGGCCCCTGATTGTCCGAAAAATCGCCCTTTTTAGCTTGTGGTCCCTCTGGAGGTCAAAATTGTTATCGGATTTAAAAAAAAACGTTTGATTATATCACCGTTCCATGGTTATGAAGGTTGAGTTCGAATTTCGTGAAAATCGGACCTAAATTGACGGACAAAATGGCCGCCGTTTGTTCGCGAATAGTGTGAAAATATGTTATATCAAGGTTGTGGACTTTATAGAGGTCACACTTTTGAACCGATTTTGATGAAACTTGACATGTGTGTTTATAACCCAAAGATCTTGGTTCCTTTTGATATTTGCGCCCATCGCATCGTAACTTCCTGAATTATGGCTCCTGATTGTCCGAAAAATTGCCCTTTTTAGCTTGTGGTCCCTCTGGAGGTCAAAATTGTTATCGGATTTAAAAAACCGTTTATCACCCTAAGATCTCGGTTCCTTTCGATATTGGCATGTATCGGACTGTAACTTCATGGGCTATGGCCCCTGATTGTACGAAAAATCACGTTTTTTAGCTTGTGAACAGTGTAGAGGTCACAATTTTGAACCGATTTGGATGAAACTTGAAATGCATGTTTATAACCCAAAGATCTTGGTTCCTTTCGATATTTGCGCCAATCGGATCGTAACTTCCTGAATTATGGCCCCTGATTGTCCGAAAAATCGCCCTTTTTAGCTTGTGGTCCCTCTGGAGGTCAAAATTGTTATCGGATTTAAAAAAAACGTTTGATTATATCACCGTTCCATGGTTATGAAGGTTGAGTTCGAATTTCGTGAAAATCGGACCTAAATTGACGGACAAAATGGCCGCCGTTTGTTCGCGAATAGTGTGAAAATATGTTATATCACGGTTGTGGACCTTATAGAGGTCACAATTTTGAACCAATTTTGATGAAACTCGACATGTGTGTTTATAACCCAAAGATCTTGGTTCATTTCGATATTTGCGCCAATCGGATCGTAACTTCCTGAATTATGGCCCCTGATTGTCCAAAAAATTGCCCTTTTTAGCTCGTGGTTCCTCTGGAGGTCAAAATTGTTATCGGATTTAAAAAACCGTTTGCTTATATCACCGTTCCATGGTTATGAAGGTTGAGTTCGAATTTCGTGAAAATCGGACCAAAATTGACGGACAAAATGGCCGCCGTTTGTACGCGAATAGTGTGAAAATATGTTATATAAAGGTTGTGGACCTTATAGAGGTCACAATTTTGAACCGATTTTGATGAAACTTGACATGTATGTTTATAACCCAAAGATCTTGGTTCCTTTCGATATTTGCGCCCATCAGGTCATTACTTCCTGAATTATGACCCCTGATTTTACGAAAAATCACCCTTTTTAGCTTGTGGTCTCCCTGGAGGTCACAATTATTATCTGATTTAAGAAAAAAACGTTTGATTATAAAAACCAAACAAATTCTAATGATTTTCTGATAATTCTTTAATATGCGACAACTCTTGTTGACTACCCGGACGATTTGGCTGCTGTGTGGGCGTATGTTTCGTTGCCTGGCAACCTATTTTTATCTTGGTAAACACACTGATATTTACAGATAATAATTTAAACGAAAGAAATTAAATCCGGTTTAACGTCCTACTGTTCTGCTCCGACAGGGCTAGTGAGAACATTTTGCTCGGACAGGGGTGTTTAACGTGCACGTCAATGTGTACACGTGACCTCAGTTTTTCGTGCCATCCGAAGGATTATACACTATCCCTTGCTATGCTAGCCCTCGGCCCTGCAACACTGACAAGGCGAAAGTTTCACGGCTAACGCAGGGCTCGAACACGGGACCTCCCGGTAAAGGAGCTAACATTTTACTCACTGAGGAACCGTGGCTCTCAAAATAATTCATCCCATTGGAAGCGTTGATTTTATTGATTGTACTGTGATATTAGATTAGACATCCCTTGTCATTGAACAACAGATAAACACACCAATACAATCTACTTTTAACAGAGAATATTTTAAACGAAAAAGAAATGAAATTAAATTAAATTTATGTTCAACATCCTGATGTTCTGCGCCGACTGGGAAAATGAAGAAGATCTGCTCAAACAGCGATGCTACGGTCAACTCTTATATCGAATTAGAACTGCAAAGGGTTTTTTAACGGGCATGCCAATATGTACACGGGACGTCGACTTTTCGTCCCATCCGAACGACTATACGTTGTCCCCTGCCAGGTCCGATGCCAAGTCATCGGTCCTGCACTTCTGACAATTAGAAACAAAGGTGGAAAAGCCAGACGAACTTTCTTGATCAACGCAGGGGTCGAACACGAGACATCCAAGATGGCGAACCAACGTCTTACTCATTAAGCCACCGTGGCTCCCAAAATGATTTAATTAGATGAAATAGTGTATTGATGTTCAGGACGAAGACGTTTTGTTTTGTTTATTGCCAGATGCTCCTGGAGATGTAAATGTTACTGTGGTCGAGGTGTTGAAGATGTACAGCGATGATGATATTGGCTTACACACAACCATACATTTTACAAGATTCTTTAATTACACCATTAGGAACTGAGAGACAGTATATTAATTTTACGTTGATAATTGCAACCAAATCTGACCAATACAACCTAATACTTACAGTTAATATTATAAGCATTGAGTATCTTGGTCAGTATTGTGTCGATGTTCAGAATGAAGATGGAAATCTGACGCTATGTAGCAATCTTAAAGGTAAATAAAGAATCGGTTTTAATACATAGCCAGTTGCCGTTTTACCGTAATGTGATGTATATAATTGATTCGTGTTTAAAGGGCGTATATATCCATTCTTTAGGTCATTAAAATAGACGAAAATTGATCTAAAAACATATATTAATGTAATATGAATGTATATAAAGAGATTGATAATCAATTATTAAAATATTATTGTAATCTCTTATCAGTTATGTTTATTTGAAATACGGGAACATTCCAATTTAACATCAGCTGTTTACGCCTGCATAATTCATTCTACAAGTTTCGTTTGTCAGCCAGAACTATTTCCTTCCACATTGTCTTGCAGTATATGTTTTCTGTGATGCTTAGAATACACGACTCTTTATGTCCATGTATATTAAATAACAATATCAATATGGATTGAAATGAACCAATATTGAATTCTAATTTATAGTTTTAATTTCGAATTTTATAAAACAATATTGAGTTAGATGTTTAGTCCCTTTAACTTTAATTCATTTTAACAGACCCTGGTTGTTGTCCACCAACAGAAAACTCGATGTCAAGTAGTGATGACGTCACTCTAGTTGATGTTGGTGAAAGGATAATATTACAAAGGGAGATAACTGGGTATCCTAGACCTTCAATAGACGTGGAATCGATGATATTACCAGTAGGGGTTAACAGTTATTATCGCTATATTAATTATACCCTAATTACCACAACTAAACCACATCATTATAATCTAAGTCTTTCTGTATTCGTCGTAACCAAACAATATATTGGTGAATACTGTATCTACGTAGTGAACAAGCATGGAGAATTGCTTGTTTGTTACACACTGATACAGGGTTCGTATTTATTATTATATTATATTACAGAGCTACTCCATAATAAGCTTAGATTATAAATAAGCAATTGGGGGGTAAACTTCACCCCTTGTCACGTACAATATTACACAGCTACCCCATAATAAGCTTAGATTATAAATTAGCAAACTTCACTTCTTGTCACGTACAAGTGTGGAATCAAAACCACGCCACTTGATCAAATACCAGACACTATGATCTAAAGCATTTCCCTTGCGATTTGTAACTCTAATCATGTGACTACTTTCTAGTCGACCAATTTATTAGGTAGCTAGTACTTATACAAATGGAGACAGATCAAAATAAAAGTCATTTAATGACACCATAAACACAAGTTAACTGATCAATAAGAACGCAGCGCTCCATTTAAAAACTTTAAACCGGACTTTGCCCCAAAATCTAAATACTTTAACCGTTATCGCATCGGATACGGCCTGACTCCGGGCACACACCCAAAGCAATATTCAGATAAATCTGACGACGAAAAAATGAAATGGGGTTTAACGTCCTACTGCTGATGGCAAAGACAACGGGTGCCAATTCTCTATGAGAATAAAAAAGGAATGGTTTGTGACGTTAAGCAAGTATTTTTAAATAAACCTTTGTATTTATTACAGCTACCAATGACCTAATTAATACTTCTACTGGAACCACACCTAACAATGACCTAATTAATATTTCTACTGGAACCACACCTACCAATGACCTAATTAATACTTCTACTGGAATTACAGCTACCAATGACGTAATTAATACATCTACTGGGATTACAGCTACCAATGACGTAATTAATACATCTACTGGGATTACAGCTACCAATGACCTAATTAACACTTCTACTGGAATTATTACAATTATATGTCTATTAATAGTTGTCTCTATAATTGGTTTAGTTTTTGTCAAGATATATTATAACAGTAAGTCATATACATGTATTATATTTCATAATCAGATACATTTATCCGTTGTTTTATCATGCTTTGTTTAGAACACAAAGAGTCCCCCAGCTAGTAACTGTACGAAAAGTTGATATAGATTTCAGACCACTATTAACACCCCCAAGGTTAAAGTAGAAAAGTCTCTAACTTAATATCATCCAAAGCCTTCGGCATTTAAAACATGAATTATTTGTCAGTTTATTAAATCAACATAGATGTTGTGATCTTACCGGGAAAGGGTGGACTTCTGATATTCAGTGTTTAAGACAAAATAAACATTCTACTATTGATACACAAATTGTGTAACATAATGCGTTTCAGCGCCATTTTTAACAAGGACTCAACGAACGAGGCTAGACATATTCCTGTCAAACGGTGACGGTATATTCTTGTCTGGAAGCATGCGCAATAAACATATACTATCGGGGTAGACTGGAATAACAAGATGTTAGAGATTGCTATTCGATTGAGACTTCTGGCATATTTTACCGAACATAACAGATTAGAAGTTACAGAACAGACGCAAACGATTGAATGTAAATCAGTTTAGATACATTCATATTACAGTAGTGTCAATTTCTAGGTTCCAAATATTAGCGATGCAGTTGCTTTTATTTACTATGGAGTCACCACTTCCCACGATTGAAAAATACTTATCTTAGTTGACTAATGTTGATATACTTCTATCTATTTACAGAGATTGCTGCTAATACAAGAACCATTCCTCCAGAACATGAATATGACGAAGTTGCCATGCAACAGCTTCCTACAGATCTTACCACACTAAATAGTAATAGAACACTTTCACGTCACAGAGAAGCTTTAATTACTCCTTCAACACATACATCTTTCGATTATGAACGACCAGTTCCATTAATTCCCCACCGACTATCATATTATGATCAGCAAGAAAATATAAACGATACTGCTTCTGGTGAGGATTATGTGTCTGGTGATGATGCTGTTTCTGGTGAGGATGTTGTTTCTGGTGATGATGCTGCTTCTGGTGGATTGGATGATACCAATTCAGCCTCCTTGTTTACACCACAGAATGGTGATCAAACTTCTCCTAAATACATCGACACAACAACCAGATCATTATCATATACAAGACTTGATAGACAAACGATGAACCAAAGACCAAATTCTTATCAGGAACTGAACGTACAGGATAGAGACAATAAATAAGGCAGCCATTATAAACACCATTCGTTAGACACCCCACTTAATAATATATAATCTGTATGCAAATTTCATTTGCTGCCTTTATTTACTCTAATACATCATAGACAATTTCGTGGACTGTTTTAGTATACATTTTCCCATTTTGGGGGAACATCTTGTGGAGATAAGATTTTCAATAATTCTAGTTATGATGTAGCCTTCTGTGTCGGATCCCTCCTCGAAAACCGTGTGAACCTGATAGAGGCTATAGTCGTTAACATGTGTTCTTTTCAATTTTACTTTTTTCAAGGACCCTAGATCCTTATCAAATGTGCTCAATACCCATACTTTCCTTTCATTTAACCTGTTGAACTGGCGTATTTCACAGTTTACTTACACTCTTAACATAGTCACCGTTTAATTCAACCCATCAAGGATATTTTATGTTTGATGTCTTTTTGTTATCAAGCTGTGATCTGTCTCCCAATTGTGAAATAATATATTTCTTACAGTTTATTGAATTCTCTTTTTGGAATATTGATTGAATGCTCTTGTTTATATTGTATTTAATCTTTTATATTAATTAAATTCACATTTTTGTTAAATAAAAAGGATCGGCTTCTCATTTTAAATATTGATTCAATTCTCATTTTATTATATTATAGGAATCCATTGAATTCTCATTTCAAAAATGTCTGTTGAATTCTCAATTTGTATTATTGATCGAATTCTCATTTGTTTTATATTTGTATTATTGATTGAATTCTCCTTTGTTTTATATTTGTATTATCGATTGAATTCTCATTTGTTTTATATTTGTATTATTGATTGAATTTTCATTTGTATTATATTTGTATTATTGATTAAATTCTCATTTCTATTATATTGATTGAATTATCAATTTTGTTATATTGATTAAATTGTCTCTTTGTTTATATTGATTGAATTATCATTTTATGTTTTATATTGACCCTATTTTCATTTGTTTATGTTGATTTATTCTCGTTGTTTTTATATTGGTTGAATTCTCATTTTTTTATATTGATTGATTTCTCATTTTTCTCAATTTTTTATATTGTTTGAATTCTCATTTGTTTTATTTCGATTTATGTTTGAATTCTGATAATGTTTGAATTATTTTAAAACTTTTAGTTTAATTCTCATTTTCGTTTTTAAACACAATATTGGCAATTGTTATATTGATTCAATTGTTATATTGATTCAGTTCCCATTTTTGAAATTGTTGTTTCAATTTTCATTATTTTTATATTGATTGAATTGTCATTTTTTAAAAAAAAAATGTTAATTTAATTGTCTTGTTATATTGATTCAATTGTTGTATTGATTCAGTTCTCATCTTTTAAATTGTTGTTTAAATTTTCATTCTTTGTATATTGATTGAATTCTCATTTTTTTAAAACTGTTATTTTACTTGTCTTTTTTTTGTTTTGATGGAATTCTCCCTTTTTTACATTTATTGCATCTGCATTTTGTTTATATCGATTGAATTCTCGTTGTTTAATATTCATTGATTTCTCACTTGTTTAAAATCAAATATTGCTTGATGTTTTTATTGCTTGAATTCTCCTTTTTTTTTTAAAAAAAAAGTAATAAAACAATATGGGTTGAATTCCAAAGTTGTTAGATGATTGAATTCGCCTTTCTTTTGTATATAAAATTGAATCCGCATTATTGTTTTATTGATTGAATTCCCACTTTTTATAATTGACTGAATCCTCATTTTTTACATATTGATTGAATTGTCATTTTTCTATATCAATTAATCTCTCTTTTTTTATAATTGAATTCTTACCACACTAAATACTAATAGAACACTTCTACGTCACAGAGAAGCTTTAATTACTCCTTCAACACAAACATCTTCCGATTATGAACAACCAGTACCATTAATTGTCCACCGACTACCAGATTATGATCAGCAAGAAATTATAAACGATCGGGTGGAATATGCTGCTTTGGTTTATTCTGTTACATCACAATTTTGTGGAATGTTTTGATATTTTTCAATTAGCGGGGAGGGGGTGGGGAAGATATTGAATAATTCTAGTTATGAAGTAGCCTTGCGTTTCAGATGTAGGCTACTCCCACACCCTGAACGCGAAAAAGGCATATGTTCTTTTTCAATTTTACATTTCTTCAAGGATTCTAGATCCTTATCAAATTTGCTCAATACCCAATTACCCATACTTTCCTTTATGTTAAGCTGCTGTATTGGCGTATTTCACACTTTACTTACACTGTTAACATAGTCTCTGTTTAATTCAGTCCATCAAGGATATTGTACGTCATAGTCTCTGTTTAATTCAACCCATCAAGGATATTTTAGATCAATAGATATAATTACACATCTACTTGTTTTCTGTTTTTATCATGAGCTGATCTATCTGCCATTTTGGAAATAATATCTCTTATGTTTATTGAATTCTTATTTTTTTTATATATTGATTGAGTTTTCTAGTTTATACTGATTATATTTAGGGTTTTTTTATGTTTATTAAATTCACATTTTTTTAAAAAGTTGATTGAATTCTCATTTAATTATATTGATGAAATTGATTGTATTTTGATTTTTAAAATATCTGTGTTGAATTCTCATTTGTTTTATATTGATTGAATTCTCATTTTTCTCAATTTGTTTTATTATTTCAATTCTCATTTGTTTATAATGATTGAATTCTCATTTTATGTTTTATATCGATCCCATTTTCATTATTTTATGTTGATTTATTCTCTTTGTTTTTATATTGGTTGAATTCTCATTTTCTTTAAAATTGATTGAATCCTCTTTTTGCGTTTTAAAATTAATAACTGGATTCTCATTTTTGTTCTTGTTTGCATTCTCATTTTTTCCTATTTTGTTTAAATTATCAATTTGTTTTATTCATTCACTTCTCAATTGTTTTATATCGTTTGAATTCTCGAGTTATCATTTTTTGTAATAATTGAATTACCATTTCGAATATTGGTTTAATTTTAATTTTGAAATTTTTAGTAGATTTATCATTTTCTGTTTTAAAAACAGTATTGGATGAATTCTAAATTTCTAATGTTGATTGAATTTTCATTTGTTATTTTGACTGAATTCCATTTTTAGAATGTTTAAATTCTCATTTTTTGTATATGCATTGAATTCTCATTTTTTAAAAAAATATTGTTTAAATTCTCATTTTTTTATATTGATTGAATTCTCATTCTTTTTTTACATTTATTGCAATTTCATTTTTTTTTCGATTGAATTCACATTTTTAAATATATTGATATAGTTATCATGTGATGCATAATTTTATTAATTACACGTTTCGCCAATATCTGTTATACCGATCAACAGTAAATATTAGTTTGGCCGCCATTATCACGGCCCATATTTACTTCTGAATTTTTTTAGAATTGTTAGGATAAAATATGAAAATGTTTGAAGTATATTTGTATAAAAAATATTTCTTATTTAGTATGAATCGGTATATAATGTGTTAGCTGAAAGTTTTAACGATTTCTTTGTGGACAAAATTTCCCTCCCACGCAATTTGTTTGTACAACCTGCACCTACTGTTTCTACTATTCTTGAATTTAGTTGTTTTACCCCATTTTCTGAAAATGAAATTCTAAAGTCTATCAAGAATTCTAAACAGCCATGATGTCAATTGGATCCAGTACCAACTAAGCTACTACTAGAACATATCCAATATTTGGTACCCATCATAACAAAAATAATTAGTCTTGAGGAAGGTGTTCTTCTTAGCTCACTGAAAACTACCACTCCTGAAGAAGGCAACTCTCAATCCCGATTCTTTTAGAAACTACAGACCTGTGTCCAATTTGCAGTGAAAATATAATTTAAACCAATATAATTTATTGGATACATTTCAGTCAGCATATAGAGCAGCCCATAGCACAGAAACAACGACTTGCGAGTTGGGGTAGATACCGGAAACATTTTCCTATTAGTTCTCCTTGATTTATCAGCTGCATTTGATACCATTGACCACTCACGGCTGATAAACCGTCTTCATTTAAATTTTGGCTTTGATTGTTCAGTTCTCCAGTGGTTCACATCCCATCTTTCTGACCGACAACAGTATGTTAACATTGGCGACTCAAACTCTATGCATAAGTCATTAAATTGCGGAGTCCCCCAAGGATCAATGATGGGGCCAATTTTGTTCACCCTCTACCTAAGCCACTAGGGAGTATCATTAATACATCAGGCAATCTATATAATTTATATGCTAATGATACACAGTTGTCGGATAAATTCTCTCTCGAAAATCAGCATGATTTTCTTAATACGGTGGAACAATGCCCTTTTCTGTGAAAACATGGATGAGCGGCAACAAGTTGAAACTAAATTACAACAAAACAGAATCAATTATCATCGACCCTTTAAGACGTCGAGAGAAAGGAGAGCGTGATGGTCTAAACTTTGGGCGTGGCTTGCCTCTGGGAGTCAGGACATGCAGTTGTCGTAGACAACACACACAGACACGAAGTAAAAATGGACGTGGCTCTGCCCCTGGGTGATAGGAAATCGCCAAAAACAATAGGGATCATCCTTGGGGTATAAGGAATATGTATGCAGAGTTTTAAAAGGATCTGTTAAGAATTGTATCATTTAGGCGAACACAATACACAAAAACATTGGGCTTGGCTCAGTCCCAGGGGGTCCTGCATGCACCAAAAATAATAGTGGTCAGCTTAAGGGTATAAAGAATAAGTATAAAAAGGTTTTCAAGACGATCGATTAAGAATTGTGGCCTGTAGGTGACACACAGACAAACAAGAAAATGGGCGTGGCACTGTCGCTTTGGGTCGGGCATGCACCAAAAACAATACGGATCATCCTTGGGGTGTAAAGAGTAAGTATACAAAGTTTTAAGAAAATCCAGTAGGAATTGCCCCCTACGGGTAAACAAAAAGAAAATGGGCGTGGCTCTGCCCTGGGAGTTGGGCATGCACCCCAAACGATAGAATCATCCTTAGGGTGTAAAGAGTAAATATACAAAGTTTGAAGAAAATTCAGTGAGAATTGCGCCCTATATGCGACACAAAGACACACGAAAAGAAAATGGGCGTGGCTCTGCCCCTGGGGCTGGGCATGCACCCCAAATGATATGGATGTTCCTTGGGGTACAAAGAATATGTATGCAAAGTTTCAAGGTTATAAGTTAAGAAATGTGACCTGTAGACGACAAACAAACAAATACTAGAAATGGGTGTGGCTCTGCTCCTTGGGGTCGGGCATTCACCAAAAACAATAGGGATCTTCCTTAGGGTATAAGGAAGGAATAAGTATACAAAGTTTGAAGAAAATCCATGAAGAATTGCGCCCTGTAGGCGACCCACAGACACACAGACATACACACACACACAAGATGCGAGATGACCAACGTATAATTTGAATTGGAAGTTTCGGATGTTTCGAGAAACTAGATTTTTTAAAACCAGAATCAAAATCACCAAGACCGGGAACATCTTTTCAATATTTTAGCAGATCAATATTGAAAATATATTAATAGAATTTGTAAATCTAGTCTAGGGAGATTAGATTTATTAATACATTTCCGTACATGGTATTTCCAACATCCGGTTTTTAAAACTGAGTCAGATATGGTTTTAACAAACAAACATATTTTATTGAGTACATGTACAAAGAGAGCGAGAAAAAGATAATGGGTCTTACCGTCCACACGATATAAGCTAGGTTGTTTCGGGACTAACATATAGACAAAAGAAAAGAGATAAGTTTTGTTAAACACGATGAGATATCAAGCAGACATATTTTATATTCACTACATATGAATTAGGTCTATGAGTAATGTATAGTATATCAAAACCTTGACCAAGTAACCGTCGTCTTTTGCCTTTATGATATTCTCCGTCGTCTTTATCTTTTGTACATATTCTTTAGTCTTTAATATTCTTTGTGATACACAAATAACTAAACTGTTGATTTCCTCTTACTCATGGCTTGATGATTATATATATACATTTACATATTATATATATATAAATTGTCCAGATTTAGAAACACGTAGATCAAGATGTCGGTAATTTTACTGATTTTAATATCTTCACTTGTAGTAACAGGTGGGTACTATAGCATTTTATATTCTTTTTGTTAGAATATTAGTTTAGTTCCGGTCAGGTATTGTCCAACGTGTTGAAAGCTTCCCGTAGCTGATGTAATGGGAGGTATATAGCTCCCTTACTATTAACATTTCGTCGTTGTATTTATTATGTGTTAGCATAGCTATTGTAATGGGAGGGAAGGGGGGGTATATAGCTACCTTACTATTAATATATCGTCGTTGTATTTATTAATGAGTGTATTAAGTGTTTGTGTAGAAAGCCTTCTCATCCTCTACCATATATTCCAGCATGTAGACAATCCCTTGTTTATGACTTGGTATTAGTGCTGTTATATACTGAGCGCCATAGAAAACGTATCACTTAGATTTTCGTATAACAAAGTGATCCTGTGAACAAATCTTATTTATTTTGCTTCTTATTGTGAACAATATCAAAATGGGAACACATCAATAACAGCAAATTTGTACACTTATGGATGTTTAATCTGTAATCAACGGTGCAAAGTCAGAGGGGTCAAAACCAAAAGTACGACACAGATGTTTACAGGATCATTTTGTTATACGAAAAACTGAGTGATGCGTTTTGTATGGCCCTCAGTATTATGTGTTTTGTTTGTGACTTTACCGTGTTGCCATATAGGACACTTGGTACTATTTGTAACACCTCGGCGTGACGACAATTATGTTGAATTAAGACCGGTATACACCATACAGTGTACTATAAAGGAAATTTTACCCAGGCAGCGATTCTTATATCGGATTCCAACTGTCAAGTGATATTTAACGTGCACACAAATGTGTACACAAGACCTCGGTTATTCGTTCCATTAAAACGCCTATTCGTTATTCCTTGCCAATCCCTCGATCCGGCACCACTGACCAGGATGACCCAGGCCAGAAAATACCGATGAACATTCTTAATCAACGTATATTCACCATAACAATTATAGAAGATATAGATCCATGTAAATGATGTCATTATAATCATTTTCATAAATTGTCACAGATTCACAGTACTTTGTACATTCTTGAAAAATTCTTTATAAATAACATGAATTCACATTCCTATATACAATTTTATCCTGGATATGGCATTTAAGGGAGTCAAAATTCAAACATTTCTGCGGGGAAATGTGCCCGAACCCCTAAAAAGCTCGCATCTGGAGTACTCGACTCATGGCTGCGTCACTCGTATTAGGGGTCTATGCATCAGTTGATCTCATGCTTGATAAACACCCCCACAATTATCATATTTTTGTATTTGAAACTTCATGGTGTTTTTACAACTTTGCCCTTTAATGTAGCATCAATCGGGGCGGATCCAGTGATGGGGTGGGGGTGTAAACAACACCTATTGAGAAAAGTGTGACAGTCGTGTTATCAACATTTGGTGGGATGAGATGGGGATTCAAAGCTCGAGATAATAGTATAGACCCACGTGATATCACATTAATGCTTTGCATCATTGAAATTGGCTCACAATATGATCGTATTAATTCATAATACAAGTTGGCTTCAAACGGGGTGTTGAATTTCTCTCTTTAAAAGGCCCCGTGTGTATGTATGCCTACGTAATTTGGAGACGTTGATATCACCATGCATTGCCAAGCCCTGGATCCATCCCCTGAATCATCATTTTATGATTTTTTGTGAGGGTGTGTTAAGGTGGTCTAACGTGTCGGGTTTGTTGATATCCTCCATTTTGCTGCGAGTAAGGCCTCAACGGTACTGTCAGGGAAATTGCTGTCTTCAAACCGACAAAAGAGTCCAGTATTCGATTATCCAGTATCTAAATGAATTTGACGACAGGTTAACCGAGATGAAATGAAATGGGGTTTAACGTCCTACTGTTCTGCACCGACTGGTCTATCCATCTGTCACGTGATGTTGTACGTGCACGCCAATAATATAAACATAATTCCCATTGTAACGGCGGACAAGACAATTTTGTAGGTAACCGAAAGACTATACACTGTTCCTTGTCATCTCCCAGCGGCTTGCACCACAGACAAACGTAAACCAGTGAGGTTATTGACATGATTAATAATAATAATAATTGTTATTTTATATAAACACGTACTATTGTCAATTCAAGTGAACCCATTTTACTTTTATAATATAATATAATATAATATAACTATTTTATCTGGTTTCAGTTCACGGTGTCTGTGATGGTGATAATGATCACACATACGATGTATATGTACCTGGTTATATCATTAACAATAGTTGTAATCTGTTTACTGTACAAGTTTCCAAACAACAAAATATTACATTTAAAGTAGCTCATCTGCCATATTTTACTGATTCGATAAAAGTAACTCATAATTTTGGTAGTCCATTATTTATAGGCAAGGCAGGATCGATTAATTTAGCCACTTCCAATAGTAAACACTATGAAATTATAAACCAGTCGGAAAAACAGTTTACTTTTAAAATAGTGAATGTGTCTAAACTTGATGCTGGTATTTACCAGTGGTGGGATACGGATTCAAAATGGTTTAAGATCGGATGTGCAGCACTTTTTATTTCAGGTAAATATTTCATCATCATTTTAATTGGTTCTAAATTTCAGCTGGAAAAATACCGAGTATTAATATGAATGAATAAAGTGATATACTTTTCACAAATACAATTTGCTCGTATATAATATGTAATATGTATATGTTATTGTACCATGTAGATAAACCAGCAACCGTCATATCCAACCAACATCAACCAGTTTTACAGCGTATTGAAGACAATGGTGAATTAACGGGAAAGATAAGTAGTCTGACTTGTAATGCAACATCTACAACTCTACCGACTTCTGACAGTTTACCTAGGAGATATAAATGGGTTGATAATGTTGGTTGGCGTATTAATAATCGTCGTTTTACTATGATATACAGATGGTTTAAACGTGGTATATATTATGGTAATGGTAATATACTACAAGATATAGATGTTGATATAACTGATATAGGACATGATATAATCTGTATAGCAACAGATGATCCATGTTGTAGAACAGTTTTAAAAGATTTAAAACAAGGTGCTACACTCACAACAGGTATGTTCAGTTGGTCTGTTTTTGAAAAATCGTTCAGCAGCGTGCCTTCGTCGAAGTTAAACACCTTTAATAAAGCTGCAGTAATAAAAAGCTGTCTTGTTTTAGTACTTTATCTCATTACTTTATCTTAATAATTTTATTTTTCTCAATTAAAATAATTACCACAGATAAAGAATGTCAAGGTGTAGTTAGTCTTCTTTTTATTCACCCCATTAATTTGTTTCCTCGTTAATACAGTTACAACAGATACAGAATGTGAACATGTACTTGGTGATTCAGAAAAATTTATTATTCCACGGTTTCGTAAGTTTTATTTACATTTGTATTTAAATTATATATATTTTTTGTGTATATATATATATTACAATATGATAATCCATATTTCATAAACTGTCGTGCCAGTTAATTAGGCGAACTTCGTATAAACCAATATCCAGTGATTTACATCTCTATTTAAGGCTCTCGCCCAATTATGTCGGTCCGAAATTGTGCCTACATAGTAAGTGTTCATTGGTTTTGTGTGTGGTGGTGTGTATGTGCGATGGTGCATGTGTGTGGGTGTGAGAGGGCGATAGTGTGTGTGTGCGTGCGGGGGGGGGGGGGGGTATCCCCGTGGAAAGGTTGTCATTGGTCATTGATCGACAGATATTTTTTTTATCTTGGTAAACACACCGATATTTACAGATAATAATTTAAACGAAAGGAATTAAATCCGGTTTAATGTCCTACTGTTCTGCTCCGACAGGGCTAGTGAGAACATTTTGCTCGGACAGGGGTGTTTAACGTGCATGTCAATGTGTAGACGTGACCTCAGGTTTTTCGTGCCATATATATATAAATTGTCCAGATTTAGAGACACGTAGATCAAGATGTCGGTAATTTTACTGATTTTAATATCTTCACTTCGAGTAACAGGTAGGTACTATAGCATTTTATATTCTTTTTGTTAGAATATTAGTTTAGTTCCGGTCAGGTATTGTCCAACTTCCCGTAGCTGATGTAATGGGAGGTATATAGCTCCCTTACTATTAACATTTCGTCGTTGTATTTATTATGTGTTACACTGAAAAAAAAACTTGTGTTGAAACAACACAAACTTGTGTTGTTTTCAACACAAGTTGGGTGTTACTATTTAACAACACAAACTTGTGTTGAAATAACACAAACTTGTGTTAAATGTCGAAACAACACAAGACTTGTGTTAAAATTGATCAAACAACACAAACTTGTGTTGAAACTTGTGTGAAAATCTACACAATACTTGTGTTGAAATTTCTAAAACTTGTGTTGGAATTTCTGAAACTTGTGTTGAAATTTCTGAAACTTGTGTTGACATTTCTGAAACTTGTGTTGAAATTTCTGAAACTTGTGTTATTTCATACAAACTTGTGTATAACCACCAACAGACCCTCATTTTATTCTGTTTTAACTGTAATGTTTGATAAATGACATTTCATAAAAATCATTATTTATTCATAAAAATCATTATTTATTCATAAAAATCATTATTTATTCATAAAATTATAATTTATTCATAAAATCATTATTTATTCATAAAATTATATGAACAATTAAATCAATACTAAATCAAACCTAGGCAGACATTTCGATGGATAATAAAAACAAAGAAAATCCAATACTAATAAAATCATGGTATATATACCCCCCCCCCCCCGAAAAATAAACATATCATAAAATGAACATAGCTATTTAAATTGAAATATACCCTCAAAACAAGCACCAAGACATTTGGAATGCTAATAAACAAAGTTAATTCCAATGCTCATAAATTGTGTTATATAATAACAATTTATCCCTCACCCTTTTTCAGCTTTTAAAGAGGGAGAGAGAAATGGGGTTTAATGTCCACTGGACACTAAGTTATTTCAGGACTGACATATGGTTCAATTATATTTCAATAATTACCTTGCACGTAGGGGTCTTTAACAGTATGAGGAAACCGGACAGCCCAGAGAAAACCGACAAGGTTGGTCACGCAACCCTACTCATTATCATGTACAAGAGGGGAATCGAAACTACGTTAGTTGACCCAATGACGGACCTTATGATACAGCACGCATGCCCTACCCCCCCTCCCCTTCATTTAATAAGCAAGGGAAAGCCACCTTAATGTACCCGAGTGCCCAATATAATACTTTTTGATTGACAACCAAATTCTGCGTGATTTAAAAGTCACTTTACAGTATATATTTTACACAAATTTCTGGAGAGAATTACAATATAATTGTTTTTACAAAGTATATTTAACATTAAAAACAAAAATAAAATATTTAAATAACAGACCAAATGCAACAGATAACCTATTAGCTTTTATAATCACTACATTCTTTTTCGAAATAATAAAATAATTTGATGGAGAGAGAGAGAAATGGGGTTTAACGTCCACTCAACACAAACTAGGTCATTTCGGGACTAACATATGGTTTAATTTCATTTCAATAATTCGCTTGCGCGTAGGGGTCTTTAGCAGTGGGAGGAAACCGGAGTGCCCGGAGGAAACCCACGAGGTTGAGAAGGCGCCCCTATGTCCATGCCAAAACGCTCACACCAGGGCTCGAAACCACAGCCGCAAGTCTGAGGTGACCGGCCAGCTAGAGGTCAAAGCGCGGCACTCTAGACCACTAGGCCATCCCAACCCCCAAAATAATTTGATGGCTTTATAGTCAAAAGGTATATGGTTGAGTTCTCTTGTTGCTGGTATCATCAATCAAATGCACTCTAGCCTGAAAAAAAATATTACAATACATTATTTGTAGTAGGCAATAAATATACTTTCTATGGTTCAAGATGTTTGAATAAACAACTCATTTTGCCACATTTGGGGTCTCTATTTTGTTTCAACTGTTTTGCTCCTAAACTGGGCTAATGAAGACCGTTACACCCCATACAGTGTGCTATGAGGAAATTTTGCCTGAGCAGCCTCGCTACTTCCTACTCTTATAGCGAATTCCAACAGCCAAGGGATATTTTACGTGCACGCCTATGTTTACACAGGACCTCGGTTTTTCCTACTCTAATAGCGAATTCCCACAGCCAAGGGATATTTTACGTGCACGCCAATGTGTACACAGGACCTCGGTTTTTCGTACCATCCGAACGACTAGACAGCTGTCCTTGTCAGGCTCTTTGTCCTGAATCACTGACAAGGGGGAAACCACACCAGAAAATCTGTATGAACTTTCTCGACCAATGCAGGGATCAAACACCTGACCTCCAGGTTAGTGAGCCAGCGTCTGACCCAACTAGCCACATGATCCCCACCTCCACTAAGACAAGTGTGAATACAGTATTGCATACAGTAATATAATATGATATTATTCATATTTTACAAATCCGTGCATTTGAAGGCTTTATTGTTTGGACATAATATATCAAAACTTAAGAAAATCAACCCTACAACCTGCTTAGTTTCATGTTGATTGTATTTTAAATTGCCTCCCCCCGCAAAAAAAAGCTAAAAACTAGATTACCAAGGTATAGAACCAGTCCCCGATTCAAAAACAAAATATGCATGGTACTTACATAGCCATTGCCAGATTAGCAAGCTCTGTGAGAAAACACTTCCACAATATCAATGACCATTTACAACTGTCTTCCAAGGTGGGTAACTGAAAAAAAATATGCAACGAAAAAATGTTAATTTCATTACAATTGTCTTGTTTCAAGTGTTGGTTTGCATTGCTACAGATGAGACAGTCATATTTAACTAAGATTCTGTCCTTGGCTTCGCCTGTCCAACCTTGTGGGTTTTCTCCGGGTATTCCGGTTTCCTCCCACTGCTAAAGACCCTTACGTGCAAGCGAATTATTGAAATAAAATTAAACCATATGTTAGTCCCGAAATGACCTAGTTTGTGTCAAGTGGACCTTAAACCCCATTTCTCTTTCTGTCTTGGGCTCATACATGCACTGTATTTACTATACTAAACTGAATTTTTGATACCAAAATAGCATAACAACAATCTTTTATACTAGAATTGAATAGTTACTCACCAAGAACAAGCTGCCCTATCATCATTTATTCAGCCATTTCATCTTTCATTTTTTTTTCTTTTTCAATTTCTTTTATTGTATGATCTTTTTCTGGGTGATTTTCATATGCTTCCATTATTGAAACTGAAAAAATAAATACATGACATGTAATTAACTATTAAAGATAATTTACCATATACAAACTTGTGTTCGCTCCCTGCATTGGCCGAGAAAGTTCATCCAGTGACAGAAGGTGTGACAACGAAAGCTGTCTAGTCGTTCAGATGGGACGAAAAACCGAGGTTCTCAGTACACATTGGCGTGCACGTAAAAGACCCCTTGGCAGTTGGAATTCAAAGACCCCTTGGCAGTTGGAATTCGATATAAAAGTAGTCTGTAGCGCCGCTGCCTGGACAAAATTTCCCTCATAGCACAATGTATGATGTATGCCCGTCTTTATTAGCCCAGGTTAGGAGCAGAACAGTAGGATGTTAACCCGGTTTCATTTCATTTCATTTCACAAACTGTGTGATACGAAATTGAAACTAATGAACCTATGTATCAAAATTTGAAATCTCAAGGAACTACCTAAGAGGTACATTAAAAAGCTATTTTAATAATCTTTGTTTGTCACATGATTTCACTGTCGCAGTAATTAGAAGATGGTCATGGTGACTGAGTGAGTTAGGTGCTTGCACACTAGCCTCTTGGCGTTGACCGAGAAATCTCATCCGTACTTTGTAGCATGGTTTTCCCCGACATCCAATGTACACATTGGTGTACACTAAAAGTTCCATTGGCAGTTGGAATTTAATATTAGAGTAGCCATAATGCCACTGCCCGGGCAAAGTGTTTACTTAGCACACTGAATTAGACCAATCGGAGCTGTACAGTAGGACTTTAAACCCCTATTTCATTTCAGGCAATCTAGTATTTTGCTAGTAAGACTAAGATTGAAGTCTCTACTTTATATGCAAATATCTTCATAAGCCATATTTTTGGGGTGGGGTGGGATGAATGTTCTACTAGTGGTTTAATACATGAACATGAAATCACACAGTCAGTCATTCTGACGAGTGGCATGATTTGGATGCCAAGGAGTCGGGTCGTCTGTCCAATTACATGTTATTTCGGTCTGTGTCATTTCGGACTATGGCCTCGCCGTTGCGGAATCAGGTGTCCGACATTTCGGACTCGGAATAAGTTGAAAGGAAAGGTTGAACATCAGAAATAGGGCAATTCAAAACAGTATTCAGACTGAGTCCGAACATTTGGCACATAAATCCGAAAAGTCGTCATACCGATTCCAACAGATCGTCTGTGTTGAGTCCGAAATGGCGCTGGACCAAAATATTGTGCTATCTTCTGTCCAACATCTTGAATTTTCTGTGGGTTCTGTGGTATCCTCTTTTTGCTAAATACCCAACACGCAAGTGAATTATTCATATTAAATTTAACCCTACCTTAGCCCCAAAACGACCTAAAGCCAGTAAGTAGATAAAGACAAGTCCTACAACAATTCTAGGTTCATGCAGAATTAATATTGCACAATAACTCAATTTTGATACATGTAGAATGAGGCAGAATATGGGGAGAGAGTGAAAACGGAAGTCGTAGTTGATTACCGGTAGCTTATGCATGTAGGAGTAGGACATAGTATAATATAATATGCGCAACTTGGACAACTTGATAGCGACGTGAAGCTAGCTTGTTGTTCGTTGTTCGTTGTACGGTATTCGCGAATACCGAACAACGAGCCAGTTTGTTGTTCGGTATTCGCGAATACCGAACAACGAGCTGGTTTGTTGTTCGGTATTCACCAGATATGGAATTAGTAATCTAATAAAGTAACTTTTGTTCGTTATTCGTCAATGTGAAACTGCGCTTTCTTAGGATAGACAGAGAAATTGTTAGCATCTATTTCCTTAGAGTTCGAAGTGTTATAATCCATTTAGGCTCATAAAAACCCACCTGCGGCGTATTCCCTACAAAAGTACCTTTATTATATTACTTATTCCATATACGGTGAATACCGAACAACAAACCAGCTCGTTGTTCGGTATTCGCGAATACCGAACAACAAACCAGCTCGTTGTTCGTTATTCGCCAATACCGAACAACAAACTGGCTCGTACCGTTGTTCGTTATTCGCCAATATGTAACAGCTCTTTCTTCGGATAGAAAGAGAAGTTGTTAGAATATATTTCCCAGAAGTTTGAAGTTTTATTGTCTATTTAAGCTCATTAAAACCCGCCTGTGGCGTGTTCCCTACAAAAATACCTTTATTATATTACTTATTCCATATACGGTGAATACCGAACAACAAACCAGCTCGTTGTTCGGTATTCGCCAATACCGAACAACAAACTGGCTCGTTGTTCGGTATTCGCCAATATGTAACAGC
Source organism: Patella depressa (assembly GCA_948474765.1). Lineage (NCBI taxonomy): Eukaryota > Metazoa > Mollusca > Gastropoda > Patellidae > Patella > Patella depressa. The sequence continues at coordinate 70,998,328 of OX419720.1, read as the reverse complement.
TCTTTCTTCGGATAGAAAGAGAAGTTCTTAAAATCTATTTCCCAGAAGCCTGAAGTTTTATTGTCTATTTAAGCTCATTAAAACCCGCCTGTGGCGTGTTCCCTACAAAAGTACCTTTATTATATTACTTATTCCATATACGGTGAATACCGAACAACAAACCAGCTCGTTGTTCGGTATTCGCCAATACCGAACAACAAACCAGCTCGTTGTTCGTTATTCGCCAATACCGAACAACAAACTGGCTCGTTGTTCGTTATTCGCCAATATGTAACAGCTCTTTCTTCGGATAGAAAGAGAACTTGTTTGAATCTATTTCCCAGAAGTTTGAAGTTTTATTGTCTATTTAAGCTCATAAAACCCCGCCCGTGGCGTGTTCCCTACAAAAGTACTTTTATTATATTACTAATTCCATATACGATGAATACCGAACAACAAACCAGCTCGTTGTTCGTTATTCGCCAATACCGAACAACAAACTGGCTCGTTGTTCGTTATTCGCCAATGTGTAACAGCTCTTTCTTCGGATAGAAAGAGAAGTTGTTAGAATCTATTTCCCAGAAGTTTGAAGTTTTATCGTCTATTTAAGCTCATGAAAACCCACCTGTGGCGTGTCCCTTACAAAAGTACCTTTATTATATTAATAATTCAATATACGGTGAATACCGAACAACAAACCAGCTCGTTGTTCGGTATTCGTGAATACCGAACAACAAACCAGCTCGTTGTTCGTTATTCGCGAATACCGAACAACAAACTGGCTCGTTGTTCGTTATTCGCCAATATGTAACAGATCTTTCTTCGGATAGAAAGAGAAGTTGTTAAAATGTATTTCCCAGAAGTTTTAAGTTTTATTGTCTATTTAAGCTCATTAAAACCCGCCTGTGGCGTGTTCCATACAAAATTTCCATTATTATATTACTTATTCCATATACGGTGAATACCGAACAACAAACCAGCTCGTTGTTCGGTATTCGCGAATACCGAACAACAAACTGGCTCGTTGTTCGGTATTCGCCAATATGTAACAGCTCTTTCTTCGGATAGAAAGAGAAGTTGTTAAAATCTATTTCCCCGAAGCCTGAAGTTTTATTGTCTATTTAAGCTCATTAAAACCCGTCTGTGGCGTGTTCCCTACAAAAGTACCTTTATTATATTACTTATTCCATATACGGTGAATACCGAACAACAAACCAGCTCGTTGTTCGGTATTCGCGAATACCGAACAACAAACCAGATCGTTGTTCGTTATTCGCCAATACCGAACAACAAACTGGCTCGTTGTTCGTTATTCGCCAATATGTAACAGCTCGTTCTTCGGATAGAAAGAGAAGTTGTTAGAATTTATTTCCCAGAAGTTTGAAGTTTTAGTGTTTATTTAAGCTCATAAAACCCGCCTGTGGCGTGTTCCCTACAAAAGTACCTTTATTATATTACTAATTCCATATACGGTGAATACCGAACAACAAACCAGCTCGTTGTTCGTTATTCGGCAATACCGAACAACAAACTGGCTCGTTGTTCGTTATTCGCCAATGTGTAACAGCTCTTTCTTCGGATAGATAGAGAAGTTGTTAGAATCTATTTCCCAGAAGTTTGAAGTTTTATCGTCTATTTAAGCTCATAAAAACCCGCCTGTGTCTTGTTCCTTACAAAAGTACCTTTATTATATTAATAATTCTATATACGGTGAATACCGAACAACAAACCAGCTCGTTGTTCGTTATTCGCGAATACCGAACAACAAACTGGCTCGTTGTTCGTTATTCGCCAATGTGTAACAAATCTTTCTTCGGATAGAAAGAGAAGTTGTTAGAATCTATTTCCCAGAAGTTTGAAGTTTAATTGTATATTTAAGCTCATAAAAACCCACCTGTGGCGTGTTCCCTACAAAAGTACCTTTATTATATTACTAATTCCATATACGTTGAATACCGAACAGCAAACCAGCTCGTTGTTCGGTATTCGCCAATACCGAACAACAAACCAGCTCGTTGTTCGTTATTCGCCAATACCGAACAACAAACTGGCTCGTTGTTCGTTATTCGCCAATATGTAACAGATCTTTCTTCGGATAGAAAGAGAAGTTGTTAAAATGTATTTCCCAGAAGTTTTAAGTTTTATTGTCTATTTAAGCTCATTAAAACCCGCCTGTGGCGTGTTCCCTACAAAAGTACCTTTATCATATTACTTATTCCATATACGGTGAATACCGAACAACAAACCAGCTCGTTGTTCGTTATTCGCGAATACCGAACAACAAACTGGCTCGTTGTTCGTTATTCGCCAATATGTAACAGATCTTTCTTCGGATAGAAAGAGAAGTTGTTAAAATGTATTTCCCAGAAGTTTTAAGTTTTATTGTCTATTTAAGCTCATTAAAACCCGCCTGTGGCGTGTTCCCTACAAAAGTACCTTTATCATATTACTTATTCCATATACGGTGAATACTGAACAACAAACCAGCTCGTTGTTCGGTATTCGCCAATATGTAACAGCTCTTTTTTCGCATAGAAAGAGAAGTTGTTAAAATCTATTTCCCATAAGCCTGAAGTTTTATTGTCTATTTAAGCTCATTAAAACCCGCCTGTGGCGTGTTCCCTACAAAAGTACCTTTATTATATTACTTATTCCATATACGGTGAATACCGAACAACAAACCAGCTCGTTGTTCGGTATTCGCGAATACCGAACAACAAACCAGCTCGTTGTTCGTTATTCGCCAATACCGAACAACAAACTGGCTCGTTGTTCGTTATTCGCCAATATGTAACAGATCTTTCTTCGGATAGAAAGAGAAGTTGTTAAAATGTATTTCCCAGAAGTTTTAAGTTTTATTGTCTATTTAAGCTCATTAAAACCCGCCTGTGGCGTGTTCCCTACAAAAGTACCTTTATTATATTACTTATTCCATATACGGTGAATACCGAACAACAAACCAGCTCGTTGTTCGGTATTCGCGAATACCGAACAACAAACCAGCTCGTTGTTCGTTATTCGCCAATACCGAACAACAAACTGGCTCGTTGTTCGTTATTCGCCAATATGTAACAGATCTTTCTTCGGATAGAAAGAGAAGTTGTTAAAATGTATTTCCCAGAAGTTTTAAGTTTTATTGTCTATTTAAGCTCATTAAAACCCGCCTATGGCGTGTTCCCTACAAAAGTACCTTTATTATATTACTTATTCCATATACGGTGAATACCGAACAACAAACCAGCTCGTTGTTCGGTATTCGCGAATACCGAACAACAAACTGGCTCGTTGTTCGGTATTCGCCAATATGTAACAGCTCTTTCTTCGGATAGAAAGAGAAGTTGTTAAAATCTATTTCCCAGAAGCCTGAAGTTTTTTTGTCTATTTAAGCTCATTAAAACCCGCCCGTGGCGTGTTCCCGACAAAATTACCTTTATTATATTACTTATTCCATATACAGTGAATACCGAACAACAAACCAGCTCGTTGTTCGTTATTCGCCAATACCGAACAACAAACTGGCTCGTTGTTCGTTATTCGCCAATATGTAACAGCTCTTTCTTCGGATAGAAAGAGAAGTTGTTAGAATTTATTTCCCAGAAGTTTGAAGTTTTAGTGTTTATTTAAGCTCATAAAACCCGCCTGTGGCGTGTTCCCTACAAAAGTACCTTTATTATATTACTAATTCCATATACGGTGAATACCGAACAACAAACCAGCTCGGTGTTCGTTATTCGCCAATACCGAACAACAAACTGGCTCGTTGTTCGTTATTCGCCAATGTGTAACAGCTCTTTCTTCGGATAGAAAGAGAAGTTGTTAGAATCTATTTCCCAGAAGTTTGAAGTTTTATCGTCTATTTAAGCTCATAAAAACCCGCCTGTGGCTTGTTCCTTACAAAAGTACCTTTATTATATTAATAATTCCATATACGGTGAATACCGAACAACAAACCAGCTCGTTGTTCGTTATTCGCGAATACCGAACAACAAACTGGCTCGTTGTTCGTTATTCGCCAATGTGTAACAGATCTTTCTTCGGATAGAAAGAGAAGTTGTTAAAATCTATTTCCAATGAAAGTAAGTGGGCCTGCTTGATTTATCCATACTGGCGCATACCGTTTGTCGACAGCGGCGATCTCCGGCGCAAGATGGTGAACATGTCAACGAGATACAATTCTGCTTATTTTGCGGTCGCTTACTTATCAGCCCTGTCACTTGATTTGCTCTGATACCGGCGTACACCGTTTACAAACCGGCGTACGCCGCTCGCAAACCGGCTCGCCTATCGCCGGATATATCAAGCAGGCCCAGTCATTAATTCAGAATAACAAGCCATTACTAAAGTATGTTATGCACTACTTCTTGAACCCTTACATTATTGATATCATTTTAGACTAATTTCGTTTACAATGCTATGCTGTACTTATCCAGTTTACAAAACCAATAGTAATAAATCTTCTTTTTGTACAGGTATTGAGTGGAGGAGACTATCTGACCTTCGAACGTCATAAACAAGCTCTAAGCAGACAACAAGATGGACGTACCCCTTCACGCAGGATGAATGGCTTGTTGCCCAAGATGGAAGATTTTCATCAACAAGCCGAATGGCTCGCAACAGTAAGAATTTTATTATTTTAACAAATTGTATTATATAATTTTCATTATTACTCTGCCTAACTTCCCCGTGAAGACAATACAGATTTGCAGGAATAGAAAGCAGCTCAGATCAAGTTTCCTCCTAATTATTTGCCTTGCTATGAACAGCTATTCTTTCAATTGCCAGTGTACAGTTATGGTGAAAAAACAAATTGCACTTCTACAAACAAAAACTACCCCCTTAATAGCATACTTATGTACTTAACTGTACATGTATTCCTAATATATTCTTGGATATTTAGTGGTACTAACTGAAGGTCATGAATCCCGTAATGAGTTTATTAATATTATATATTCTATATTTTTTTTATTTTCAGTTAGCATTGAAACAGTTATATAATACACCATCAAAATCAGAGATCGGCACACTGCATGCAGCTAGATGTGCCATTCAAGCCAGGAATGTGTCTGCTGACCCAAAACAATCATTTTATGCTGCGTCAGATTTAATGAATAAGTTTATAAACGCATATATAATAGCTGGGGCTTTAAAATACTTTAAAATGAAAGATGTCAAATCTAAGCCACAGGACCATGTATTTACTGGGTCATCATTCGATGAAGCAGCAAAACGCGCTTTTGTTATGGATACCATCAAAGACTTTATTGAAACACATATTACGTTTAAAATGCCAGATCTACCAGATGATTTCCCAAAAGGAAAAGATATTAAATGTCGATTCTGTTTCAAAACTTATAAACAAGTCAAAGCCTTAAAAAAACATGAAGAAAAAGTCCACCAGTATTTTGAGGAAGATTCAGATGCAAATACCCCAGCACCTATACAGGATCATGTGTTTAATTATACCCGAACAACACTTATGATTGGTTTACTAATGAAAAACCACAATCATGCAATTGCCTATGGAGATGGAGAACGTGTGATTCGTGTGTACAAGTATTTTCTTTTATTTTACAAGTCGTCCAACACCTGTCCAAAATATGCCTATGGAACTTTCGAAACTTTAGCTCAAGTACACTGCTTGTTGACACCAAGGCTGGCACATCAATTAACGTGGAATAGATTCGTAAATTATAGAGGTAAAAAGGATACGAACCATGCAATGGATTTGGATGTTGAACACGCCAACAAAGCTTTTAAGGATGACATTAACTCATTTAGAGGTGAAGTAAACGAAAAAACTATAAATCGAGTGAGCAGGTCGCTCAATTTTACAGAACAAATTGTGAAAAATTACCAAAAAGTTTGTGGTGTGAAAAAAGGATCACGGAAACATGGAGACATTGATACTTCGGATGATGTTTTGGCTCTAGTGACTCAATTTCAAAGTGCAAGCTTGTTCGACTATAAACCAGGACGTTCCCATAAACATTTTGAAAACATGGCAGAGTCTCCCCTTCAAATTATGGATATGCAGAAGTTATGGAAGTGGATGAGAAAAAACCTGAAAAATCATGCTGCTCAACCATACTATCAGTAGATATTGACAAAACAAAATGAACTGTTGATATTTTGTTGTTATACATTTACATACTAATAAATCAATGTAATATATACAGACAGTTGTTTACTATGCTCTAGTCTTAAAATGTTTATTACTGATAACTGCCATCATCATTGCCACTTGATTGATCTGTTGATTGAAGTTTTATAACATGTTTTGTGTAATTTGTAATGTCACTGCCACTGGTACATGTACTTGTTGTACTGTCATCACTGTCTTCACTTTCACTATGTGCACTGACATCCATATCGCTTTCACCGTGTATGATTAGTTCATTTGTATCTGTGAGTATGTTCATTATTATTTTATGTTTCATTTGCATGATCCACATTGTAAAATTCAAAATGACTTTTTAATACATCTAAACTACTAATATATGGAAGGTCTGTCACAATATGATCAATTAACTGAGAATGGTAGCCTGTAGATATGTCTAATCCTGTAAATAAACACTTTTCTGGTATATTTTCTGCTAATTTCATTTTAAGTTTTGTCAGTTCTTTTCTTACTTCTGTTGATTGTGCATTTGACACATTATGATGAATAGTGCTATCCGGAAAGCAACAGTTGTTTTTTTTACGGTCTTTAAGTGTTTTAATATGGTGTTCAACATCTGACATGTAACCACTTGCATCAATGCATTTAGATGTACAGGCACAAGCCCCTTCACAACTACATTGGCAGGAACAAGATGTAGCACATATGTCGCAACAGTTATGTAACAATTGTGTACCAGGTTCATCCGTATCAAAGTATGCATTGATGCATTTACGCCTGCAGACTGTATTGTTATTCACATAAGAACGCATATCCTCATGACACTTCTTGGTACTATCTTTATGATGAATTAACAGAGAGTGACATTGCAAAATATCCGGTCCTCTTCCCGCTCTTCCACTCTCCTGAATATAATCATCTATCCCTTGAGGGGCACCAATGTGAATAATATTATAGAGTCCCTTCACATCTATGCCCATACCAAAGGCCTCAGTGACAAATAAAACTCTGACGATTCCATTTGGGTCACCAAAGGAACTAATAATTGTGTCTTTGATTGCTGAATCAGTTGTTTTATGAAATTGTGCAAAATACCGATTACGATCATCATTTTGTCCAGATTCATTGTTGTGATATTGATCATCTTTTAATGCCTGCTGAAATACTGTAAATAACTTGGTTACGTGTTCTGTTGTATGGCAAAATAATAAGTAACGATCAGCATTCATCTTTTTTGTGCGGATGTTCTCGATAATTGGTGAAAATATAGATTGTAAATCGTCTAAATCCTTCAAAGTCACTTTTACAGAACACTTCGAATACCTTATATTGTCCTTATTTGGGGCAATTGTGTGAATAAAGGGTTCATTTACACATATATTTGCTGATATGGCATCTCTTGTCGATTTATTTGCTGTGGCTGTCAGAGCTATCATGGGGGTATCTTGCGGTAACATGGATCTCACATCCCCAAGCATACGATATTGCTTTCTGAATGGCTGTAACCTGGATGTAGATTCCCTGCCCCTGAAAAATAAGAAATTCCATTTTAATTAAATTGTCTTATGATTATTTAACAACTGAAAACATGTATGAATGCAAAGTTAACAATATCTTTCTATATTCCACATACCATTATTACCATACAATATGCTTACAATTCTACACTTGATTATTCACATGATTGTCTGCCAATGATATTACTGACACATGAACACCCGATTGGAATTTATAAGGTGGAGTCACATGTATATCAAGTGAATTGGCTCTGAACATTAACATGGTTCAATGTTTTTACTGATTTATGACTTATAGTTTGAACTGTTCCCAACTGTTACATAATAGACTTTATGACCTAACTAATGATGGCTGAGTTCATTGATTGATGTTGATGTGTGAATTGTCTGAGAAAAATATGGTTTAAATAATCATATGTTCTGAAGTATGGAAGAAAACTGTTCAAAACTGTCAAGTAAACTTAGTGATTTCATATAAATATTTTTTTTGACAGGCTAGAGAATAATCAACTTACCATTTCTGTACACAGTGACTCTCATCGACAAAAATTGCCTTAATATTACTTTGGTAAACTGTAGACATAAGCAATTTCCTTGAATGTTTGGTCAATAAGTTGTATTTAAAAATACTTGCTTAACGTCTCAAACTATTCATTCTCGTTACTTGATAACTGGGTAGTCTAGTGCTATTACAATTAGTCACGTGATTAAAGTAACAATTCGCAAGGGAAATGCTTTGGATCATAGTGTCTGGTATTTGATCAATTGTCGTATTTTTGATTCCACACTTGTTGAGTAGCCCTGTAATATAATATATATAATAATGAATACGAACCCTGCATCAGTGTGTAACAAACCAGCAATCCTCCATGCTTGTTCACTAAGTAAATACAGTATTTACCAATATAATGTTTGGTTACAACGAATACAGAAAGACTAATTGTAATAGCGCTAGACTACCCAGTTATCAAGTAATGAGAATGAATGGTTTGAGACGTTAAGCAAGTATTTTTAAATACACCTTTTTTTTTATTACAGCTACCAATGACGTAATTAATACTTCTACCAATGACCTAATTAACACTTCTACCGGAATTATTATAATTATATGTCTGTTAATAGTTGTCTTTATGATTGATTTAGTTTTTGTCAAGATATATTATAACAGTAAGTAATATATTATAGTTCACAATGAGATATATTTATCAGTTGTTTTATCATGCTTCTATGGAACAAAGAGTCATTCAAACAGGAAGTTCCACACTTAACTATACAAACATGTGATGTAGATTTGGTACCAAGTTTAATTCACCCTGAAGTCAGCAATTTCCACAATAGTTATCGCCCGGAAAATGTTGATATACTTCTATCTATTTACAGAGATTGCTGCCAATACAAGAACCATTCCAGCAGAACATGACTATCAAGAAGTTGCCATGCAACAGCTTCCTACAGAGCTTACGACACTGAATACTAATAGAACACTTGTACGTCACAGAGAAGCTTTAATTACTCCTTCAACACAAGGATCTTGCGATTATGAACGACCAGTTCCATTAATTGTTCACCGACTATCAGATTATGATCAGGAAGAAGATATAAACGATACTGCTTCTGGTGAGGATTTTGTGTCTGGTGATGATGCTGCTTCTGGTGAGAATGTTGTTTCTGATGATGATGATGCTTCTGATGGACTGGAAGATACCAATTCGGCATCCTTGTTTACACCACAGAATGGTGACCAAACTTTTCCTAAATACATCGACACAGAATCCAGGTCATTATCATATACAAGACTTGATAGACAAACGATGAACCAAAGACCAAATTCTTATCAGGAACTGAACGTACAGGATAGAGACAATAAATAAGGCAGCCATTCTAAAAACCATTCGTTAGACACCCCTCATAATAATATATAATCGGTATACAAATTTATTTTGCTACTTTTATTTACTCTGTTACATCATTATCTTTTAAGACAATTTCGTGGACTGTTTTAATATTTTTCTGATATTTTTATTTCTCCATTTTGTCGGTAGATGTTGTGGAGATAAAATTTTCAATAATTCTAGTTATGATATAGCCTTCCGGGTCGGATCCCTGGTCGAAAACCGCGTGAACCTGATAGAGGCTATAATCGTTAACATGTATTCTTTTCAATTTTACTTTCTTCAAGGACCCTAGATCCTTATCAAATGTGCTCAATACCCATACTTTCCTTTCATTTAACCTGTTGAACTGGCGTATTTCACAGTTTACTTACACTCTTAACATAGTCACCGTTTAATTCAACCCATCAAGGAAATTTTATGTTTGATGTCTTTTGTTATCAAGCTGTTATCTGTCTCCCAATTGCGAAATATTATATTTCTTACATTTGATTGAATTCTCTTTTTGGAATATTGATTGAATTCTCTTATTTATATTGTATTTTAAATATTGATTGAATTCATTTTTTTGAATATTGATTGAATTCTCTTGTTTATATTGTATTTAATTTTTTATATTGATCAAATTCGCATTTTTGTTAAAAAAAAGGATCGGCTTCTCATTTTAAATATTGATTGAATTCTCATTTTATTATATTGATGGAATCCATTGACTCCTCATTTCAAAAATGTCTGTTGAATTCTCAATTTGAATTATTGATCGAATTCTCATTTGTTTTATATTTGTATTATTGATTGAATTCTCAGTTTGTATTATGTTGATTGAATTCTCCTTTGTTTTATATTTGTATTATTGATTGAATTTTCATTTGTGTTATATTTGTATTATTGATTGAATTTTCATTTGTATTATATTGATTGAATTATCAATTTTGTTATATTGATTAAATTGTATCTTTGTTTATATTGATTGAATTCTCATTTTATGTTTTATATCGACCCCATTTTCATTTGTTTATGTTGATTTATTCTCGTTGTTTTCATATTGGTTGAATTCTCAATTTTATATTGATTGAATTCTCAGTTTTCTCAATTTGTTTTATTGTTTATTGTTTCAATTCTCATTTGTTTATAATGATTGAATTCTCATTTCGAATATTGGTTTAATTCTAATTTCAAAATTTTAAGTAGAATAACCCTTTCCTTTTTTAAACAATATTGGATGAATTCTAAATTTCTAATGTTGATTGAATTCTCATTTGTTATTTTGACTGAATTTTCTTTCATTTTTTGTATATCCTTTGAATTCTCAATTTTTAAAAAATATTGTTTAAATTCTCATTGTTTAAAAAATATTGTTTAAATTCTCATTTTATTTATATTGATTGAATTCTCAATCTTGTTGTACATTTATTGCAATTTCATTTTTTTATTTCGATTGAATTGACATTTTTTATATTGATACAGTTATATTGTGATGCATAATTTTATTAATTACACGTTTCGCCAATATCTGTTTTTAGTTTTTGTAATAATCTGTATTGGTATATTGGGAAATGTGTTATTTTTATAGGAGAATATTCCATCGTTAAATGTGTATTAAATATCATGTCTCTGTTATACCGATCAACAGTAAATATTATTTTGACCGTCAAAATCACGGACCAGTTAATTGCCTCTCAATATTTACGTCTGAATTTATTTTAGAATTATTAGAAAAATAAATGTAGGTGTTTGAAGTATATTTATATAAAATATATTTCCTATTTAATATGAATCGGTATATAATGTGTTAGCTGGAAGTTTTAACGATTTCTCTGTGGATAAAATTTCCCTTCCACGGAATTCGTTTGTACAATCTGCACCTACTCAAAACTTTTCGGGTCCTGTTACTATTCGTGAATTTAGTTGTTTTACCTCATTTTCTGAAAATGAAATTCTAAAGATTATCAAGAATTCTAAACAGCCATGGTGTCAATTGGATCCAGTACCAACTAAGCTACTACTAGAACATATCCAATATTTGGTACACATCATAACAAAAATAATAAACAAAAGTCTTGAGGAAGGTGTTCTTCCTAGCTCACTGAAAACTGCCACTCCTGAAGGAGGCAACACTCGAACCCGATTCTTTTAGTAACTACAGACCTGTGTCCACTTTGCCCTTTCTCTCAAAAATTCTCGAAAAGGCAGTGAAAATAAGAATCAACGATCACTTAAACCAATATAATTTATTGGATACATTTCAGTCAGCATATAGAGCAGCCCATAGCACAGAAACTGCTTCCAACCGTTTCGTCAACGTCTTGCGAGTTGGGGTAGATACCGGAAAGATTTTGCTATTAGTTCTCCTTGATTTATCAGCTGCATTTGATACCATTGACCACTCACCGTCTTCATTCAAATTTTGGCTTTGATTGTTCAGTTCTCCAGTGGTTCACATCCCATCTTTCTGACCGACAGCAGTATGTTAACATTGACGACTCAAACTCTATGTATGCATAAGTCATTAAATTGCGGAGTCCCCCAAGGATCAATGCTTGGGCCAACTTTGTTCACCCTCTACCTAAGCCATTAGGGAGTATCATTAGGCAATCTATATAATTTGTATGCTGATGATACACAGTTGTCGGATACATTCTCTCACGAAATCAGCATGATTTTCTTAATACGGTGGAACAATGCCCTTTTCTGTGAAAACATGGATGAACGGCAACAAGTTGAAACTGAATTAAAACAGAATCAATTATCATCGACCCTTTAAGACGTCGAGAGAAAGGAGAGCGTGATGGTCTAAACTTTGGCCGTGGCTTGCCTCTGGGAGTCAGGACATGCAGTTGTCGTAGATAACACACACAGACACGAAGTAAAAATGGACGTGGCCCTGCCCCTGGGGGATAGGAAATCACCAAAAACAATAGGGGTCATCCTTGGGGTATAAGGAATATGTATGCAAAGTTTGAAAAGGATCTGTTAAGAATTGCATCATGTAGGCGAACACAATACACAAACACATTGGGCTTGGCTCAGTCACAGGGAGTCCGGCATGCACCAAAAATAATAGTGGTCAGCTTAAGGGTATAAAGAATAAGTATAAAAAGGTTTTCAAGACGATCGATTAAGAATTGTGGCCTGTAGGTGAAACACAGACAAACAAGAAGAAAATGGGCGTGGCACTGTCGCTGGGGGTCGGGCATGTACCAAAAACAATCCGGATCATCCTTGGGTGTAAAGAGTAAGTATACAAAGTTTTAAGAAAATCCAGTAAGAATTGCCCCCTGTAGACAACACACGGGTAAACAAAACTAAAAATGGGCGTGGCTCTAACCTGGGAGTTGGGCATGCACCCCAAACGGTAGAATCATCCTTAGGGTGTAAAGAGTAAATATACAAACTTTGAAGAAAATTCAGTGATAATTGCGCCCTATATGCGACACAAAGACATTCAAAAAGAAAATGGGCGTGGCTCTGCCCCTGGTTAGATATGGTTTTAACAAACAAACATATTTTATTGAGTACATGTACCAAGAAAGCGAGAAAAACAGAATGAGGCTTACCGTCCACACGACACAAACTAGGTTATTTCGGGACTAACATATAGACAAAAGAAAAAGATAAGTTTTGTTAAACACGATGAAATATCAAACAAACATATTTTATATTCACTACATATGAATTAGGTCTATGAGTAATATATAGTATATCAAAAACTTGACCCAGTAACCGTCGTCTTTCGCCATTATGATATTCTCGGTCGCCTTTATCTTTTGTACATATTCTTTAGTCTTTAATATTCTTTGTGATACACGAATAACTAAACTGTTGATTTCCTCTTACTCATGGCTTGATATATAATATATATATATATTGATCTAATTGTCCAGATTTAAAGACAAGTAGATCAAGATGTCGGTAATTTTACTGATTTTAATATCTTCACTTCTAGTAACAGGTAGGTACTATAGCATTTTATATTCTTTTGATTAGAAAATTAGCTTTGTTCTGGTCAGGTATTGTCCAACGTGTTAAAAACTTCCCGTAGCTGATGTAATGGGAGGTATATCGCTCCCTTACTATTAACATTTCGTCGTTGTATTTATTATGTGTACACAGGACCTCAGTTATTCGTTCCATTCAAACCACTATACGTTGTCCCTTGCCAGTCCCTCGATCCGGCATCACTGACAAGGATGAACCAGGCCAGGAAATACCGATGAACTTTCTTAATCAACGCACGGATCGGACATGGAACCCCTAGGTGAACTAGCCAACCTCATAACCACTGATCTTATTATTATTTCGTTTACACCGGTAATGGAGGATATTTATTAACTAATGATTTCATTCCCTGTAATTTATTATCAACTGTTTTCAATTTGTATTTGTTGTGAGCGTCGCTACGAGTGCCGGAGCCGTCATATATTAAATAGACCTGAGACTATTAGTCATAAACACGCCATTGTTTACAACATGCGTTAACAGGGGCGTGAATGTGTGAGGTGTATAGAGGTGCGGGGAAATAAATACAGTCGGTCTCAAAATCAATACAGTCGGTCTCAAAATCAATACAGTCGGTCTCAAAATAAATACAGTCAGTCTCAAAATCAATACAGGCGGTTTCAAAACCAATACAGTCAGTTTCAAAATTATGCTAAATGAATTAGTGAGGTAAACAAACAATGTCAAAATAGAAGGGAAATATCCCAAATACTTAATATGTACGAATATATATGTGTAGACGTCTGATTGCTTTGATTGGAACTATTGACTCTTGCTTGTGTGCTTGACCTGACGAACACGACCGATCTGGCATGACAATATGAGGACATATTCATATCTTTGCTAATGTATGTATATTCACCATAACAATTATATAGAAGATATAGGTCCATAAGTTGTCACAGATTCACAGTACTTTGTACATTGTTGTAAAATTCTTAATAAATATACATGAATTCGCATGCGTTGTATACAATTTTATCCAGGATATGGCATTTAAGGGACTCGAGATTCAAACATTTCTGCGGGGAACATGTCCCCGAAGCCCTAAAAAGTTTGCATCTGGAGTGCTCGTCTCATGGCTGCGTCACTCGGGAGGGAACCGGAGTGCCCGGAGGAAGGGATGAGATGGGGATTGAAAGCTCGAGATAATAGTATAGACATGCGTGATATTACATTAATGCTTTACATCATTGAAATTGGATCACAAAGGATCGTATTAATTCATAATACAAATTGACTTCAAACGGGGTGTTGAATTTCTCGCTTTAAAAGGCCCCGTGTGTATGTATGCCTACGTAATTTGGAGACGATGTTGACATCATCCCTTGAATCGTCATTCTATGATTTTTTGTGAGGGTGCGTTAAGGTGGTCTGACGTGTCGGGTTTGTTGATATCCTCCATTTTGCTGCGAGAAAGGCCACAACGGTACTGTCAGGGAAAGTGTTGTCTTCAAACCGACAAAACAGTCGAGTATTCGATTATCCAGTATCTAAATGAATTTGACGACAGGTTAACCGAGATGAAATGGGGTTTAACGTCCTACTGTTCTGCACCGACTGGTCTATCCATCTGTCACGTGATGTTGTACGTGCACGCCAATAATATAAACATAATTCCCATTGTAACGGCGGACAAGACAATTTTGTAGGTAACCGAAAGACTATACACTGTTCCTTGTCATCTCCCAGCGGCTTGCACCACTGACAAGCGTAAACCAGGTACTTTCTCGGGCGACACCCGGAGTGAATCCGTTGACCAGTGAGGTTATTGACATGATTAATAATAATTGTCAATTCAAGTGAACCCATTTTACTTTTATTATTTTATATGGTTTCAGTTCAAGGTGATTGTGATGGTGACAGCCGTGTTATCATCATGTGGTGGGATGAGATGGGGATTCAAAGCTCGAGATAATAGTATAGACATGCGTGATATTACATTAATGCTTTACATCATTGAAATTGAATCACAATGTGATCGTATTAATTCATAATACAAATTGAATTCAAACGGGGTGTTGAATTTCTCTCTTTAAAAGGCCACGTGTGTATGTATAACAAGATATCTTGTAATTACAAGATAGCCAAATTAATTTTCTTGTATTTCAAGATACGGAGAAGCCCGTTAGGGTCAATCAGACGAAAAAAAAAACTAATTTATTTCAAGGTCGTCCGAGACTGATTTATAGTTATAGGCCAAAGAGAGAGAGGGGAGAGGGGGAATGGGGTTTAACGTCTACTCGACACAAACTAGGTCATTTCGGGACTAACATGGTTTAATTTAATTTCAATACTTCGTTTGCGCGTAGAGGTTTTTAGTAGTGGGGTGGTGTTGGATGGCAAATGGTTATCACGTACGCGCTGTATCATAAAGCCTGTCATTGAGTCAACTGGCGTGGTTTCGAATCCCCCGTTGCACGTGACAAGGAGTTGGGTCGCCTGTCCAACATCGTGGGTTTTCTCCGGGTCCTCCTCTTTCCTCCCACTGCTAAAGACCCCTACGCGCAAGTGCATTATTGAAATGAAATTAAACCATATGTTAGTCCCGAAATGACCTAGTTTGTGTCGAGTGGACTTCTCTGTTTAGCAGTTGGAGAAAACTGGAGGACAGACAACCTGATGATGCCGATCCCGTAACATACGATAATACTTCGTTGAGCTGGAGGGTTGGCAGGTCAATTTGTTAGCACGTGCACACTGTATCGTAAAGCCTGTCATTGAGTCAACTGGCGTGATTTCGAATCCCCCGTTGTACGCGACAAGGAGTAGTGTCGCCTGTCCAACATCGTGGGTTTTCTCCGGGTCCTCCGCTTTCCTCCCACTGCTAAAGATCCATACGCGCAAGCGATTATTGAAATAAAATTAAACCATATGTTAGTCCCGAAATGACCTAGTTTGTGTCGAGTGGACGTTACCCCCCCCACACACACACACACACACACACACTCTCTTTAGCAGTTGCAGGAAACAGGAGGACAGGCGAGGTTGGATACTCCTTGTCACGTACAAACAGAGATTCGAAACCACGCCAGTTGACTCAATGTCAGGCTTTTAAGATAAAGCACGCACGTGCTAAAAAATCGACCATCCAACCCTCCAGCCCAACAAAGTACTTTTGTATGTCACGGGATCGGCATCACCAGGTTGTGCACTCATTAAATACTATTCATACTCTCATTAACTTCATTCCCTCATTACTATCATTTATGATACATTGATTTCATGTTCTCCTTAAAGATACCTCCCCCGCGTACAAACTGTGTGATTTGATGATATATTTGGGCTAAAAATATATTCAAACTAATTAATCTATCAAACGTTTGCTTCAAATCCTTCTCAGCTTCATAGCCTAAGATAAACTATCTTGTAATTACAAGATAGTCAGAATTTTTTTTTTCATTTGATTGACCCTTATGGGCTTTCGTAGTAAACACATTGACAGAACACCGTTCTTATGGGATACAATCACTAGTTTTATTCTAAAAGCACGACGTTACGACAATAAGTACACAGGATCTCGGATTTTGGTCCCATCCGAATGACTATACACTGTTCCTTGTCATTTCCCCTCCCCCAAGCCGATTTGCTCCACGTAAACCTCGCCAGAAAATCCCCAGGTCCTTTCTCGGGAAACACCAGGTCTTACTTTCAAGTGGCCAGTGAGATTATTGTCATGATTAATAAAAACTGTTATTTTATATAAACACGTACATGAATCCATTTTACTTTTATTATTTTATCTGTTTTCAGTTCACGGTGACTGTGATGGTGATAATGATCACACATACGATGTATATCTACCTGATTACCATTTCTCTGACAACAGTTGTCAGCTGTGTACTGTACAAGTTTCCAAACAACAAAATATTACATTTAAAGCAACAACTTATCTATCATTTAATTGGATAACAGTAACTCATAATTTTGGTAGTCCATTATTTATTGGCAAGGCAGGATCGCTTATTTTAACCACTTCCAATAGTAATCACTATAAAATTATAAACCAGTCGGTAGAACAGTTTACTTTTAAAATAGTGAATGTGACTAAACTTGATGCTGGTATTTACGAGTGGTTTCATTTGGATTCAAGTCGGGATGTTATGTTCGGATGTGTAGCACTTTTTATATCAGGTAAATATTATCATCATCATTTTAATTGGTTCTGAATTTCGGCGGAAACATAGCGAGTATGAATATGAATGAATATACTGATATACTTTTCAAAAATTACAACTTGCAAGTATATATCTACTAGTAGTTAGATTTAAACAAAAACCTGACAAGTATGTTATTGTACCATGTAGATAAACCATCAATCGTCATATCCAACCAACATCAACCAGTTTTACAGCGTATTGAAGATAATGGTGAATTAAAGGGGAAGATAAGTCTGACTTGTAATGCAACATCTACAACTCTACCGACTTCTGAGAGATTACCTTTGATATATAGACGGATTAATAATCATGGTTTACGTATGATATATAAATGGTTTAAACGTGGTATATATTACGGTAATGGTAATATACTACAAGATATAGATATTAATATAACTGATATAGGAGCTGATATAATCTGTATAGCAACAGATGATCGTTGTTGTACAGCAACTTTACAAGAGTTAAAACAAGATACTACACTCGAAACAGGTATGTTTAGGCCTTGGACTGGGGACGATTATATGGCTTAGATCTTTACTCTCGCTAAACGGCCTTAAACCACCTTTCCAATTTTATAAATTGATAGATACAGCAAAAATGACGTTAACTAGCAGCCTCCACATGTGGCAGTCAGTGTGTATAATAGTGGTCAAGTAATTGACCAATGAAAATCGTCGGATCATGGCATGTGATTAGTCACGTGATCATTGTTTATAATCAATTCTACGATCTGGTCAACCGAATTAATTTGTCTACGAGATATCTCCCTAGGTGGAAGTGGACGTTAAACCCCAGGAACGAACAAACGAACTGAACTAATCTTGTTTTACGTGTGTTTATTGATAGTTTGGGCTTTGTGGGAAGGCTATTTCTGCAAGAATTGGCACGAAATTGATGCAAGGTAACGGGGCACACTTATATATTTAGACATGTTGAATTTGAGCTTCAAACTCAGTGCAAATTCCGCCATATATATCGCGTTGTTGGTCATGTTACTCATCTCATGCTGTTTTCAATAATTATCTAAAGGTCTGGTCACAACTGGTCCAGAGAATTCACTCATATTTCGACCGCCTTTGCTAGCACGAATCTGCATATTGGGAGGGGCGGGGGATTTCTGATGGATAATTTCTTGACAGTCTTTTTAGTTGATCTAAAAAATGATGGTTATATTTCTGCTAAGGTACACTAAATCTGACTAAATTCTTAACTGAGTAAAAATGATTTTTGTGGCTCCAACCTGTGAGTCCCCAAACTATCACTTCCATCAGGCCATAATTGTATGTACTCATCATTTTGCAAAGTAAGTGTGGGCATGGCAAACCATCATAGATCGAATAATGATTAACTAACGGTTTGATATGCAAAACAACGCTACATACAGCAATTGACATCCTCTAATATTAAAGGCAATGCACAATAATAAGACAAAAATATTATTAATTTTGTATTTATTAACAAGTCCTACTGGGAGATAAATTTAGAAAAATACAGCCATAACATTAACAATGCATAATAGCATGTTTGAAAGATCTCAAAAAATCTTTTGTAGAATAAAAGTGAATAGACATGTACGGTATATAGTGTATTGTTCTTAAACGCACTTTGAGCTAGCTTATGGATGATTTGGCGCTAAAGAACTGTTCAGTCAGGAAGCTTATTAATATTCATCAATATCATCATCTGGTCTGTATGAAATAGATCTCCTGCAATATTAAAATAAGTTTAGATATTGGGTCAAACATTGTCAAACATTTGGAGACGGATAGTTTGTTTCCAAATCCATATAATTTATTATTTATTGTATATTTCGTGCAATTATATATTTAATCATGTTTAAACCAAATATATATCCGTGTGAATTAGGCATACACATCCGTTGTCATTTCAGTGATCCGAAAAATAAATTAATTTAGGCCTACGTTACCTTCAAACACATGACGATAAGAAATTGCATTTGTTTGCTCCTCTCCGTCGAGATTTTGCCACCGAGAAGCGTAGTTCGCAACAGAATTTGCAAGGATTCTTGATTGTTTGGTGGATAAAACACTTCTTCAAAACGTTGACGAAATAACCGAACATGCGTCTTTGTGGTTTTGACATATCGGTCCCCGTAATGATGATTTTTCTGTTTGCTGATTGGCTGAAATCCTGGTCCGAGAACGTTTAGTAGCAAATTCTCCCAACGGCCTAATTGGCGTATTTTAATAGTTCCAAAGCAATAAATAGCTGTTTTGTGTATTTTCAATTACTTGGAATCTTTCTGTCAATGTCGAATCAACATATCACCAACGTAGCAATTTCAAAAGATGAAAGATAGTCCTAGCTATTTTGTCTCTATTATACCCATGACACGAGATAAAAGTTAGTCTTCTTTTTATTCACACCATAAATTTGTTTCCTCGTTAATACAGAATGTGAACGTGTACTTGGTGTTTCAGAAAAAATTATTATTCCAGGGTTTCGTAAGTTTTATTTATATTTGTATTTGAAATATATATTTTTATATTAGTGATTTAGATGTCCATTTAAAGGCCTTCGCCTAATTATATTTTTCGTCCCGAAACTATCCGTACAAGAGCTCTTTACTTTGGGGCGGGGGGGGGGGGGTATGGTATACGTAACTAACGTACGAAAATTAATTGGTGACTGGCTTTTTTTTCATACGTATACAGTGAATGGCCATTTTGCGCAGTAATGCAAGCCAGAATTTGGCTTTTTTAAAATTTGTGTTAAGTCTAAACTATGTGTTTCGAGGTGAAATAAATGAAATATTAGTCAATCCCCACGCTAAAAACATTAACAAAAATGTGTATATCTGAAATAGACACGACTGAAACACAAAATAGAGCAACATGACGGCCGCCATTTAACCACCATTCGCTGAAGCTGTCATTGAAGACGAGGCGACGTCAATTCTATGAGTTGTGAAAAATCATCGGAAGACGCGAGAACAGGTTGAGGCTGTACGGATTATATAGTACTAAAGGTTGCAAAGGAAACAATGTAACGTGTTGTGGAATGTTGATGTTGACCTTTTGTTTGTTGACCCCATGACCTGTGACTTGCAGATGACGTGATAGGGATATAATGGCTACTGTAATGTCCAAATTATTGCATTCGGTATTTATTAGTTATTTGACAACGTGAATTGAAATGTGAGTTACTCGTATGGGATCGAGCATTGTCTTGTTGAAACGTTAGTCCATGCCCATGTCTCTGCAAAAACGGAAGAAGAACAGGTTGCAAAATCTGATCCCTGTACTGGACAGCGTTTAAGTTCCCTTGGACAACAACAAGAGGAGAACGTCCATGTGCACAAAATGCACCCCAAACCATGACGCTGCCGCCACCAAATCGGTCAACTCCTCTGACGCATACTTGAGCGTAACGTTCACCTCGTCTGCGGTACACTCGGACCCCGCCATCGGTAAATCTCAAAGTGAATCGAGATTCGTCACTGAAGACAACCGAATTCCACTGTCTTTGAGTAAATCTTATGTGTCTTGTGGCCCATACAAGTCGGTTACGGCGATGAAGAGGTGTCAATATTGGTCCATTATAGGGTCTCCGAGCTCGAAGACCAGCAGCTTGCAAGCGATTTCGAACAGTTTGTGCAGTTACCCTTCCACCAAACATCTCTCTACTTATGGAGGTTGCAGTGACAAATCTGTTTCTAAGATGACGTAATCGTATTGCTTGATTTTCCTGGATTGATGTCACACGTGGCGCTCCCGCCCTTAGGCGGTCGGCAATAGTTCCAGTTTGGAGCACTCTCATTCTAAGATTAATTATTGTCTGGCCTGAACAATTAAAGGCTCTTGCAACAGTGACCACAGACTGACCAGCATAGAACCCACCTATAGCGCGTAGACGTTCTACATTTGAAAGGCGCGGCATTTTCTATCAAAGATGAAAATAACAATTTTAATTTGTTTTTCCAGTTCAAGTTACGAGTGTGTGTTCTGTTTAAGCAAACTTGCATCGATTGACCTCACGAGTTTGTGTTTTTCAGGTTTTTCATCTTTATATGCCCAAAAGTCACGTGATCCACGTGACTTTAAAATTTTATGAAATTAAAAGCTTCTTACTACTTACTATCGTTAGAAACACTTTAAAATTTATTTGACTTACCAGATAAAAAAAGTTTTTAATTTGGCTGAGTATATGTTTGTTATTTGTTTATTGTAAACTCTAATTTGTTGATAAATACATTAACATTCGTTCTATAAATCGGTGTTGTTTATGGTGTCACACAGTCAATGATTCGCGGAAGTTGCAAATTGAAAGCCGAAAGGGACAATCACCACAACAGGCGCGTGAAGCATCCAACCAGAATCTTGCCCACGTCATCTATAGCTACTGAATGTGTCTGAGATAACGTCTCCGCGGGTAACGTGTTTCCGATGTTCAGATTGAGTGTATGGGTGTGGGTTTGTAGCGGATGGAGTGATAGTACTGTTATATTAGTACTGTTAAACGAGAGAGAGAGAGAAATGGGGTTTAACGTCCACTCGACACAAGCTATGTCATTTTGGGACTAACATATGGATTCAATTTTTATTTCAATAATTCGCTTGGTCTTTAGCAGTGGGAGGAAACCGGAGTGACCGGAGGAAACCCACGAGGTTGAGAAGGCGCCCCTATCTCCATGCCACATACGCTCACACCAGGGATCGAAACCACAGCCGCAAGCCAGAGGTGACCGGCCAGCTAGAGGTCTAAGCGCGGCACTCTAGATCACTAGGTCATCCCGATCCCCACTGTGAAACGAATTGAAATTAAAATCACTAATGTATACAAAGTGATTAATATTCAATTATTAAAATATTATTGTAATTTCTATCCAATTCTGTGAAATACTGGAACAATCCATATTGAACAACACACCTGCCTAATTCATTCTACACGTTTCTTTTGTCGTTTGTGAATCAGCCAGAACAATTTACTTCCACATTGTCTTGTAGGATATGTTTACTTTGTTCATTACAAATGGCGCCTGAATCCACAGAATACACGACTCGTTAAGTTCATGTATATTAAATAACAATATCAATATGGATTGAAATGAACCAATATTTAATTCTGATTTATATTTTTAATTTCGAATTTTATTAAAGATATTGCGTTAGAAGTTTTGTCCTTTTAACTTTAATTTATTTTAACAGACCCTGATTGTTGTCCACCAACAGAAAACGCGATGTCAAGTAGTGATGACGTCACTCTAGTTGATGTTGGTGAAAGGATAATATTACAAAGGGAGATAACTGGTTATCCTAGACCTTCAATAGACCGGCGTGCGGTGATATCACCAGTAGCGGTTAACTTTCGTAAACGCCACATTAATTATACACTGATTAACACAACTAAACCACATCATTATAATCTAAGTCTTTCTGTATTTGTTGTAACCAAACAATATATTGGTAAATACTGTATTTAATTAGTGAATAAACATGGAAAATTGATGGTCTGTTTCACTCTGATGCAGGGTTCGTATTTATTATTATATTATATTACAGAGCTATACCATAATAAGCTTAGATTATAAACAAGCAATTTGGGGGTAAGCTTAGATTATTAATTAACCTCACTCCTTGTCACGTACAAGTGTGGAATCAAATGCTAGGCCTTATGATCTAAACCATTTCCCTTGTGAGTTGTAACATTAATCACGTGACTACTTTTAATCTTTCTAGACGACCAATTTATTAGGTAGCTTGTACTTATACAAATGGAGGCAGATCAAAATATAAGTCATTTTATGACATCATAAACACAAGTAAACTGATCAATAAGAACGAAGCGCTGCATTTAAAAACTTCAAGCCGGGACTATGCCCATAAATATATATACTTTAGCTTTATCTCATCACCTACCCCCCCCCCCCCTTCATCCACACACCCAGAACATTATTCACTTAAACCTGACGGTTGTCAATTCTTTATGAGAATAAAAGTTTTGTAAGGTTAGCAAGTATTTTTAAATAAACGTTTATATTTATTTATTACAGTTACCAATGACCCAATTAATATTTTTACTGGAATAATTATAATTATATGTCTATTAATAGCTGTCTTTATAATTGGTTTAGTTTTTGTCAAGATATATTATAACAGTAAGTAATATATTATATTTCACAATGAGATATATTTATCAGATGTTTTATCATGCTTTGTTTAGAACAAAGGGTCATTCAAACAGGAAGTCCCACAATGCTTTACTATAGAAACATGTGATATAGGTTTGAAACCAAGTTTAATTCACGCTGGAGAACCCCTTTCCACTATTGAAAAATATTTATCTTAGTTCTCGGCCAGCCAATGTTGATATACTTCTATCTATTTACAGAGAATACTGCAAATATAAGAACAACTCCCCTAGAACATGAATATGATGAAGTTGCCATGCAACAGCTTCCTACAGAACGTACTAATAGAACACTTTTACGTCACAGAGAAGCTTTAATTACTCCTTCAACACAAGCATCTGTCGATTATGAACGACCAGTGCCATTAATTCCCCACCGACTATCAGATTACGATCAGCAAGAAAATATAAACGATCTGGTCGAAGATGATGGCGAGGATGTTGCTTCTGGTGAGGATGCTGCTTCTGGTAAGGATGCTGCTTCTGATGGATTTGATGATACCAATTCAGCATCACTGTTTACGCCACAGAATGGTGACCAAACTTTTCCTAAATACATCGACACAGGAACCAGATCATTATCATATACAAGACTTGACAGACAAACGATGAACCAAAGACCAAATTCTTACCAGAAACTGAACGTACAGGATGGAGACAATAAATAAGGCAGCCATTATAAAAACCATTCGTTAGACACCCCACTTAATGATATATAATCTGTATGCAAATTTATCTTGTTGCTTTTATTTATTCTATTACATGGTTATATTTTAAGACAATTTCGTGGACTGTTTTAGTATTTTTCTGATATATTTCCCAATTTGGGGGAACATCTTGTGCAGATAAGATTATTTTCAATAATTCTAGTTATGATGTAGCCTTCCGTGTCCGATCTCTTGTCGAAAACCGTGTGAACCTGATAGAGGCTATAATCGTTAACAGGTGTTCTGTTCAATTGTACATTTCTTCAAGGGCACTAGATCTGCTCTTTTTAATTGTACATTTCTTCAAGGACCCTAGATCCTCATCAAATGTGCTCAATACCCATACTTTCCTTCCTCTTCCTGGTCCCACTGCCCTTACGGATGCAAAGAGGGTGTAAAACGGGGGGAAAAACGTGCCGTCCGTTTGAAAACGCCATGCATCCGTTGTGTACTCATTGCATACGTGTTTCATACGCTCTATCCATCGAGCATCCGTCCACTTTAATTCCATCCGCGCAAGACGTATTGAGCTGCTCAGAACTTTTATAACGGCTGAACTTTCTGCCGTGTACGATGTAAATGCGCGACATATACGAGCAACAAACGTTCCATGTCTGTTACGGAAAACGGAAAGAGGGGGGAAAGATAAGGTACATGGCACGTCTATACATCGTTAGTAGCACGGAAATAGAAAGGATGTAAGCGTATGCATCTCGTACATAATGTTTTCAAAACGGACACAGCGTTTGTATCTGGGATGTATCTGGTATATTGAAGAATGACGGAGCTGTCATCCACTTTCATCCGCTAGGCTTCCGATGAACATCCATTTAACATCCCCGCTACATACTTCCCACGTTCGTTCTTTTCCGTTCTGTTTTCGCAAATTTTCGTCAATTTCTGGAACGGATGGGGCCACCCTCGAAAGTTTGCTCGTTCGCTGTGTCCTTTTAGCATACGTTTTGTGTCCATCGGCCACTGGGACCGTTAAGCTGTTGCATTGGCGTATTCCACACTTTACTTACACTGTTAACATAGTCACCGTTTAATTCAACCCATCAAGGAAATTTCATGCTTGATATCTATTTTGATTCTCCCAATTCCGAAATAATATATTTCTGATGTTGATTAAATTCTCTTGTTTATATTGATAGAATTCACCGAATTCTAATGTTTAAAATATATGTGTCGATTTATTAATTTGTATTATTGATTGAATTCTCATTTGTTTTATATTGGTTGAATTCTCAATTTGTTTTATATTGGTTGAATTCTCAATTTGTTATATTGATTGAGTTCTCATTTTATTATATTGATTGAATCCACTGAGTTCTCATATTTAAAATATATCAATTTGTTATATTGATTGAATTCTCATTTGTTTTATTTCGATTGAATTCTCGTATCATAATCTTTGTTAGTTTAATTCTCATTTTCATTTTTAAACACAATATTGGTTGAATTCTCAATTATTATATTGATTCAATTCCCATTTTTTTTAAATTGTTGCTTCAATTTTCATACATCGATCGAATTCTCTTGTTTTAGTTGTCATTTTTTTTGTTTTGATGGAATTTTCATTTTTTACATTTATTGCATCTGCATTTTGTTTTACATTTATTGCATCTGCATTTTGTTTTACATTTATAGCATCTGCATTTTGTTTATATCGATTGAATTTTCATTTTTGCATATTTATTGATTTCTCACTTGTTTAAAATCAAATATTCCTTTTTATTATTTTATTATTCACCTTTTTTAAAAAAAATAACAAAAAAAATAATAATAAAACAACATGCGTTGAATTCCAAAGTTGTTAGTTGCTTGAATTCTCCTTTCTTTTCTATATAGATTGAATCCGCATTTTCTTTTTATTGATTGGTTTCCCATTTTTTATAATTGATCAAATCCTCATTTTTTTCATATTGATTGAATCCTTATTTTTCTATATCAATTGGTTTCTCTTTTTTGATGATTCAATTGTCATTTTTTTATAATTATGACTGAATTCTTACTTTTTAATCATTAAATTCTGATAATTTTTTTATTGATTGAATTCTCATTTAATGATTGAATCCACATTTATTTTTATATTGGTTGAATTATCAATTTATTATTATATTGAGTGAATCCTCATATTTCTTTCTATATAGATTTTTATATGTCGACAACTCAAGCCCAGGATCGATTTATCCGTACCTTGGCCTTGAGAAATCGTGTCATCACAGCAAATCAGATCAGCGCTCGTCTTCAAACAGACACTGGTGTGAGAGTGAGTGGCCAGACGATTCGGAATCGACTGCATAGGGGTCCTCGCGTGATCCCTTGCTTGAGAGATCATCACATTCAGGCAAGACGTCGTTGGTGTAGGGATCGTCAACACTGGGATAATCGACGCTTGAGCAATGTGATGTTTTCAGATGAGTCAAGGTTCACTGTTGATATTTTGGACAGACGTATGAGGGTGTGGCGTCGTCGAAACGAGCGCTTCCAAGACGTTAACGTCATCAGACATGATCGATTTGGGTGTGGTTCTGTTATGGTGTGGGGAGGCATCACTGTTGCTGGAAGAACGGCTTTACATGTTGTTGCAGGGCGTGTTACAGGCCAGTACTACCGGGACAACATCTTGGCAGTCCATGTTGTGCCGTTCGCACGACGTCATGGCCGCCGTTTCATCTTCCAGGATGACAACGCAAGATGTCACGGGGCCAGGATCGTTACAGGTTACCTCCAACAACAGAACATCACCACATTACCTTGGCCAGCACTGAGTCCCGACCTCATCGCCATCGAGCATGTCTGGGACATGCTTGGACAGAGGTTACGTCAACGTCAACAACGTCCTGCCAATGTCCAAGAACTTGCTGCTGCGTTGCAACAGGAATGGGACAATCTGGACCCAAATGACCTTAGACGTCTCATTAGGAGTATGCCACGTCGGATCAATGCTTCTTTGGCAAACAGAGGAGGATTTACCCGTTACTGAATTTGTTGTGATGCTGTGGTAACTTTGCTGTTTGACCCCGGGTATCATTTTACCCTTATAATGGTCAGTCTGTGCCTTACTTAGTCTAACGATCATTTGGAATAAATCGATGAATGTGAACTTCATTTCATTTTATCATTTGTTTCTTCGTAAGTTTCATTAGGTGACTTTAATAACACTTAAAAATCAAATATCCCCTACTTTTTTTGAATAGTATATATAAATTATCCAGATTTAGAGACACGTAGATCAAGATGTACATCATTAGTTGGAAGGTTTATGACACCATTATTATTGTGATCGAGTAGCGAGTTAACAACTTTATAAAGTTCTATTTTATCTGAATATAAATATCTTTTTGCTGATTCAATTTTTCTAACACTACGAGTTTTGCTTTTTTTAAATATTTCCCGATGAACTTGTAGACCAGATTTTCGCCATACCCGCTCTGCCTTGTTTCGTTCGATCTTTGAAAGATAGACATCCTCATTATACCATTCAGAAAACAGTGTCCTGTTATGACTAGATAGAAAATATGGCCACGAATATGGGTAGGATCAACAATATGTTGACGAAAAGAATACATCTGTAGCGGATTACTAAAAGTTTAGCGTCGCCAACGTGGCGGTTAAAATCGCCAACAATTAATAATTCTGGAACGGATGAGGCAAGATTATTTAATAAAGACGCAAACTCGTCAAGAAAGCATGGAAGTTTTTTCTCGGTTGGTGCTCGATATTGAACAATAACTCCGATTTTCTTAGTCTGAGTACTAAAAATACAATCAATATATTCGAACGACTGGAAACAGACATGATGTTTGAGAGTAACATTTAATGACGATTTAAATACAAGGGCAACCCCTCCTCCACGCGAGGATCTTGAAACATGTTGCATAGAATAGCCGCTTGAACAGAAAATCACCATCGGAACTAAGCCAAGTCTCACTGATCGAAATCATTTTCATATATGTAATCCTTTATGAGGGTAGTTTTATTTCTCACCAAGCGGGCGTTGATAAGACATATTGGATCTTTTGCCCATACGTTTCATGCTGGCTTTGAGGTCTATCACTTATTTTATCTTCAATGTTTGTAGTTTTCCGTTTCACAATGTGCTTTAAGTTATGTTTTCGAAATATTATTTCTTCTGATAAAATACATATTAATTAAAAACATATAATACCACAAAAATTCCGGCGACAGATTCATTATAACTACACTGATGCACACGTTATAAATTATGATTGAAAAAAGACTATGAAACAAAAGATTTGAAGAAAAACTGTACAGCTAACAATAATACCACAAAAACCCCAGTTACAAATTCACTATAACTACACTGATGAACAAGTTAAAAATTATGATTGAAAAGGACTATGAAACAAGTTATTTGAAAAAAAACAAGGAGCAGCCATGAGCGCTTCACCTGTAACCACGGAATTAGATTTAAATAATGAAGTCTCTTAAAACAAAAGTCATTTTACAATATAAACAATAAGCAATTTATCAAAAAAAAGAAGCTGTCATGTTACAATTCCCCGGCGATTCCCGTGTACACATTGCCGTGCATGTAAAAGAACCCTTGACAGTTGGAATTCCAGATTGCGCTACTGTCCAGGCAAAATTCCAATTATAACACACTGTATTGCGTATGTCCGTCCCATTAGCCCAGTCGAAGAAGAACAATGGGAAGCTAAACCCCATTTAAATTAGCCTTTTGATAAAAGATATAATCCTCTTTAATCAATCTGTAAGTCCCAGGTCAGTGTGATCTGATGTGTAAGTCGATCAGTGGTGTAACTAAAATAGACCTGCTCATGTTAAAATAAACCAAGTGTGACTCCGATATATAACTCCATCAGTGGTGTTACTATAATACGTAGAATAAACCAAGACTACACACGATGGCTGGTATCTCCACCATGTTATTAGATATATTCCAATATTTTAACATAGAATATATGACTGTATTGTTTAAAGATAATGTTGGTGTAACAACTGGTCTTGTATTTGTGGCTTGTCTAGGAATATGGTGGCTGATGAAAAAACCCAGAGGGATTCCACCAGGACCCAGATTCACCCTGCCTATATTAGAGGACATGCTGTCTTTGAGAGGAGAAGATGATTTGAGGGTAGTTGCCAGGCAACTAACAAAGGAGTATGGAGATATATGCAGTGCTTATTTTGGATCGAAGTTGTTTATTTTTCTCAATAGTTATGACATAATAAAGGACGCCTTGGTTAAAAATGGAGATATATTTTCAAATCGACCATCCTTGTTTTGGTTAGATCTTGTAACACAGAGAAAAGGTAAGTGTTTGCAATGATTAGGGGAAAAGGGGATGCCTTTCTAGATGAACCACAGTGGCTTGGTGATTAGAGCAATAGGGCTTTTGTTCACTGATTGTGAAGTCCAAAGTTTGAGTCCGATAATATTAGCAGTGCAAGTTCCTAAATCTGTTTCCCTTGTCATAGGTGTAAGCGGTTCCTGGGTCTGGATTCCATGATCGTGTTTCCCTTTGTCAGTGATGAAGGAGATTTCTCGATGTGGATTCCTCTTGTCAATGATGAAGGAAGTTTCTGGATGTGGATTCACCTTGTCAGTGGTGTAGGACGTTCTTCTTTCTGGCCTCCCCTTGTCAGTGATGAGGGAGGTTTCTCGGTCTGGATTCCCCTTGTCAGGGTGTAGGAAGTTCCCCGGTCGGAATTCCCCTCTGGCATTAGTGTAGGAAGCTCCCTGGTCTGAATTCCCCTGTCATTGGTGTAGGAAATTCCCCGGTCTGAATTCCCCCATGTCAGTGGTGTAGGAAATTCCCCGGTCTGAATTCCCCCATGTCAGTGGTGAAGGAGGTTTATCAGTCTTGATTCCTTCTTTAAGAAGTGAAGGAAGTTCCTCCGTCTGGATCCCCATGTCAGTGGTAAATGAAGTTCCTCCATCTTGATTCCCCATGTCAGTGGTGAAGGAAGTTCTTTCGCCTGGATTCCTCCTGTCAGTGGTGAATTAAATTTAGCCGTCTGGATTCCTCTTGCCATTGATATAGGAGGTTCTTCCGCCTTGTCAGTGGTGTAAGGGGTTCCTCCGTCTGGATTTTCCCTGACAGTGGTGTACGAGTTTCCTTGATCTGCGTTCCCCCTGTCAGTGGTTTAGGATTCCCCCTGTCAGTGCTCTTCTAGCTCACACCTTTCCTTGCACAATATAAAACAAAAAGTATTCATTCTATTGCAGGTATATTTTTATCAGAAGGTCAGCCGTGGAAAGAACAAAGAAAGTTTGCCCTGGAAACTTTGAGAGAATTGGGTTTTGGCCGAACGATTCTTGAAGATAAAATTCATGAAGCAATTGAACATTTTATAGAAGTTATCAGTCAAGAAAATGGCGGAAAATTCGACATGTGCCGTTTAAGCGAAAAGGGTGTTTCCAATATCATATCGTCTATGGTTTACGGTAAACGATTCGAGTATGATGATCCGGTATTTACAGGCTTCCTGGATGAATTTGAAAGCTTGTTCCAGAAAATAGGGTATGGGTCTGTTTTGAATGTTTTTCCCTTTCTGCGATTTTTACCGGGTGATACGTTTAATTACCAAAGCATTTTGAACAATGTGGATTACATTAGAAATAAGGTCATCCTTCCATCAATAAACGAACACATGTAGAATTTTGATGAAAACCACGTGGATGATTATATCAGTAGTTATATCAGAGAAATGAAGAAAGTTTCTAAAACCGGTCAGCCATCGTATTTAAACGGTTAGTATTGTTTTCTTTTAAATTAAATGGTCCAGTCGTTCGGGAAGGACAAAACCCCGCTTTGGCGAGCACGTAAAAGGGATTTTGACTGAGATAATGCCGATTTTCTCTTATTTAGTGTTTAAACTGTCAATGGTTCTTTTACGAGCACACTATATTTCGCCGCCTTGTTAAGACTATACACTGCCCCTTGCTATCACTGTTCATATCTTTTTAAATACATAATGTTTATTAACCACTGAAAATAATCAGACCGTAGTCATTATGTAGGGTGAACTATCAAACAATACGTCCTGGACCAACCATGCACGAGCGACTGCCATTCAGTTTTGATCGCTCGCGTAATCTTTAGAAATTACAATAAACACTTAATGAGCTCATTTCAAAGAATAGAGATTTAACTCCTTTAAAAAAAAAGTTGTCGCTCCTTTAAAAAAAAGATTTCGCTCCTCTAATTATTTAATTTAATTTAATTTATTATTTCTTATACGCATTACATGTGCATCTCTAATAGAATAGAGATTTTCTTTTAATGTTTCAAGAGCATAAAAGATGTAGTACTTTATATTTCTAGATGATCAAATTTAGTAAGTGAACTTGATAAGAACTAAACATATCAATAATTATACGAACTGGTGCGTCCTGGATGTACATGATAAAGCTTTTCAAAGAGGTGACGGGGTTCGATTCCTTGATTGAAAGGTTTTTCCCGGTTTTCCTCCACAACAAAATAACCCTACCAATGCCTTTCAGGGACACCCATTGGACTTAAAATGTAAATATTTTATAATTTCAGAAGACCAGTTGGCGGCATCTATATTTGACCTGATCATTGCTGGCACGGAATCGACATCAACAATTTTTTTATGGACGATTCTTTATTTTCTACATCATCCAAACATACAAGCTAAATGTTACAAGGAGATTCAAGATGTCGTTGGTTCCGGTCGTCTACCTTCAATAAAAGATAAACAGTCCTTGCCGTATGTTGAAGCTGTCATATTGGAAGTTCTCCGCAGAGCCAACAAGGCAATGACTGTTCTCCCACACGCAGTCAGCGAAGACACGAGGTTCCATGGATACCGATTTCCAAAAGACGCTATCATTATACCAAACGTCGATGCTGTTTTAAGTGATGATAAGATTTGGGGCGACGCTGATGTATTTAGACCAGAAAGATTCATCGATTCTAATGGACAGATCATAAAAAGAGATGAACTGATTCCTTTTTCAATAGGTAAACTGTAATTTACTCTTTAAAAGTAAACATCTACGAATTAGTATTTATAAGACTTGTCGATGCTGCACTTGGAGCTGACAATTCATTTTGACAAAGTGTGTCTTTTAATCGTCCCGAGTTCAGTTATTGGACGACCTAGTTGGAGGATATTAACTTAGCTGAAACAATTGATACATGACATGACAGTTCAACGCTTTGATCTGGGGTAAAAATGTTGTTCACCTGCTGCGTGGTTCGACAATGTCTAAATTTGGGGAAATGGGAAGCACGCGTGACAATCTATGTGAACTTTCTTAGCCAGCACAGGGATCGTACATGATATACAGTATTGATAGGTGCCGTACATGATACAGGATATGCTTACCCTCTCTCTAGAACACAGTATATCTATTCCTATTTGTAGCATTTTTTTCATTTGTGTGTTTAATTCTATTTTATGTGAATAATTATATTATGGGAGAATCGTTGGCTAAAATGGAATTATTTTTATTTGTGACATCCTTGGTACAAAGATTTGAATTTAAACCAGTTGATGCCGATAATTTACCAACTTTACAAGGTGCTGTTGGATTAACTCATGCTCCTGCTAAATACCAGGTGCGAGCCGTCCCAAGATAAGAAAAACACAATTCCCTCCCTTTTATTTCATTAACAACGAACGGTTGTTTTTTGTGTCCATATAGTCTCTGTCACCCAGACCCCCTAGTCTTCAACGCACGTAGGGTCTGGGTCGGTTCTCAATTATTGACGAAAATTACTGGATAATCTACCACATAAAAAACAAACTCTTGGTTACGCATGGGTAATGGAACCTTTTGGCTAAAGTCTCGGTAAGTGCTAGATCTTATGAAGCCGGGCCGATTTTGCTAGATTCTATAAAGCGAGTCTGAAATATATCCCACAATTCACTTGGCACATCTATTATTAGAAACAAAATAGACACGAAGAATAAAGCATGAATCGCGATGAAGAATTAAGAAGATTGTGAGAAGCCATACTCATTCATGACGAGAGAAAATTGCTATCTCAATTAAAACCTTTACAAACGAAATTTTAGAGAGTGTCATTGTTGACAAGCGAGATGTTTTGATAGATTCCACTCGGCAAACCTCGGAAGATTTCGGACAATCTAAACTCGGCTGTATGATGAATTCCGCCATATTGGAACTACTTTAAAGGTACCGGATGAAACATGGCTGCGCCCATTCCGAACACAAGTTGGCGACCTATTTGGCTAGCGACCTATTCGACCGATCCAGCTGTAAGGTAATGACGAAATTACACTTATATTCTGAGCTTAAGGAATGGATAGAAAATAATATATTCTGCTTTCATTTGATAGACATAACGTTGGATTTTATTGGTTGATGAGTTAAGGCGACTGTTGTCTTTATTCTAAATAGGTTTCCAACGAACAGGTTGCAGCTCGATCGGTCGAATAGGTCGCTAGCCGAATAGGTTCCCAATTTGTATAATAACATCAAGTTTTCCTGTTAAAGTAAACCGGTAGCCGCATCGCAAATGTATGGGCGTAGGTACATATCACTTACTGTCATACAGCCGAGGCTAGATGTAGTTTACGGAATCTGCCGAAATTTGCCGAGTGGATAGATTCAGTACGTGGTAACTCAAAAGACTGGACAATCCAGACAATGACCGACTTTCTGTCACATTTTGAGGACCCATCCAGACTAATATTCGTAGAATATTTGTTTGGATTATAGAGACTAGTGTCCATAATGGTTGCAAAATCTAAAGACGTATTCTGCTTCTTGTGAAATGGAGCGTATAGAGATGTGTGTGCTTACCGATAATGTAATCCGATTATACCTAGCTAAGCCTAGTATTCATCATTTAAAGAAGCTTTTAAGCTTTAACTCATCAAATATTGAACATTTTAAAATCACAACGTATATACAACGCGTAAGTACTTCACGAACGAAATGAAATGAAATGAAATGCGGTTTAATGTCCTACTCTTCTGCACCTAACCTGGGCTAATGGAAGACGGGCATACGCCATACAGTGTGCTATGAGGGAAATTTTGCCCGGGCAGCGGCGCTACGGCCTACTCTTATATCGAATTCCAACTGCCAAGGGATCTTTTACCTGCACTCCATTGTGTACACGGGACCTCGGTTTTTCGTACCATCCGAACGACTAGGCAGCTGTCCTTGTCAGGCCCTCCTTCTGCATCACTGACAAGGTGAAATCACGCCAGCAAATCGAGATGAACTTTCTCGGCCAATGCAGGGATCGAACACCCGACCGATTTATTTAGTCGGGTCATAACCCCCAGATCCGTGACCATATCTCTGATAGAAGGGACCCTAGTGAAGATATTTGTAATTTGCTACCTCGGAAATCTACGGGCTAACTCCAAGTACAAGATGGCAATCACAAATGGTCTTAAATGGACCTCGACAAACACTGTTGGCGAAATAGCCCGTGTAATAAATCATTTTACAGACACTGTTTGCAACCCGACTCATTTTAAACAGTTTCACATTCATTTCACAAACGGTTGATCCACTATGGACGCCAAAATCCAAAATGGCGACAGAAATTGGCTCGAAAAGTAATCTGTCAATACCAATAGCACCATACATGTGTGATATGTGTAGTGGTTTCAGGGGTTGTGGGGGACAAGGAACACGAATATGTCATTTTCAAGCTGATAGTATTCATTTGAAATGAGATAGCATACAAAAATTAAGCATTTTCGCAACTACCTATCAACACACACGTGAAATGAAAACAATAAATTGTTTCAGAAATCCATGAATCTCATTCCAAGTCCCAACACATTTGAGGGATTGGGTGGCCGAATAGTTAGCGTGCGCGCGCTGTATCATTGAGTCAACTGCCGTGGTTTCGAATCCCCGGTTGTACGTGGCAAGGAGTAAGGACGCCTCTCCAACATCGTGGGTTTTCTTTGGGTACTCCGGTTTCCTCCCACTGATGGATTGCAGATAAATTCATAACATATAACCAGGGTTATGCAGGAGTAGCTTTAAATATAAATTTGTATTGAAAGGTGCTCCTGCCTAATCCAGGCTATAAATTCTGAATTTAGCTGGATTGCATCATGAGGTTTAGTAGAATCAGGAAGTCGACAATGTTTAAATATGTCCCTTCGCGGTGCCAATACAGGCATTCAAGCGTTTAATGATACAGGGCTTTCGACCGCCAATCAAATACTCAATTACAAGGCCTAATTACACGGTTACATACAATAAGAATAACGTGACTTCGTTAGAGTAAATATTCAAAATAGAAATTGGCTAAATGTAATTAAAAAATTGAGAATACTTTTGAATCTATGACAATGTAAGAACCAAATTTTAATCACCAAATGACGTTTAAACCCATTTCTCTATCTCATTAGCCCATATATAGAAACAGAGTAGGACGTTAAACCCCACTTCATTTCAGTTATTTAGCCATGCGTTGTTTGTTTGTCTGTTATATCAATCTAAACCCTGACTGTGTATCCACAATGCGCTTGAGGACACGAAGAATAGATATAACTCTCTAAGTGTCTGGAATAGAGCACCATACATGTCCCAGATGGTGACCTGATCTATCAATGTAAACCCGGTTTGTTTATCAACAATGCGCTTGAGACAACGACGAACAGATATGATGTAGATAGCTCTATGAATGGAGATCTACTTCACGAGTACACGCAATGTTTACTTTTAGAAATGCATTATGTAAGATTTAGATAAAGAGTTAGCCGTCATGTGATATAATATTTATATTAAAGATATGTACATTGTATAAGATTTATTTAAAGAGCTGGTCGTTCTTACTATAATAGCTATATTATAGGTAGTGAATATATTGAAAATGTCGGTCAAATTATAATTGGTTGAAGATGTAGCCTTGATAGTCTCGATTATTCATTTTATCGTTAAATCTTTTAATCAGTCAGCCTACCGACGATATCGAGAATCAGTTATGACTATTTGGCGATGTGGCGCTCCCAGGTAGCAGGCCTACGTTGGTCCAACATTGGCCCACTGTATGCAGTTACGTAGGCACAATGTAATTGTCCAACGTTGGTCCAATGTTTTTTTGTCCATCGGCCCAATGTTGGCCCATTGTTGGCCAAACTTACATTGGACCAGCATTGGGCCAACATCGATCCAACATTGCATCCAGTATATTTACATTTGTTGGCCCAACATTGGGCCAATGTTGGCCTACTTACAGCCCCACCCCTCCCCTTTCAAAATAGCCTAGACCCCATTATGCATGTACGGCAGCACAATAAGGCCTCAAAGCCACCTAAATATACCCAAATCTACCATTCTTTCAACTGATGTCACACAAATGCTACTTTTGAAAATGAAAAATAACAAATTGGCATAAAGAACAATATATCATTAAAAATCAATATGAATTATTTTGATATCCCCCCCCCCCCCAATCAACCTCCCCAAAGCACATTACTTTTTTTATTGTTCTTTGGGCGGCCTCTTAAAAGAAGCGAACGCCTCACACAGTTAAAGTACAATAACATGAAACTTGGCATGCTTCTTCAAGAATTGTGCATTCATACTTTACATGTGATTTTCAAAGACAAATTTCCACTCCTTGAATAAATAAGAAAACCGCCAAAGATTATTAATATATCTCTGTTTATTTTGAAAATGAAAAATGCATTATGCAAGAGCTATATCTGGCAATTTGCAGGTCTTTCTTTACGTGAAGTGATACATAAATATTAATTAGATATTTAAATGTATTGATATCAAATGACCACAATCAACCCTCGATGCCATCATATGTGTCTGATTTTCAATCAATTTGAATCTTATCTGCTGTTCAACGCCCAATGATGATTATATGCAACTAGATCATCGCTACTGCTGCAGCATTTAAACGATACACAAATAGAAACAAAAATGGACGTAGCTCTGCTCCTGGCTGAGGGTCAGGCATCCACCAAAAACAACAGGAGTGATCCTCAGGGTATAACTGAGTAAACATGTAAACTTTCAGGAGGATCAGTTAATAATTGCAGTCTGTACTGTTGACGACACTCTTTACACTTTTTAACTATTATATTAAGTTCATTTTCTAATCTTCCATAATATAAATTTAATTTTCTTCAGAGAAAAGCAGATCTTCAAAATCAGTAGCTACAAATAGATAATGATTTAGATTAATATTAATTACTACCACAAACTTATGTGTAATAATATCAACAATGATTTATTTTATCATCTTAATAATATATGAAATTAAGGCTCCTATAATATTTCATTAGACTCAAACTGGGTTAGTGAGTAAGACGCTGGGCTAGAGGTTTGATCACTGTTTGGAGTTTTGATAGATATGCTTATTATCTAAACAATTTTACTTTTTAATCAAGGGTCAGTCTTGCTTCTCCATTTTTAAATACAATCTTTAAGTGGCGATTGTATTTAATCCATTTAAATCTGCGCCATCCGTTGATCTACAGAGTTCATTATAGGCTTTTCGTGTAAATAAATGCCTAATTAACAATCTATAAAACATTTGAAGCAAAATAAAAACCTGTAATTAGGCATATTTTGCTCTCACATAATGCATCCTATGGTCATCATATACTTTTATCATGTAAGATATTAACGCCACTTTTTCTTCATTTATGCAGTTCTGAAAAACACTGACAGTTTGGTAAATGATAGTGCCAGTAGTGCCAGTGTTTATCATAACTGTATGAATGAAGTAAAAGTGAAGTTTATTCCTTAATTTACATTTAATTGACCCGTTTCATATTTAAAATCAGTCTAGACATATAACTTTAGTATGAAGTGTGATGATAAGGGGAGACAGCACAGTTGTCCTGGAAGATTGCAATGCTTAGAAACAATACAATATTTTACAGTACTATTCATGCAGTTCGTGATTGTTCATAAATTTCAGGAATCATTTCCTTTAGTGCTACAGACATGAAAATTTTACAAATGCTAAAACTTTATTATGAGGTCTATTAATGACGTAAAATGAGCATAACAATATTTTAATCTCACTACAAGCAATGTTTCTAATGTTGTTAGCTTATATATGCACAAAAACAAACATAACAATAGCTAGTGTCATTGAAAACTCCAAAGAAATGTAAAAACTTAAATATCTACTTACCAATTACAGCCTTTGACAAGATTCAGTCTGAGAAGGGAAAGTTAGACCCCTTCCCTTCCAGTTATATTTTGTGGCCAGCTCATTGGAAAAAAAACAGAGGACATGGATCTTTTGACCATGTCATCTACGCTGGAACCACCAATGCTTTTCAGATGGGTAACCTATTAGAGGAAATAAATGAAAGACGTCTAGTATATTATATTCCAATCACTGTAATATTTACAATCACGGTCAGTTCAATTATGCATGTGTATCTGCTGATAAATATTGATGTACATTTACTAAACAAATTACCCATGACTTGAATTAAATCTAAACCCCACCAGTATCAACCTACAATAATGACTAAAAAGAGGCCTACAGTTGGTTGTGGGGTTAACAGTCAGGGACGTAAACAAAAATTTGAATCCACGAGCCCAGGGCTAATAGTCTACTGTCGGGCACTAGCCTGGTATTAATATCCTCTTGTCCGACAAGGTACAAGATTTAATGGAGGTCAGGTGTTCGATCCCTGCATTGCCCGAGAAAGTTCATCTCGATTTTCCGGCGTGATTTCCCCTTGTCAGTGATGCAGAAGGAGGGCCTGACAAGGACAGCTGTCTCGTCGTTCGGATGGGACGAAAAACCGAGGTCCCCTGTACACATTGGAGTGCACGTAAAAGACCCCTTGGCAGTTGGAATTTGATATAAGAATAGGTCGTAGCGCCGCTGCCCGGGCAAATTTTCCCTCATAGCACACTGTATGGCGTAGGCCCGTCTTCCATTAGCCCAGGTTAGGTGCAAAAGAGTAGGACGTTTATGCCCATTTCATTTCATTTCAATATATAGGCATGTTTTGTTGCCTGTCAACCGTTCTTTTAAATAAAGATCGCACTTGATTTTCTAACGCGACTTGGTTACACTGGTGAAACGGTAAAAACAATTACAAACCGATATTCGGCCTACAAAACCAGGAATGTCGCCAAAACAATGTTTCAGTCACTAATGACCATATAAATACAAATAGTTCATATAGCACTCGTCATTTGTAGTATCTCGGGTAAAATTAAGGTCTTTTAATTCCAGCTGGAAGTTTTGTATACATTACATTATTATTAGCACCCACTACAGGGCAGGGGATATGAACTTATCTAAACAATAATGAAATTGGAAACCCTAGGAATTTAAAGATAATAGATAACGGAACAGTCCATTATACAATACTACAATTATTGAAATGGCCTCCTCCAGTTTCAGACATTGAAATGACTCGTAGCAATTAACCACAATCTAAATGATTAAAATGCAACTAAAATAAAACATATATACATGTAGATGCAAGACAAATGCATTTATTATATCATTCATTTAAGAGGTAATAAAACTTAAAATACACAATTTACTTTGCAAGGACTAAGGAGGGTTCCATAATGAAATGACAATAGACTTTTAGCTACGTGGAAATGACACCAGTAGAAAATAATCTACAAACAATTAATTCTTTTATATAATTATTTCTAAATGGACACAAAATATTAATTAATCGTAACATACCTAAATTTTCAATTTTAGACCTTCTAGTATCCTATAAAACTCCATAGTTGAACACAGCTCTAAAAAAGCAGCCATCAGGTTTGGCTGTGATTCCTTTTTGGCGGAAAGCTGTTTAAATTTGGTTGGGTCAACTGTCAACATATTGGGTGTGTTTTTAAATGAAATATGTGTAAGATGATTAATCTTGACCCTTATTAGTTTGTTTATATGCATTAAATATAGATATTTTGCAATTAAGTCATAAAGCTGTATTAAACGTTTAATAAATATTTCAAAAATTTGTTTGGGTTTTTTTTTTTCAAATGGCGTACTGTTGGGTAATTTTTACCTATTTATTGCGTGTTCTTTATAAACGGTTCATAAACGTTCAAAAAAAAAAAATCATATTTACGGCATTACGTTTCATTGGAAACATTAAAAAAAATGTACGAAAACATCAATTATGAACGTTATTTAAACATATATATTGAACATTTTATCAATATATATTGAAAACTTATAAAAAAAACTTGCACTAATAACATTTAAAAAAGTTTAATAAATTTTTTTTTACATAACCTTTTAGAAACAATAAAAAAAAAACCCCAAAACAAACTAACCAACCAAAAAACGTTGTTTTTTTTTTAAATATTTTGTGATTGCTGGGATTCACTTAGACCTGTAATTAGCTAAATAATGGCCAAGTTTCACACTTAAGAGAAATTGGGTTTAAAGTCCACTCGACACAAACCAGGTCATTTGGGGACTAACGTATATGGTTTAATTTTATTTCAATAATTCGCTTGCGCGTAGGGGTCTTTAGCAGTGGGAGAAAACCGGAGAGCCCGGAGGAAACCCACGAGGTTGAGTGTATATTATAGATGTGCGTGTTTTACATACACTACATGTAAAAATAGTTCAAATATTTCGTCTTTTGTTGTTTTATAGCCCTAGAGGATGGAATTGACGAATTTTATATCCTTTCTCACATACACAGTTGAGGGTTAAAATAATTGAACTTACCTTCGGCACGAACCCAAAAAACCAATTTGGCGTCCCAGAAGCATCTTTCGCGGCAACATAATAGTCACGTGATCTTTTTCCGCGGCAAAAAAAACCCCGCTAGTGTTACCAGAATACGTACTGAAGAATTAACCGGGATATTTGTCAGCTTCTAGTAGTTTTACAATAAGCCTTAATTAAAATGTATTACAGTTTGTATTGTGTTATTAAATCTCGATCTACGTCGTTAACCATTACAACTGTATCCGAGATCATACGTCGTATTCTATAGATACGCGCATTGCAATTCCTTTTTTAGGCCCGTATTATGCACAGCAAAGCAATATACATTAATCACCATTTTCTGTGCTTTGTGTTATTATTTCAATTGAAAAACGCCAAATGTAAAACCCGTGACATTTAGGTGCGGGAGAGGCATCTCGCTTACAGTTCATTACACATTTTGTATAATACTTACGCCTTTTCTTGCTTGCCCAACCCGTGTCTACAGCAACATGAAAGTAGGCCGGTATCGCCTATTTATTACACGAATAACTTTAATTCATTAACCGAAATCATGATTCGCAAAAAAATTATCAAACAAATAAATGATCGATGTCGCACACCGCCGAGTGGGACCCGACAAAGGGTTTCAACCCACAACCAATGCAATACAAATTCACCGTGTTCAATGACAAGAAAGTGAAAATGTTTTATTATACTTTATTTTACTGACAAGAAAGCAAATATTTTCTTCCAAATAATATTTTGAAAGTTCTGCTTTCACATGCTCTAGGGATTTAGAATGTGACATTTTACCTAAATTCTTAATTGCCACCGGGAGCAGAGAGTGTCAGGCAATTTCATGGCGAAAGTCTGGGTAGTACATGAAGTTTTGGGACTATTTTGATCCCAAGGTCAAGGGTCAGGTCAAAGATCCAGGTCCCATTCGAAAGGAAAGTGAAATGCCCATCCAAGGTCATGACC
Organism: Patella depressa; assembly: GCA_948474765.1. NCBI lineage: Eukaryota > Metazoa > Mollusca > Gastropoda > Patellidae > Patella > Patella depressa. The sequence continues at coordinate 70,956,182 of OX419720.1, read as the reverse complement.
TTTGATTTGCCACGCAGACCAGGGGCCCCACCAAGACACCGGGGGCACTCGACTCAGTAGATATTTTGGTGACCTTGACCCTTTCAGATGACCTTAACCTACAGGGGTCACTTGGGCCGAGAAGACATTTTGAATGGTCAAGGTTCCATGATACTGACTTTATCTGTTGGGTCCCTAGGCGGCAAAAACCAAAATACTTCTGGGGGGTCTGGCAGGTCAAGGTCACGACTTTTGGTTGACGATTTTAAAAAATGAAGAACAAATGTGGGGTCAGTCTATCGTGTCACCAAATCCTGGCGCGATCGGAAGATATTTTTTGGGCAAATTTCCCTACAAAGTCAAACAGCTGAGCAGTGAAGCGATGTGGTCTAAGGGCAGATAACTCGCCCATCCCAAATAGGACACGACGGCCTTGAGGTCGCGGCCACTTAAACTAAATTGACCCCTGGGAGTCTCGTGGTGACCTTGGTTTGACAATCAGAGGTCAAGGTCAAGGTAAAATGACCATTATGCACCATTTTGACCCACTTTTAGTCTCCGCAGAAGGTTTCAAGTTACCACGTGACGCACAAGGGTTGATTTAATGACGATAGGCACAAGAACTAGTTCCGGGGAAGATCGGAAAAAAATAGAAAAATAATGATTGAAATAGGACCAATGGGCGCACTGAAGCCACACTGGACCGAGGTTGGGGGCAATGAACTATGTGGCTCAGTTTGTGGGTCGTTCTAGACCACGGCCACAATTTTCAGACCTACTGCACTTCTGGTTCCGGAATTTGGCCCCAAAAGACAGCAAACAAAGTCCCTGTAGTTGCTTTTTCCAATTCAAAGTTCAGGAAATGGAGCAACGCGTTCTACTTCTGATTATAATAGAAGCGGCAAGGACGAGTGTGATGTTTAGCCACTACCGCATTAAAGTCAAGTGATAATTAACGTGAAAATTTACACGAAGTATGAACAATGTTGGCCCAATGTTGGTCCAATGTTGGCCAAATAATGAATGGGAATACGTTGGCCATATGACGTTGGCCCGACGTTGGCCTTGCGACACCATCGCTGGCCAACCACTGCCGACATTGGCCCAACGTAAGACTGCTACCTGGGATATTTATATCGTACCAATGGTACTTGTCAACCGGGAATAAGTCGCGATTATCCATTTTATCGTCATTAAGATCTGTGTCACCCGATGACCTAGAGAGGTGATTAAATTTCTAAATAATAATTTAAATCCAATTTGAACCCAAACTAAAAACCCGCAATAGCAAGATTTAGCTCTTACATAATATATCTTTAACCAATATACACAGTATTAAATACAAGTACAAAACATATGGACGGGCAAAAATTCCGAACATTTACATAACCAAACATTATTAAACCTGCTTACAGGGTGCATAATAATAATATATATTTGAAATTACCAACGTGTGTTATGTTATGTTATCTACATGTTCGTGTTCCAGATGTTGGCCCTGCCAAAAAGTATGGTGTTCGGTTTCAGCCACAAAATCACAATAGTAGTCCTCTGCTCGTTTTGACAAAAGGCACGATCTCATTAAATATCTTATTTATTCATATGTTATTTATAACCTACACATGTTATATGTTTTTAACGCTCGGCAGAACTTCGCGACTTTAAAGGAAATATACAATGCAGTTATAGAGAATATAATCTCAATACCAAATAAGTTAATCTGTCATGTATCATTTTTCTTAATGGCCGTATGCTTTATAAAGCCAGAATTAACTGACAGTAAGTCAAACTTGAATAGAGCTCCTTCCGATCTATGTCTATTCCATGTTCTCAATAAAGATCTACCAACTATGCTGAATTCCGATTCCATCGCTATATACCAATAAGAAATATTAAAAACTGTTCGTATAAAGCAGAGTATTATTCAATCTAAAAAGTAATAAAAACCCCTTAAAATAAAAGTCATTCTACAATAAAAGATGTAATTTATAAACGGCACTGTCGTATTAAACTGGCGACGTCGCGTTTTGTTCCCTTAAACTTAACATTGAAATAAACGAAGTGCGACTCGTGTCTGAACCAGTCCATCGTACTTTTCAAAACATGTCCTAAATGCTGAACTGTGCAAATAAAGGGTCACCGCCTATTAGATTCAAGTTGGGAAATATAATTTATGTTAAATCTTTGAATAAAGGGTCACCGCCTATTAGATTCAAGTTGGGAAATATAATTTATGTTAAATCTTAGAAAGATCTCGGTGTATTGAATAACCAGGTTGGGTAAATGGGCTGTAGTGTCCGAGGGGTGGTGGTGTGCGAGGGGTGGGGGTAGTCGCGCGCTAAACCATTCCGTCACCGAGCTTTTATTCTATTTGTAAAACAGACATGGAGATCTACGTTCATTTCATGTGTTCATTTGTAGAGGATGAAATGAGTCCCTCCCCTTTAATCAAACGGTAAACGCCGTGTCACTGTGTTCTAGGGTATATCTAGATCAGTGGCTCAACTATAATCAGGGGCGGATCCAGTAATTTTTACAGGAGGGGGTTTGCCAGGTTTCTGTTACGGAAATCTGCCATCATCGTCTCTAAATTACATAGGCATACATACAAATTGAGCTTTTTAAACAGAGAAATCATTTTTATACTGATGTAGGATCACTTTGTGATGTAATTTCATTGATGCAAGGCATTATTTTTTTTATGTAGCTGAGCAGGGGGGGGGGTTGCCCCCCCCCCCTCTGGATCCGCGCCTGTATAATACTCAGATAAACCAAGACACGGAATAAACCACATGATGGCTGGTATCTCCACCATGATGTTAGATATATTCCAATATTTTAACATAGAATATATGACTGTATTGTTTAAAGATAATGTTGGTGTAACAACTGGTCTTGTATTTGTGACTTGTCTAGGAATATGGTGGCTGATGAGAAAACCCAGAGGGATTCCACCAGGACCCAGATTTACCCTGCCTATAATAGGGGACATGCTGTCTTTGAGGGGAGAAGAAGATTTGAGGGTAGTTGCCAGGCAATTAAGAAAGGAGCATGGAGATATATGCAGTGCTTATTTTGGATCGAAGTTGTTTATTTTTCTCAATAGTTATGACTTGATAACGGAAGCCTTGGTTAAAAATGGAGATGTATTTTCAAATCGACCATCCTTGTTTTTGACAGATCTTCTGACACAGAGAAAAGGTAAGTGTTTGAAATGATTAGGGGAACATTGGATGCCTTTCTAGATGAACCGCAGTGGCTTGGTGAGTAGGGCTTTTGGCTCACTGACGATGAGGTCCAAGATTTGGGCTGCTAGTATTAGCCGCCCAAGTTCCTCAATCTGGTTTTCCCTTGTCAATGGTGTAGGAATTTCATCGGTCTGGATTCCGCTTGTGGGTGATGTAAGATGTTCCTTGATCTGGTTTCCTCTTGTCAGTGGTGTAGGGAGTTTCCCGGTCTGGACTTGTAGAGGAGGTTCCTTGATCTGCTCCCTGTCAGTGGTGTAGGAGGTTCCTTGATCTGGTTTTCCCTTTTCAGTGGTGTAGGAAGTTCCTCCGTCTGGATTCCTCTTTTTATTGATGCAGGAGGTTCCTCCATGTAGATTCGCCTTGTCAGTGCTTTTCCAGCCCAACCCTCGCCTTGTACCATATAAAACAAATGGTGTTCATTCTATTTTACAGGAATAAGTTTATCAGAGGGCCAGCCGTGGAAAGAACAAAGAAAGTTTGCTCTGGAAACTTTGCGAGAATTTGGTTTTGGCCGAACGATTCTTGAAGATAAAATTCATGAAGAAATTGAATATTTTGTAGAGGTTATCAGACAAGAAAATGGTAGTAATTTTGACATGTGCCGTTTAAGTCAAAAGGGTGTTTCCAATATTATATCATCCATGGTGTATGGTAAACGATTCGAGTATGATGATCCCGTGTTTAATGTTTTTCTGGGTGAATTGGAGAGCTTGTTTCAACATATAGGAAATGGGGCTGTTTTGAATGCTTTCCCCTTTCTGCGATTTTTACCGGGTGATATGTTTAATTACCAAAGCCTTTTGAACAATCTGGATTACATTAAGAATAAGATCATCCTTCCTTCAATTAACGAACACATGAAGAATTTTGATGAAAATCACGTGGATGATTATATCAGTAGTTATATCAGAGAAATGAAGAAAGTTTCTAAAACTGGTCAACCATCTTATCTAAACGGTTCGTATTGCCTTTTTTTAAATGGTTCAGTCGTTCAGAAAAGAACCCTTGATTGTATAGTTTGTTTTTTTTGGAGGACCATGTAGCGGAATTGCGTTTCGAAGCAAGTCAGAAATCTTTTGCTACAGGCCTATATATTTAGTTCGCTTACTAAATTTGATCCTCTGGAAATATAAAGCACTACATCTTATGCTCTTCAAACATTATAAAGGAACTAAATCTCTATTCTTTCAAAGGAACTTAATCACTATTCTTATAAAGGAACTAAATCTTTATTCTTTCAAAGGAACTTAATCACTATTCTTTTAAAGGAACTTAATCCCTATTCTTATAAAGGAACTTAATCCCTATTCTTTTAAAGGAACTTAATCCATATTCTTTTAAAGGAACGTAATCTCTATTGTTTTAAAGGAACTTAATCCCTATTCTTTTAAAGGAATTTAATTTTTAATGGTAATAGAGAGTTATCTCCCTTTCTGTCAACTATCTGCAGTTGATAACAGTATTTCAGGTGTTGACTGCTGGTGTTGCATGACGCACAAGACCATGCGTGAGCACACAAATCCAACATTTATATCGTTAATGGGGTGTTAACCCAGAAATTACGAATCTAGCGCCTAGTCAGATGAGCAAGGGGATATGTTTGACATTGTTTGAGCAATATGTCTATGAATTAATGGAGACCAGACTATGTCCGTAGTTTTGTAAATCGCATTGAAACCACATGTGTTTTTTCCACTAAAACGTAAACCCAGCCTTTCAATTAGAACCTGCATAAGTTGTACTACAGGCAAACTTCTAGTTAAGATATTTAGGCCGAATTAAAAACTATTAAACCGACACCGTATATATAATTGTGTCATTGTCATTTGCTAACAAATATAAATTCAATACAAAATTTATTTATTGAAGTAAATCAATTATTGAAATTAAAATTACGCAGTTACCCTTCACTTTAAATGTCATCAAGATTAGTCGTTATCATCATAACCGTCACTGCATGTACATATTACCATCAAATTCGGTTTCTTTAACAGTCTTTTTGTTCAATTTTCACATTTACACAGATTATATATGTACATGTACTGGTCATGTACAAGACAACCCCGGTACGATTTCACCCAAATTTTCTGAATGAATCAATCATTAACTCAAATGAATTTTTCCACAAAGCTGTGAAGGTTGTTTATTTTGAATTAATTACACAAATATACATTTATATCCATGAGATATTAAGGATGTTCTCCATCCTCTGAAGATTGTGCCCAAAAAACTGAAGTACAATTGTACATTGCCCGAAAAATGGACGGTTCAACGAATCTGGAAGGGAGGGTGGGTAAGCATGTAGGCTCTCTCAAAACAGCATTTCTACTAATATATATATATAAGATTTTAATTCAGATTAGATGTGGGGCTTTTAAGCAATTCCTAACAAATATTTGAATTGAAACAAAGCATCTATATGTAATTTTCTCACTGAAATAAATATATATATAGCAAAACCTAAATAATACTGTTAGGGAGTGGCAATTGTAATCAAGAGAAAAAAATCAACCGTCATAATGAAGATATACATACGCTCACCATACATTATGCTATGGAGTGGGGATTTGGTCCAAACAGCAACGCTACGGTCTACACTTTATTTCGAATTTAGTGCACCGGACCTTAGTTTTATATTCCATCCGAATAATTAAGCGCTGCCCATCACAGCCCCCTCCCACTTCCTGCACCACGGACAAGGGGGATCACAGGGATCAAACCAAGGACCTCCTGATTAGTGAGCTACAGGGGAAACTACGCCAGATTAGAATAAAAAACCCTACCCCAGTAAGTAAGCTAGCCCTTTACTGACTCACCGCTGCTCCATTACACACACAATAACGTATGACTTACCTTTACTGACTCACCGCTGCTCCATTATTAACACAATAACGTATGACTTACGCCCATCTTCATTACACGGATTAGTACAGAACAGTAAGACATTAAACTCCATTTGATATCTTTTCTCTTTATTGCAATATTGTCACTCACATTACAGTATTATTGAGTTGTAGTTATATCTATGTTAGTGAGAAAATTAAATATGTGTAGATGCTATGTTTCAGGTTAAATATTTGTTAGTCCCGTAACCTCTAATTCTATTTGAAAATAAGGTTGAACTTATATAGGCCCTTATCTGTAGTTATACCTGTTACTATTATTACCAATAATTATTCATATTTTCCATAAAACTCCTTTTAAAAGAAATGGATTTCCGAAATTATGTTTCCCTGTCCATTATGTTTTCTGCAGTTTGCTTTAAATCAAAATTTAACCAACAGCATATTCTTTGCATAGGACATCGGGTGTTTTCGACAATATTTAATTTATGTCATCTTCACAATTATTAATATAATTTACAATTTTTATAATATTCATCTCGCCCTAAATCGATTAATTGCTTGGAACCCCCCGGGTTTGTACTCCTGGTGTTTAAAGCTTTCCAAAAATGTATAGTTTGTGTTTTTGGGCAGACCATGTAGCGGAGCTTACCGCTAGAAATTTTGGTTGTGGGCCTAATATTCAACTGTATACGAGAAGGTTTTTCAAGGAGATGACAGAGCTCGATTCCCTGATTGTACACCTGCCCAACCTGCTGGGCTTTCTACGGTTTCCCTCCACAACTAAATAACCCTACTGCTGACGCCTCTCGTGGACACCTATTTGAGATAAAATGTGATGTTTTATATTTTCAGAAGACCAATTGGTGGCATCTATATTTGAACTGTTCGTTGCTGGCACGGAAACAACATCAACAATTATTTTATGGACGATTCTTTATTTTCTGCATCATCCAAACATACAAGCTAAATGTTACAAGGAGATTCAAGATGTCGTTGGTTCCGGTCGTCTACCTTCAATAAAAGATAAACCGTCCTTGCCGTATGTTGAAGCTGTCATATTGGAAGTTCTCCGTAAAGCAAACATAGCATTGACTGGTGTCCCGCATGCAATCAGCGAAGACACGAGGTTCCATGGATACCATTTTCCAAAAGACGCCATCATTATACCAAACGTCAACGCTGTTTTAACTGATGAAATGATTTGGGGCGATGCTGATGTATTTAGACCAGAAAGATTCATCGATTCTAATGGACAGGTCATAAAAAGAGATGAACTGATTCCCTTTTCGACAGGTAAACTACATTTTAGTCTTTAAAAGTAAACATCTTCGGATTAATATTGATAAAATTTGCCGGCGCTGCACCCGGAGCTGAATGTTGGGTTTTCACGGAATAGGACGAGTTGAGTTGTTTTTTTTTTGTTTTGTTAGTCGTCCAGTAAAATGTCTCCTGTGTTCCGTTGTTGGGCGATCTAGTCGGAGGCTATTCACATTGTTGAAACAATTAAAACATACGTAACATGACAGTTCGACTCTTTGACAATTGACAAAGGGGAAACACGCCGGAAAATCCATATGGACGTTCTTAGCTAGTACAGGGATTGTGCATGCGACCTCCAGGTTAGAGAACCAACGTCTCACCCACTGAACCAACGTGGCCAGAACTGTTCAGTTTGACCCCCTTGTTAACGAAAATACCTGATACCACCTAGTGTAGATATATAGTATTGGTAGATGTTGTACATGTGACAGGGTATGCTTACTCTCTCTAGAACATCTGCTACCACCTAGTGTAGATATATAGTATATTGATAGATGTTGTACATGTGACAGAATATGCTTACTCTCTCTCTAGAACACTTGATACAACCTAGTGTAGATATATAGTATTGATAGGGGATGTACATGAGACAGGGTTTGCTTACTCTCTCTAGAACACCGTATACCAATTCCTATATGTAATAATTTTTATTTTGATTGAATAATCATATTTTGCCTTTCAGGAAGAAGAGTATGCTTGGGAGAATCATTAGCTAAAATGGAATTGTTTTTATTTGTGACAACCTTGGTACAACGATTTGAATTTAAACCAGTTGATCCCGATAATTTACCAACTTTACAAGGTGTTGTTGGAATAACGCATGCTCCTGCTAAATACCAGGTTCAAGCAGTCCCCAGATAAATTCGTGTAGTATAATTTCATGACCGGTGCCTGGCTGTTGGTCATTCAGCCTCTGAACAATCATGTAAACTCTCGTTTATTTTGAGTATTACCATTTTACTGTCCAATATAATATACTTGATATTGTGGAAGGATTGGTTTAATTAAAGAGTGTCTGACTCTGTTCTTTTAGACCTTTAAAAGAAGGAAATGGGCACATATTAATGTGGATGTATTTATGTTGAATTTTAAACAAAATATTGTAATTTATAATCAATTATATTCGAGGAAATACATGGACAATCCAATCTGAATGATAGCTGTTTATTCTAGCTTAGCTTAGTCCATTCTAAACGTTGTTTCATATAATTATAAACATTTTACCATTGTTACACGAATTGTGTACCATAATGCGCTTCAGTGCCATTTGTAACAAGGGACTCGGAAGTCATGTCAAACGTTGACGCCATATTCTTATCTTGAGAGCATGCATAATAAATATCATCAGTATAGACTGGAATAACCAGACGCTAGAGATTGCCATTCGATTGAGATTTCTGGCGTATTAACTGATTAGAATTTATTGTAAAACGGAAACGATTGAATGTCAAATGCATGGGTCCTAAATTTTTAGCTCCTTTAAGCCAAAGCAATATTTATGGTACACTACATAATATGACCTTGACATTCTGTACGTACCAATCGATCTGAATATACGTCATGATTCGGTACACCGCAACACAGGGGCATAACTCGATACACTGCAACACAGGGGCATAATTCGGTACACTGCAACACTGAGGCATATTTCGATAAACCGCAGCACAGCGGCATAATACAGTACATTGGCAATCTGATAAAAACACAGATTCGTTTTATACAGTTCAAAATGTCGTTTTTCTTTCTTGTCTTCACTACACTAGGATCTGGAAGAGTTGTTATATAACAGGCCTTCTAGTTGATGTGAGAAATTAGCCAATGAAATGGTATGCCAAACAAGCCCCCTAACTACTGGGTTGTTATATAACAGGCGTTCTAGTTGATGTGAAGAATTAGCCAATAAAACGATCTGTTACGGCGAGTTATTGGTGTGTTCTGTATGGAACTGCGGGTAAACCCATAGAAACGTCAACGCTGAACGATTAATCAATGCCTCATGTCATAGGGTCAAACGCCGTTCGTATGACCGGTGACGCAACCTCCCAGTACAATTGGTCAGATCTCCATGTGATGTAGACCATGGAAAGTAAAAAAAAACGAAAAATAGATCTGTATGTTAATCAGAACGATACATCGCAACACAGCGACATAATAATATATTAAGTGTCTAATAGTTACACGACGGTCACGGCAGTTAATTTAAACAGCTAGGATTGACGCGACACCAAGAGAAAGTAACTCACTTAGGTTAACTCCAATTAGTCGTATAATGCTGATAAACATAATGTACAATGCCGTATCATTACGTTAATGGGTGCCACAGTGACTCATACAGTAGGGCCCTGGCACATTAACCAGGCGATCCTGGATACGAACCATTACTGGCTTTAACTTAAGGACATTTCTACATTTGCCGCTGTGGGCGTATGCTTCGATGCCTGGCAAGCAATTTTGTACCATCTTATCTGAACAGGATACTCCTAGACCATGAGAGTACATTCCTAGACCACCGTACATTCCCAGACCATGGTCGTACATTCCCGGACCATGGCCACACATTCACGGACCATAACCGTACATTCACAGACCATAGCCGTACATTCCAAAACCATAACCTATATTGCCAAATCCTGACATTCTCAGAATATAGCCGTATATTCCCTGACTCGGGCGGTACACTCCCAGATCATGGTCGCACGTTCCAAAACCATGACCTATATACCAAGACCATGGCCGTACATTCCCAGACCACGATCGTGCATATCTCGATCATCTAGACCATGGCCGCACATTCCCGCACCACGAATTACCATGACATAGGCCACTGTACAACAAGATTCATCATATAGAACAAATGAACCATGTTCTAAATCTAACGTCCACATTTTAAGAGTAGGCCGTAAAGCCACCGTCTGTGAACAATTTACCCTCATAGCATACCGTATGGCCTTGGTAGGACGTTAATAAAATGCGGATTAGACAAGGATTCCGGACCCCATCTCAGTTCCCACAGGTCAACAATGTAAACAGTGGCAAGCGAAGTGGCTGTCTAGAGCACCATACATGTCCCAAATGATGACCCCGCCGTATGGCCACAGATCACTAATGATTTCCCCATTGACTTTAATGTTTATTCTCGTTTCGTAGACCGGCTTTAACTTTTCCCCAAATTTTCGTTGGGTAGAACGCTTTCTGCCACAGATGGAGCAACATGTGGCAAACTCTTGTCCAGAAGCATGTATGAGGTTCACCATGAAAAATAAACATGCAATTTTCCGCCCTACATTTCAACGTCACCAACCTCACAACACTTGTATCCTCCCGCTTCAAATTCATGAAAATTCACCAAAACCTGACAGAAATGTATTTTCGACACCTAAACGTCAACAAAAATTGAAATGCAAAAGGGGGGGGGGAGAAAGACTAAAAATAACTTTCGCCCTTGTTTCCTGGGTGACGCCGTAGAAATATTTGCTGAACTGTGTCCGTGTATCCCTTGAAAAAAAGTGACACACGACGCTTTTTTCAATGTGTCCAGTATAAATTACTGTATTGAAGATAAAATACCATACGGCAAATAAACTACAAATGAATTCTCCTATAAACAGTATCCCTTTTAGTAAGCGCTGAAGGGCGACGTCGTGTTATATAGTCGACGTCGCATTTTTTCTCTCTCTCTATAGCATAACATTGAAAAAAGGTGACGCACGACGCGCTACTTGGATTTTCCAACGGCGACTCGCGAAGTGGCAGAAATATAGCACCATAGCATGGTGATCTACTTCACGATTACAAGTCATGATTACTTTTAAAGATACAGTTCAAATAACAATATCAGACAAATTATCACTACATGACGATGTACAATCTGTTTCACAGGGACTTACGACAGTCGTCTTCTAATATCTCTTCAACACGTGCAATTACATCACGCGGCGTCAATCATTGGCTCAATGGCCCGTGCATTGTTTACATAAGACGTAACTGGCTCGGAGAGAAAGGTGCTTTTTACTCATTTTAATGCGCATTTACACGAAATTATTTAGAATTTAATTTGTCGGCGGAAAAAAGTTAATATTGGGGACTCATTAAGTCGCATTGATGTCACCCTTTTTAGTGACTGTAGCTGCCTCGCGAATATTCACTGCTGATCAGTGTAGTGTTTACCTTCACCCAGTTTCTATTCAAGAATATAATAAGAATATGGTGACTTCGTTAGAGTACATACACAAAATAGAAATTGGCTAAACGTAAAAAATTGGTGTGTGTTTTTGCATCTACTCCAATGCAACAATTTTGTGGCTAACACAGAACACCATAGAAAACGATATGACCAAGATATGAAACTAGAGTATGTACTCTAGTGCAGCAATCCTACCCAGACCTATGAAATGAAATGAAGTTCTACTTCCTACTGTTCTGCTCCGACTGGGATCATGAAGGCGGGCGGGCATATGCCATGCAGTGTGCAATGACTCCAATGAGGGAAATTTTGCCCGGCAGCGGCAATATTGCCAACTCTTATATCGAATTCCAACTCTTATATCGAATTCTAACTGCCAGGGTATGTTTACGTGCACGTGTTACATGGTGACGTGGCTCTAAATGTCTAGTCCTGGTTGGATTATCGCCCTACGATTTCTTCAGCATTCCTGTTTTGCGTTTCTTACGTGGGTTATTATATGACATTTATGCTATGGTTTGTACAATTACATGGTCTCAAAAACTTATAGTTTTTTTGTTGTTAACGTTATTTCATCTGGATTATCGACGACGTCATAACAGCTATAACGACAGATTCACGTCACGCCATTCAGTTAGCAGACGACGGTCTCCCTAGACGGTCTTACATTCCTTTGCTTCCTTGTATTCAGTTTTGTTCTTGTTTCTGTGACGGTTGTAATGTGTGTCCTAATGCATTCAATTTACTTCAATCCTCTTCTTTATTGATTTAATGCATCTAGTTTTTTAGAACTAGGCCTACTTCTTTGATACATTTAACGGTGTGGTTACTTGTATATCGGAATTTATACAACAATATGCTTGCATTCGTTATTCTTGCAACATATAACAGATCATGATTCATACTGACATTATATAATTATTTCCTTGGGTTTTACTCCCAATTTGTTTTCAAATATGACTGAAGTCTGCGTCACCACAGGCCCGGGACTGTACAGCGCAGTGGACGCTTACGTCTAGCCCCCGGATCCATTCACTCTTTTTGATTTGTTTTTGTTTGTGGTCTCTTAGCATGATGTCTTATCTGTATATTTGTTTTTGTGTAGAATTGTGTGTGGTGCAGTCCCCCTGCACTTACTATTAGTGTTGCCACTATTCTCAGTGCATCCTTATTTCTTGCTAATTTGACCTCGGTAACCTTTTGTCCTTTTCAATTACGTCATAATTTGACTAATTATCATTCGTCACTTATTCAATGATTCAGCTGCGTTCCAACAAGAAGTCTGCAACAGACAGCATCAGAAGTGACTAAATTCATAAGCCAGCCTCCTTTGACTTCTGGTGACCTTTTGACCTCGATAACCCCTGAACGCTCCCTCATCTGACTGATCACCCATCATTTTCGGATTCCTGAGGAAAAATGCGTCTAGAAAAGTCATCTCCCGCCTTTTGCCCATCTTTCGGATAATACCCCCTTCTCCCTCTGGTCTATCTTCATCATTTAAGGGAGCTTTAAAACTTTTTATTATTATCCATAATATTAGAAAATGAAGTCATGAATTAGAATACTATCCAGATTGATGGTGTTCTTTTAAAGTGAAAATACGGAATCCTAACCCTAACCATAGCCCTAGTATTCTTCATTTAACGGAACTTAACTTATTATTATCCATAATATTAGAAAATAAAATCACGAATTAGAACACTATCAAGATTGATTGAGTTATTTTAAAGTGAAGAAACTACGAGACGGATAGAATGGTTTCCAGCGCCATTAGTAATGAAAAGAGGCAAAGTAATCCAAGACTACACAGCGGAAGTAATTAAATTGATTCACGAACGCCAAAATAATAATAATAAAAATAAACCGCGTAGAATGGACTAAGCAGGGGCTAACGACTGTCGTTATTTCACAGGAAGTAATTGATTAGAAATTATAATAATAAGCTTTAATATACAGGGTGTATATTACTTTATATACATCCATATTACATTAATATGTGTTTTAGACCCACTTTATATACAATGGTATTATATTAATATTTGTTTTAGGAGAGAGGGAGGGAGAGAGAGAGAGGGGGGTGTTAACGTCCACTCCACACAAACTAGGTCATTTCACACTAACATATGGTTCAATAGTTTTCAATGATTCGCAGTAGTAGAAAACTGGAGGACCTGGAGAAAACTCACGAGGTGGGAGAGCCCCCCCCCCCCACACACACACACACTACTTGTCTCATCCACAAAACACAAACTAGGTCATTTAGGGACTGACATATAGATCAAAGAATAGAAAAAATAAAGAAGTTTTGATAAACTGGATGAAATATCAAACAAAGATATCTTATATTCACAACATATACGTGTAATTGAGGTCTATGAGTAATATATTGTATATCAAAAACTTTACCAACTAACCGTTGTCTTTAGTCTTTATAATATTCTTTAGTCTTTCATATTCTTTGTGACACACACATAACTAAAATGATGGTTTCCTCTTATTCATGGCTTGATGATTATATACATCTATATAAATCGTCCAGATTTAGAGACAAGCTGATCAAGATGTCGGTAATTTTACTGATTTTTATTTCTTCATTTCTAGTAACAGGTAGGTACTGTGATATTTTATATTCTTTTGATTAGAAAATTAGCTTTGTTCTGGTCAGGTATTGTCAAACGCGTTAAAAACTTCCTGTAGCTGATGTAGTTAGAGGTCTATCCCTCCCTTACTATTAAATCGTTGTATTTATTATGTGTTAGTGTAGCTGTTGTAATAGGAAGGGGGGGGGGGGGTATATAGCTACCTGACTATTAATATAACGTCGTTGTATTTATTAATGAGTGTATTAAGTGTTTGTGTAGAAAGCCTTCCCACCATCTACCATATATTCCAGGATGTAGTCAATTCCTTTTTATGACTGGATATTTGTGTTGTTATATGTTTTGTTTGTGACTTTATCGTGTTGCCATATAAGACACTTGGTACTATTTGTAACACCTTACCGCGTTGCCATATAAGACCACTTGGTACTATTTGTAACATTTTAGGGTGACAATGATGTGGAATGAGGAAATTTTACCCGGAGAGCGACTCTTATATCGGATTCCAACTGTCAAGTGATATTTAACGTGCACGCCAATGTAGGACCTCGGTTATTCGTTCCATCCACACAACTATACGTTGTTCCTTACCAGTCCCTCGATCCGACACCACTGACTAGGATGAACCAGGCCAGGAAATATACTGATGAACTTTCTTAATCAACGCAGGGGATCGGACATGGGGCCTTTAGGTTAACCCTAACCCAACCCTAACCCTAACGTCCTACCCACTGAACCCACTGATCCTAGTATGAATTCGTTTACACCGGTACATTCCATGTAATTTGTTGGCAACTGTTTTCAAATTGCATTTGTTGTGAGCGTCGCTACGAGTGCCGGAGCCGTCATATATCAACGAGACCTGAGAATTTAAGCAATGAACACGCCATTGTTTACAACATACGTTAACAGGGGCGTAAATGTGTGGGGTGTAGGGGGGGTAGTAAAATCAATACAGTCGGTCTCAAAATTATGCTAAATGAATTAATGAGGTAAACAAACAATGTCACAATAGAAGGGAAAAAATCCAAAATACTTAATATATGTAAGAGTATATCTGTGTAGACGTCTAACTGCTTTGATTAGAACTATTGACTCTTGCGTGTGCGCTTGACCTGACGAACACGACCGATCTGGCATGACAATATGAGGACATATTCATATTTTTGCTAATGTATGTATATTCACCATTAATTATATAGAAGATATAGATCCATAAGTAATGTCACAGATTCACAGTACTTTGTACATTGTTGTAAAATTCTTAATAAATATACATGAATTCACATGCGTAGTATACAATTTTATCCAGGATATGGCATTTAAAGGACTCGATATTCAAACATTTCCGCGGGGATTTCTTATGCGATACAATCACTAGTTTTATTCTAAAAGCACGACGTTTCGACAAGTACACAGGATCTCGGATTTTGGTCCCATCCGAATGACTATACACTGTTCCTTGTCACACACCACCCCCACCTTCTCCACTGACAAATTTAAACCACGCCAGAAAATCTCCAGGTACTTTCTCGGGAAACACCAGGTCTTACTTTCAGGTGGCCAGTGAGATTATTGACATGATTAATAATAATTGTTATTTTATATAAACACGTACTATTTTTAATTCACATGAATCCATTTTACTTTTATTATTTTATCTGGTTTCAGTTCACGGTGACTGTGATGGTGATAATGATCACACATACGATGTATATCTACCTAGTTACATCTGTCATCTGTTTACTGTACAAGTTTCCAAACGACAAAATATTACATTTAAAGCAACCAATCGACCAGATTTTACTAATGGGATAAAAGTAACTCATAATTTAGATAGTACATTATTTATTGCCAAGGCAGGATCGCTTATTTTAACCACTTCCAATAGTAAACACTATGAAATTATAAACCAGTCCAAACAACAGTTTACTTTTAAAATAGTGAATGTGTCTAAACTTGATGCTGGTATTTACGAGTGGTTGAGTTTGTATTCACAATGGTATAAGATCGGATGTGCAGCACTTTTTATATCAGGTAAATATTATCATCATCATTTTAATTGGTTCTGAATTTCAGCTGACAAATACCGAGTATGAATATAAATGAATATACTGATATACCCTACTGTATAGCAACAGATGATCCTTGTTGTACTGCAGTTTTACAAGATTTAAAACAAGATACTACACTCACAACAGGTATGTTGGTCTATTTTTGAAAAAATAGTTCCAGGCGCGGATCCAGGGGGGGGGGGGGGGTCCAGAGGTCCCCCCCCCCTGCTCAGACTTAAAAAATAAATTTTTTATGCTATTTTATTTTAGACCTGTAATTTTGGAATTTACCTTCCGGAAATACGTAAGAATGAACCAAATTGAATCTAATTTACCAAATCGGTTGAGCGCAATTAGTTAAACAATTATCAAACCTAGACCCACCCCTGCAAAAAATCCTGGATCCGCGCCTGAGTTCAGCAACGTGCCTTCGTCAAAATTAAACACCTTTAATACACTGCAGTAATAAAAAGCTATCTTGCATATTTCCCTTACTTGTTTTCATGTCTGTCAATATACATATCACCAACGTAACAATTTTGAAAGAAAAAATAGTTGTAGCAATTTTGTTTTTAGATCTTTGACTTTCAGGGGGGTTGGATGGCCGAATGGCTAGCACGTGCGCGCTGTATCATAAAGCCTGTCATTGAGTCAGCTAGCGTGGTTTCGAATCCCCTGTTTTCCCCCTACTGCTAAAGAAAGACACTTAAGCGCAAGCAAATTATTGAAATAAAGTTAAACCATATGTTAGTCCCGAAATGACCTAGTTTGTGTCGAGTGGACGTTAAACCCCATTTCGTTCTCTCTCTTATATGGCAACGCGGTATGGTGTTTCAAGTAGTACCCAGTGTCTTATATGGCAACACGGTAAAGTCACAAACAAAGCGCATAACGGCACCAATACCAAGTCATAAACAAGGATGAGAAGTCTGGTAGAGGATGAGAAGGCTTTCAACACAAACAAATACTACATTTACTAATAAATACAACGACGATATATTAATAGTACGGGGGCGATAGACCTACCATTACATCAGCTACGGGCAGCTTTCAACACGTTGGACAATACCTGACCAGAACTAAACTAATATTCTAACAAAAAGAATATAAAATGCTATAGTAGCTACCTGTTACTAGAAGTGAAGATATTAAAATCAGTAAAATTACCGACATCTTGATCTACTTGTCTCTAACTCCATAGGCGTACGGGGAAATTTTTGACTGGGGGGGGGGGGGCGGTGGTGGCTGGTGACCCATAAATGTATTTGGTCTTTACTGCACAAAGACCAAACTAAACGGGAGTGATTCCAAGAGCTTCGGACCTTTTCAGAGTCAATGGTTAAAATTAAGTTGCCAGGCAACGAAACATACGCCCACGGCAGCTAAATCGTCCCAGCAGTCAACAAGAGTTGTCGCATATTAAGTAATTATCAGAAAATCATTAGAATTTATTTGGTTTTTATAAAGTTCTGTCCCATGCTAACGCTTAGTATACGAAACATTTAATATCATGGATTTAGCTGTTCAATTATCGATTTTCAAGAAATTCAAACTCAACCATCATTAATGTGTAACGGGGATATAGTCAAACGTTTTTTTAATTCGTAATAAAATTGTGACCTCCATAGGATCCACAAGGTAAAACATGATATTCCGTACAGGGGCCATAATTCAGGAAGTTATAGTCCAATGTGCCCGAATAATGAAAGGAACCGTGATCTTTGGGTTATAAACTTACATTTGCTCGTATATAATATGTAATATGTATATGTTATTGTACCATGTAGATAAACCAGCAACCGTCATATCCAACCAACATCAACCAGTTTTACGTCGTATTGAAGACAATGGTGAATTAAAGGGGAAGATAAGTCTGACTTGTAATGCAACATCTACAACTCTACCGGCTTCTGAGAGATTACATTTGATATATAGACGGCTTAATAATCGTCGTTTAACCATGATATACAGATGGTTTAAACGTGGTATATATTATGGTAATGGTAATATACTACAAGATAGAGATATTAATATAACTGATATAGGAGATGATATAATCTGTATAGCTACAGATGATCCTTGTTGTAAAACAGTTTTACAAGGTTTAAAACCAGGTGCTACACTCACAACAGGTATGTTGGTCTATTTTTTAAAAATATTTCCGCAGCGTGCCTTCGTCAAAGTTAAATACCTTTAATAAAGCTGCAGTAATGAAATACTGTCTTGTTTTAGTACTTTATCTCATTACTTTATTTTAATAATTTTATTTTTCTCAGTTAAAATAATTACCACAGATAAAGATGTCAAGGTGTAGTTAGTCTTCTGTTTATTCATTCCATTAATTTGTTTCCTTTTTTTTTTTTTTTTTATTTAATTCATAAAAATATTGCACACATCCAGACAGATATTACAAAATCAAAACAATAAAAATTACATCATCTTAAAGGCGCCATCTAATTAAATTTGACATGGACTTTGTCATTAATTTCTATATAAGAATTCATTGAAAATAGCAATAAATATTTATGTCGATTACCGTGCGTTGACATATATTGATACAAGTAATTCATGTGTTTAGTAAGAAGTGTTTTAAATAATATACACAAATCTACCCTGGTGGCTTCATTTAAAAACAGAACTCTCCGTTTGATAATAGCTAATCTAGCAAACGAGAAAATAAAAATTAAAAACAGGTTATTGGCTTCATTTAGCACAGGATAGCCAAACAGTAACCACTGATGAAAGTCATCTATTCCAAAACCCGAGGATTGGAAAAACACCTCTATAAAATCTAAAATCAATTCATGCAAATTCTTAACAGACTTACAATCTAAAATCATGTGCTCTAAATTTTCAATAGAATTTTTATCACAGAATTTACAATGAGGATTATTTATTTTACCAATATTATGAAGCTTCTCAATGGTCCAAATAATGTTGTGAACAATCCTATAATCATTATCTAACGATTCTGAACTTTTATTTATAGTAAAAACAGACTTCCAGACCACTGGCCAGTTCATGTCGTACCCTTGGTGCTGCCAATAAGATTGGCAGACAGGGGGTTCAAAATATTTATCCCTTAATACACTATAGACCAACGACGTATTTAATTGACAGATATCATAGGTCTTATCATTAATATTAAGTTCCAAATCTAATTCATACCGTAAAATATGACTCTGGGAGCGAATTATTTTAGTCCAGGACACTGGCAAACATTTGAGAATCAAATTATATTGTTTTTCAACTTTTTCATATTTACAATCTGGTAACGATTCTCTAACTAGTTCAAATATAGCATCGACTGATAAAAACCCTGCGATAAAAATATAACATAGATCAGAAATTTTGACTAAACCGGCTTCTATAAAATCACCAAAATATAAAGTTTTATCATCATATACAATCTGTGGATTATCAAATAATGGCTGATTGAGGATATCATTATAATTATCAGCTACTGGCCTTTTACCATTATAAAAATCATTCCACGAAATCAACATAGATCTATAGAAAGATGGCAATACCTTTAAAGCAGGTTTAGAATAGTTAATAAATAGTAATTCAAATGAACACAAATAATTCTTATAAAGTTTTAAAAAATAGGACATAAAATATTTCCAGATGAAATTATTTGGACAGGATAAATATTTGGATAGCCAGTGTAGCCTAAAGGCTTTCTGTTTTAAAATAACAGAATTCAGATTAAGGCCCCCAATGTCAGTACTACCTAAAATAGATCTCCCTTTAATAAGGGGTGGTTTACCATTCCAAATAAAGGATCTAATAGACTTTTCTATACGATCTAGGGCCCATTGTGGAATTTCTACAACCCTTAATAGATACCATAAAGTTGATAGACACATGATATTTACAATTAAAACTTTGCCACGTAACTGAAGCCCTCTCTGTCTCCAGAGATTAAGTATTCTGCCAATTTTATTAACCTTGGAATCCCAATTTGATCGTTCACACATAGCTTCATCCGGACCCAAATACACACCGAGGAACTTTGCCGCTCCATGTAAAACTTTAACTGGTAAACAATCAGGATTCGGAACAGCGGCACTGCCGGCTAATAACAGTTCAGATTTCTCAGCGTTAATTTTGGCTCCCGAACCCGAACAATAAATTCCAACTGTGGATAGGGCTTCATTTACGGAATCTAAATTAGATAAAGACAAAGTTGTGTCATCAGCGTGTTGAAACACGGTTGAATTATAATCACATCCAGGAACAGCAAAACCCTTGATATTCTCATTAGATTTAATAAGTGTATTTAATGGAACTGAGGTTAATACATATAACAAGGCCGAAATTCCACATCCTTGGCGAACAGAGCGAAGGATAGTGAATGATAAAGAGACATGCCCGTTTACCTTTACCTAACTTCGAATATCTTTATACAAGATTTTAATAGAATTGATGAATTTCTCACCAAATCCAAATTTATGTAATAAATTGAACATATAATCATGGGAAACCCTGTCAAATGCTTTCTCGGCATCTAATTTTAAAAGATACAGAGGGAGATCTTCAAGTTCAGCAAAGGAAATAATGTCCCGTATGTTAAGAATGTTGGTAGCAATATCCCTGCCGGGAACACAACAAGACTTATCAGGCGATACAAGATCAGCTACTACTGTTTTTAATCTAAGAGCTAGTGTCCTGGAAAAGATCTTGTAATCCACGTTTAAGAGACTTATGGGTCTCCAATTACGTAATTCTGTTTTATCGCCACGCTTTTTGAAAAATAGCGAAATTGTCCCTCTCTTCATGGAATTACTGAGCTCACCTAACTCCTGCATATTAGAAATAACTTGAAAATAATATTGACCTAAAATGTCCCAAAAATGCAGATAAAATTCGACAGTAAGTCCGTCCGGACCGGGAGATTTCCCTTTCTTCATACCCTTTAAAGAATTGTACAATTCATGAATCGAAATATCAGAATCACAATATTTAGATTTAGCTTCATCTAACTGATCAGTAATTAAATCAAATAACTTATTTTGATTGACCTCATTAATTGGTTCATTTGTATATAATTTTGTGTAAAATTTAACACATTCTTCAAGAATTTCAGGAGTTGAATTCACAATAGAGCCGTCAGATTTTTTCAAAATCTTAACAATATTACTCTCCTGTTTAAATTTTTCTAAATTAAGAAAATAACGTGAACATTTGTCTGTATCAAGAGCATCACGGGATTTTGATCTAAGTATGGCCCCGTCACATATCTGTTTTTCATATTGTTCAAGTTTATTCTTTAGTTCATAAATTTCGGAATAGTCGTAATCTTTAACTGTATTGGCTTTAGTATAATGAAAATTTAACGCAGTCTGAATCTGCCAGAAATCATCCTGCTCTTGTTTTCTTCTTTTCTGGGCATGTAAAATACTAAACTGTTTTATACGATACTTCAAATTGTCCCACCATATTAATTGTTCAGTTTTATATAAAGGACAGGCAAGGGATTTGCTGATTAATGATTTAACACCTTCACAATATTCATGTTCTTTAAGATACTTATTGTTAAAGATCCACAATCCGGGCCCTTTATCATAATTGTTAAAATTAAGAATTGCAGTAACGAAACTATGATCACTAGCTGTAGTATGGGGTATAAAACAATAAGATATGAACATCAGTATCGATGAAGTGGTAAATATATAGTCCAATCGAGACTGCTTCAACACACCTTGTACGAATTGTTGACGCGTAAAAGTATCTTTGCCTGGATTTTCCTTCGCCAAATGTCAAATAAATTATTAGTAGAGGCAAAATCAAAGAGATCCTTGGTTGATCCACCGTAAGCAGACATATTTTTAGATCGATCAGAAAATCCGTTCATGACGTCATTGAAATCTCCACAAACAATAGAATTTTCAGATATTCTGTCACCAATTTGATCAAAGAACTCTCTCCTATCTTTCTGAATATTCGGCGCATAAATACATATAAGTTTAAAGGCACACTCATTAATTTTAACATCACATTCAAGATATCGACCATCATCGTCAGAGTAAGCAAAATTACAGTTTTCAGTGTATTTTTTGGACACAAATAAAGCACAGCCTTTAAAACCATGTTTACTATTTGAAAAATAAATATCCCCACTCCACAGATGTTTATAAGAATTAATAAAATTGTCGTCCCAATGAGTTTCTTGAACGCACACAAAATCTAAACTTTTGCTCTGAAAATTAGCTATTAAATTACTGAATTTATTCACGTTCGTAAGGCCGTTGACATTAATTGTAGCTACTTTAACCATTAAAATATAAAGTAAGAAGAAGGTTAACATGATGTTATCTTAGATATTTTATTTTGATTTATCTTTAAGGGCACTTTCAATCGAAACTTTCATACGATCACCCACAAGTGGATTTATGACCACTTTCTTAATTTTACCAATTTTACTTTTTAAGGGATTATAAGCAACGGATTTTCTATTGCGCCGAGGATATGGTGACTTACGTTCTGTTGAATCCCCCCTAGACACCTGAATGTAATTAGGATCTTCTACTTCAAATTCACTATCATCATCAACTGTTTTATCAACATCAACTTCATTTTCACTTATTGGCCTATCATCTAAGTTGCCAATAACATTAGCAGCTTGATTAACATCTGAATTTAATTTATCACACATAATAATATTATCTACAGATCCACGTGCATCAGTTGGGGTTCCTACTTCATCACCATCAAAACTGGTAGCATATGGTAAACTTGAAATATTTGGGGGAAAATCAACTTTAATAAAGCGGGTACCATCATATTTTCTTTTTCCATCGATATCGATCGTTTTCCTGTGAAGGGGTCCGACGGGTGTAACACCCCAATTCTCTAACTTTTTATAAATGTCATCATCTGAGATATAAACGGGCAAATGCATAAAAGATACTACCTTCACTCTTGAATCTACGAATTTACAGGGTAGACCCTCATCACCACACACCAAACCATCATCAGCTAACTGTTTCGCACTGTTACGATTAACTATAGTAACATCATATGAATCACTGCACGGAACACATGCGAGAACTGAATCAACGCCAAGTTTTTCTTCAACTAAAATAATAATGTCACGCGCACGATATTTCTTAACATCATTCACAAGAACCTTCACCGTGTTGTCCTTTATCAACAGCTGAACATCCGCCATATTGTTTAAACAATTTGACTGAAGCTGACTTCAGCCGGGCCAAAAGGCCCATAAAATAGTCACAAAAAGAACAAAATTGAAAACTATTACCTTAATACTGAAGATAAAGTTTATACACACATTTTTGTTCAATTTATATACTTATTTGACTTTAAATAACTTCTATTATCATCGATTTACATGAGCACTTTGACAATACGTCTATCCCTCATAAATTCAAACCGGAAGTCCACCACAGATAAAGATGTCAAGGTGTAGTTAGTCTTCTGTTTATTCATTCCATTAATTTGTTTCCTTCTTTAATACAGTTACAACAAATACAGAATGTGAACGTGTACTTGGTGTTTCAGAAAAATTTATTATTCCACGGTTGGGTAAGTTTTATTTACATTTGTATTTAAATTATATATATTTTTTGTGTATACATATATTACAATATGATAAACCATATTTCATAAACTGTCGTACCAGTTAATTAGGCGAACTTTCTATGAACCAATATCCAGTGATTTACATCTCTATTTTAGACCCTCGCCCAATTATGTCGGTCCGAAATTGTGCGTACATAGTAAGTGTTCCTTGGTTTTGTGTGTGGTGGTGTGTATGTGCGATGGTGTGTGGGTGTGAGTGGGTGATAGTGTGTGAGTAGGCGGTGGGGGTGGGGGTATCCCAGTGGAAGCGTTGTCATTGGTCATTGATCGACAGATATATTTTTTATACGCCCACATTTTCATGTGGACGTATATTGTCGTCGCCCCTGTTCGTCCGTCCGTCCGTCCACAATTGTTTGTGAACAGTCTACAGGTCACAATTTTTATCCGATTTCAATGAAACTTAAAATATAGGTTTATCACCCTAAGATCTCAATTTTGAACCGATTTGGATGAAACTTGAAATGCATGTTTATAACCCAAAGATCTTGGTTCCTTTCGATATTTGCGCCAATCGGATCGTAACTTCCTGAATTATGGCCCCTGATTGTCCGAAAAATCGCCCTTTTTAGCTTGTGGTCCCTCTGGAGGTCAAAATTGTTATCGGATTTAAAAAACCGTTTGATTATATCACCGTTCCATGGTTATGAAGGTTGAGTTCGAATTTCGTGAAAATCGGACCAAAATTGACGGACAAAATGGCCGCCGTTTGTACGCGAATAGTGTGAAAATATGTTATATCACGGTTGTGGACCTTATAAAGGTCACAATTTTGAACCAATTTTGATGAAACTTGACATGTGTGTTTATAACCCAAAGATCTTGGTTCATTTCGATATTTGCGCCCATCGGATCGTAACTTCCTGAATTATGGCCCCTGATTGTCCAAAAAATTGCCCTTTTTAGCTCGTGGTTCCTCTGGAGGTCAAAATTGTTATCGGATTTAAAAAACCGTTTGATTATATCACCGTTCCATGGTTATGAAGGTTGAGTTCGAATTTCGTGAAAATCGGACCAAAATTGACGGACAAAATGGCCGCCGTTTGTACGCGAATAGTGTGAAAATATGTTATATAAAGGTTTTGGACCTTATAGAGGTCACAATTTTGAACCGATTTTGATGAAACTTGACATGTATGTTTATAACCCAAAGATCTTGGTTCCTGTCGATATTTGCGCCCATCAGGTCATTACTTCCTGAATTATGACCCCTGATTGTACGAAAAATCACCCTTTTTAGCTTGTGGTCCCTCTGGAGGTCACAATTATTATCTGATTTAAGAAAAAACGTTTGATTATAAAAACCAAACAAATTCTAATGATTTTCTGATAATTCTTTAATATGCGACAACTCTTGTTGACTACCCGGGCGATTTGGCTGCTGTGTGGGCGTATGTTTCGTTGCCTGGCAACCTATTTTTATCTTGGTAAACACACTGATATTTACAGATAATAATTTAAACGAAAGAAATTAAACACGGTTTAACGTCCAATTGTTCTGCTCCGACAGGGCTAGTGAGAACATTTTGCCCGGACAAGGGTGTTTAACGTGCACGTCAATGTGTACACGTGACCTCAGTTTTTCGTGCCATCCGAAGGATTATACACTATCCCTTGCTATGCTAGCCCTCGGCCCTGCAACACTGACAAGGCGAAAGTTTCACGGCTAACGCAGGGCTCGAACACGGGACCTCCCGGTAAAGGAGCTAACATTTTACTCACTGAGGAACCGTGGCTCTGTAAATAATTTATCCCAGTGGAAGCGTTGATTTTATTGATAGTACTGTGATATTAGATTAGTCATCCCTTGTCATTGAACAACTGATAAACACACCACTACAATCTACTTTTAACCGATAATATTTTAAACGAAAAAGAAATTAAATTAAATTAAATTTATGTTCAACATCCTGATGTTCTGCTCCGACTGGGAAAATGAAGAAGATCTGCTCAAACAGCGATGCTACGGTCAACTCTTATATCGAATTAGAACTGCAAAGGGTTTTTTAACGGGCATGCCAATATGTACACGGGACGTCGACTTTTCGTCCCATCCGAACGACTATACGTTGTCCCCTGCCAGGTCCGATGCCAAGTCATCGGTCCTGCACTTCTGACAATTAGAAACAAAGGTGGAAAAGCCAGACGAACTTTCTTGATCAACGCAGGGGTCGAACACGAGACATCCATGATGGCGGACCAACGTCTTACTCATTAAGCCACGGTGGCTCCCAAAATGATTTAATTAGATGAAATAGTGTATTGATGTTCAGGACGAAGACGTTTTGTTTTGTTTATTGCCAGATGCTCCTGGAGATGTAAATGTTACTGTGGGTGAGAACGTCAGTACAGCGATGATGATATTGGCTTACACACAACCATACATTTTACAAGATTCTTTAATTACACCATTAGGAACTGAGAGACAGTATATTAATTTTACGTTGATAAATACAACCAGATCTGACCAATACAACCTAATACTTACAGTTGATATTATAAACATTGAGTATCTTGGACTATATTGTGTAGATATTCAGAATAAAGATGGAAATCTGACGCTATGTAGCAATCTTAAAGGTAAATAAAGAATCGGTTTTAATACATAGCCAGTTGCCGTTTTACCATAATGTGATGTATATAATTGTTTCGTGTTTAAAGGGCGTATATATCTATTCTTCTTTAGGTCATTAAAATAGACGAAAATTGATCTAAAAACATATATTAATGTAATATGAATGTATATAAAGAGATTGATAATCAATTATTAAAATATTATTGTAATCTCTAATCAGTTGTGTTCTGTGAAATGCGGGAACATTCCAATTTAACATCAGCCGTTTACACCTGCCTAATTCATTCTACACGTTTCTTTTGTCGTTTGTGAATCAGCCAGAACAATTTACTTCCACATTGTCTTGTAGGATATGTTTACTTTGTCCATTACAAATGGCGCCTGAATCCATAGAATACACGACTCGTTAATCTCATGTATATTAAATAACAATATCAATATGGATTGAAATGAACCAATATTTAATTCTGATTTATATTTTTAATTTCGAATTTAATTAAAAATATTGAGTTAGAAGTTTAATCTTTTTAACTTTAATTTATTTTAACAGACCCTGATTGTTGTCCACCAACAGAAAACGCGATGTCAAGTAGTGATGACGTCACTCTAGTTGATGTTGGTGAAAGGATAATATTACAAAGGGAGATAACTGGCTATCCTAGACCTTCAATAGACCGCCGTGCGGTGATATCACCAGTAGCGGTTAACTTTCGTAAACGCCACATTAATTATACCCTGATTAACACAACTAAACCACATCATTATAATCTAAGTCTTTCTGTATTTGTTGTAACCAAACAATATATTGGTAAATACTGTATTTACTTAGTGAATAAACATGGAAAATTGATGGTCTGTTTCACTCTGATGCAGGGTTCGTATTTATTATTATATTATATTACAGAGCTATACCATAATAAAATTAGATTATAAACAAGCAATTTGGGGGTAAGCTTAGATTATTAATTAACCTCACTCCTTGTCACGTACAAGTGTGGAATCAAATGCTAGGCCTTATGATCTAAACCATTTCCCTTGTGAGTTGTAACATTAATCACGTGACTACTTTTAATCTTTCTAGACGACCAATTTATTAGGTAGCTTGTACTTATACAAATGGAGGCAGATCAAAATATAAGTCATTTTATGACATCATAAACACAAGTAAACTGATCAATAAGAACGAAGCGCTGCATTTAAAAACTTCAAGCCGGGACTATGCCCATAAATATATATACTTTAGCTTTATCTCATCACCTACCCCCCCCCCCCCCTTCATCCACACACCCAGAACATTATTCACTTAAACCTGACGGTTGTCAATTCTTTATGAGAATAAAAGTTTTGTAAGGTTTAGCAAGTATTTTTAAATAAACGTTTATATTTATTTATTACAGTTACCAATGACCCAATTAATATTTTTACTGGAATAATTATAATTATATGTCTATTAATAGCTGTCTTTATAATTGGATTAGTTTTTGTCAAGATATATTATAACAGTAAGTAATACATTATATTTCATAATGAGATACATGAGATACATTAATCAGATGTTTTATCAATTATGATTTTATAGAACAAAGAGTTACACAGCTAGTAACTATACGAAAAGATCATATAGATTTGAGACCACTGTTAACACCCCAAGAGTAGTTAAATCTCTAACTCAATATCATCCAAGGTCTTCGACATTGAAAACACGAATTATGTTTTTAATTTAATACATACGTTGATGTTAAGATCTTACCGTGAAAAGGTGTGCTTCTGATATCCAATATTTAAGACAGAATAAACATTTTACCATTGGTACACGAATCGTGTACCGTCACAGGTTTTGTAACAAGTGACTCGAAGGCTAAACATCTTCCAGAAGTCATGCAAAGCGGTGACGCCATATTCTTCTCTATTTTCGTTTGTTCGAGGGGTTTAACGTCCACTTCCACCTAAGGTGATATCGTAGACAAATATTCTTCTCTGGAAGCATGCGCAATAAGTACTATCAGTGTAGATTGGAATAACCAGACGCTAAAGATTGCTATTCGATTGAGACTTCCTGCGTATTTTGCCAAACATACCTGAAAAATAATTACAGAAAAAACGGAAACGATTGAATGTAAATCAGTTTAGATACATTCATATTACATATATATATGTCAATTTCTAGGTTCCAAATATTAGCAATGCAGCTGCGTTTATTTACTATGAAGTCACCACTTCCCACGATTGAAAAATACTTATTTTAGTTCTCGCAGGACAAATGTTGATATACTTCTATCTATTTACAGAGATTGCTGCAAATACAAGACCCATTCCACCAGAACATGAATATGATGAAGTTGCCATGCAACAGCTTCCTACAGAGCGTACCACAATAAATAGTAATAGAACACTTTTACGTCACAGAGAAGCTTTAATTACTCCTTCAACACAAGCATCTGTCGATTATGAACGACCAGTGCCATTAATTCCCAACCGACTATCAGATTACGATCTGGTCGAAGATGATGGCGAGGATGTTGCTTCTGATGAGGATGTTGCTTCTGGTAAGGATGCTGCTTCTGATGGATTTGGTGATACCAATTCAGCATCACTGTTTACGCCACAGAATGGTGACCAAACTTTTCCTAAATACATCGACACAGAAACCAGATCATTATCATATACAAGACTTGACAGACAAACGATGAACCAAAGACCAAATTCTTACCAGAAACTGAACGTACAGGATGGAGACAATAAATAAGGCAGCCATTATAAAAACCATTCGTTAGACACCCCACTTAATGATATATAATCTGTATGCAAATTTATCTTGTTGCTTTTATTTATTCTATTACGTGGTTATATTTTAAGACAATTTCGTGGACTGTTTTAGTATTTTTCTGATATATTTTCCCAATTTGGGGGAACATCTTGTGCAGATAAGATTATTTTCAATAATTCTAGTTATGATGTAGCCTTCCGTGTCCGATCCCTTGTCGAAAACCGTGTGAACCTGATAGAGGCTATAATCGTTAACAGGTGTTCTGTTCAATTGTACATTTCTTCAAGGGCACTAGATCTGCTCTTTTTAATTGTACATTTCTTCAAGGACCCTAGATCCTCATCAAATGTGCTCAATACCCAAACTTTCCTTCCTCTTCCTGGTCCCACTGCCCTTACGGATGCAAAGAGGGTGTAAAACGGGGGGAAAAACGTGCCGTCCGTTTGAAAACGCCATGCATCCGTTGTGTACTCATTGCATACGTGTTTCATACGCTCTATCCATCGAGCATCCGTTCACTTTAATTCCATCCGCGCAAGACGTATTGAGCTGATCAGAACCTTTATAACGGATGAACTTTCTGCCGTGTACGATGCAAATGCGCGACATATACGAGCAACAAACGTTCCCTGTCCGTTACGGAAAATGGAAAGAGGGAGGAAAGATAAGGTACATGGAACGTCTATACATCGTTAGTAGCACGGAAATAGAAAGGATGTAAGCGGATGCATCTCGTACATAAAGTTTTCAAAACGGACAAAGCGTTTGTATCTGGGATGTATCTGGTATATTGAAGGATGACGGAGCTGTCATCCACTTCCATCCGCTTTCATCCGCTAGGCTTCCGATGAACATCCATTTAACATCCCCGCTACATACTTCCCACGTTCGTTCTTTTCCGTTCTGTTTTCGCAAATTTTCGTCAATTTCTGGAACGGATGGGGCCACCCTCGAAAGTTTGCTCGTTCGCTGTGTCCTTTTAGCATACGTTTTGTGTCCATCGGCCACTGGGACCGTTAAGCTGTTGCATTGGCATGTCCACACTTTACTTACACTGTTAACATAGTCACCGTTTAATTCAACCCATCAAGGAAATTTCATGCTTGATATCTATTTTGATTCTCCCAATTCCGAAACAATATATTTCTGATGTTGATTAAATTATCTTGTTTATATTGATGGAATTCACAGAATTCTAATTTTTAAAATATATGTGTCGATTTATTAATTTGTATTATTGATTGAATTCTCATTTGTTTTATATTTGTATTATTGATTGAATTTTCATTTGTTTTATATTGGTTGAATTCTCAATTTGTTATATTGATTGAGTTCTCATTTTATTATATTGATAGAATCCACTGAGTTCTCATATTTAACATATATCAATTTGTTATATTGATTGAATTCTCATTTGTTTTATTTCGATGGAATTCTCTTATCATCATCTTTGTTGGTTTAATTCTCATTTTCGTTTTTAAGCACAATATTGGTTGAATTCTCAATTATTATATTGATTCAGTTCCCATTGCTTTTAAATTGTTGCTTCAATTTTCATACATTAATTGAATTCTCTTGTTTTAATTGTCATTTTTGTTTTGTTTTGATGGAATTCTCATTTTTTACATTTATTGCATCTGCATTTTGATTATATCAATTGAATTTTCATTTTTTTCATATTTATTGATTTATGACTTAAAAAATCAAATATTCCTTGAATCTTTTTTTTATTATTGATTGAATTCTCCTTTTTTAAAAAAAATAACCCCCCCCAAAAAAAAAAAAAACAATATGGGTTGTATTCCAAAGTTGTTAGTTGCTTGAATTCTCGTTTCTTTTGTATATGGATTGAATCCGCATTTTCTTTTTATTGATTGTTTTCCCATTTTTTATAATTGATCAAATCTTCATTTTTTACAAATTAATTGAATCGTTATTTTTCTATATCAATTGATTTCTCTTTTGTAATGATTGAATTGTCATTTTTTATGACTAAATTCTTACTTTTAAATCATTAAATTCTTATATTTTTTTCTTTATTGATTGAATTCGCATTTAATGATTGAGTCCTCATTTATTTTTATATTGGTTGAATTATCAATTTATTATCTTGACTGAATCCTCATGTTTCTTTTTATATAGATTTTTATATGTGTAGACGTCATTTGAATGTCAGTCACCGTGTGCAGAATTAGGAGAAGGCTGTCGCATTACAATAGATTTATATTCCCATCTTTAATATGACCGTGTATAGTCGTCGCTCGGGTTCGCTGGTCCGATCAACCAAACATTCAAACCTGTAATGTTATTGAAGTAAATTCTATTTATATCTGTGACTGAGTGAGGATGTAGATATGTTATTATTATTATAGATGTAAGATATGGTCGTGTTCCTTCAATAAGCGGTTATTATATTTTTGTGTTATGCTTTTTATAAGATATCAACATGCTTATTGAATTTAAGGTTATTTTTCACTATACAACATAACATGATTATTTTATTTAGAAATGCGGTATTTTTTAAAAAAAAAAAACTTTTTAAACTTTTATCGGAATAATGTGGTTCTCTTTTCAATTAAATGTTGTTCAGACTGACCTGATTTGTTATTTACTATTTCGTCTTATTTGATTTTTATTGGCTTACATCCATGTAGATTGTAGATACTGTCGTACTTTTGGTTTTGACCCCTCTGACTTTGTACCGTTAATTACAGATTAAACATCCATAAGTGTACAAATGTTTCCATTTGAATATTGTTCACAATAATAAGAAGCAAAATAAATAAGATATGTTTACAGGATCATTTTGTTATACGAAAGACTAAGTGATGCGCTTTCTATGACAATCGTGCTGACTATATCATATCCACACGTATCCAAGCGCATCTACACGAAGCAGATCGTGAATTCAAAAGGGAAACCGCCTATTGTAAACTCACACGATCTTGATAACCTAACATTAGTAACATAAAATCATAAGTTTGACAGATTTTGAATATTGACTTTGTTGCACTGCCCCAGATGTGTGTGCAAAATATTTCACCACAAGAGTTCCACAAGACAGAAAAGAAATGGCAGAAGTTTGCACTAAATACATCTTCTAAAAGTTTGTGGAATGAAATTTTGATCAGTATTTTTAGTGTATGGTTTACCACAAGATATAGAAAAAAAACCCACAATATTTTTCTTTAAATTTCTTGTCGTCTTGTTTACTCGCGTTCTCGCACTCAAAACTTCTCGCTTTTCTGACTTGCGACCCTCATCCTCTTGACGTCTTCTCGCGGACAGAAATCGGGATTATAAAAGGGCAGTAATCGGCTTCCATAATCATCCTTGGCTCGAAATTGAATTGAAATCCTTCCCAAATAAACATAATCTGATATTCAACTAAAGAGGAGGGAATTGCATTTTCATCTGGGAACGGCTCGAACTTGGTATTTAACAGGGGCATACGTTAAACCAACAACACCTTGTAAAGTTGGTAAATTATCGGTATCAACTGGTTTAAATTCAAATCTTTGTACCAAGGTTGTCACAAATAAAAATAATTCCATTTTAGCCAATGATTCTCCCAGACATATTCTTCTTCCTGAAAGGCCAAATGTAATTATTCAAACAAATTGCAAACATGAATTGGTATCAAATGTTCTAGTGAGAGTAAGCATACCCTGTCTCATGTAAAACACCCATCAATACTATATGTCTAGACTGGGTGGTATCAGGTGCTCTAGATAGATTATAGCATACCCTGTCTCATGTACAACACCTAGCAATATACTGTATAGATACACTAGGTGGTATCAGATGTTCTAGAGAGAGTAAGCATACTCCTGCATGACGGTATTTTTATACTACTACTACAAGAAAACGTTAGGTTTGGGTACGGTGGTTCAGTGAGTAAGATGATGGTTTGCTAACCCGGAGATCTCATGTTCGATCCCGGTGCCGGCCGAGAAAGGTATTTCATATTTTCCGGCCTAAACCCCCTCCCCCACAGAGGGCCTGACATGGCTGGCCGGCATCGAAACGTTCGGATGGGACGTGCAACGTTTACATTTCTAGCATTTTATTTGTTGGGATGATGCTCCGGATGAAATTGAGTGTTAGATTCGGGTCCGCTTGTGCTTTACAAGCCCCTAATGACAAACTGTTTGACGAACTCCCCCGATATCTATTTTACAACCCTTGTAGCGCTCTTTGATCCTACAACAATGGATTGTCCGGCGTGTTTCCATCTTATCAGTTGTGAAGAACATAATCATTGGACTTGGAAAGGGGCACTAAATAGTCTTTCGGATCGGACTAAACACCGCGATCCCGTGTACACATTGGCTTGCACATAAAACAAGCCTTGGGAGTTGGAATTCGATATAAGAGTAGATCGTAGTGCACCTGTCCGTGTAACATGGGCTGATTGATGATTCCTGCCCAATTTATGACTGGTTAACAGTCGGGTTAACAAAGTAATAAACCAATCTGGAGTAACACTAGCTCTTAATTTGTTTAATGACAATCGCGGCTACAAGGTATATCTCAACCCGCGAAATACATTATGAAATACTAGCTTGATAGCAGACTCCGCCCGGGGCCCTAGATCAATTTAGGCGCCATCTTCTTTCTTGCACGATTCCCCTCTAGCTTACATCACCCGTTAGTATTATCTAACGGACACAGATCACCAAATATTCCTGATCTTGA
This sequence comes from Patella depressa, assembly GCA_948474765.1. Lineage (NCBI taxonomy): Eukaryota > Metazoa > Mollusca > Gastropoda > Patellidae > Patella > Patella depressa. Next base: position 70,922,304 of record OX419720.1, on the reverse strand, counting down.
TAAGCATAATAAACCGAGTTACCCCCCATTAACAGTTAAACGCAGTAACACAGCTCAACATTGTTTTTGGGCCGTGATAAATATATGATCTTGACCTAAAACATAATACCACATCTTGGCTGAGGCGCGGTGACGAAGCGTGATGGGCAACATGCATGCACACCGAAACACTCACCCACACAAAAACATTATTATATAGAATAACCAAAGAATTGTGTAATAAAACGCAACTGATGAACAATATTTTCACAATATACTAATATTTTCAATCAACTGTCCGGGCAGACCCTGACACAAATAGACAGATTGCCATGTAACCAATGTATCAGTTGTTCCAACAGACTGAATATGATTAAAACAGACTGGCTCCTCTCCCAACAACGGAAACCAAGAGAGATTTGACTAGACACTAAAATAATCCCACTTTCAGTTCCATAAGCAGCGATGGCCTGGGAGGGATTTGTAAGTTTAGTTTTATGAAGACTAAATTATAGTTTACCTATTGAAAAGGGCATCATTGTATCTCTTTTTGTGATCTGTCCATCAGAATCCATGAATCTTTCTGGTCTAAATACATCAGCATCGCCCCAAATCTTGTTATCCGTTAAAACAGCATCGACGTTTGGTATGATGATGGTGTCTTTTGGAAAATGGTATCCAAGGAACCTCGTGTCTTCGCTGACTGCATGCGGGAGTCCTGTCATTGATATGTTAGCTTTACGGAGAATTTCCAATATGACAGCTTCAACATACGGCAAGGACGGTTTATCTATTATTGAAGGTAGACGGCCGGAACCAATGACATCTTGAATCTCCTTGTAACATTTAGATTGTATGTTTGGATGATGCAGAAAATAAAGAATCGTCCACAAAATTGTCGTTGATGTTGTTTCTGTGCCAGCAATAAACAAGTCCAATATAGCGGACACAAGTTGGTCTTCTGGAAATATAAATTACTCCAATTTTATGCTCTTATCAAGGCCTTCATGCAATACCGTGCATATTTCGGCACTAATTTCGATTGGGTATTCATCCAGATTCCTTGGTCATAGCGTATACCAAGTCGCGCGCTTTCCAGCTACAATGACTAGCTGTAATAATCGAGTTGGCAAAGTTGAAGGTCCGTTCAACGTCAAGGTTTCCCAATATTCCTGAAGCAATGGACGGAGAAATCACCCTCGGCCCATTGATGAATTGGCGTCTGATACTTGAGCTTTTGAGGGACGTTTCTATCGTTCCCGTTTAATCAAATTTATCACAAGTACAGCAACATGACAACTCTTCGTTTAATCTAGGGTTTTCCTTAAAACTCTGAACAGTGATTTAAGGTACTAAAAACAGTGAAAGTCTTCTTGATCACCGAACAGTATAGTTTAAATTGTGTCCGTGTCAATAGCCTCGTTTGTCTCGCAATTCGTTTTTCGCCAATATTCTGCTATGCACTGGTTAATTGGGCTTCATAAAATCGTGCGTAATGAGGTTACGTTACGTAAACATATTTGGTCCAATTTGGAGCTCTGTTTAATGTTTAATCATATTGTTACGCAGTTAGCTATTGGTTGTTAATCGGACTACCTACCATTTATAATTTGGAACGGAAAATTGTCTTCCATTAAAGCAGTGTTTAGTGGGATTAGCTCTAATCAAACAAAACACTGCGGGGTGTATGATGTTTCCCTGGAGGTATGTTTCATTTCAACATATTGTAGTCACAACCCCCAATTGGACTATACTGTCCACGTATCTGTAGATATATTGTAGCTATAAGTTCGGAAATTGTAAAGTATTCTAGCAACGTCCAGATTTTGTAAAATTCGCAGTCGCTTCTACAGGAACATGGACTTCAGTAAGAAAACCCTACTCCTTGACACGAACAACCGGTCCTACTGAAAGACTGCACCATTTAATTTAAAAGAAAACAATACTAACCGTTTAGATAAGATGGTTGACCAGTTTTAGAAACTTTCTTCATTTCTCTGATATAACTACTGATGTAATCATCCACATGATTTTCATCAAAATTCTTCATGTGTTCGTTTATTGATGGAAGGATGATGTTGTCTTTAATAAAATCCAGATCATTTAAAACACTCTGATATTTGAACAAATCACCCGGTACAAATCGTAGAAACGGGAAAACATTCAAAACAGAACCATGTCCTATTGTTTGAAGCATGCTCTCTGATTTGTCCAGAAAAACATTAAATACGGGATCATCATACTCGAATCGTTTACCATACACCATGGACGATATAATATTGGAAACACCCTTTTGGCTTAAACGGCACATGTCAAAATGTCTACCCTTTTTTTGACCGATAACTTCTACAAAATGTCCAATTTCTTCATGAATTTTGTCTTCAAGAATCGTTCGACCAAAACCAAATTCTCTCAAAGTTTCCAGAGCAAACTTTCTTTGCTCTTTCCAGGGTTGGCCGTCTGACATCACTATACCTGTAATAGAATCAATATTATTGATCAAGGTCATGTTTGATGAGGAGGGGTGGTGCTTGCCGTCTGACATCACTATACCTGTAATAGAATCAATGTTATTAATCTAGGTCATGCTTCACGAGGAGGGGCGGGACTTGCCGTCTGACATCACTATACCTGTAATAGAATCAATGTTATTAATCTACGTCATGTTTCACGAGGAGGGGGTGGGGCTGGCCGTCTGACATCACTATGCCTGTAATAGAATGAATGTTATTAATCTACGTCACGTTTCACGAGGAGGGGGTGAGGCTGGCCGTCTGACATCACTATACCTGTAATAAAATGAATGATATTAATCTACGTCACGTTTCATACAGCGCAAGGAGGAATGGGCGGGGGTCACCCTATCACTATTCCTGTATTAGAAAGGACAGGGTGTAAATTAGATTCGCACAGGATTGATTGGGCTATTCTAGGTTCCTGTGTGATGCGTTGACTCAATGGCAGGCCGAGTGATACAGCGCGCGCACGCTAACCATTCGGTCATCCAACTCCTCAGGACTCTGTACGGACAAGCACACGTACTAAATGAGATGTCATTATTGCATCCACTCCTGATGAGACACGTGGCAGACTCTGGAGCAAGTTGGCCGACTGTAATGTTCTCAATTTGGTATCCTTCTCCCGGCAATACCGCTCCAGATCAAGTTCCGTTGGATTCCGATCTTCCAGTGAACGCCACACAATTGTAGAGCGAAACGGAATTTTAATATGTTTATAGGTTTCATTATGTCAAGTAATATAGTGTATTGAACAATGTGCACCTTTAAACTAACTTGGTGATGAGCTCTTTTTATGTTCTCTGCAGTCTTCATCGGAACCAGAAGGTTGTGTAAATCTAAATATATGGATAGACCTTTTCTTTGCATAACCTAATAAATTAAATCTGAAGGATGATCCCAGTATTTTTGCCTATACGCCCACATTTTTGAGAGATGGATAGAGAACAAGCAATACCGAAAGTGATTTTTCCTACATCTTTAAGTCCTGTATTTCATACTGTATTGGGAGCAGCCATTTTGTTGGTCAGTTCCAGTCTGATATTCATGAAATTCGAAGCCGACAATGATTATGGTGTGACGGTACACAACCTAGAAATGTGAGTTTTCATCAAAATCGGATAAGAATTGTGACCTGTAGAGAGTCCACAACCATGATATACCATATTTTTACACTATGGTTCGATTTTCTCGAAATTTGAACTCAACCTTCCGTAGTGTGTAGCGGTGATAGAGTCAAACGTTTTTTTTTAAATCGGACAATAATTGTGACCTCCAGAGGGACCATAGGCAATTTTTCGGACAATCAGGGGCCATAATTCAGGAAGATACAATCCGATACGCGCAAATAACGACAGGAACCAAGATCTTTGGGTTATAACCATGCATTTCATATTTCATCAAAATCGAATTAAAATTGTGACCTATATACAGGGTCCACAACCATGATATACCATTTTTTAACAGTATTTGCGTACAAATGGCGGCCATTTTTTCTGTCAATTTTGGTCCGATTTTCCCGAAATTCGAACTCAAACCTTTCTTAAGATGTAAGTGGTGATATAATCAAACGTTTTTTTTTTAAATCGGAAAATAATTGTGACCTCCAGAGGGACCACAAGCTAAAACAAGCAATACCGAAAGTGATTTTTCCTACAATCAAAGGCCATAATTCATTAAGTTACAATTTGATATGCGCAAATATCGAAAAGAATAAAGATCCTTAGGTTATAAACAAGCATTTCAGGTTTCACCAAAGTCGAATTAAAATTGTGACCTCTACAGGGTCCACAACTTTGATATACCATATTTTTACACTGTTCGCGTACAAACGGCGGTCATTTGTTCTGGCAATTATGGTCCGATTTTCTCGAAATTCGAACTCAACCTTCCGTATGGTGTAACGGTGATAGAGTCAAACGTTTTTTTTAAATCGGATAATAATTGTGACCTCCAGAGGGACCATAGGCGATTTTTCGGACAATCAGGGGACGTAATGCAGGAAGTTACGATCCGATATGCGCAAATAACTAAAGAAACCAAGATCTTTGGGTTATAACCATGCATTTCAAGTTTCATCAAAATCGAATTAAAATTGTGACCTCTACAGGGTCCACAACCATGATATACAATTTTTTAACAGTATTCGCGTACAAATGGCAGCCATTTTGAATGGCAATTTTGGTCCGATTTTCCCGAAATTCGAACTCAACCTTCCTTACGGTGTAACGGTAATATAATCAAACGTTTTTTTTTCAATCGGATAATAATTGTGACCTCCAGAGGGACCATAAGATAAAAAAGGTGATTTTTCGGACAATCAGGGGCCATAATTCACGACCACAAGCTAAGAAAAGGCGATTTTGAGTATAATCAGGGGCCATAATTCAGGAAGTTACGATCCGGTCCATCCAGTCGGAGCAAAACAGTAGAGCGTTAAACCCCATTTCATTTCATTTCGATGACACAGAAAATATATGTTTATTTCCCATGTGAGCATATCGGACAATCACAAAGCATTCTAAGACTTAAGAATTTACTCAAAACTGTACGCCTTATTTTAACTAACATACACCTCTTTGTAAAACTTCTTGTTGTTTTAATGTATCAAATACATCAATAAGAAACTATGTGCAAAATTTTGTGCTTATGGATACATTGTTTCTGGATCAAAAAATATTTCTTATGAACAGTGATTGAAAGTTGAGTAAATTATTAACTTAAGTCCGGGAACGCTTTGTGAACTCAGGCCAGGTGTATAAAAGATCTAAAAAGATCTATATTATTCTATGAAAGAACTGCAGTGACGTAAACATATCAACCTCGGGTTTTACGTCCGTGGATATGGCAATTTGCTTGCCCAATACGGGACTATAACCATGGGGCTGAAGGTGAGTGGGACAAAGCCCTACTGGGTTCATTTAGAAAGCCATCTCCCATTTCACCACAAACTCTTACCTTTTCTCTGTGTCAGGAGATCGGTCCAAAACATGGATGGTCGATTTGAAAATATATCTCCATTTTTAACCAAGGCTTCCTTTATCACGTCATAACTGTTGAGAAAAATAAACAACTTCGATCCAAAATAAACACTGCATATATTTCCGTGCTCCTTTCTTAGTTGCCTGGCAACTACCCTCAAATCACTTTCTCCTTTCAAAGACAGCATGTCCCCTAATATAGGCAGGGTGAATCTGGGTCCTGGTGGAATCCCTCTGGGTTTTCTCATCAGCCAACATATTCCTAGACAAGCCACAAATACAAGACCAGTTGTTACACCAACATTATCTTTAAACAATCCAGTCATATATTCTATGTTAAAATATTGGAATATATCTAATAAAATGGTGAAGATACCAGCCATCGTGTGTTTTAGTCCATTTCTTGGTTTATTCTGACTGTTAAAATTGAACCACTGATCGAGTCACACTTCTTTTATTTTAACATGATAAATTATATTCTATTTATAAAATAACTTAAGGGGACTTCAGTATTCACAATGCGTATATCGGTTAGCTCAACATCTAGGACAAGGTCACCCACTCTTAACGCAGCAATCGGCTGACTCAACATCTGGGACAAGGTCATCCACTCTTAACGTAGCAAACTTAGTCTGCCATACATGTATTTTTGTAACCTCAAATAAAGATTGAGACAGGGCGGGGGCCTAGAAAAGGGGTATGTGCTCTACCACAGTAATCTCAGCTTGAGATACATGTGTAATGTGATTGAAACAGGTCGGGGACCTAGAAAAAGGGTATGTACTCTAACGCAGCTATCTAACTCTGATATTTTATAACCCCGATTAGACATTAGTTATGTAAGATCTCATCCTGTCTGTAAAACAGGTTTATATACAATATTACTGAGACATTTATTCACTTATCATTCTTTAATTCAGTCTCTATACCATCGCTTAACCGATAGATTAATAAACTTGACAATAAAATGGATAATCAAGACTTAGAATATTCATTATCTATATTTGAACTATATGTCGAAGGGTTAATAATTATGTTAATATGGCCTTAAGGTATTTCTCTCTCTCTTTCTAATAATTATGTTAATATGGCCTTAAGGTATTTTATTTTTGCGTGTTGAGGTTGTTCATAGTTTGTTCTGTTTCGGTAAGCTTGGGTGTCCCCGTCACGTGTGATTGTTTGAATGATTCGATTGGTTTTTAACTCCACCCGCGAAATGCAAGGATATTCAATTGCACTCCACTACTGAACATCGTATAGGGTAGACATATGGAATAAACACATTTACGTGTGTATGTCTTTATATAGCATATTCCATGTGTATTTACAGTATTAGACCACACGTTGAATGGTAAGATTATATTCAGTATCTTTTAATCAATATATTTATTATCTATCGCTTTACAGCTGTAGATTAGTTTAAGTACGACGTGTTTGGTCTATATTCGTTTACAGTACAGTATGAGCGGCTATAATATAAAGTGGTGCGTTTGTGTTATATATAATATTATTTTCCGTCATATTGTTTATCTGCATTTGGTGTAATTGTTGTTTTGCAGGTCATTTCATTTAAGATCATATATTTATTGAGTAATCATAAATAAGAGAATCTTACATATCTTTGGTGTGTTTCATAACGACTCTGTGACATATTATAACAAGAACAGCCTGCTATTATGTAAATCTTACATGATGCACGTTTTAAAGTAATTATAATCTTTAAAGGGACTATCCCAATTTGAACAGTCTCAAAAATTAAAGTCCGAGTATGTATGAAATTTAAGCGCTAAAATATAGAGGAACTGTGTATTTAACTTGTCTCAAAATATTTAGTCGTTTGGACGTGAACGTCACAACTGCTTATCCGGACACTTAACCCTTTTAAGATTCCGAGTCAATTTTTTCGTTGGGTTGCTTAATAATCGATTCCCATTCCTTTAGAGGTTTATACAGTCATGGTCAGGCAACGAAGCACACGCACGTAGTAGCGAAAAAAAAAAGTTCACGTTACAATGTTCGTCGTTTTCGGACAAGAAAAACAAACATAAAATAGGGTGCGCAGATAGGATTCGGGAGAGCTCACACCGCCTGTTATACCAGCCATACACTTAATTGAGTCTAGGACGATTGGGGATTAACGCGTCCAGTTTATTAAATGAAAATATTTAAGAAAAGAACCTGAACTGTAGTATTGTTGTAACGGAAGAGAATACAGCGTGGAGAATAAAGACCTTCAAGTGTTACAGTTAGATTTGGTGCTGTATCAGGATATGATCATTCTATGAGTATCTCTTTTTTATTTTCGCTATGTTCTGTCTGAAACAATGGCTGGGGAAATTGTTAGAGATTTGTGTGTCCAATTGACAGGCTTGTCTTCATCAAGTTCATGTTTAATAAAAATAGAAAAGCTAATTTTTCGTCTTTAATTAGCGATCACGTGTATAATTCTTTAAATTATAAACCAAAATTAAATAAGAGTAAAATTACATTACAGTCAGTAAATGGACTTGAACTGAAATTATTAACCTGGGCAAATTTAGAATTTCAAATTAAGGGTAAAAGGTTAAGACATATTATTTCCAATATGAATAGAAACGTAATTTTAAGTCGAAAATTGGTAAAACGTATGTTTCCTTGGAAAATGATGCAATAATATTTTCTATTTTGCGAGTAGCAAACGAATTAATTTTAGAACCTCAGTGAAAATATATCGGTAATGCAAAATTAAAGAGACATAATTATGACAGTAAGCAGGACGTGTTCATGGTTGAACAATGCAATAAAGGGTTTGTGAGTGGTGAGTCAGGTCTTATGGTGAGTTATTGCGTGTGCAACATGAAACATGTTAAATAAAATAAAACCAAGTACGAACAATCCAAACCATTAGACGAAATTCCATGTCCTAAAAACGTTATAGGCAAAATAGTGTAATCAGCAAATGGACTGTTCATCGTGTACGAAATACACAACAAACAGTGGTAACAGGTGTCCAGAAGAGTAAGCTTACCGTGCCATAGCTGCATCCAAACTACTAAGCAAAATGTCGGTAAAATAGCGTGATTGGCCACTTGATTATCGGTATGCAAAATGCACGTGCTGAACATTGTTAACGGTGTAGTAGACATAATCAGAGATATAGTTAATAGGATACGCGTCAATTAAATATATCAAGAATAATATCTGAGAGCGACATGTTATATTTACCAATCAAGTCAATATGACGGCCATAAAACCTTTTAAAGCATTTTATAAGTTTAGTGCGCAAGTATCCTTGTAGTTGAAGCTTAGTTGACAAATGTCTCGATCTACTTAAAAAATCAGAACAAAAAGAACAAGCTCTCGCGTAACGAATTAGCTGAGACACAAACACTCCATAAGCTGGTGATACAGGAATGTTACTACTAATAAATGGAAAGTTAACAATCGGAAAGTCAAAGTCATCACGTTTATCATACAATTTAACACTGAGTCTATGGCAATTGTCAAAATCGAGACGCAGATCCAAGTAGGGAGCGTAATTGTCACTGTCAGTAGTATTTTTAATTTCAAGCTCATCAAGATATATGAATTCAACATAATCACTAAATTTAGGATTATTCCGTGATAGAACATCATCAATATACCGATAAGTAAAATTAAAATGTCTGACTAATCGTTTATTTGTTTTAACTAGTGCCTGTATGTACTCGGCTTCATAGGAATACAGAAATAAATCAGCAAGCAAAGGTGCACAGTTGGTGCCCATGGGAATACCAACCACTTGCTGATATATTTCCCCTCCAAATTCAATAAAGATGTTATCAATTAAAAAATCCAACATCTGAATTATCTTGATGGCGGTGAATTTATTTTTTGAATCACTATGGTACTTAACGAAATATGAAGAATTGTAATTAACAACTAAATATTGATATCTAGCAGATCCCGATTTAGATGAAAAGACACTGTGAATAATATTTACCGAGCTTTCAATTCACTATGGGGAATTTTAGTGTACAAAGTAGAAAAGTCAAAAGTTTGAATAGATGAGACCGAAGAAAGGGATCTAGATTGTAAACCATCAAGTAATTCTTTTGGAATTTTTTAATATCCACATTGGATTAATACCACTACGAGAGTATATTTTGTCACAGTATTTTTGAATATCCTATTTAACTGCAGTTAGTATACTTTTGTCAATACTTTTGAAAGTGGTTTTGTGGAATATCGGGATAAACCTGCTATAAAACGTTGTTTGTAGGGATTTTTATGTAGTTTAGGTATCCAATATAACAAGGGCAATTCTGTATAGGTATCTCCGCATGGAGTACCAAATGAAGTGAGTACAGATTTGTGATTGGATATAATTTCATTCTTACCAAGAGTAGATCGTTTATACGTAGCACTGTCGGTTGATTTCCCGAAATTAAGTACTTTGAAGAGACAGTCATAATAATTTCTTTTCTATATAAACACAAAGTTATTGGACGCTTTGTCGGCCGGAACAATGACATACTTGTCATGCAAGGCTTTGAGATTTTCAACGATGCTAATCATTGAAAATAGACTTAGGCCTTGTGTCAACTGACAAACGTTGCATGTATGTTCTTCGTTTTAGTAAACGACTAATAGACTTAGTCCAATCAGAGAGAGTATCAGAGATAACATCTTCCCTCTTAGCCCATGATCTAGCGTAATCATCTACGGCATCCATAATAAGTTTGAAATTTTGATCCCATGAAAATGGTTGCGGTTCCCGGTATTTGGGCCTTTTGGACAAAATTTCACGCAGCTTACTATTCTGGACTATATTCAAATCACCAGTGACCACATGTCCAGCTGGTTGGTAAAGGAAGGACGATGTAGAGCAACAACAGGGTAGAGGGTTGTCATTGTGTTTCGCATTGATGTCAGATAATGCGTTTCTGTAATAAAATATTTTAGATGCAATGGGTTTTGTATATGTATAGGAAATCCTAGGAATAGTAACAGTTTTGAAGTAGGGGGATGTGTGCTGTGACTTTCTTATGATGTAATATTTGGCGTCAATGCCTTTATTAGAAAATTTCAGTTTTAGGAATGCACTGTTGGTGGTGTTAGACACACCGGGCTCGGTTGCAACGTCCAAAGTGCACAAACTTGATTTGGAACAGAGAGGACATAGTTTATGACGACGTGATGTTGAGGCAGAGGAGGTGCGGAGGTCTGTGCGTAACTTTGAGGGCGTTGGAAATTGAGATCTGGAACCCATCCGCATACATCTGACTTCCTCAGTTGCTTCCAGTTCGTCTAATAAAGCTGGTAAGGCCAGAGATATGTCAGGTTTTAACGATGAAATGGTGCAATGGCGTAGATTTGTACCATATCGCTGTTCGATCAATTTAGGTAAAGCTGGTGGAGTAGGCGTAACCATAGAACGGTGACTAAATTCTCCAGGGATGGCGAGATCTCCTCCTCTTCGGTGACTGTGACGCCATAATGTGTCAAACCACTTCCCGGAGCAAGGAGATTGTCGTCGAGAAATGCAACTAGTCGTTGATAGAGGTCCTCTGGCCTTTCATCTGATTCAAATTTAAACTCACAAAAGTCTAATACCTGTGCTCCACTGTTTTGGAATCCAAAATGTGCTCTTATAGACTGCCAAACGGAATTGATACTAACTGACTTCTGAATAATGGTGCTACGAGCAATAATTGGACAAAAATTTGCTATTTGTCCCAACATAAGTTCAAGAAAAACCAACTTTTGATCAGCTGTTTTGCCATTTCTGTCACTAGTCAGGCCTCTATGTGGATTAGCTCGAGTTTTTTTGTCCAGACGGCATCAGCGGATAAAAAGGGGGCGGAATTTTCATCCAAGGACAAAATGTTGGTTAAATTTTGTTTCCAAGCTTCGAAAGATGTGAGTGTCTCTTCTTTGGTAAGAACACGCTGAGGAGCTCTCGAAGAAGACATTTTCCGTTTATCATTCAAGTGTGTAAAATGGCACGTTTTTGGCAACAAGCCAACAGTTGTCTATATGTAACGAAAGTACAACCTGTCTACGGGAACAATACTTTAACTTCGCTGATTGAGACGTAGGTAAGTAGATCCACGGTCAGTCACCACGACAGTTTAGGGTAGAAGAGTGAACACGAAGACAGCGACAAACTGTTAACACTTTTTAATATCGGGGAAAATGTTACAAAAACAAAGCACACAGGAAACCGGAAACGAGATAACGGGGGTCCAACTCAGATCCCAGGGAGCTGAACATTACACACTATAACATAATATTATGGCGCTAAATCTAACGTCCACATTTTAAGAGTAGGCCGTAAAACCACCGTCTGTGAACAATTTACCCTCATAGCATACCGCATGGCCTTGGTAGGACGTTAATAAAATGCGGATTAGAAAAGGGTTCCGGACCCCATCTCAGTCCCCATAGGTTAACAATGTAAATAGTGGCAAGCACCATACATGTCCCAAATGATGACCCCGTCGTATGGCCACATATCACTAATGATTTCCCCATTGACTTTAATGTTAATTCTCGTTTCGTAGACCGGTTTTATCTTTTCCCCAAATTTTCGTTGGGTAGAACGCTTTCTGCCACAGATGGAGCAACATGTGGCAAACTCTTGTCCAGAAGCATGTATGAGGTTCACCATGAAAAATAAACATGCAATTTTCCGCCCCACATTTCAATGTCACCAACCTCACAACACTTGTATCCTTAAGCTTCAAATTCATGAAAATTCACCAAAACCTGACAGAAATGTATTTTCTACACCTAAAAGTCAACAAAAATTGCCATGCAAAAGGGGGGGGGGGGAAAGACTAAAAATAACTTTCGCCCTTGTTTCCTGAGTGACGGCGTAGAAATACTATTCAAAAAAAGTAGGGGATATTTGATTTTTAAGTGTTATTAAAGTCACCTAATGAAACTGACGAAGAAACAAATGACAAAATGAAATGAAGTTCACATTCATCGATTTATTCAAAATGATCGTTAGACTAAGTAAGGCACAGACTGACCATTATAAGGGTAAAATGATACCCGGGGTCAAACAGCAAAGTTACCACAGCATCACAACAAAGTCAGTAACGGGTAAATCCTTCTCTGTTTGCCAAACAAGCATTGATCCGACGTGGCATACTCCTAATGAGACGTCTAAGGTCATTCTGGTCCAGATTGTCCCATTCCTGTTGCAACGCAGCAGCAAGTTCTTGGACATTGGCAGGACGTTGTTGACGTTGACGTAACCTCTGTCCAAGCATGTCCCAGACATGCTCGATGGGGGATAGGTCGTGACTCAGTGCTGGCCAAGGTAATGTGGTGATGTTCTGTTGTTGGATGTAACCTGTAACGATCCTGGCCCTGTGACATCTTGCGTTGTCATCCTGGAAGATGAAACGGCGGCCATGACGTCGTGCGAACGGCACAACATGGACTGCCAAGATGTTGTCCCGGTAGTACTGGCCTGTAACACGCCCTGCAACAACATGTAAATCCGTTCTTCCAGCAACAGTGATGCCTCCCCACACCATAACAGAACCACCCCCAAATCGATCATGTCTGATGACGTTAACGTCTTGGAAGCGCTCGTTTCGACGACGCCACACCCTCCTACGTCTGTCCAAAAAATCAACAGTGAACCTTGACTCATCTGAAAACATCACATTGCTCCAGCGTCGATTATCCCAGTGTTGACGATCCCTACACCAACGACGTCTTGCCTGAATGTGATGATCTCTCAAACAAGGGATCACGCGAGGACGTCGGGCGCGAAGGTGACCCCTATACAGTCGATTCCGAATCGTCTGGCCACTCACTCTCACACCAGTGTCTGTTTGAAGACGAGCGCTGATCTGATTTGCTGTGATGACACGATTTCTCAAGGCCAAGGTACGGATAAATCGATCCCGGGCTTGAGTTGTCACCATACATGCGTCAGATGTTGATCTATTGATTGCCGTTTGTTTTTGTGATTATTAATGTTACTCTGTCTGTTTACCAACAATAGGTTTGAGAAAAGAATGGTTAATATATAGCTCTCTGAGTGCAGAATGGTATGGTGCTCTATTTCGGCCACCCCCCCCCCCCCCCACATCGCGCGTCGCCCTTGAAAAAAAGTGACACACGACGCCTTTTTCAATGTGTCCAGTATAAATTACTGTATTGAAGATAAAATACCACACGGCAAATAAGTTACAAATGAATTCTCCTGTAAACAGTATCCGTTTAGTAAGGGCTGAAGGGCGACGTCGTGTTACTTCACGATTACAAGACATGATTACTTTTAAAGATGCATCATGTAACATTTAGATAAAGAGCAGGTCGTTCTTATCATAATGTAGTTCAAATAACAATATCAGACAAATTATCACTGCATGACGATGTACAATCTGTTTCACAGTCGTCTTCTAATATCTCTTCAACACGTGCAGTTACATCACGCGGCGTCAATCATTGGCTCAATGGCCCGTGCATTGTTTACATAAGACGTAACTGGCTCGGGGAGAATGGTGCTTTTTACTCATTTTAATACGCATTTACACTAAATTATTTAGAATTTAATTTGTCGGCGGTAAAAAGTTAATATTCGGGACTCATTAAGTCGCATTGGTGTCACCCTTATTAGTGACTGTAGTTGCCTCGCGAATATTCACGGCTGATCAGTGTGGTGTTTACCTTCACCCAGTTTCTATTCAAGAATATAATAAGAATATGGTGACTTCGTTAGAAGACATACACAAAATAGAAATTGGCTAAACGCCAATAATTGGTGTGTGCTTTTGCATCTACTCCAATGCAACAATTTTGTGGCTAACACAGAAGACCATAGAAAACGATATGACCAAGATATGAAACAATACTCTAGTGCAGCAATCCTACCCAGACCTATGAAATGAAATGGAGTTCTACTTCCTACTGTTCTGTTCCGACTGGGATAATGAAGGCGGGTATACGCCACAAAGTGTACAATGACTCCAATGAATGAAATTTTGCCCGGCAGCGGCAATATTGCCTTCTCTTATATCGAATTACAACTGCCAGGGTATGTTTACGTGCACGTCAATGTATTACCTGGAAATCTATTTTTTATCCCATCCAAACGACTAAGACTGATAAATAATTGTAAGCTGAACTAGAGATTGGTTAAAAGTAAACAAGGGTGTGAGTTAAAGTAAACATTTGAGTGAATAAAATCTAATTCCTTTTGTTAAAGAGATATTTAATTCACTTTATCTCTATGGAAGATTGAACATGAAACGAACTGGGGTGTAACGTCCTATTTTTCTGTCTATGAAATAATGATGGGGCTGTCGTGTTACATGGTGACGTGGCTCTTTTCTCCCCTGGGCTTAAAATTGAAATAAAAGAAGTACGGCCGGTGTCTGAAGCAGTCCACCGTACTTAAACACGTCCTAAATATTGACGTCTGCAGTTTAAAGGTCAGCGCCTGTTGGATTCAAGTGAGAAAATATAACTTATCTATAACTTTGTCTTGTGTATTGAATAATTAGGTTGGGTAAATGGTCTATAGTGTCCTGTGGGGGTGGGGGGTCCGCGTCTAGTCATTCCGTCATCCAACCTTTCTCATTTCATTTGTAAAAGAAACATGGAACTCGTCTGTTCAATGCTATTGGCCGAGAACGTTCATGGGGATTTCCCGGCGCGATTACCCAGCAAGAGACAGTGTATATTCCTTTAGATTGGAAGACTATTCCAGATATCGTGTGTTCATTGCCGTACATGTAAACGAATTCTGTTAATCGTTAATTTTGGATGAAATTACTTCGCCAGACCATGCAGAATTGTACTGCATATTGAAAATAACATTAGTGTTGCCCCTAATCTCAGTGCATCCTTATTTCCTGCTAATGTGGCCTCGGTAACCTTTTGTCCTTTTCAATTACGTCATAATTTGATTAATTGGTTTCACAAATTATCAGTCGTCACTTATTCAATGATTCAGCTGCGTTCCAAGAAGAAATCTGCAACAGACAGCATCAGAAGTGACTAAATTCATAAGCCAGCCTCCTTTGACCTCTGGTGACCTTTTGACCTCGATAACTCCTGAACTCTCCCTCACCTGACTGATCACTCATCATTTTCGGATTCCTGAGGAAAAATGCGTCTAGAAAAGTGAACTCCCGCCTTTTTGCCCATCTTTCGGATAATACCCCCCTTCTCCCTCTGGTCTATCTTCATCATTTAAAGGAGCTTAACTTCTAACTTATTATTATCCATAATATTAGAAAAAAAAATCACGAATTAGAATACTATCAATATTGATGGTGTTGTTTTGAAGTGAAAATACGGAATCCTAACCCCAACCCTAACCATAGCCCTAGTATTCTTCATTTAACCGAACTTAACTTATTATTATCAATAATATTAGAAAATGAAATCACGAATTAGAACACTATCAAGATTGATGGTGTTATTTTAAAGTGAAGAAACTATGAGACGGATAGAATGGTTTCCAGCGCCATTAGTAATGAAAAAAGACAAAGTAATCCAAGACTACAAAGCGGAAGTAATTAAATTGATTCACGAACGCCAAAATAATAATAATAAAAATAAACCGCGTAGAATGGACTAAGCAGGGGCTAACGACTGTCGTTATTTCACCGGAAGTACAGGTGTATATTACTTTATATACATCCATGTTACATATAATAGGTGTTTTAGACCCACTTTATATTCACTTGTATTACATTAATATTTGTTTTAGGAGAGAGAGAGGGGGGGTGTTAACGTCCATTCCACACAAACTAGGTCATTTCACACTAACATATGGTTCAATTCTTTTCAATAATTCGCAGTGGTAAAAAACCGGAGGACCTGAGGAAAACTCACGAGGTGGGAGAGCCCCCCCCCCCCCACACACACACACACTACTTGCCTCATCCACACAACACAAACTAGGTCATTTAGGGACTGACATATAGATCAAAGAATAGAAAAAATAAAGAAGTTTTGATAAACTGGATGAAATATCAAACAAAGATATTTCATAATTACTACATGTACATGTAGTTTATGTGAGTGAGCCCAGTAAACATGGATTGTTAGATTTACGTCATTATGGTTAGATTATGGTTAGCGTCCAATAATGGTAAAATTTTACGTTTAAATTTACGTTACTTTTACGTCATAATGGTTATGGTTACTTTAACGTCAGAAAATGACGTAAATCTAACGTAAACTTTATGACGGTTTTCTTACCAATTTTTGCCGCTTTAAATACTTCTTGATTAAGTACCCATATCAGTGTGTGCACAGTCTAACAATTGATAAATAGTCGGAATTCCGACAAAATAATTATATATGTGTTATTGGTGATAATTCTACCGTTAATCTAACATAAATTTTACGTCATGTATCTAACCGTTAGATTATGGTTAGTTTTCTGACGTAAATCTAGCGTTAATTTTCTAACGTTAACATAACGTTAGTTATCTAATGTTAATGTATCGTTAGTTTTATGTCATAATTCTAACATAAGTTTCTAATGTGAGTCTAATATAAACCTAATACTTGTTCTCTATCGGAAAAGAAATAAAATGAACTGGGGTTTAACGTCCTACTTTTCTGCACCTAACCTGGGCTAATTGAAGATGGGCATACGCCATACAGTGTGCTATGAGGGAACTTTTTCTCAGACAGCAGCACTACAGCCTACTCTAATATCGAATTCCAACTGCCAAGGGATCTTTAACATGCACGCCAATGTGTACATGGGACCTGAGTTTTTCGGACCATCCAAATGACTAGGCCCTGTCAGGTCTTCCCTTCCGCTTCACTGACAAGGGGAAACAACGCCGGAAAATCGAGATGCAGGGATCGAACACCTGACTACCAGGTTAGCTAGCCAGCGCCTTACCCACATTGTCTAACGGAAAAGAATGTCAGTTTTATAATGTTAGGATACTAACAATTACGTAAACAAATGTCAGTTTAATATCAGGATAACAACGATTAAATAAATGTTAGTTTTTGATTGTTGGCTATCCAACCATAATCAAAAAAATACATTTAAGTTAACCAAATTTACTAAATTTTAAGCGTTCTTTTAGGCAACTTGAACAAAATCTGTTAATAATTGTAACCTGTATAATATTTATGGATAAAACATTAAAAAGTGGGTGTGGCACCACCCTTAGGTGTTGAGTCATGCACCGAAACTGATAGTTGTTAATACCCAAAATTCCGTTCGCTTTTATTATTCCCCAACACGGAAGCCGTCTATACGCATTTTTGATAATGGAATCTAGAATGTAATCTGTTTCTGCGCGCTCTGCTAGATTTTATATTAGCTATACTTAATATCATAACAATAATCCAATAGAGAAATTTTAATTTTCAGATGTCTTTTATCGGGGACGATATGTCGACTAGATCTATAGATTCCGGAAAGAACTGGTTCTTGACTCAAAGTGAAAGTCTTGTAAAATGTGTTTTCGGTTGAATTTGATTGCACATTCCAATTCACCCATATTATTATACGAGGCCCAATATACAATAAATTTGATAAGCTTTATATTTGTTGGGTTTTACACCTTATATACTATTAAAAAAAAGTAGGGGATATTTGATTTTGGGGGCATAATACTAAAATATGCAAATGACTACGAAAAAGTCACTATAGAACCTAACAGAAGAAACATTTCCAGTTACATGTGACGCATGCAGGTGATGCTTTGGATCACCATGGGGGTCCAACCCAAGATTTCCACGACTCTGACTTTGAATGTTACAGTCATTGTGGCATTGAATTCCAGGGTGGAAACATCAGTTTAATTGTTTTAGTGACCAGAAAACAAATTTTGATATGCGTCGGCTTACCCAAAATGAAAGGCTACGTGCCCTTGGTATGCTACAGATCGGCACAACACAGGCGGTTGTGGCGCGGACGATGAATGTTTCTCAGTCTGCCATAAGCAGGCTATGGTCCAGATACCGTGATACACAATCTGTACAGGACAGACCACGCTCAGGTCGACCAAGGGCGACAACTCAAGCCAAGGATCGATTTATCCGTAGTTCACATTCATTGATTTATTCCAAATGATCGTTAGACTAAGTAAGGCACAGACTGACCATTATAAGGGTAAAATGATACCCGGGGTCAAACAGCAAATTTACCACAGTATCACAACAACGTCAGTAACGGGTACATCCCCCTCTGTTTGCCAAACAAGCATTGATCCGACGAGGTTTCCCCTTGTCATTTGAATGGGACAATAATGCTGAGGTCCTATGTACACATTCGCGTACTCGTAAAAGATCCCTTGGCAGTTGGAATTAGATTTAAGAGTAGGCCATAGTGCTGCTGCCCGGGCAAAATAACCCTCATAGCACACTATGATGTAGACCCGTCTTCATTAGCCCAGTAGAACAGTAGGACTTTAAACCTTATTTCATTTCACTTTTTCGTTAATATTTTGTTGCATCTCGGTATGATCCCCCATTGTACCTCTTGATTAAATAACCATACCAGTGTGTGCACATTTTACCAATTGATAAATAATCAGAATTGTTTCATGTCTGAGTCCCAGAGGCAGAGCCACATCAACTTTTCGTGTTTTTTTTTTTAACTTGGTATATTTATTCCTTATGCCGTAAGGATATTAACAACTATCAGTTTCGGTGCATGACTCAACACCTAAGGGTGGTGCCACACCCACTTTTTAATGTTTTATCCATAAATATTATACAGGTTACAATTATTAACAGATTTTGTTCAAGTTGCCTAAAAGAACGCTTAAAATTTAGTAAATTTGGTTAACTTAAATGTATTTTTTTGATTATGGTTGGATAGCCAACAATCAAAAACTAACATTTATTTAATCGTTGTTATCCTGATATTAAACTGACATTTGTTTACGTAATTGTTAGTATCCTAACATTATAAAACTGACATTCTTTTCCGTTAGATAATGTGGGTAAGGCGCTGGCTCGCTAACCTGGTAGTCAGGTGTTCGATCCCTGCATCTCGATTTTCCGGCGTTGTTTCCCCTTGTCAGTGAAGCGGAAGGGAAGACCTGACAGGGCCTAGTCATTTGGATGGTCCGAAAAACTCAGGTCCCATGTACACATTGGCGTGCATGTTAAAGATCCCTTGGCAGTTGGAATTCGATATTAGAGTAGGCTGTAGTGCTGCTGTCTGAGAAAAAGTTCCCTCATAGCACATTGTATGGCGTATGCCCATCTTCAATTAGCCCAGGTTAGGTGCAGAAAAGTAGGACGTTAAACCCCAGTTCATTTTATTTCTTTTCCGATAGAGAACAAGTATTAGGTTTATATTAGACTCACATTAGAAACTTATGTTAGAATTATGACATAAAACTAACGTTACATTAACATTAGATAACTAACGTTATGTTAACGTTAGAAAATTAACGCTAGATTTACGTCAGAAAACTAACCATAATCTAACGGTTAGATACATGACGTAAAATTTATGTTAGATTAACGGTAGAATTATCACCAATAACACATATATAATTATTTTGTCGGAATTCCGACTATTTATCAATTGTTAGACTGTGCACACACTGATATGGGTACTTAATCAAGAAGTATTTAAAGCGGCAAAAATTGGTAAGAAAACCGTCATAAAGTTTACGTTAGATTTACGTCATTTTCTGACGTTAAAGTAACCATAACCATTATGACGTAAAAGTAACGTAAATTTAAACGTAAAATTTTACCATTATTGGACGCTAACCATAATCTAACCATAATGACGTAAATCTAACCATCCATGTTTACTGGGCTCACTCACATAAACTACATGTACATGTAGTAATTATGAAATATCTTTGTTTGATATTTCATCCAGTTAATCAAAACTTATTTATTTTTTCTATTCTTTGATCTATATGTCAGTCCCTAAATGACCTAGTTTGTGTTGTGTGGATGAGGCAAGTAGTGTGTGTGTGTGTGTGGGGGGGGGGGGGGCTCTCCCACCTCGTGAGTTTTCTCCAGGTCCTCCAGTTTTCTACTACTGCGAATTATTGAAAAATATTGAACCATATGTTAGTGTGAAATGACCTAGTTTGTGTGGAGTGGACGTTGACACCCCCTCTCTCCCTCTCTCTCTCTCTCCTAAAACAAATATTAATGTAATACAAGTGAATATAAAGTGGGTCTAAAACACCTATTATATGTAACATGGATGTATATAAAGTAATATACACCTGTACTTCCGGTGAAATAACGACAGTCGTTAGCCCCTGCTTAGTCCATTCTACGCGGTTTATTTTTATTATTATTATTTTGGCGTTCGTGAATCAATTTAATTACTTCCGCTTTGTAGTCTTGGATTACTTTGTCTTTTTTCATTACTAATGGCGCTGGAAACCAATCTATCTGTCTCATAGTTTCTTCACTTTAAAATAACACCATCAATCTTGATAGTGTTCTAATTCATGATTTTATTTTCTAATATTATGGATAAAAATAAGTTAGAAGTTAAGCTCCTTTAAATGATGAAGATAGACCAGAGAGAGAAGGGGGGTATTATCCGAAAGATGGGCAAAACGCGGGAGTTGACTTTTCTAGACGCATTTTTCCTCAGGAATCCGAAACATAGATGGTTAGATTTACGTTACTTTTACGTCATTATGGTTAGATTATGGTTAGCGTCCAATAATGGTAAAATTTTACGTTTAAATTTACGTTACTTTTACGTCATAATGGTTATGGTTACTTTTACGTCAGAAAATGACGTAAATCTAACGTAAACTTTATGACGGTTTTCTTACCAATTTTTGTCGCTTTAAATACTTCTTGATTAAGTACCCATATCAGTGTGTGCACAGTCTAACAATTGATAAATAGTCAGAATTCAGACAAAATAATTATACATGTGTTATTGGTGATAATTCTAACGTTAATCTAACATAAATTTTACGTCATGTATCTAACCGTTAGATTATGGTTAGTTTTCTGACGTAAATCTAACGTTAATTTTCTTACGTTAATATAACGTTAGTTATCTAACGTTAATGTAAGGTTAGTTTTATGTCATAATTTTAACATAAGTTTCTAATGTGAATGTAACATAAACCTAATACTTGTTCTCTATCGGAAATGAAATGCAATGAAATGGGGTTTAACGTCCTACTTTTCTGCACCTAACCTGGGCTAATTGAAGATGGGCATACGCCATACAATGTGCTATGAGGGAACTTTTTCTCAGATAGCAGCACTACAGCCTACTCTAATATCTAATTCCAACTGCCGTGGGATCTTTAACATGCACACCAATGTGTACATGGAACCAGAGTTTTTTGGACCATCCGAATGACTAGGCCCTGTCAGACCTTCCCTTCCATTTCACTGACAAGGGGAACCAACGCCGGAAAATTGAGATGCAGAGATCGAACACCTGACTACCAAGTTAGCGAGCCAGCGCCTTACCCACATTGTCTAACAGGAAAGAATGTCAGTTTTATAATGTTAGGATACTAACAATTACGTAAACAAATGTCAGTTTAATATCAGGATAACAACGATTAAATAAATGTTAGTTTTTGATTGTTGGCTATCCAACCATAATCAAAAAAATCCATTTAAGTTAACCAAATTTACTAATTTTTAAGCGTTCTTTTAGGCAACTTTAACAAAATATGTTAATTATTGTATAATATTATGGATAAAACATTAAAAAGTGGGTGTGGCACCACCCCTAGGTGTTGAGCCATGCACCGAAATTGATAGTTGTTAATATCCTTACGGCATAAGGAATAAATATACCAAGTTCAAAAAAAAAACACGAAAAGTTGATGTGGCTCTGCCTCTGGGACTCAGACATGAAACAATTCTGATTATTTATCAATTGGTAAAATGTGCACACACTGGTATGGTTATTTAATCAAGAGGTACAATGGGGATCATACCGAGATGCAACAAAAACTGTTACTAACAGGAAACTGTAGACTATTTATAGACAAAATATTAACAAAAAAGTGAAATGAAATGAAATAAGGTTTAAAGTCCTACTGTTCTACTCGTAAACAGGGGTAATGAAGACGGGTCTACATCATATAGTGTGCTATGAGGGTTATTTTGCCCGGGCAGCGGCACTATTGCCTACTCTTAAATCTAATTCCAACTGCCAAGGGATCTTTTACGTGCACGCCAATGTGTACACAGGACCTCATGCAGTTTTTTTGTCCCATTCAAACGACAAGGGGAAACCTCGTCAGGAAATCTGGATGAAATGAGGTTAACGTCCTACTGTTCTGCTCATAAACTGGGCTAATAAAGATGGGTCTATAGGGAAATTTTGCCCAGACTGCAGCGGCGCTACGGCCTACTCTTATATCAAACTCCAACTGCCAAGGGATCTTTGACATGCCCGCCAATTTGTACACAGAACCTCAGGTTTTTTTTTTTGTTCATCCGACCTCGTTCATAGAACGACTAGACAGTTGTCCTTGTCATGCCCTCCATTCTGCATCAATGACAAGGGGAAACCACCCCGGAAAATCTGGATGAACTTTCTCAGCCAATGTGCAGGGATCGATCACCCGACCTCCAGGCTAACGAGACAGCGTCTTACCCACACATACAAAAACCTGGCTGTGGCACCATCAAAAAGGGAGCGAGAAAAAAAATGGGGTTTAATGTCCACTCAACATAAACTATGTCATTTCAGGACTAAGATAAGATTTTGTCAAATAGTGCTACATGTAAGGTAAAACAAAAATCCCCACAAATATTATACCAGTACGATATTATTCTTTTTGCCCTGCCTGAAAGATCTTCCAGCCCAATTAAATGTTGTGGAGCAACATACACATATGCCAACCCTTTTTTTATATTTTATAATAATCATCCTTAAAAAATTAGAAAGTCAATGTTAAAAGTGAAAATATATTTATACATTTTGTATTTTCATTTTGTATGACCCAATGGAGATGGGTTGATTAAAAGCTTTTAGCTTGTCTTTACATCTTCCCATATAATATAATAATATGTTCTTAGAATGAATCTTATCTGATTAAAACATTAAATTTAATGATTTAAATTCTTGTAATTTGTACATGAAGGTGGCTGTTACCATGAGTCATGACGACCACGCACCAGCCTCTTCGTTGTGTAACAGGACGGGTCGTTTTCGATTTGCACTTGAGCGTCGGGCGTGACCGGCTCGTGCAAACCGGAAGTCCAGTTTCGTACACAGGATGTCAGGTTTCCCACGTGAACTGAAGTCAAAGAAAACACTTTTATTAAATTCTTATTTCAAATTCTTTATTTCATTAATTACAAATATTATATTGACCGATACGCGCGTCCGAGTGGTTGGTCTTCTTCTCCTCTCCAATTGGTAACCAGCTGAAATGGAAATTCCTATGCCAAATCCTTCTACCTTGTCCCTTCGCAAAACCAAAACGGAACGTCCAGTATTGTCAAATCTTGTAACTTCTGAACGAAATTCTAGGGATGAACTAATTAGAACTCAGCGACCTTATAAACAATATTAATGCCTGCCTCAGCCCGAACTTAAAGTATTCGCACAAAGGGAAACAATAAATCTTACATCACCCAATCGGAACCCTAAAACAACTAGAAACTTATAACTCCACGAATAAATACAATATGTCTGCACAAAGGGAAACAATAAATCTTACATCACCCGATCGGAACCCTAAAAATAACTAGAAACTTATACCTTAAACCATCTACTACAAAACTAAACTCTACTCCGGAGACCGTGCTTGTCCCGAGCGAAATGAGTGATCATTCCAGCGGAACTCGCTAATCACCAGAAACAGAGTCTCCCTCCCCTTAAAGTTTGGAACGCCCGTCTTAATTCGCACTTATCCTAAGCGGCATGAGTGGTCACGCCAGTAGGACTCGCACGCTACTAAACTCTACTCCGGAGAACTGGCTTGCCCCGAGCGAAATGAGTGATCATTCCAGCGGAACTCGCTAGCCACCAGAAACAGAGTCTCCCTTGGGAATGCTTACCGCAGAGCGAAATATGTGAATATTCCAGCTGAGGTCCGCACCCCCCGACCGTTCCACTAAGACTGACTATTAGTGGCCATATATACCCTTTGTATACGCTCTACACCGGTGAATGCACGTGCGTAACCTTTCACACTGCATTCGCACTAATTCGGTAGTCACTTCCGTTGGCCGTTTAACCAACGTTATCCCATAGGAGGTGCCGATCTACATGTACTATACCAAGCCTATTTACAAAATGGCGTGTTTCTATACCATTTTTTACGTGGGATTACCGGCAATTCCGAGTTTGATGCAACGCAGAGTAAATAATATAGGCCATTTCTATCTACGGGACAGGAATAACTGAAGTCACAGCTATTTCAATGACCTGTAAAATACGAAACTCCCACATTCCCCCCTCGTTAAAACCGAACTCCTGACCAAAAGAAGGCGTGAGACAAGAAACCCCAACGAACCAACGAAAATAAAACAAATCTTAGTTATTCATCAGTCCCTTACTCCTTGTCAACAGTTTTAATTCGAGCTCGAGCTGGTCTCTCATTGTGCTTCATAATACTTAGGTACATCGGTCCTCCTATACCAGTGCGGGTGTGTAACCAATTCGGAATGGCGATGTCTTGTTCCCCGTCACATTCAATAAAACTACCAGCTACGTTGCTGTCATTGCACTTGAAAAATGGTAACAGAGTTTTATCAAGCGACAAGTCTAAACTCGCTCGTTCAGAACCCTCTTTACCAATTCTTGCCTCACTAAGACCAATTTTATCAATATATTCCGGCAAACTGTCCCTACAGGTAACATTGAGACCTTTACGAGTAGAGATTTGACAAAGTACATCTGCATTGTCATGTGATTCATCTGGTACATATTTTCTCTTATCTATTACGGATTTGACTACCGACGATTTCTCGTCAGATTTACAATTACTAACTATTTCATCTGACCCTACAGGACTACTTAATGTTTCCCCGAGCATACCTCGTGCAGAGTTTGAAACTATTTTATTAGTATGTAAGGTTACTAATCCTTTATTAGTAGTTAGCATCATCTTTTCAAAATCAATACTACATTTATAGTCCCAGATAAAGTCCATACCCAGGATACCATCCATGCCCAGGTCAACCACCAAAAATGGGTGTGTATACATTTGGCCGTCTATCTCCACTTGAAGATAAATAACCCCTTTTGGCTCCAAGGGATGTCCATCCGCTGTATTTAAAACAACTTTTGTATCCTGCAATGCAGGTGGGTGGGGACCCATGTTTTCATACCCTGCAACTGATATCAACGAGAAAGCTGACCCTGTGTCCAGTAACATATTTTGTAACTGTATGCCAGGCACACTTACCGACACGAATACACAAAGTGCACTACCTGTCCTAATATTTTGAGGCTGATTTTCACTACTATTGCCTTTAATATTGTCAACGCTATTTTTAATTCCTGTATAATTTTCATTATTTTCATCGACACTATCTTTATTTATCATTACACATGTGCTTTCAAGCTGCTTTTGAAGATTGGGGACTGATGATGCAGCTATATCATCAGCCCTTATTGGTTTAAAGGACCTTCTCTCGAATTACGGGAACTCCTTAGCTTTGGGCAATCAGGCCTATAGTGTCCAGGTTCTTGACAATAAAAACAACGTGGCTGCCTATCAAATTGCACGTCATTTCTAACATCCTGAGAAGGGAAATTCCTACCCCGATTCCAACTATCTCTCGGAATATAATTCCCGGTCTCAGGCCTATGACTTCCTACATTATCCACTCGGTGTTCACTACGCGGCCGAAATGTGTTAGCCCTATTCTCCTTAAATTTTCTATCAATCATGTCAGCAATTTGTACTCGGAAATCCTCGAACTCATCATTCCTAGACCTCACCTCCTCACAATTTGGCTTCCGTATACGATCTATAGGCCCTTCAACCGCCTCATACTCTACCGGTACGGCAATGGCTTGCTCAATTGTTTGCGGGTGACAAAACTGAACATGCTTTTTAATCTCATGATTTCCTAGCCCATGAACGTATTGATCGATTACTAAGGATTCTAAATTTAAGGCCGAAAACTCAGGAAAAGCTTTCCTAGCCAAGTTTTTCAAACTATAGCCGTAATCTATTACCGATTCATCCTTATTTCTTCGCCTATTTCTATATTCAACCCTGTGGGTAGCAAGTCGCTCTGCTGGACAAAACCTATGGGAAAGGACCGCCCTTAACTCCTCGTATTGTTTTAACTGATAGGGTACGAGAGTACTTAAACGTTTAAGGGCTTTCCCACGCAAACACATCACGAGTTGTTGTGCCTTCTCTCGGGACGACCACCCATACCATTCCGCTACATGTTCGAACTGGATGGGAAAATCTGGCCAATCGTCGCTATCCCCATTGAACTTATCAGGTTCTTTTTCTCTACGTGTAACTTGACGAGCAGAATTTTGTCCCTGGGGCACATAATCTGGGTCAGCAGGTCCCATTCCCCGATAACTATTCTGAGCTGACCCATAATGGTGTGGGGTACTGGTATATCTAGGAGCGGGAGAAGTGCAAGTCTCCGTTGACATATATTGCATGGGCGCTGGGGGATTCTCCTTTATACTCGACCTAGCGGAGTAACCTTCCCTACTAGCATACCCTGTATCCATCTCATGCCTATTAGGGATATCCTTTTCAGAAACCAGACGGCGAGCCCATTTCAGGACCTAACTGCAGGTTCAGAGACATAACTATCAAAATTGTCCCCCCGTAAATAACTTGCGTCAGCATATCCATTATTCCTAACACTGCTGAGGAGAGATTCAGGGCTCCGCCACGTGCCCGCAGCAGGACCTCCACTATATTGAGTAGTCGGTGGAACAAATGAATAACCATTCTGATCAGAACAACTACTTCCTACACCAGTCGTATTACTACCAAACACCATAGCAGAAGTCGATAATGGATTAGAAAAAGACACTCGATCCCTACGATAACCTCTACCTACCATTTCATCAAGAATATGCCAATATGTGTCCATCTTAACTACTACTGTTATTTTTATCTTGAAGCAACTACACACTGTGTTTATCTTTAAGTGACTATAGAACAAACTCCCATATGTTATCCTTTAAATACAGTATACAACTGAGTCCTATATTTAATCCTGTAACTATATTGTAACCTATGACTTATAATTTATCAATAAAAAATGTTCCTTCAACCTCACTTCACGGAAAAATTATCTGACATCCTGGCAAGCTCGCCAAAAATATGTAACAGGACGGGTCGTTTTCGATTTGCACTTGAGCGTCGGGCGTGACCGGCTCGTGCAAACCGGAAGTCCAGGTTCGTACACAGGATGTCAGGTTTCCCACGTGAACTGAAGTCAAAGAAAACACTTTTATTAAATTCTTATTTCAAATTCTTTATTTCATTAATTACAAAGATTATATTGACCGATACGCGCGTCCGAGTGGTTGGTCTTCTTCTCCTCTCCAATTGGTAACCAGCTGAAATGGAAATTCCTATGCCAAATCCTTCTACCTTGTCCCTTCGCAAAACCAAAACGGAACGTCCAGTATTGTCAAATCTTGTAACTTCTGAACGAAATTCTAGGGATGAACTAATTAGAACTCAGCGACCTTATAAACAATATTAATGCCTGCCTCAGCCCGAACTTAAAGTATTCGCACAAAGGGAAACAATAAATCTTACATCACCCAATCGGAACCCTAAAACAACTAGAAACTTCTAACTCCACGAATAAATACAATATGTCTGCCTTTTGCCCGAACTTCAATATTCGCACAAAGGGAAACAATAAATCTTACATCACCCGATCGGAACCCTAAAAATAACTAGAAACTTATACCTTAAACCATCTACTACAAAACTAAACTCTACTCCGGAGACCGTGCTTGTCCCGAGCGAAATGAGTGATCATTCCAGCGGAACTCGCTAATCACCAGAAACAGAGTCTCCCTCCCCTTAAAGTTTGGAACGCCCGTCTTAATTCGCACTTATCCTAAGCGGCATGAGTGGTCACGCCAGTAGGACTCGCACGCTACTAAACTCTACTCCGGAGAACTGGCTTGCCCCGAGCGAAATGAGTGATCATTCCAGCGGAACTCGCTAGCCACCAGAAACAGAGTCTCCCTTGGGAATGCTTACCGCAGAGCGAAATATGTGAATATTCCAGCTGAGGTCCGCACCCCCCGACCGTTCCACTAAGACTGACTATTAGTGGCCTTATATACCCTTTGTATACGCTCTACACCGGTGAATGCACGTGCGTAACCTTTCACACTGCATTCGCACTAATTCGGTAGTCACTTCCGTTGGCCGTTTAACCAACGTTATCCCATAGGAGGTGCCGATCTACATGTACTATACCAAGCCTATTTACAAAATGGCGTGTTTCTATACCATTTTTACGTGGGATTACCGGCAATTCCGAGTTTGATGCAACGCAGAGTAAATAATATAGGCCATTTCTATCTACGGGACAGGAATAACTGAAGTCACAGCTATTTCAATGACCTGTAAAATACGAAACTCCCACATTTGGTTTGTTTATATCAGATTTTTAACATTTTACGCTTGTATTTATTATTATATATAAGGTGTAAAACCAGACAAATATAAAGCTTATCAAATTTATTGTATATAGAGCCTCGTATAATAATATGGGTGAATTGGAATGTGCAATAAAATTCAACCGAAAACACATTTTACAAGACTTTCACTTCGAGTCAAGAACCAGTTCGAACCAGTTATTTCCGGAATCTATAGATCTAGTCGACATATATCGTCCCCGATAAAAGACATCTGAAAATTAAAATTTCTCTATTGGATTATTCTTATAATATTAAGTATAGCTAATATAAAATCTAGCAGAGCACACAGAAACAGATTACATTCTATATTCTATTATCGAAAATACGTGTAGACGGCTTCCGTATTGGGGGAATAATAAAAGCGACACGAACGGAATTGTGGGTATAGCAAGATGGCGCCCAAAAGAGATAGAATGTCGGAGATTTTGGGCAAAATACTATTTATTTCACACAAAAAAGAAATGGTGCCCTGATTTAAAGTTAGAAGAAGCATATAGGAAAGTAAGTGTCTTTTTTACATACAAACATCCGTCTAATTATAATTTGTAGAACTACAAATTCAGCAAATAATGGCTGTTGACAATTTTACTAAAAAAACAACGGTAAAAAAAAGTCTCAAGATTAGATGACCTGTTATTTTCTGAATGTAAAACTTTGTAGCTGCACGATTTATACACAATCTAAACTACTGTAATCGAAAAAAATCCTGTTTCAAAATCACGGGAATCAAACATTTTTCACTTTAGGTATTATTCAACATTGGTAATGACACAGAATACCATTGTAGTCGTAGTCTAAATATACAGCCTACTTCAATTTTTTTTAAAAAACCCCTACATAACCATTTCTATATATAGGCCTATAATATATAGCCATAACAACTGTCTTTACATACATGATGGCCCTTCACTCCCCTGAATGTACATCCATAATGACAGTGTAGACTGAATAATTCTCATGTATACTTTGAATAATATATGTTCTTTATTCTATCTCTAAGCAACATCTTTTTTTACAGATCCTAAATTTGAGCAGTATTGATGGCACTAATGTGAAGGAAGTTACAAAAAGATTTTTTGAAGGCTTTGTTTACGTAAATGGTAGCCAGGTGACACCAGCTTACTCCTTGTCATGTACAAATGTAGGATCGATGCCATACCACTGGACTCAATGACGGTGGATGCTATGATGAAAAGTGTTCTCATCCACCGTACTCTCACGATGACAAGGGAATCAAGGCTGTTTTCATATACATTTAATAAATGTAGATATGCTATTTGAAACAAAAAACTAACCGCAACTGGTTAACCAATTTATTCACAATTGATAACAAATTTCTATCAAAATATTTGTTGGACCACAGGAAGACTTGTTGATACATGTTTGAATTAATAATATTAAAGCTTTAAGTTCCATGCTTGGCAGTGAGTGCTAATAACGTTTACAAAACTTTGAGCGGGAATTTCAAGGCATTAACCTCCTGTGATATAATAACAAATGGCAAGTGCGAAATAAAGTATTTATGTGGTCTTGGGTGAAAAAACAGTGTTGTGGCTTGCCAAATAAAATGAAACAAAATAGAGTGTAATGACCTACTGTTTTGCTCTGAACTGGGCCAATGAAGACGGGCATACGCCATACAGTATGCTATCGGGGAAATTTTGCACTATGGCCTACTCATATCAAATTCCAACTGTCAGGGGTATGCCAATGTGTATACAAGGCCTCAGTTTTTCTGTACCATCTGAATGAATAGACAGCTGTCTTGTCAGGCCCTCCTGCATCACTGACAAGAGGAAATAACGCTGGGAAATCTGGATGAACTTTCACTTCCAATGCAGGGATCTAGTGCCGGACCCCCAGACAGAGGGCCTGAAAAGGGAAGCTGTCTAGTCGTTTGGATGGTATGTAAAAGCGTCTGTGTACACATTGGTGTGCATGTAAAAGATCACTAGGCAGTTCGAATGCGATATAGGAGTAGGCCTTAGCCACTGTCAGGACAAAATTCCCTGATAGCACACTGTATGGAGTATGTCCCTTTTCATACGCCACGGAATAGGACGTTAAACCCTAATTCAATTCATTTCATTCCATCAATGCCTTGAGCAAACAAGATAGAGGCTACATGTATAGGTTTTGGCCAAATATGGCCAATATCCCAGTTTCCCTTTCTTATATGCATATCCACACTTCCACAAGACTAATGTAGACCTTTTTCTTGAACATTTTCAATTGACAGTGATGCAGGGCAGAGGACCTGACATGGATAGGTGACTAGTCATAAGAATGGGACAAAAACCCAAGGTAATGTGTACACTTTGATTTGTGTGTGTGTGACGCATTTCTTGTCAGTTGGATGGAATTTAATATAAGATATAAGAGTATGCTGTAGCCCTGCTGTCGAGACAAAATTTCCCTCATAGCACACTGGGTGGTATATGCTTGTCTTCATTCTTCATTTCTCAAACAGGTGTGAAATGAAATGCTATGGGGTAATGAAGACGGGCATACGCTATACAGTGTGCGATGAGGGAAATTTTGTCTGGATGACAGGGCTACTGCCTACTCTTATAATCGAATTCCAACTACCAAATGAAATGAAATGAAATGGGGTTTAACGTCATACTCTTTTGCACCTAACCTGGGCTAATGGAGGACGGGCATACGCCATACAGTGTACTATGAGGGAAATTTTACCCCGGCAGTGGCGCTACGGCCTACTCTTATACCGAATTCCAACTGCCAAGGGGTCGTTTACATGCACTCTAATTTGTATTCGGGACTTCGGTTTTTCGTACCATCCGAACATCTAGGCAGCTGTCCGTGTCAGACCCTCCTTCTACATCACTGACAAGGGGAAATCACGCCGGAAAATCTAGATGAACTCTCTCTGCCAATGCAGGGATCAAACACCCGACCTCCAGGGTAGCGAACCAGTGCCTTATGCACTTAGCCACCGTGATGCCCACGATCTTTTACGCTCATACCAATATGTACACAGGACCTTAGTTTTTTTGTCCCATCTGAATGACTAGACAGTTGTCCTTGTTAGGCCCTCAAAACTACTTCACTGACAAGGGGAAACCACACTGGAAAATCTGGATTAACTTTCTCAGCCAATGCAGGGATCTAGTGTCCAACTTCAAGACAGAGGGCCTGACTAGGAAAGCTGTCTAGTCGTTTGGATGGTATGAATGACCGAGCGTCTGTGTACACATTGGTGTGCATGTAAAAGATCACCAGGCAGTTCGAATGCGATATAGGAGTAGGCCTAAGCTGTCTAGTCGTTTGGATGGTATGAATGACCGTGCGTTTGTGAACACATTGGTGTTTATGTAAAAGATCACCAGGCAGTTCGAATGCGATATAGGAGTAACCCTTAGCCACTGCCTGGACAAAATTCCCTGATGGCACACTGTATAGAGTCTGTCGATTTTCATTAGC
This sequence comes from Patella depressa, assembly GCA_948474765.1. Lineage (NCBI taxonomy): Eukaryota > Metazoa > Mollusca > Gastropoda > Patellidae > Patella > Patella depressa. Next base: position 70,889,824 of record OX419720.1, on the reverse strand, counting down.
CACGTCGGAATAGGTCGTTAAACCCCATTTCACTTCATTTCATTCCATCAATGCCTTGAGCAAACAAGATGGAGGCTACACGTAAAGGTTTTGGCCAAATTTGGTCAATATCCTAGTTTTCCTTTCTGATATGCATATCCACACTTTCACAAGACTAATTTAGACCTTTTTCTTGAACATTTTCAAATGTCAGTGATGCAGGACAGAGGACCTGACATGGATAGGTGACTAGTCATACGAATGGGACAAAAAACCAAGGTACTGTGTACACTTTGATGTGTGTGTGTGAAACATTTCTTGGCAGTTTGATGGAATTTTATATAAGATATAAGAGTATGCCGTAGCCCTGCTGTCGAGAAAAATGTTTATAGTTATGGTTTGTGTATGGTCACCTGTTTGTATTCTTGTCAATTATCACCATTTTACGATGTATGATTACTGTTAACAATTGTATTTTTTAAATTTTTTAAAAATAAAATTTAGATATTATGTTGACTTTTTGTTGTAATTATATGAATTTGCGATTTCAAAAGGTTATTGGTTGACTGTTAACATTTCAAGGGTTATATTTCTACATACTCATTAAAGATTTACAAAAGAAAGTGATGTAAATTTTAAAATTAATGTTAGATATATAATGAAATGAAATGGGGTTTAAAGTCCTACTGTTCTGAAATCCTGATTCTCAGTCAATGCATGTACCAATCCCGGGTCTGCAGGTTAGTTGAGTCGACATTTTACTCTGAGGATCATGACCCTGATTTCCATAAAATGGTCGGTTACTTTTAATAATGTTACATTAACGTCGAAAATTGAAGTTATATTTACGTCAGATTTACGTCAAAATGGTTGGTCAGACTACAATCATTTTGCTCATCTTCTTAACGATAATGTAATGTCATGAAATAACGTTAATCTAACGTAAAGTTTACGTCATTTTTACCTTATTTTTACATCATTTTCTGACGCAAATCTAACGTAAAATTTACGTCATTTTTTGACGTAGATCTAACGTAAACTTCACGTTAGATTTATGTCAAAATGTGACGTAAACTTGACGTTAGATTTGCGTCAGGAAATGTCGTAAATATAACGTAAAAATGACGTAAATTTTACGTTAAATTAACATCATTTCCTGACGTTACATTTTCATTAAGAAGATGAGCAAACTGATGGTAAACTGACTGACCATTTTTACGTAAATTTTACGTAAAAGTAACGTCATGTTGTTATGTGGGTAGTCAGGTGAGGGAGCGTTCAGGAGTTATCGAGGTCAAAAGGTCACCAGAGGTCAAAGGAGACTGGCTTATGAATTTAGTCACTTCTGATGCTGTCTGTTGCAAAATTCTTGTTGGAACGCAGCTGAATCATTGAATAAGTGACGAATGAGAATTTGTGAAACCAATTAATTAAATTATGACGTAATTGAAAAGGACAAAAGGTTACCGATGTTAAATTAGCAAGAAATAAGGATGCACTGAGATTAGGGGCAACACTAATGTTATTTTCAATATGCAGTACAATTCTGCATGGTCTGGCGAAGTAATTTCATCCAAAATTAACGATTAACAGAATTCGTTTAAATGCACGGCAATGAACACACGAGATCTGTAATAGTCTTCTAATCTAAAGGAATATACACTGCCTCTTGCTGGGGAATCGCGCCGGGAAATCCCGATGAAGGTTATCGGCCAACAGACGAGTTCCATGTTCCTTTTACAAATGAAATGAGAAAGGTTGGATGACGGAATGACTAGACGCGGCACCCCCACCCACACAGGACACTATAGACCATTTACACAACCTATTTTGTGTATTTGCTCTAACGAAGTCACCACATTCTTATTATAACCTTGAATAGAAACTGGGTGAAGGTAAACACCACACTGATCAGCACTACAGTCAGTAATAAGGCTGACATCGATGCGACTTAATGAGTCCCCAATATTAACTTTTTTCCGCCGACAAATTAAATTCTAAATAATTTAGTGTAAATGCGTATTAAAATGAGTAAAAAGCACCTTTCTCCCCGAACCTGTTACGTCTTATGTAAACAATGCACGGGCCATTGAGCCAATGATTGACGCCACGTGATGTAATTGCACGTGTTGAAGAGATATTAGAAGACGACTGTCGTAATTCTCTGTGAAACAGATTGTACAACGTCATGCAGTCATAATTTGTCTGATATTGTTTTTTGAACTACATTATGATAAGAACGATCAGCTCTTTATATCTAAATGTTACACGATGCATCATAATTTGTCTGATATTGTTATTTGAACTACATTATGATAAGAACGATCAGCTCTTTATATCTAAATGTTACACGATGCATCTTTAAAAGTAAGCACCATAGCATCGTGAAGTAGATCACGATGCTATGGTGCTATATTTCTGCCACTTCGCGAGTCGCCGTTGGAAAATCCGCGTAGCGCGTCGTGCGTCGCCTTTTTCAATGTTAAACTGTAGAGAGAGAAAAAAAGCGACGTCGACTTTATAACACGACGTCGCCCTTAAGCCGTTACTAATCGGATACTGTATACAGGATAATTCATTTATAGTTTATTTGCCGTATGGTATTTTATCTTCAATACAAAGGCGTCGTGTGTCACTTTTTTTCTAGGCCGACGCGCGACGCGGAAAGTGGCCGAAATAGAGCACCATACTATTCTGAACCCAGAGAGCTATATATTAACTATTCTTTTCTCAAGCCTATTGTTGGTAAACAGAGTAACATTGATAATCACAAAAACAAACATGTATGGTGCTCTATTCCAGACATTCAGAGAGCTATATCTATTCAAGCGCATTGTAGATACACAGATTATGTTTAGATTGATACACCACAACAACACACGGACACAGTTCCCCACATATTTCTACGCCGTCACCCAGGAAACAAGGGCGAAAGCTATTTTTTAGTCTTTCTCTCCGCCCTCCCCCTCTTGCATGGCGATTTTTGTTGACCTGTTGGTGTAAATGACGTAAAAATCAAATAAATCAATTTTGACGTAACGAGACGCCATGACGTAACAGGATAACAGGCTGCTCTCGTTAGATTTGGCTCGCTTATCGCTTGGTTGCTATAGTAGCAGTATGAGTATAGACACAAAAAAATTCTCACTTCATTTTTTTAAAAGTATTTTTTAAACCAAAATGTGTTTTTTTTGTATTAGATTATTGTATATTTTGTTTTATGTAGCTGATACCTGGCAAGGGGGTTGGTGTTTAAAGTTCATGTTCGGACATATCTCTAAATATTTCATCTCATGTACCAAGATCAAAATTGATTGTCTCCATTGTGGTTATCGCCATTTAAGTAGTACGCATAATATTAATACGCAGTGATTTTCCTAAATCAGAGGGGTGTTATTGTCCAATAAACAGTGCCTAATTAACCAATCAAAACGCAAGATTCGCCTTTAAGCATGTTACAATAACAAATGACAAGTGCGAAATAAAGTATTTATGTGGTCTTGGATGAAAAAACAGTGTTGTGGCTAGCCAAATGAAATCAAACAAAATAGAGTGTAATGACCTACTGTTTTGCTCTGAACTGGGCTATTGAAGACGGGCATACGCCATACAGTATGCTATAAGGGAAATTTTGCACTATGGCCTACTCATATCAAATTCCAACTGTCAAGGGTATGCCAATGTGTATACATGGCGTGAGTTTTTCTGTTCCACCTGAATGAATAGACAGCTGTCTTGTCAGGCCCTCCTGCATCACTGACAAGAGGAAATAACGCTGGAAAATCTGGATGAAGTTTCACTTCCAATGCAGGAATCTAGTGCCCGACCCCCAGACAGAGGGCCTGACAAGGAAAGCTGTCTAGTCGTTTGGATGGTATGAATGACCGAGCATCTGTGTACACATTGGTGTGTATGTAAAAGATCACTAGGCAGTTCGAATGCGATATAGGAGTAGGCCTTAGCCACTGTCTGGACAAAATTCCGATAGCACACTGTATAGAGTATGTCCCTTTTCATTAGCCACGGAATAGGACGTTAAACCCCAATACAGTGTGCTATGTGGGAAATTTTTTCTGAACGACAGGGCTACTGCCTACTCTTATAATCGAATTCCAACTACCAAATGAAATGAAATGGGGTTTAACGTCATACTATTTTGCACCTAACCTGGGCTAATGGAAGACAGGCATACGTCATACAATGTACTATGAGGGAAATTTTACCCCGGCAGCGGCGTTATGGCCTACTCTTATACCGAATTCCAACTGCCAAGGGACCATTTACATGCACTTCAATTTGTATTCGGGACCTCGGTTTTTGTCCTATCCGAACGACTAGGCACCTGTCCCTGTCAGGCCCTCCTTTCTGATATGCATACCCACACTTTCACAAGACTAATTTAGACCTTTTTCTTGGACATTTTCATATGTCAGTGATGCAGGACAGAGGACCTGACATGGATAGGTGACTAGTCAATTATCACTATTTCACGATGTATGATTACTGTTAACAATTGTATTTTTTAAAAAAATTTTAAATAAAATTTAGATATTATGTTGACTTTTTGTTGTAATTATATGAATTTGCGATTTCAAAAGGTTATTGGTTGACTGTTAACATTTCAAGGGTTATATTTCTACATACTCATTAAAGATTTACAAAAGAAAGTGATGTAAATTTTAAAATGTAATGTTAGATATATAATGAAATGAAATGGGGTTTAAAGTCCTACTGCTCTGAAATCCTGATTCTCAGTCTGCAGGTTAGTTGAGCCAACATTTTACTCTGCGGATCATGACCTGTAACACAGAGGCTTAAACAACAACAACAACAGGTTCTTCTGATATTTAGAGATACAGCCTTTTATTGTATACAAAGTAATACAACAAACGGACACCGAAGTTTAAGTTGTCTGCAGGTGAGAACCTTGGTAGCAGTCCGGTACTCACTCCTCTTTTAATACAATCTCGGCTCTTATAAAGGGAACAGAGACATTCCAATGCAATCAGCATCCATTAATCTTAATCACTCTAATTAAGTTAATGGGGATCCTATCTAACTCAGGTAATAGGTTAGTCATTAATCAGCGACATTGCCTTGATAACGACGGTTACTGTATAACGTGAATGGTCTAAATATATTTGCCATATCTTACGGAGTTAATAGGTTAGTCATTAATCAGCGACATTTCCTTGATAACCAAGGCTACTGTTTCACAGGAATGGTCAACAGTTATTTGGTCACTGACCGAGATTTAAATACGTGGACCAAGCCACTATATTACAGACCCTGATTTCCATAAAATGGTCGGTTAGTTTTAATCATGTTAGATTAACATCAAAAATTGAAGTTTTATTTACGTCAGATTTACGTCAAAATGGTTGGTCAGACTACAATCATTTTGCTCATCTTCTTAACGATAATGTAATGTAATGAAATGACGTTAATGTAACGTAAAGTTTACATCATTTTTACCTTATTTTTACATCATTTTCTGACGCAAATCTAACGTAAAGTTTTTGTCATTTTTTGACTTAGATCTAACGTAAACTTTACGTAAACTTTACGAAAACTTTACGTTAGATTTATGTCAAAATTTGACGTAAACTTGACGTTAGATTGGCGTCAGGAAATGTCGCAAATTTAACGTAAAATGACGTAAATTTTACGTTAAATTAACATCATTTCCTGACGTTACATTTTCATTAAGAAGATGAGCAAACTGATGGTAAACTGACTGACCATTTTTACGTAAATTTTACGTAAAAGTAACGGCATGTTGTTATGTGGGAGGTCTATGAATAATATATTTTATATCAAAAACTTGACCTACTAACTTCCGTCTTTATAAATATTCTTTGTGATACACAAATAACTAAACTGTTGGTTTCCTCTTATTCATAGCTCGGTGACTATATACATCTATATAAATTGTCCAGATTTAGAGACAAGCTGATCAAGATGTCGGTAATTTTACTGATTTTTATTTCTTCACTTCTAGTAACAGGTAGGTACTGTGATATTTTATATTCTTTTGATTAGAAAATTAGCTTTGTTCTGGTAATGTATAGTCCAACGTGTTAAAAACGTCCCGTACATGATGTAATCGTTTACACCGGTAATGGAGGACATTTATCAACTAATGATTTCATTCACTGTAATCTATTATCAACTGTTTTCAATTTGTATTCGCCAATAATGAGGCAAGTCACCTCGTTATTCGTTATTCGCCGCCTGAATAACAATATGGTTTATTTACCGACTACCCGAGGTAAAAACAACGAATAACAAACAGCTCGTGATTCGCTGCTTGAATAACAATGTGGACTGTTTATGGTCTACAGGTCGTTTTGCTGTGTTTTATACTACTGGCGGATACTTGTCACCCATCATTCTAGTCATGGCTAGCTGCATATTGGAATCCCGAATATAAAGTTGAATAACGAATAACGAGGTGACTTGCCTCGTTATTCGCCAATGACGAGGCAATTCACCTCGTTTTTCGTTATTCGCCGCTTGAATAACAATATGGTTTATTTACCGACTATAGGCCATTTAATATGTTTTCTACTGCTAGGGGATACTTTGCAATCCACTATTCTGTTGTTTTCTAATGATCGTTAAGGATTAAATTCTCAAATATCTTCATTTAAGATACATGGACACCTTATATGTGAATCCCGGATAACGAGATGAAAACATAACGCTAACGCTACAATATACGTCCACATTCCTGCTTTGATTGATATGGTACTTTGTCAAGAAGGCTAGGCGTTTGGTTTGTTTAGCGTTGAGGGTCGTGCACCAACATTAATAGTTGCCATCCTTAGAGTATAAGGAATAACCATACCAAGATAATCCATTCAGAATTGTGCCTTCCTAACACTAAAGGCAAAAGGTGGGCGTGGCTCTGCCCCTGGGGGTCGGGAAATTTCATCGAAATCAATAGTGGACGCCCTCAGGCTATAAGGAATACATAAATCAAGTACCAAGCTGATTCATCCAGAATTGCGGCCTGTAAACGACAAACACAAAAATTGGTCGTGTCTTGCCTGTGTGAGTCGGTACATGCAGTTGACGTCCTTAGGCTATATGGAATACATATCCCAAGTTTAAAGACGATCCATTAAGAATCGTGGCCTGTAGACAACACACATACACACGAAGAAAAAATGGGCATGACTCTGCCCCTGGGGGTTAGGAAATCACCAAAAACAATAGGGGTCATCTTTAGGGTATAAGGAATAGGTTTGTAAAGTTTTAAAAGGATCTGTTAAGAATTGCATCCTGTAGGCGAACACAAGACACACAAGCATTGGGCGTGGCTCTGTCCCAGAGGGTCCGTCATGCACCAAAAATAATAGTGGTTAGCCTTAGAGTATAAGGAAAAAGTATGAAAAAAGTTTTCAAGACGATCGATTAAGAATTGTGGGCTGTAGGTGACACACAGACAGACAAAAAAAAAATGGGCGTGGCACTGTCCCCTGGGGTTGGGCATGCACCAAAAACAATAGGGATCTTCCTTAAGGTACCAAGAATAAGTATTCAAAGTTTCAAGATGATACATTAAGAAATGCAGCCTGTAGACGACAGACAAACAAATACAAGAAATGGGTGTTGCAGTCTCACGGGGGTCGGGCATGCACCCAAAACAAAAGGGGTCATTCTTAGGGTATAAGGAATAAGTATTTTAAGTTTCAAGATGACCGATTAAGAATTGTGGCCTGTAGGCGACACACAAAAAGAAAATGGGCGTGACTCTGCCCCTGGGGGTTGGGCATGCACCCCAAATGATAGAAATGTTCCTTAGGGTACAAAGAATATTCATTCAAAGTTTCAAGATGATACGTTAAGAAATGTGGCTTGTAGACGACAAACAAATAAATACAGGGAATGGGCATGGCTCTGCCATTGGGAGTCGGGCATGCACCAAAAAACAATACGGATCATCCTTAGGGTAAGTATACAAAGATTTAAGAAAATCCAGTTAGAATTGCGGCTTCAAAAAGAAAATGGGGGTGGCTCTGCCCCTGGGGGTTGGGCATGTACCCCAAACGATAGGGATCACCCTTAGAGTATAAAGAGTAAGTATACAAAGTTTTAAAGAAAATCCAATAAGAATTGCGGCCTGTAGGCGACACAAAGGCACACGATAAGAAAATGGGTGTGGCTCTGCCCCAGGGGGATGGGCATGCACCCCAAATAATAGGGATGTTCCTTAGGGTACAAAGAATGTGTATGCTAAGTTTCAAAATTATAAGTTAAGAAATGTGGCCCGTAGACGACAAACAAATACATACTAGAAATGGGCGTGTCTCTGTCCCTGGGGGTCGGGCATGCACCAAAAACAATAGAGATCTTCCTTAGGGTATAAGGAATACATATACCAAGTTTGAAGAAAATCCAGTAAGAATTGCGCACTGTAGGCGACACAAAGATACACGAAAAGAAAATGGCCGTGGCTCTGCCCCTGTGGGTGGGGCATACACCCCAAACGGTAGGGATGTTCCTTAGGGTACAAAGAATGTGTATGCAAAGATTCAAGATTATAAGTTAATAAATGTGGCCTGTAGACGACAAACAAACAAATACTAGAAATGGGCGTGGCTCGGCCCCTGGGGATTGGGCATGCCCCAAAACAATAGGGATCTTCCTTGGGGTATAAGGAATAAGTATACCAAGTTTGAAGAAAATCCATGAAGAATTGCGCCCTGTAGGCGAACCACAGGCACACACACACACCCCCCCCCCCACACACACACACACACACATACCCACATCTGATCCCATTTGAGGAAATTGTTTTAAGAGGAAGAGACCAATGAGCATATCAGACTTTGGAGGACCTCCTCTGAATGACAAGCTTATCGATCTACCGAAAGAGTAGTTACTTATTTTACCTATATGTTCATCATCTATCCCTTCTGTGCAGATATTTTTTTAATGCAGGGAAGCCTTTCAGTTGACCTTAAGAGGTTTTTTTAAGAACGGACAGTTTATAGATGTTGAGTGCTATTCATTCCCCCCTTAAGAGGATAAAATGGGTTGTCTGCCCTTACACCACAGTTGAAGAAAGGACTTTCAAAAAAAGCACAAGTGCAAAATTACAATACCTTCCTCCATCGACATGCCATAGTAACATATCATTTTATGTTGCTCTGTTTAAGATTCAAAGATTCAGGTATGACTTATGCAAGTTGTGACTGGCTGCCTAGTTCCAAGATCAATGTGTGATGAACTTTACATAACATCACATAAGCATACAAAATATTTTCCAACTGGGGTAAATATTCCACAATGCCCATTATTCAACACTAGACATTTTTATGCATATCATGTAACTGCCAAATGCAACAGTATAGGTGAGTCACAAGAAAATGGAATAATTTTATCAGGACTTCAAAACGGAGAAGAATAAAGATTTACACTGATCCACACCTCAAATGCAGCCCCTGTTCACTCGTTTTTCGAAATAACCAGACGGTTCGAGGGACAACTATAACACACTGTAATAATATTTGCACTTGTGCATTGTATGTTTCTTCATGTAATTACATGTATCTATATCTGACAGGGAGAAGGATTTAATATAGGCTATGCCTGTTCCCCAATCCCTATTCTGATAGAAATCTGTATCAAAAAAACGCAGCCCCTTGATAAACTGAAATGTGGAGAGCCACGGTATCCAAGTGGTTAATATGCTAACCAACTAGCCTGGAGGTCACAAATTAAATCCTGGTGTTCTTTGGGATTAATGGCGTGGTTTTTTCCCTGGTTAGTGGTGCAGGATAGAGGGCTTGGCAAGAAATTGTCCAGTGGTTAGGATGGGCTAAGAAACAGGGGTCCTGTGCAAGTAAAAGACAACTTTGCAATTAGAATTCAAGGTCATGTGCATGTAAAAGATCTCTTTGCAATTGGAATTCAATATAAGACCAGACCGTAGTGGCATAAGCTCGTCTTTATTAGCCCAATCGAAGCAGAACAATAGGACTTCAAACCCCATTTCATTTCATTTCCATTGATTGAAATTTCGGTATATCGACACTGCAGTCGAACAAAAATACACAATAACAAAAACTACAGTTGAACATGGTTTTATTTTCAGAGTGGGATATCTTTACACAACGTTTGTTGGTTTTTATTTTGAGAGCGCCTTCAATTTATGTCTTTTTATTCTTTGAAGATCGGAATTTATTTTATTTTTTATTTTGATGTAAGGGATATCTTTAAGTAGGGTATGTTGTTTTTTCATCCTTAAAATTTCTTTCTTCTTCATCATTTTTCCATTTTGAGAAATTTGAATTCCGATTGTTTCATTGTATGCATTTCTGCTCTCTTTAGTCCACTCAACTGCAATGAAAAAAATGATTAATTACTAATAATTGTCTTGCCGTCCATTAATCTCTTGGTAGGCACCGTGGCCCAACGATTAAGTACTTTGCTGACTAACCGGGTCTTTGATAATTACTTGAAATAGTTCCTCTGGACTTTTTGGTGTAGTTTTGCCTTATTAGTAATGCAGAAAGAGCATCTAGTTGCCTGTATTCATTAGCTGTATAGATTTGGCAATTCTTCAGAAAAAAATCATGTTGTTTCAGGCGCGGATCCAGGATTTTTTGCAGGGGGGGTTAGGTTTGATAATTGCAGCGCCGCCAGCGGCGCTCGACCAATTAGCGGGAGGTTTGGGGGGCCTCCCCCAGAAAAATTTGGTAAATTAGATTCAATTTGGTGCATTCTGACGTATTTCCAGAAGGTAAATTCCAAAATTACAGGTCTAAATATCGCCAATAAAATCGCATAAAAAATTTTCAAGCCTGAGCAGGGAGTCCGGACCCCCTGGACCCCCCCCCCCCCTCTGGATCCGCGCCTGTGTTTAAAAGAAATGCTTACTTACCAATATTACTACCAGTACTTGACTTCGTTTTTTTGCTGGGTCCAGCTACAATTTAAAAAAAAAAACAGGTCATATAGAAACAAATGACATGAAATGGAAGGGCTAACGTCAGGCAGGGCTAATGAAAATGGGCATACTCCATTGTGTGGCCATGAGGGAAATTTTGCGCAGGCAGCAGCACTATGGCTTACTCTTATATCGAATTCCAACTGCCAAGGGATCTTTAACACACACGCCGATGTTAACACAGGATATTGTCTTTTTCCCATCTGAACAACTAGATAGCTGTCATTTGCAGTGACAAGGATAAATTTTTCTCAGCCTACATCAGGATTGAACCAGCATCTTACTCACTTAGTCACAACAGAATCCCATAAGAAAATTCAGTCCTCATAGCAGTGCTACAGCCTACTCTTATATTATAATTTTCAACTGTTGGACTTTTAATTGTGCTGCAAAGAGTATGCAATGGACCTTAATTATTCATCCAATCAGAACTAGGCACTATTCCTTGCTTGGTCATCCGTCCTGCTACCTTGACAAAAGGAAATCGATCTGAAAAATCCAAAAGGATTTTTCTCGGCCGATCTAGCAAGCAAACATGGCTCTTCGTGAAGGAATAAAATATTACAAGTTTATTCTCACCTTCAACTGTATTGAAACTCTTTCTTTTCTTGTTAGCTTTGTTCAACATAGAATCATCAACTGTATCATTAGGTTTGCTTTCCTTGTTGGCCTTATTTAAGAAATTAGACTCGTCAGCTAAATAAAAAAAAAAGCAAAATATGTAAAAAAGGGAAAAAATTTTTAAGCACTTTTTGAAGTTATGAGAAATCCTATTTTAAATTAATAAACACATGGTAAGAAATTTAAGTTTAATTATCATTTCCTATATTTATAAAATTTGCATTCTATTTATTCCAACATCATGGCAGAGAGCTTATAAAGGTCTCATGGAAAAACAACCATTTGTAACTTTACAATTGAAACAGTAAGTATGTGTAACTTACACACATCCATAACTTTTTCATCATCTGTACATTGCAAATCATCAAAAGTTTCTTCAGTGAAAAATTCTGAAAATTTAAAGATAAATTTATAAGCTATTTTCTGATCTAGATATTATTCACATAATCCACCACAGCAATATTAACTGTGGACACATATTCATCTTATGCTATGAAGGTTTGAAATACCTTCAACATTCTCTGACTTAAGAGGATATCCTCTAAAGTCTGTACCCAATGCTTTTACATTCTCTAGCTTTGAGGAATAAAGAGGATATCCTCTAAAGTCCAATCACTTTAACATTCAATTGGTGACAATGTTTTTTGGTCATATCTTTTTGTTCTAATTAGGATAGAGACTTCCTATTTGATCTATTAAGACACTCGAGTGGGGCTGTAAAATGATTGTTATGTTGTAAGGCATTTATTTGTAAATTATATAATGCTATTCAATAAAAAACAAATGTGCAAATTGTAATGCATTTTTATATGTGTAAATTATTTAATGTTATTTAATAAATTTGTTAAAATCAACACATTTTTAAAAGTGTAAATTATTTTATGTTTTATAAAAGTTAAATATTTGTCAAAATCAATACAGTTTTATTCTTAAAAAAAGATATGGACTATAGTTTATAACACCATTGTTCTAGGATTAACTCTGGATTAGCGGCAAAATTTGACATCAAAGCCTGCCGGCAAAGTGGGAACACCCCATGCTGATGTCTATAAAATTAGACAATAGAGCTGCTATTTTGGCAAATTGTCCCTCATAGCACAATGCATGGTGTATGTATGTTTTCATTAGCCAAGTAGGAGAAGAACACTAGGACATTAAACCCCCATTTCCATTTCTTACATTCATTTTTTGATTATTCAAGTGAATTTTGTGACTAAGTTTCAAATGCTAGAATGGTGTTTCGTAGAAAAGTAACAAAAAGACAGTCTATCTTACCACTAACTGAACTTTCAATATCTATCTCATCAATAGTCTTTCCATGATATTTTGTCAGGCCCCCAGACTCGGCCAACAACAATAGCTTAGCAATTTTAGTCTTCTCTATTGTTGACGACATGACTCTATAAAAGTTTTTATGAACATTAATGGTATGTCCAAGATGGTTTGTGATCCAATGTAATTGGTTTTCTGAAACATTGAGTACCTGTAAAATGGTAAAATAAATAAATAGCTAATCAAACATTAAACATTTTTTTTGAAAAATGGTCTGATATTAAAAACTCCCTTGTTGAGAGAATACTCCTGGAAAAATTGCCCAAATAAATCAGTTTTGTTCTGCCATAAGCATGTATTATAGTTTATCTGAAATTTACTCCTCCAATATAAACTCACACATGCAAAAAGTTTAAATTTCAGTACGTACATACAGTAGTTAATCACAGTTTACTGAGTATCCACAGAAAATCAGTGTTGATGAATTGACCAATTACATACAGGTTGATCATGCATGGAATGATCCCAATCAAAGAACAACATACTAACTTGACAATCAGATCTGTTTCAAATATACTTACTTGGGTTGTTGTAGCAATATACTTTCTCAGCAAAGTTGATTTAATTAGCTTAGGATTTTCAAGTTTCAGGTCCTTCATTACGTTTTCTAAAGCATCGTAAGCTCTAACAGCACCCTTGCCTGGATAATAAATGAAGTTTACATAAATATTTTGAATGTACTTTTTCAGAGAGAGAAAGAGAGAGAGAGAGAAAGAGAGGGAGAGAGAGAGAAAGAGAGATCATTTCGGGACTAACATGTGGTTCAATTTTATTTCAATAATTTACTACCACACAAGGGTTTTTAGTAGTTGGGGGAAACTAGAGGACCCGGGGAATACCCATGAGGTTGGACAGACTTGTGCATAGGGGTCTTTGGAGGAGAGAAGAAACCGGAGGACTCATCCTATAGGTTTGGCAACTGATACCCTACTCTTCACAGATTGAAACCTTGTCGATGACAGACCTTTTTATGAAGCACACTCTTTATACTACTCAATTCCATCGGATCAAAACCCTTGATATTTTTTTTTGTGTCTATGTCTCTATTCTATCTTGTTCCTAGGTATATCTTGTAGATATTTGTTTTGCATTTAGTACGGTTCTCCTGCACTAACTATTGTAAGTTACATTCTTAAATAATGATTGTTACACATACCATAATTGGCAAAAAGAAAAGGACTGTCTGCAACATCAACAGACTTTCTGACTGCATCATCAGCAAGCATGTCCATTAAAAACTGACATTCCTTTGGAATCAGGACTGGTACCTTTCGACCCCGTTTTCCTCTAATATTGACCACATCATATAATTTGCAGAGTTCTATTTCTAATGGCGTTAAATGTTTGGTGAAATCTTTTAAGTCCGCATCAACATTTCTTTGCTTGTAACATTCAACACTACAAAGAAATTTACAGTTCATTATTTATAAGAAATTAGGATTTTAATGACTTTTTTTTTCTTTTCTTTTGTGCATTTATCAAGTAATATTTAAACAGACACCTGCTTTGCTGTTATTTAGTTTATTGTAAGGAGTTGTGTATATATATGAAATGAAATTCAGGTTAATCTATAACTAAATGCTGGTGTACTAACACGTCACATAGACAGGGAAGACGCAAAGTAAAACTATTGCAATAACAAGAAATACACTGAAAATATTCTAATTGCTGACACAATATTTATACACATACCTCATCGCTTCCAACTCTCCTGGTCTGCGTTTGTTAAATGTAAGAAGCCTTGTCTCCACTAACTCAACAGCCCGTCTGTAGGATGATCTATCTTTAATTACTTGGATTTTGGATATCTGCTTTTTCAAATAATCTGCAAGCTTGCTTAGGTCTTCTCCACTGGGTAAAGACACCACTTTGTTAAATTTTCTTTCAGTCAATGTTGCACATGCTGCGGCAGAAATTCTTTCATTCCAATTTTTCTTTAACAGCTTGCTGAAGTTCTTCGCTTCTCTGACCTGTTCATCATTTTTTGTAATTATACCGTTTGTTTCCTTGATGTCTGACATTTTCTGAAGATCATGACCTAACTTTAAAGCTGTCGATGGCTTGTCGAGATTTGTTTCTTCACCACCCCCAACTTTAATGGTGCCTTCAATTACTGTTTCATACATTTCTGGGCATAAGAATTCATTCATACTTCTTTTAGTTGCATTTATTTTTCGTAGTTCTATTAAAAGACGAGCTGCTGCCCGCATACGGGTGCTGGTGTAGTTAGCTCTTCTCAGTTTGTTTTTGCAGCTTTTCCGGAGCCACATGTTTCCAAGCTCTAAGATCAGTGGGTCTGACGTTGCAACTTTACCACATTCATCTTGCACCATGGTTGTAAGTACTTCTTTACTCAATGAATTTGATGCACCCTCATAATAACCCATCAGAATTTTACTCTTGGTTTTTAAGCTTCCTTTACTTTCTATTTTCTCGCCTTTGGCAATGCATCTATATCTATGCTTTGACTGATCGGTTATCCATCCCAGGCAGTTAGGACATGGTCCAAAATCTGATAAGTGATAGAAACTCTTTCTTGTTGGTCTCCTCAAGGGGATAATTTCTCCTTTACCACAAATTTTTACCCCCATGTTGTGCTTATGATTTCCCTTATTTCTGAGAATCTGTAAATTTCTTTGTCTTATGCCATTCTTCTCTTTTCGAACATCAATACTGTCTGTCTTTTTTGGTTTCATCTCCATTAAATCAGATATTTCCTTTTTATCACTATGCATCCTTTCTAGATGGTCAACTGGTTTACAAACCAGCACACCGCAATACAGGCAACTGTGCTTGTTACTGAATACCCTAGCACTCTTTTTGATCTGTCCATTTTTTCCAACTGTTGATTTCTGGATACCTCTAATAAAAACTTCTTTATGATCTTTGAAAAATATTCTGTGATCCTCCTCAATTCTTTTTCGGAAGGCACCAATATCAAGTACTGGGATAACATCACTGTCTTCGGATGCTGAATCACTTACAGGTGAATAATCACTATCTGCATTTGAGTCATCACCATAATCACTTTCTTGGTTTGATGACGGCCATGTACTCGGACTACCTTCTGAATGAGTATCTGGATCTGAATTACTTTGGTCCAATCCCGGATCTGTTTCGTCTGGAACAAGGAATATTGATGGTAAGCTCTGACTTGGAAAAATATCATCATCATCATCCCCTTGACATGATTCATTGCTGTCTAGTGATGCAGTTGATTTTGACACCGACTTCTGGTTTAATTGAATGACATCATCGTTGTCTGGTGATTTAGTAGATTGTGGCACAGAGTCTATGTCTGGAACAAGGCATCTGAATGGTAAGTTCTGGCTTGGAAAAATATCATCATCATCATCATCAACCCCTTGACATGATTCATTGTCGTGTAGTGATCCAGTTGATTTTGACGCCGATTTCTGGTTTAATTGAATGACATGATCGTTGTCTGATGATTTAGTAGATTGTGGCACAGGGTCAATGTCTGGAACAAGGCATCTGAATGGTAAGTTCTGGCTTGGAAAAATATCATCATCATCATCATCAACCCCTTGACATGATTCAATGTCGTGTAGTGATCCAGTTGATTTTGACACCGACTTCTGGTTTAATTGAATGACATCATCGTTGTCTGATGATTTGGTAGATTGTGGCAAAGAGCCTATGTCTGGAACAAGGCATCTGAATGGTAAGTTCTGGCTTGGAAAAATATCATCATCATCATCATCAACCCCTTGACATGATTCATTGTCGTGTAGTGATCCAGTTGATTTTGACACCGACTTCTGGTTTAATTGAATGACATCATCGTTGTCTGATGATTTAGTAGATTGTGGCACAGGGTCAATGTCTGGAACAAGGCATCTGAATGGTAAGTTCTGGCTTGGAAAAATATCATCATCATCATCATCATCATCAACCCCTTGACATGATTCATTGTCGTGTAGTGATCCAGTTGATTTTGACACCGACTTCTGGTTTAATTGAATGACATCATCGTTGTCTGATGATTTAGTAGATTGTGGCACAGGGTCAATGTCTGGAACAAGGCATCTGAATGTTAAGTTCTGGCTTGGAAAAATATCATCATCATCATCATCAACCCCTTGACATGATTCATTGTCGTGTAGTGATCCAGTTGATTTTGACACCGACTTCTGGTTTAATTGAATGACATCAACGTTGTCTGGTGATTTAGTAGATTGTGGCACAGAGTCTGTGTCTGGAACAAGGCATCTGGATGGTAAGTTCTGGCTTGGAAAAATATCATCATCATCATCATCATCATCATCAACCCCTTGACATGATTCATTGTCGTGTAGTGATCCAGTTGATTTTGACACCGACTTCTGGTTTAATTGAATGACATCATCGTTGTCTGATGATTTAGTAGATTGTGGCACAGGGTCAATGTCTGGAACAAGGCATCTGAATGTTAAGTTCTGGCTTGGAAAAATATCATCATCATCATCATCATCAACCCCTTGACATGATTCATTGTCGTGTAGTGATCCAGTTGATTTTGACACCGACTTCTGGTTTAATTGAATGACATCAACGTTGTCTGGTGATTTAGTAGATTGTGGCACAGAGTCTGTGTCTGGAACAAGGCATCTGGATGGTAAGTTCTGGCTTGGAAAAATATCATCATCATCATCATCATCAACCCCTTGACATGATTCATTGTCGTCTAGTGATCCAGTTGATTTTGACACCGACTTCTGTTTTAATTGAATGACATCATCGTTGTCTGATGATTTGGTAGATTGTGGCACAGGGTCAATGTCTGGAACAAGGCATCTGGATGGTAAGTTCTGGCTTGGAAAAATATCATCATCATCATCAACCCCTTGACATGATTCATTGTCGTCTAGTGATCCAGTTGATTTTGACACCGACTTCTGTTTTAATTGAATGACATCATCGTTGTCTGATGATTTGTGGTCTGAATGAATGACATTGTCATCATCATCATCTAGTGGTCCAGTTAAGTTCCGAGTTGAATGAATAATGTCATTTTCATCTAAATTTAATTCCTTGATTTTGTTGAAATCTCCAAGAAATTTTGCATGCAAGTGCCTCAGATGTTTACGTTTAAGTTTTCCTGAAAAGCAAACACAAAATAAAATGCATGTTATTAAATTCATATTCAACATTGCTAATTACAACATATTACAGTACATGTATATGAATCCAGTATTATCTTGTATTGGTATTCAAATTTTATTTGCTTATTTAAAAAAATAGCAACTTGAGTACATACATGTATTAATGTGGATTAAATCGTTTGAAATTTGATATGTTTTAAAAAATGCAAATGTAACACCGAGTCTTTAAAGATACATTATGTAAGGAAATTCCATTCAAATTACTCTATTGCGAGCGAAGATATTAGTCTTTGAAGTTTTGCGGAGATGTGTGCAATAATTGCAACCACAGTACGGGCCGTTCGAATCTAAGTGTTGCTCCCCCCATTGTTAAATTAAATCAAAATATGTTCAAATCTATTTAATATCGGAGAAATGGATGCCTTCAAGAGTTGATTATGGCCTTGATCACTTAATGCCTAATTAATAATTTACATAACATTTCAGGCCTAAAGAAGGACCTGCAATAGGCAGATTTAACTCTTGCATAATGTATCTTTAATGATAAGACATGAAAAATCTGCTGAACTGAAACAAGGCTAGAAATTCACGCAAATGTCTGAATCTAATTCGTGCAAGCTACCGGTAGACATTAAAATAATAACTGGATAAAACATTGATGGATTCACTGACTAGTTTTCAGATAAATTTAAATCATTGAATATAATTTCCTGATATAGAACATCGAATACACGGAGAGAAAAAAACAGTGGATATTTTCCTCAACAGAATCTCCATTGACAAATTCTAATGACATGTGACATACCTTGGAATTATGTCAATAAACCAGGCTTAATTTTAAAAATATTATTTAAGGCTATATCATAGTCGTACATAATTTTATTTTATACCAATTTCAGTTATGGTTGTCACTTGATCATTGTGTCGTTTCTATATCAACTAATGAATAAAAACTTGTTCAAGTTAGGTGACTGTTACTTGAAGGACAAAGGAAAATAAATTTGGGCTGGGCATTTTCTAATACTGGCAATAAACATAATTTCATGCAGATTGCATATATATTAGAATCCTCTTAGATTCTCGCAAAAAAAATGACGAATTTCTAGCCCTGTGAAAACTTATGAGAACAAAGAATGAAACTGTAACATCAACAACTAACAAAATGAAAAACATCTGCCATTATTTTCTTAAATTTTAATCCTTCCTTAAAGATACATTATGGGAGATTAGATAAGGAGTTCGCAGTTCTCACTACAATAGTTAAAAACTAGCTAATGTAAAGGCAACTTGCTGAAAATTTCAATCACATTGATCCACTATTAAATTAGAACCAAGCGAATGAAAGTTCCGCTTATTTTCAGGCCTAAAGAAAGTCTTACAATAGTCAGATTTTGCTCCTGCATAATGCATGTTTCATTTACAAGTCAAAATAAACTCTCCTGAAAACTATCAGAGTTTGGACAAGTATGTTTGGTATATTCGTAGCGGAGCATTTGAGCATTTGAAATTTGAACAACTAACCAGTGAATTTTGACCATTAATTAATGGATAATATACTATATATGTTACATGTATGGAATTATGGGGCGGATATTCAGGTTCAGGTAACTACTTTGCCCCCTCCCCCCCAATAAACCATAACCCCAAAAAGAAAAAACTTTAACATGAACAACCATCAACAGAATCAAAATTATTAGTCATTGTTTTTTTTATATTTGGCAGTGGCAGGTGGTCGGTCGCCATGCAAGATACGTCCACATTTTGCAAGAGATGAATAGAGAACAAGCTTTAAAAAAGTGATTTTTCGTACAATCCAGGGCCATAACTCAAGAAGTTATGATTTAAAATGCACGAAAATTGAATAGAACCAAGATCTTTGTGATATAATGATAAATTTAAAGTATCATCAAAATCGGTTCACAATAGTGACCTCTAGAGGATCCACAACCATACTTTATGCTTACGGAAGTCAACCATTTGTCCGACCATTATAAGTGTGTAGCGGTGATACAAGTATATTCGAATGTTTTATTTTCAATCGGATAAAAATTGCGACACCAATAGGGTCCATAAGCTAAAAACGTGATTTTCCGTACAATCAGGGGCCATAAATCAGGAAGTTATTGCACGATATGCACAAATATCAAAAGAAACTAAGATCTTTTGGTTTATAAATTTAAATTTCAGGTTTCCTAAAAACTTGTTGATGATTGTGACCGCTACAATGTCCACAAGCTAAAAACATGAATTTTTGTACAATCAAGAGCCACAATCTATGAAATTATGGTCCGATACATGCCAGTATTGAAAAGGAAAAGAGAACACAGGGAGATAAACTTGTATTTCAAGTTTTGTTGAAATTGGATAAAAATTGTGACTTTTAAAAGACTAACGGACAGGGACGACGACAATGTAAGTCCACATGAAAATATGGCTGTATATAAAAACATCTGAGTTGGTACATGGCGAGGTGTATGGTATTATAAGTATTAGGGACAATTGTTCGTTTCAATCATAAGTTAGAGGTACATGTACTAACCTAGAGTAGATAACCAAGGGCATAATTCTCAGCAAAATGATTGTACAATTACGCAGTGAATTTTGACCATTTTTGAATGATATAAATATAAGATAAATACAGAATATATGGTGAGAGATTTTCAGATGAGAGGAAGAGAGAACTATGTCATTTCAGGACTAACATATGGTTTTAAATTTTATTTCAATAATTCGCTTGCGCGTAAGGGTCTTAAGTAGTGGGAGGAAACCGGAGTACCCTGAGAAAACCCACGAGATTAGACAAGCGACCCTACTCCTTGCCACATACAACCGGGGATTCGAAACCACGCAGATTCAGATACCTTGATAAAAAAACAATGTCAAAATTAGAAATCTTAACAAACAACAAAATAATATTTTTACTTAAGGACTCAACAGGTATTTTTTGTGTAAGGTAATTAACAAACGTGCAAAGTTTGCCATTTATTTTTTTTTTTTTTGCAAATTAATACCTTCACCATTTTTCATTATTTCTGATATTTCTTCAGAATTCAAATCAATCAATCTTTTTATCTTTGAAGTGCTTCTAACATCAATTCTGTGGAAATGGAATCCATTTTGTTATAAAAAAAAGTTTGTTTTGGGCATGGTAAAAATATAATATGACAAGCCGTTGCTACCTGTATGCCAGATGCTACCACATTTAGCAAGAGGCACATGTAGCAATATACAATATTAATTCACCATTGCTTGACAAATATGTGAAACATGGATAGGCTACATGTACATTATGGACCTTACATGTATAAGGTCCATGCCTAGATGTACATGTAGCATCTGGAACTTCATAAAATTGCACGTTTACATGTTGATTAACAATCAATAAACCAATATACAATCAGATATCATAAAAAACAAGGCAATATATCAATATACATATATAGACAGTATTTTGAATTTACCAGGACAAGGTGCCATATAAGCAAGGAAGTGGCTCAACGACCGGATCCGGCTACTTACGAAAATTTACTACAAAACCGGACCTCAACAAAACTGGATATTTGACCAATCCTAACCCCAACCCTACAAGCCCGCGTATCTCTTCACCAATATGTCTCTTTACTCTTAAATTCGAATTGTTTCATCGCCTCTAAAAGTGAATTAAGGGACGTAAATTCCGCACCAACAAGGATGCCTGTGTAGAGGCCGCCATATTGGAAAAAAACGCTAATAACCATGTGATAAAATTGGCCAATCAGAGAAGATAACCGGTTTCGTAGTAAATATTTGCAGGGACCTGTAACCGGTCGTTTAGACACTTTCTATAAGCAAGATCGCAAGAAGTGTTCAATCTGTCCTTTCAACTTATTCCCGAGTCTGAAACATCGCCTACCCGAGTCTGGAATGTCACTTTAACGAGTCCGAAACATCAAGGTCATATTATTGTGAGTCTGAAATGTTTTAAGTCCAAAATGATGTGGGACCAAATAACATGTAATCCCGGATGGCGGTCAGCCCCTATAAATTATCCATATCAGCCATGTTTCCTATTAGCTTGCATTCAGGACAACACATCACAAAATGAAAAAGTTTCTTAAGCTTAACTCACGTGTTTTCTTCGTCTATAAAAGAGACTGTTATTCGTCTAGTGCCAGTAGTGGATACTGTTGAAATGTAACCTGGCCAAAATATACCATCCACCTTCACAAACACCTTGTCGTTATACTTAAACTTCTCCATTGATTTTAATGTTCTGTCTGTATCAAAATTATAATGACAGCACTCAACAAAATTATACATTGAAAAAATACAGACATATAAACAAAAATGTACGAAAAATCATCATCAATAAGCAAAATTAAAATGTCACAGATTAATGTCACAAAGCTTGGTACAGAGAAAGCAAAAAACATTTGTGATTTCATGATTAAGCCTAATCCTAATCAATCTAATTATTTCTTATCACATCTGATCATGTGTTATATTATAAATTACTAGTTATAATCAAATAATCACATGTGGCATCCTCTCAAGACCTAGATGATAGATCTAGATCTAAAGTACTTCTGTTTAGAACTATTGAAATATATAAATGAATAATTGCTTCTCATAAAATTTTTGATGAAGTTAAGTGTGAAAATATGAGATATAATAATATGAGGATAATACTTACTGTTCACACAATTTTTAAGACTAAATTGCTGACAAATTTCTGATGAGGACTTCGTAGAAAAACACACACTTTTAAAGATGGCCGTCACTAAAAAGTAGCTTTGAACATCAAGGCATATCTTATGTATAGCTATAGTTTAACCACGTGTCTGGATAACAGAGCTTCAAAGGGAAGCCACTCTGCTTAAGTGATGACTAAGAGCATGATTTCCATGAGTGAGTGCACACGGTCACCAGACGTGTGCACAAAAAAAAAGTGAGTGTACCCTTGTGAGCATTTTTTGAAATAGTATCAAATTACTCCTCAGGGGGGGTCTATGGTGCGTTTGAACATTTTATTTTTGGGAGGATATCCTCCTCTAAAAAAATATACCCACAAGGGTCGGTTAAGCACATCAATATCCTCACATTGGATTGTTCGTGAGAGCACACACACACACACCCACACACACAAAATTAATATGCATTGACTTCTTTTTTACAGTCACAACTGGTACACCAGGAACCTCACCAACAGGTAGGAAATGTACACATTAAAAATATGCTACGTTTCGATACACATACAGATATCGTTATCAAGCAAATAATGATAATAATCACATGTGGTGCAATATATAGATAACAATTGGAAACCATTTAACAGAATAATCATTACTTATCAAGGCGTTAACAAAATCAAAGGTGTTATATAAATAACACAAAGGATTAACATGATGAAAGAATAACACTAATAATACAAATAGAAAGTGATTAGTGTTATTCTTGTGTATCGAAACGTAGCATGTTAATAAATTCAGAAGTAGTATATCCATATACGTGTGTTTATTTTTAGTGAATTTTATTTCTGTATGTCTTACGAGGATTATAATACACACATTCTTTATAATATGTAATCTAGTATCAGTGACTTTGTTCAGTCATAGTAAAAGTACTCATTCTCATATTCCAATTTACCAAATACATAATTGCAAGTTCCTATATTTCAACTAACTGCCGGTCAGGTATACCTGTCGGTGACCTTTTTGTACCACGCACAAGTCGCCAAATTTTGAGTATTTTTAGAACTTTAGAAGAACATCGACCAATTCGATTTTGTATATAGTTATAGCAAACTTAAACCACTGAGTTGATGATTTAACGGGTGCCTCGGGTCCGCATTTTCAATGATATTACTACATATACTATTTTAACTATTTCCTTAAATGTATATACTGCATTTTATTAGCATATTCATATATAGTTTAATTTACGAGAGCCTATTTTTTAATAAAAGCCACACTTTGAATTCAATACACTGCACGATAATAGCGAAACGCCAATTCCAGATCTGAATGTACAATATCCCCAGGATTAGGTTTTATAACTCACAACGGTGTTATCGCAGAACACTAAAGTCATCCATACAATTGCAATTATTTATTTCAAAAGTGTGATCTATTTGCAGAAAGCAGTTTTCGATGATATTGCCAGTTTTTCACACGCCCTTGATCTATTTTCAGAAAAACAGTTTAACTTGCGTTATTAAATTATTGACAAACAATTCATTCTTTTCTGAAATATCAACGATAAAACCATTTGTATCTGTAGCAACAAGACCTTCTCCAACACCAGGAACTTCCCAAGGACACCCGGAACTTCTCCCACAAATAATAGATCAACCAGTTTACTATAAGATTATAATTGTAATTTTTAAGCAGTGTCGGACAATGTTGTCAATCTGCTTAACAGTTACGCGTTTTCGAAATTCCGGGCCAGAAAAGAACTTGAATTTGGGCAATTAAGGTATTAACAAACAATTCATTATTTTCTGAAATAACTAATCTAAAATGATTCTGTCTCCAGCAGCACAAGGAACTTCGCCAACTGCACCGGCAACTTCGCCAACTGCACCCGGAACTTCGCCAACTGCACCCGGAACTTCTCCTACAGGTAATAGAGTAACAACAAGTCAACTATTTAATTACAATTATTTATATCTTGGTGTGGGCTATTTACACAAAGCAGTATTGGATAATCTGGTCAATTTACAGTTACAGTCTTTCGAGACCGGGCTTATATTTTCAGACAAGCGCTTTTAATTCAGCAGTCTAGCCATGCCTTGAAAAACAAACCATTTATATATCCAGCACTACGACCTTCACCTTCGGAACCGTGAACCTCTTCCACAAGCTACTAGATAAAATTATGACGAAGCTGTAAAGTGACATCTGTATAATTATTTAAATACAATACAAAACGGTTGGGGTGGATTACCGAATGTTTCACAAGTGAACGCTGTTTTATAAAGCATGTCATTGAGTCAACTGCCGTGGTTTCGAATCCCCGGTTGTACGTGACAGGGAGTGGGTCGCCTGTCCAACCTGGTGGGTTTTCTCCTGGTCCTCCGGTTTCCTCCCACTGCTAAAGTCCCCGCCGCTCAAGCGAATTACTGAAATAAAATTATACAATATGTTAGTTTGTGTCGTGTGGATGTAAACTCCATTTCTCGCTCTCTCTACAATACAATGTTTTAAATTTGGCTAATTTTCATATTGTTAGATATTAGGAAGTTTAAATTACTCAAGCTTCTATATGCAATTTTATTGTGTTATCTGTTATTAATAATGTGTAATTTGTTGTCTATTTACAGCGGGAACAACAACACGTAAGTTCAAATTAAAACAATCAATTTAAACAATTTAAACGTCGTTCAGCTTTAATGTTTGGACGTGATATATCACAAACATGATACTATATATCTATGCTACAATGTATATGAGTGCAAATCAACAACAAGCAACTCTCTTTTTTCCAGCACGATGTCTTGTAACAGAAGGAATGGAAAGTCCAACAGTTATACCTGATACTTTCCTTGAACAACCAGACGACTTCCCATCGACAGATAACCCAACAAATCTGAGACCAGGCGGTGATCCATTTAAAATTAACCCATCGGCCACGCCTACAAATGTCACTTTCAAACTTACTGATGATGAACCCGTTGATCTGTCAGAAGTAAAACTTCCAACAAGGGACAATGTCGACTCATTTAAAGTATTTGGACGAACGGGGCCTTCAGCACCATTGACCCTACTTACATCTACTGATGTTAGTATTGCGATCTTTAACAATTAAGATATTGAATCTGCTTAAGTCAAACTTCAGATCTTTTACAATTAAGAAATATTAATGATTCCATTGCTTAATTCCAAATTATTTCAAATGTGTTTTCGTCTTTGTAATTCTTTTGGTGCGTTTATGTTTTGGAAGAAACCACGACATATTATTTTTAGTGATAGCAATGTTCGATAGCTATGTTTTGGATGACACCGCAAAATATTTACTCTTGAATATCTTGTGTTTATATATGTTAGCTCTTGAATATCTTGTGTTTATATATGTTAACAGAATGATCCTTCAGACGGTATTCTTGCATTCCCACCGGAAGTTGTTGTCACAGATATTTTGGTAGAGATAACATCCACAGATGATGCCCTTCCAGTTAACATTGAAGTTACTGTACACGCTTGCTTCGTTGGTGAGTATCTGATATATTCTAAATCTGAATATTGAAAACCTTTATAGTTTTTTGCATTGAAACTAGGGTATCAGAAAACCCTGGCCTTTAGAAATCATTTAATTAGCAGGAAATATTTCCATACAACGCTTGCTTCGTAGGTGAGTATCTAATATATTCGGAAATTACCATGAACCACCAGATTCGTAAAGGGGTGTCAACCTTCCTGTGCTAAAAACCTGGGTCCGTATTCAAAGGATATCTTCAATCTGAGATACTCACTTAATTACCAGCTTTCACTTAAATATACGCAACTTCCTTTAAGGTATGGGCAAGTGGTGTTCAAAGTGGAATTTCTTAAATTTAGGTGTTAGTCTTTAAGTGGTATTCAAAGGCCAGTTTATGTGAGAAATATCCACTTAACTTTAATAGTAAGTGCAGGGGGACTGCACCACACACAATTCTACTCAAAAACAAATATACATACAAGACATCATGCTAAGGGACCACAAACATAAACAATTCAAAAAGAGTGAATGGATCCGGGGGCTAGCCGTAAGCGTCGACTGCGCTGGACAGTCCCGGGCCTGTGGTGACACCGACTTCACTCATATTTGAAAACAAGTTGGGAATAAAACCCAAGGAAATAATTATATAATGTCAGTATAGTCATGATCTGTCATATGTTGCAAGAATTACGAATGCAAGCATATTGTTGTATAAATTCCGATATACAAGTAACCACACCGTTAAATGTATCAAAGAAGTAGGCCTAGTTCCAAAAAACTAGATGCACTAAATCAATAAAGAAGAGGATTGAAGTATATTAAATGCATTAGAACACACATTACAACCGTCACAGAAACAAAAACAAAGCTGAATACATGGAAGCAAAGGAATGTAGACCGTCTAGGGAGACCGTCGTCTGCTAACTGAATGGCGTGACGTGATCTATGGGAGGTACCTTAGATTTATGTGAGATTAACGCTGTAGTAGCAGTCCTATAATGGCGATTTCAAAAGTTAACGGATTCAGATTGAAGCAAAGACAATGTTGCCGAGAGTAGCTCGTCTCAAATTTAATTTTTCGTCGCCGGCTTTGATGCTCTAGTGCCATAATAGAGTATAAGGTTATGACCACCCAGATAGTTAAGGATATTTTTTCCAATCATTTATCATGCTCGTATTGCTTAATCATGTTTCCACGACTGTCATATGATAAGTTGAATTCATTTGTGATGTCATGGCATTATAGATTTCAGAAATTATTTATACTACCGCTAGAATCAAGGCATGATTTATTTTTTATAACTCATTCCCATATATACATTATCGGTATAGTATTTATTCAGGTTAGATATGATGCAACATGCATCTTTCGTACATATTATGTAACGTCAATGCTAGACCTTTGGAAATTTTATGTGTATGTACTTACACAATCTATGAATTTCTCAAATGACAGATTTAAAAATAACACTGTATGATTTGTCCAGTCTAACTCACAAGGCAGGGGTCATTGTGTATTGCTAATATGTTGTTTTCTATTCGTGGCACATTGTTATAATAATCTATGAACTATGAAAATAGCCGTTTCGACAAAGGATGCCCACTATAATAATTTATCCTAAATTGTAATCATACTATTTTCATGCGTTACAATATGATATTTCGACAAACATTTTCCTGGTAATGTAAACTAATAATTTAATAGACTTTCGCGATGCTCTTAAGGGGACATAACTTGCTTGCAATGTTAGTATTTCGTGAATTTTAGCAGTGGAGGTTATTCCATAAATTAAAAATTCGTGCTATTTGACGAATGTGAGTGTTCCTTAATTTAAGAATGCAGTTCAGTTTTTCACATAGTCAAGTATATGTAAAATACAACCTTTGAATACCGATTTTAAGTAATACAGTCAGTTAAGTGTTAAAATGAAGTATATTTTTTAGAAAACCAGATACAGACCCTAGCCTATATAAATCATTGATCTCTCTCTCTCTCTCTCCCTCTCGCTATATATCCCCCTCTCTCTCTCACACACACACACACATACACACACACACACACACACACACACACACACACACAGACAGGGGTGACGGCATAATACGTTCACATTATGAATGTGGACGTATAAAAACGAAAAACAAACAGCTCGTTGTTTGCTGCTTGAATAACAATGTGGACTGTTTTTAGTCTAGAGGGCGTTTTGCTGTGTTGTATACTATGTAACACTACCTACAGCTAACAGAATATCAGCATAGTTGATAGACCTTTATTGAGAGCATGAAATAGGCATACTCCGAGAGGAGCGCCATTCCAAGTCTTCTGAAACTAACAGTAAACTCTGGCTTATAAAGCATACAATCAATTAAGAAAAGTGATACACATGCGATGTACATATTTGGCATTGTTTATTTATGAGATTATAGTAGTATCTGTGACCGCACTGCAGATTCCTTTGAATAAATAATATGTTTAATGAGATCGTGCCTTTTATCAAAACGAGCAGAGGCCATTCGTGTGTAGTCCGTAAAGACATATTGAATACATTAGTTGTTTTAATAAGTCCGTGCCTTAGAAGAAGTTGTGTATGGTTGAACACGTCAGTATCATTAATGATCACAGAGGTCAGAAAGTTCTATCTGTATATTTCAATTTGATGTAGAGATGACTTTGTCACATTCCTTCATCACCCATTAGTCATTTATTAAAAATAAATGACAATACAATTCCAACAGGTAGGAAACTGTCTTCATCTGTATCAATTGAAGGTACATAGGATTAAGTTAAATCACACACGAATGAAGAAGAACACAATTAAGCGATATAACACAGCAAACACGATATAATAATAGTAATGAAAACACACGCGATTATATAGTTATATTATATTTCCGGAACAACCTCCTAGATTTTTGTAGGACGATACCATTTATACCATAAAATTTTGACATTCGTCAGGACTAACTTGCGACAAAGTGAATGTCCCTTGAATTATTTCTTCGTGCTGGTGTGGAAACATCTGTTCCATGGAGCGTATCTTCGTCCTCGGTCAAAGCCGACACCATCCCCTTAATTATATTTAGCTAACATACATTAAATACAATACACTATTAATATCAATACTTGAAAACTGTAAATATGGACCTTACAAATTCAAGTCCTAATTCTAAAATACAATTACACTGAAAAATATGCTACAATAATATAAGTTCAATATAAATAATCGGTTATACGGTCCAACCGAAAAATAAAATCAACGAAAAACACTTTTTCAATGTCAATAATTTCACTGTTTCCACCACTGTCTAAGTTCAGGTCATGTTATATAGTATTGGTTTGGGTTTTTTTTCGCACAGCTAATCTGATGAGCGTAAACACTGCTGCAAACGGCGCTTGAGGGTCAGTCATAGCTTTTGACATACTGGAATGCCCCGGGTTGGTTCAACGTTTCGGTACATTAAGATAGGGTACAACAAATCCTATAAATGATCAATGTACTTGCTAAATTAGACCAATTACAATTACATTACCTTTAATTTATAACATTGATTCTAATTGGATAATTCTATTTACTTTTAAGTGAATAAAGTGTTAACAATAGAATTTAATCTACTCCCTAAGTAAAAATTAGCAGTATTAATTAGTACTAATCACCTAAAGTCATTAATAACAATGAAACGAAATTCATTAGTAGTCTGCTTTACTAATTGACAGTGACAAGTTAAGATTATAACCCGTCTTAACATTGGTGCTATATAGATCTGGGTGTATATATCACAAGCTTGTAGCCACGAGGTGCTATCTTACACGCTGAGAACAGATAAGACAGACACACGCCTGTGTGAGATGTCCATGTCATTTCGTTCTGAATTCAAACGAGAAACAGATTCTTGAAACAAAGGGTTCAGTATTTATTTCAAGACCCTAATTGTATTATGCTCCTGGTTGTAAAAAAAAAATAATTACAACCCATAAGTTATTATATTCCTGACGTTTATCACATATAACGAAAAATAAAAAAAATACAAATATAAGTTCTTGACGTGTCCAATACATTAGTATGGTTTTACGTAACACTACTCATATCATATCAGGTAATTCAAAATTTATTCGACAGCTAAATATCTGTAACACTACATACAGATAACAGAATATCAGCATAGTTGATAGACCTTTATTGAGAGCATGAAATAGGCATACTCCGAGAGGAGCGCCATTCCAAGTCTTCTGAAACTAACAGTCAACTCTGACTTATA
Source organism: Patella depressa (assembly GCA_948474765.1). NCBI lineage: Eukaryota > Metazoa > Mollusca > Gastropoda > Patellidae > Patella > Patella depressa. The sequence goes on along the minus strand of OX419720.1, from coordinate 70,859,395 downwards.
AAGCATACAATCAATTAAGAAAAGTGATACACATGCGATGTACATATTTGGCATTGTTTATTTATGAGATTATAGTAGTATCTGTAACTGCACTGCATATTCCTTTGAATAAATAATATGTTTAATGAGATCGTGCCTTTTATCAAAGGCCATTCGTGTGTAGTCCGTAAAGACATATTGAATACATTAGTTGTTTTAATAAGTCCGTGCCTTAGAAGAAGTTGTGTATGGTTGAACACGTCAATATCATTAATGATCACAGAGGTCAGAAAGTTCTATCTGTATATTTCAATTTTATGTAGAGATGACTTTGTCACAACTACTGGGGAGACTTGCCATCCCTCATTCTAGACATGGCTAGCTGCATATTGGAATACCAAATATAAAGTTGAATAACGAATAACGAGGTGAATAACGACGAGGCAAATCACCTCGTTATTCGTTATTCGCCGCTTGAATAACAATCTGGTATATTTGCCGACTATACGCCATTTAGTCTGCTTCTACTGCTAGGGGATACTTTACAATCCATTATTCTGTTGTTTTCTAGAATTAAATCCTGAAATATCTTCATTAAAGATACGTGAACACCTTATATGTGAATCCCGAATAACCAGGTAAAAAACGAATTACAAACAACTCGTTATTCGCTGCTCGAATTACAACTTGGACTGTTTATGGTCTAGAGGTCGTTTTGCTGTGTTTTATACTACTTGGGGATACTTGCCATCCATCATTCTAGTCATGGCTAGCTGCATATAGGAATCCCGAATATAAAGTTGAATAACGAATAACGAGGTGACTTGCCTCGAGGCAAGTTACCTCGTTATTCGTTATTTGTGAATAACGAAAACGAAAAACGATTCAACTTCACACTGCCCTTACTTTCAGGTGGCCAGTGACGTTATTGAAATGATTAATAATAATTGTTATTTTATATAAACACGTACTATTTGCAATTCAAATGAATCCATTTTACTTTTATTATTTTATCTGGTTTCAGTTCACGGTGACTGTGATGGTGATAATGATCATACATACGATGTAGATCTATCTGAATACCCTTACTATGACTATACTTGTCATCTGTTTACTGTACAAGTTTCCAAACAACAAAATGTTACATTTAAAGCAACTAATCTACAATATTTTTTTGCTCGGATAAAAGTAACTCATAATTTTGGTAGTCCATTATTTATTAGCAAGGCAAGATCGATTATTTTGAACACTTCCAATAAAAATCACTATGAAATTATAAACCAGTCGGAAGAACAGTTTACTTTTAAAATAGTGAATGTGACTAAACTTGATGCTGGTATTTACGAGTGGTGGAGGATGGAATCACGATGGAAGGCTACGATTGGATGTGCAACCCTTTTTATATCAGGTAAATATTATCATCCTTATTTTTACTGGTTCTGAATTTCGGCTGAAAAATACCGAGTATGAATATAAATGAATATACTGATATACCCTACAATTTGCTCGTATATAATGTCTCTACTGATAGTTAAATTTAATCAAAACAAACCTTGACAAATATGTTATTAATATTGCATTACCATGTAGATAAACCAGTAATGGTTATATCCAGCCAACATCAACCAGTTGTACGGCGTGTTGAAGACAATGGTGAATTAAAGGGGAAGATAAGTCTGAATTGTAATGCAACATCTACAACTCTACCGACTTCTGACAGTTTACCTTTGAGATATAGAAGGTTTAATAATCATCGTTTACCTATGATATACAGATGGTTTAAACGTGGTATATATTATGGTAATGGTAATATACCACAAGATATAGATGTTGATATAACTGATATAGGACATGATATAATCTGTATAGCTACAGATGATCCTTGTTGTAAAACAGTTTTACAAGATTTAAAACAAGATACTACACTCACAACAGGTATGTACAGTTGGTCTATTTTAAAACAAGGTGCTACACTCACAACAGGTATGTTCAGTTGGTCTATTTTTGAAAAATCGTTCAGCTGCGTGCCTTCGTCAAAGTTAAACACCTTTAATAAACTGCAGTAATAAAAAGCTGTTATGTTTTAGAACTTTATCTCATTACTTTATTTTAATAATTTTATTTTTCTCAATTAAAATAATTACCACAGATAAAACATGTAAAGGTGTAGTTAGTCTTCTGTTTATTCATTCCATTAATTTGTTTCCTCGTTAATACAGTTACAACAGATACAGAATGTGAACGTGTACTTGGTGTTTCAGAAAAATTTATTATTCAACGGTTTCGTAAGTTTTATTTACATTTGTATTTAAAATATATATATTTTTTGTGTATATATATTACAATATGATAAACCATATTTCATAAACTGTCGTACCAGTTAATTAGGCGAACTTCCTATGAACCAATATCCAGGGATTTACATGTCTATTTAAAGGCCCTCGTCCAATTATGTCGGTCCGAAATTGTGCCTACATAGTAATTGTTCTTTGGTTTTGTGTGTGGTGGTGTGTATGTGTGATGGTGCGTGTGTGTGGTTGTGAGAGGGCGATAGTGTTTGTGAGTGTGTGCGTGGGGGTGGGGGTATCCCCGTGGAAGCGTTGTCATTGATCATTCATCGACAGATATTTTTTTTATCTTGGTAAACACACCGATATTTACAGATAATAATTTAAACGAAAGGAATTAAATCCGGTTTAATGTCCTACTGTTCTGCTCCGACAGGGCTAGTGAGAACATTTTGCTCTGACAGGGGTGTTTAACGTGCACGTCAATGTGTACACGTGACCTCAGGTTTTTCGTTCCATCCGAAGGACTATACACTATCCCTTGCTAGCCCTCGGCCCTGCAACACTGACAAGGCGAAACTTTCTCGGCTAATGCAGGGTTCGAACACGGGACCTCCCGGTAAAGGAGCTAACATTTTACTCACTGAGGAACCGTGGCTCTGTAAATAATTTATCCCAGTGGAAGCGTTGATTTTATTGATAGTACTGTGATATTAGATTAGACATCCCTTGTCATTGAACAACAGATAAACACACCAATACAATCTACTTTCAACCGATAATATTTTGACACCCCCCTCCCCCTGCAAAAAATCCTGGATCCGCGCCTGCTTACACTCAACCATACATTTTACAAGATTCTGTAATTTCACCATTAGACAGTATATTAATTTTACGTTGATAAACACAACCAGATCTGACCAATACAACCTAATACTTACAGTTGATATTATAAACATTGAGTATCTTGGACAGTATTGTGTCGATGTTCAGAATAAAGATGGAAATCTGACGCTATGTAATAATCTTAAAGGTAAATAAAGAGCCGGTTTTAATACATAGCCAGTTAGCCAGTTGCCGTTTTAGCATAATGTGATGTGTATAATTGTTGGGCATTAATACATACTAATGTAATTATAATGTACAAGGTGAAGTCAATATTGATATATTATTGTAATTTCTATTCAATTCTGTGAAATACTGGAACAATCCATATTGAACAACAGTCGTTTACGCCTGCTTAATTCATTCTACACGTCTCTTTTGTCGTTTGTGAATCAGCCAGAACAATTTACTTCCACATAGTCTTGTAGGATATGTTTAATTTGTCCATTACAAATGGCGCCTGAATCCATGGAATACACGACTCGTTAAGCTCATGTATACTCTTCAAAAAAAGAAACGCACAGTTCATTTTTCATCATTTTTTTTATTTGAACGAGGTCTATGTTTCGGTAAATCTTACTTGCTTTTAATGCCATTATGTAAGGATAAAAGAAATTCATAATTCATTTTAAAGGTAGGGTCACTAATTATGACTGTTCATCCTTTTTGTCGAAATTTTTTATCGCTTGATTGCACCAAGAAACATGAATTGAACAACTTCGCGAGCTTTCCGCATGGAACCGAAATCTAAAGTCCCGGGGTTCTCGGTTTCCAAATCAGTTGCACATGTAAACACTCATAGACCCAAGTGATGCCACATCTGAACGAAGACCAACTCAACAACGCTATTGGTGGATTAAAAGCAGGTGACTCCAAGACAGATGTAGCCAGGCTGCTGAATGTTTCCCTTAGTTCCATTTCTCGCCTTTGGGATAGGTACCGACAGCGAAGTTCAACACATGAACTCTCTAGGTCAGGCCAAACAAGGGTGGTCCCACTTGTCCTGGATCGTCACTTCCGGTTACATCATTGGCGTAAATGGTTTTTCAACAGCGACCTCTACTGCAGCAGCAATTCCCGGACAGCATAGAACCTCGTACCAGGCATTAGGCAAACGCCTACGTGAAACCGAATAACGAGGCAGACGTCCCCGTTAAAGCTTCTGTTTTGAAATACGCCGACACCATGAAATCCAACTTTAATGGGTTCATGCACTGAGGGTATGGTCACAGCAACACTGGAGAGCAGATCGGTTCAGCGACGTGTCGCTGTTCTTGTTGCAACAAGGCGATAGTAGAGCGAGGATATACTGACGACGAAATGTAACGTTGCGGTTTTTTTTTTGGGGGGGGGGGAATATATTAAATAACAATATCAATGTGGATTGGAATGAACCAATATTGAATTCTAATTTATAGTTTTAATTTCGAATTTTATAAAACAATATTGAGTTAGATGTTTAGTCCCTTTAACTTTAATTTATTTTAACAGACCCTGATTGTTGTTCACCAACAGAAAACTCAATGTCAAATAGTGATGACGTCACTCTAGTTGATGTTGGTGAAAGGATAATATTACAAAGGAAGATAACTGGGTATCCTAGACCTTCAATAGACGTGGAATCGATGATATTACCAGTAGGGGTTAATCGTCATAAACGTTATATTAATTATACTCTGATATCCACAACTAAACCACATCATTATAATCTTAGTCTTTCTGTATTCGTTGTTACCAAACATTATATTGGTAAATACTGTATTTACGTAGTGAATAAACATGGAGGATTGCTGGTTTGTTTCACTCTGATGAAGGGTTCGTATTTATTATTATATTATATTATAGAGCTACTCCATAATAAGCTTAGATTATTAATTAACTTCACTCCTTGTCACGTACTAGTGTGGAATCGAAACCACACCACCTTGATCAAATACCAGACCCTATGATCTAAAGCATTTCCCTTGCGAATTGTAACATTAATCACGTGACTGCTTTTTATCTTCCTAGACGACCAATTTATCAAGTAGCTTGCACTTATACAAATGGAGACAGATCAAAATAAAAGTCATTTAACGACACCATAAACACAAGTAAACTGATCAATAAGAACGAAGCGCGCCATTTAAAAACTTCAAGCCGGGACTATGCCCATAAATATATATACTTTAGCGTTATCTCACCACCTACGCCCCCCCCCCCCCCATCTACAAACCCAGAACATTATTCACTTAAACCTGACGGTTGTCAATTCTTTATGAGAATTAAAGTTTTGTAAGGTTTAGCAAGTATTTTTAAATAAACGTTTATATTTATTTATTACAGTTACCAATGACCTAATTAATATTTTTACTGGAATAATTATAATTATATGTCTATTATTAGCTGTCTTTATAATTGGTTTAGTTTTTGTCAAGATATATTATAACAGTAAGTGATATACATGTATTATATTTCATAATGAGATATATTTATCCATTGTTTTATCATGCTTTGTTTAGAACAAAGTGTCATTCAAACAGGAAGTCCCACAATGCTTTACTATACAAACATGTGATATAGTTTGAAACCAAGTTTAATTCACGCTGGAGAACCACTTTCCACAATTGAAAAATATTTATCTTAGTTCTCGGCCAGCCAATGTTGATATACTTCTATCTATTTACAGAGAATGCTGCAAAGACAAGAACAACTCTCCTAGAAAATCAATATGAAGAAGTTGCCATGCAACAGCTTCCTACAGTGCGTACCACACTGAATACTAATAGAACACTTTTACGCCACAGAGAAGCTTTAACTACTTCTTCAACACATACATCTTCCGATAATGAACGAACAGTTCCATTAATCGTCCACCGGCTACCAGATTATGGTCAGCAAGAAAATATAAACGATCGGATTGAAGATGATGGCGAGGATGTTGCTTCTAGTGAGGATGCTGCATCCCTGTTTACACCACAGAATGGTAACCAAACTTTTTCTAAATACATCGACACAGAAACCAGATCATTATCATATACAAGACTTGATAGACAAACGATGAACCAAAGACCAAATTCTTATCAGAAACTGAACGTACAGGATAGAGACAATAAATAAGACAGCCATTATAAAAACCATTCGTTAGACGCCCCTCATAATAATATATAATCTGTATACAAATTTATTTTGCTGCTTTTATTTACTCTGTTACATCATTATCTTTTAAGACAATTTCGTGAACTGTTTTAATATTTTTCTGATATATTTTCTCATTTTGAGGGAACAACTTGTGCAGATAAGATTTTCAATAATTCTAGTTATGATGTAGCCTTCCGTGTCCAAGGACACTAGATCTGCTCTTTTTAATTGTACATTTCTTCAAGGACCCTAGTTCCTTATCAAATGTGCTCAATACCCATACCTTCCTTCCTGGTCCCACTGCACTTACGGATGCAAAGAAGGTGTAGAACGGGGAAAAAAAACGTGCCGTCCGTTTGAAAACGCCATGCATCGGTTGTGTACTCATTGCATACGTGTTTCATACGCTCTATCCATCGAGCATCCGTTCACTTTGATTCCATCCGCGCAAGCCGTTTTGAGCTGCTCAAAACTTTTATAACGGCTGAACTTTCTGCCGTGTACGATGTAATGCGCGACATATACGAGCAACAAACGTTCCATGTCTGTTACGGAAATTGGAAAGAGGGAGGAAAGATAAGGTACATGGAACGTCTATACATCGTTAGTAGCACGGAAATAGAAAGGATGTAAGCGGATGCATCTCGTACATAAAGTTTTCAAAACGGACACAGCGTTTGTATCTGGGATGTATCTGGTAGATTGAAGAATGACGGAGCTGTCATCCACTTTCATCCGCTAGGCTTCCGATGAACATCCATTTAACATCCCCGCTACATACTTCCCACGTTCGTTCTTTTCCATTCTGTTTTCGCAAATTTTCGTCAATTTCTGGAACGGGTGGGGCCACCCTCGAAAGTTTGCTCGTCAGCTGTGTCGTTTTTGCATACGTTTTGTGTCCATCGGCCACTGGGACCGGGCCTTAAAGTGCACATACAATGTCCCTGAAAAATTTTTTATGTGCGCAGTCCATGGTTATTTTATCCACTTTACGGCAAATTCACATCAATCCGACTAAAATTAATTCAGCTATCTTCACTCAAAGTCGTAAAAAGTATGAAACAAATTCTAAATTAGATCCGCATTACTCGTCTGATGAAAACGTATCTCGAATCGTTTGGACTGCCTTGGGAAAACAGAACGACCGTACATTATGAAACAAATTTTAAATTGGATCTTGAATTAAAATGAATTACGAAACAAATTATTCCTAGTCAGTTGTTATATTTAATTAGGGGGATTATGGAATCAGTCAGGCGTTAATGAATACACATGCCGGGTGTATATAGGTAATTAAGGAATAAACATTCCGAATATGCATTCGGTCACTGTGACGTCACTGGCGTCTGAGGGGTTTAAGAGTGTTTTCGATATTGGCAAAGTCGTTTTTACGGGATACGACTTTGAGTGAAGATAGTTGAATTAATTTTAGTCGGATTTGTGTGAATTTGCCGTAAAGTGGATAAAATAACCATGGAGTAGACATATAGAAATTTTTTTACGGTTATTTTATGTGTACTTTAAGCTGTTGCATTGGCGTATTCCACATTTTACTTACACTTTTAACAGTCACCGTTTAATTCAACTCATCATGGAAATTTTATGCTTGATATCTATTTTGATTCTCCCAATTCCGAAATAATATATTTCTGATGTTGATTAAATTCTCTTGTTTATATTGATGGAATTCGCCGAATTCTAATTTTTAAAATATATGTGTCGATTTATTAATTTGTATTATTGATTGAATTCTCATTTGTTTTATATTGGTTGAATTCTCAATTTGTTTTATATTGGTTGAATTCTCAATTTGTTATATTGATTGAGTTCTCATTTTATTATATTGATTGAATCCACTGAGTTCTCATATTCAAAATATACTATTCAAAAAAAGTAGGGGATATTTGATTTTGGGGGCATAATACTAAAATATGCAAATGACTACAAAAAAATTCACTATAGAACCTAACAGAAGAAACATTTCCAGTTACATGTGACGCCCAAACGCACCAGTAGCTACCGCATGGAATGCAGGTGATGCTTGGGATCATCATGGGGGTCCAACCCAAGATTTGCACGACTGACTTTGAATGTTACAGTCATTGTGTCATTGAATTCCAGGGTGGAAACATCAGTTTAATTGTTTTAGTGACCAGAAAACAAATTTTGATATGCGTCGGCTTACCCAAAATGAAAGGTTACGCGCCCTTGGCATGCTACAGATCGGCACAACACAGGCGGTTGTGGCGCGGACGATGAATGTTTCTCAGTCTGTCATAAGCAGGCTATGGTCCAGATACCGTGATACACAATATGTACAGGACAGACCACGCTCAGGTCGACCAAGGGCGCCAACCCAAGCCCAGGATCGATTTATCCGTACCTTGGCCTTGAGAAATCGTGTCATCACAGCAAATTAGATCGGCGCTCGTCTTCAAACAGACACTGGTGTGAGAGTGAGTGGCCAGACGATTCGGAATCGACTGCATAGGGGTCACCTTCGCGCCCGACGTCCTCGCGTGATCCCTTGTTTGAGAGATCATCACATTCAGGCAAGACGTCGTTGGTGTAGGGATCGTCAACACTGGGATAATCGACGCTGGAGCAGGCTATGGTCCAGATACCGTGATACACAATATGTACAGGACAGACCACGCTCAGGTCGACCAAGGGCCCCAACTCAAGCCCAGGATCGATTTATCCGTACCTTGGCCTTGAGAAATCGTGTCATCACAGCAAATCAGATCAGCGCTCGTCTTCAAACAGACACTGGTGTGAGAGTGAGTGGCCAGACGATTCGGAATCGACTGCATAGGGGTCACCTTCGCGCCCGACGTCCTCGCTAGATCCCTTGTTTGAGAGATCATCACATTCAGGCAAGACGTCGTTGGTGTAGGGATCGTCAACACTGGGATAATCGACGCTGGAGCAATGTGATGTTTTCAGATGAGTCAAGGTTCACTGTTGATTTTTTGGACAGACGTAGGAGGGTGTGGCGTCGTCGAAACGAGCGTTTCCATGACGTTAACGTCATCAGACATGATCGATTTGGGTGTGGTTCTGTTATGGTGTGGGGAGGCGTCACTGTTACTGGAAGAACGGTTTTACATGTTGTTGCAGGGCGTGTTACTGGCCAGTACTACCGGGACAACATCTTGGCAGTCCATGTTGTGCCGTTCCCACGACGTCATGGCCGCCGTTTCATCTTCCAGGATGACAACGCAAGATGTCACAGGGCCAGGATCGTTACAGGTTACCTCCAACAACAGAACATCACCACATTACCTTGGCCAGCACCGAGTCCCGACCTCTCCTCCATCGAGCATGTCTGGGACATGCTTGGACAGAGGTTACGTCAACGTCAACAACGTCCTGCCAATGTCCAACTTGCTGCTGCGTTGCATCAGGATTGGGACAATCTGGACCAAAATGACCTTAGACGTCGGATCAATGCTGCTTGTTTGGCAAACAGAGGAGGATTTACCCGTTACTGACTTTGTTGTGATGCTGTGGTAACTGTTTGACCCCGGGTATCATTTTACCCTTATAATGGTCAGTCTGTGCCTTACTTAGTCTAACGATCATTTGGAATAAATCGATGAATGTGAACTTCATTTCATTTTGTCATTTGTTTCTTCGGCAGTTTCATTAGGTGACTTTAATAACACTTAAAAATCAAATATCCCCTACTTTTTTGGAATAGTATATATCAATTTGTTATATTGATTGAATTCTCATTTGTTTTATTTCGATTGAATTCTCTTATCATCATCTTTGTTGGTTTAATTCTCATTTTCGTTTTTAAACACAATATTCGCACTTGTTATATTGATTCAATTGTTATATTGATTCAATTCCCATTTTTTTAAATTGTTTTTTCAATTTTCATTTTTTGTACATTGATTGAATTCTCTTGTTTTAATTGTCTTTTTTTGTTTTGATGGAATTTTCATTTTTTACATTTATTGCATCTGTATTTTGTTTATATCGATTGAATTCTTGTTGTTTCATATTCATTGATTTCACACTTGTTTAAAATCAACTATTGCTTGAATTCTTTTTTTTTATTATTAATTGAATTCTCCTTTTTTTTAAAAAAAATAACAAAAAAAAATCCCTAATAAAACAATATGGGTTGAATTCCAAAGTTGTTAGATGATTGAATTCTCCTTTCTTTTGTACATAGATTGAATCCGCATTTTCTTTTTATTGATAGAATTCCCATTCTTTATAATTGATCAAATCCTCATTTTTATACGCCCACATTTTCATGTCCGTCCGTCCGTCCACAATTGTTTGTGAACAGTCTACAAGTCACAATTTTTATCCGATTTCAATGAAACTTAAAATATAGGTTTATCACCCTCAGATCTCGGTTCCTGTCGATATTGGCATGTATCGGACTGCAACTTCATGGGTTATGGCCCCTGATTGTCCTAAAAATCACGTTTTTAGCTTGTGAACCGTGTAGAGGTCACAATATTGAACCGCTTTTGATGAAACTCGAAATGCATGTTTATAACCTAAAGATCTTGGTTCCTTTCGATATTGGCGCCCGTAGGACCGTAACTTCCTGAGTTATGGCCCCTGATTGTAGAAAAAATCGCCCTTTTTAGCCTGTGGTCCCTCTGGAGGTCAAAATTGTTATCCGATTTAAAAAAAAAACCGTTTGATTATATCCCCGCTACATGGTTATGGGGGTTGAGTTCAAATTTCGTGAAAATCAGACCAAAATTGACAGACAAAATGGCCGCCATTTGTACGCGAATAGTGTGAAAATATGTTATATCAAGGTTGTGGACCCTATAGAGGTCACAATTTTCAACCGATTTTGATGAAACTTGACATGTATGTTTATAACCCAAAGATCTCGGTTTCTTTTTCGATATTTGCTCCCATCGGATCATAACTTCCTGAATTATGGCCCCTGATTGTCCGAAAAATCGCCCTTTTTACCTTGTGGCCCCTCTGGAGGTCAAAATAAATTGTCATCCGATTTATAAAAAACCCGTTAGATTATATCACCGTTCCATTTTTATGAAGGTTGAGTTCGAATTTCGTGAAAATCGGACCAAAATTGGCGGACAAAATGGTCGCCATTTGTACGTGAATAATGTGAAAATATGTTATATCAAGGTTGTGGACCCTATAGAGGTCACAATTTTGAACCGATTTTGATGAAACTTGAAATACATGTTTATAACCTAAAGATCTTGGTTCCATTGCATATTTGCACATATCTGATCGTAACTTCCTGAATTATGGCCCCTGATTGTACGAAAATCGCCCCAATTTTTAGCTTGTGGTTCCTTTGGAGGTCACAATTGTTAACGGATTTAAAATAATGTTTGATTATATCACTGTTTCACCATAATGAATGGTGAGTTCAAATTTTGTAAAAATCAGACCCAAACTGCCGGACAAAATGGCTGCCGCTAATACGCGAATAGTGTAGAAATATGATATATCAAGGTTGTTGACCCTGTAGAGGTCACAATTTTAATCCGATTTTGATGAAATTTGATATGTAAATTTATAACCCAAAGATCGCGGTTCCTGTCGATATTCGGGCACATTGGACCATAACTTCCTGAATTATGGCCCCTGATTGTACGAAAAATCATGTTTTTTTAACTTGTGGACCCTATGGACGTCACAATTTTATTCCGAATGGAAAAAACTTTTGACTATATCCCCGTTACACATTAATGATGGTTGAGTGTGAATTTCCTGAAAATCGATAATTGAACAGCTAAATCCATAATATTAAATGTTTTGTATACTTAACGTTAACATGGGGCAGAACTTTATAAAAAACCAAACAAATTCTAATGATTTTCTGATAATTACTTGTTGACTGCCCGGACGATTTAGCTGCTGTGTGGGCATATGTTTCGTTGCCTGGCAACCTATTTTTTCATATTGATTGAATCCTTATTTTTCTATATGAACTGATTTCTCTTTTTTAATGATTGAATTGTCATTTTTTTTATATTACTGAATTCTTACTTTTAAATCATTAAATTCTTATATATTTTTTTATTGATTGAATTCGCATTTAATGATTGAATCCACATTTATTTTTATATTAGTTGAATTATCAATTTATTATTATATTGAGTGAATCCTCAAATTTCTTTCGATATAGATTTTTATATGTATTACGCACGTGTTATAGACGTCATTTGAATGCCAGTCACCCTGTGAAGAGTTAAGGGAAGGCTGTCGCATTACAACATATTTATATTCCTATCTTTAATATGGCCGTGTAATGTCGTCACTTGGGCTCGCTGGTGCGATCAACCAAACATTCAAACCCGGTAATTTTATAGAAGTAAAATCTATTTATATCTGTGATTCAGTATATTATTATAGATATAAGATATGTTGCTTACCTTTAATAAACAGTTATTATTATTAAAGATGTAAGATATGTTGCTTACCTTTAATAAGCGGTTATTATTATTAAAGATGTAAGATATGTTGTTTACCTTTAATAAGCGGTTATTATTATTATAGATGTAAGATATGTTGCTTACCTTTAATAAGCGGTTATTATTATTATAGATGTAAGATATGTTGTTTACCTTTAATAAGCGGTTATTATTATTATAGATGTAAGATATGTTGTTTACCTTTAATAAGCGGTTATTATTATTATCGATATAAGATATGTTGTTTACCTTAAATAAACAGTTATTATTATTTTGTTTTATGCTTTTTATAAGATATTAACATGCTTAATGAATTTAAAAACAGGTTATTTTTCACTATTCAACATACCAGGCTTATTGTATTTAGAAACGCTGTATTTTTAATTGTTTTTCTTATTTTAAACTTTTATTTGTATACTGTGGTTCTGGTATCAATTAAAGGTTGTTCAGATTCATGTGATTTGATATTTTTACTATTTCTTGTAATTTGATTTTTATTGGTTTACATCCATGTAGATTGTAGATACTATAGTAGAATGATGGAATCACACATTAAAAGCTTTAATAATTATTTTATATTAAAGACATGCATCCACCGTAGAAAGGTAGATCATGATAGATATAGCTCAGTAATCGACTGGTCAAAATTGGTGAAATACACATTACAAATAGTTAATCCAACAAGGATTCTTGACAATGTAGCAAAATGACGGTATAAAATATATATATTTTCGGTATGAAATAATTGCATACAATTCAGTTAGCGACCCGGTGTATGAATGGTTTGTGAAGCTTACCTTTAACACAATGATCCTTCAGAATTGAAATCATTTCAGAAAGACTGAATTGAAATCATGGCAGAAAGATTGAATTGAAATCATGGCAGAAAGATTGAATTGAAATCTTCCCTCCCCAAATCAACAAATATAAATAAAACAGTCACGTCCATATTCGTTGGGTGTATTCGTATATAGGCGTTTCTTTTTTACGTACAAAATTCGCAAAATAGCGTAGGATGAGCGCCTTGTATAAAGCGCCTAAGGACAGCACATGTTTTATGTTGCTCTGTGTTTTTACTAATTATTGTTGTGAACAAGGTTTTTGATTTGTGTGATTTTTGGACTGATGCTGTATCACGGTACAAGAAGCAACTTTAGCGAAAAAAAAACTCAAACAAGATTGATTCATACGGTAGTTTTTGTAACTTGTATTATTCATATTCACTATGTTGTGAAATAAAATTCTTCATGGACCAGGATTTACTACAGTGACATGATATACTCGTCAACACAACCATTGTTCTCGTCCAGTCAATTAAGACCGAGGGGTTGTAGAGCTGGCAAGAATAAACAAAAATTAATTAAGACAGTCATTAGTGAAAGACTTCATTTTGTCAAGACCAACCAAGGTGTTAATTTTAACAACTTAATTGATCTGACCCTAAGTGTTCCAACTAAGATAGCGAAAAATGAGAAAAATTCTGAAAAGTTTATATCCCAGGTCATGGAGGAAATAAAAGATTAGACCATATAGTATCCAATATTGAAGACATATCATTACGGATTTAATGGTTTCGAGCGCCAGTAGCATTGAAAAGAGGCACACAACATTTAAGGGTGACATTTAATGACGATTTAAATACAAGGCAACCCCTCCTCCACGCGAGGATCTTGAAACATGTTGCATAGAATAGTCGCTTGGGCAGAAAACTTTGAAGAATCACCATCGGAACTAAGCCAAGTCTCAGTGATCGAAATCATTTTCATATATGTAATCCTTTATGAGGGTAGTTTTATTTCTCACCAAGCGGGCGTTGATAAGACATATTTAATATTTTGCCCATACGTTTCATGCTGACTTTGAGGTCTATCACTAATTCTAACTTCAATGTTTGTAGTTTTCCGTTTCACAATGTGCTTTAAGTTATGGTTTCGAAATATTATTTCTTCTGATAAAATACTAGTATGATTTTCATAAAATTAAAAACATATAATACCACAAAAATTCCGGCGACAGATTCATTATAACTACACTGGTGCACACGTTATAAATTATGATTGAAAAAAGACTATGAAACAAGTAATTTGAAGAAAAACTGTAGAGCTAACAATAATACCACAAAAACCCCAGTTACAAATTCACTATAACTGCACTGATGAACAAGTTAAAAATTATGATTGAAAAGGACTATGAAACAAGTTATTTGAAGAGAAACAAGGAGCTGCCATGAGCGCTTCACCTGTACCCACGGAATTAGATTTAAATAATATAAACAATAAGCAATTTATAAAAAAAGAAGCTGTCATGTTACAATTCCCCGGCGATTCCCGTGTACACATTGCCGTGATGTAAAAGGACCCTTGACAGTTGGAATTCCTCATCTCAAAATTCCAATTATAACACACTGTCTTGCGTATGTCAGTCCCATTAGCCCAATCGGAGAGGAACAATGGGAAGCTAAACCCCATTTAAATTTGCCTTTTGATAAAAGATATAATTCCCTTTAATCAATCTGTAAGTCCCAGGTCAGTGTGATCTGATGTGTAAGTCGATCAGGGGTGTAACTAAAATAGACCTTCTCATGTTAAAGTAAACCAAGTATAACTCTGGGGCCTATTTCACGAAATTTTAACTAAGATAAGATCCCAATTTTAGTAATTTGATTGGATAATATTAGATTGATTTTAGTGCTCAGCTAATCAAAATTGAAGTATCTACTAAAATTGGATTTTATCTTAAGTTAAAATTTCGTGAAACAGGGCCCAGATGTGTAACTCCATCAGTGGTGTTACTATAATACGTAGAATAAACCAAGACTACACACGATGGCTGGTATCTCCACCATGTTATTAGACTTATTCCAATATATTGTATTGTTTAAAGGTAATGTTGGTGTAACAACTGGTCTTGTATTTGTGACTTGTCTAGGAATATGGTGGCTGATGAGAAAACCCCGGGGAATCCCACCAGGACCCAGATTCACCCTGCCTATATTAGGGGACATGCTGTCTTTGAGAGGAGAGGAATTGAGGGTAGTACGGAGATATATGCAGTGCTTATTTTGGATCTAGGTTGTTTATTTTTCTCAATAGTTATGACGTGATAAAGGAAGCCTTGGTTAAAAATGGAGATATATTTTCAAATCGACCATCCTAAACCATATCGTCTATGGTTTACGGTAAACGATTCGAGTATGATGATCCGGTATTTACAGGCTTCCTGGATGAATTTGAAAGCTTGTTCCAGAAAATAGGGTATGGGTCTGTTTTGAATGTTTTCCCCTTTCTGCGATTTTTACCGGGTGATATGTTTAATTACCAAAGCGTTTTGAACAATGTGGATTACATTAGAAATAAGGTCATCCTTCCATCAATAAACGAACACATGAAGAATTTTGATGAAAACCACGTGGATGATTATATCAGTTGTTATATCAGAGAAATGAAGAAGGTTTCTAAAACTGGTCAAAAATCTTATTTAAACGGTTAGTATTGCCTTTTTTAAATGGTCCATTCGTTCAGAAGGAGGAAAACCCACAGTCCCGTGTACGTAAAAGAACCCTTGATTGGACCAATGGATATGCTATACTCTTATATCGAATTCAAACTTTCAATGGTTCTTTAACGTGCACGCAAGTGTGTGCATTATATTACGTCGCATCGGAACGACTATACGCTGTGGGGGCGAACTGTCAAACCATAAGTCCGATATAGACTGGACTAACCAAGCACGAGCGACTGTCATTCAATTTTGATCGCTTTCATGTGGATGATTATATCAGTAGTTATATCAGAGAAATGAAGAAAGTTTCTAAAACCGGTCAGCCATCTTTTTTAAACGGTTAGTATTGTTTTCTTTAAAATTAAATGGTCCAGTCGTTCGGGAAGGACAAAAACATGCTTTGGCGAGGACGTAAAAGGGATCTTGGCCGCGATAATGCCGATTTTCTCTTATTTAGTGTTTAAACTGTCAATGGTTCTTTTAGCAGCACGCAAGTGTGTACACTATATTTCGCCGCCTTGTTAAGACTATACACTGCCCCTTGCTATCACTGTTCATATGTTTTTAAATACATAATGTTTATTAACCACTGAAAATATTCAGACGGTAGTCATTATGTAGGCTGAACTGTCAAACAATACGCCCTGGACTAACCAAGCACGAGCGACTGCCATTCAGTTTTAATCGCTGGCGTAAACTTTAGAAATTACAATAAACACTTTTAAAATGAGCTACTTTCATAGATTAGAGATTTAGCTCAAAAAAAAAAAGAAAAAAAAAAGTTTTCGCTCCTTTATCCTTTAAAAAAAAGATTTCGCTCCTATAATGATTTAATTTAATTTCATGTATTATTTCTTATACGCATTAGACTTGGAGTTAGCGTAGATTTCCGAGGTAGCAAATCCTCACTATGGTCCCGTCTATCAGAAACCATCGTCCAAGATGGCGATCACAAATGGTCTTAGATGGACCTCGACAAACACTTTTGGCGTAATGGACTGTGCAATAAATCATTTTACAGGCACTGTTTGTCACCCGACTCATTTTAAACAGTTTCCCATTCATTTCACAAACATTTGATCCACTATGGACGCCAAAATCCAAAATGGCGACAGAAATTGGCTCGTAAAGTAATCTGTCAATACCAATAGCACCATACATGTGTGATATGTGTAGTGGTTTCGGGGATTGTGGGGGATAAGGAACACGAATATGTCATTTTCAAGCTGATAGTATTAATTTGAAATGAGATAGCAGACAAAAAGTAAGCATTTTCGCAACTACCTATCAACACACACGTGAAATAAAAACAATAAACTGATTCAGACATCCATGATTCTCTTTCCAAGTCCCAACACATTTCGGGGGTTGGGTGGCTGAATTGTTAGCGTGTGCGCGCTGTATCATACGGCCTGCCATTGAGTCAACTGCCGTGGTTTCGAATCCCCGGTTGTACGTGGCAAGGAGTAAGGACGCCTCTACAACATCGTGGGTTTTCTTTGGGTACTCCGGTTTCCTCCCACTGATGGATTGCAGATAAATTCATAACATATAACCAGGGTTATGCAGGAGTAGCTTTAAATATAAATTTGTATTGAAAGGTGCTCCTGCATAATCCAGGCTATAAATTCTGAATTTAGCTGGATTGCATCATGAGGTTTAGTAGAATCAGGAAGTCGACAATGTTTAAATATGTTCCTTCGCGGTGCCAATACAGGCATTCAAGCGTTTAATGATACAGGGCTTTCGACCGCCAATCAAATACTCAATTACAAGGCCTAATTACAAGGTTACATACAATAAGAATAAGGTGACTTCGTTAGAGTAAATATTCAAAATAGAAATTGGCTAAATGTAATTAAAAAATTGAGAATACTTTTGAATCTATGACTATGTAAGAACCAAATTTTAATCACCAAATGACGTTTAAACCCATTTCTCTATCTCATTAGTCCATATATAGAAACAGAGTAGGACGTTAAACCCCACTTCATTTCAGTTATTTAGCCATGCGTTGTTTGTTTGTCTGTTCTATCAATCTAAACCCTGACTGTGTATCCACAATGCGCTTGAGGACACGAAGAATAGATATAACTCTCTAAGTGTCTGGAATAGAGCACCATACATGTCCCAGATGGTGACCTGATCTATCAATGTAAACCCGGTTTGTTTATCAACAATGCGCTTGAGACAACGACGAACAGATATGATGTAGATAGCTCTATGAATGGAGATCTACTTCACGAGTACACGCAATGTTTACTTTAAGAAATGCATTATGTAAGATTTAGATAAAGAGTTAGCCGTCATGTGATATAATATTTATATTAAAGATATGTACATTGTATAAGATTTATTTAAAGAGCTGGTCGTTCTTACTATAATAGCTATATTATAGGTAGTGAATATATTGAAAATGTCGGTCAAATTATAATTGGTTGAAGATGTAGCCTTGATAGTCTCGATTATTCATTTTATCGTTAAATCTTTTAATCAGTCAGCCTACCGACGATATCGAGAATCAGTTATGACTATTTGGCGATGTGGCGCTTCCTAGGTAGCAGGCCTACGTTGGTCCAACATTGGCCCACTGTATGCAGTTACGTAGGCACAATGTAATTGTCCAACGTTGGTCCAATGTTTTTTTGTCCATCGGCCCAATGTTGGCCCATTGTTGGCCAAACTTACATTGGACCAGCATTGGGCCAACATCGATCCAACATTGCATCCAGTATATTTACATTTGTTGGCCCAACATTGGGCCAATGTTGGCCTACTTACAGCCCCACCCCTCCCCTTTCAAAATAGCCTAGACCCCATTATGCATGTACGGCAGCACAATAAGGCCTCAAAGCCACCTAAATATACCCAAATCTACCATTCTTTCAACTGATGTCACACAAATGCTACTTTTGAAAATGAAAAATAACAAATTGGCATAAAGAACAATATATCATTAAAAATCAATATGAATTATTTTGATATCCCCCCCCTCCCCCAATCAACCCCCCCAAAGCACATTACTTTTTTTATTGTTCTTTGGGCGGCCTCTTAAAAGAAGCGAACGCCTCACACAGTTAAAGTACAATAACATGAAACTTGGCATGCTTCTTCAAGAATTGTGCATTCATACTTTACATGTGATTTTCAAAGACAAATTTCCACTCCTTGAATAAATAAGAAAACCGCCAAAGATTATTAATATATCTCTGTTTATTTTGAAAATGAAAAATGCATTATGCAAGAGCTATATCTGGCAATTTGCAGGTCTTTCTTTACGTGAAGTGATACATAAATATTAATTAGATATTTAAATGTATTGATATCAAATGACCACAATCAACCCTCGATGCCATCATATGTGTCTGATTTTCAATCAATTTGAATCTTATCTGCTGTTCAACGCCCAATGATGATTATATGCAACTAGATCATCGCTACTGCTGCAGCATTTAAACGATACACAAATAGAAACAAAAATGGACGTAGCTCTGCTCCTGGCTGAGGGTCAGGCATCCACCAAAAACAACAGGAGTGATCCTCAGGGTATAACTGAGTAAACATGTAAACTTTCAGGAGGATCAGTTAATAATTGCAGTCTGTACTGTTGACGACACTCTTTACACTTTTTAACTATTATATTAAGTTCATTTTCTAATCTTCCATAATATAAATTTAATTTTCTTCAGAGAAAAGCAGATCTTCAAAATCAGTAGCTACAAATAGATAATGATTTAGATTAATATTAATTACTACCACAAACTTATGTGTAATAATATCAACAATGATTTATTTTATCATCTTAATAATATATGAAATTAAGGCTCCTATAATATTTCATTAGACTCAAACTGGGTTAGTGAGTAAGACGCTGGGCTAGAGGTTTGATCACTGTTTGGAGTTTTGATAGATATGCTTATTATCTAAGCAATTTTACTTTTTAATCAAGGGTCAGTCTTGCTTCTCCATTTTTAAATACAATCTTTAAGTGGCGATTGTATTTAATCCATTTAAATCTGCGCCATCCGTTGATCTACAGAGTTCATTATAGGCTTTTCGTGTAAATAAATGCCTAATTAACAATCTATAAAACATTTGAAGCAAAATAAAAACCTGTAATTAGGCATATTTTGCTCTCACATAATGCATCCTATGGTCATCATATACTTTTATCATGTAAGATATTAACGCCACTTTTTCTTCATTTATGCAGTTCTGAAAAACACTGACAGTTTGGTAAATGATAGTGCCAGTAGTGCCAGTGTTTATCATAACTGTATGAATGAAGTAAAAGTGAAGTTTATTCCTTAATTTACATTTAATTGACCCGTTTCATATTTAAAATCAGTCTAGACATATAACTTTAGTATGAAGTGTGATGATAAGGGGAGACAGCACAGTTGTCCTGGAAGATTGCAATGCTTAGAAACAATACAATATTTTACAGTACTATTCATGCAGTTCGTGATTGTTCATAAATTTCAGGAATCATTTCCTTTAGTGCTACAGACATGAAAATTTTACAAATGCTAAAACTTTATTATGAGGTCTATTAATGACGTAAAATGAGCATAACAATATTTTAATCTCACTACAAGCAATGTTTCTAATGTTGTTAGCTTATATATGCACAAAAACAAACATAACAATAGCTAGTGTCATTGAAAACTCCATAGAAATGTAAAAACTTAAATATCTACTTACCAATTACAGCCTTTGACAAGATTCAGTCTGAGAAGGGAAAGTTAAACCCCTTCCCTTCCGATTATATTTTGTGGCCAGCTCATTGGAAAAAAAACAGAGGACATGGATCTTTTGACCATGTCATCTACGCTGGAACCACCAATGCTTTTCAGATGGGTAACCTATTAGAGGAAATAAATGAAAGACGTCTAGTATATTATATTCCAATCACTGTAATATTTACAATCACGGTCAGTTCAATTATGCATGTGTATCTGCTGATAAATATTGATGTACATTTACTAAACAAATTACCCATGACTTGAATTAAATCTAAACCCCACCAGTATCAACCTACAATAATGACTAAAAAGAGGCCTACAGTTGGTTGTGGGGTTAACAGTCAGGGACGTAAACAAAAATTTGAATCCACGAGCCCAGGGCTAATAGTCTACTGTCGGGCACTAGCCTGGTATTAATATCCTCTTGTCCGACAAGGTACAAGATTTAATGGAGGTCAGGTGTTCGATCCCTGCATTGCCCGAGAAAGTTCATCTCGATTTTCCGGCGTGATTTCCCCTTGTCAGTGATGCAGAAGGAGGGCCTGACAAGGACAGCTGTCTCGTCGTTCGGATGGGACGAAAAACCGAGGTCCCCTGTACACATTGGAGTGCACGTAAAAGATCCCTTGGCAGTTGGAATTTGATATAAGAATAGGTCGTAGCGCCGCTGCCCGGGC
This sequence comes from Patella depressa, assembly GCA_948474765.1. Lineage (NCBI taxonomy): Eukaryota > Metazoa > Mollusca > Gastropoda > Patellidae > Patella > Patella depressa. Next base: position 70,837,766 of record OX419720.1, on the reverse strand, counting down.
ACATTTTCCCTCATAGCACACTGTATGGCGTAGGCCCGTCTTCCATTAGCCCAGGTTAGGTGCAAAAGAGTAGGACGTTTATGCCCATTTCATTTCATTTCAATATATAGGCATGTTTTGTTGCCTGTCAACCGTTCTTTTAAATAAAGATCGCACTTGATTTTCTAACGCGACTTGGTTACACTGGTGAAACGGTAAAAACAATTACAAACCGATATTCGGCCTACAAAACCAGGAATGTCGCCAAAACAATGTTTCAGTCACTAATGACCATATAAATACAAATAGTTCATATAGCACTCGTCATTTGTAGTATCTCAGGTAAAATTAAGGTCTTTTAATTCCAGCTGGAAGTTTTGTATACATTACATTATTATTAGCACCCACTACAGGGCAGGGGATATGAACTTATCTAAACAATAATGAAATTGGAAACCCTAGGAATTTAAAGATAATAGATAACGGAACAGTCCATTATACAATACTACAATTATTGAAATGGCCTCCTCCAGTTTCAGACATTGAAATGACTCGTAGCAATTAACCACAATCTAAATGATTAAAATGCAACTAAAATAAAACATATATACATGTAGATGCAAGACAAATGCATTTATTATATCATTCATTTAAGAGGTAATAAAACTTAAAATACACAATTTACTTTGCAAGGACTAAGGAGGGTTCCATAATGAAATGACAATAGACTTTTAGCTACGTGGAAATGACACCAGTAGAAAATAATCTACAAACAATTAATTCTTTTATATAATTATTTCTAAATGGACACAAAATATTAATTAATCGTAACATACCTAAATTTTCAATTTTAGACCTTCTAGTATCCTATAAAACTCCATAGTTGAACACAGCTCTAAAAAAGCAGCCATCAGGTTTGGCTGTGATTCCTTTTTGGCGGAAAGCTGTTTAAATTTGGTTGGGTCAACTGTCAACATATTGGGTGTGTTTTTAAATGAAATATGTGTAAGATGATTAATCTTGACCCTTATTAGTTTGTTTATATGCATTAAATATAGATATTTTGCAATTAAGTCATAAAGCTGTATTAAACGTTTAATAAATATTTCAAAAATTTGTTTGGGTTTTTTTTTTCAAATGGCGTACTGTTGGGTAATTTTTACCTATTTATTGCGTGTTCTTTATAAACGGTTCATAAACGTTCAAAAAAAAAAAAATCATATTTACGGCATTACGTTTCATTGGAAACATTAAAAAAAATGTACGAAAACATCAATTATGAACGTTATTTAAACATATATATTGAACATTTTATCAATATATATTGAAAACTTATAAAAAAAACTTGCACTAATAACATTTAAAAAAGTTTAATAATTTTTTTTTTACATAACCTTTTAGAAACAATAAAAAAAAACCCCAAAACAAACTAACCAACCAAAAAACGTTTTTTTTTTAAATATTTTGTGATTGCTGGGATTCACTTAGACCTGTAATTAGCTAAATAATGGCCAAGTTTCACACTTAAGAGAAATTGGGTTTAAAGTCCACTCGACACAAACCAGGTCATTTGGGGACTAACGTATATGGTTTAATTTTATTTCAATAATTCGCTTGCGCGTAGGGGTCTTTAGCAGTGGGAGAAAACCGGAGAGCCCGGAGGAAACCCACGAGGTTGAGTGTATATTATAGATGTGCGTGTTTTACATACACTACATGTAAAAATAGTTCAAATATTTCGTCTTTTGTTGTTTTATAGCCCTAGAGGATGGAATTGACGAATTTTATATCCTTTCTCACATACACAGTTGAGGGTTAAAATAATTGAACTTACCTTCGGCACGAACCCAAAAAACCAATTTGGCGTCCCAGAAGCATCTTTCGCGGCAACATAATAGTCACGTGATCTTTTTCCGCGGCAAAAAAAAACCCGCTAGTGTTACCAGAATACGTACTGAAGAATTAACCGGGATATTTGTCAGCTTCTAGTAGTTTTACAATAAGCCTTAATTAAAATGTATTACAGTTTGTATTGTGTTATTAAATCTCGATCTACGTCGTTAACCATTACAACTGTATCCGAGATCATACGTCGTATTCTATAGATACGCGCATTGCAATTCCTTTTTTAGGCCCGTATTATGCACAGCAAAGCAATATACATTAATCACCATTTTCTGTGCTTTGTGTTATTATTTCAATTGAAAAACGCCAAATGTAAAACCCGTGACATTTAGGTGCGGGAGAGGCATCTCGCTTACAGTTCATTACACATTTTGTATAATACTTACGCCTTTTCTTGCTTGCCCAACCCGTGTCTACAGCAACATGAAAGTAGGCCGGTATCGCCTATTTATTACACGAATAACTTTAATTCATTAACCGAAATCATGATTCGCAAAAAAATTATCAAACAAATAAATGATCGATGTCGCACACCGCCGAGTGGGACCCGACAAAGGGTTTCAACCCACAACCAATGCAATACAAATTCACCGTGTTCAATGACAAGAAAGTGAAAATGTTTTATTATACTTTATTTTACTGACAAGAAAGCAAATATTTTCTTCCAAATAATATTTTGAAAGTTCTGCTTTCACATGCTCTAGGGATTTAGAATGTGACATTTTACCTAAATTCTTAATTGCCGCCGGGAGCAGAGAGTGTCAGGCAATTTCATGGCGAAAGTCTGGGTAGTACATGAAGTTTTGGGACTATTTTGATCCCAAGGTCAAGGGTCAGGTCAAAGATCCAGGTCCCATTCGAAAGGAAAGTGAAATGCCCATCCAAGGTCATGACCTTTGATTTGCCACGCAGACCAGGGGCCCCACCAAGACACCGGGGGCACTCGACTCAGTAGATATTTTGGTGACCTTGACCCTTTCAGATGACCTTAACCTACAGGGGTCACTTGGGCCGAGAAGACATTTTGAATGGTCAAGGTTCCATGATACTGACTTTATCTGTTGGGTCCCTAGGCGGCAAAAACCAAAATACTTCTGGGGGGTCTGGCAGGTCAAGGTCACGACTTTTGGTTGACGATTTTAAAAAATGAAGAACAAATGTGGGGTCAGTCTATCGTGTCACCAAATCCTGGCGCGATCGGAAGATATTTTTTGGGCAAATTTCCCTACAAAGTCAAACAGCTGAGCAGTGAAGCGATGTGGTCTAAGGGCAGATAACTCGCCCATCCCAAATAGGACACGACGGCCTTGAGGTCGCGGCCACTTAAACTAAATTGACCCCTGGGAGTCTCGTGGTGACCTTGGTTTGACAATCAGAGGTCAAGGTCAAGGTAAAATGACCATTATGCACCATTTTGACCCACTTTTAGTCTCCGCAGAAGGTTTCAAGTTACCACGTGACGCACAAGGGTTGATTTAATGACGATAGGCACAAGAACTAGTTCCGGGGAAGATCGGAAAAAAATAGAAAAATAATGATTGAAATAGGACCAATGGGCGCACTGAAGCCACACTGGACCGAGGTTGGGGGCAATGAACTATGTGGCTCAGTTTGTGGGTCGTTCTAGACCACGGCCACAATTTTCAGACCTACTGCACTTCTGGTTCCGGAATTTGGCCCCAAAAGACAGCAAACAAAGTCCCTGTAGTTGCTTTTTCCAATTCAAAGTTCAGGAAATGGAGCAACGCGTTCTACTTCTGATTATAATAGAAGCGGCAAGGACGAGTGTGATGTTTAGCCACTACCGCATTAAAGTCAAGTGATAATTAACGTGAAAATTTACACGAAGTATGAACAATGTTGGCCCAATGTTGGTCCAATGTTGGCCAAATAATGAATGGGAATACGTTGGCCATATGACGTTGGCCCGACGTTGGCCTTGCGACACCATCGCTGGCCAACCACTGCCGACATTGGCCCAACGTAAGACTGCTACCTGGGATATTTATATCGTACCAATGGTACTTGTCAACCGGGAATAAGTCGCGATTATCCATTTTATCGTCATTAAGATCTGTGTCACCCGATGACCTAGAGAGGTGATTAAATTTCTAAATAATAATTTAAATCCAATTTGAACCCAAACTAAAAACCCGCAATAGCAAGATTTAGCTCTTACATAATATATCTTTAACCAATATACACAGTATTAAATACAAGTACAAAACATATGGACGGGCAAAAATTCCGAACATTTACATAACCAAACATTATTAAACCTGCTTACAGGGTGCATAATAATAATATATATTTGAAATTACCAACGTGTGTTATGTTATGTTATCTACATGTTCGTGTTCCAGATGTTGGCCCTGCCAAAAAGTATGGTGTTCGGTTTCAGCCACAAAATCACAATAGTAGTCCTCTGCTCGTTTTGACAAAAGGCACGATCTCATTAAATATCTTATTTATTCATATGTTATTTATAGCCTACACATGTTATATGTTTTTAACGCTCGGCAGAACTTCGCGACTTTAAAGGAAATATACAATGCAGTTATAGAGAATATAATCTCAATACCAAATAAGTTAATCTGGCATGTATCATTTTTCTTAATGGCCGTATGCTTTATAAAGCCAGAATTAACTGACAGTAAGTCAAACTTGAATAGAGCTCCTTCCGATCTATGTCTATTCCATGTTCTCAATAAAGATCTACCAACTATGCTGAATTCCGATTCCATCGCTATATACCAATAAGAAATATTAAAAACTGTTCGTATAAAGCAGAGTATTATTCAATCTAAAAAGTAATAAAAACCCCTTAAAATAAAAGTCATTCTACAATAAAAGATGTAATTTATAAACGGCACTGTCGTATTAAACTGGCGACGTCGCGTTTTGTTCCCTTAAACTTAACATTGAAATAAACGAAGTGCGACTCGTGTCTGAACCAGTCCATCGTACTTTTCAAAACATGTCCTAAATGCTGAACTCTGCAAATAAAGGGTCACCGCCTATTAGATTCAAGTTGGGAAATATAATTTATGTTAAATCTTTGAATAAAGGGTCACCGCCTATTAGATTCAAGTTGGGAAATATAATTTATGTTAAATCTTAGAAAGATCTCGGTGTATTGAATAACCAGGTTGGGTAAATGGGCTGTAGTGTCCGAGGGGTGGTGGTGTGCGAGGGGTGGGGGTAGTCGCGCGCTAAACCATTCCGTCACCGAGCTTTTATTCTATTTGTAAAACAGACATGGAGATCTACGTTCATTTCATGTGTTCATTTGTAGAGGATGAAATGAGTCCCTCCCCTTTAATCAAACGGTAAACGCCGTGTCACTGTGTTCTAGGGTATATCTAGATCAGTGGCTCAACTATAATCAGGGGCGGATCCAGTAATTTTTACAGGAGGGGGTTTGCCAGGTTTCTGTTACGGAAATCTGCCATCATCGTCTCTAAATTACATAGGCATACATACAAATTGAGCTTTTTAAACAGAGAAATCATTTTTATACTGATGTAGGATCACTTTGTGATGTAATTTCATTGATGCAAGGCATTATTTTTTTTATGTAGCTGAGCAGGGGGGGGGGGGGGGGGCCCCCCCCCCCCCCCCTCTGGATCCGCGCCTGTATAATACTCAGATAAACCAAGACACGGAATAAACCACATGATGGCTGGTATCTCCACCATGATGTTAGATATATTCCAATATTTTAACATAGAATATATGACTGTATTGTTTAAAGATAATGTTGGTGTAACAACTGGTCTTGTATTTGTGACTTGTCTAGGAATATGGTGGCTGATGAGAAAACCCAGAGGGATTCCACCAGGACCCAGATTTACCCTGCCTATAATAGGGGACATGCTGTCTTTGAGGGGAGAAGAAGATTTGAGGGTAGTTGCCAGGCAATTAAGAAAGGAGCATGGAGATATATGCAGTGCTTATTTTGGATCGAAGTTGTTTATTTTTCTCAATAGTTATGACTTGATAACGGAAGCCTTGGTTAAAAATGGAGATGTATTTTCAAATCGACCATCCTTGTTTTTGACAGATCTTCTGACACAGAGAAAAGGTAAGTGTTTGCAATGATTAGGGGAACATTGGGTGCCTTTCTAGATGAACCGCAGTGGCTTGGTGAGTAGGGCTTTTGGCTCACTGACGATGAGGTCCAAGATTTGGGCTGCTAGTATTAGCCGCCCAAGTTCCTCAATCTGGTTTTCCCTTGTCAATGGTGTAGGAATTTCATCGGTCTGGATTCCGCTTGTGGGTGATGTAAGATGTTCCTTGATCTGGTTTCCTCTTGTCAGTGGTGTAGGGAGTTTCCCGGTCTGGACTTGTAGAGGAGGTTCCTTGATCTGCCCCCTGTCAGTGGTGTATGAGGTTCCTTGATCTGGTTTTCCCTTTTCAGTGGTGTAGGAAGTTCCTCCGTCTGGATTCCTCTTGTTATTGATGCAGGAGGTTCCTCCATGTAGATTCGCCTTGTCAGTGCTTTTCCAGCCCAACCCTCGCCCTGTACCATATAAAACAAATGGTGTTCATTCTATTTTACAGGAATAAGTTTATCAGAGGGCCAGCCGTGGAAAGAACAAAGAAAGTTTGCTCTGGAAACTTTGCGAGAATTTGGTTTTGGCCGAACGATTCTTGAAGATAAAATTCATGAAGAAATTGAATATTTTGTAGAGGTTATCAGACAAGAAAATGGTAGTAATTTTGACATGTGCCGTTTAAGTCAAAAGGGTGTTTCCAACATTATATCATCCATGGTGTATGGTAAACGATTCGAGTATGATGATCCCGTGTTTAATGTTTTTCTGGGTGAATTGGAGAGCTTGTTTCAACATATAGGAAATGGGGCTGTTTTGAATGCTTTCCCCTTTCTGCGATTTTTACCGGGTGATATGTTTAATTACCAAAGCCTTTTGAACAATCTGGATTACATTAAGAATAAGATCATCCTTCCTTCAATTAACGAACACATGAAGAATTTTGATGAAAATCACGTGGATGATTATATCAGTAGTTATATCAGAGAAATGAAGAAAGTTTCTAAAACTGGTCAACCATCTTATCTAAACGGTTCGTATTGCCTTTTTTTAAATGGTTCAGTCGTTCAGAAGGAGGAAAACCCGCAGTCCCGTGTACGTAAAAGAACCCTTGATTGGACCAATGGATATTCTATACTCTTATATCGAATTCAAACTTTCAATGGTTCTTTAACGTGTACGCAAGTGTGTGCATTATATTACGCCGCATTGGAACGACTTTACGCTGTGGGGCGAACTGTCAAAACATAAGTCCGATGTAGAATGGACTAACCAAGCACGAGCGACTGGCATTCAATTTTGATCGCTTTCGTATTCTTTAGAAATTACAATAAGCACTTTACCAAGGTATATAAAAAAAAGTTTGTATACACTAATACGACATTATGGCACATTTTTGCTCATTTTGGGTTCCAAAGAATGGAGATTTAGCTCCTTTAAAAGAATAGAGATTAAGTTCCTTCAAAGACTAGAGTTTTAGCTCCATTAAAATAATGGAGATTAAGTTCCTTAAAAGACTAGGTAAAAGACTAAAGATTTAGCTCCTTTACAAGAACACGGATTAAGTTCCTTTAAAGAATAAAAATTAAATTCCTGTAAAAGAATAGGGATTAAGTTCCTTTAAAACAATAGAGATTACGTTCCTTTAAAAGAATATGGATTAAGTTCCTTTAAAAGAATAGGGATTAAGTTCCTTTATAAGAATAGGGATTAAGTTCCTTTAAAAGAATAGTGATTAAGTTCCTTTGAAAGAATAAAGATTTAGTTCCTTTATAAGAATAGTGATTAAGTTCCTTTGAAAGAATAGAGATTTAGTTCCTTTATAATGTTTGAAGAGCATAAGATGTAGTGCTTTATATTTCCAGAGGATCAAATTTAGTAAGCGAACTAAATATATAGGCCTGTAGCAAAAGATTTCTGACTTGCTTCGAAACGCAATTCCGCTACATGGTCCTCCAAAAAAAACAAACTATACATTTTTGGAAAGCTCATAACACCAGGAACACAAATCCGGAGAGTTCCAAGCAAACAGTCTGCAATTAATTGATTTAGGGCCGGATGAAAATTGTGATAATTGTCAAGTAAATGCTATATTTATACTAATAATTATGTCATTGACATAAAACTAAATATTGGCGAAAACACCCATTTTTCCTTATCCTCTGCGAAGAATATAGTATTGGTTAAATTTTGATTTAAACCAAAATGAAGAAAACATAATGGACAAGGGAACATAGATAATTTTGGAAAGCCATTAATGGTAATAGAGAGTTATCTCCCTTTCTGTCAACTATCTGCAGTTGATAACAGTATTTCAGGTGTTGACTGCTGGTGTTGCATGACGCACAAGACCATGCGTGAGCACACAAATCCAACATTTATATCGTTAATGGGGTGTTAACCCAGAAATTACGAATCTAGCGCCTAGTCAGATGAGCAAGGGGATATGTTTGACATTGTTTGAGCAATATGTCTATGAATTAATGGAGACCAGACTATGTCCGTAGTTTTGTAAATCGCATTGAAACCACATGTGTTTTTTCCACTAAAACGTAAACCCAGCCTTTCAATTAGAACCTGCATAAGTTGTACTACAGGCAAACTTCTAGTTAAGATATTTAGGCCGAATTAAAAACTATTAAACCGACACCGTATATATAATTGTGTCATTGTCATTTGCTAACAAATATAAATTCAATACAAAATTTATTTATTGAAGTAAATCAATTATTGAAATTAAAATTACGCAGTTACCCTTCACTTTAAATGTCATCAAGATTAGTCGTTATCATCATAACCGTCACTGCATGTACATATTACCATCAAATTCGGTTTCTTTAACAGTCTTTTTGTTCAATTTTCACATTTACACAGATTATATATGTACATGTACTGGGCATGTACAAGACAACCCCGGTACGATTTCACCCAAATTTTCTGAATGAATCAATCATTAACTCAAATGAATTTTTCCACAAAGCTGTGAAGGTTGTTTATTTTGAATTAATTACACAAATATACATTTATATCCATGAGATATTAAGGATGTTCTCCATCCTCTGAAGATTGTGCCCAAAAAACTGAAGTACAATTGTACATTGCCCGAAAAATGGACGGTTCAACGAATCTGGAAGGGAGGGTGGGTAAGCATGTAGGCTCTCTCAAAACAGCATTTCTACTAATATATATATATAAGATTTTAATTCAGATTAGATGTGGGGCTTTTAAGCAATTCCTAACAAATATTTGAATTGAAACAAAGCATCTATATGTAATTTTCTCACTGAAATAAATATATATATAGCAAAACCTAAATAATACTGTTAGGGAGTGGCAATTGTAATCAAGAGAAAAAAATCAACCGTCATAATGAAGATATACATACGCTCACCATACATTATGCTATGGAGTGGGGATTTGGTCCAAACAGCAACGCTACGGTCTACACTTTATTTCGAATTTAGTGCACCGGACCTTAGTTTTATATTCCATCCGAATAATTAAGCGCTGCCCATCACAGCCCCCTCCCACTTCCTGCACCACGGACAAGGGGGATCACAGGGATCAAACCAAGGACCTCCTGATTAGTGAGCTACAGGGGAAACTACGCCAGATTAGAATAAAAAACCCTACCCCAGTAAGTAAGCTAGCCCTTTACTGACTCACCGCTGCTCCATTACACACACAATAACGTATGACCTACCTTTACTGACTCACCGCTGCTCCATTATTAACACAATAACGTATGACTTACGCCCATCTTCATTACACGGATTGGTACAGAACAGTAAGACATTAAACTCCATTTGATATCTTTTCTCTTTATTGCAATATTGTCACTCACATTACAGTATTATTGAGTTGTAGTTATATCTATGTTAGTGAGAAAATTAAATATGTGTAGATGCTATGTTTCAGGTTAAATATTTGTTAGTCCCGTAACCTCTAATTCTATTTGAAAATAAGGTTGAACTTATATAGGCCCTTATCTGTAGTTATACCTGTTACTATTATTACCAATAATTATTCATATTTTTCATAAAAGGAGATAACTCCTTTTAAAATAAATGGATTTCCGAAATTATGTTTCCCTGTCCATTATGTTTTCTGCAGTTTGCTTTAAATCAAAATTTAACCAACAGCATATTCTTTGCATAGGACATCGGGTGTTTTCGACAATATTTAATTTATGTCATCTTCACAATTATTAATATAATTTACAATTTTTATAATATTCATCTCGCCCTAAATCGATTAATTGCTTGGAACCCCCCGGGTTTGTACTCCTGGTGTTTAAAGCTTTCCAAAAATGTATAGTTTGTGTTTTTGGGCAGACCATGTAGCGGAGCTTCCCGCTAGAAATTTTGGTTGTGGGCCTAATATTCAACTGTATACGAGAAGGTTTTTCAAGGAGATGACAGAGCTCGATTCCCTGATTGTACACCTGCCCAACCTGCTGGGCTTTCTACGGTTTCCCTCCACAACAAAATAACCCTACTGCTGACGCCTCTCGTGGACACCTATTTGAGATAAAATGTGATGTTTTATATTTTCAGAAGACCAATTGGTGGCATCTATATTTGAACTGTTCGTTGCTGGCACGGAAACAACATCAACAATTATTTTATGGACGATTCTTTATTTTCTGCATCATCCAAACATACAAGCTAAATGTTACAAGGAGATTCAAGATGTCGTTGGTTCCGGTCGTCTACCTTCAATAAAAGATAAACCGTCCTTGCCGTATGTTGAAGCTGTCATATTGGAAGTTCTCCGTAAAGCAAACATAGCATTGACTGGTGTCCCGCATGCAGTCAGCGAAGACACGAGGTTCCATGGATACCATTTTCCAAAAGACGCCATCATTATACCAAACGTCAACGCTGTTTTAACTGATGAAATGATTTGGGGCGATGCTGATGTATTTAGACCAGAAAGATTCATCGATTCTAATGGACAGGTCATAAAAAGAGATGAACTGATTCCCTTTTCGACAGGTAAACTACATTTTAGTCTTTAAAAGTAAACATCTTCGGATTAATATTGATAAAATTTGCCGGCGCTGCACCCGGAGCTGAATGTTGGGTTTTCACGGAATAGGACAAGTTGAGTTGGGTTTTTTTGTTTTGTTAGTCGTCCAGTAAAATGTCTCCTGTGTTCCGTTGTTGGGCGATCTAGTCGGAGGCTATTCACTTTGTTGAAACAATTAAAACATACGTAACATGACAGTTCGACTCTTTGACAATTGACAAAGGGGAAACACGCCGGAAAATCCATATGGACGTTCTTAGCTAGTACAGGGATTGTGCATGCGACCTCCAGGTTAGAGAACCAACGTCTCACCCACTGAACCAACGTGGCCAAAACTATTCAGTTTGACCTCCTTGTTAACGAAAATATAGTATTGATACCACCTAGTGTAGATATATAGTATTGATAGGGGATGTACATGAGACAGGGTTTGCTTACTCTCTCTAGAACACCGTATACCAATTCCTATATGTAATAATTTTTATTTTGATTGAATAATTATATTTTGCCTTTCAGGAAGAAGAGTATGCTTGGGAGAATCATTAGCTAAAATGGAATTGTTTTTATTTGTGACAACCTTGGTACAACGATTTGAATTTAAACCAGTTGATCCCGATAATTTACCAACTTTACAAGGTGTTGTTGGAATAACGCATGCTCCTGCTAAATACCAGGTTCAAGCAGTCCCCAGATAAATTCGTGTAGTATAATTTCATGACCGGTGCCTGGCTGTTGGTCATTCAGCCTCTGAACAATCATGTAAACTCTCGTTTATTTTGAGTATTACCATTTTACTGTCCAATATAATATACTTGATATTGTGGAAGGATTGGTTTAATTAAAGAGTGTCTGACTCTGTTCTTTTAGACCTTTAAAAGAAGGAAATGGGCACATATTAATGTGGATGTATTTATGTTGAATTTTAAACAAAATATTGTAATTCATAATCAATTATATTCGAGGAAATACATGGACAATCCAATCTGAATGATAGCTGTTTATTCTAGCTTAGCTTAGTCCATTCTAAACGTTGTTTCATATAATTATAAACATTTTACCATTGTTACACGAATTGTGTACCATAATGCGCTTCAGTGCCATTTGTAACAAGGGACTCGGAAGTCATGTCAAACGTTGACGCCATATTCTTATCTTGAGAGCATGCATAATAAATATCATCAGTATAGACTGGAATAACCAGACGCTAGAGATTGCCATTCGATTGAGATTTCTGGCGTATTAACTGATTAGAATTTATTGTAAAACGGAAACGATTGAATGTCAAATGCATGGGTCCTAAATTTTTAGCTCCTTTAAGCCAAAGCAATATTTATGGTACACTACATAATATGACCTTGACATTCTGTACGTACCAATCGATCTGAATATACGTCATGATTCGGTACACCGCAACACAGGGGCATAACTCGATACACTGCAACACAGGGGCATAATTCGGTACACTGCAACACTGAGGCATATTTCGATAAACCGCTGCACAGCGGCATAATACAGTACATTGGCAATCTGATAAAAACACAGATTCGTTTTATACAGTTCAAAATGTCGTTTTTCTTTCTTGTCTTCACTACACTAGGATCTGGAAGAGTTGTTATATAACAGGCCTTCTAGTTGATGTGAGAAATTAGCCAATGAAATGGTATGCCAAACAAGCCCCCTAACTACTGGGTTGTTATATAACAGGCGTTCTAGTTGATGTGAAGAATTAGCCAATAAAACGATCTGTTACGGCGAGTTATTGGTGTGTTCTGTATGGAACTGCGGGTAAACCCATAGAAACGTCAACGCTGAACGATTAATCAATGCCTCATGTCATAGGGTCAAACGCCGTTCGTATGACCGGTGACGCAACCTCCCAGTACAATTGGTCAGATCTCCATGTGATGTAGACCATGGAAAGTAAAAAAAAACGAAATATAGATCTGTATGTTAATCAGAACGATACATCGCAACACAGCGACATAATAATATATTAAGTGTCTAATAGTTACACGACGGTCACGGCAGTTAATTTAAACAGCTAGGATTGTCGCGACACCAAGAGAAAGTAACTCACTTAGGTTAACTCCAATTAGTCGTATAATGCTGATAAACATAATGTACAATGCCGTATCATTACGTTAATGGGTGCCACAGTGACTCATACAGTAGGGCCCTGGCACATTAACCAGGCGATCCTGGATACGAACCATTACTAGCTTTAACTTAAGGACATTTCTACATTTGCCGCTGTGAGCGTATGCTCCGATGCCTAGCAAGCAATTTTGTACCATCTTATCTGAACAGGATACTCCTAGACCATGAGAGTACATTCCTAGACCACCGTACATTCCCAGACCATGGTCGTACATTCCCGGACCATGGCAACACATTCACGGACCATAACCGTATATTCCCAGACCATAGCCGTACATTCCAAAACCATAACCTATATTGCCAAATCCTGACCTCACATTCCCAAAATATAGCCGTCCATTCGCCGGCTCAGGCCGTACATTCCCAGATCATAGCCATACATTCCAAAACCATGATCTATATGGTCGCACGTTCCAAAACCATGACCTATATACCAAGACCATGGCCGTACATTCCCAGACCACGATCGTGCATATCTCGATCATCTAGACCATGGCCGCACATTCCCGCACCACGAATTACCATGACATAGGCCACTGTACAACACGATTCGTCATATAGAACAAATGAACCATGTTTTAAATCTAACGTCCACATTTTAAGAGTAGGCCGTAAAGCCACCGTCTGTGAACAATTTACCCTCATAGCATACCCTTGGTAGGACGTTAATAAAATGCGGATTAGACAAGGGTTCCGGACCCCATCTCAGTCCCCACAGGTTAACAATGTAAACAGTGGCAAGCGAAGTGGCTAACTAGAGCACCATACATGTCCCAGATGATGACCCCGCCGTATGGCCACAGATCACTAATGATTTCCCCGTTGACTTTAATGTTAATTCTCGTTTCGTAAACCGGCTTTAACTTTTCCCCAAATTTTCGTTGGGTAGAACGCTTTTTGCCCCAGATGAAGCAACATGTGGCAAACTCTTGTCCAGAAGCATGTATGAGGTTCACCATGAAAAATAAACATGCAATTTTCCGCCCTACATTTCAACGTCACCAACCTCACAACACTTTTACAGGGGCGGCCTTGTCACACCGTTTCGTCATTGGCTGATATATTTGAAGGGGTTTTCAAATCTGATACAAATTTCAAATTCTAGAGAGACCACAAGCTCAACCCACGATTTGTCGTACAATCAGGGGACCTAATCCAGGAAGTTACGATGCGATATGCGTGAATATCGAAATATACAAAGATCGTTGGATTATAAACATACATTTCAAGTTTTATCACAATTTAAAATGTGATTTTTCGCATAATCAGGGACCATAATAATCCATGAAGTTACATGCCAATATCAAAAGTAACCAAATCAGATAAAAATTGTGACAACAAATTGTGGATGGATAGACGGGCGGACGGACAGGGGAGGTGACAGTGTACGTCCAGTCGTCCACATGAAAATGTGGCCGTATCAAGATAATCCCTATCGTCACGTTGAAAAATTTGAAAGCACTACAGATGCTACCGATTTTAGATGATTTCTCATGAGAGGGGTGAGGGGTCCTATTAATATTCAACTCTCTGCTTTATTTCCACTCCCTTGTCGGAAATACTATAGAGACTATAGCATTTAACCGTTTACTTTTTTAATTAGGCGAGAAATACTGGGATCATCCGTCGTTACGTGGCTTTCCATCGGAGGTTAATGGCATTTGCCGAAAAGTCGATTTACTTTTTCAGATTTAATTTATTAGGTCATGCAAAGAAAAGGTCTATCCATATATTTAGATTCACACAACCTTCTGGTTCCAATGGAGACTGCATTTGCAGAGAACGTAAAAAGAGCTCATCACCAAGTTAGATTAAAGGTGCAAATTGTTCAATACACTATATTACTTTACATAATAAAACCTATAAACATATTAAAATTCCGTTTCGCTCTACAATTGTGTGGCGTTCACTGGAAGATCGGAATCCACCGGAACTTGATCTGGAGCGGTATTGCTGGGAGAAGGATACCAAATTGAGAACATTACATTCGGCCAACTTGCTCCAGAGTCTGCCACGTGTCTCATCAGGAGTGGATGCAATAATGACATCTCATTTAGTACGTGTGTTTGTCCGTACGGAGTCCTGAGGAGCTGGATGACCGAATGGTTAGCGTGCGCGCGCTGTATCATTCGGCCTGACATTGAGTCAACGCATCACACAGGAACCTAGAATAGCAATCAATCCTGTGCGAATCTAATTTACACCCTATCCTTTCCAATGGTTAGCGTGCGCGCGCTGTATCATACGACCTGCCATTGTGTCAACTTGTACGTACAAAGAGTAAGTTCGCCTGTCCAACCTCATGGGTTTTCACCGGGTACTCCGGTTTCCTCCCACTGCTTAAGACCCCTACGCGCAATATTGAAATGAAATTAAAACCATGTGTTATTCCCGAAATGACCTATTTAAACCCATTTCTCTCCCCCTCTCTCTCTCTCTCTCTCTCTTTGCGCCGATAATTTGTAAGTCACAGCTTCTTGCAATATTATGAAATGTTTCAGAGTCCCAACTGGTCTTCGCTATTCTGGACCTGTTCCTTGCTGGCACGGAAACAACATCAACAACCATTTTGTGGACAATTCTTTATTTTCTACATCATCCAAACATACAAGCTAAATGTTACAAGGAGATTCAAGATGTCGTTGGTTCCGGTCGTCTTCCTTCAATGAAAGATAAACCGTCCTTGCCGTATGTTGAAGCTGTCATATTGGAAGTTCTCCGTAAAGCAAACATAGCATTGACGGGTGTCCCGCATGCAGTCAGCGAAGACACGAGGTTCCATGGATACCTTTTTCCAAAAGACGCCATCATTATACCAAACGCCGATGCTGTTTTAACTGATGGCAAGATTTGGCGTGATGCTGATGTTTTTAGACCGGAAAGATTCATCGATTCTAATGGACAGGTGATAAAAAGAGATGAAATGATACCTTTCTCGACAGGTGGCTGTTCAATCAAGTTCACTCATAGGTGTTTTGTTAATTTTTTTTAATCTTTATTTGCAAAATGTAATTAAGGGTTTATTAATATCACTTGTTGTTTCAGCATAGATTTGTAAAATTTTCATCCTCTTTAAGGGTTTCTCATTGATTAATAACAGTTTACTTGGGTATAGGGTTACTTTGAATGGCTTCGGCCTTATATTGTTAATTAGTTTATTGTTATCTGTTTGTATATAACCTTCTGTAACATGTTGATTGTATCATTGCTTGATAACGGTGAGAGTGTCCTCATTGAAACGTTGCAGTTAATAAACCTAGTGAATGTTATCCATAAAGCTGTCTGTTATTATAATATATCGCTTTCACTAAATGCCATTTAAAGATAATACTGCTTTAACATTAAAAAAAAACACCAAAAAACCTTCAATTTCATGAAACATACATCTGTTTCTTTGATCTGAAAACTTCCCTAAAACTTTTGACAATTGATTACATGTCTTAATGAATTGTGATAGCCTCGATTATCACACAATTCTCTAGTTTTATGTGAATACATAATTATATTTTGTCTTTCAGGTAGAAGAGTATGTCTGGGGGAATCCTTGGCTAAAATGGAATTATTTTTATTTGTGACAACCTTGGTACAAAGATTTGAATTTAAACCAGTTGATGTCGATAATTTACCAACTTTACAAGGTGTTGTTGGAATAACTCATGCTCCTGTTAAATACCAAGTTCGAGCCGTTCCCAGATAAAAAAAAACACTATCACCCCCTTTGTTTTAGCAACAACGAACGGTTATTTCGCATACAGTTGTGTTCAGTGACCGCAATGATCTCAAATCTAAAGACGAATTACTTCTTCTTGTGAAATGGAGCGTTAAGGAATACAAGTGTTTATAGGTGTTTT
The DNA here is from genome assembly GCA_948474765.1 of Patella depressa. NCBI lineage: Eukaryota > Metazoa > Mollusca > Gastropoda > Patellidae > Patella > Patella depressa. The sequence goes on along the minus strand of OX419720.1, from coordinate 70,820,788 downwards.
AGCGTCTAGTAACTGTAATGATTTCAAAATCTAAAGACGTATTACTTATCAATGGTTTCTTATGTTTATTGTTTAGGAACATGTGTGGTTAATAGTAATTTAATCTCATTATGTCCAATTATCACTGTCTCCAGTTTTAAGTCTGGAGGGTCTTCATTTATGAAAATTATGCACAGGTAAAGAACTCCGGATTCTCACACTTGGTGTGGTAAAAGGAAATTTATTTCACTGAAGAGAGATGGAGAGAAATGGGTTTAACGTCGACTGGACACAAACTAGGTCGTTCCGTGACGAACATATGGTTCAATATAATTTCAACAATTCGTTTGCGCGTAGGGGTCTTTAGCCGTGGGAGGAAACCGAAAGACCAGGAGAAAACCCACGAGGTTGCACAGGCAACCCTACTCCTTATCATGTACCGTCTGGGAATTGGAAACCACGCCAGTTGACTCAATGACAGGCTTGGTGATACAGCGCGCACCTGCTAACCATTGAGCCATCCAACCTCCCCAGTAATAAAATGACGCAAACAGGGCTCACCCTGGCTTTCAATTTTATTCTGCCAAAATGGATAATGATATATATATAAATATATGTTCATATTTTGTTTAGCCAACTGGAATATTTTATCTTGCAACAATTTTATTTCTCAGGTAGGCCTATTATAAAACTTAACGGTATAATAAGTTATACAACAAATCAGTTTTTATATTACCACAGCTTGGAGATGATTTATTATAAAGATCAGAGAGAGAGAGAGAGGGAGAGACAGAGAGAGAGGGGGATGGGGTTTAACGTCCACTCAACACAATCTAGGTCATTTCGGAACAGACACGTGGTTTATTTTTATTTCAAAAACTCGCTTGCGCGTAGAGGATGAGAAGGTTTTCTACACAAACAAATACCACATTCATTAATAAATACAACGACGATATATCAATAGTAAGGTAGCTATATATATATATATATATATATATATATCCCATTACGTCAGCTACACTAACACATAATAAATACAACGACGATATACTAATAGTAAGGTAGCTACGTCAGCAACGGGAAGCTTTTAACACGTTGGACTTTACCTGACCAGAACTAAACTAATATTACGACCAATAGAATATACAATACTATAGTACCCACCCGTTACTACAAGTGAAGATATTAAAATGAGTAAAATTACCGACATCTTCATATACTTGTCTCTAAATCTAGACAATGTATGAGGAAATCGACATGAGTAAGAGGAAATCAACAGTTTCGTTATTTGAGTATCACAAAGAATATTAAAGACTAAAGAATAATATAAAGACTAAAGACGGCGGTTCGTTGGTTAAATTTTTGATATACAATATATTACTCATTGACCTAATCACATGTAATATGCCTGTTTGATATACTATATATACTATTCAAAAAAAAGTAGGGGATATTTGATTTTTAAGTGTTATTAAAGTCACCTAATGAAACTGACGAAGAAACAAATGACAAAATGAAATGAAGTTCACATTCATCGATTTATTCCAAATGATCGTTAGACTAAGTAAGGCACAGACTGACCATTATAAGGGTAAAATGATACCCGGGGTCAAACAGCAAAGTTACCACAGCATCACAACAAAGTCAGTAACGGGTAAATCCTCCTCTGTTTGCCAAACAAGCATTGATCCGACGTGGCATACTCCTAATAAGACGTCTAAGGTCATTTTGGTCCAGATTGTCCCATTCCTGTTGCAACGCAGCAGCAAGTTCTTGGACATTGGCAGGACGTTGTTGACGTTGACGTAACCTCTGTCCAAGCATGTCCCAGACATGCTCGATGGGGGAGAGGTCGGGACTCAGTGCTGGCCAAGGTAATGTGGTGATGTTCTGTTGTTGGAGGTAACCTGTAACGATCCTGGCCCCGTGACATCTTGCGTTGTTATCCTGGAAGATGAAACGGCGGCCATGACGTCGTGCGAACGGCACAACATGGACTGCCAAGATGTTGTCCCGGTGGTACTGGCCTGTAACACGCCCTGCAACAACATGTAAAGCCGTTCTTCCAGCAACAGTGATGCCTTCCCACACCATAACAGAACCACCCCCAAATCGATCATGTCTGATGACGTTAACGTCATGGAAGCGCTCGTTTCGACGACGCCACACACTCCTACGTCTGTCCAAAAAATCAAGAGTGAACCTTGACTCATCTGAAAACATCACATTGCTCCAGCGTCGATTATCCCAGTGTTGACGATCCCTACACCAACGACGTCTTGCCTGAATGTGATGATCTCTCAAACAAGGGATCACGCGAGGACGTCGGGCGCAAAGGTGACCCCTATGCAGTCGATTCCGAATCGTCTGGCCACTCACTCTCACACCAGTGTCTGTTTGAAGACGAGCGCTGATCTGATTTGCTGTGATGACACGATTTCTCAAGGCCAAGGTACGGATAAATCGATCCGGGGCTTGAGTTGTCGCCCTTGGTCGACCTGAGCGTGGTCTGTCCTGTACAGATTGTGTATCACGGTATCTGGACCATAGCCTGCTTATGACAGACTGAGAAACATTCATCGTCCGCGCCACAACCGCCTGTGTTGTGCCGATCTGTAGCATGCCAAGGGCACGTAACCTTTCATTTTGGGTAAGCCGACGCATATCAAAATTTGTTTTCTGGTCACTAAAACAATTAAACTGATGTTTCCACCCTGGAATTCAATGCCACAATGACTATAACATTCAAAGTCAGAGTCGTGCAAATCTTGGGTTGGACCCCCATGATGATCCCAAGCATCACCTGCATTCCATGCGGTAGCTATTGGTGCGTTTGGGCGTCACATGTAACTGGAAATGTTTCTTCTGTTAGGTTCTATAGTGACATTTTTCGTAGTCATTTGCATATTTTAGTATTATGCCCCAAAAATCAAATATTCCCTACTTTTTTTAAATAGTATATTACTCATAGACCTGTTTCATATGTAGTGGTATCTCATCGTGTTTAACAAAACCCTTTTTCTTTTGTCTATATGTTAGTCCCGAAATAACATAGTTTGTGTCGTGTGGACGGTAAGTCCCATTCTCTTTTCCTCGCTCTCTTTGTACATGTGATGTGGTAATTACGTTAATTGAGAAAAATAAAATTATTAGAATAAAGTCATAAGATAAAGTAGTACTAAACAAGTAGGGAGAGAGAGAGATGGGGTTTAACGTCCACTCGATACAAACTAGGTCATTTAGGGACTAACATATGGGTTAACTATATTTCAATAATTTGTTTGCGCCTACGGGTCTTTGGCAGTTGAAGGAAACCGGGGGACCCGGAGAAAACCCACGAGGTTGGACAGGCGACCCTTCTCCTTGTCACGTACAACCAGGGAAACGAGACCACGCCAGTTGACTCAATGACGGGCTTTATGATACAGCGTGAATTAATGTAATTCAAAAACACAAGATTAAACCAAGTCGAAACACCGAAGACTGGGACTGAATCCTTGCTGATCAGCTCATTTCATTTCATTTCATGTTCACACAACTCTCACCTCCTAATTTATTGATACAGGCGCTGGAGCTGTTGGGTGTGGGTCTGCATCATTCTTTTGCACTCCTGGTGTAGTATCTGAGCTGTCAAGATACTGCACTGGGCGATATCTATCGTGACAGATCGATATAATCAAATGGATTCAGATTCTAAGTAATTCTCTTGTTAGAAGAAGATGATTGCCCCCAGGGGCAGATAAAGGCCCATTTTCTTTTCGTGTGACTTTGTGTCGCCTACAGGGCGCAATTGTTACTGGATTTTCTTCAAACTTGGTATACTTATTCCTTATACCCCAAGGAAGATCCCTATTGTTTTTGGTGCATGCCCATCCCCCTGGGACAGAGTCATGCCCATTTCTAGTATTTGTTTGTTTGTCGTCTACAGGCGACATTTCTTAACTTATAATCTTGAAACTTTGCATACACATTCTTTGTACCTTAAGGAACATTCCTATCGTTTGGGGTGCATGTCCAATCCCCAGGGGCAGAGCCACGTCCATTTTCTTTTCGTGTGTCTTTGTGTCGCCTACAGGGCGCAATTCTTACTGGATTTTCTTCAAACTTTGTATACTTACTCTTTATACTCTAAGGATGATCCCTATCATTTGGGGTGCATGCCCAACTCCCAGGAGCAGAGCCACGCCCATTTTCTTTTTGTCTGTCTGTGTGTCGCCTACAGGCCGTAATTCTAACTGGATTTTCTTAAAACTTTGTATACTTACTCTTTACACCCTAAGGATGATCCCTATTGTTTTTTGGTGCATGCCCGACCCCCAATGGCAGAGCCACGCCCATTCCTTTTATTTATTTGTTTGTTGTCTACAAGCCACATTTCTTAACGTATCATCTTGAAACTTTAAATGCTTATTCTTTGTACCCTAAGGAACATTCCTATCATTTAGGTGCATGCCCAACCCCAGGGGCAGAGTCACGCCCATTTTCTTTTTGTGTGTCGCCTACAGGCCACAATTCTTAATCGGTCATCTTGAAACTTAAAATACTTATTCCTTATACCCTAAGGATGATCCCTATTGTTTTTGGTGCATGCCCGACCCCTAGGAACAGTGTCACGCCCTTTTTCTTTTTGTCTGTCTGTGTGTCACCTACAGGCCACAATTCGTAATCGATCGTCTTGAAAACTTTTTTTATACTTATTCCTTATACCCTAAGGCTGAACACTATTATTTTTGGTGCATGCCGGACCCCCTGGGACAGAGCCACGCCCAATGCTTTTGTGTCTTGTGTTCGCCTACAGGATGCAATTCTTAACAGATCCTTTTAAAACTTTACATACCTATTCCTTATACCCTAAAGATGACCCCTATTGTTTTTTGGTGATTTCCTAACCTCCAGGGGCAGAGCCATGCCCATTTTTACTTCGTGTCTGTGTGTGTTGTCTACAGGCCACGATTCTTAATGGGTCGTCTTTAAACTTGGGATATGTATTCCTTATAGCCAAAGGACGTCAACTGCATGTCCCGACTTTCACTGGTATGCACGGATAGCATACATTTGTGGAGCGCATGAACATTCGGATATTGCTATTATATTTTCGCTCTAGATATTACCACATTTTGTACGATTCATTGATAATTTTAGACACATTTTTATCAATAGGTTGGCAGTGAGTTTCAAGTCATCTATTTATATATATCCTGCCAAACAATTCATATTGTTAGTTCGTCATTTTATTTCATTTTTTTTAGTTTTCTTAAGATTCGGGTTAGTAAGACGCTAATCATCATTTTCATTCTAAACCTGTCGACAGAATAATTAAATATCGCCAACAACATCGTACAAAAAAATTATTTTTCAGCTACATTATATCGAAAAGTTTAATTAACAGTTTATTGCTTGTGTTCTTTGGGAAAGCCCGTCTTCCATTAGCCCAGGTTATGTGCAAAAGAGTAGGACATTAAACCCCATTTCATTTCTTGGGGAAAGATGTGGGCAGAAAATATTTCCGTTTTATCGAAAAGTTTAATAAACTAGTTATTGCTCGTTCTTGGGGAAAGTTGCGATAGGAAAACATGTTACAAATGTTACATGTTAAATTATTAGTCATCATATGACAAATCAATTTGAAAGGTATTTTACAGCTTCTAGGAAATGTATTTTTCGTTTTTCACCAATATCACTAAACAACATCCTGTCAGTTTAAAGGGAAATATACAGTTTTAGAACGTGATGAAATGAACAGTATAATGATGGTGGTATATGGCTGGGTTAGGAGATCCCAGAAAAATTCTTAAGTTCCGCCAGTGGTGGGTGTGGTAGGAGGGACCACCCATAGTACCCCCCGCCACCAAAAAAAAAATGGTTTGGTCAACACGTCAGATGCAAGTTCCGCGTCAATGACATTCGATAGAGGAATATGCCCTGAATTAGGGAATATATTTTTGGTGGAAAGGCCACTTTAGAACATGTCGAAGGTCACTAATTAGCTATTTTCCCAGTATCTCGTAATCTATTCCAGGTATATTAAACAAAACTGTATGGACATTTTTGATACTGCTAGGTGCACAAATATGTTTATGATACTGCTAGACAACTGTCCTTGGCAGGCCCTATCCTGCATCACTGTCAAAGCGAAACCACACCCGAAATTTGGATGAACTTTCTCGGCTAGTACAGGGATCGAACACCCGACCTCCAGACTAGCGAGCCAGCGTCTTGCCCACTTACCCACCGTGGCCCCTTAATAGACGAAAGGTCTAAAAGCACATATTAAATTAATGTAACTTTACCGGGGTGGATTCGGGAATTTTTGCATGTAACAATGCAGGCATCGTAGGAATACATACACACTGAGCTTTTAAAGCAGGAAATCTAACACCCCATCTTATGTTGGTTTTAATAATGAATAAATACGATCACATTGGGATTCATTTTCGATGATGCAAAGCATTTAACGTGATAATAAAATAAAAAACAAAGTACGAACAATCCAAACCATTAGTCAAAAACACGGTCGAGGCTAAATTGTGTAATCAGCCAATGGACTGTTCGCCGGGTACAAAATACAGTGATAACAGGTGTCTAGAAGAGTGTCTATATCATTTTTTCTGATGATAAAAGATAAAGCACGCGATTGTTTCTTATAAAGTGCTGTTTTACAATTGTTTTGTTTTATTCAACACAAACTTCTGTTGTTTTGCATTGCATCAACACAAACTTGTGTTCTTCGTAATGCTTTAACACAAACTTGTGTTGATTTATAAAATCTTGTGTTTTTGTCATAAAATTAACACAAGTAATGTGTATACTATCGTCAATAAATATTTTGTGTTTTTAATTTTAAAAATTAAACTCTATACAAAGTCTTAATTTGGGGGTTCACAAGTTATAAATAAAGTATTTTTTTTACACAGACAATATAGCCAGACAGACAGACTTGAATGTTAATTGGTGTTTAGATGTCTGTAGTTAAAATAAATTTGTTGATTTTTTTATTGGCCCAATAAACTGGTAGATCAAAGGAATACCTAATACACCTTGTGAGCATTCCGTGTGATTTTAACAATTGACTCCAAACGCGTTGACAAGAAAATGGGTAAAACTCTTTTGTAATGTAATTTGTTAATAAAATCAACGTAATCAAAGCTACATTTTGTCGGCGATATCACCTCGGTGGAAGCGGACGTTAATAAAGTGATTTCACACACAAACATTTACCTTTAACAACCTGCTGAAATGATTTTGTGAGCAGTGATATAGTGGTTACCACAGAGAATACAAGACCGCAGGTTTGTAAATATTTATATAAAAAATACCATGTATTTATTTCTTTAGCATAGATATTGTTTCTTTGGATATATTAGTATTTCGTTTCCTTTGAAAAATCCAACCATTCCCCCGGAATTATATACGGTCATACGATTCTTTCCGTATCGCCTTGCTCGTACTTATAGCAAAAAACTGACCGTCGCAAAATTCAGTGAGTGATCCATGGTGAATACCGATTAAGATTAAGCGGATTATCATCGCAGTAAATCGCATGGCGCGCGCAGATTACTCATCGGAAATTAGGACGGAGATTCGCGCATGCGCGGTGATAATTTGTCATTTACAATGGCGGCGACAGAAAAAAAAATATTTCGCATTATATTGTTGAATCTGTCTCATTTTTGTGATATATTGCTTAATGAACATTAGTTGTTCGGTGCCTCGATGTTACAGAAACACATTAAACCAGAAACGGCTGGAGGTGAGCCAGTAGGTAAGAATCTGTTTTAAAATAATACCTGAGCTGTTGGATTGGTATTTGGATTGCAAAGTCGTCCACAGTGAAGTCGTCCACAATCGTTGGTGAAATCGTTGGTGGAGTCGTCCACAACTATTAGTGGAGTCGTCCACAACTATTGGTGATGTCGTCCACAACTATTAGTGGAGTCGTCCACAACTATTGGTGATGTCGTCCACAACTAAGCATAAGACTCGTACACAATTTAGTCGTAAGGAAGAAATAGCTGGTACTATTTTATTATTTGATTTCAGATCGAATCACGGATGTTTTTGTACTAAAGTTAATTTTATACCAATACTTTTGAATCCGAATTCTACGCATTTCTGTAACGGTAGTGTCATATTCATTTCGATTTACATGTATGTAAGTTCTTTTTTATTTGGAAACCATTAAAACATACATGTACACTTATAGTTAAATTATAGAAAATCGCACGAGAAGCTTGATTTCTCGATTGAAGGGTGTAAGTGATCAAACTACAATTTTTTGATTGGTCAGAGGCGTCTAACCGCGGGAAAATTTGGTTTAATCTCACTGTGCCACCCAATCAACTGGTGTTATGGGGTAGTGGTGTGAAAAGTTAAATAAACAAAGGATAATAGACTGTATCCTTATTAGTACTGTTCCCCTAGTTAAGATTTAATTATTTTAATGATTAAAATATATAAGTTAAGTTCACGTGTCATCGGTTATCGAGTATCTTAAATATTACTCACCCATCTTTCATTAAGACAGTACTCATAAATCAATCAAATATATGATTAGAAACTCACTATCATTTTCTATGGATAGTTGTCACCCCCCAATTCAATTTTATATTTCAAAAAGGCTCAAGTGCGTGTACGGTTTATTCCTAATTCTCAAGGAGGTCAAAATTTAGTTAATTTGGGGTATAAGTACAGAGTACGAAAGACGAAAACCAATAGCACCCATTGGAGATGTTGCAAACAGACTCGTCCCACAACGATCAACACAACAGAACAATGGGTAGAAAGCGATGGAAGGGCTTTGTGGAATCACTTTAACACAGATGTTTCACGGACAACCAATCACGTTGAGGGATGGAACAGTAAAGTGAAGAAGACCGGAACAAGCCACCCAAATATATTTAAATTTATTAACATTGTGTTGAAAGAGCAGACTTGTGCTGAAAATACCATAGTTCAGTTGGATAACGGTGGACGATTGCCCCCTAAAAGGCGAAAATATAAAAGGGTAGAAGAAACTATTAACGATCTGAAAATCGACTTATTAAATGGGGTAAAAAGTGCAATTGAATATACGGACGCCATATCTCATTTAGTAGGGTTATGATTTATGTTTGATACATGTATTTGTTGTTACTTTTATGTTATTTATTGTGAATAAAGTTTTTAATTAGTTTAAACCTAGTAGTTTTAAAAAACGGACTATACTTTTAACACCATTATATTCGATAATCCCCTTGTTTGATTACCCCCCCCCCCCATGAGAACAATAGCGGGTGGCACAGTGAAAATACCCCGAAAATTTACAGTTAATGTTAATCGTATTGTTTGTATAATAATAATAATAATGAGTCTTATAAAGCGCTAAAATCCACGTCACAATAGGGAAATGCTCTAAGCGCTGACTACACACAAAACACACAACACTACAAAATGCACATGATAATGTCATATTCAAACATAACGTTTGAAAAGATGGGTCTTTAGGTTTGATTTGAATGAAGTTAATGTTTCAGCAGACTTTTGTATGATCGTATGATCATTGTTTTGTTGTTCACCGATGTGTTTTTTTTAATAAAGTATTCTTGTATTGTTTGTTAATTGGCGTTATGATTTGAGCAATTTTGATTGTTTGATTAGTGTTTATTGTCAGTATCGGAAAATGCCGAAGTTAAAATCAGAAAATGCCGTGGTATTTCTTTATAACACAATTTGTAGTCCTTCGCGTAACATATACCCTACTCAGATTGGGGTTGGGGACAATAAGACAATTCAAGATAACTTATTATCAATTAAGTTTATTTTAGATTAAATGAACGAAAAAAAATATTGATGGCGCGCTAGTAGCCTATGATCAAGAGAAAGCTTTTTACCGAATAGAAATAAATTATCTACAAATCCTGCTTGAAAAGTTAAATTTTCCAAAATATATTCTAAATTGGCTTAATATCATATATAAAAATATAAACAGCAAGGTTCTTGTAAATGGTGCCTTTACTGACAATATCCCCATAAATCGCTCGATACGTCAAGGAGACCCACTCTCAATATTGTTGTATGCAATAGCAATCCAGAATAATACAAAACAAATACATCACTGGAATTAAAATACCAAACATGAAAATAGACACAAAATTATTCAAGCATGCAGACGATATCACAATTATTATCACTAACTCAACATCAATCAACCATACTGTCGAGAAAATCACATCCTTTGGGGCTATATCGGGATCAAGTTTGAACACTAATAAAACTGAACTTCTGGAAATAAAAAACTATTTTAACAATACAACACACTTAATACCTAAAGACAGTATTAAAGTTTTAGGAATTTATTATGGAAAGGATATGAAATACAATAACTGGAAAAAATTAACTGATTCTTTGTTAGGTCAACTGAAGTTTTGTAAAGAACGATCAAAAAATCTGTCTCTTAAAGAAAAAGTAACTGTACTCAATACCTACATCCTAGAGTAAAATCTGGTAATTTTAATTTCATTTGGCCAGATAGCATAGAGTTAATTAAACGTCAAACGCTTATGGACATAAAGTTAACAAGCCAACAGTGAGGCTGATGTCCCCCGCCGAAATCCCAAAATAAATAGATGACACATATTAATTAATCGCACATTTATTTTTTTCAAACGTATCGACCAATCAAACTGAACAGGAAGTGTCATCCAAAAATTGCTTATCTCTGCCTACCGTAAGAAGAAAATGCTCATCTTCGAACTCCATCAAGGCATTGACCTAATAAGCATACACACCAATTTTGAACATTTTAACTCAATTCGAAGGAGAGTTATTGTGTTCCAAAGTCTCGGCAAATCAAATTGCTTATCGCTCTGCTTATCCTGAGCAGAAAATGCTCATTATCGATCATAGTCAAGGTATTACTGTAATGAAACTATACACCAAGTTCCATCACTCTCACTTAATTAGAACTAAAGTTATCGTGTCTCAAAGCATCAACCAATCAAATTGCTTATCTCTGCCTACCCTAAGCGGAAAATGCTCATCTTCAAACTCCATCAAGGCATTGACCTAATAAGTATATACACTAAGTTTGAACATTTTAACTCAATTAGAAGGAGAGTTATTGTGTTCCAAAGTCTCGACCAATCAAATTGCGTATTGCTCTGCTTACCCTGAGCAGAAAATGCTAATTATCGAACTTAGTCAAGGTATTACTGTACACCAAGTTTCATCACTCTCACTTAATTTGAACTAAAGTTATCGTGTCCCAAAGCATCAAATTGCTTATCTCTGCTTACCCTAAGCGGAAATGCTCATCTTCGAACTTCATCAAGGCATTGACCTAATAAGCATATACACCAAGTTCGAACATTTTAACTAAATTAGAAGGAGAGTTATTGTGTTCCAAAGTCTCGACCAATCAAATTGCGTATCGCTCTGCTTACCCTGAGGAGAAAATGCTCATTATCGAACTTAGTCAAGGTATTACTATAATGAAACTATACACCAAGTTTCATCACTCTCACTTAATTAGAACTAAAGTTATCGTGTCCCAAAGCATCAACCAATCAAATTGCTTATCTCTGCTTACCCTAAGCGGAAAATGCTCATCTTCGAACTCCATCAAGGCATTGACCTAATAAACACATACACCAAGTTTGAACATTCTAGCTCAATTAGGAAGAGAGTTATTGTGTCCCAAAAAGTGTGACGGACGGACAGACAGACGGACGGACAGACAGACGGACGAACCCATTTTAATAGTCCCCCAACTTTCTTCGAAAGGCGGGGGACAAAAATTCAATGTTCCCACATTAAGATCATTAACCAGTTAATATTAAGACGCTCTAATCCTCAACATGCCTGGATAGCTCTAGGGTTGTACTGTTTTGGCATTACTCTAAGGAACCATATCCATACTATATAACATCAATTCACCATCAACTATCTCTGAAATAAAAGATACTTATTTTAATCACCCGACACTCATTAACTGGAAATCAAAAAACGAAACAAAGACAATCTATACAGAACTTTTATTAAGAATAAACCAATAACAAGGGGCTAAATCTTCAAAACATATTTCACTTCCAACAAAACAAATTTCTACTAAGCAGACAACGCGATTTTAAAAAAGAAAAAAAAGGGAAAAAGACGAAAGAGAAATGATAGAAAGGGAAAATCATAGAGAAAAAGAAATTAAAAAAGGGAAAAAAATGAAAAAAGAGACCCCCCCCCCCCAAAAAAAAAACCCGTAACAGTCATGTAACTTGCAAACATTTTTATTCATCCGTCGATGATAGACAATGATCACGTGACAACCATAACTGAAATGGCTATAAAATAATGTTCTGTACGACTATGATATAGCCTTCAATATTTCTTAGGTATGGTGAGTCTGTCGCTCAGATTGCCTGTCAATAGTGTATAAAAAATCGATTTAGAACTGCTTTATTGGCATAATGCCAACCGATATGTCACGTATCATTGGAATTCTCCAATGGTGATTCTGTCGGGGAAAACATCCACTGTTTCTCTCTCCGTGTATTTGATGTTCCATCAGGGAATTATATCCAATGACGATTTAAATTTACCTAACAACTGGTCAGTGAATCCATCAATGTATTATCCAGTTATTATTTTAATATCTACCGGTACCTGAAATTCACACGGACAGAGCGTGGAAGACGTGCAATTCTGAAACCATATCGAGACTGTCTTCAATGACCACGTGACTTATTTCAATGCACCTTTTATGAATAATCAACAAGCTTGTTTTGAATATTTTACCGGATTATTATAATTATAGAAAGAATATCCATATCCCGAAAGTGTGGACGACTTTACCAATGTATTGTTATATCTCCAAATTAAACTAAGTCTTGTGGACGACTCCACCAACGTATTACTATATTTTCAAAATTAAACTAAGTCTTGTGGACGACTCAACCATCGAGTGTGGACGACTCCACCAACGGGAATGGACGACTCCACCAACGGGTGTGGACGACTTAACCAGGTTTTTCGTGTGGACGACTTTGCCTGTGGACGACTTGACTGGCATTCAATCCAAATACCAATCCAACAGCTCAGGTATTATTTTAAAACAGATTCTTACCTACTGGCTCACCTCGAGCCGTTTCTGGTTGAATGTGTTTCTGTAACATCGTGGCACCGAACAACTAATGTTCATTAAGCAATATATCACAAAAATGAGACAGATTCAACAATATAATGCCGAAATATTTTTTTCTGTCCCCGCCATTGTAAATGACAAATTATCACCGCGCATGCGCGAATCTCCGTCCTAATTTCCGATGAGTAATCTGCGCGCGCGATGCGATTTACTGCGATGATAATCCGCTTAATCTTAATCGGTATTCACCATGGATCACTCACTGCCTTAGTATTATTAGTGATTTTAATGAATTTTGCGACGGTCAGTTTTTATAACTTGTGAACCCCAAAATTAAGACTTTGTATAATGTTTAATTTTTAAAATTAAAAACACAAAATATTTAATGACGATAGTATACACATTACTTGTGTTAATTTTATGACAAAAACACAAGATTTTATAAATCAACACAAGTTTGTGTTAAAGCATTACGAAGAACACAAGTTTGTGTTGATGCAATGCAAAACAACAGAAGTTTGTGTTGAATAAAACAAAACAATTGTAAAACAGCACTTTATAAGAAACAATCGCGTGCTTTATCTTTTATCATCAGAAAAAATGATATAGACACTCTTCTAGACACCTGTTATCACTGTATTTTGTACCCGGCGAACAGTCCATTGGCTGATTACACTATTTTGCCTCGACCGTGTTTTTGACTAATGGTTTGGATTGTTCGTACTTGGTTTTTTATTTTATTATCACGTTAAATGCTTTGCATCATCGAAAATGAATCCCAATGTGATCGTATTTATTCATTATTAAAACCAACATAAGATGGGGTGTTAGATTTCCTGCTTTAAAAGCTCAGTGTGTATGTATTCCTACGATGCCTGCATTGTTACATGCAAAAATTCCCGAATCCGCCCCTGTAAAGTTACATTAATTTAATATGTGCTTTTAGACCTTTCGTCTATTAAGGGGTCACGGTGGGTAAGTGGGCAAGACGCTGGCTCGCTAGTCTGGAGGTCGGGTGTTCGATCCCTGTACTAGCCGAGAAAGTTCATCCAAATTTCGGGTGTGGTTTCGCTTTGACAGTGATGCAGGATAGGGCCTGCCAAGGACAGTTGTCTAGCAGTATCATAAACATATTTGTGCTCCTAGCAGTATCAAAAATGTCCATACAGTTTTGTTTAATATACCTGGAATAGATTACGAGATACTGGGAAAATAGCTAATTAGTGACCTTCGACATGTTCTAAAGTGGCCTTTCCACCAAAAATATATTCCCTAATTCAGGGCATATTCCTCTATCGAATGTCATTGACGCGGAACTTGCACCTTGCATGTTGACCAAACCAATTTTTCTTTTTGGGGGGCGGGGGGTACTATGGGTGGTCCCTCCTACCACACCCACCACTGGCGGAACTTAAGAATTTTTCTGGGGTCTCCTAACCCAGCCATACACCACCATCATTATACTGTTCATTTCATCACGTTCTTAAACTGTATATTTCCCTTTAAACTGACAGGATGTTGTTTAGTGATATTGGTGAAAAACGAAAAATACATTTCCTAGAAGCTGTAAAATACCATTCAAATTGATTTGTCATATGATGACTAATAATTTAACATGTAACATTTGTAACATGTTTTCCTATCGCAACTTTCCCCAAGAAGGAGCAATAACTAGTTTATTAAACTTTTCGATAAAACGGAAATATTTTCTGCCCACATCTTTCCCCAAGAAATGAAATGGGGTTTAATGTCCTACTCTTTTGCACCTAGCCTGGGCTAATGGAAGACGGGCTTTCCCCAAGAACACAAGCAATAAACTGTTAATTAAACTTTTCGATATAATGTAGCTGAAAAATAATTTTTGTTTTTACGATGTTGTTGGCGATATTTAATTATTCTGTCGACAGGTTTAGAATGAAAATGATGATTAGCGTCCTACTAACCCGAATCATAAGAAAAGTAAAAAAAATGAAATAAAATGACGAACTAACAATATGAATTGTTTGGCAGGATATATATAAATAGATTACTTGAAACTCACTGCCAACCTATTGATCAAAATGTGTCTAAAATTATCAATGAATCGTACAAAATGTGGTAATATCTAGAGCGAAAATATAATAGCAATATCCGAATGTTCATGCGCTCCACAAATGTATGCTATCCGTGCATACCAGTGAAAGTTGGCGTAACAAACCTGTGGCGCAAAACACGGGCCTCTTGTTCCATAAAGGTATTTTTTGGGGAACTTAGCCATTGCATTGATATACTTTTAAAATCGACGTGTTCACTATCTGTATTTCAGTGTTAACGAGGATGCTAGTAGGACAGTTGGACCGTAAGCAGATTCTTGCGAAAAAAGAATGAATGACCTAACGGGCGTAATCGTTCTGGCAGATCGCGCAATATGCCTGAAAGAGAAGGTGCAGCACCCTTGGAACTCGTGCCACATCACCTGTTAGCGTCAGGAACTTATAAAAACACAACGCTAACGCTACAATATACGTCCACATTCCTGCTTTGATTGATAGTTTTCAAGACGATCGATTAAGAATTGTGGCATGTAGGTGACACACAGACAGACAAAAAGAAAAAGGGCGTGACACTGTTCCTAGGGGTCGGGCATGCACCAAAAACAATAGGGATCTTCCTTAAGGTACCAAGAATAAGTATTTAAAGTTTCAAGATTATACATTAAGAAATGCAGCCTGTAGACAACAGACAAACAAATACAAGAAATGGGTGTTGCTGTCCCACGGGGGTCGGGCATGCACCCAAAACAAAAGGGATCATCCTTAGGGTATAAGGAATAAGTATTTTAAGTTTCAAGATGACCGATTAAGAATTGTGGCCTGTAGGCGACACACAAAACGAAAATGGGCGTGACTCTGCCCCTGGGGGTTGGGCATGCACCTAAATGATAGGAATGATCCTTAGGGTACAAAGGATAAGCATTCAAAGTTTCAAGATGATACGTTAAGAAATGTGGCTTGTAGACGACAAACAAATAAATACAAGGAATGCGTGTGGCTCTGCCATTGGGGGTCGGGCATGCACCAAAAAACAATAGGGATCATCCTTAGGATGTAAAGAGTAAGTATACAAAGTTTTAAGAAAATCCAGTTAGAATTACGGCCTGTAGGCGACACACAGACAGACAAAAAGAAAATGGGCGTGGCTCTGCCCCTGGGAGTTGGGCATGCACCCCAAATGATAGGGATCATCCTTAGATCCTTAGAGTATAAAGAGTAAGTATACAAAGTTTGAAGAAAATCCAGTAAGAATTGCGCCCTGTAGGCGACACAAAGACACACGAAAAGAAAATGGAGGTGGCTCTGCCCCTGGGGATTGGACATGCACCCCAAACGATAGGGATGTTCCTTAGGGTACAAAGAATGTGTATGCAAAGTTTCAAGATAATAAGTTAAGAAATGTCGCCTGTAGACGACAAACAAATACTAGAAATGGGCATGACTCTGTCCCTGGGGGATGGGCATGCACCAAAAACAATAGGGATCTTCCTTGGGGTATAAGGAATAAGTATACCAAGTTTGAAGAAAATCCATGAAGAATTGCGCCCTATAGGGCACACACACACCCACACACACAGACAGGGGCGACGGCATAATACGTTCACATTATGA
Organism: Patella depressa; assembly: GCA_948474765.1. Lineage (NCBI taxonomy): Eukaryota > Metazoa > Mollusca > Gastropoda > Patellidae > Patella > Patella depressa. The sequence continues at coordinate 70,804,054 of OX419720.1, read as the reverse complement.
ATGTGGACGTATAAAAAGGAGGCGGTTATATCTCACATATACAACTGGTAGTAGTTTTTTTCTTTGATGTCCATAGCAGTTATATCTTATAACAACCTCTCGTGACGTCATCAGAGGTTGATATATTCGGTTCATATCAACCGCTGATGATGTCCTGAGAGGTTGATATTTCATATCAACCGCTGATGACGTCATTACAGGTCGATATATTCAGCTCATATCAACCGCTCTTGACGTAGATGATCGAAATAATACAGAGAACACAGAAATAAAATTTTATTCTTTTGACAATAAAAACAAAAATTGTTTTGGTACAGTTTGTAGCATTCAGGACCTAAATAGACGGCGTACTTATCGGCTTACTTAAATCGGTTATCCACACTCCAGTCCATGTCTAAGATATCTTTCAGAATTTTCTTTCTGCCCAAATCATTTCTCCACACATCCCAAGACGTGAAAGTATTTATCACCCTAGAGTTTCTTTGTAAAGTATTTTTGGCTACGGCTACAATCCACTCAAAACAGTCGGTCAAATCTGTCTCTGAACATACCGAAAAGTAACCTTCAGTCACGGTTCATTGTCAGAATTATCGGAAAAGATTGCTTTTTGATCCAAATTTTCTTCAGGCTTTGTATAGATCCTCATCATAGTTGCATTCACATCTATTCTATCGTCAATATGATGACTAAAAAGAATTGATTGTTCGTCTGACTTCGTTTTACTATCCATTTTGTTTTAGCTTTCGTCAGTTCAATTACTACAAAATGGCGTCGTATAAACAAACACGTCACGTGCTGTCGAGCAATTAACCAATCACTGTTGCCTTTTTTTAGAAGAGTCCATTAAATTTAAGGGTGAACGTTGTATATGTCAGATATAAACCTACTCTCCCTCGGATTGATATGATAGAGAACACTTGGGCTGCGCCCGCGTGTTCTCTATCATATCAACCTCGGGTAGGTTAATATCCTATACATAGCTGTTCGCAATGGGATCTATCATAATGTTCGGTTGTTTTTATTTCATACGACGGCGAGCCTTTATTGGTAAGTAAGAGGCAACATCAATTAACAACGGTATCACAGAGTGGCCAATCATCTTCTTCCAACAAGAGAATTCCTTAGGATCTGAATCCATTTGATTATATCGATCTGTCACGATAGATATCGCCCAGTGCAGAATCTTGACAGCTCAGATACTACACCAGGAGTGCAAAAGAATGATGCAGACCCACACCCAACAGCTCCAGCGCCTGTATCAATAAATTAGGAGGTGAGAGTTGTGTGAACATGAAATGAAATGAAATGAGCTGATCAGCAAGGATTCAGTCCCAGTCTTCGGTGTTTCGACTTGGTTTAATCTTGTGTTTTTGAATTACATTAATTCACGCTGTATCATAAAGCCCGTCATTTAGTCAACTGGCGAGGTTTCGTTTCCTCGGCTGTACGTGACAAGGAGTAGGGTCGCCTGTCCAACCTCGTGGGTTTTCTCCGGGTCCCCCGGTTTCCTCCCACGAGTAAAGACTCATACGCGCAAGCAAATTATTGAAGTGTAGTTAAACCATGTTAGTCCCGAAATAACCTAGTTTGTATCGAGTGGACGTTAAACCCCATCTCTCTCTCTCTTTTTTTCTCTCCCCCTCTCTCTCTCTACTTGTTTTAGTACTACTTTATCTCATTACTTTATTCTAATAATTTTATTTTTCCCAATTAAAATAATCACCACAGATAAAGAATGTAATGATGTAGTTAGTCTTCTTTTTATTCATTTTATTCATTAATGTGTTTCCTCGTTAATACAGTTACAACAGGTACAGAATGTGAACGTGTACTTGGTGTTTCAAAAACAATTATTATTCCACGGTTTAAACTCTTGTGACATATTTTATTCGGTACATGTACAAAGAGAGCGAGAAAAAGAGAATGGGACTTACCGTCCACACGACACAAACTAGGTTATTTCGGGACTAACATATAGACACAAGAAAAGAGAACAGTATCAATATATTACTTAATGTCTCGTCCATGTTACTCGAGTTCCAACCCCCAAGGCTTCTTTGACATACAAGCCAATGTGTACACGGGATTTCGGTGTTTGGTCCCACACGAAAGACTATTCAGTGCCCCTTTCCAAGTGTTCTGTTCTTCACAGCAAATATAGATCGTCTACTAAATTATTTTACAATATTAAAAATTATTTTTCACCATTGAAAGTGAAAAATAAAAATAAGAGATAATAATAAAAAAAATAGTTCGTATTATATGTCGTTTTAGCAAACAAACATATTTTATTTAGTACATGCGCGGAGAGAGCTAGACAGAAAGACATGGGTTTAACATCCACATAACACATTTAGAGACTAACACATAGATCAAAGAAGATAGACAAATAGAAAAGTTTTGATAAACTTGATGAGATACCGAACAAAGATATTTCATAATCACTACATATACACGTGGTTTATGTGAGTTAGGTCTATGAGTAATATATAGTATATCAAAAACTTGACCAACTAACCGTCGTCTTTCGCCTTTATAAATATTCTTATAAATATTCTTTGTGATACACAAACAACTAAACTGTTGGTTTCCTCTTACTCATATATATATAAATGTTAAAATGTTATTAAACCAGTGTTGAAATCAGTTTGTGTCGGCATACCTTTTATCTTTTTATCATTTACCGTGAAACAAAGTAGTGCAACTTTGCGGTTGTCCTAATAATTTCGGATATATATATATATATATATATATATATATATATATATATATGGCTTGATGATATAAATATATATATATATATATATATATATCAAGATGTCGGTAATTTTACTGATTTTAATATCTTCACTTATAGTAACAGGTAGGTACTATAGCATTTTATATTCTTTTTGTTAGAATATCAGTTTAGTTCCGGTCAGGTATTGTCCAACGTGTTAAAAACTTCCCGTAGCTGATGTAATGGGAGGTATATTGCTCCCTTACTATTAACATATCGTCGTTGTATTTATTATGTGTTAGTATAGCTGTTGTAATAGGAGGGGGGGGGGGTATATAGCTACTTTACTTTTAATATATCGTCGTTGTATTTATTATGAATGTGGTATGTGGTTGTGCAGAAAGCCTTCCCACCCTCTTCCATATAATCCAGGATGTGGACAATTCCTTATTTATGTTTGTGACTTTACCGTGTTGCCTTATAAGACACTTGGTACTTACGGTAGAATGGAGACGAGTATACGCCATGCAGTGTGCTATAAAGGAAATTTTGATACTCTTAACCAAATATTATATATTTAGATCTAAATTAGAAAACGTTAAGCCGTCACTATCGGTATATAATGTTTTTTTTAATGAGTAAAATTTCATTAGATTTGGAATTTTTTAAATCCAGTATCTACACCCTAAATAGATGGAAATATGTAGAATGCAAGGCATTATTGCAGGGCCTGGCCCTACATTGTATAATCCTATACATCATTAGAAATATCGTTTTGAAAGTACAGCACATATAACCACAAAACTGTCGGTAACTATTTGTAATAGAATTACTTATTCCAATACAAACTGTGATGATATTGTGCGTTGAAGCGTATATCAATTGTAGCGACGGACAAGATAGGGCGTAGCTACAAAATTGCAGGTAACCAATAATTACACTGGATCTTGGGTTTTAGTCCCATCCGAATGATTATACACTGTTACTTGTCACCCGCCCCCTCCACTGACAAATTCAAACCACGCTTGTATGAATTGTAAGACAGGACGCCGCTACAATATTGCAACCGAATGACTATGCGCTGTTCCTTGTCACCGCCCAGCGTCTTGCCCCACTAGCAAGTGTAAACTATGGAAGACCAAATGGGACAATATTCATGATTCTTGTTTCTACATTCAAGTTGGAACATTTTAGACACGAACGCAACATTCTAAACTAATGATTCTTGTTTCTACATTCTTATATCAACATTTCAAGCACAAAATCAACATTTTAAACCAAAAATTGACATTATGTTTCATTTTCGGCGTTTTATCGGTAACTTTTATGTATCGTTTAATATCAAAATTAAAAAATAATTTCTTAATTTTACACGACAAAGAAATCAATTCATTGGTTTCTGAAAGTATCTTTAAGAAAATCTGGAATTTGAACTCTTATGAAAATATTTTCTACGTTTCAAAATGTCTTGAAGTTAAAATCTTGAAATGGAAAATGTCCAGAAAAAAATCTGGAATTTGAACTCTTATGAAAATATTTTCTACGTTTCAAAAAGTCTTGAAGTTAAAAATCTTGAAATGGAAAATGTCCAGAAAAATATCATGAATTATCAACATTATTACACCAGAGGGCGTTAGCGTTTGTGTACAACTTTGATACAGACTATAGATTAGAAAATAAAGGTAGACTTTTCTACGAGTGGAAGTGAGCCCCTGTTGTGTTTAAACAGTATGTGTTTAAACCCAACCCATATCAAAATTATTTTTTAATTTTGATATTAAATGATACATAAAAGTTACCGATAAAACGCCGAAAATGAAACATAATGTCAATTTTTTGTTTAAAATGTTGATTTTGTGCTTGAAATGTTGATATAAGAATGTAGAAACAAGAATCATTAGTTTAGAATGTTGCGTTCGTGTCTAAAATGTTCCAACTGAAATGTAGAAACAAGAATCATGAATATTGTCCCATTTGGTCTTCCATAGTAAACCACATCAAAAAATCTCCAGGTACTTTCTCGGGCAACACCAGGAGTGAATCAGGAGGCCATTGAGGTTATTCACATCATTGATAATAATTGTTATTTTATGTAAACACGTACTATTTTCAATTCAAGTGAACCCATTTTACTTTTATTATTTTATCTGGTTTCAGTTCAAGGTGACTGTGGGGGTGTTACTGATCACCCATACGATCTACTTGCTTTTCTCTATGACAATAGTTGTTCTCTGTTTATTGTACAAGTTTCCAAACAACAAAATATTACACTTAAAGCAGCATTTCATCTACCATACATTACTAATCGGATAAAAGTAACTCATAATTTTGGTAGTCCATTATTTATTGGCGGGACAGGATCGACTAATTTAACCGCTTCCGATAGTAATCACTATGAAATTATATACCAGTCGGAACAACAGTTTACTTTTAAAATAGTGAATGTGTCTAAACTTGATGCTGGTATTTACGAGTGGTTGCGTTTGAATTCAGGATGGGATAGGTTCGGATGTATAGCACTTTTTATATCAGGTAAATATTATCATCATCATTTTAATTGGTTCTGAAATTCGGCGGAAAAATACCGAGTATGGATATGAAAGAATATACTCGTTCACTCTACAATTTGGTCATATATAATGTCTCTATTGAATTTAATCAAAAGAAACACTGACAAGTATTTTATTAATATTGTATTACCATGTAGATAAACCAGTAATGGTCATATCCAACCAACATCAACCAGTTTTACGCCGTATTGAAGACAATGGTGAATTAAAGGGGAAGATAAGTCTGACTTGTAATGCAACATCTACAACTCTACCGACTTCTGACAGTTTACATGTGATATATAGATGGATTAATAATGAGGGCTGGCCCATGATATACAGATGGTTTAAACGTGGTATATATTATGGTGATGGTAATATACTACAAGTTAGAGATGTTGATATAACTGATATAAGAGCTGATATAATCTGTATAGCCTCGGATGATCCTTGTTGTACTGCAGTTTTACAAGATTTAAAACAAGATACTATACTCACAACAGGTATGTTGGTCTATTTTTGAAAAAATAGTTCCAGGCACGGATCCAGAGGGGGTTAGATGGCCGAATGGCTAGCACGTGCGCGCTGTATCATAAAGCCTGTCATTGAGTCAGCTAGCGTGGTTTCGAATCCCCTGTTTTCCCCATACTGCTAAAGAAAGACACTTAAGCGCAAGCAAATTATTGAAATAAAGTTAAAACATATGTTAGTCCCGAAATGACCTAGTTTGTGTCGAGTGGACGTTAAACGACATTTTGTCTCTCTCTTATATGGCAACGCGGTATGGTGTTTCAAGTAGTACCCAGTGTCTTATATGGCAACACGGTAAAGTCACAAACAAAGCGCATAACGGCACCAATACCAAGTCATAAACAAGGATGAGAAGTCTGGTAGAGGATGAGAAGGCTTTCAACACAAACAAATACTACATTTATTAATAAATACAACGACGATATATTAATAGTAAGGGGACGATAGACCTCCCATTACATCAGCTACGGGCAGCTTTCAACACGTTGGACAATACCTGACCTGAACTAAACTAATATTCTAACAGAAAGAATATAAAATGCTATAGTACCTACCTGTTACTAGAAGTGAAGATATTAAAATCAGTAAAATTACCGACATCTTGATCTACTTGTCTCTAAATCCATAGGAGTACGGGGAAATTTTTGACTGGGGGGGGGGGGGGGGGGGGGGGGTCGGTGGTGGCTGGTGGCTAGTGACCCATAAATGTATTTGGTCTTTACTGCACAAAGACCAAACTAAACGGGAGTGATTCCAAGTGCTTCGGACCTTTTCAGAGTCAATGGTTAAAAATAAGTTGCCAGGCAGCTAAATCGTCCGAGCAGTCAACAAGAGTTGTCGCATATTAAGTAATTATCAGAAAATCATTAGAATTTATTTGGTTTTTATAAAGTTCTGTCCCATGCTAACGCTTAGTATACGAAACATTTAATATCATGGATTTAGCTGTTCAATTATCGATTTTCAAGAAATTCAAACTCAACCATCATTAATGTGTAACGGGGATATAGTCAAACGTTTTTTTAAATCGTAATAAAATTGTGACCTCCATATGATCCACAAGGTAAAACATGATATTCCGTACAGGGACCATAATTCAGGAAGTTATAGTCCAATGTGCCCGAATAATGAAAGGAACCGTGATCTTTGGGTTATTAATTTACATTTCAAATTTCATCAAAATTGTGACCTCTACAGTGTCCACAACCTTGATATATCATATTTATACACCATTCGCGTAAAAGTGGCGGCCATTGTGTTCAGCAATTTTGGTCCAGTGTTCATGAATATGTATTTCAAATTTTATCAAAATCGAATTAAAATTGTGACCTCTATAGTGTCCACAACTATTCGTATGCAAACGGCGGCCATTTTGTCCGTCAATTTTGGTCCGATTTTCACGAAATTCTACCTCAACCTACATTACGCGGTACTGGTGATATAATCAAACGTTTTGTTAAATCAGGTAATAATTGTGACATCCAGAGGGACCACAAGCGATTAAAGGCGATTTTGCGTACAATCAAGGGCCATCAGGAAGTTACAATCCGATATGCGCAAATATCGAAAGGAACCAAGATCATTAGGTTATAAAAATGTTTTTCAAGTTTCATCAAAATTGAATTCAAATTGTGACCTCGATAGGGTCAACAACTTTGATATACCATTTTTTAACAGTATTCGCATACAAAAGGCGGCAATTTTGTATGGCAATTTTGGTCCGAATTTCACGAAATTCGAACTCAACCTCGATTACCATGTAACGGTGATATAATCAAACGGTTTTCTAAATCGGATAACAATTTTGCCACCGAGAGGGACCACAAGCTAAAAAGGGCGATTTTTCGGACAATCAGTGCCATAATTCAGGAGGTTACGTTCCGATGGGCGCAAATATCGAAAGGAACCAGCATACATTTCAAGTTTCGTCAAAAACGTGATTTGTGTACAATCAGGGGCCATAGCCCATGAATTTACAGTCCCATACATGCCAATATCGAACGGAACCGAGATGTTAGGGTGATAAACCTATATTTTAAGTTTCATTGAAATCGGATAAAAATTGTGACCTGTAGACTGTTCACAAACAATTGTGGACGAACGGACGTCCGGACGGGCGAACAGGGGCGACGACAATATACGTCCACATGAAAATGTGGGCGTATGAAAAATAGACAATATGGTGGATGCTTTCAGAATGACGGGTAATGGCAACTACAATTTAATATTATTAATAATACAAAATATATAGGTTCACGTACCAGGCCTGTAGGATGGAAACGATGTGTGCAGATTCTTTTACTAAACTAACGGATCGAGTACCGACTATATTTCCGATCCGAATGCTGCTAATGCAATGGTGTCCATGTTGTTTTGTTTTTTACAAAATCGCGTATGAGAGAGAGAGATATGGGGTTTAACGTCCACTCGACACAAACAAGGTCATTTCGAGACTAACATATGGTTTAATTTTATTTCAATAATTCGCTTGCGCTTAGGGGTCTTTAGCAGTGGAAGGAAACAGGAGTGCTGGGAGGAAACACACGAGGTTGAGAAGGCGACCCTATCTCCATGTCCCCCCTCCACCAGCTCGTTCGCCTATGTCTAAATCTTGACAATTCAAGCCCTGAGTAAGAGGAAACCAACAGTTTAGTTATTTGTGTATCACAAAGAATATTAAAGACTAAAGAATAATATAAAGACGACAGTTACTTTTTGATATACAGGGAATCACGGTGGCTAAGTGGAAAAGGCGCTGGCTCGCTAGCCTGCAGGTCGGGTGTTCGATCCCTACATTGGCCGAGAAAGTTCATCTCGATTTTCCGGCGTGGTTTTACCTTGTCAGTGATGCAGAAGGAGGGCCTGACAAGGACAGCTGTCTTGTCGTTCGGATGGGACGAAACACCGAGGTCCCGTGTACACATTAGCGTCACGTAAAAGATCCCTTGGCAGTTGGAATTCGATATAAGAGTAGGCCGTAGCGCCGCTGCCCGGGCAAAATTTCCCTCATAGCACACTGTATGGCGTATGCCCGTCTTCCATTAGCCCAGGTTAGGTGCAGAAGAGTAGGACGTTAAACCCAATTATATTTTGATATACAATATATTTCTCATAAACCACATTCACATCATGTACATGTGGTGAATATATGAACTATGTTTGTTACAAAACTTTTCTATTTGTCTATTTTCTTTGATCTATATGTTAATCCCTAAATGACCTAGTTTGTGTTGTATGGTTGTTAAGTCCCATTCTTTCTTTCTAGCTCTCTATGCGCCTATACTAAATAAGGTAATTTTGTTTGTTAAAACGACATCTACGGAATCTGAAACACGAACTATTGTATTTTTATTATTTCCTATTTCTATTTTTAATTTTCAGTTTTGAAAAATAATCTTTAATTTTGTAGAATAATTTCGATTTTGTAATTTATCATTTCTTTAATAATTTTGTTAAATAGTATTTAATTTTGTAAAATAATCTTTAATTTTGTAAAATAATCTTTAATTTTGTAAAATAATCTTTAATTTTGTAAAATAATCTTTAATTTTGTAAAATAATCTTTAATTTTGTAAAATAAATAATCTTTAATTTTGTAAAATAGTTCTTAATTATAGATAAAATTATTTTTAGGAACGCTATGCTTTTAACCCTTACTGGACTGACGTGGGTCTAAAAGCACATAGAGGTGTTGAGTGGCCGAATTATTGAAAAAAAATTGAACCATATGTTAGTCTGAAATCACCTAGTTTGTGTGGAGTGGAGGTTAACACCCCTTCTCTCTATCTGCCCCCTCCCTCTCTCTCTCTCTTTCCCCCTCTCTCTCTCTCTTTCTTTCTCTCTCAATCTCTTTGACTTTCTACTTGTTTTAGTACTTTATCTCAAAACTTTATTTTAATGATTATATTTTTCTCAATTAACGTAATTAATACAGTTAGAACAAATACAGAATGTAAAGGTGTACTTGGTGTTTCAGAAAAATTTATTATTCAACCACAATGTAAGTTTTATTTATATTTGTATTTAAATTATATGTTTTTATTTGTGTGTATATGATAAACCACATTTCATAATTTGTCGTACCAGATTACAGCAGTTAATACGGCGAACTTTCTATGAATCAATATTTAGTGATTTACATGTCTATTTAAAGGCCCTCGTCCAATTATGTCGGTCCGAAACTGTGCCTACATAGTGTCTATTTGAAAGCCCTCGCGCAATGATGTCGGCCAGTGCATACAATAATCACCAGTGATTGTTTGTGTGTAGTGAGGTAGGATTTATCCCTGTGTTCTTTGTGTGGGGTTGGGGTTAGGTGTTGTGGGGGTTAAAGTGGATTTATCTCAGTGTTCTTTTCTGTGGCATAGCGGGGTTTGGTGGGGTGGGGGTTAGGGTGGATTTATCCCAGTGGAAGCGTTGATTTAAATGATAGTACTGTGATATTAGATTAGTCATCCCTTGTCATTGTACAGATAAACACACCACTACAATCTACTTTTAACAGAGAATAATTTAAACGAAAAGAAATTTGGGTTAAAGGTGCTAATGTTCTGCTTTGACTGAGCTAATGAAGAAATTTTATCCAATTTTATCCAAACAGCGACGCTACGACCTACTTCCAACGAGCATGCCAATGTGTACATGGGACCTCGGATTTTCGTCCCATGTACACAGTGTCACTTCCCAGGTCCAATGCCATATAGGAGACACGTAGATGAAATAGTGTATTGATATTCAGGACGAAAACGTTTGGTTTTGTTTATTGCCAGATGCTCCTGAAGATGTAAATGTTACTATAGGTGAGAACGTCAGTACAACGATGGTGATATTGGATTACACACAACCATACGTTTTACAAGATTCTTTAATTTCACCATTAGGAACTGAGAGACAGTATATTAATTTTACGTTGATAAACACCACCAGATCTGACCAATACAACCTAATACTTACAGTTAATATTATAAACATTGAGTATCTTGGACAGTATTGTGTCGATGTTCAGACTAAAGATGGAAAACTGACACTATGTTGCAATCTTAAAGGTAAATAGAGAATCGGTTTTAATACATAGCCAGTTGCCGTTTTAGCATAATGTGATCTATATAATTGTTCCGTAAATCTATTCTGGTGGGCATTAATACATACTAATGTAATTAGAATGTACAAGGGGAAGTCAATATTGATATATTATTGTAATTTCTATTCAATTCTGTGAAATACTGGAACAATCCATATTGAACAACAGTCGTTTACGCCTGCTTAATTCATTCTACACGCCGCTTCTGTCGTTTGTGAATCAGCTAGAACAATTTACTTCCCCAGTGTCTTGTAGGATATGCTTACTTTGTCCATTACAAATGGCGCCTGAATCCACAGAATACACGACTCGTTAAGTTCATGTATATTAAATAACAATATCAATATGGATTGAAATGAACCAATATTTAATTCTGATTTATATTTTTAATTTCGAATTTTATTAAAGATATTGAGTTAGAAGTTTAGTCCTTTTAACTTTAATTTATTTTAACAGACCCTGATTGTTGTCCACCAACAGAAAACGCGATGTCAAGTAGTGATGACGTCACTCTAGTTGATGTTGGTGAAAGGATAATATTACAAAGGGAGATAACTAGTTATCCTAGACCTTCAATAGACCGGCGTGCGGTGATATCACCAGTAGCGGTTAACTTTCGTAAACGCCACATTAATTATACCCTGATTAACACAACTAAACCACATCATTATAATCTAAGTCTTTCTGTATTTGTTGTAACCAAACAATATATTGGTAAATACTGTATTTACTTAGTGAATAAACATGGAAAATTGATGGTCTGTTTCACTCTGATGCAGGGTTCGTATTTATTATTATATTATATTACAGAGCTATACCATAATAAAATTAGATTATAAACAAGCAATTTGGGGGTAAGCTTAGATTATTAATTAACCTCACTCCTTGTCACGTACAAGTGTGGAATCAAATGCTAGGCCTTATGATCTTAACCATTTCCCTTGTGAGTTGTAACATTAATCACGTGACTACTTTTAATCTTTCTAGACGACCAATTTATTAGGTAGCTTGTACTTATACAAATGGAGGCAGATCAAAATATAAGTCATTTTATGACATCATAAACACAAGTAAACTGATCAATAAGAACGAAGCGCTGCATTTAAGAACTTCAAGCCGGGACTATGCCCATAAATATATATACTTTAGCTTTATCTCATCACCTACCCCCCCCCCCCCCCCCCCCCTTCAACCACACACCCAGAACATTATTCACTTAAACCTGACGGTTGTCAATTCTTTATGAGAATGAAAGTTTTGTAAGGTTTAGCAAGTATTTTTAAATAAACGTTTATATTTATTTATTACAGTTACCAATGACCCAATTAATATTTTTACTGGAATAATTATAATTATATGTCTATTAATAGCTGTCTTTATAATTGGTTTAGTTTTTGTCAAGATATATTATAACAGTAAGTAATATATTATATTTCACAATGAGATATATTTATCAGATGTTTTATCATGCTTTGTTTAGAACAAAGGGTCATTCAAACAGGAAGTCCCACAATGCTTTACTATAGAAACATGTGATATAGGTTTGAAACCAAGTTTATTTCACGCTGGAGAACCACTTTCCACTATTGAAAAATATTTATCTTAGTTCTCGGCCAGCCAATGTTGATATACTTCTATCTATTTACAGAGAATACTGCAAATATAAGAACAACTCCCCTAGAACATGAATATGATGAAGTTGCCATGCAACAGCTTCCTACAGAACGTACTAATAGAACACTTTTACGTCACAGAGAAGCTTTAATTACTCCTTCAACACAAGCATCTGTCGATTATGAACGACCAGTGCCATTAATTCCCCACCGACTATCAGATTACGATCAGCAAGAAAATATAAACGATCTGGTCGAAGATGATGGCGAGGATGTTGCTTCTGGTGAGGATGCTGCTTCTGGTAAGGATGCTGCTTCTGATGGATTTGATGATACCAATTCAGCATCACTGTTTACGCCACAGAATGGTGACCAAACTTTTCCTAAATACATAGACACAGAAACCAGATCATTATCATATACAAGACTTGACAGACAAACGATGAACCAAAGACCAAATTCTTACCAGAAACTGAACGTACAGGATGGAGACAATAAATAAGGCAGCCATTATAAAAACCATTCGTTAGACACCCCACTTAATGATATATAATCTGTATGCAAATTTATCTTGTTGCTTTTATTTATTCTATTACATGGTTATATTTTAAGACAATTTCGTGGACTGTTTTAGTATTTTTCTGATATATTTTCCCAATTTGGGGGAACATCTTGTGCAGATAAGATTATTTTCAATAATTCTAGTTATGATGTAGCCTTCCGTGTCCGATCCCCTTGTCGAAAACCGTGTGAACCTGATAGAGGCTATAATCGTTAACAGGTGTTCTGTTCAATTGTACATTTCTTCAAGGGCACTAGATCTGCTCTTTTTAATTGTACATTTCTTCAAGGACCCTAGATCCTCATCAAATGTGCTCAATACCCATACTTTCCTTCCTCTTCCTGGTCCCACTGCCCTTACGGATGCAAAGAGGGTGTAAAACGGGGGGAAAAACGTGCCGTCCGTTTGAAAACGCCATGCATCCGTTGTGTACTCATTGCATACGTGTTTCATACGCTCTATCCATCGAGCATCCGTCCACTTTAATTCCATCCGCGCAAGACGTATTGAGCTGCTCAGAACTTTTATAACGGCTGAACTTTCTGCCGTGTACGATGTAAATGCGCGACATATACGAGCAACAAACGTTCCATGTCTGTTACGGAAAATGGAATGAGGGGGAAAGATAAGGTACATGGAACGTCTATACATCGTTAGTAGCACGGAAATAGAAAGGATGTAAGCGTATGCATCTCGTACATAAAGTTTTCAAAACGGACAAAGCGTTTGTATCTGGGATGTATCTGGTATATTGAAGGATGACGGAGCTGTCATCCACTTTCATCCGCTAGGCTTCCGATGAACATCCATTTAACATCCCCGCTACATACTTCCCACGTTCGTTCTTTTCCGTTCTGTTTTCGCAAATTTTCGTCAATTTCTGGAACGGATGGGGCCACCCTCGAAAGTTTGCTCGTTCGCTGTGTCCTTTTAGCATACGTTTTGTGTCCATCGGCCACTGGGACCGTTAAGCTGTTGCATTGGCGTATTCCACACTTTACTTACACTGTTAACATAGTCACCGTTTAATTCAACCCATCAAGGAAATTTCATGCTTGATATCTATTTTGATTCACCCAATTGCGAAATAATATATTTCTGATGTTGATTAAATTCTCTTGTTTATATTGATGGAATTCACCGAATTCTAATTTTTAAAATATATGTGTCGATTTTCATTTTTTACAAATTAATTGAATCGTTATTTTTCTATATCAATTGATTTCTCTTTGGGATTAATGAATTGTCATTTTTTTATGACTAAATTCTTACTTTTAAATCATTAAATTCTTATATTTTTTCTTTATTGATTGAATTCGCATTTAATGATTGAGTCCTCATTTATTTTTATATTGGTTGAATTATCAATTTATTATCTTGATTGAGTCCTCATATTTCTTTTTATATAGATTTTTATATGTGTAGACGTCATTTGGTATTGATTGAATTCGCAATTTATTATATTGACTGAATCCTCATATTTCTTTCCATATAGATTTTTATCTGTGTAGACATCATTTGAACGTCAGTCACCCTGTGCAGAGTTAAGAGAAGGCTGTCGTATTACAACATATTTATATTTCCATCTTTAATATGGCCGTGTAATGTCGTCACTCGGGTTCGCTGGTCCGATCAACCAAACATTCAAACCTGTAATGTTATTGAAGTAAATTCTATTTATATCTGTGATTGAGTGAGGATGTAGATATATTATTATTATTATAGATGTAAGATATGTTGTTTACCTTCAATAAGCGGTTATTATATTTTTGTTTTATGCTTTTTATAAGATATCAACATGCTTATTGATTTTAAAAACAGGTTATTTTTCACTATACAACAAACATGATTATTTTATTTAGAAATGCGGTATTTTTTTTTTTTTAAAAAAAAACCTTATTTTTAAACTTTTATCAGAATAATGTGGTTCTGTTTTCAATTAAAGGTTTTTCAGACTGACCTGATTTGTTATTTACTATTTCTTGTAATTTGATTTTTATTGGCTTACATCCATGTAGATTGTAGATACTGTCATACTTTTGGTTTTGACCCCTCTGACTTTGTACCGTTGATTACTGATTAAACATCCATAAGTGACCCCTCTGACTTTGTCCGGTTGATTACAGATTAAACATCCATAAGTGTACAAATGTGTTGTTATTGACGTGTTTCCATTTGAATATTGGTCACAATAATAAGATAATAAGAAGCAAAATAAATAAGATATGTTTACAGGATCATTTTGTTATACGAAAGACTAAGTAATGCGCTTTCTATGACAATCGTGCTGGCCATATCCACACGTATCCAAGCGTATCTACACGAAGCAGATCGTGAATTTAATAGGGAAACCACCTATTGTAAAACATCACACGTTCTTGGTAACCTAACATTAGTAACATAAAATCATAAGTTTGACAGATTTTGCATATTCACTTTGTTGCACTGCAACCAGATGTGTGTGCAAAATATTTCACCACAAGAGTTCCACAAGACAGAAAAAATGGCAGAAAGTAGCACTAAATACATCTTCCAAAAGTTTGTGGAATGAAATTTTGATCAGTATTTTTTAGTGTATGGTTTACCACAAGATATAGCAAAAAAAAAGCCACAATATTTTTCTTTAAATTTCTTGTCGTCTTGTTTACTCGCGTTCTCGCACTCTAAACTTCTCGCTTTTCTGACTTGCGACCCTCATCCTCTTGACGTCTTCTCGCGGCCAGAAATCGGGATTATAAAAGGGCAGTAATCGGCTTCCATAATCATCCTTGGCTCGAAATTGAATTGAAATCCTTCCCAAATAAACATAATCTGATATTCAACTAAAGAGGAGGGAATTGTATTTTTATCTGGGAACGGCTCGAACTTGGTATTTAACAGGGGCATACGTTAAACCAACAACACCTTGTAAAGTTGGTAAATTATCGACATCAACTGGTTTAAATTCAAATCGTTGTACCAAGGTTGTCACAAATAAAAATAATTCCATTTTAGCCAATGATTCTCCCAGACATATTCTTCTTCCTGAAAGGCCAAATGGAATTATTCAAACAAATTGCAAACATGAATTGGTATCAAATGTTCTAGTGAGAGTAAGCATACCCTGTCTCATGTAAAACACCCATCAATACTATATATCTAGACTGGGTGGTATCAGGTGTTCTAAAAAGAGTAAAAATACCTTGTCTCATTTACAACATCTATCAATACTAAGTTGTAACAGGTGTTCTAGAGTGAGCTAGGTATATTTATACTACTGCTTTATCAACACGGTGCGGTAGTTCAGTGAGTAAGATGATGGTTTGCTAACCCGGAGATCTCATGTTCGATCCCGGTGCCGGCCGAGAAAGGTATTTCATATTTTCCGGCCTAAACCCCC
The DNA here is from genome assembly GCA_948474765.1 of Patella depressa. Classification (NCBI taxonomy): domain Eukaryota; kingdom Metazoa; phylum Mollusca; class Gastropoda; family Patellidae; genus Patella; species Patella depressa. Next base: position 70,787,621 of record OX419720.1, on the reverse strand, counting down.
TCCACCACAGAGGGCCTGACATGGCTGGCCGGCATCGAAACGTTCGGATGGGAAGTGCAACGTTTACATTTTTAGCATTTTATTTGCTGGGATGATGCTCCGGATGAAATTGAGTGTTATATTCGGGTCCGCTTGTGCTTTACAAGCCTCTAATGACAAACTGTTTGACGAACTTCCCCGATATCCCCACTGACCCCGCCCTCCCCCGATATCCCCACTGTAAACATATATTGTGTGTCCGTATTTTACAACCCTTGTAGCGCTCTTTGATCCTACAACAATGGATTGTCCGGCGTGTTGTGAAGAACAGAGGACTTGGAAAGGGGCACTAAATAGTCTTTCGGATCGGACTAAACACCGCGATCCCGTGTACACATTGGCTTGCACATAAAACAAGCCTTGGGAGTTGGAATTCGATATAAGAGTAGATCGTAGTGCACCTGTCCGTGTAACATGGGCTGATTGATGATTCCTGCCCAATTTATGACTGGTTAACAGTCGGGTTAACAAAGTAATAAACCAATCTGGAGTAACACTAGCTCTTAATTTGTTTAATGACAATCGCGGCTACAAGGTATATCTCAACCCGCGAAATACATTATGAAATACTAGCTTGATAGCAGACTCCGCCCGGGGCCCTAGATCAATTTAGGCGCCATCTTCTTTCTTGCACGATTCCCCTCTAGCTTACACCACCCGTTAGTATTATCTAACGGACACAGATCACCAAATATTCCTGATCTTGATAAGCATAATAAACCGAGTTACCTCCCATTAACAGTTAAACGCAGTAACACAGCTCAACATTGTTTTTGGGCCGTGATAAATATATGATCTTGACCTAAAACATAATACCACATCTTGGCTGAGGCGCGGTGACGAAGCGTGATGGGCAACACTCACCCACACAAAAACATTATTATATAGAATAACCAAAGAATTGTGTAATAAAACGCAACTGATGAACAATATTTTCACAATATACTAATATTTTCAATCAACTGTCCGGGCAGACCCTGACACAAATAGACAGATTGCCATGTAACCAATGTATCAGTTGTTCCAACAGACTGAATATGATTAAAACAGACTGGCTCCTCTCCCAACAACGGAAACCAAGAGAGATTTGACTAGACACTAAAATAATCCCACTTTCAGTTCCATAAGCAGCGATGGCGTGGGAGGGATTTGTAAGTTTAGTTTTATGAAGACTAAATTATAGTTTACCTATTGAAAAGGGCATCATTGCATCTCTTTTTGTGATCTGTCCATCAGAATCCATGAATCTTTCTGGTCTAAATACATCAGCATCGCCCCAAATCTTATTATCCGTTAAAACAGCATCGACGTTTGGTATGATGATGGTGTCTTTTGGAAAATGGTATCCAAGGAACCTCGTGTCTTCGCTGACTGCATGCGGGAGTCCTGTCATTGATATGTTAGCTTTACGGAGAATTTCCAATATGACAGCTTCAACATACGGCAAGGACGGTTTATCTATTATTGAAGGTAGACGGCCGGAACCAATGACATCTTGAATCTCCTTGTAACATTTAGATTGTATGTTTGGATGATGCAGAAAATAAAGAATCGTCCACAAAATTGTCGTTGATGTTGTTTCTGTGCCAGCAATAAACAAGTCCAATATAGCGGACACAAGTTGGTCTTCTGGAAATATAAATTACTCCAATTTTATGCTCTTATCAAGGCCTTCATGCAATACCGTGCATATTTCGGCACTAATTTCGATTGGGTATTCATCCAGATTCCTTGGTCATAGCGAATACCAAGTCGCGCGCTTTCCAGCTACAATGACTAGCTGTAATAATCGAGTTGGCAAAGTTGAAGGTCCGTTCAACGTCAAGGTTTCCCAATATTCCTGAATCAATGGACGGAGAAATCACCCTCGGCCCATTGATGAATTGGCGTCTGATACTTGAGCTTTTGAGGGACGTTTCTATCCTTCCCGTTTAATCAAATTTATCACAAGTACAGCAATATGACAACCCTTCATTTAATCTAGGGTTTTCCTTAAAACTCTGAACAGTGATTTAAGGTACTAAAAACAGTGAAAGTCTTCTTGATCACCAAACAGTATAGTTTAAATTGTATCTGTGTCAATAGCCTCGTTTGTCTCGCAATTCGTTTTTCGCCAATATTCTGCTATGCACTGGTTAATTGGGCTTCATAAAATCGTGCGTAATGAGGTTACGTTACGTAAACATATTTGGTCCAATTTGGAGCTCTGTTTAATGTTTAATCATATTGTTACGCAGTTAGCTATTGGTTGTTAATCGGACTACCTACCATTTATAATTTGGAACGGAAAATTGTCTTCCATTAAAGCAGTGTTTAGTGGGATTAGCTCTAATCAAACAAAACACTGAGGGGTGTATGATGTTTCCCTGGAGGTATGTTTCATTTCAACATATTGTAGTCACAACCCCCAATTGGACTATACTGTCCACGTATCTGTAGATATATTGTAGCTATAAGTTCGGAAATTGTAAAGTATTCTAGCAACGTCCAGATTTTGTAAAATTCGCAGTCGCTTCTACAGGAACATGGACTTCAGTAAGAAAACCCTACTCCTTGACACGAACAACCGGTCCTACTGAAAGACTGCACCATTTAATTTAAAAGAAAACAATACTAACCGTTTAGATAAGATGGTTGACCAGTTTTAGAAACTTTCTTCATTTCTCTGATATAACTACTGATGTAATCATCCACATGATTTTCATCAAAATTCTTCATGTGTTCGTTTATTGATGGAAGGATGATGTTGTCTTTAATAAAATCCAGATCATTTAAAACACTCTGATATTTGAACAAATCACCCGGTACAAATCGTAGAAACGGGAAAACATTCAAAACAGAACCATGTCCTATTGTTTGAAGCATGCTCTCTGATTTGTCCAGAAAAACATTAAATACGGGATCATCATACTCGAATCGTTTACCATACACCATGGACGATATAATATTGGAAACACCCTTTTGGCTTAAACGGCACATGTCGAAATGTCTACCCTTTTCTTGTCCGATAACTTCTACAAAATGTCCAATTTCTTCATGAATTTTGTCTTCAAGAATCGTTCGACCAAAACCAAATTCTCTCAAAGTTTCCAGAGCAAACTTTCTTTGCTCTTTCCAGGGTTGGCCGTCTGACATCACTATACCTGTAATAGAATCAATATTATTGATCAAGGTCATGTTTGATGAGGAGGGGTGGGACTTGCCGTCTGACATCACTATGCCTGTAATAGAATGAATGTTATAAATCTAGGTCATGCTTCACGAGGAGGGGTGGGACTTGCCGTCTGACATCACTATGCCTGTAATAGAATCAATGTTATTAATGTACGTCATGTTTCACGAGGAGGGGGTGGGGCTGGCCGTCTGACATCACTATACCTGTAATAGAATGAATGTTATTAATCTACGTCACGTTTCATACAGCGCAAGGAGGAATGGACGGGGGTGACCCAATCACTATTCCTGTATTAGAAAGGACAGGGTGTAAATTAGATTCGCACAGGATTGATTAGGCTATTCTAGGTTCCTGTGTGATGCGTTGACTCAATGGCAGGCCGAGTGATACAGCGCGCGCACGCTAACCATTCGGTCATCCAACTCCTCAGGACTCTGTACGGACAAGCACGCGTACTAAATGAGATGTCATTATTGCATCCACTCCTGATGAGCCACATGGCAGACTCTGGAGCAAGTTGGCCGACTGTAATGTTCTCAATTTGGTATCCTTCTCCCAGCAATACCGCTCCAGATCAAGTCCCGGTGGATTCCGATCTTCCAGTGAACGCCACACAATTGTAGAGCGAAACGGAATTTTAATATGTTTATAGGTTTTATTATGTCAAGTAATATAGTGTATTGAGCAATGTGCACATTTAAACTAACTTGGTGGTGAGCTCTTTTTATGTTCTCTGCAAATGCAGTCTTCATCGGAATCAGAAGGTTGTGTAAATCTAAATATATGGATAGACCTTTTCTTTGCATAACCTAATAAATTAAATCTGAAGGATGATCCCAGTATTTCTTGCCTAATTAAAAGATAGGCTGGCACTGCCAGGCAGGATACGCCCACATTTTTGAGAGATGGATAGAGAACAAGCAATAAAGAAAGTGATTTTTCCTACATCATTAAGTCCTATATTTCATACTGTATTGGGAGCAGCCATTTTGTTGGTCAGTTCCAGTCTGATATATACCATTTTTTAACAGTATTTGCGTAAAAATGGCGGCCATTTTTTCTGTCAATTTTGGTCCGATTTTCCCGAAATTCGAACTCAAACCTTTCTTAAGGTGTAACGGTGATATAATTATACGTTTTTTTTAAAAAAAATCGGAAAATAATTGTGACCTCCAGAGTGACCACAAGCTAAAACAAGCAATAACGAAGGTGATTTTTCCTACAATCAAAGGCCATAATTCATTAAGTTACAATTTGATATGCGCAAATATCGAAAAGAATAAAGATCCTTAGGTTATAAACAAGCATTTCAGGTTTCACCAAAATCGAATTAAAATTGTGACCTCTACAGGGTCCACAACTTTGATAAACCATATTTTTACACTGTTCACGTACAAACGGCGGCCAATTTTTCTTGCAATTATGGTCCGAATTTCTCGCAATGCGAACTCAACCTTCCGTAGGGTGTAACGGTGATAGAGTCAAACGTTATTTTTAATCGGATAATAATTGTGACCTCCAGAGGGACCATAGGCGATTTTTCGGACAATCAGGGGCCATAATTCAGGAAGTTACGATCCGATATGCGCAAATAACTAAAGAAACCAAGATCTTTGGGTTATAACCATGCATTTCAAGTTTCATCAAAATCGAATTAAAATTGTGACCTCTACAGGGTCCACAACCATGATATACAATTTTTTAACAGTATTCGCGTACAAATGGCCGCCATTTTGTATGGCAATTTTGGTCCGATTTTCCCGAAATTCGAACTCAACCTTCCTTACGGTGTAACGGTAATATAATCAAACGTTTTTTTCAATCGGATAATAATTGTGACCTCCAGAGGGACCAGAAGCTAAAAAAGGTGATTTTTCGGACAATCAGGGGCCATAATTCACGACCACAAGCTAAGAAAAGGCGATAGTCGGAGCAGAACAGTAGAGCGTTAAACCCCATTTCATTTCATTTCGATGACACAGAAAATATATATTTATTTCCCAAAGATCTCCGTTCCATTCGACATGTGAGCATATCGGACATTCACAAAGCATTCTAAGACTTAAGAATTTACTCAAAACTGTACGCCTTATTTTAACTAACATACACCTCTTTGTAAAACTTCTTGTTGTTTTAATGTATCAAATACATCAATAAGAAACTATGTGCAAAATTTCGTGTTTATGGATACATTGTTTCTGGATCAAAAAATATTTCTTATGAACAGTGATTGAAAGTTGAGTAAATTCTTAACTTAAATCCGGGAACGCTTTGTGAACTCAGGCCAGGTGTATAAAAGATCTAAAAGATCGATATATTATTCTATGAAAGAACTGCAGTGACGTAAACATATCAACCTCGGGTTTTACGTCCGTGGACATGGCAATTTGCTTGCCCAATACGGGACTATAACCCTGGGCCTGAAGGTGAGTGGGACAAAGCCCTACTGGGTTCATTTAGAAAGCCATCTCCCCATTCACCACAAACTCTTACCTTTTCTCTGTGTCAGGAGATCGGTCCAAAACATGGATGGTCGATTTGAAAATATATCTCCATTTTTAACCAAGGCTTCCTTTATCACGTCATAACTGTTGAGAAAAATAAACAACTTCGATCCAAAATAAACACTGCATATATTTCCGTGCTCCTTTCTTAGTTGCCTGGCAACTACCCTCAAATCACTTTCTCCTTTCAAGGACAGCATGTCCCCTAATATAGGCAGGGTAAATCTAGGCCCTGGTGGAATCCCTCGGGGTTTTCTCATCAGCCACCATATTCCTAGACAAGCCACAAATACTAGACCAGTTGTTACATCAACATTATCTTTAAACAATCCAGTCATATATTCTATGTTAAAATATTGGAATATATCTAATAACATAGTGAAGATACCAGCCATCGTGTGTTTTAGTCCATTTCTTGGTTTATTCTGACTGTTAAAATTGAACCACTGATCGAGTCACACTTCGTTTATTTTAACATGATAAATTATATTCTATTTATGAAATAACTTAAGGGGACTTCAGTATTCACAATGCGTATATCGGTTAGCTCAACATCTAGGACAAGGTCACCCACTCTTAACGCAGCAATCGGCTGACTCAACATCTGGGACAAGGTCATCCACTCTTAACGTAGCAAACTTAGTCTGACATACATGTATTTTTGTCACCTCAAATAAAGATTGAGACAGGGCGTGGACCTAGAAAAGGGGTATGTGCTCTACCACAGTAATCTCAGCTTGAGATACATGTGTAATGTGATTGAAACAGGGTGGGGACCTAGAAAAAATGTACTCTAACGCAGCTATCTAACTCTGATATTTTATAACCCCGATTAGACATTAGTTAAAACAGGTTTAAATACAATATTACTGAGACATTTATTCACTTATCATTCTATAATTCAGTCTCTATACCATCGCTTAACCGATAGATTAATAAACTTGACAATAAAATGGATAATCAAGACTTAGAATATTCATTATCTATATTTGAACTATATGTCGAAGGGTTAATAATTATGTTAATATGGCCTTAAGGTATTTCTCTCTCTCTTTCTAATAATTATGTTAATATGGCCTTAAGGTATTTTATTTTTGCGTGTTGAGGATGTCCATAATTTGTTCTGTTTCGGTAAGCTTGGGTGTCCCCGCCACGTGTGATTGTTTGAATGATTCGATTGGTTTTTAACTCCACCCGCGAAATGCAAGGATATTCAATTGCACTCCACTACTGAACATCGTATAGGGTAGACATATGAAATAAACACATGTATATGTGTATGTCTTTATATAGCATATTCCATGTGTATTTACAGTATTAGACCACACGTTGAATGGTAAGATTATATTCAGTATCTTTTAATCAATATATTTATTATCTATCGCTTTACAGCTTGGATTAGTTTAAGTACGACGTGTTTGGTCTATATTCGTTTACAGTTCAGTATGAGCGGCTATAATTTAAAGTGGTGCGTTTGTGTTATATATAATATTATTTTCCGTCATATTGTTTATCTGCATTTGGTGTAATTGTTGTTTTGCAGGTCATTTCATTTAAGATCATATATTTATTGAGTAATCATAAATAAGAGAATCTTACATGTCTTTGGCGTGTTTCATAACAACCCTGTGACATATATTATAACTGCTATTATGTAAATCTTACATGATGCACGTTTTAAAGTAATTATAATCTTTAAAGGGACTATCCCAATTTGAACAGTCTCAAAAATTAAAGTCCGAGTATGTATGAAATTTAAGCGCTATAATATAGAGGAACTGTGTATTTAACTTGTCTCAAAATATTGAGTCGTTTGGACGTGAACGTCACAACTGCTTATCCGGACACTTAACCCTTTTAAGATTCCGAGTCAATTTTTTCGTTGGGTTGCTTAATAATCGCTTCCCATTCCTTTAGAGGTTTATTCAGTCATGGTCAGGCAACGAAGCACACGCACGTAGTAGCAAAAAAGTTCACATTACAATGTTCGTCGTTTTCAGACAAAAAAAACAAACATAAAATAGGGTGCGCAGGTAGGATACGCGAGAGCTCACACCACCTGTTATACCAGCCATACACTTAATTGAGTCTAGGACGATTGGTGATTAACGCTTCCAGTTTATTAAATGAAAATATTTAAGAAAAGAACCTGAACTGTAGTATTGTTGTAACTTACCACGGAAGAGAATACAGCGTGGAGAATAAAGACCTTAAAGTGCTACAGTTAGATTTGGTGCTGTATCAGGATAGACACTATTAGTCATTCTATGAGTATCTCTTTTTTGATTTTCGCTAAGTTCTGTCTGAAACAATGGCTGGGGAAATTGTTAGAGATTTATGTATCCAATTGACAGGGTTGTCTTCATCAAGTTCATGTTTAATAAAAATAGAAAAGCGAATTGTTCGTTCTTTAGTTGATACTGGGACACAAGTATCCTTAATTAGCGATCACGTGTATAATTCTTTAAAATATAAACCAAAATTAAATAAGAGTAAAATTACATTACAGTCAGTAAATGGACTTGAACTGAAATTATTAGGCTGGGCAAATTTAGAATTTCAAATTAAGGGTAAAAAGTTAAGACATGTTATTTCCAATATGAATAGAAACGTAATTTTAGGTCGAGATTTTCTTGTTCACCATGGTTGTAGGCTGTATTTTGATTTGGGATGTATGAAAATTGGTAAAACTTATGTTTCCTTGGATAATGATGCAATAATATTTTCTATTTTGCGAGTAGCAAACGAAGTAATTTTAGAACCTCAGAGAAAATATATCGTTAATGCAAAATTGAAGAGACATAATTATGACAGTAAGCCGGACGTATTCATGGTTGAACAATCCAATAAAGGGTTTGTGAGTGGTGAGCCAGGTCTTATGGTGTGTTATTGGGTGTTCAGCATGTTAAATAAAATAAAACCAAGTACGAACAATCCAAGCCATTAGACAAAATTCGAAGTCCTAAAAAACGTTAAAGGCAAAATAGTGTAATCAGCAAATGGACTGTTCATCGTGTACGAAATACACAACAAACAGTGGTAACAGGTGTCCGGAAGAATAAGCTTACCCTGCCTGGCGCGCCACACCCGCCATAGCTGCATCCAAACTACTAGGCAAAATGTCGGTAAAATAGCGTGATTGGCCACTGGACTATCGATATGCAAAATGCACGTGCTGCACATTGTTAACGGTGTAGTAGACATAATCAGAGAGATAGTAAATAGGATACGCGTCAATTAAATATATCAAGAATAATAGCTGAGAGCGACATGTTATGTTTACCAATCAAGTCAATATGACGGCCATAAAACTTTTTAAAGGATTTTATAAGTTTAGTGCGCAAGTATCCTTGTAGTTGAAGCTTAGTTGACAAATGTCTCGATCTACTTAAAAAATCAGAACAAAAAGAACAAGCTCTCGCGTAACGAATTAGCTGAGACACAAACACTCCATAAGCTGGTGATACAGGAATGTTACTACTAATAAATGGAAAGTTAACAATCGGAAAGTCAAAGTCATCACGTTTATCATACAATTTAACACTGAGTCTATGGCAATTGTCAAAATCGAGACGCAGATCCAAGTAGGGAGCGTAATTGTCACTGTCAGTAGTATTTTTAATTTCAAGCTCATCAGGATATATGAATTCAACATAATCACTAAATTTAGGATTATTCCGTGATAGAACATCATCAATATACCGATAAGTAAAATTAAAATGTCTGACTAATCGTTTATTTGTTTTAACTAGTGCCTGTATGTACTCGGCTTCATAGGAATACAGAAATAAATCAGCAAGCAAAGGTGCACAGTTGGTGCCCATGGGAATACCAACCACTTGCTGATATATTTCCCCTCCAAATTCAATAAAGATGTTATCAATTAAAAAATCCAACATCTGAATTATCTTGATGGCGGTGAATTTATTTTTTGAATCACTATGGTACTTAACGAAATATTAAGAATTGTAATTAACAACTAAATATTGATATCTAGCAGATCCCGATTTAGATGAAAAGACACTGTGAATAATATTTACCGAGCTTTCAATTCACTATGGGGAATTTTAGTGTACAAAGTAGAAAAGTCAAAAGTTTGAATAGATGAGACCGAAGAAAGGGATCTAGATTGTAAACCATCAAGTAATTCTTTTGGAATTTTTTAATATCCACATTGGATTAATACCACTACGAGAGTATATTTTGTCACAGTATTTTTGAATATCCTATTTAACTGCAGTTAGTATACTTTTGTCAATACTTTTGAAAGTGGTTTTGTGGAATATCGGGATAAACCTGCTATAAAACGTTGTTTGTAGGGATTTTTATGTAGTTTAGGTATCCAATATAACAAGGGCAATTCTGTATAGGTATCTCCGCATGGAGTACCAAATGAAGTGAGTACAGATTTGTGATTGGATATAATTTCATTCTTACCAAGAGTAGATCGTTTATACGTAGCACTGTCGGTTGATTTCCCGAAATTAAGTACTTTGAAGAGACAGTCATAATAATTTCTTTTCTATATAAACACAAAGTTATTGGACGCTTTGTCGGCCGGAACAATGACATACTTGTCATGCAAGGCTTTGAGATTTTCAACGATGCTAATCATTGAAAATAGACTTAGGCCTTGTGTCAACTGACAAACGTTGCATTTATGTTCTTCGTTTTAGTAAACGACTAATAGACTTAGTCCAATCAGAGAGAGTATCAGAGATAACATCTTCCCTCTTAGCCCATGATCTAGCGTAATCCTCTACGGCATCCATAATAAGTTTGAAATTTTGATCCCATGAAAATGGTTGCGGTTCCCGGTATTTGGGCCTTTTGGACAAAATTTCACGCAGCTTACTATTCTGGACTATATTCAAATCACCAGTGACCACATGTCCAGCTGGTTGGTAAAGGAAGGACGATGTAGAGCAGCAACAGGGTAGAGGGTTGTCATTGTGTTTCGCATTGATGTCAGATAATGCGTTTCTGTAATAAAATATTTTAGATGCAATGGGTTTTGTATATGTATAGGAAATCCTAGGAATAGTAACAGTTTTGAAGTAGGGGGATGTGTGCTGTGACTTTCTTATGATGTAATATTTGGCGTCAATGCCTTTATTAGAAAATTTCAGTTTTAGGAATGCACTGTTGGTGGTGTTAGACACACCGGGCTCGGTTGCAACGTCCAAAGTGCACAAACTTGATTTGGAACAGAGAGGACATAGTTTATGACGACGTGATGTTGAGGCAGAGGAGGTGCGGAGGTCTGTGCGTAACTTTGAGGGCGTTGGAAATTGAGATCTGGAACCCATCCGCATACATCTGACTTCCTCAGTTGCTTCCAGTTCGTCTAATAAAGCTGGTAAGGCCAGAGATATGTCAGGTTTTAACGATGAAATGGTGCAATGGCGTAGATTTGTACCATATCGCTGTTCGATCAATTTAGGTAAAGCTGGTGGAGTAGGCGTAACCATAGAACGGTGACTAAATTCTCCAGGGATGGCGAGATCTCCTCCTCTTCGGTGACTGTGACGCCATAATGTGTCAAACCACTTCCCGGAGCAAGGAGATTGTCGTCGAGAAATGCAACTAGTCGTTGATAGAGGTCCTCTGGCCTTTCATCTGATTCAAATTTAAACTCACAAAAGTCTAATACCTGTGCTCCACTGTTTTGGAATCCAAAATGTGCTCTTATAGACTGCCAAACGGAATTGATACTAACTGACTTCTGAATAATGGTGCTACGAGCAATAATTGGACAAAAATTTGCTATTTGTCCCAACATAAGTTCAAGAAAAACCAACTTTTGATCAGCTGTTTTGCCATTTCTGTCACTAGTCAGGCCTCTATGTGGATTAGCTCGAGTTTTTTTGTCCAGACGGCATCAGCGGATAAAAAGGGGGCGGAATTTTCATCCAAGGACAAAATGTTGGTTAAATTTTGTTTCCAAGCTTCGAAAGATGTGAGTGTCTCTTCTTTGGTAAGAACACGCTGAGGAGCTCTCGAAGAAGACATTTTCCGTTTATCATTCAAGTGTGTAAAATGGCACGTTTTTGGCAACAAGCCAACAGTTGTCTATATGTAACGAAAGTACAACCTGTCTACGGGAACAATACTTTAACTTCGCTGATTGAGACGTAGGTAAGTAGATCCACGGTCAGTCACCACGACAGTTTAGGGTAGAAGAGTGAACACGAAGACAGCGACAAACTGTTAACACTTTTTAATATCGGGGAAAATGTTACAAAAACAAAGCACACAGGAAACCGGAAACGAGATAACGGGGGTCCAACTCAGATCCCAGGGAGCTGAACATTACACACTATAACATAATATTATGGCGCTAAATCTAACGTCCACATTTTAAGAGTAGGCCGTAAAACCACCGTCTGTGAACAATTTACCCTCATAGCATACCGCATGGCCTTGGTAGGACGTTAATAAAATGCGGATTAGAAAAGGGTTCCGGACCCCATCTCAGTCCCCATAGGTTAACAATGTAAATAGTGGCAAGCGAAGTGGCTGACTAGAGCACCATACATGTCCCAAATGATGACCCCGTCGTATGGCCACATATCACTAATGATTTCCCCATTGACTTTAATGTTAATTCTCGTTTCGTAGACCGGTTTTATCTTTTCCCCAAATTTTCGTTGGGTAGAACGCTTTCTGCCACAGATGGAGCAACATGTGGCAAACTCTTGTCCAGAAGCATGTATGAGGTTCACCATGAAAAATAAACATGCAATTTTCCGCCCCACATTTCAATGTCACCAACCTCACAACACTTGTATCCTTAAGCTTCAAATTCATGAAAATTCACCCAAACCTGACAGAAATGTATTTTCTACACCTAAAAGTCAACAAAAATTGCCATGCAAAAGGGGGGGGGGGGGAAAGACTAAAAATAACTTTCGCCCTTGTTTCCTGAGTGACGGCGTAGAAATACTATTCAAAAAAAGTAGGGGATATTTGATTTTTAAGTGTTATTAAAGTCACCTAATGAAACTGACGAAGAAACAAATGACAAAATGAAATGAAGTTCACATTCATCGATTTATTCAAAATGATCGTTAGACTAAGTAAGGCACAGACTGACCATTATAAGGGTAAAATGATACCCGGGGTCAAACAGCAAAGTTACCACAGCATCACAACAAAGTCAGTAACGGGTAAATCCTTCTCTGTTTGCCAAACAAGCATTGATCCGACGTGGCATACTCCTAATGAGACGTCTAAGGTCATTCTGGTCCAGATTGTCCCATTCCTGTTGCAACGCAGCAGCAAGTTCTTGGACATTGGCAGGACGTTGTTGACGTTGACGTAACCTCTGTCCAAGCATGTCCCAGACATGCTCGATGGGGGATAGGTCGTGACTCAGTGCTGGCCAAGGTAATGTGGTGATGTTCTGTTGTTGGAGGTAACCTGTAACGATCCTGGCCCTGTGACATCTTGCGTTGTCATCCTGGAAGATGAAACGGCGGCCATGACGTCGTGCGAACGGCACAACATGGACTGCCAAGATGTTGTCCCGGTAGTACTGGCCTGTAACACGCCCTGCAACAACATGTAAATCCGTTCTTCCAGCAACAGTGATGCCTCCCCACACCATAACAGAACCACCCCCAAATCGATCATGTCTGATGACGTTAACGTCTTGGAAGCGCTCGTTTCGACGACGCCACACCCTCCTACGTCTGTCCAAAAAATCAACAGTGAACCTTGACTCATCTGAAAACATCACATTGCTCCAGCGTCGATTATCCCAGTGTTGACGATCCCTACACCAACGACGTCTTGCCTGAATGTGATGATCTCTCAAACAAGGGATCACGCGAGGACGTCGGGCGCGAAGGTGACCCCTATACAGTCGATTCCGAATCGTCTGGCCACTCACTCTCACACCAGTGTCTGTTTGAAGACGAGCGCTGATCTGATTTGCTGTGATGACACGATTTCTCAAGGCCAAGGTACGGATAAATCGATCCCGGGCTTGAGTTGTCACCATACATGCGTCAGATGTTGATCTATTGATTGCCGTTTGTTTTTTTGATTATTAATGTTACTCTGTCTGTTTACCAACAATAGGCTTGAGAAAAGAATGGTTAATATATAAGCTCTCTGAGTGCAGAATGGTATGGTGCTCTATTTCGGCCACCCCCCCCCCCCCCACATCGCGCGTCGCCCTTGAAAAAAAGTGACACACGACGCCTTTTTCAATGTGTCCAGTATAAATTACTGTATTGAAGATAAAATACCACACGGCAAATAAGTTACAAATGAATTCTCCTGTAAACAGTATCCGTTTAGTAAGGGCTGAAGGGCGACGTCGTGTTACTTCACGATTACAAGACATGATTACTTTTAAAGATGCATCATGTAACATTTAGATAAAGAGCAGGTCGTTCTTATCATAATGTAGTTCAAATAACAATATCAGACAAATTATCACTGCATGACGATGTACAATCTGTTTCACAGTCGTCTTCTAATATCTCTTCAACACGTGCAGTTACATCACGCGGCGTCAATCATTGGCTCAATGGCCCGTGCATTGTTTACATAAGACGTAACTGGCTCGGGGAGAATGGTGCTTTTTACTCATTTTAATACGCATTTACACTAAATTATTTAGAATTTAATTTGTCGGCGGTAAAAAGTTAATATTGGGGACTCATTAAGTCGCATTGGTGTCACCCTTATTAGTGACTGTAGTTGCCTCGCGAATATTCACGGCTGATCAGTGTGGTGTTTACCTTCACCCAGTTTCTATTCAAGAATATAATAAGAATATGGTGACTTCGTTAGAAGACATACACAAAATAGAAATTGGCTAAACGCCAATAATTGGTGTGTGCTTTTGCATCTACTCCAATGCAACAATTTTGTGGCTAACACAGAAGACCATAGAAAACGATATGACCAAGATATGAAACAATACTCTAGTGCAGCAATCCTACCCAGACCTATGAAATGAAATGGAGTTCTACTTCCTACTGTTCTGTTCCGACTGGGATAATGAAGGCGGGTATACGCCACAAAGTGTACAATGACTCCAATGAATGAAATTTTGCCCGGCAGCGGCAATATTGCCTTCTCTTATATCGAATTACAACTGCCAGGGTATGTTTACGTGCACGTCAATGTATTACCTGGAAATCTATTTTTTATCCCATCCAAACGACTAAGACTGATAAATAATTGTAAGCTGAACTAGAGATTGGTTAAAAGTAAACAAGGGTGTGAGTTAAAGTAAACATTTGAGTGAATAAAATCTAATTCCTTTTGTTAAAGAGATATTTAATTCACTTTATCTCTATGGAAGATTGAACATGAAACGAACTGGGGTGTAACGTCCTATTTTTCTGTCTATGAAATAATGATGGGGCTGTCGTGTTACATGGTGACGTGGCTCTTTTCTCCCCTGGGCTTAAAATTGAAATAAAAGAAGTACGGCCGGTGTCTGAAGCAGTCCACCGTACTTAAACACGTCCTAAATATTGACGTCTGCAGTTTAAAGGTCAGCGCCTGTTGGATTCAAGTGAGAAAATATAACTTATCTATAACTTTGTCTTGTGTATTGAATAATTAGGTTGGGTAAATGGTCTATAGTGTCCTGTGGGGGTGGGGGGTCCGCGTCTAGTCATTCCGTCATCCAACCTTTCTCATTTCATTTGTAAAAGAAACATGGAACTCGTCTGTTCAATGCTATTGGCCGAGAACGTTCATGGGGATTTCCCGGCGCGATTACCCAGCAAGAGACAGTGTATATTCCTTTAGATTGGAAGACTATTCCAGATATCGTGTGTTCATTGCCGTACATGTAAACGAATTCTGTTAATCGTTAATTTTGGATGAAATTACTTCGCCAGACCATGCAGAATTGTACTGCATATTGAAAATAACATTAGTGTTGCCCCTAATCTCAGTGCATCCTTATTTCCTGCTAATGTGGCCTCGGTAACCTTTTGTCCTTTTCAATTACGTCATAATTTGATTAATTGGTTTCACAAATTATCAGTCGTCACTTATTCAATGATTCAGCTGCGTTCCAAGAAGAAATCTGCAACAGACAGCATCAGAAGTGACTAAATTCATAAGCCAGCCTCCTTTGACCTCTGGTGACCTTTTGACCTCGATAACTCCTGAACTCTCCCTCACCTGACTGATCACTCATCATTTTCGGATTCCTGAGGAAAAATGCGTCTAGAAAAGTGAACTCCCGCCTTTTTGCCCATCTTTCGGATAATACCCCCCTTCTCCCTCTGGTCTATCTTCATCATTTAAAGGAGCTTAACTTCTAACTTATTATTATCCATAATATTAGAAAAAAAAATCACGAATTAGAATACTATCAATATTGATGGTGTTGTTTTGAAGTGAAAATACGGAATCCTAACCCCAACCCTAACCATAGCCCTAGTATTCTTCATTTAACCGAACTTAACTTATTATTATCAATAATATTAGAAAATGAAATCACGAATTAGAACACTATCAAGATTGATGGTGTTATTTTAAAGTGAAGAAACTATGAGACGGATAGAATGGTTTCCAGCGCCATTAGTAATGAAAAAAGACAAAGTAATCCAAGACTACACAGCGGAAGTAATTAAATTGATTCACGAACGCCAAAATAATAATAATAAAAATAAACCGCGTAGAATGGACTAAGCAGGGGCTAACGACTGTCGTTATTTCACCGGAAGTACAGGTGTATATTACTTTATATACATCCATGTTACATATAATAGGTGTTTTAGACCCACTTTATATTCACTTGTATTACATTAATATTTGTTTTAGGAGAGAGAGAGGGGGGGTGTTAACGTCCATTCCACACAAACTAGGTCATTTCACACTAACATATGGTTCAATTCTTTTCAATAATTCGCAGTGGTAAAAAACCGGAGGACCTGAGGAAAACTCACGAGGTGGGAGAGCCCCTCCCCCACACACACGCTAGTTGTCTCATCCACACAACACAAACTAGGTCATTTAGGGACTGACATATATATCAAAGAATAGAAAAAATAAAGAAGTTTTGATAAACTGGATGAAATATGAAACAAACCTATTTTATATTCATAAATACATGTGATTGAGGTCTATGAGTAATATATTGTATATCAAAAACTTGACCAACTAACCGTTGTCTTTAGCCTTTAAAATATTCTTTAGTCTTTCATATTCTTTGTGATACACAAATAACTAAACTGTTGATTTCCTCTTACTCATGGCTTGATGATTATATATATTATATATATATATATAAATTGTCCAGATTTAGAGACAAGTAGATCAAGATGTCGGTAATTTTACTGATTTTTATTTCTCCACTTCTAGTAACAGGTAGGTACTGTGATATTTTATATTTTTTTGATTAGAAAATTAGCTTTGTTCTGGTAAGGTATAGTCCAACGTGTTCAAAACGTCCTGTACATGATGTAATGGGAGGTCTATCGCCCCCTTTCGTCGTTATATTTATTATGTGTTAGTATAGCTGTTGTAATGGGGGGGGGGGTACCTTATTAATAAATCGCCGTTATATTAATGAATGTGGTATGTGTTTGTGTAGAAAGCCTTCTCATCCTCCACCATACATTCAAGGAAGTAGACAATCCCTTGTTTATGATTTTGTATTTGTGTTGCTATATGTTTTGTTTGTGACATTACCGTGTTGCCATATGACTTTACTTAATCAACGCAGGGATCGAACATGGAGCCTCGAGGTGAACTAGCCAACGTCCTACCTACTGATCTTATTATTATTTCGTTTACACCGGTAATGGAGGTCATTTATTAACTAATGATTTCATTCCCTGTAATTTATTATCAACAGTTTTCAATGTGTATTTGTAAGCCGTCATATATCAACGAGACCTGAGAATTTAAGCAATGAACTCGCCATTGTTTACAACATGCGTTAACATGGGCGTAAATGTGTGAGGTGTATGTGTGTGGGGGGGGGGCAGGAAAATAAATACAGTTGGTCTCAAAATCAATACAGTCAGTTTTAAATCTATACTAAATGAATTAATGAGGTAAACAAACAATGCCATAATAGAAGGGAAATATCCCAAATGATGTCATTACAATCACTTTCATAAATTGTCACAGATTCACAGTACTTTGTACATTCTTGAAAAAAATCTTAATAAATAACATAAATCCACATGCGTATATACAATTTTATCCTGGATATGGCATTTGAGGGACTCGAGATTCAGACATTTCTGCGGGGAACATGTCCCCGAACCCCTTAAAAGCTCGCACCTGGAGTGCTCATGGCTTGGTCACTCGTATCGCTAATACGGTATTAGGGGTATATGCCTCAGTTGATCTCATGTTTGATAAACACCCCCACAAGTATCATTTTTTTGTATTTGAAACTTCATGGTGTTTTTACGGCTTTGCCCTTTAATGTAGCATCCTTCCGGGCCATCAGGGGCGGATCCAGTGGTGGGGTGGGGTGCAAACAACACCTATTGAGAAAAGTGTGACAGTCGTGTTATCATCATGTGGTGGGATGAGATGGGGATACAAAGCTCGAGATAATCACATTAATGCTTTACATCATTGAAATTGAATCACAAAGGATCGTATTAATTCATAATACAAATTGACTTCAATCGGGGTGTTGTATTTCTCGCTTTAAAAGGCTCCGTGTGTATGTATGCCTACGTAATTTGGAGACGTTGTCATTCTATGATTTTTTGTGAGGGTGTGTTTGGCTGGTCTGACGTGTCAGGTTTGTTGATATCCTCCATTTTGCTGCGAGAAAGGCCTCAACGGTACTGTCAGGGAAAATGTTGCCTTCAAACCGACAAAAGAGTCCAATATTCGATTAACCAGTATCAAAATGAATTTGACGGCAGGTTATTAGAGATTAAATGAAATGGGGTTTAACGTCCTACTGTTCTGCACCGACTGGTCTATCCATCTGTCACGTGATGTTGTACATGCACACCAATAATATAAATATTCATCCATTACCGACGTCTACCGTCTTGCTACAACCACTGGCCGTTCTACTATTCTGCACCGACAGGTCTATCCATCTGTCACGTGATGTTTTACGTGCACGCCAATAATATAAACATAATTCCCATTGTAACGGCGGACAAGACAATTTTGCAGTTAACCAGTCCGAACCGAATGACTATACACTGTTCCTTGTCATCTCCCAGCGGCTTGCACCACTGACAAGTGTAAACCAGGTACTCTCTCGGGCAACACCGATAATAATTTTTATTTTATATAAACACGTTCTAATTTCAATTTAAATGAATCCATTAAATGAATCCATTTTACTTTTATAATATATTTATTTTTATCTCGTTTCAGTTCAAGTTCAAGGTTACTGTGACAGTGATAATGATCACACATACGATGTATATGTACGTGGTGCTATCTCTGACAATAGATGTCATCTGTTTACTGTACAAGTTTCCAAACAACAAAATATTACATTTAAAGCAGCAGCTTTACTATCGTCTAATCGGATAAAAGTAACTCATAATTTTGGTAGTCCATTATTTATGGGCAAGGTAGGATCGACTAATTTAACCTCTTCCGATAGTAATCACTATGAAATTTTAAACCAGTCGGATAAACAGTTTACTTTTAAAATAGTGAATGTGACTAAACTTGATGCTGGTATTTATGAGTGGTGGAGGTTTTATTATTCGGAATGGGATAAGTTCGGATGCGCAGCACTTTTTATATCAGGTAAATATTATCATCATCATTTTAATTGGTTCTGAATTTCGGCGGAAAAATACCCATTATGAATATGAATGAATAAAGTGATATACTTTTCAAAAATTACAACTTGCAAGTATATAATATATCTGCTAGTAGTTAGATTTAAACAAAACCTGACAAATATGTTATTGTACCATGTAGATAAACCAGCAACCGTCATATCCAACCAACATCAACCAGTTTTACGTCGTATTGAAGATAATGGTGAATTAAAGGGGAAGATAAGTCTGACTTGTAATGCAACATCTACAACTCTACCGACTTCTGACAGTTTAACTATGAGATATAGATGGATTAATACTGTTCCGACTTCTGACAGTTTACCTTTCATATATAGATGGTTTAATAATCATCGGTTACCTATGATATACAAATGGTTTAAACGTGGTATATATTATGGTGATGGTAATATACTACAAGATAGAGATGTTGATATAATTGATATAGGGCATGTTATAATCTGTATAGCAACAGATGATCCTTGTTGTAAAACAGTTTTAAAAGATTTAAAACAAGATGCTACACTTACAACAGGTATGTTGGTCTAGGTCGAACACCCGCCCTCCAGGCTAGCGCGTAGCCTCTCTACATGTATATACCCATGATATTCTAGTACATTATTCATCCCATTACTTTATTTTAATGATTTTATTTATCCGATTAACGTAGTTACTAGGGATAACAATTGTAATGGTGTAGTTGGTTTTATTTTTATTTATGCCATTAATTTAGTTATTCAATGACTTTTCCCCTGTTAATACAGTTACCACAGATACAAAATGTGAAGGTGTACTTGGTGTTTCAGAAAAATTTATTATTCCACGGTTGGGTAAGTTTTA
This sequence comes from Patella depressa, assembly GCA_948474765.1. NCBI lineage: Eukaryota > Metazoa > Mollusca > Gastropoda > Patellidae > Patella > Patella depressa. Next base: position 70,767,300 of record OX419720.1, on the reverse strand, counting down.
CTTACATTTGTATTTAAAATATAAGTTTTTATTTGTGTATATATATTTCAATGTGATAAACCCCATTTCATAAACTGTCGTGCCAGTTAATTAGGCGAACTTCCTATGAACCAATATTTAGTGATTTTGATGTCTACTTCAAGGCCCTCGCCCAAATATTTCGGTCCGTGCATAATTGTTCTTTTGTGTGTGTGTGTATGTGTGTGTGTGTGTGTGTGTATGTGTGTTTAGGAGTTGTAGGGGTTGGGTGAGGTTAGGGTGGATTTATCCAAGTGAAAGCGTTGATTTTAGACATTAGATTAGTCATCCATTGTCACTGTACAGCAGATATTAATTTTATCTTGATAAACACACTGATAATTAACAGGTAATAATTTAGACGAAAAGAAACGAAACGAAAGGACATGGCTAATGATCACATTTAGCCCGGACAGGGGTCTTTAACGTGCATGCCAAGGTGTACACGGGACCTCAGTTGTTCGTCTCAAGGAGAAACAACGCCGGAAAATCCCAATGAACTTTTCGGCTAACGCAGAAATCGAACACGGGACCTCCAGGTAAGGAGGCCAATGTTACTCATTGAGGAACCGTGGCTCTCACTATAATTTAAACAGTGGAAGAGACAGTATATTAATTTCACGTTGATAAACACAACCAAACCTGACAAATACAACGTACATTTGATATTATAAACGTTGAGTATCTTGGCCAGTTGCCGTTTTAGCATAATGCGATATGTATAACTGTTCCGTAAATCTATTCTGGTGGGCATTAATACATACTAATGTAATTATAATGTACAAGGGGAAGTCAATATTGATATATTATTGTAATTTCTATTCAATTCTGTGAAATACTGGAACAATCCATATTGAACAACAGTCTCGTTTACGCCTGCCTAATTCATTCGACACGTCTCTTCTGTCGTTTGTGAATCAGCCATAACAATTTACTTCAGCATTGTCTTGTAGGATATGTTTACTTTGTCCATTATAAATGGTGGCTGAATCCACAGAATATACGACTCGTTAATTTCAATATGGATTGAATTGAACCAATATTGAATTTTAATTTATGTTTTTAATTTCGAATTTTATTAAAAATATTTAGTTAGATATTTCATCCCTTTAATTTTAATTTATTTTAACAGACCCTGATTGTTGTCCTCCAACAGAAAACTCAATGTCAAGTAGCGATGACGTCACTCTAGTTGATGTTGGTGAAAGGATAATATTACAAAGGGAGATAACTGGTTATCCTAGACCTTCAGTAGACGTTGAATCGATGATATTACCAGTAGGGGTTAACAGTCATTATCGCTATATTAATTATACACTTATTAACACAACTAAATCACATCATTATAATCTTAGTCTTTCTGTATACGTTGCTACCAAACATTATATTGGTAAATACTGTATTTACTTAAAGAACAAGCATGGAGGATTGCTGGTTTGTTACACACTGATGCAGGGTTCGTATTTATCATTATATATATCATATTACAGAGCTACCCCATAATAAGCTTAGATTATAAATTATCAAATTGTCACGAACAAGTGTGGGATCAAAACCACGCCACCTTGATCAAATACCAGGCCTTATGATCCAAAGCATTTCCCTTGCGAATTGTAACTTCAATCACGTGACTAATTGTAATAGCGCTAGACTACCCAGTTATCAAGTAATGAGAATGAATGGTTTGTGACGTTAAGCAAGTATTTTCAAATACTCCCTTTTTTATTACAGCTACCAATGACCTGATTAATACTTCTACTGGAATTACAAATACCAATGACGTAATTAACACTTCTACCGGAATTATTATAATTATATGTCTATTAATAGCTGCCTTTATAATTGGTTTAGTTTTTTTCATGATATGTTATAACAGTAAGTAATATATTATATTTCACAATGATATATATTTATCCGTTGTTTTATCATGCTTCTACAGAACAAAAACTCATTCAAACAGGAAGTTCCACACTTAACTATTCAAACATGTGATGTAGATTTGGGACCAAGTTTAATTCACCCTGAAGTCAGTACTTTCTACAATAGTTATCGCCCGGAAAATGTTGATATACTTCTAACTATTTACAGAGATTACTGCCAATAAAAGAACCATTCCAGCAGAGCATGAATATCAAGAAGTTGCCATGCAACAGCTTCCTACAGAGCTTACCACACTGAATACTAATAGAACACTTTTACGTCACAGAGAAGTTTCAACTACTTCTTCAACACATACATCTTCCGATAATGAACGAACAGTTCCATCAATCGTCCACCGGCTACCAGATTATGGTCAGCAAGAAAATATAAACGATAGGGTCGATGATGGCGAGGATTTTGCTTCTAGTGAGGATGCTGCTTCTGGTGAGGATGCTGCTTCTGATGGATTTGATGATACCAATTCAGCTTCCCTGTTTACACCACAGAATGGTGATCAAACTTCTCCTAAACACATCGACATAGAAACCAGATCATTATCATATACAAGACTTGATAGACAAACGATGAACCAAAGACCAAATTCTTATCAGGAACTGAACGTACAGGATAGAGACAATAAATATGGCATCCATTCTAAAAACCCTTCATTAGACACCCCTCATAATAATATATAATCTGTATACAAATTTCTTTTGCTGCTTTTATTTACTCTGTTACATCATTATCTTTTAAGACAATTTCGTGGACTGTTTTAATATTTTTCTGATATATTTTTCCATTTTGTCGGTAGGTGTTGTGGAGATAAGATTTCAATAATTCTAGTTATGATGTAGCCTTCCGTGTCGTATCCCTTGTCGAAAACCGTGTGAACCCGATAGAGGCTATTGTACATTTCGTCAAGGACCCTAGATCCTTCTCAAATTTGCTCAATACCCATACCTTTCATTTAACCTGTTGAACTGGCGTATTTCACAGTTTACTTACACTGTTAACATAGTCACCGTTTAATTCAACCTATCAAGGAAATTTTATGCTTGATGTCTATTTTTAATAAACTTTCCCAATTGCGAAATAATATATTTCTTACATTTGATTGAATTCTCTTTTTTAATATTGATTAAATGCTCTTGTTTATATTGTATTTAATCTTTTATATTGATTAAATTTGCATTATTGTTTAAAAAAAAAAAAGGATCGGCTTCTCATTTTGAATATTGATTGAATTCTCATTTTATTATATTATTGGAATCCATTGAATTCTCATTTCTAAAATGTCTGTTGAATTCTCAATTTGTATTATTGATTGAATTCTCATTTGTTTTATATTTGTATTATTGATCGAATTCTCATTTGTTTTATATTTGTATTATCGATTAAATTCTCGTTGGATTATATTTGTATTATTGATTGAATTTTCATATGTATTATTGATTGATTTCTCGTTTCTATTATATTGATTGAATTTTCGTTTCTATTATATTGATTGAATTATCAATTTTGTTATATTGATTAAATTGTCTCTTTGTTTATATTGATTGAATTCTCGTTTTAATTTTATACTGATCCCATTTTCATTTGTTTATGTTGATTTATTCTCGTTGTTTCTATATTGGTTGAATTCTCCGGATTTTTTTATATTGATTGAATTCTCAGTTTTTGCAATTTGTTATATTGATTGAATTCTCATTTGTTTTATTTCGATTGAATTCTCGTATCATCATCGCTTAATGATTGAATTCTGATTTTAAAACTTTTGAATTAATTCTCATTTTCGTTTTTAAACACAATATTGGTTGAATTCTCAATTGTTATATTGATTCAATTGTTACATTGATTTAATTGTTATATTGATTCAATTCCCATTTTTTAAATTGTTGTTTCAATTTTCATTATTTGTATATTGATTGAATTCTCATTTTTTTTTTAAAAAATGTTATTTCAATTGTCTTTTTTTTTGTTTTGATGGAATTCTCTCTTTTTTACATTTATTGCATCTGCATTTTGTTTATATCGATTTAATTCTCGTTGTTTCATATTCATTGATTTTTCACTTGTTTAAAATCAAATATTCCTTGATTTCTTTTTTTATTGCTTGAATTTTCCTTTTTGTAATAGAAAAAACCCAATATGGGTTGAATTCCAAAGTTGTTAGTTGATTAAATTCTCCTTTTTGTTCTACATAGATTGAATTCTCGTGTTCTAATTGTCATTTTGTTATATTGACCGAATCCTCATATTTCTTTTGGTATTGATTGAATTCTCAATTCATTATATTCATTGAATTCTCATATTTCTTTTTATATAGATTTTTATATGTATTACGCACGTGTTATAGGCGTCATTTGAATGTTAGTCACCCTGTGAAGATTTAAGAGCAGACTGTCGCATTACAACAGATTTATATTCCCATCTTTAATATGGCCGTGTAATGTCGCCACTCGGGTTCGCTGGTGCGATCAGCCAAACATTCAAACCCGGTAATTAGTCAAATCTATTTATATCTGTGATTCAGTATATTATTATAGTTATAAGATATGTTGTTTGCCTTTAATAAGCGGTTATTATTATTTTGTTTTATGCTTTTTATAAGATATTAACATGCTTATTGAATTTATTAAAACAGGTTATTTTTCACTATTCAACATACCATGCTTATTTTATTTTAGAAACGCGGTATTTTTAAAAAAAAATTCTTATTTTTAAATTTGTATTTGTATACTGTGGTTCTGTGTTCAATTAAAGGTTGTTCAGACTCACGTGATTTGTTATTTTAGTATTTCTTGTAATTTGATTTTTATTGGTTTACATCCATGTAGATTGAAATGAAAGCTTTAATAATTATTTATATTAAAAACATGTGTTTATCCGCCGTAGAAAGGTGGATCACTATGAATATAGCCCAGGCTAGGTAATCTAACAAGGATTCTTGACACTGTAGCAAAATGACGGTATAATTTCGCACGAACCCCCTCTCCATCAGTTTAAATTCCTTTAGGAGTGATCACAAATCCTAAACATTTTATTTCTTATTGGAAAAAAAATACATTTAGATTGTTTTAATTTCAGTCCATGTTGTCTCAGCCTACCAAAAACGATCTTAATATGTTCATAATGTTCCTGCTTCGAACGAGAATATATCAGTATATCATCAATATAGGCTATTACAAAATTTCTAGTCCCCTCAGATCCGTGCCATTAAATGCGAGAAAATACTAGGACAGTTATTTATTCCAAATGGCATAACATTAGATTCAAACAAGCCTCTGTAACAGACAAACGCTGTTTCCCCTTGTCTTTTTCATCTATCAAAACTCGCCACTACCCCGATTTCATATCCAAAGTTGTAAAGTTTGAACAAAATGTGACTTTTTGGAATTTTTTTCATTTTTCAAAATTTTCTAGGAAATTTAGAATTTCAAATTAAGGGTAAAAAGTTAAGAGATGTTGTTTCCAATATGAATAGAAACGTAATTTTAGGTCTTGTTTACCATGGTTGTAGGCTGTATTTTGATTTGGGATGTATGAAAATTGGTAAAACCATAGAAATATATACTGACGGGAATGTCCACCGTATGACGTCATCGCGTTATGTTGTGGGACGGCTGCGTATGATGCCGTTTTGCATTCGCTACTTCCGGTTACTGTCGAGATGCCGGAAAGCAAATGTGTTTTCGGTGGAAGCTTCGCTTAACACACGAGAAACTGTGGTCTCTCTTTTCATCGACTGCTGAGAAAAGACCCAGAGTAGATGTCACAACTGTTGAACAATAATAAAATTAAAATCAAGTAAGGAGGACCCAGCAGGCTCACTATTTCAGTATTTGTTTAGTAAAGTACCGGTAAGTTGAGTCTTTATAACTACGAACTACGACAATTATGGGCCTAAACGTAAACAAAAATGCAATCTACTCGGGGTACGTTAAAATCGGTGTATTTTTTATAAATATATATTTATTTTTAATTTCTAAACTACCGGTATTCTAATTTAAATAATTCGTGGAAATAAAAACGAAACAGAATCGGAGATCTCATTTTAAATTTAGTATAAGACTGGACACTACACCTCTAGTAATATAGTATTCTGTCTACTCTATTTCTAGTGTCGGTGGCTAGCAGGTAATTTGTGATACTATAGGCAGTGTAACGAGATACATTACTGTATGTATGTATTTTTTAAAAATGTTATTTAGTCATGAATTAATAACAACGTCCCATCTTCATTAGCCCAGCTGAACAGTAGGCATATAGAAATATATAGTCAGGTATTCATTAATGCATCATGTGGGTAAACCTATATATGCAAACATAACAAAAATGTAAAAAAATAATCAGACCTTGATTCAAGTGACCTGCTTGGAAAAAATGAACATATATACCGGTATATTAATACATATATATATTATTCTAAATAAACAAAATTGATCTTCGCATTCTCCCTGAAAAATTTCTTAATCGGAGGTGAGAAATGATTTATGAAAGGTATGCAGGAAGCATTCTCGGTATCCTACCATTCTACTCGACTAACCTTCTTGGTATATTCACAGGGTTTTCACGAATTCATATCATGTGTTCTTCGTTGTAGCTTGATTCTACGGACCATGGCAATCATAAAACCGTTAACAATTTGATCATATGAGTTGACTCAGAGGTTAGTGGAGCTAGTTTTGTTTTCTTGTGTCATCTATTCTTCACCGCCAGTTGGTCTGAGGGCCAGAGTTACCCAGTCATTCCCTAAGCAGGATTTATTAATTAACTGGAATTTTGTTTTTGAATGTGATTTCTTTGTGAGAAGATTAACATGGTAATCGTAATGATGAAGACATAAAATATTAGATTGATGTCACTGAAAGAATGGATTAATATGTAAATTGAGACCTTGTTTGGGTAGAATTAAAAGAGACGTCAAGTGAATAATTCTGGTTGAAGGAAGCCTTAAAAAAACTTTTTAAGGTCTTGTGCCAATTCCAACTACCTGAACTGTGATGTGATACATGTACTTTCTTGGCATGAAGTTTGATTTCCATCTGTAATTTATGCATAACTCATGTAAAAAATGTTTTTAGACACAGAAATCCCTAAATAAACACTATAGGCCTTTTTTGTTCAAACATACTAATATAATGTACATGTATATTTTTTTTATTTTCTGACCACCAATACAGTCGCCATTTATTTACTTTGAAGAGCTTTATTTTGATGTCCACAGGGAGTTTTAAACCAATAATTTCTAACATGGAAAACTGACAATAAAATATTAGTCTTAAATAACTAGTGATTTATTCATTGCTAAATCCTAATTTTACAACAGTTATTTGCAATGAACGAAAAGCAGGCTTGTTATGTGATTGCCTAAATGACTTTAAAACACATCTTGTGAAGAATTGGAATACACTTACGGTAGCTCAGAACTGTACATCAACCACTTTAGTTATAAATTTCCAATAAATATATTGAATGAAGTCAATGGATTTTTGTGAATTATTTCTGTAACTGAATATTTGGGCGAATGTTCTAGGTATACATTAGTGCTGGGTATATTACCACTGCAGTAAGGATACGATACATATAGCGATTTATTAGGATTCATATCTCAGACTTAAGCATTCTCAGACTTAAAGCTACGTGTAGAATTTCATATTTTCTAAGAAAGTCAAAACATAATTATTTCTATGTCTTTTGCTCAATGGGTTGTCAACTCACTATTATACGATCATAGGCATTATTTCCCATACTTAAACTTCATTCACACGGGAAATAATAACAATAATTACCTCCCATGTTTTTCTATTTCCCCGATGTAACAGCTATCTTCAAACGTTTGAATTTGAAGTTGAAAATGATATTTTTGCAAATTTCTCAACTGGCAATAGTGAATTATAGGATTATTCTTCAACAGGGTAGCACTACTGTTTATACGTGTAGATACCATCTATTTTAAGGCTTTATTTTAATAAACTTTTAAAATATAACTTAAAAATATGAAATTCTCGCTTTAAGTTAAGAATTTTGTCAAAATTGTTCGCCTGATTTTAACTAAAATAATATATTCCTTTATAAAACTTTAGTTGTTTTAATGTTTCTGGGTTAAAGATATTTCTCATAAACAATCTTCAAAAGTTGAGTAAATTCTTAAATCTGAGAATGCTTTGTGAACTCGGGGCCAGGTCAATATTTAATAAATGGGACAAATGAATAATTAATATTGTTAGTCCCGATGATGTTGAAGAAATAAAGCTGTTTTGTATCATGATATTGATATGGATCCAAATACGAACCTACTAATAATGTGTGAAGTGGATAATTAAGAGTGATAAATTCTTGATTAAAGTGACAAAATAATATAGAAAAAGAATCGCAATCCATTGATTCAACCTCTAGCGATTCAATATGCGGGTCATGAGAAAATGAATTATGATACTACAATATATCGTACCCGCACTAGTATGCATGTAGCGACTATTATCTTTATTATGAATTCTCTTTCCAGAAAGGAAATGAAATGGGGTTTAAAGTTTTACTGTTCTGCTCCTAAAATGGGCTAATGAAGACAGGCATATGCCATACAGTGTACTATGAGGGAAATTTTGCCCGGGCAGCGGCCCTACGGCTTACTCTTATATCAAATTCCAACTGCCAAGGGATATTTTACGTGCACGCCAATGTGTACACAGGACCTTGGTTTTTCGTCCCATCCGAACGACTAGACAGCTGTACATGTCAGGCCCTCCACCCTGATTCACTGGCAAGGGGAAACCACTTCGGAAAATCTGGAGTAACTTTCTCGACCAATGCAGAGATAGAACACCCGACCTCCAGCCTAGCGAGCCAGCGTCTTACCCACTTAGCCACCATGGTTCCCTGAATCCTCTTCACTCAATAAAATTAAATTAAACCTGATATTTGTGTAGAGTCAATTTCTATTCAACTGATAATATACACAGCTCTCATATGTACATGTAAGCTACAAAATTTATCAAGTTTGATTTGAATTTTGTAGCATTAACTTCATTAAGCCATTACACACAGATCATTTTACAAAGTATTTTTTATTATAGATTAGTTCACTATTGCCATTATAAAAATAATAATGTCTTTGGATTTTGTGGATCTCTTGTATCAAAGTAAATTCACACATAAGCGTTCAAATCCACAATTTTTCATATTTCAAATTCATGATCTCCATTACGAATTATTTTGTACCGACAAATGTTCTTGGTGCCAATCTAAACTTAATCTTGAGATCTGTTTGCTTGTTGCTTCCACAATATTTACAATGTAACCTGGAATGTAGAAATTTGAAATGAACTAAAATTCTAAATATTTTCCTGGACAGCAACTCACCATTGCATACACTTAATTTTGAATGCCAAATGTCAAAGGTTCTTTTATGTGCATGCATACAGGCCCTCGGTTTTTGATACAATCAGAACAACTGAACATTTTTCCTGGCCAGGCCCTCCCTCCTGCACCGCACACAAAATGGGAGATCAGGAAATTGTCTCGAGGAACACTGGAATCCTGCTGAATTTTCTTTGCCAACACTGGGATGGAACCCACGACCTCCATATCAGCGAGACAGCATCTTACTCACTGTGCCACTTTGTCTCCCAAATGTAGTAAATAAATACAATATCTTGTGCCCATTTCTTTTTTTATATATCTAATTACAGTTCTTAAGAAATGGGTAGGCCTATATCATGAGGCCTAGTATTTTTTTAATTGTACAAATCCTCACAAAATGCTGTACGATATCTTGCCTGATTATCTATTCAGAACTGATCAACTATTTTTTTTTAGAAATATGAAGGCACGTATCACAAGGACTAGTATTATTTACAGTTTTCATAAAAATGCGCTGATAGAATTCTGCGGCTATATCATGACTTTTTTTGGCAACTGATCAGTTTTTAGAAATAGGTAGGCATATAACACAAAGCCTAGTAGGCCTATAATTTTTTATGGTTACAAAAAATGCAATGCTTCTGAATGATGCAGAACTGTACTATCAATAGGCCTAGTATTAATTTTTATTTTTTGACAAAATGCAGTGAGATATATTCTGCATGACTTTTTTTTAAAGCAATATGTAGACATCTTAGGCCCAGTATTAATTATTTTACTTTTAGAAATGCTGTGAACTATTCTACCTGCATAACCTGACTTTGTTTCTGACAGCTGATTACTTGTAGGCCTATCTCATGAAACCTCCTATTACTATTATTATATTTTTACAAATCTTTGGAGAACCATTAACTGAAAAAAAAATAAAATAAATAAATTATATTCGACAAAGCGTGAGCGCAACAATTAAAATCATTTGGTCCATTTCTTAATTCAAATTGACAAATCACGTTCTACTTTGCAGTAAGTAGGCCTAATATTTCTCGAATCAAAACACGTGTGCTGCTACAGGTCGTTTTTCGCCAATCTTCACTACGATAAAACCTCAAATATTGTAAGTCCCACCATATTAATTATAATGATATATAGCACAAACTCAACAAAATCTGAGAAGAATTCCTATGACGATAAATAAACTATATAAACCCCCAAAGTTAGGTCTATTGAATAATATAAAATGGCGAAACAGAAAATTTACGAACGGCACAAAATTACATATTGTCATTAAAAAATATTATTATGATATCTGAGAAGCCTCGATGTAATCTAAATCGGGTATTTAGGTTTTGAGAGCAAATTGGTAATCTTTATATTCATAATTTTACCTCATTCACGGCATCATCACGCCGTCAAATTCTGGAAAATCACTCGTGTCTGCCATTACTTCATACGGGACAGTGTTATGCCGGAAGTCACTTATGCAAAACGTGTTTCGCGCAGGCGCTGCACAACATAATACAACGTCATAACGCTGAATACGTCATGTGGACATTCCCGTCAGTATATATTTCTATGGTAAAACGTATGTTTCAGTCACACTCGTTAATTAGCGTTCGCCCTGTTAACATCTAATTGTGCTTAGTGGACTATAGGATTGTTGGATTACTCTAAACTGTAAGTACTGTTATATTTCACTCTCTTCTTTATCTTTGTGTTATTATATATTAATTAATTTCGTCACCTGAACAACTCAAGTTAGCGGGCGGGCTAATCTTAGTTGTTCAAATAAGGCTTCGAACTTTCGTTTTGTTCAAACTTTCGTCTCCCCCTATCTCCCAATTACCATTTCCTTCCCTTCTTTGTATTTATTGCTTATTCTCCTCTATTTTGTTTTATTTTCTTTTTTTTATTCTCTCTTGACTTAATTTTCATCATGGCAGGAAGTTTTGCACAAGTTTTAATAAACTCCCCTAAAATGCCGCAACCATCTCTGACATCAAAATCGGTGCCAGAATATAAGTTTATTGTTATATGCTCACCCAAGGAAGGGAAATCCTTCAAAACCACCAAAGTCTGCAAGTTAGGCGACGAGATCCGAATGAAATGGGGGACAGCAGCTCTCCCTGACATAAGGATATTATCGAACGGAAACGCCAGATTAGCGTTTCAAAATATCGAAGACGCCCAATTGGCAACAAACATCAAAGTGCTAGGGAACTTAAAGGTTGAAATCTCCATGTCGGAGCACAACCAAACTGATAGAATCATTATTTATAATATACCATCAGATTACACGGATGAAGAGATCTTAAACAATCTCAAACTAGGAGGATATAATCCCCTAGGATTATATCAATATCCCGTAAGACAAGGAAAGCGCATCAGAACAGTACAAGTAACATTCAAAAAAAGTGACACCCCACAGGGCATAATATATATGCTCTACGAAAGGAGACCCGTTCATCCGTACATCCCAAAAGTCAAAAGATGCACGAAGTGTCAAAAAATAGGACACTTAGAGAAATTTTGCAGAAGCCAAGCCATCTGCGGCAAATGTGGGAACACTCACAAAACAGAAGAATGTAGAGCCACACAGTCCAAATGTGTGAACTGCAAAGGGAATCACGGGGCTGATTCACCAAAATGCCCCAAATACGTAAGCACAAAATCAGTGTTAACTATGCAATATACGCATGGTATTACACACAGAGAGGCAACAGCACATGTTGCAAACAAGACTGTCCCCCTTAAGACAAAAGAGTCAATCACCCCCAGCAGGGAAGAACCAAAAAAAGAAACCAATGAAAAAACATTTACCCCCCAATTCAAAAACGCAGGAGATTTTGTACGTTTCTGCAGGGAATTAACGAAATTAGGATCGTTAAAAGACGAGGAAGAACGAAATGTAGAGATAGGGAATGAAATGAAACAATCAATCAGGACAAGCGCAAATGTAGTGTTAGCAACAATGAGGATACACTGTGAATAAATTTAACACCCTTAAAATAACAAATCATTATTATACACAATGGCGAAGCCAATTAACATTTTTCAACTCAACGTGAATGGACTGCGGTCCCGTTTGATAGAAATCAAACAATATGTCTATCACAACAAACCAGACATATTGTGCATACAGGAGACGAGACTCACTCCCAAAAACAATGACATCAAACTAGAAGGCTACACAATGTCAAGACAAGACAGAACAGGTCACAAAAAAGGGGGAGGGCTAGCCATCTATGTAAACAACAACATCCCTTTTAGCAGATTAACATTGAATCAATTAAACAAAGTAGAATTAATGGCCATCAACATAGTCACAAATAACAAACAATCCTTGAGCATAGTAAATGTTTACAATCCACCAGACACCAAAACAAAAAAATGTGATTACGATAGGATTTTTAGGCAAATTCCAGGAGACAATTTAGTTATATGTGGGGATTTCAACTGTCATCATACGGCATGGGGCTCACCAGCAAGTGACACGGATGGGAACGAATTGTGCGAGTATATAGAAGGTAGCAATCTTCTACTACTCAACGATAATAACAGCGAACCAACTTTCGTAGGGAAACAAAGTAAAAAAGGGACCCATATAGACTTAACATTAGTCTCGACGAGACTGTTTCCAAATTGCAATTGGGAAATAGGAAACGAAACTCTAGGTAGTGATCATATAGCCATCCATACCACTATAGCTTGCAACATCAACACAGAAAACACCAAGTGTCAAGCTAGGTGGAGAATGGAAAAGGCTAATTGGAATACTTATAAATATTTGTGTAATCTCTGGGATTTTGAGTCAATAAGACATGACAACATAGACACCTTTTCAGAAAACCTTACTAAGGCTATAATTAGCTCAGCAGAGCAAGCTATCCCCCGATCTAAAGAAGCACCAAGGAAATCACCCAAACCTTGGTGGTCGGATAGATTACAAATACTAGTAAACACCAGGAAATCGGCACTACGAAGATACAAACGTAGGCCGAACGAAGAAACTAGATCCGACTACCTTGAAGCAAAATCCTCAGCAGAGACAGAAATCAAACAAGCTAAAACAGAAAACTGGCAACACTTTTGCAATACACTTAACGATCGAACAAGTATAAAAACAGTATGGAACAAAATATCAAGCATAACAGGAAAAAAAGTACAACAAAACATACCTCTACTAAATTACAAAAACGACACGGCATTAAACAACATACATAAAGCAAATTTGCTAGGTCAGACATATGCAGACGGCTGCAGCAATAGCCAACACAATGCAACTTTTAGGGATAACAAAAACAAATTCTTAGAAAACCAATGTCATATAGAGCACGAAGAAGCAGATAACGAATTAGAATTCAACAGTCCAATTAGCATAGATGAGCTGAAAAAAGCATTGTGGGCTAAATCTGACAGTGCAGAAGGGCTAGATTGTGTGAAATACTCTATGCTAAAAAATCTACCCGAGAAAGCGCTGGCGTTAGTCCTAGATATCTTTAATCTCTCGTGGTCAAAAGGCAAAACTCCGCAAGACTGGAAGACTGCCTCAGTCATCCCACTGCATAAACACAATAAAGACAAAAATGAAACAACGTCATACAGGCCAGTCAGTCTCACATCAACCCTGTGCAAAACATTAGAAACAATAATCACAAACAGACTCAAATACCACTGTGAAAGCAACAACATCTTTACAAATCAACAAAGTGGCTACCGTTCCGACAGGTCTACTACAGACCACATCATTAGATTACAACATGATATATCCAAAGCATTCACTGCAAAACAATACCTCTGCTCAATTTTCGTCGACTTGACCAAAGCCTTTGACCTAGTATGGGTGGATGGTCTTTTGCACAAACTCCACAATGCAAAAATCAAAGGCCGCATGTACAAATGGATAGAAGATTTTCTCAGAGATAGGCATATCAGAGTAAAAGTAGGCAACTGTTTAAGCGAAAAATTCAAAATGGAAAACGGCACGCCACAAGGGTCCGTCATAAGCCCAATACTATTTAACATAATGATAAACGATCTTCCGAGTTATGGGGGGAAGGACATAGAATCGGCGCTCTTCGCAGACGACAGCTCGTTCTGGAAAGCGTCAAAGGATATAGGTAATATCAAAAAAACACTTCAACACACACTAGACCAAATTTCTAAGTGGGCAAACGACTGGGGCTTCAAAATATCCGAAGGGAAAACAGTAGCAATGTTATTCCATCCGACCGATAGTAATAGGACAATTGATTTAAAATTAAACAACACAAAAATTGAATTCAAAAAGGAGGCTAAATTTCTGGGCATGACATTCGATACAAAACTAACTTGGAAGCCACATATAGATAGCATAATAAGCCGCACTTCTAAAACGCTAAACATGATGAAATACATCAGAGGGACTCACTGGGGCGCAAACAGAAGCACATTAATGTTAATTTACAGGTCACTCATCCGCTCGGTTATCGACTACGGATGTCTGGCGTACGCAAATGCAGGCGAAGTTCAACTAAGCAGGTTAGACAAACTACAGTCCAGGGCCATAAGACTAGCAACTAGGGCAGCCATAGGAACAAAAACAATAGCACTCTTACATGAAATGGGAGAGCTTCCGCTTGATCTCAGGCGTGAAGAACTCTCACTCAAATACTGGGGCAAGCTGCAAACTCTAAAACAACGATGCCCAACATACAACTGTCTCAACAAATTTCAACGAATAGGGCTTAGAAAAAAGACCAGACCAGTAACATTTGGGCAAATGTCAAATGATATCTTAAACAAACATAAGCTAAAAGACACAATAATCGAGACAAAAACCTTCCCCGATACTCCTCCTTGGCAACTAAATAACCCAACAACCAATTCCCAACTAAGCCAAACCACTAACAAGCATAATAACCCAACAAAAGCAAGAACACTAGCAATGGAACTTATAGACTCAAGATGGAGTGACCATCTCAAAATATTCACAGACGGGTCCAAGGATTCCACGAAGGGAGCCACAGGATACGGAATCTACATCCCAAAAGAAAAGCTAAACATCAGGAAAAAGCTACCAGAACACTGTTCGGTATACACCACAGAACTGATGGCCATTAAAACTGCACTCGAATGGCTAGCTACGCAGAAGCATCAACAATCCGTTATCCTGTCGGACTCCCTGAGTTGCATCAAATCAATAGAAACAAATTCCACTAAGAACAGGCAGATTATAATCCACCAAATCAGGGAAATCATTCAAACAATCAAAAATAGGGAGAGAGAGGTGATCCTAGCATGGATCCCCTCTCATGTAAACATCTTAGGAAATGAACAGGCCGACAAACTGGCCAAAGAGAGTTTATCATTAAACGAAATAGACATTCTAGAATACAGCAGTCAGGAATTTGCAAGCATAGCAAAAGAGAAGATTAAAAATGCATGGAAAGCCCGTCTCATACAAGAAAATACACATCGCTATCAATTAGACAGCAATCTTGTTGACAGGGTCTACATCAATCATCCTTCTATCAAAATATGCAAACTCATCACGAGGCTCAAAACAATAGAGGTAGTCAAAGATTACACTTATACACCAATCAAATGCCCGTGTGGACATGTTGCAACCACTTCACACCTGTTAATCAACTGCAATCAACTAAAAGCAGAACGTCAACCGCTAATAGACAAACTGATAGAAAGGGGGAAATCACTTAATCTCAATTCCCTACTTTCTCCACCACCAGAAGACAGATACTGGACCTCTCAGCTCATCTGGGACTTCATACAGGAAATAGGTTTAACAAAACATATATAGCACCATGCGTAAGCCAGGTGGAACGCAAAAATGTCTCCTAGAGAGAAGCGTAACCCATCTGGCAACTTAACTAATCAATTAAAAAACACAATGCAGGACGGTGCGCAAAAATGTCCCCTCGAGGGAAACGCACTGTCCTACCGAAATAAAATTATTATTATTATCGTTTATCATCAATTATATACTTAAATCATGATTGATTGTACATCCATGTAATTTCACATAATGTTGTATTGTAATTACAAATGGATTTGAAATAAAGAATTATAAAATGTATTTATGAATATACTATGCTTTATTTGAACCTTATGCCTACTGCTACTCTTACCGGACTCTATCCAATTTATTTTAATTCTACCTTTCATTCCATTCCATTTTTTTTTTTTTTTTTTTTTTTTTCTTTGCCACCATTCCCCCCCGCCCTCCACTGAAGCCTTATCTCAGACGAAATAATCCCAGATCAGCTGTAAGACCAGATACTCTTCTTTTTTTTTTTTTTTTTTTCTTCTTTCTTTTCAGGTGCTGGATTCTTCCTTCAGAGAACCAACAAACAAAAGGAATGAACACAAAAAACGAAGATGAAACAGAACCACCATACCGGACAACAAAACCAAATGGAAGGAAGAATGGATCAGGCCTATCACTCACCGACAAGCCCAAAGGAAGAGTTGCACCGCCCTGCCATTCTACCGAACAGAACGACCAGACCGACAAAATGACCAAATATATATATGTGTACATATCATGTCTCTGTATGTAAATGTTCTTGTCTGTTCGTAATTGTCCATTTTGTCTATATGTTCGTCCATGTTTATGTATGTCTTGCACTGTGCTCATCTGTCTATGTCTGTGATCGTCTCAAATAGCACTTTTTTACTTTACACCAGTTAGTCAATGTTTTTGTACATATATATATAAATATATTCAATTATCTATTTTCCACTAATCACTTTGTAAATATTCTCACCATACACAAATAACATGTTATTGTCTGCGATATCACCTCGGTGGAAGCGGACGTTAAATAAAGCTATTTCACACACACGTATGTTTCCTTGGATAATGATGCAACAATATCTTCTATTTTACGAGTAGCAAACGAAGTAATTTTAGAACCTCAGAGAAAATACATCGTTAATGCAAAATTGAAGAGACATAATTACGACAGTAAGCAGGACGTGTTCATGGTTGAACAATGCAATAAAGGGTTTGTCAGTGATGAGTCAGGTCTTACGGTGAGTCATTCGGTGTTCAACATGAAACATGTTAAATAGTTGGGTAATGTAAATAGCACAAGCAAAACGTTTAGATTAAACAAAGGACGTGTTATTGGTCGCGCTATCGCTGGGTTTGACAGCACAATAGCGTTAGTAGACCAAGTATTACGGGAGATTTCGCGTGTGGTTAATGCCAATTTAAATGAAAAATTTACGAAGATTTATGTGCCATACAGCCTGCAACCATGGTAAACAAGAAAATCTCGACCTAAAATTACGTTTCTATTCATATTGGAAACAACATGTCTTAACTTTTTGCCCTTAATGTGAAATTCTAAATTTGCCCAGGTTAATAATTTCAGTTCAAGTCCATTTACTGACTGTAATGTAATTTTACTCTTATTTAATTTTGGTTTATATTTTAAAGAATTATTCACGTGATCACTAATTAAGGATACTTGTGCCCCAGTATCAACTAAAGAACGAAAAATTCGCTTTTCTATTTTTATTAAACATGAACTTGATGTAGACAAGCCTGTCAATTGGACACCTAAATCTCTAAAAAATTTCCCCAGCCATTGTTTCAGACAGAACTTAGCGAAAATCAAAGAAAAAGAGATTCTCACAGAATGATTAATACTATCTATACTGATACAGCACCAAATCTAACTGTAGCTCTTTAAGGTGTTTAATCTCCACGCTGTATTCTCTTCGGTGGCTAAGTTACAACAATACTACAGTCCAGGGGCGGTATTTATAAAAATTCTAAGAGTTGGTTCCAACTCTTAACTGTCAAAAATTACTCCTAACTTTGTAGATTTTCCTAAGACCTATTTATAAAACATTTTACTTTAAGAATTACTCCTAACTATGACATATATTTAGGAGTCCTCCTGTAGCACTCCTAACTTGTTAAAAGTACTCTTATCTTGGTTAAAATGGCTGTCTGTGTACGCCGCCTAAGAGAGTTTAAAACAAGAAGAGATTTCTTAGTGGAGTACAACAATGACGAGTTGATAAGGAGATATCGAATGGACATGGGTGGGATTCTTTTTGTGACAGATTTAGTTCGGCATCTACTTACGAGTCCTCCTAAACGAAATTTCTCAATCGACGCTGAGATGAAGATCGCCATTACGCTTCGTTTCCTAGCTACTGGTAAAATGTAACTGTGTAGTGGTGACGATTTCGGCGTCAGTCGACTTACAGTGAGTAGAGTGATTGCAGAAACGTTAAATGTACTGTCTGGTCTGCATATTGTTCAGAGATTCGTATCGATGCCCATATCTCAACAGGAAACTCAACGACACAAGAGACAGTACCACGCACTTGCGGGATTCCCCGGTGTCGTTGGTGTGATAGATGGGACACACGTCCGTATCCTAGGGCCTTCACAAGATGAAGCTGAGTTTGTTAATCGGAAAAACTATCACTCCATCAACACTGAGTTATAAATAACTTCAGGGAATCCCTGGATTTCCCATGGTTACATCGCTAAGAGTTTGGTTAGGACCCAAATCTTACATTTAGTTAAAAGTAACTCTAAGACCCTTTATAAATATTTCTAAAGAGTAACTTTTAACTAAATGTTGTTTTAGAAAGTCTTAGAGTAAAAGTTATGAAAACTCTAAGAATTTTTATAAATACGGCCCCAGGTTCTTTTCTTAAATATTTTAATTTAATAAACTGGAAGCGTTAATCACCATTCTTCCTAGTCTCAATTAAGTGTATGGCTGGTAATATTGTTACACTACACTATGGTACCGCAAACGATAGCTCATTTATGTCGACGAACAAAAACACAACAAACATGTTTGTTTTTCTTGTTCGAAAACGACGAACATTGGCATGTGAACTTTTTTGCTTCGTTGCCTGACCACGACTGTATAAACCTCTAAAGGAATTGGAATTGATTATCAAGCAGCCCAACGAAAAAATTGACCCGGAATCGTAAAAGGGTTAAGTGTCCGGATAAGCATTTTTGATGTTCACGTCCAAACGACTCAATATTTCGAGACATGTTAAATACACAACTCCTCTATATTTTAGCGCTTAAATTTCATACATACTCGGACTTTTATTTTTGAGACTGTTCAAATTGGGATAGTCCCTTTAAAGATCATGATTACTTTAACACGTGCATCATGTAAGATTTAGATAATAGCAGCTTGTTCTAGTTATAATATATGTCGCAGGGTCGCTATGAAAGACGCCAAAGACGTGTAAGATTCTCTCTTATTTCTGGTTACTCAACAAATATATGATCTTAAATGAAATGACCTGCAAAACAACAATTACACCAAATGCAGATAAACAATATGACGGAAAATAATATTATACATAACACAAATGCACCACTTTAAATTATAGCTGTTACTGTACTGTAAACGAATATAGATCAAACACGTCGAACTTAAACTAATCTACAGCTGTAAAGCTATCGATAATAAATATATTGATTTATAAAGATCGAATATAATCTTACTATTCAACGTGTGGTCTAATACTGTAAATACACATGGAATATGCAATCTATAAAGACATACACAGGTAAATGTGTTTATTCCATATGTCTACCCTATACGATGTTCAGTAGTGGAGTGCAATTGAATATTCGTGCATTTCGCGGGTGAAGTTAAAAACCAATCGAATGATTTAAACAATCACACGTGACGGGCACGCCCAAGCTTACGGAAAAAGAACAAACTATGGACAACCTCAACACGCGAAAATAAAATACCTTAAGGCCATATTAACATAATTATTAGAGAGAGAGAGAGAGAAATACCTTAAGGCCATATTAACATAATTATTAACCCTTCGACATATAGTTCAAATATAGATAATGAATATTCTAAGTCTTGATTATCCATTTTATTGTCAAGTTTATTAATCTATCGGTTAAGCGATGGTATAGAGACTGAATTATAGAATGATAAGTGAATAAATGTCTCAGTAATATTGTATTTAAACCTGTTTTACAGACAGGATGAGATCTTACATAACTAATGTCTAAAATATCAGAGTTAGATAGCTGCGTTAGAGTACATACATTTTTTCTAGGTCACCACACTGTTTCAATCACATTACACATGTATCTCAAGCTGAGATTACTGTGGTAGAGTACATACCCCTTTTCTAGGTCCACGCCCTGTCTCAATCTTTATTTGAGGTGACAAAAATACATGTATGTCAGACAAAGTTTGCTACGTTAAGAGTGGATGACCTTGTCCCAGATGTTGAGTCAGCCGATTGCTGCGTTAAGAGTGGGTGACCTTGTCCTAGATGTTGAGCTAACCGATATACGCATTGTGAATACTGAAGTCCCCTTAAGTTATTTCATAAATAGAATATAATTTATCATTTTAAAATAAACGAAGTGTGACTCGTGTGGTCTGGTGCATAACTCGATAAGTGGTTCAATTTTAACAGTCAGAATAAACCAAGAAATGGACTAAAACACATGATGACTGGTATCTCCAACATGTTATTAGATATATTTCAATATTTTAACATAAAATATATGACTGTATTGTTTGGTTTAAACAATATTTTATTTCTTTGTGAATCACAGATATATTAAACATACAATATATGGATACAATAACAAGCATTGCTGCTTATGTAAAATCGCTTCCATAAACAATGATCATTCAGAAGTGGACGACTGGATGTATTTGATTAACATATTTTACAGAGTGCAGAGGGTGAAGGAAAAGAAGGTAAAGAAGGTAAAGATCCCTTGGAAAGGAAATAAACAGTACATATACAAGTAGATTATAACGATAGATATTCAATAAGACGATGCCGAGGCCCAAAATTAGTTCATCAAGTTTTATGAATTTTATGAGTTCATCTGCTAACTGGAGGGGGAGGGGAATTTCAGTAATGATCTAGACAGTTTTAAAGCGTTTAGTTAGTTTGATAAAATTATGTACGATTTCAACGATTAAAGAATTTTCATCAAAAGAAATAGCGGTGTTTCCAAAAAGTATTGTTTGAATATTCCTATGATCAATACCTAATTTATTTATTGTGATTTTTCGATGAGAATTGTATAGTGGACAGTGTAAGAAATAATGTTCACAGTCTTCGACACCTTGACCACAAAAACATGAGGGATTTTCCGATATGTGCATCAAACACTTATGAAGGTTTAAGTCGCTCTTTGAGTTTCGTAGTTTACAATGTATTATCTGTAGATGTCTTTCGCCTATATAGTAGTGAGCATTTGTTTCGATTAAGCGCATGCCTGATTTTAATTTAGTTTTGAATTCAGAAATAGTTTTGGAATTTTTTATTTGATGACTTAGATCATTCCACTGTTTAACAGAGGAAGGAAAAAAAGAATTCTGGTATAGTAATGTTCTACAGTTTATTTGCTTAATTTGGTTTGAGTTACGAAGACGGTAGGGTTGGTCGGCGGATACAAGAGGTGGGATTATATCGGTTAGATATTTAGGAACTAGTCCATTTAAAATTTTGTAGAAAAGTATCATTTTATGTTGATAGCGTCTTAGTTGAAGCTGGCATATTCCGGTTTCCGTATAAAGTATACTGTGAGAGGTACCACGTGGAAGACCGGTTATAGTACGCAAGGCGTCGAGTTGGAGTTTTTCAAGTTGGGTTGATTTATCTTTAGAACAGTTATTCCATACACAATCTGCATAATCGAAAATTGGAAGAATGAATGACTTATATATAGTTTCTAAATGTTTTTCGTTTTAGACGGTATTTAAAACTTCGCAGATAATTTATCAGTTTGCTTATTTGGGACGTAAGGTAATCTATATGGACATCCCAGTTACACGACTTACTGAAAAGGAGGCCTAAATGTTTATGGCTTATTTCATCGTTTATATCTGAGTTGTTTAGCGATAATTTAAAGATTGAGGGTGATAATTTTCTTGAAAAGGTTAAACTTACAGTTTTTGATGGGATAAAATCCACTTTCCATTTAATTGACCATTGAAATATCTTTTCAATATCTCTATTTAGAATGTCTTGTGCATCTTTAGGGTTATTTATTATTAAAAAAAGAGAAGTGTCGTCAGCGAACAAGCGTATATTAGATTCAATGTCATTTACAATATCATTTATGTAAATAAGGAATAGTAAAGGACCTAAAATGGAACCCTGGGGTACCCCAGAAGTAATATTTTGAAGAGAGGAACTCTGACCACCAATTAGCACCTTTTGTTTTCGATTAGATAAGTATTGTTTAAAGATAATGTTGGTGTAACAACTGGTCTAGTATTTGTGACTTGTCTAGGAATATGGTGGCTGATGAGAAAACCCAGAGGGATTCCACCAGGACCCAGATTTACCCTGCCTATATTAGGGGACATGCTGTTTTTGAAAGGAGAAAGTGATTTGAGGGTAATTGCCAGGCAACTAAGAAAGGAGCATGGAGACATATGCAGTGTTTATTTTGGATCGAAGTTGTTTATTTTTCTCAACAGACGTGATAAAGGAAGCCTTGGTTAAAAATGGAGATATATTTTCAAATCAACCATCCATGTTTTGGACAGACCTTCTGACAGAGAGAAAAGGTAAGAGTCTGTGGTGATTATAGGGTGGCTTTGTTACAACCCCTATGAAATGATGCCATTTTCAATAGGTAAACTATAATTTAATCTCCATAAAACTAAACTTACAAATCCCTCCCAGGGCATGGCTGCCCATGGAACTAAACGTGGGATTGTTTTAGTGGCTAGTCAAATCTCTCCTGTTTCCGTTGTTGGGAGAACTAGTTTTATTCTATTCAGTCTGTTGGATACATTCGTTACATGACAATCCGTGTTTTTGATCTTGGGTCTTCCCAAAAACAAAGGTTAACTTTATAGCCTCGTGTAACACATAATTCTTTGGTTAATCATTATGAATAAAATCAAAGTGTACTTGGATGTTGTTGAGTGTTTCTGAATATGCATGTTTGCCCATCACGCTTCAAATTGACCAGCATGGCCGGAGGAAAGGTTAACTTTATAGCCTCGTGTAACACATAATTCTTTGGTTAATCATTATGAATAAAATCAAAGTGTGCTTGGATGTTGTTGAGTGTTTCTGAATATGCATGTTTGCCCATCACGCTTCAAATTGACCAGCATGGCCGGAGGAATGTTTTAGGCTATGCTTTATGAAGGTCACGTTTAACGCAACAAAAATCAATGTTGGGCTGTTTACTGAATTTAACAGTCAGTGGGAGGTCACTCTGTATAGTATTGATAGGTGTTGTACATGGTGCATGGTATGCCTCCTCTATCTAGAAAGTATGTTTGCAATTTTTTTGAGTAATTATATTTGGGCGTTCAGGAAGAAGAATATGTCTGGGAGAATCATTGGCTTAAATGAATTATTTTTATTTGTGACAACCTTGGTACAAAGATTTGAATTCAAACCAGTTGATGTCGATAATTTACCAACTTTACAAGGTGTTGTTGGAATAACCCATGCTCCTGTCAAATACCAAGTTCGAGCCGTCCCAAGATAAAAAAAAACACACACAGTTCCCTCCCCTTTATTTGAGTATCAGATTTTTTGAACGGGAAAGGGTTGCGTTTTCAGTCGATTACTGCCATTACTCGATTTCTTACCGCGAGAAGAAGTCAAGAATATGAGGCGTGTAAGTCGAGAAAGCGAGAGGTCGTGGGTGCGAGAACGCCAAGAAACGTGACGAGAAGACTAATAAAGAAAAGTGTTGGGGGGTTTTCTATATCTTATGGAACTATTGTGTTTAAAACAAAAAACACTACAGACTAAAAAATACTGATCAAAATTTCATTCCACAAACTTTTAGGAGACTTGTTTAGCGCTAACTTCTGTTATTTCTTTTGTGCCTTGTGAAACTCTTGTGGTGAAATATTTCACATACCCATCTGGGGCAGTGTCTACAAAAAGATTATTCAAATCTGTCAAACTTATGTTACTAATGTTAGTTTCCCACTATCGTGTGAGTAATATTTTACGAAAGGGTTTTCCCTATTGGGTTCACGATCTGCTTCGTGTAGATACGCTTGGATACGTGTGGATACGATCAGCATGATTGCCATAACTGACCTCAATATATGATAAGATCTGAAAGGACCATCGCAATAACTCCACGAATAAAACCACGATTCCAATCGCAGCACGAATCGTGACAGTGGCAACCTAGCATTAAATAAAATATCGTACACAAAGAGAGAAATGGGATTTAACGTCCAATTTCGGAACTAACAATGGTCGCCTGTCACACAGTGGCGTCCCATACTATGAAGACCTTATCACCAAAAGTATCAACATTGATTTATTGTTATTAAACGTCGAAAAGATTAAAATAACGGTTGTTCAACGATTTCTACCCGAAATGTCGGCGGATTTACAATACGCATTGGACTATTAATTCAAGTGTGTTCGTTTCTCCGCTTGTATGTGCCATTGAATGCTGAAGACCCACCCGTCTTCATTATCCCTGTGGGGGCAGAACAGTAGGACTTTAAAAAACATTTTATTTCATTTCATTTCTGCTAAGACCTACATGTTAGTCCTCAGATGGCCCGGTATGTGTCTTATAGGGAAAACATCGGCGATGGAGAAATAAACAAGTTTTCTCCCGATTGCTCCCAATGTTTTGCCAAATGTCTTTTATTAGGCATCGCAGATAGCCTGGTGAACGTTCACTGATGCTTCGGCTATGGTCACAAAAATTCTGGGAATGTTCCAGGAACAATTGCCGTGAATCATCGGGGGTGGCTACCATTATTCGGGAAAGCTCCAGGATACCTTCGCCGATTATCAACATCATCAGATGAATATTCTTGCTGGGAGATCCGTCTCTTACGTGATGACATATCGGCGGCACTTATGCATAGGTACTACTGGTCATTATGTGCCTCGGCGATGTACTACCGATGGAAATTGGCGAACCTCCGGGGGAGGGGGACGTGGGGATTAGGTCCAGTGGGACCTGGGCCTAAGGTCAGATAAAGAAGATAGTTTATAAAGTCATGTGTTGATTGTGATGCGAGTAAGGAGAATATTTATAGAGCAAAACAATTAAATATTGTAGACCCTATTAGAGGTGGCAGTATATTTAGCACGGTTCCAAAGAAACTATCCAAGGACAATATGTACGTCTACTGATGCGGGGGTTTAGTTTTGTGTGTGTTTTGTCAACGCTATACTTTACCGCAAATAGTTAGGGCCTTTGACTCAACAGATATAGATTCATCCTCTGGCAGCCTGGAGATCTCTTCATCATATATAGGAATGGAATTGGTTAATATACGATTAATAATTGCTTCTACCAAAATGACGAACACAGTAAACAGAGGGGATTTGAGGGGGCGCAACTGGCATCTTTGCTCGATTTTAAGGCTCTTTTTCAACGATTTCCGAACGTTTAGACGAAAATATAAGCCAAATAGCTCTTGGAATGGCTACAGATGCAAGGAAATGGCGGATAAATTTCTTGGGACCCCTAACGCACCCGCTCCGTGGTGCCCCCTCTCCGTGGTCAGTGCCCTCATTTTGCGCCCCCCCCCCACCACCTTTTCAAAATTCCTAGATTCGCCCATGGTAAAAGTAAAAATCAAAAAATTAGTTGGCTTGTTATAACAACAGGCGTTCATCAAAGAAAATCGAATTTGTTAATTTGGGGAGTATTTCAATTCAGTCTTTCTGCCATGATTTCATTTCCGTAGGATCATTGTGTAAACGGTCAAAGGTAAGCTTCACAAACTATTCATACGGCGGATCTCTAACTTAATTGTATGCAATTATTTCTTAGCGTAAATATATAAATTATATCGTCATTTTGCTACAGTGTCAAGAATCCTTGTTGGATTACCTAGCCTGGGCTATATTCATAGTGATCCACCTTTCTACGGCGGATAAATACATGTCTTTAATATAAAATAATTATTATGTTGTATGTACAATCTACATGGATGTAAACCAATAAAAATCAAATTACAAGAAATACTAAAATAACAAATCACGTGAGTCTGAACAACCTTTAATTGAACACAGAACCACAGTATACAAATAAGAATTTTTGTTTTAAAAATACCGCATTTCTAAATAAAATAAGCATGGTATATTGAATAGTGAAAAATAACCTGTTTTTTAAATTCAATAAGCATGTTAACATCTTAAAAAGGCATAAAACAAAATAATAATAACCGCTTATTAAAGGTAAACAACATATCTTATATATAATAATAATATATCTACACCCTCACTAAATCACAGATATAAATAGATTTAACTTCTATAAAATTACCGGGTTCGAATGTTTGGTTGATCGGACCAGCGAACCCGAGTGACGACTATACACGGTCATATTAAGGATGGGAATATAAATCTGTTGTAATACGACAGCCTTCTCTTAACACTGCACAAGATGACTGACATTCAAATGACATCTATACATATAAAAATCTATATAAAAAGAAATATGAGGATTCAATGAATATAATAAATTGAGAATTCAATCAATACTAAAAGCAATATGAGGATTCGGTCAATATAATAAAATGATAATTCAACCAATATAAAAATAAATGTGGATTCAATCATTAAATGCGAATTCAATCAATAAAAAAATATAGGAATTTAATGATTAAAAAGTAAGAATTCAATCATAAAAGATAAGAATTCAATCATAAAAAAGAGAAACCAATTGATATAGAAAAATAAGGATTCAATCAATATGAAAAAAATGAGGATTCAATCAATTTTAAAAATTGGGAATTCAATCAATAAAAAAAAAATGCGGATTCAATCAATAAAAAGAAAATGCGGATTCAATCTATATAGAAAAAAAGAAGAATTCAATCACCTTGGAATTCAACACATATTGGGGGGTTTTTTGTGTGTTTTTTGTTTTTTGTTTTTTTTTTTTTTTTAAAAAAAAGCAGAATTCAATCAATAAAAAAAGAATTCAAGCAATATTTGATTTTAAACAAGTGAGAAATTGATAAATATGAAACAACGAGAATTAAATCGATATAAGCAAAATGCACAAGGTACAATTTTATGGATACACAATTTCTGGGTTTGATACTAAGCGATATTTCGACGAGGATGCTCTCGTCTTTATCAAGCAATGATACAAATTTGTGAATAGTGTAGGCAAATATATACAGAATATGCAACAAAGATAAAATCAAATACAATTAAAGTTTAACAATGGCACTATCTCTACATCGCATTAAAAATGTCAAATTGTTGCATAATCTAATTTAAAATTGTACCTTGTGTTAATATGTTCAAATACTAAATGCCAATCAAAGAAGCAAAATGCAGATGCAATCAATGACAATTAAAGTAATATTTTTTTTAGAAAAATGAGAATTCAATCAATATCAAAATTCAATCGAAATAAAACAAATGAGAATTCAATCAATATAATAAATTGAGAAAACTGAGAATTCAATCAATATAAAAAGAATGAGAATTCAACCAATATAAAAACAACGAGAATAAATCAACATAAACTAATGAAATGCGGGTCGATATAAAACATAAAATGAGAATTCAAACAATATAAACAAAGTGACAATTTAATCAATATAACAAAATTTAATCAATATAACAAAATTGATAATTCAATCAATATAATACAAATGAAAATTCAGTCAATAATACAAATATAATACTAATGAAAATTCAATCAATAACAAATATAAAACAAATGAGAATTCGATCAATAAGACAAATTGAGAATTCAACAGACATTTTTGAAATGAGAATTCAATATCATAAAATGAGAATTAAATCAATATTCAAAATGAGAAGCCGATCCTTTTTTTTAACAAAAAAGCGAATTTAATCAATATAAAAGATTAAATACAATATAAACAAGAGAATTCAATCAATATTCAAAAAAGAGAATTCAATCAAATGGAAGAAATGGGAGGTTTTTAGAATGGATGCCTTATTTATTGTCTTTATCCTGTACGTTCAGTTCCTGGTAAGAATTTGGTCTTTGGTTCATCGTTTGTCTATCAAGTCTTGTATATGATAATGATCTGGTTGTTGTGTCGATGTGTTTAGGGGAAGTTTGATCACCATTCTGTGGTGTAAACAAGGATACTGAATTGGTATCATCAAATCCATCAGAAGTAGCATCATCACCAGAAACAAAATCCTCACCAGAAGCAGCATCGTTTATATTTTCTTGCTGATCAAAATCTGATAGTCGGTGGGGAATTAATGGAACTGGTCGATCATAATCGAAAGATGCTTGTGTTGAAGGAGTAATTAAAGCTTCTCTGTGACGTAAAAGTGTTCTATTAGTATTTAGTGTGGTACGCTCTGTAGGAAGCTGTTGCATGGCAACTTCTTGATATTCATGTTCTGCTGGAATGGTTCTTGTATTTGCAGCAATCTCTGTAAATAGATAGAAGTATATCACCATTTTCCAGGCAATAACTATTGTAGAAAGTGCTGACTTCAGGGTGAATTAAACTTGGTCCCAAATCTACATCACATGTTTGTATAGTTAAGTGTGGAACTTCCTGTTTGAATGAGTCTTTGTTCTATAGAAGCATGATAAAACAACGGATAAATATATCTCATTGTGAAATGTAATGTATTACTTACTGTTATAATATATCTTGACAAAAACTAAATGAATTATAAAGACAACTATTAATAGACATATAATTATAATAATTCCGGTAGGAGTGTTAATTAGGTCATTGGTATTTGTAATTCCAGTAGAAGTATTAATCACGTCATTGGTAGCTGTAATAGAAAAGGGTGTATTTAAAAATCCTTGCTTAACGTCTCAAACCATTCATTCTCATTACTTGATAACTGGGTATTCTAGCGCTATTACAATTTTAGTCACGTGATTAAAGTTACAATTCGCAAGGTAAATGCTTTGGATCATAAGGCCTGGTATTTGATCAAGGTGGCGTGGTTTTGATCCCATACTTGTTCGTGACAATTTGATAATTTATAATCTAAGCTTATTATGGGGTAGCTCTGTAATATGATATATATAATAATAAATACGAACCCTGCATCAGTGTGTAACAAACCAGCAATCCTCCATGCTTGTTCTTTAAGTAAATACAGTATTTACCAATATAATGTTTGGTAAGAACGAATACAGAAAGACTAAGATTATAATGATGTGATTTAGTTGTGTTAATCAGGGTATAATTAATATAGCGATAATGACTGTTAACCTCTACTGGTAATATCATCGATTCCACGTCTATTGAAGGTCTAGGATAACCAGTTATCTCCCTTTGTAATATTATCCTTTCACCAACATCAACTAGAGTGACGTCATCGCTACTTGACATTGAGTTTTCTGTTGGAGGACAACAATCAGGGTCTGTTAAAATAAATTAAAATTAAAGGGATGAAATATCTAACTAAATATTTTTAATAAAATTCGAAATTAAAAACATAAATTAAAATTCAATATTGGTTCAATTCAATCCATATTGAAATTAACGAGTCGTATATTCTGTGGATTCAGGCACCATTTATAATGGACAAAGTAAACATATCCTACAAGACAATGCTGACGAAATCATGTGGAATGAATTAAGCAGACGCAAACGACTGTTGTTCAATATGGATTGTTCCAGTATTTCACAGAATTGAATTGAAATTACAATAATTGAATTGAAATTACAATAAGTATATACATTATAATTACATTGGTATATAAATTGCATGTATATATAAACTAAATTGAAGAAAGAAACCAAAATACTAATTAAACGGTTAGCGCTTTCTGTTCGTACTGAACATCATCAGAAACATTTTTATTTATGAAGAATTACGTAGAACAATAGACGCGACGTCACTATAAATATATGAAATACAACATACATGTTATAATATTATAACATGTATGTTGTATTTCATATATTTACTCTAATATCCGGGTTTTTTTTAATTCCGGTTTGTACTTTTTGATGAAATAATTTTCTTTACATTCCAGTAAATCATTATTTAAAAAAAGGGAAATACATTGAAGTTTCCACCTCCACATGTTTCGATGTGTGCACTAGGTATTGTTCGATTACTAGGAATTGTAATTTGCGATCTATGAAGGTTCATTCGAAGGTTTAGTTGACCTTCTGTCTGTTTTACCAATGTATTTCCCTTTACAACCATTGCATACGATCAGATAAATTACATTTTTTGATTTGCATGTCATGCTTTGTTTTACATGAAAATCAGAGGCTTAGCAGCCTGTTAGATTACTCAAACCATTATGTACTGAAGTTAAAAGCTACGTACGAGATGACTTAGATTTTCTCTCGCATCTTCCGACAAAAACCAGCATAAACGCGAAACGTTTAACTCTAGACGTACTGAATTTATGCACCAACATTACAGCGGAACTAAGACCAAAAGCAATAAATTATTGGAATGACAAGTACCCAGAAAAAGTTAATAGCCGATTTAAAAAGGACTTCATACTAGAAGCAATCGAAATTGTTCTGAAAAACAACACTTTTACCTTCAACGGCGAACACTTTATGCAAATCAAAGGAACTGCAATGGGAACCAAGATGGTACCAACGTATGCAACACTCACCCTTGGGTATTTAGAAACAATTCTTTATAAAAAAAATCTGAAGAAATGTGGGGCTCAGAATTTCAGCATTATTGGGTTTTTTTTGGTTTTTTTTAAATTTTATTGTTGAAATATCTACATGTACAAAACCAAGTTATATAATTTCCTGTTTCAATATAATATTTTGGTGATAAAGTTCAGTAAACATTACATTTTCCGGTTTCAAATCTGAAAAGAAATGTTACTTTGTCATGCTTCAGTAGTAGATAATATACATTGAATATAAGCAGGAAAGAGAGTCAATCTACTAAACATCCACCTATTTAAGACCCAAGGAAAATTACTGTAATGTTCACATTAAAATACTATACATTATATAAATTTGAGAAAATCTATCTCTAATACTCTCACATGAACTGTAGATAGGCACTATATTAAGTTAATATTTTCAGTTAAAGGACCCCATTTTTGTTGGAATTTTTCTATTTTGTTATTTTTCTGACCAATAAACTTTTCAATTATGTAATATTCTTTAATATTTATTAAGAGAACTTTGAATGATGGTTTTGAATCATTTTTAGTACATCTATATAAATAATATTTTGTTATTAAAATAACATGATTCCATAAAGTGGATGCATTAGGGTTTTCTAATAGAACGTTAGCTTTAGAGTAGTCCTTATCTTGCAATATTAGTAACCACTCTTTTAAATCTATCCACAGTTTTTGTGAGATAGAACAGGAGTAAAACAAATGTTCTAGTGTTTCTGGTACTTGTTCACAAAATGAACATAGATTATTTTCTGTTATTTTGATTTTGAACAAGAATGTTTTAGTGGTTAGAATTCTGTTTACCATTTTATATTGGAATTCTATAAGTTTAGTTTCGGTAGTGCATTTCCATGGAATCATAAAAATTTTCTTCCAAGTTTCATCATTAATCTCCTGACCAATATCCATTTTCCATTTAACTTTCTTTTTTTTATTATATTCAATTTTTGATTCAAATAGCTTTAGAAAAATTGAGCAGCCCTTTTTAGCCTTCATTAAGGTCTCAAGAATTACAGGTTTTATTGGTCCTATCATTTTTGGTTCTGACCGTTCTGCTATCTTTTTCATCCATGATTTTGGTATTGCTGTCATTACCCTATGATAATCCAGAAATGTACCTTTAATTTTGTGAATGTCTTTCAATTCTTGATATTTATAAAACTTTCCGTCTGGGGATATCAAATCTGAAATCAAACTCACACCATTATTATGCCAATTTTGGATATGGTCAAGTTTAATATTATAGTTATACCATAATGGTTGCTCACTAATTTCAGTATTATTGTCATCAAGTAAACCTTTCAGGAAATCATGGTAAGCCAAAATGACGTCTTTCCAGAATGGGTTATCTGTAGATAATGCCAATTCTGTCATATATTTCGGGCCTACCTTAAGGATATTCCTGATACCTCCAAAATATTGGTCTGGGAATAGTGTCCATGAACTATTCTGTCTCCACCAGCGCCTTATCCAGCTAAGTTTGAGACATTTAGTAAATGTTTTTATTTTTGTCATTTCCAAACCACCTATATCATATGTTTGGGACATTTGATCTCTTTTAATCTTATCATTGCTTTTTCCCCAAATAAATTTGAACATTAATCTTTCAATTTCTTTAAAGTATTTATCTGTAGGATTGGGCAAATCAGCAATATTTAGCAAAAAATTGGAAAAGATTTTTGGACGATTGCTTTATCGTATGGACTTATGATCATGAACGCCTCAAACTTCTAAATCATGTTTTAAATACACTAGAACCAAACATTAAATTCACCATCGAAGTTAACCCAAAGGCGATACCATTTCTGGACATATTAGTGGAAAAAATAGGAGAACGAATTACCACAGATATTTATTATAAACCAACGGACACTCATCAGTATCTACATTTCGGGTCATCCTGGACACACAAAACGTGCAATTCCGTACAATCTAGCGAGAAGAATATGCACAATTGTGAAC
The DNA here is from genome assembly GCA_948474765.1 of Patella depressa. Classification (NCBI taxonomy): domain Eukaryota; kingdom Metazoa; phylum Mollusca; class Gastropoda; family Patellidae; genus Patella; species Patella depressa. The sequence goes on along the minus strand of OX419720.1, from coordinate 70,734,440 downwards.
GAAGAAGATACCCGAAAAACGCGCCTAAACAAACTAAAAATCTACCTCAAAATACAAATTTATCCAGAAGGAATTATAGAAGATGGAATTAAAATGGCGAACGAAAAAGAACGAAAATCATTATTAACTTAAAAGGAAAAAGATAAACCAATGTCATCAATTATACCTCTAGTCACTATCCACAACCCACGGAATCGTAACATCAGTAAAACGGCAAATCATCTTACCACATTACTTAAAGAGGACGAAGATATGAAATCTGCTTTAAAAGATAAACAATTCATTAATAGTAAAAGACAAGCTAAAAATTTACGAAGAATTTTGTGCAAATCAAATTTCGAAGAAAAAACCGACTATGAAGTTTTTAAATGCCGCGATCCACGATGCGGAACTTGTACATACCTACAAGAATGAAAATCAAAGCGTTTTGGACCAAAAGAGTTTACCGTTAATGCCAATGTGACATGCGAATCCAAGAACTTGGTTTATGTTATAACATGCCCCGGCTGCGACGAATATTACATTGGAGAAACGGGTAACACCCTCAGAGCCCCGGTCCGTGTGCACAAACAATATATAAATGTTCCAGAGTACAAGAAGATTAAACTTGGTGAACATTTGGATATTTGCGGAAAAAAAGAACTTTAATAGTAAGTGCAGGGGGACTGCACCACACACTATTCTACACAAAAACAAATATACAAACAAGACATCATATTAAGAGACCACAAACACAAACAATTCAAAAAGGGTGAATGGATCCGGGGGCTAGCCGTAAGCGTCCACTGCGCTGTACAGTCCCGGGCCTGTGGTGACACAGACTTCACTCATATTTGAAAAACAAGTTGGGAGTAAAACCCAAGGAAATAATTATATAATATCAGTATGAGTCGTGATCTGTCATATGTTGCAAGAATTACGAGTGCAAGCATATTGTTGTATAAATTCCGATATACAAGTAACCACACCGTTAAATGTATCAAAGAAGTAGGCCTAGTTCCAAAAAACTAAATAAATAAATAAAAGGATTGAAGTATATTGAATGCATTCGGACACACACTACAATCGTCATAGAAACAAAAACAAAACTGAATACATGGAAGCAAAGGAATGTAGACCGTCTAGGGAGACCGTCGCCTGCTGACTGAATAGCGTGACGTGAATCTGTCGTTATAGCTGTTATGACGTCGTCGCTTAGAAGGTGCAATTTCCCGATAAAAAGGGCGATAATCCAGATGAAATAACGTTAACAACTGAAAAAACTGTAAGTTTTTGAGACCATTTCATTGTACAAACCATAGCATAAATATCATATAATACCCCACGTAAGAAACGCAAAACAGGAATGCTGAAGAAATCGTTAATTATCAGTGTATTCACAAGGCATAATAATAAGGGCGATAATCCAAAATGGACTAGGCATTTATAGAAGATAAAAATCTTATATTGAATCATTATCCAATATGTAGTCAGTAATATATTTATAAGAAATGTCAAACCTATTATGTTTAAGAAATGGAAGTTTTGAAATTTCTTTGAAAGTGCGTAATTGTGATCCACCAGATATTTCCATTTTATAAACTATTCTCCAACGAAAGGAAAGAGAAAGAAAAACATCTCATAAAAACATTAAAACCAAAGCTAAACAGACTAATATAATTATCTCCCGATACCATGACGTCATAATAGAACAATGCGTCATAACAGAACAATGCCATTTATGACGTCACATATGTAACTATGTAAACTTTGTAAAGCATCTGAAGATTAAAGATGAAAGCGCTCATGCTTTACTAGATCTACATGTTTCTAGTTTTAACTATTCTTAAATACATACCAAACACTGAGAATTTGAAAACATTTTAGTATATATAGTGTTCATTAATATATATTTGAGGAAAAATTATACTCAATTGTGGAAATTGAACATGGCGTGGATTACAGAATATATTTATACGATGTATTCTGTATTTGGAATGAACGATTTGGCAACATTGCAGATTTGCAACACATAATGAATGATTTAGACCTAAATATAAAATTCACAATTGAAACGAACGATCTGCAAATCGCATTCTTGGACGTTCTAGTGAAACGAAGGGGAGAACTCCTTATAACGGATATGTATTCTTAAGAAACAGATACAAAAAATTATCTTTCTTATAAACCATGTCACCCACGCCATACCAAAAATAATATACCTTTCTCTTTAGCTCGAAAAATATGCACAATTGTGATAGATGAAGACCTCCGGGTTGTCAGATTAGGTGAGCTAAATCGAAATTTATTGAAACAGTATTACCCCCTCGAGGTAATAGAAGTTGGGATAAAAAAAGCTTTGGCAATTGATATCCAAACACTGAGGGCTACTAAAGCAAAAAACAATTCGGATAATATCATTACCTTTGTCGCTACTCATAACCCCCAACATCCCAACTTCTTTAAAACAATGTACGAGAGCAGGTCACTCCTGGCATCAAACGACAACCTCAAAGCGAAATTTGATAATGTTCAATTCATTAAATCACAAAGACAGCCACCTAATCTGAAACGCCTCCTAACCAGAGCAAAATTCAATTCATCTATCACAAGAACCGGTGTTTATGTATCTAAATGTCTGGATCTCCGATGCAAATGTTGTGACCATATAATACCAAATAACCAATATAAATTTCGTAACATTACGTTTAGCGTCAACAACAATATCGTCGGTGAGCTATCAAAATTGCGTATAGTGGTGTATACGAAGGCATACAAATTTTACAGGAGGAACAAAAAACTGAATAACTTTGTGAGATATTGTCGTATCATCTTGAAATTTGGAACGGGGAAACGTTATTTTACACGCCACTTAGTGATAATAAGCACAACGGAAAATCGTGATATAATTTTACGCAAGCACACATACGAAAATTTGACATGGTAGTAATAGAAAAATGTGGTCTTTTTAGGAGATATACGAAATTTTGAAGCTAATGTTAAAATAAAGATATCAAACAAAAATATTAATTATTAATTTATTTGGACTAAACAAATCATGAACACGTCTACTGGACATGGATATTTAAAGTTAATTACAATATAACAACATTAAATAATAACAAACTTAACAACGTAGGCCTATAATTAGCTAAACCTTACAAATCAAGAAAAAAAAAACAACATTATTTCAGTAAATTCATTCATATAAGTTAATGAAACGAGTACTTCATTTAATCAACATAATTGGCGCATTCAACTTATTCCGCTTCGTGAACTAAATTATCATAAAAAGGTTGGTAATCAGAGGGTAATACCTTTTTAAGTTCTTGTAAATGGGTGTACTTTTTTGACTTGATCTTAAGTGGGGCGTCGTATAAGCAATGAAGCTCTAGAGGATCGTCCTTTGACGGGGGACACCGTCTAGGGAGATCATTAAACTCGTCAGTAAAGTTTGTTTTGTATTGAATATTACCATCCTTATACTGCAAAACACGAATATCCGTAACTACAGGATCACCTCTACGTGCACCGGGACGAATTGTGGAATAATAACCTAACAGCGAGAAAGTTTTAAAAAAGTCGTGTGAAAGATATTTCACTTTATAAAGTGGGGTTACTCTTGCTGTACGTATTAAGTCCACGTAATTCTGTGGAATATAAATAGGTTTACCGCGAATTCTTCTCTCATCGTGCTGTGAACCGAATCACATTCCATCTGAGTGTGACCCTTTTCAAGAAATTTTTGCACGATGGTTATTTTTTTCTCAGTGGCAGCTTTCAGTAACATATTTGACAAAATTACATTTCTATTTTGGTATGTACAAACAAAATAAGTTCTTTGACATCATGGTCGAGAGCATTTATGTAATCATTTAAGCACGAGGCAAAAGTATTTGCATTCAGATCCCCAATACCTTCATGCCAAAAGTAATTGACCACATCGTTGCTCGCAAGATCAAAAATTGTATAATTATGACACCCCAATTTCGTCTTGTAGTACATGGAACTAGCAGTAAGCAAAGGACATAATAACAAGGACTGGAGATCTAATGTCACAACCTTAACGTGATCTTCAATTTCTGAACGAAGTTTGTCTGCAGCTTTCTCGGCTCTTGCCTCGTTTTTACGTGACATGTGTAAGTCATAGTCTGCTTCGGAGATATTACTTGTCTCGTAACCACAACAAATGTCACATCTGTCTTTTTTAGGCCGATGAATGCCCAAATTAAGATCATTGAATACGGATATAAAAGCCTTCCTGCGAAGGAACAGCTTATCATTGTGTGTACAATCCTTCACATACACTTTGTATAATTCAGAAGCACTTGTAAAGACTTGGCTCCAGATAATTTTTCTTCGAAGAAGACCTACAATAATGTGAAGGTAATTTCGGAAGTTCGTTAAGGAAGTGTCGCGCATAGTTGACCATCTCTGTATTTGATACCGAAACGCGTCTTTTAGTTACTGTAGCTGTCTTTGGAATACCCGCATGCGAATTGCCTTTCAACCATTCGTAAACAGTCTTATCATTAACACCAAGAGTAGCCAAAAACATGTTTCGGCAAACGCTAACACGTTCATTTTCTTTTTTAAGGTAGTATTTAAAAGACTTCTTTTTTCGACTGTATTCTGCTGGTTTCTTTCTGTTGCTAGCCACCACTTCATCAACCAAGCCAGCCACAAAGACTTTCTTCTGGTTCCATGACATGTCAGCCCAAAAGCCATTGAATATCGATTTTCGCTCTTCTTCATTGAAAACAGAACATTTTTTACTCATTCGACAAGACTTTGTACACTTCCCCTGTAACTTTTACCCTCCATACGAAGTTTTTTATTTATATTTCTATCCCAGTTTGATGGATTTGACCTTACACGCTTAGCACGACTCGTAGAGGGGGGGGCTCTTTTATGGCTGTATTCGGTGAATCAATAATAATAGTTGTCAAAATATCATCAACCGGAATGGGCTGCACACCATCATCAGAGTCAAGTTCAAACATAGAAGTCTTCTGTCTTGGTGTCCATTCTGGATCTCTATCATCATCATCATCATCATCATCATCACCGAACTCACTCCCGGAGTCAGTGAAATTGCCCAACTCGAAGCATCGCAAATTGACTTTAGGTTTTAACGGGGTAGTTTGTGGTATTGGCTGCCCTTGTATTCTAATTGCTGAAGTTGGTATGAATGGATTGTCACAGGGAATTGGTAGACTAATATTTAGAAAAGATCCGGGTAAATTTGATTCTTCTTGGTCGGAGCTTGGTATATGAATCAAGGCTTCCGTATCAGTTGATCTTAGGAGCCGTGGTATACTGTTACAGCTGTGATCCGTAACGGACGTTGATGTTTGTCCCGCAGGAAGACAACAGTTTGATGCAGGTGGGTAAGACGTTGCTTCAGGTAAATATGCGTTTGATGCAGGCAAATGTGATTCAGTTAAATAAGTGGATGATGTACACTCAGGTAAGTGGGATGTGGAAGAAGGTAAGCAGGACGTCGATGTAGGTAAGAACGACCACGACGGTGATGCAGGTATGTAGGACGACGTTGTTACTGGTAAGTTTTTCCAGGACGTTGCTACGGGTGGGTTGCACGTTGTTAGGCGTAAGTTGGTCGTTGATACATGTGGGTAGGTATTTGGTGAATTTATGAACGAAATTGATTTTGATACAGGTAAGTAGGGCCCAGACGATGATGTGTGTGAGTAGGACGTCGTTAAGCCGGTTGTTAATGCAGGTGAGAAGAATTCTGATGCAGGTAAGTAGGTATTTGAGGTGGGTGTACAAAGTATTAATTTTGATGCAGGTAAATGGGACCATGTCGTTGATGTGGGGGAATAGTACGTTGTTACCGGTAAGTTAGTCGTCGGTACAGGTGAATAAAACGTGGTTACAGGTGAGTAGAACGTAGCTACAGGTGAGTAGGATGTGGTTACAGGTAAGTAGATAGCTGGTGGCGTTAACTTGGAAGTAGATGCAGGCACGTACGGTGTTGATGCGGGTAAGTCGGGTGTTGGTTTTGGTGACGTTTCCCTGGTAATGTCAACCATTGATGGTAAAAGGCCGATGTCAGTTTTCGCAACTGAAATTCCAGATAAAAATATCCGAGATCTTCTCCTATTCCACGTAAGAACAGGCTCCTTGGGAATTTTCTGAAACGCCGATGTTGATTCCACTTCAATTGTATTTGAAGGCCTGTTACTTTTAGAGTTTAGAGCCATTTTAAGCAGCAATTTTCCTCTTGAAAAATCACCCATTTTGTTGATTTTCTGTAACATAATTTTGGAATATCTTTAAATATCTTACGCTAAACAGTTGAAGGCATTATCAAATATTACATATCAAATATTCGTATGGCAGTTTAACTTGAATATCAATAGGCATAGACGTCACGGATATTCCTATGTTATATTCTCGTATATCACTTATTTCAAATTAATACGGTTATTAGCACTCCGTATTCATTATATTTTTAAACAAAGCTAATACAATGTTGTAATGAATATGTAGAAAATATATTTGCCAACTTTATTAATAAATAACACCCACGATGCATACATAGGAAGCCTATCTCTTAATATCATCATAATTTAGTACTCGACAGCCTGATTGATAGTTTCTTATAGCGAGCTCCATGTCTGATAAGTATCGTAAACATTAATTAAGTTGTAAAAAAACAAATTACTCACCTACAAGTCCAATTATTTAGCTAGGCAAAACCACAAGAGGTGACGATCAATTTCACCAGAGGTACGAAATTTTGCGATAACAAATAATCACCAATCAAAATACGAATTTTTTTCACGTGTTCCAAAAGAGTATTTCTTATTGGTTTAGAGTTACGAGACCCAGATAGAAATTTAGAAAATGGAAAAAAAGGATATACGAAATTTTGACGATATACGCAATTTTGATAGCTCACCGACGATATGAATTGTGACACAAAAAATCTCATATATGTCTTGACGTGTCTGGGCTGTGATTTTTTCTACATAGGTGAGACAAGTACTCATCTACGGGATAGAGTACGCAACCATCGACGGGATTGCAATATTGAAAATGGGCCCTTATTTGTAAGTAGACATATCTTTAAATGTGTGCAACATCTACAAATAAAATTTCAAATTTTCCCTTTTTATAAAATGAAAGTCGATGACACCACGAAAAGGAAATTAATGGAAAATCATTTTATTAAAAAATACACTCCTCGACTTAATAGTCAATAAGTAACAATTGGCAATTAGCCTCATTTATTTATTAATTATCTTTAATCTATCTCATGATAATCTTCCATTCATTGTTCTCGAATTGAACCCATATACTACAGATTAACTCACTTGTGTACATGTTTTGTATTAGTTAACAATTTACCATGTAACCATAGACAATTGTAACTATAGCTAATTAAAACGACAGTGTTACTAAGTAAATATGTATAAATATACTATAATGTCCATCTCTATACAATGACATTATTTATGAATAGTCCCAAGACGGACGAAAAGTACTTTAAAATGTTAAAATGTTATTAAACCAGTGTTGAAATCAGTTTGTGTCGGCATACCTTTTACCTTTTTATCATTTACCGTGAAACAAAGTAGTGCAACTTTGCAGTTGTCCTAATAATTTCGGATATATATATATATTAATGACCAACAGAAAAGATATATAGGCCCTTTAAACCACGGAACAATTATACATGTAACATTATGCTAAAGAGGCAACTGACTTGCATTTAAATCGATTCTTTATTTACCTTTAAGATTGCTACATAGCGTCAGATTTCCATCTTTATTCTGAACATCGACACAATACTGTCCAAGATACTCAATGTTTATAATATCAACTGTAAGTATTAGGTTATATTGGTCAGATCTGGTTGTGTTTTTCAACATAAAATTAATATACTGTCTCTCAGTTCCTGATGGTGTAATTAAAGAATCTTGTAACATGTATGGTTGTGTATCAGCCAATATCACCATCGTTGTACTGACGACCCCACCCACAGTAACATCTACATCTTCCATAGTATCTGTCAATAAAGAAAACCAAACGTCATCGTCCTGAACATCAATACACTATTTAAATCCTTTTGGAGGCGACGGTGGCTAAATGAGTAAGACGTTGGTTCGCCACCCTGGATGTGCTGTGTTCGACCCCTCCGTTGGTCAAGAAAGTTCGCGTCTTGATTTTCCGGCGTGGTTCCTACATGTCAGTAGTGCAGGACCGACGACTTGGCATCGGACCTGGCAGGGGACAACGTATAGTCGTTCGGATGGGACGAAAAGCCGACGTCCCCCGTGTACATATTGGCATGCCCGTTAAAGACCCCTTGTCAGTTCTAATTCGATATAAGAGTTGAGCTGTTTGAGAAGAACTTCTTCATTTGGTCAGTCGGAGCAGAACATTAGGACGTTGAACCCAAATTTAATTTAATTGCATTTCGTTAAAAGTAGATTGTATTGGTGTGTTTATCTGTTGTTCAATGACAAGGGATGTCTAATCTAATATCACAGTACTATCATTAAAATCAACGCTTCCAATGGGATAAATTATTTTGAGAGCCACGGTTCCTCAGCGAGTAAAATGTTAGCTCCTTTACCGGAAGTTTCCGTGTTCGATCACTGCGTTAGCCGAGAAAGTTCATCGTGACTTTTCAGCGTGGTTTCCCCTTGTAAGAGCCTAGCAGGGGGTAGTGCATAGTCCTTCGGATGACACGAAAAACTGAGGTCACGTGTATACATTGATGTGCACGTTAAACACCCCTGCCCGAGCAAAATGTTCTCACTAGCCCTGTCGGAGCAGAACAGTACACACACTATCACCCTCTCACACCCACCCACACGCACCATCGCACACACACACACACGCATACACACCATCACACACAAAACCAAAGAGCAATTACTATGAGGCACAGTTTCGGACCGACATAATTGGGCGAGGGCCTTAAAGCGACATGTAAATCACTAAATATTGGTTCATAGGAAATTCGCTTAATTAACTGGTACGACAGTTTATGAAATGTGGTTTGTCATATTGTAATATATACACAAATAAAAACATATAATTTAAATACAAATATAAATAAAACTTACATTGGGGTTGAATAATAAATTTTTCTGAAACACCAAGTACACTTTCACATTCTGTACTTGCTCTAACTGTATTAATTACGTTAATTAAGAAAATTAAAATTATTAAAATAAAGTAATGAGATAAAGTACTAAAATAAGTAGAAAGTCAAAGCTGCAACTATTTTTTTTTTTGAGATTTCTATGTAGGTCATAGACCAACTGTCATCTTTAGTAACTTTGTTAATGGAAAAAGAAAGTTCTACGTTGGTGATAAAATATTGACAGGCATGAAAACAAGTAACAGCATATGCAAGATAGCGTTTTAAAGATGTTTAACTTTGACGAAGGTACACTGCTGAACTATTTTTCAAAAATAGACCAACATACCTGTTGTGAGTGTAGCACCTTGTTTTAAATCTTTTAAAAATGTTTTACAACAAGGATCATCTGAGGCTGTACAGATTATATCAGCTCCTATATCAGTTATATTAACATCTATATCTTGTAGTATTTTACCATCACCATAATATATACCACGTTTAAACCATCTGTATATCATGGGCAAGCCATCATTATAAATCCATCTATATCTCAAAGGTAAACTCTCAGAAGTCGGTAGGGTTGTAGATGTTGCATTACAAGACAGACTTATCTTCCCCTTAAATTGACCATCATCTTCAATACGCCGTAAAACTGGTTGATGTTGGTTGGATATGACTGTTTCTGGTTTATCTACATGGTACAACAACATATTTGTTAGGTTTTGTTTAAATCTATCTACTAGTAGATACATATTACATATTATATACTTGCAAGTTGTAATTTTTGAAAGGTATATCAGTATATTCATGCAGATTCATGCTCGGTATTTTTCCGCCGAAATCCAGAACCAATTAAAATGATGATGATAATATTTACCTGATATAAAAAGTGCCACACATCCGAACTTATCCCATCGTGATTTCAAAACCAACCACTCGTAAATACCAGCATCAAGTTTAGTCACATTCACTATTTTGAAAGTAAACTGTTCTTCCGACTGGTATCGAACAGCATAGTGATTACTATCGGAAGAGGTTAAAGTAATCGATCCTACCTTGCCCATAAATAATGGACTACCAAAATTATGAGTTACTTCTATCGAATCAGTAAAATATGGTGGAAGAACTGTCATTGTAAAATTTTGTTGTTTGGAAACTTGTACAATAGACAAATCACACCTATCGTAATAGCTATAACTAGTTAGAAATGCTTGATCAGTAACACCATAACAGTAGCCTTGAACTGAAACAAGATAAAAAAAATATATTATAGAAGTAAGATGGGTTTATATAAAATACGAGTATTATTAATGGTGTGAATAACCTCACTGGCCACCGGAGTCATTCCGGCTGTTGCCCGAGAAAGTACCAGGGGATTTTTTGGTGTGGTTTACACATGTTGGTGGGGCAAGACGCTGGGAGCTGACAATGGTATTTATATTTATATTATTGGTGTGTACGTAAAACATCATGTGACGGTAGTAATTCGAGAATCGATCTAATAGTAGATCGTCGTCTTGTCTTCTTTAGACCATTAGTACAACAGAAAATTAGGAATTTAAACCCCATTTCATTTAATCTCTGTTAACCTGTCGTCAAATTCATTTAGATACTAGATAATCGAACACTGGACTCTTTTGTCGGTTTGAAGACAACACTTTCCCTGACAGTACCGTTGAGGCCTTTCTCGCAGCAAAATGGAGGATATCAACAAACCCGACACGTCAGACCACCTTAACGCACCCTCACAAAAAATCATAAAATGACGATTCAAGGGATGATGTCAACATCGTCTCCAAATTACGTAGGCATACATACACACGGGGCCTTTTAAAGCGAGAAATTCAACAACCCGTTTGAAGTCAATTTGTATTACGAATTAATACCATCACATTGTGATCCAATTTCAATGATGTAAAGCATTAATGTAATATCACGCATGTCTATACTATTATCTCGAGCTTTGAATCCCCATCTCATCCCAGCACATGATGATAACACGGCTGTCACACTTTTCTCAATAGGTGTTGTTTTCACCCCCACCCCACCACTGGATCCGCCCCTGATGGCCCGGAAGTATGCTACATTAAAGGGCAAAGTTGTAAAACCACCATGAAGTTTCAAATACAAAATTATGATAATTTTGGGTGTTTTTATCAGAAATGAGATCAACTGATGCATAGACCCCTAATACGAGTGACCAAGCCATGAGCCGAGCACACCAGATGCGAGCCTAGTAGGGGCTCGGGGACATGTTACCGAAGAGATCTTTAAATCTAGAGTCCCTTGAATGCCATATCCAGGATAAAATTGTATATAGGCATGTGGATTTATGTTATTTATTAAGAATTATACAAGAATGTACAAAGTTTCTTTGAATCTGTGACAATTTATGAAAGTGATTATAATGACATCATTTACATGGATCTATATCTTCTATAATTGTTATGGTGAATATACATACATTAGCAAGTTCCAATCAAAGCAGTCATACATATTCACAGATATACTCTTACATATATTAAGTATTTGGGATTTTTTCCCTTCTATTGTGACATTGTTTGTTTACCTCATTAATAATTTTGAGACCGACTGTATTGATTTTGAGACTGTCTGTAATGATTTTGAGACCGACTGCATTGATTTTGAGACTGTCTGTATTGATTTTGAGACCGACTGTATTTATTTTTCTGCCCCAATCCATACACACTTACGCCCATGTTAACGCATGTTGTAAACAATTGCGTGTTTATGACTAAAATTCTCAGGTCTATTTAATATATGACGGCTCCGGCACTCGTAGCGACGCTCACAACAAATACAAACTGAAAACAGTTGATAATAAATTACAAGGAATGAAATCATTAGTTAATAAATGTCCTCCATTACCGGTGTAAACGAAATAATAATGAGATCAATGGGTAGAACGTTGGCTAGTTCACCTTGAGGCTCCGTGTCCGATCCCTGCGTTGATTAAGTAAAGTCATATGGCAACACGGTAAAGTCACAAACAAAACATATAGCAACACAAATACAAAATCATAAACAAGGGATTGTCTACTTCCTGGAATATATGGTGGAGGATGAGAAGGCTTTCTACACAAACACATACCACATTCATTAATAAATATAACGACGATATATCAATAAGGTACCCCCCCCCCATTACAACAGCTATACTAACACATAATAAATATAACGACGAAAGGGGGCGATAGACCTCCCATTACATCATGTACAGGACGTTTTTAACACGTTGGACAAAACCTTACCAGAACAAAGCTAATTTTCTAATCAAAAGAATATAAAATATCACAGTACCTACCTGTTACTTGAAGTGAAGAAACAAAAATCAGTAAAATTACCGACATCTTGATCTACTTGTCTCTAAATCTGGACAATTTATATATATATAATATATATAATCATCAAGCCATGAGTAAGAGGAAATCAACAGTTTAGTTATTTGTGTATCACAAAGAATATGAAAGACTAAAGAATATTTTAAAGGCTAAAGACAACGGTTAGTTGGTCAAATTTTTGATATACAATATATTACTCATAGACCTCAATCACATGTATTTATGAATATAAAATAGGTTTGTTTGATATTTCATCCAGTTTATCAAAACTTCTTTATTTTTTCTATTCTTTGATCTATATGTCAGTCCCTAAATGACCTAGTTTGTGTTGTGTGGATGAGACAAGTAGCGCGTGTGTGTGTGTGTGTGTGTGTGTGTGTGTGTGAGTTTTCTCCAGGTCCTCTAATATGCATTTGAGTCCATATTTCCGGCATTTACAAATGGCCGTCCCACACTGCCGTTTCAGATTTTTACATTTACATCTGATACACTGTAAAAGAGTATCTGGTGCGATAAGGTTGTCAGTTTTGATTGGTGAGAGCTGACCTTTAGTACAGCTCCAACCCCAATCACAGGGATCAAGATAGTCCGCGTCCAATTTCATCCAACGTTGTACTTGTAAGTACACACGCAACGAATGGAAATAAGCTGCTCTTGGACTTGGTGGTAATGTTCGTGGATCAAGAGTCACGATTTCATCCTTTTTCTCGATGTATCTAGAATACCGAATCTGAAGCAAAGTAGTATCCTCGTCTCCACCATAAAGCTTCACAAAAATGCTGTCACCGCTTTCACAGATAACCTGTTTTGAAAGATCCAGTTCAGAGAATGAACGTGAAATTGATTGTACAGTTTCATCTTTTTCAACCAATTTTAATATATTCAACTTGCCTTGTCTAAAAGTCTGAGAAGTTGTGTCACATCCCCCCCAAGCATGTACGAATAATATGTTTTTTCTGACCTCGTCATTAATGGCTTTATTCAATTCTAACATTGAATAATGTACGGGTGTTTTTCTGTTTGACCATTTACAAAGCACTACCTCAGACATTTCAGGCTGCATGTGATAAAGGAGAAGCACAAGTATATCACAATCTTCAGCAACAAGCACAACTGACTTCTTATTTTCAGCGAACTGTATGGCAGTTTTTACAATCAACGTATCCGCATCAGATGTTGCGAACTTGACAGTGTGGCCTCTATCAGTCAAATAGTCTGCAAGTAGTGCTATAAACTGAGACTTGTTGGTTGCATTTCCAAGAAAGGCGTCCTGGTCATTGTGACATCTGTTATCTGATTTCACTTCTATAGATGCAGATACCTTTTTAGCTTGGCGACGTTGATGTTCGTGGTCTTTTGTAGATGGTCCACTGTAACCGTCAAATACGACTACTACACTAGTTTTGAATTTTGACTCGACGAATTTATTATATATTAGACAAATATGATGGTATGTAGTAGATTTTAACCATCGTACGCGATGTAAAAGCCAACCACCATCGATTATAGTTATAGGAGAGTTTGGAAGATCCTGAACCTGAATTTCGGTAACCTTTTTAAGTATATGTGATGACAATTCAGCTTTATTAGCTTTTCGCATAAGCTCACCATCAAAGAGAGAAGGCGGACTCAGTGACATTTCATGATTGAGGAATGGTTCTATTGACACATTCTGGCGTAAGGCAATAGATGCTAACCTTGAGAACACAACAATGGGATCGATTTTAATAGTTTTGTTTCCAACTACTAGACCAGTTTGTAGATCTTCCAAAGTACGAATCTGATTTTTGCGAGAAACTTTGGCATCATTGTACGAACAATCATCCATATGTGACTGTAACTTTTCACCAACTATCTCACATTCGTCACAGTTTATGCCGTCATTGTCGGAAGCAATGATACCAGTTGATAAGGATCTAAGGGCAGGACTGTCTGTGAATGGATCATGTTGCTCGAGCCATGCAATGATAACTTCCAGATCATGCAAATCTCTCTTCGAGCGACACTTACCAAGTTCTACATGTTGTTGTGAGGTTTGTTTTCGTCGACCAGTTAGTGCGGACATAGCATCATGTACAGCTGCGAACATATGTAAAGAATACACCCACTGCTGACGTACACTCTCAGATAATCCTCGACCATGAGTTAATCCACTCTTTGAATTTTTCAGCGACGCCATTACTACTTGTTCAATTACTAAATCGGACCATAAACCATTGAGAGGATGATCCGACCTTTTAACTGCAAAGTCACCGTCCATATATTTTGCATATAACCACGGATGATCTTGTTCCAGTGTACTCATTTTCTGTAAATATAGGCGCGCGCACTTAGCATAATGTATATGCCCGGTGCCAGCCAGCAGATTAAGCAGTTTCGAACAAGCACTTAGATGCCCATGCCAAAGCCCAAGTCTTTCACAAATTATGAACTCGTCAATGATTTCCACATAATTGATGAACTGAATCCATAGTCTAGAGTTTCTGTATTTCCGAGAAAGTTCAATTTTCAAGTCTCTGATCATGGTATCTAGTGTATGAATAGCTTGTGAATTTACTAAGATTTCAAGAGGATTTACTGTACTTGAATCGTTCACGTTTTGTAATAATGACTGCATTTCATTAAAAAGTTCTCCCGAATTCCCATCACTATCAATCAGTTTCTTCAGTAGTTGGTAATGTAGGCCTGCATTGATCAAGTTAGACCCTCGCAACGAGCGAGGAATCGCTTTCCCATTTAACAATAACGGTAGTCCATTAGTTGCATAAATTTGTCCCAGAGCTTCCTCAATACCAGAACCCTTCATTGTCGCAAATATACTCCCCATAGCACTCATAAGAAGATGGAAACCACCTAACCTTATCACTACATTGGTAATTCCAACACTGTCAGCAATTTCTGTGCATTTAAGGAATAATGGTTGATCAAATGTCAAGCTTGTGGATGGCAGGAGTAATTTTTCTGCTTCATTTGATATGTAGGTAAGTACAGAAAATATACAGTTATCGTCATTTGGGTTCAAATCGATAATTGGTAATATGACAACCTGATCAACCTGTGCTACATGACTTCTACGATATACATGCTGCATATATCCTGACCAGTTAACCCATTCAGGTGTGGGCTGAAATTTCTTCTGCAAGATGTACGACGATTTCCATAATAACATAGAATAGTAAGTTTCTGGTGGTATAATATAAGGCATGGGTAGCTGCAGTTCACTTCGTTTACGTAATTTCAACTTCGAAAGTGCTGGCAGACCAGCCCTTATGTAGTGCATTATAGGTATATCTTTACCCATCATTAAGTCTGAAACTTGAAGACGAGCCTTTCGTTTGATTCGGATATCCCATTCTACGGTTTCCGGTTTATTGAACCATGTGTACATAGCCATTGCATGAAATGTACCTTTCCCATCCAAAGTCCGTATATTAGAATCGGCATTGTCGGCACCGTACTGAGCTAAAATGGGAAATGATGGTGGTCTGAGGGATTTCAGCGTTTGACCTTGAAGAATGGAATGTCTGTAGCGAGTAACTTCGTCCATGGATATTGAAAATCCGAGAGAATGGAGCTCATTTATTAACCATTCCGATCCAAATGTATGATGCATTTCTACTCCAATACCAAATAACACCGGTGATATGACAGAACGCGGCCGTGCAGCTTGAATGATTGCATGCCCAATTCCCACTTTTTTCATTTCATTCGTTATTAGTGTATCTAAGAAAATTTTGAGCCCTGAACACAAGAAATTCTTAGCTTTTTCCGGGTCTCTTATGGGCAATTCCAAGAGTAACAGACTGACATTTGGAGCAGGTTTTTATCAGTCTGTTGCCCGCTTCAAACTCCGAAATACACCATGGTGCTAAATATTTGCCATATTTATAAAGCTATCCTACAGAATCATTTTAATATAAAACAGTATCGCATACTTTTAAACAAATTTCATTCACTGCTTCTCAAAGTCATGGTAACAGACTGACATTCTCGCAACCTAACAATGACGGCACACTTACTCAGTGCCGAATTCCTGTGAAGTTTGTAGATTTAAAAAATCTTTGTATTTCGGATTGATTTAATTGATGGATATCCTTTATACAATTGTTGAATTTTTTCACTTCTGGCAATTATTTTCAATATTATAAGGTAAATTGCCTTTGGTAACAGACTGACATGGTCAGTAACAGACTGACGCCTTCTGATTAAAGATGTAGCATCCCTCTGTCTCAACAGTAAGAAAATTGTAAAATGAAGAACTATTGAAAAAAAAACCTAAAAAAAACCCAATAAAATAAAATGAATAACATAAATAGGGTTTGTCAATTTGCGTAAGCCCATTGTATTGGGTGTTCTGTACAGAATTCATTTCCATAAAAAAAATTTTGCATATAACTGCCTGATAATGATAAAAATACTATTTACTTGTCCTGTTGCTATTTAATCTAGAAACGGTTATTTATATGTGTGCACATTAGATTGACATCAGGTTCATCATTGGTTTCAATTCACTGTTTGTACGCGACAACGAGTAGGGCCTTGTCCAGCCTAATGGGCCTTTTCTGATTACCCCCACAGCTCAAGATCTCACCTCTATATGTGCGAACACATTTTTTGAAAAAAATTTGAATCTTTGTAAGTCCCGAAATGCCTAGCAAAGGATGTGTCGAGAGGACGGTCAATCCCATTTCTTTATTTACATGCACTTTAGATCATAAGGTTAAGTGACAGGGTTTTGATTCCCAACTTGTTTGCAACAAGGAGAAGGCTTGTCTGTATAACAGGCTGTGTTTTCTTACGGCTCTCCAATTTCCTCACTTAATTATAACCAAAGTTATCGTGCCCAAAAGAATCAACAAATCAGATTTCTTATCTCTGCTTATCCCAAGCATAAAATGCTCATATTCAAACTCCATCGAGGCATTCAACTAATGAACACCTGCACCACGTTTGAACCTTCTATATTCTACCTCAATTGAATTAGGAGAGTTATTGTGTTCAAAAGTCTCGACCAATCAAATTGCTTATCGCTCTGCTTACCCTGAGCAGAAAATGCTCATTATAGAACTTAGTCAAGGTATTGATGTAATGAAACTACACTAAGTTTCATCACTCTGACTTAATTAGAACTAACGTTATCGTGTCCCAAAGCATCAACCAAATTGTTTATCTCTGCTTACCCTAAGCAGAAAATTCTCATACTCAAACTCCATCATGGCATTGTCCTAATAAACACCTACACCAAGTTTTAACATTCTAGCTCAATTAGAAAGAGATTTATTGTGTTCCAAAGTATCGGCCAATCAAATTGCATATCACTCTGCTTACCTTGCGCGTCAAGGAATTGATGTAATAAAATTGTGTCCAAAAGCATCAACCAATTAAATTGCTTATCTCCGCTTACCCTAAGCAGAAAATGCTTATCTTTGAACTCCATCAAGGCATTGTCCTAATAAACACCTACACCAAGTTTTAACATTCTAGCTCAATTAGAAAGAGATTTATTGTGTTCCAAAGTATCGGCCAATCAAATTGCATATCACTCTGCTTACCTTGCGCGTCAAGGAATTGATGTAATAAAATTGTGTCCAAAAGCATCAACCAATTAAATTGCTTATCTCCGCTTACCCTAAGCAGAAAATGCTTATCTTTGAACTCCATCAAGGCATTGTCCTAATAAACACCTACACCAAGTTTTAACATTCTAGCTCAATTAGAAAGAGATTTATTGTGTTCCAAAGTATCGGCCAATCAAATTGCATATCACTCTGCTTACCTTGCGCGTCAAGGAATTGATGTAATAAAATTGTGTCCAAAAGCATCAACCAATTAAATTGCTTATCTCCGCTTACCCTAAGCAGAAAATGCTTATCTTTGAACTCCATCAAGGCATTGACCTAATAAATACCTACACCAAGTTTGAACATTCTATTGATTCTAGCTCAATTAGAAAGAGTTACTAGTTACTGTGTTCCAAAAAGTATGGTGGACAGACAGACCCATTTTTATAGTCCCCTTCTAACTTCGAATTGCGGTCTGGAAAAATAGGACAATTTGTCTACGATATCACCCACAATTTAGTGTGGGTTTACTTGCTGTTAGAACTACCCTGATATAATGTCAGTCTGTTACCGTCAGTCTGTTACAACATTTTTCAGTCTGTTACCATGAGTTTGGGGGAGAAATTTAAGTGACATGCCCTTTTTCTTTATATATGTATTTAAATGATGAGTTGAATTCAGAGGATATTCACATTTATATTGAATTTGACAAAAAATAAATTACTGAAAAAATGATTTTGAATATTTAGTAACAGACTGACGTCAGCATAATATCATCTATTGATGTTAGATTTTCTACTTGAAATTTCAGTCTATTAACAGCATTCTGATTTTAATTTACAGGAAAATCATTATAAAACACAATTTCATTAGTACTTTACATAGTTTACCATATTCCTATATTTACTGAGACATTAAAGCGAAATGGTAAAAATGGCAGTGTCTGACTGGGATGTCAGTTACATGTAAATATGCTCAGTCTGACTCTAAAGAACAGGATTAACTACAATATGATATTTGAATTTAAAAAGTAGACAAAATATGCTTTCTTTTGGTACCAAAAACATTGTTGTAGCTTAATATTTCAATTTTACCACTAAGGTTGACATTTTCACGGAATTGCCCCTATGTCAGTCATTGCTGGATACTCTTCGTTTGTGTATGATGTTTCTCGTATCTCTTCTCGAAGTAGTCGAGCTGCTGCTGTTATGATTCTACGCGATTCCTCTACTTCACTGAGCTTTCTTTCATTATACCACTTTTCACTGATAATGAAACTCACCATATTGCGAAAGCATACCACATCGCCCCTACTACCACCATATTTGGCAAAGAAAACGTGTTCGCCATAATGCTCCTTTAGCTTTGTGCGTAAATATTTTTCACTGTAAACAATTGCACCATTTGCTAGTTCAGACATCTTTTCATGCAATTCCTTGATAGAATACAATTCAGCATCACTGTGTACTTCCAACCATAAACATAGTTTTTGAAATGCTGTTTGCTGAATCTCATCTTTAGGTCTGTGAGATGGATTGTTGCTGGCGGTACTAATTTTCATCAGTCCTACATAACATCTCCTGTGGTATCTAGCCTCAGCAGCTACAAGATCTAGACAGCCATTTAATCTTACGGCTATTTTATCTCCTTGTTCCGTTTTCATCTCATCACATACAGTAAGTAATTTTTCTCTAAATTCTAGCGTCTGTACCTCTTGTATAGACTCTCTATCGGGGTGTTTTACATCAGGACTAGCAGTTTCTGCACAAATAAAGCATTTAATTTTCCATTCAAATGGCGGTAAATTAGAACGACGTAGTATTTTTTTACTAGAATATTCACTATGTGTGACTGTGAGTTCATTTATTTTTCTCTTATCAGTGTAAGTTCTTCTACATTTATTGTGGATGAAAACATCAGTCCAATCATTAGCTCTTCGGTTCACATCGACGTCATTGCGTTTCAAACTACTCTCAATAACCGTATTTCTACCCCTTCCATGCAGTTTTGATGTATCTGAATCAGTGCCCAAGTCATCAAGGCATATAACACAAACATGTCTTCCACCGTTGTCATCCATTTTGCAATGACATCACCATGACGTCACAATGACATCATAGACGTCGTGTGACATCATAGGTGGATGTAGACTGCCTTATCCGACTCAGAGATATAAAGTTCCTATATGTTGATAATACATTTTTAGGGTCTAACATTGTTAGTTTTTGAGATATTGACTGCTTATTTCTGATTTGTCGGTCTTGACCTTTGACCCCACCCGAAAAATTTTCCCCAAGCGATCATCATGGGTCATTTTTTTCTGGAGTACCTACGGACCCCACCTTTCATTTGAGACCAAGTTTGCTTTGATGGGACTTTTTTCCAGAAAAACACATAAATCTTTGTTTATCTGGCAGACTAATTATGAATAATAATAAGTTAGGGTTAAGATTCCGTATTTTAACTTTAAAACAACACCATCAATCTTGATAGTATTCTAATACATGATTTTATTTTCTAATATTATGGATAATAATAAGTTAGAAGTTTTAAAGCTCCTTTAAATGATGAAGATATACCAGAGGGAGAAGGGGGGTATTATCCAAAAGATGGGCAAAAAGAGGGAGTTGACTTTTCTAGAAGCATTTTTCCTCAGGAATCCGAAAATGATGTGTGATCAGTCAGGTGAGGGAGCGTTAAGGAGTTATCGAGATCAAAAGGTGACCATAGGTCAAAGGAGGCTGGGGTATGAATGTAGTCACTTCTGATGCTGTCTGTTGCAGATTTCTTGTTGGACCGCAGCTGAATCATTGAATAAGTGACGAATGATAATTTGTGAAACCAATTAATCAAATTATGACGTAAATGAAAAGGACAAAAGGTTAGCAAGAAATAAGGATGCACTGAGATTAGGGGCAACACTAATGTTATTTTCAATATGAAGTACAATTCTGCATGGTCTGGTGATGTAATTTCATCCAAAATTAACGATTAACAGAATTCATTTACATGCACGGTAATGTACACACTAGATCTGGAATAGTTTCCTAACCTAAAGGAATATACACTGTCTCTTGTTGGGGAATCGCGCCGGGAAATCTCGATGAACGTTTTCGGCCAATAGACGAGTTCCATGTTCCTTTTACAAATGAAATGAGAAAGCTTGGATGACGGAATGACTAGACGCGGCACCCCCCACCCCCACAGGACACTATAGACCATTTACACAACCTAATTATTCAATACACAAGACAAAGTTATAGATAAGTTATATTTTCTCACTTGAATCCAACAGGCGCTGACCTTTAAACTGCAGGAGTCAATATTTAGAACGTGTTTAAGTACGGTGGACTGGTTCAGACACCGGCCGTACTTCGTTTATTTCAATTTTAAGCCCAGGAGAGAAAAGAGCCACGTCACCATGTAACACGACAGCCCCATCATTATTTCATAAACAGAAAAGTAGGACGTTACACCCCAGTTCGTTTCATGTTCAATCTTCCATAGAGATAAAGTGAATTAAATATCTCTTTAACTAAAGGAATTAGATTTTATTCACTCAAATGTTTACTTTAACTCACTCCCTTGTTTACTTTTAACCAATCTCTAATTCAGGTTACTATTATTTATCAGTCTTAGTCGGTTGTATGGGATAAAAAATAGATTTCCAGGGTAAACATTGACGTGCACGTAAACATACCCTGGCAGTTGTAATTCGATATAAGAGTTGGCAATATTGCCGCTGCCGGGCAAAATTTCCCTTATTGGAGTCATTGCACACTGCATGGCATATGCCCGCCTTCATTATCCCAGCCGGAGCAGAACAATAGGGAGTATTCATTTCATAAGACTGGGTAGGATTGCTGCACTAGAGTACATACTCTAGTCTCATATCTTGGTCATATCGTTTTCTATGGTGTTCTAAGTTAGCCACAAAATTAATGCATTGAAGTAGATGCAAAGCACACACCCATTATTTACGTTTAGCCAATTTCTATTTTGTGTATGTCTTCTAACGAAGTCACCATATTCTTATAATAACCTTGAATAGAAACTGGGTGAAGTTAAACACTACACTGATCAGCAGTGAATATTCGCTAGGCCGCTACAGTCACTAATAAGGGTGACATCAATGCAACTTAATGCGTATTAAAATGAGTAAAAAGCACCATTCTCCCCGAACCAGCTACGTCTTATGTAAACAATGCACGGGTCATTGAGCCAATGATTGACGCCGCGTGATGTAATTGCACGTGTTGAAGAGATATTAGAAGACGACTGTCGTAATTCTCTGTGAAACAGATTGTACATCGTCATGCAGTGATAATTTGTCTGATATTGTTATTTGAACTACATTATGATAAGAACGACCAGCTCTTTATCTAAATGTTACATGCTGCATCTTTAAAAGTAATCATGACTTGTAATCGTGAAGTAAATCACCATGCTATGGTGCTATATTTCTGCCACTTCGCGAGTCGAGTTGGAAAATCCGCGTATGTTTACAGGAGAATTCATTTGTAGTTTATTTGCCGTATGGTATTTTATCTTCAATACAGTAATTTATACTGGACACATTGAAAAAGGCGTCAGGTGTCACTTTTTTTCAAGGGCGACGCGCGACGTGGGAAGTGGCCGAAATAGAGCACCATACCATTCTGCACTCAGAGAGCTTATATATTCACCATTCTCTTCTCAAACCTATTGTTGGTAAACAGACAGAGTAACATTAATAATCAAAAAAACAAACGGCAATCAATACATAGATCAACATCTGACCCATGTATGGTGCTCTATTCCAGACATTCGGAGAGCTATATCTATTCAAGTGTATTGTAGATGCACAAATTATGTTTAGATTGATACACCACCATAACACACGGACACAGTTCACCACATATGTCTACGCCGTCACACAGGAAACAAGGGCGAAAGTTATTTTTAGTCTTTCTTCCCCTCCCCCTTTGCATGGCAATTTTTGTTGACTTTTAGGTGTAGAAAATACATTTCTGTAAGGTTTTGGTGAATTTTCATGAATTTGAAGCGGAAGGATACAAGTGTTGTGAGGTTGGTGACGTTGAAATGTAGGGCGGAAAATTGCATGTTTATTTTTCAGGGTGAACCTCATACAAGAGTTTTTTTGGGAAAAGTTAAAGCCGGTCTACGAAACGAGAATTAACATTAAAGTCAATGGGGAAATCAATAGTGATCTGTGGCCATACGGCGGGGTCATCATTTGGGACATGTATGGTGCTCTAGTCAACAATTTCGCTTGCCACTGTTTACATTGTTGACCTGTGGGGACTGAGATGGGGTCCGTAACCCTTGTCTAATGCGCATTTTATTAACGTCCTACCAAGGTAATGAGGTATGCTATGAGGGTAAATTGTTCACAGAAGGTGGCTTTACGGCCTACTCTTAAAATGTGGACGTTAGATTTAAAACATGGTTCATTTGTTCTATATGATGAATCTTGTTGTACAGTGGCCTATGTCATGGTAATTCGTGGTGCGGGAATGTGCAGCCATGGTCTAGATGATCGAGATATGCACGATCGTGATCTGGGAATGTACGGCCATGGTCTTGGTATATAGGTCATGGTTTTGGAACGTGCGACTATGATCTGGGAATGTACCGCCCGAGTCAGGGAATGTACGGCTATATTCTGAGAATGTCAGGATTTGGCAATATAGGTTATGGTTTTTGAATATATGGCTATGGTCTGTGAATGTACGGTTATGGTCCGTGAATGTGTGGCCATGATCTGGGAATGTACCGCCCGAGTCAGGGAATATACGGCTATATTCTGAGAATGTCAGGATTTGGCAATATAGGTTATGGTTTTGGAATGTATGGCTATGATCTGGGAATGTACGGCCTGAGCTTGCGAATGGACGGCTATATTCTGAGAATGTCAGGATTTGGCAATATAGGTTATGGTTTTGGAATGTACGGCTATGGTCTGTGAATGTACGGTTAGGGTCCGTGAATGTGTGGCCATGGTCCGGGAATGTACGACCATGGTCTGGGAATGTACGGTGGTCTAGGAATGTACTCTCATGGTCTAGGAGTATCCTGTTCAGATAAGATGGTACAAAATTGCTTGCTAGGCATCGGAGCATAAGCTCACAGCGGCAAATGTAATATGCA
Organism: Patella depressa; assembly: GCA_948474765.1. Taxonomy (NCBI): domain Eukaryota; kingdom Metazoa; phylum Mollusca; class Gastropoda; family Patellidae; genus Patella; species Patella depressa. Next base: position 70,710,264 of record OX419720.1, on the reverse strand, counting down.
GAAATGTCCTTAAGTTAAACCTAGTAATGGTTCGTATCCAGGATCGCCTGGTTAAATGTGCCAGGGTCCTACTGTATGAGTCACTGTGGCACCCATTAACGTAATGATACGGCATTGTACATGTTTATCAGCATTAAACGACTAATTGGAGTTAACCTAAGTGAGTTACTTTCTCTTGGTGTCGCGTCAATCCTAGCTGTTTAAATTAACTGCCGTGGCCGTAGTTTAACTATTAGACACTTTTTTTTAAAATATTAAGCTTAGTTATATTTGAAAGTAATAATACTTAATTTCATTAATTTTTTATGTTTAAATGATTATGACTTTTTTTCCCAAAATTCAGTTGATAAACTAAAACAGTTATTAAATGTTACTGTTTTATGGTATATTATCTTCTGTTCCTGTTGCTTTGTGGTGTCTTTTAATTTCTATTCCAGATATCACCACCCAAGAGATGTCGATGAGAGTAAAGGTCTGCAAGAAGAGTGTCACTGGTGTACTGGTTTAATTTTTATAATCAACAACAACATGCCATGATGTGCTTAATTTAGTGCAACGTAAGTGATATGTAGACAGTGCTGGATTAACCATAAGACAAATAAGGCACGTGCCTTAGGGCCAGCCAAAAATCCAGGCCACAAAATAATTAAGTACAAGAAAAAAAATGGCCTGTAGTGTCATATTGGGTTGCATTCAGGTCACCTATCAAAATGTGCCTTAGGGCCAGCAGAGCCTTAATCCGGCATTGTATGTAGGCCTATACCATTACCATGCTTTAATGAACTCGAACAACCAATATTGAAGTTTTGTACTTTATGTAAGCTTATCATCATTATTATTATTTATAAAACTATAAGGTTCAATGTGTCCTATAAATATAACTATAGAATATTATAATATATTTCAGGTGAACAGGGAAGATAAAAATGCAGTGCCTTCTGTTTTCACCTTTAATAGGCCTACACGTCCTAATCATCAACACATCGATAGAATAGATGTGCAGCAAGTAGAGACTGTGTCATCTAGTGTAGAGAAAATTGATGATGAAATACCTGTACAAAGCCATCAGATGTTAACAACAAAGCCTCACTTGATCTACTAATACGCATAAAAATACACTTAAAACAATAATTGGTTGTACACCAAGAGGTGCTGTTTCATTTATTCTGTTGGAGGTTCACTCAGTGATCATAAGATCATTGAATGTTCTTCACTCCTTGTGGGGGGGTGGGATGGCCAAGTGGTCTAGAGTGCCACACTTCGACCTCTATCTGGCCGGTCACCTCTGGCTTGCGGCTGTTGTTTCGATCCCTGGTGTGAGCATATGTGGCATGGAGATAGGGGCGCCTTCTCAACCTAGTGGGTTTCCTCCGGGCACTTCGGTTTCCTCCCACTGCTAAAGACCCCTACGCGCAAGCGACTTATTGAAATAAAACTGAAACCATGTGTTAGTCCCAAAATGACCTAGTTTGCGTCGAGTGGACGTTAAACCCCATTTCTCTCTCTCTCTCTTCACTCCTTAATCCCAATATAAACATGTTTGACTCCTGCGACGTAATCATGACCGACAGAGGTATTATTGTTGAAGATTTGTTTTGCATCGCAAAATGTTTCTGTGAATGCCCTAACCTTACAACACTGTGAAAAGGAACATCACAACTTGAGCCATGTGAAGTTGTCAAAGATTGCAGAACTGCCTTTAAAAGAATATGCAGGGTGCATTATTGGACATACAACAATCTTAAACACCCCACTACCTCCTATTGAATATTTAACTTGGATCAAAAATTGTATTTATTTGCTTTTCTATTTCAAATTTCAAACTTTCAATTGTATGTTAATTTGCATGAAACAAAAATTGCCTTGTGTTGTATATATATATATTTTATTATATATCAGGCTTTTCATTAAATATTAAATGATTACATGTAATAAAGCATTCAATTCATCTCATAGTAATGACTTCAACATGTTACAGAGAAATATTTCTTAGTCCATGCCGGTGTTTGAATTTGCTGCTGCTTAAAAAAGAGCCCTCATTTGATAGGGTATTAATATTAAGAGAAAAATTGATTGCACACAGTTTTCTTGATAATTCTACCATAAGTGATTTTAGTCAAAAAGTTGAGGCTGTTAATTTCCATCGTCTTTCTACTTCCTTTATTCTGTGTACCATTACCTGAAATAATTAAAAACTAATGAAGGTCAAGAAATATTTCCATTATTATACCCAAATAGCATGTACTAAATAGTACAAATTATTTATTTCTGACCAAATCAGTTTTACCCACAATACAATGAAAAAAAAATCCCTTGAATGTGTAAGTTCAAACAGAATATTACAACCTATGACTCTGGGATGGGAGGTTATTATAGTCATCACTTACAATCTGTAATTGAGAATTATTCTGATGTCTCATGGACAATATTTCAAGTGCTAAGCTGTATAGGAATTGTGCATGGATATATATATATAAAAGTAAATTTTCTGCATCAAACAGATAATGGAAATTCCATGGATTCTGATTGGTCAAAAAGTGGTGTTGAATGAGTATAACAGCCCTCCAATTTTCATCGTCATGGGGGTGGGAATGGTATAGAATGTCGCGCTTGCGGTTGTGGTTTCAATCCCTAGTGTGAACGTGTGTGGCTTGGAGATAGGAGAGCCTTCTCAACAGGAAAGCTCCCTGCATATGCACTAAAAATAAGACAACTTGTCCGTGATGTCACCTTCAGTGGAAGCGGACGTTAAACGCTAAGCACAACAACAACCTGCTTGTCTCACAGCAAATGAATATTTTCTAAGCTGCGTCTCAAAACTTTATGTCAGGATAACATCATGAAATTTTGCTTATGCATCATCCACAATAGAATACAACCCTTAGCTTATTTAAACAGAAATGGTTTCACTACTGATAACTTCCATTTACCTTCATTCTTGGTTTTTGTTTTGTGAAATTTATGAAAATTATTGGTACATTATTATTATTATTATTATGTATTTATATAGCGCCCGGATTGTGCTGTTTTAACTTTTCTTTTCGCGACCATACCGTGTTGCCATAGATTGTAGTCGTCAAATAAGACACTTATTGCTATTTTTAGAACTCAGACACCTCACGGTGACGAAGCATAAGTTATGATTGTGTTTTATTTATTTTAATTAATCCTACCATTATCTTGTGTACTTCTGTAATGAACATTTAGTAACTAATTATTTTATTCGGTGTAATCTATTGACACCAGCTGTTTCGCATTTGGTTGAGCGTCACAGCGAGTGTCGGTGCTGTCGGATATTTGAGGGACTGGACAATGATATCTATGAACTGGTTAGAACCCGCCATTGTTTTCAACATGTGTTGATTTTGTCTTGTTTGCCATATTATTTGTATGTGAAACTTCACAGTGTTTTTACCACTTTGCCCATTAAATAACCATCGTTCCAGGACATCATCGTTTTACGATTTATTTGTGGGAGTGCGTTAAGCTGATCTGACGCGTCCGGTTTGTTGACATCTTCGACTTTGCTGCGGGTAAGGCCTCAACGGTACTGTCAGGGTTAAAGAGTCGTACAGCAAGCCGACAAAACAGTACAGTAAAAACACTAAAGTTGATCATAGTAATTGTTTTGAACACTTTATAACACGTGAATTAGTAGTTAGTCCTTTTTGTAGTAGAATTATTAGTTTCTCCAGAACTTTTCAACACGAATTTTTAAAAGTATGGAAACCCATCAAGACAACAACGAAACTCCAATTGCGGGAAATTCGTCAAGAAACCGAACGCCATCAGTGAAATTTATAGAAAATGCCATAATGGAGAAAACTAAAAAGTTTTGGAAGTCTCATAAAGATCTTAAACACCACGTCGACATGTTACTGCGAGCAAAAGCCGGGTCACCAGAAATTCCAGAATTGAAGAATAACGTTGTTGCCTCTCAACTTGCCTTCAAGAATGAAGCCACAGAGATTCAAGAGTTATTTACCTGTGATAAATCAGAATCTGGACAAGCTGAAGCTCTCGAAATTTCGTCTATAACAGTGGAATGGTTGGAGATATCAGATAGTGCACTGGCTAATAGCATATCACCACCTGCCCCTTTTAAGAAAGACAACCAAGAACACCCTTGTGATGATAAGAAATCTGTTCATATGTCAAAAGCTTCTACTACATCTAGTTGTGCCAGGCGATTGGAAGCTAGGGTACGAGCTGCTGAGCAGAAAACAAAATTTGAATTTGATCAACAAATTCGCCAGTTTCAGCTAACACAAAAGCTGAGAGAAGCTGATCTTGAACGCCAGAAATTACTAGATGCTTCCAAATTAGATGAACTTCGAAGTAAACGAGACCTCGCAATGGCTGAAGCAGCAGTAAAGGCCTACAGTGGTGGATCAGACATTGGCTCTGTTGATGATTTGGCATCACAGCTTGATCGCTCTAAAGCAACCCAGGACTGGATAAACGACGTGAAACCAGTTTTTGATACTCAACCGAGCACTGAGGAGAAGGTCGATCAAGATAGCCATCAAGCATCGGCTCCCTGTCAACCGGAACGATTTGCTGGTAACGATCCACTGTTTCGACCATTTGATCAAGCAACATCACATCAACATAACACAACCTTTGCACTCAATGAAACCCTGTTTCGACACCTTGATATACAAAATGAAACAAGTACTAAACTTATGTCTTCATTGGCAAAACAGTCACTACCTAAGTGTGAACCTGACATTTTCGCAGGAGACCCTCCTATATTTTTGCCTTGGAAAATGGCCTTTAAAGCAATGCTTGCTGATGTCAATGCTTCACCAGACCAGGAAATGACATACCTTCTTCACTACACATCTGGAAAACCAAAGGAACTTGTCAACACCTTTCGTAGACGTGTACACCCTGATGCTCATGTGAAAGTCACAAACCTTTGGAAAGCTATGGAAGAACGGTTTGGTCACAGTGCAGAAATAACAAACGCCCTCCTGAACAACTTGCAAAGAGCCGCCAACTTCCGAAGTGATGACCGACAAGGGTACCAGAACTTCTATGATGTTTGTGAAGATGTTGGCTCGCAAATTCCTTTTTTGAATGGTTTGTCCATTTTGAATTCATCCTACTACATGAAGTCGTTGATTGAGAAAATCCCTAAACTGATACGTGACAAATGGGAAAACAGAGTTACCAAACACATGATGTCAAGACAATCTGATGATTATCCTCCATTTTCATCCTTTGTAGAACTCATGCATACCATCGCTTTGAAACAAAATCATCCAGCTATCGTCAAAATGCCTGGAGTTGACTACGAATCTACTTCGAAACTTCGAAACAACACGAACCCTCGTAATTTGAACTTCTATTCGAATAGAGCAGGACATGCCAAGTCATTGAAAACGGATATCAATACTTCTGAAGACATTGCTCCGGAAGAAGACGTATTATGCCCTATTCACCCAGAAAGTAAAGATCGCCACACTTTGCTTACTTGTCGTGTATTTGCAGACAAAGAACCAAGAGAGCGGGAACAGATTGTGAAAAATGCTAACATTTGTTTTCGATGCCTCACCAAGAAACATTTCTCTACAAGATGCAAATCAGATGTGAAGTGTGATAGCTGTGGACGTAGACATCCAACACTTTTGCATTACAGCGCAGCTACCTCTTCAAACAACCCCTCTCAGTCAACCGGAGAAAATGTTGGAACAGCCTGCATGAACATATGTGGATCACCAGGCATCAAAGGGAGGACCTGCGGAAAGTTCTCACTCGTTGATATTATCCGCGGAGACGACTTTAGCATTGTGTTCCGAACGTATGCCACTCTCGACGACCAGTCAAGTCATAGTTTGGGTAGCGAAACTCTTTTCGATGACCTTAGCATCACAGGAGATAGACATCAGTACACACTTGAGACCTGTCATGGCAAAGAAACCTGTCTTGGACGACGAGGCACTAACTTGTATGCCCGTACCTTGGAGGGCAAAACATTCAAGCTTCCAACGATCATCGAATCCGATAACATACCGGAAGACAAATCTGAAATTCCTACGAAGGAAGCTATACAGCAAATTCCACATCTTCGGCATATAGCTAAATTTCTTCCACCCTATGAAGAAGCCACAGGAATAAATTTGATAATTGGAAGAGATGCCCCAGAGCTTCTTAAAGTTCGCGAATCCATCAACGGCCCCGTAGGAGCACCATGGGCTCAACGTCTGGACCTAGGTTGGACAGTGTCTGGAGATATTTGTTTGAATCGTCTTGGAGGTAGCGTGCATCTTTCATGTCGTAGAACCGTTGTTGGAACAGAATATAATCTAGAGGCTTGTAAATATGAGATTCGTTGTAAAGAACAGATAGCAAAACCACTTGAAGCCAAGACAGGGGATGAGCTGAACACATCTGTTATTTGTGGAAAGACATCTGTTGACCAGAAAGGTTTACTGAACAGTATTGCTAAAGATGAATTCTTTACTTCAGAACATGATTCGGACGTTGGAACATCTCCAGATGACCGTCACTTTTTGAAAATTATGGAGAAAGGATTCCACAAGAACTATTTAGGAAATTGGGAAGCACCCCTTCCATTTCGTGAGTATAAAACAAATTTGCCAAATAACCGAGCTCAAGCAGCGAAGCGGTTCGAAAGTCTTCTACGAAACTTTGCAAGAAATAATCAACTTAAAACTGACTATCTTGAATTCATGTCAAAGATTCTCGAAAGAGGCCACGCTTCACAAGTTGATCCGTCTCAAGGTGATACCAAGGAAGGACAGAAATGGTACCTTCCCCACTTTGCAGTGTATCATCCTAAAAAACCTACACAAGTTAGAGTTGTTTTTGATTCGTCAGCAGAATACCATGGCACATCCCTAAACAAAGAATTACTCCAAGGGCCTGACCTGATGAATGGACTTATCGGAAGACTGCTTCGTTTTCGTCAAGAAGAAGTTGCGATAATGTGTGACATTGAGCAAATGTTTCATAGCTTTTACGTCAATCCTGAACATCGATGTTTCTTACGCTTTCTTTGGTTTGAAGGTAACGATCCAAATGCCCCAGTTGTTGATTATCAGATGAATGTACATCTCTTTGGAAATGGACCAAGCCCTGCAGTGGCTACATTTGGACTTCGAAAATCAGCTGATGATGCTCGTCAAAAGTATGGAAATCCTGCTCATAAATTTATCCACGAAGACTTCTACGTTGATGATGGCGTATATTCTTGTTCAAGCTCCGAGGAAGCCATTGAACTACTTAAGTCAGCTCAGTCCATGTTGGCAGATTCAAACTTACACCTCCATAAAGTCGTTTCTAATAAACCAGAAGTTATGAAAGCCTTTCCAAATCAAGATCTAGCTAAAGGGTTGACAGATCTCGATCTTGATCACGATAAGCTACCAAGTCAACGCACTCTAGGAGTACAATGGGATTTAGAAAAAGATGTCTTCACCTTCCGGGTTACAGACAAAGATAAACCTTATACAAGACGTGGAGTTCTGTCAGTAATTCATTCGCTGTACGATCCGTTAGGTTTCGCCGCGCCATTTATCATAATTGGGAAGAAGATCCTTCAAAATTTGATTCATTCTGGTACTGCTGGAGGGCAACACCTCGATTGGGATGACCCTTTACCGCCCAATTTATGGTCTGAATGGGATACATGGCATACCAACCTCAAGTCTATTTGCGAGGTTGAAGTAAAACGTTGTTTTAAACCTGAAGACTTCGGTGTAGTCACTAATATTGAAATCCACGCCTTCTCTGATGCTAGCCAGGATGCTGTCAGCATTGTTATTTATTTGCGTCTCTTCAACGATAAAGGAGATACCCACATTGCCTTTGTGAGAGGTACATCTAAAGTTAAACCACAGAAACACCTCTCAATACCAAGACTGGAACTTTGTGCTGCAGTTTTGTTAGCAACTACTGTAAAGCAAACTCAGAGGGAGTTGGAGTACAACATTAACAATGTCTACTACTACACCGACCCAAAAATTGTTCTAGGCTATATAATGAATGAATCTCGGCGATTTTATGTCTACGTAGCCAACCGTGTTGAACTTATTCGAAGTCTTACATCACCAGAATCATGGAGATATGTGAGATCGGAAGACAACCCTGCTGACATAGGAACCCGTGGTTGTTCTGCATCAAAACTCATGCAAGAAAAGTGGTTCGTTGGTCCAGATTTCCTGTGGAACTGCAGTGACATTCCATTTGGTGCATACACGCTGAATGATGGTGACCAAGAGATTCGTCCAGAGGTTAAGTCGTGTGCAACCTCTACTGTTACAGACAACATATGTCTACTTTGTAGGTACTTCACTTACTTTAGTAATTGGCGCAAACTTTGTAAATCAATCGCCTACTTGAAGATTCTGCTTCGTCATAGGAAACATGGCTCATCAGAAGACCAAAGAATGGATCTTAATCCTGAAATCCTACATGAAGCAGAACTTGTAATCCTAAAACATGTTCAACATGAAGCCTTCCCTGAAGAGGTTGAAAATCTCAAAGAACATCGGAATGAAAGTAAACGTACAAAACCGTCGCTTGGACAACGTCTTCGTCAGCTTGACCCTTTCATTCATCAAGATGGACTTATCCGGGTTGGTGGTCGACTCCGTCGTTCCAGTTTGTCCTTTCCGGAGAAGCACCCAATTGTATTGCCAAAGAAAAACCATGTTACACTCCTTGTCATGCGACATTACCATGAAACAGTGCATCACCAGGGTAGATCTATAACCCATGGAGCCATCAGACAAGCCGGATTCTGGGTCATAGGAGGTTCAAGTTTGGTAAACTCTTTGATTAGAAAATGCGTTCTATGCAATCTTCTGCGCAGGCCTTCTGAAACACCTAAGATGGCAGATCTCCCAGAAGATCGTGTAGGTCAAACAGCACCTTTTACCAATGTTGGAATGGACGCCTTCGGTCCTTGGGACATAACGACAAAGAAGACACGAGGTGGATGCATCAATAGTAAAAGATGGGGCATCATCTTCACATGCCTAGCCAGTCGAGCGATTCATATAGAAGTTGTTGACTCGATGGACACTTCAGCCTTTATCAACGCATTACGACGTTTTATCGCTATAAGAGGCCCTGTTGTTTTACTTCGATCTGATCAAGGAACCAACTTCATTGGAGCACAGAATGAACTCAATGCTGCTTTGAAAGATATCGATAATGATAAAGTGAAGAAATTTTTGTTAGACCACAACTGTGATTGGAAATGGAATCCTCCACACGCATCTCACTTTGGTGGCGTATGGGAACGTCAGATTGGTACCCTACGTCGTGTTTTGGATGGTATGCTTTTAGGACTTGGGAAGTTTCAGATCACCCACGATCTTCTTGTTACTCTCATGGCAGAAGCTACAGCCATTGTTAATTCCAGACCTATAACAGCTATACCTTCAGGTACAGATGATCCTCAGCCTCTGTCGCCAGCTAGTATCCTTACCATGAAAAGCAGACCTTATCTGCCTCCTCCTGGAAACTTCACCGAACCAGATTTGTATTGCCGCAGTCGTTGGCGAAGAATTCAGTACCTAGCGGATCAATTCTGGATTCGCTGGAGGAAGGAGTACCTCCAGAACCAACAACAGCGACGCAAATGGAATAAATCCATTCCAAACTTAGATGTTGGAGACTTGGTGTTAGTTATCGAAAAGGATCTCGTTCGTGGATCATGGCGTAAAGGACGTATATCGAGTGTAGAACTTAGTAAAGATGGAATTGTCCGCACAGCGGACGTTGTAGTTTTCGAGGACGATCAACCAGGGTCAACCAAGCACAGTGGAAAACTTAAGACATTTACACGACCAGTGTCTCAACTTGTTTTTCTTTACAGACCAGTGATTTGTTAATAAGGACTAATTATTAAAGACGTACGCCTTTAAGGTGGGGAGTGTGCTGTTTTAACTTTTCTTTTCGCGACCATACCGTGTTGCCATAGATTGTAGTCGTCAAATAAGACACTTATTGCTATTTTTAGAACTCAGACACCTCACGGTGACGAAGCATAAGTTATGATTGTGTTTTATTTATTTTAATTAATCCTACCATTATCTTGTGTACTTCTGTAATGAACATTTAGTAACTAATTATTTTATTCGGTGTAATCTATTGACACCAGCTGTTTCGCATTTGGTTGAGCGTCACAGCGAGTGTCGGTGCTGTCGGATATTTGAGGGACTGGACAATGATATCTATGAACTGGTTAGAACCCGCCATTGTTTTCAACATGTGTTGATTTTGTCTTGTTTGCCATATTATTTGTATGTGAAACTTCACAGTGTTTTTACCACTTTGCCCATTAAATAACCATCGTTCCAGGACATCATCGTTTTACGATTTATTTGTGGGAGTGCGTTAAGCTGATCTGACGCGTCCGGTTTGTTGACATCTTCGACTTTGCTGCGGGTAAGGCCTCAACGGTACTGTCAGGGTTAAAGAGTCGTACAGCAAGCCGACAAAACAGTACACGGATGCTCTTTACAAATTTAAAAGGAAGATACAATACATACAAATAAAAGTACACGTAAATAGTAGAAAACAAATATGAAAACAACACCGTATCACATTTAATAAAAAGCTTTGGTAAATAAAAACGTTTTGAGATTTGCTTTAAAATTTGAAAGTGATGCACAGTTCCTTAGGTTAAGTGGTAATTTGTTCCACAATTTAGGTGCCTTTATTGAGAAAGACTTTTCCCCAACCAATACTTGTTTTGCATTTCTTTCCATCAGCAAGAAGTTATCGTTACTTGAGCGAAGTTGACGAGATGGCTTGTACAAACACAATAGTTGCGAGAGGTATAGTGGTGCTAGGTCATTTAAACACTTGTAGGTGAAGAGCAGAATTTTGTATTCAATTCTATAACTAATTGGGAGCCAGTGGAGATTAAACAGTATTGGGGTTATATGGTCATATCTAGAACAACCTGAGATGAGACGAGCAGCTGAATTTTGTAATTTTTGTAGTCTCTCCAGCGATTTATTCGGAACACCTAACATCAGTGAATTGAAATTATCTAGTCTAGAAATTACTAGGGCTTGTATAAGTGTTTTTGTTGCATCTATTGTTATAAACTTCCTAATTTTGGCAATGTTTCTCAAGGGGGAGTAGCCTACTCTACACACATTGTTAATTTTGGACCTCAATATTCATGTTAGACTCGAAGATTGCTCCAATGTTTCGGGCTGCAGTAGAATTAGTGATGGATGTCTCACCAACACGGATGGCTAGATCATCATCTAGCTTAGAGAGGTTGTGACATCCAGAGTTTTATATCATCTATACATTTTTCAATGTTGAACTTGGATAGATTAAAACTGTCCGGTCTGATGGCTTGAAGGATATATACAGTTGGGTGTCGTCAGCGTATAAGTGAAATTCAAGTCCGAATTTGCAAACCAAAGCGCCGAGAGGGGATGTAATAATAATAATAATAATAATAATAATGTACATTTATATAGCGCTTAATCCATCCATGAGCATGCTCTAAGCGCTGTAAGTTAATAACTCCTGTGGATAATACATCGTGAACATATGTGTCTGAAGTCTAGATCGAAATTGAGCAACTGTTTCTGAACACTTTATTTTGTCAGGTATGTCATTCCATAGTCGTGGACCATATACACTGAAGGCTTTATCACCAAAAGATTTTAATTTAGTTGAAGGTACAACAAGTAGATTATTCTGTGAACGGAGTGGTCGGATTGGTACATACGGCTGCATAAGATCTGTGACATATGATGGAGCTGAATCATGCTGAGATTTGTAGACCAGTGTTAGGATTTTAAAGTTTATACGAGCCTCTATTGGTAACCAGTGAAGCGATTTAAGGACAGATGTTATATGTTGGCGTTTTGCTGTTCTTGTGATAATTCTGGCACAGTTGTTCTGAATTATTTGAAGTCGCTTTAATAAATGTTGAGATATTCCAGCCAGAGCACTATTGCAATAGTCCAATCTTGAGAAAATTAGAGACCGCACCAAAAGATGACAAGCAGCAGCAGTCGATAGATGACGAATGTTTCCTATACTACGGAGATGAAAATTACAAACACGACATAACTGATCAACCTGTTTTTCCATTGTTAAAGACGGATCAAATATAACACCTAGATTGTTAACCCTTGTTGCAAATTCAATACTAGAGTCGCATATTACAAGACCCGAGTCAGGAGTTGATGCTTCTGTTTTTTCATCGTTTAACATTAATCTATTATTATTCATCCAGGATTTAACAGCTTTGGAGCAGCGAGTGGTATTGTCAAAGGAATCATGAACATTTTCTTGTTTAAACTTACTGATTAACTGTGTATCATCAGCCTAAGAGAAATAGCTTATATCAAACTGGTCTATAACATCCCCCAGACATCGTGTGTACAGTATAAACAATACCGGACCAAGAACAGATCCTTGAGGCACTCTGGAATTAAGGTTTGCAAACTCGGAATGAGATTTGTTTATAATGATCTTCTGTCTTCTGTCAGTAAGATAAGATTTAATCCATTGTAAGGCCGTACCAGTTATGTGAAAAGTTTGATAAAGTCTTCTTAAGAGAATTTCGTGATCGACAGTATCGAATGCGGCAGACAAATCTAACAGGGTCAAAGACACAAGTTTACCATTGTCTACGGAGCGCAGCAGATCAGCCTGTATACAGACTGAACAATATCCGCCCCAGTACTGACCCTTGCGGAACTCCGAATTGAAGCAGTGATTCGGCGGATGAGCTGTTGCCAACCAGAACCCTTTGTGTTCTCTTGCTGATGTATGATTGGATGAGTTGCAGGGCATCATCTTTAATTCCAAAGTCCACTTCAAGTCGATCTAGCAGAATATGGTGATCGACGGTGTCGAAAGCGGCTGATAGGTCTAACAGTATAAGTAAAACACAGTTGTGGTTATCCATAGATGTGAGAATATCATTATGAACTCTTAGTAATGCGGTTTCTGCGCTGTGATTCTTCCTGTATGCACTTTGAAAAGATTCTAGTAAATTGTGATCCCCTATATGTAATGATATTTGTTTCGAAATTACACGTTCCAGGACTTTAGATACAAAACCTAAGTTTGACACGGACCTATAATTTTTCTCAATTTCGGGGTCTAATGATTTCTTCTTACTAAGTGGAAATATTATTGCTGCCTTAAATATATCTGGAAAAACATTTTCCTGAATTGCAGAGTTTATAATGTTGGCGATAACATTGATTAATGATGGTAGACAATCCTTCAAGAACGTGGTCGGAATTGGATCTAATGGACAAGATTTTGAGGAACAGTTTAAAATTAACTTTGATAATTCGGATTCACTGACATTATTAAAGAAATTGAGTGAAGGTGAAGGAGGAAAAGACAATGGCGATGTTGCAGAGGTTACTTCAACTTCTTCCAATTTTGATGAAAGGTTGTCTCGAATTGTGGATATTTTTGTCAGAAAGTATGACGAAAACTTATCAGCAAGTTGTTGATCATTGTCAGAATTAGGCAGAATTGTTGCTCCATAGTTATGGTTTGATAATGAATTAGAAACACGAAATATCTCCTTGGCCTTATTACTACTGTTATGTATTTTATTAGAGTAGTAGGACTGTTTAGCTTCTACTATAATTCGTGTGAAATTGTGCTTTTCTTGATGGTAAATTTCTTGATGTACATGAAGCTTGGTTTTTCTCCAGCGTCGCTCTGCTTTATTTCTGGATCTTTTGGCTTGTAGTACTTCATCATTGAACCATTCAGAATTCGGTCGTATTCTGATATTCTTAGTTTTTGCAGGATAAAGTTTATCAAGTACACTTTGTAATAATTCATTGAATTGTATGGCCTTAATGTTAATATTATCTAGATCTACAATGTCCTGGAACTGAGTTTTTTCTAGTTCAGAGAGAAACACGTTTTTGTCAAAGTTTTTTTAAGTTTCTTACTTGTAGTGATTGCACTGGGAAGTTAGTCGGTTCAATTTCAAGATCAGCAAATACGGGAAAGTGATCTGAAAGAATGTGATCCTGGACTGTAAGCTTTCCAATTGATGTCTCGGACTCTCTTGATATAACGAGGTCCAGTATGTGACCCCGTTTATGGGTTTTAGTTTTCACATGTTGATAAAGTGAATGGGTGCCAAAATATTTTTTAATCTTGAAGACGATTTATCATTATCTTTATCGTAATGGAAGTTAAAATCTCCAGTGATAACAAGTTCGGAATTACTATGAGATACATCTTCTAGGAATGTTTGAAATTCGTTGAAAAATAGTTCAGCAGATTTGCCCGGCGGGCGATAAATAATTATAAGGCGCAGTTTTTTCTGTTTGATACTAACAAGGGAGTCTAAACACTCAAAACTTTTGAATTTTTCTAATCTAGGTCTTAGTCGATTTAATCGATGATTTGAAGATAAGTGCAACACCCCCTGACATCTTTAATTTCACAATGTAAATGGGACAGGGTCACCACTTGAGCTCTATATTTTTGTTATCTTTCAATTGGAGGTTACCTATTAATATAAGCCAATAATTTGCCAGATAAATAAAATAAATTAATATTGGATGTTATGCTGTATGTTACATTTGTAGGAGGCAAAGTGATCTTTATCAGTATCACATGGCCTTAAAAGAAATGGCATGGGGTTTAACGACCTACTGCTCTGCTCCGACTGGGCTAATAAAAACGGTTTATGCCGTACAGTGTACTATGAGGGAGTTTTGGCCTGACAACAGCCCTACAGCCTACTCTTATATTAGAATTTCAACTGTCAAGGATCTTTTACGTGCATGTCAGCGTGTACATGGGACCTCAGGTTTTTCATCTCAACCAAATTATTAGACAGCTATCTGTGTCAGGCCCTCTGTCCTGCACCACTGACAAGTAGAAACGACGAAAGGAAAATCCTGATAAACTTCCTCGGCCAATTCGTGACAGACTAGCAAGCCAGCTACTAAGGGCATGGGGCTCAAAAATGGCTTTAAAGGGTGTTGTAGAATAATTTGATCTCCCTTATTTTCATGGTTCCAACTACATTCCTTGTAGTTTTTAAAACAGTATGCCTTAAGCACTCTCCCACCATGTCTTTTCCTTTTTAAAGAGCCTTCATATATCCTATTAAATGAAAAAAAAAACTGTTTACATGACCTTATAAATAATCAATTAATTGTATTTGATTAATATTTAACCATGCAGAATACACACAAACATTACTAATTCAAAGATGTATCGAGGCCTATACCTGCCTAGTTCAAGTTCAATTTGATAAAAATCTATTGAGGGCAAATGTAACCTACTCATTAGTTATTTATCAACTATCCTGATAGAACAATGACAGGTCCCCTATATAACTATACAAATGAAAGCTATCTATAGGGCATGTCTATACGGCAAAATATAGACCTTAATCCATACACCTATTACAACGATATCGTCAAGATTATAATAAATAATTAAGTTGAATTACAAACACCAGTTTTAGACATTAAAAGAATCTCACCTCGGCCCTACAAATATATACTATTCAAAAAAGCAGGGGATATTTGAATTGGGGGCATAATACTAAAATATGCATATGACTGCGAAACAAGTCACTATAGAACCTAACAGAAGAAACATTTCCAGTTACATGTGACGCCCAAACGCACCAATAGCTACCGCATGGAATGCAGGTGATGCTTGGGATCATCATGAGGGTCCAACCCAAGATTTGCACGACTCTGACTTTGAATGTTACAGTCATTGTGGCATTGAATTCCAGGGTGGAAACATCAGTTTAATTGTTTTAGTGACCAGAAAACAAATTTTGATATGCGTTTGCTTACTCAAAATGAAAGGTTACGTGCCCTTGGCATGCTACAGATCGGCACAACACAGGCGGTTGTGGCGCGGACGATGAATGTTTCTCAGTCTGTAATAAGCAGGCTATGGTCCAGATACCGTGATACACAATCTGTACAGGACAGACCATGCTCAGGTCGACCAAGAGCGACAACTCAAGCCCAGGATCGATTTATCCGTACCTTGGCCTTGAGAAATCGTGTCATCACAGCAAATCAGATCAGCGCTCGTCTTCAAACAGACACTGGTGTGAGAGTGCGTGGCCAGACGATTCGGAATCGACTGCATAGGGGTCACCTTCGCGCCCGACGTCCTCGCGTGATCCCTTGTTTGAGAGATCATCACATTCAGACAAGACGTCGTTGGTGTAGGGATCGTCAACACTGGGATAATCGACGCTGGAGCAATGTGATGTTTTCAGATGAGTCAAGGTTCACTGTTGATTTTTTGGACAGACGTAGGAGGGTGTGGCGTCGTCGAAACGAGCGCTTCCAAGACGTTAACGTCATCAGACATGATCGATTTGGGGGTGGTTCTGTTATGGTGTGGGGAGGTATCACTGTTGCTGGAAGAACGGCTTTACATGTTGTTGCAGGGCGTGTTACAGGCCAGTACTACCGGGACAACATCTTGACAGTCCATGTTGTGCCGTTCGCACGACGTCATGGTTGCCGTTTCATCTTCCAGGACGACAACGCAAGATGTCACAGCGCCAGGATCGTTACAGGTTACCTCCAACAACAGAACATCACCACATTACCTTGGCCAGCACAGAGTCCCGACCTCTCCCCCATCGAGCATGTTTGGGACATGCTTGGACAGAGGTTACGTCAACGTCAACAACGTCCTGCCAATGTCCAAGAACTTGCTGCTGCGTTGCAACAGAAATGGGACAATCTGGACCAAAATGACCTTAGACGTCTCATTAGGAGTATGCCACGTCGGATCAATGCTTGTTTGGCAAACAGAGGAGGATTTACCCGTTACTGACTTTGTTGTGATGTTGTGGTAACTTTGCTGTTTGACCCCGGGTATCATTTTACCCTTATAATGGTCAGTCTGTACCTTACTTAGTCTAACGATCATTTGGAATAAATCGATGAATGTGAACTTCATTTCATTTTGTCATTTGTTTCTTCGTCAGTTTCATTAGGTGACTTTAATAACACTTAAAAATCAAATATCCCCTCCTTTTTTTGAATAGTATATATTATAATTGTTATTGTGACACATACAGAACAATACAAACGAAAGCGGCAAAATACCGGTAGGCTACGTACAGTAATAACATAGGCCTTAAATTTCATGCAGCGATGCCATGGTGAATTAATAAATAAGTAAACCAGACCTACCCTATTGTTTCCAAAATAAGGCTTCGATGGATGATTAATATTTATAATTTCATTAAAACTTTACAGAATTAATTGTAAGGATTCAATTTAAAGCAGATATTGTTCGCCAGCTCGTTTGACGGGGTCAAAGATTTGGCAGGTCATATCCGGAAATTCCCATGCCCGTCTGCTTTGATTGTGCATTCACACAGAGGCCTAAGCAGTTGTATTTAGATCAATTATAAAACCTATTTTACTTTCTTTGTGGGGTGGGATTGTGGATGGCGCCCTAGATTTGAAACCGCCCCTACCCCACCCCCATATTCCCTAGAAAACTCACTCGCGGTGCTCGGCTCCTGACTGCGTCACTCGCACTGAAGTGGGGAGGGGGTATATGCATCAGTCGGTCGCATTTTGGCTAAACACCCCCCCCCCCCCAAACGAAATCATTATGTACGCCCCTGCTAACACCATAAATCTTGCTTTGACTTAAAGGGGCTAAACATTTAGGGCCTAGGCATTCACACACACGTATCGCAACGCATATCATAAATTAATGTCAAATATATAAACTGATTGACATTCAATCGTTTCCGTTTTACAATAGATTAATACGCCAGAAGTCTCAATCGAATGGCAATCTCTAGCGTCTGCTTATTCCAGTCTATACTGATAATATCTATTATTTTTTTTATTTTCTTAAGGGCGTTGAGCAGTCTAAGATTCGCACTAACTTTTCAACGCCAATCTTATTAAGTCTTTGCAAACTTGTTCCACTTACAAAATAACTCAGAAAACTCTCGAAAGTCGCGTCGTTTTATGTGTAACAATGGAGATACGAGGCGGAGGAATAAAACTATTTATAGCAAACGAGACTGATTCCCCGACCTAGATCAGGTGTTGAATAAATTATGACGTCGTGCACGCCAGTCACGTGACCAACACAGACGTGGCTTCAACGGGAGTGGAAGATGTCACGTGACCAGAAGGAATTCCCCGTATGACGCGATTATCCAGGTCTATTTATCTATCACGAAAGGAACATGACGGATTTTTTTTTTTATGGTCAAAGATTACTATTTTTTGAATGCATAACATGATTTAGAGTGCGGTGGAGTAGTGCAGTGAAGTAATTATTTACTTTTACATCCGAATTGTTGTATTTTAATACTTGTTGTCGACGTATTCAAAGAATTAACCCAAAATCGCAAAATCTCGTTTGAAGGTAAATAATGAACAACAATTTTAAAATACTTTGAGTTGGTATTTTTTAACGTTTTTGGTGTCGAAATGTAGCTTATAACCTCCACTTTCGATCTACTGGTGGGATTATCAATAAATCTTTTGAGCTTGTACTAATAGAATTTCCAAGAAAACGCATCGTTTTTTTGCGTTTCCATGGATACAAGACAAACCACAACCTATAGCCAAAAAATGACCAGTGTATTTTTGGGACTTGCTATTAGCATTGTTCATGCGAAATTTGATGAAAATATCTGCAGGCATAACTGAGAAAATTCTACTTTTGTTGTCATCAATACCCCTTTTTATCATGCTTTTGGGCCAAGTTTGGAACATAGTTGGTAAATAAAATTGGTATTTATTTGGTGATTAATATGTAGTTTATCACCCCAAATAACAAAAAATGTCATATCTTATCAACAAAAATTACAGTGCTAGCTTTAAAATTTGCATTTTAGACTACTCAACGCCCTTAACTTGAGAAACGTCTATCCTAGTTCATTCTTTGTAGAATAGAATAGAATAGAATAGAAGAGAAGAGAAGAGAAGAGAAGAGAAGAGAATAAGTTTATTGCAGTAATATAAGTCAAAGACCAAACGTTACAAGTTTGAATCAACTGGAAAATGATCTGTACAATTATATTTTAAACAGTGCGATTCATTACAAAATTATTAATGGATGACAATTAGTGGTTTATATACAATTCTGATATATTTAATATATAATACTATAATTATATGAAACAACGTTTAGAATGGACTAAGCTAAGCTAGAATAAACAGCTATTTCTCAGATTGGATTGTCCATGTATTTCCCCGAATATAATTGATTATAAGTTACAATATTTTGTTTCAAATTCAACATAAATACATCCACATTAATATGCGCATTAGCCCCATTTCCTTCTTTTAAAGGTCTAAAAGAACAGAGTCAGACACTCTTTAATTAAACCAATCCTTCCACAATATCAAGTATAGTATATTGGACAGTAAAATGGTAATACTCAAAATAAACGAGAGTTTACAAGATTGTTCAGAGGCTGAATGACCAACAGCCAGACACCGGTCATGAAATTATACTACACGAATTTATCTGGGGACTGCTCGAACCTGGTATTTAGCAGGAGCATGCGTTAATCCAGCAATACCTTGTAAAGTTGGTAAATTATCGGGATCAACTGGTTTAAATTCAAATCGTTGTACCAAGGTTGTCAGAAATAAAAATAATTCCATTTTAGCTAATGATTCTCCCAAGCATACTCTTCTTCCTGAAAGGCCAAATATAATTATTCAATCAAAATAAAAATTATTACATATAGGAATTGGTATACGGTGTTCTAGAGAGAGTAAGCAAGCCCTGTCTCATATACATCCCCTATCAATACTATATATCTCCACTAGGTGGTATCAATACTATATTTTCGTTAACAAGGTGGTCAAACTGAACAGTTCTGGCCACGTTGGTTCAGTGGGTGAGACGTTGGTTCTCTAACCTGGCGGTCGCATGCACAATCCCTGTACTAGCTAAGAACGTTCATGTGGATTTTCCGGCGTGTTTCCCCTTTGTCAATTGTCGGACCACACAGCAGACGAACAACATTTTCACAATCCATTAATACACGTAATCAGCTGTCCAAAATTTTAGGGAAGACCCCAGACCAAAGAGTCGAACTGTCATGTTACGTATGTATTAATTATTTCAACAAAGTGAATAGCCTCGAGCTAGATCACCCAACAACGGAACACAGGAGACATTTGACTGGACGACTAACAAAACAAAAAAAAATAGTCCTATTCCGTGAAAACCCAACTGTCAGCTCCGGGTGCAGAGCCGGCAAATTTTATCAATATCAATCCGAAGATGTTTACTTTTAAAGACTAAAATGTAGTTTACCTGCCGAAAAGGGAATCAGTTCATCTCTTTTTATGACCTGTCCATCAGAATCGATGAATCTTTCCGGTCTAAATACATCAGCATCGCCCCAAATCGTATCATCAGTTAAAACAGCGTCGATATTTGGTATAATGATGGCGTCTTTTGGAAAATGGTATCCATGGAACCTCGTGTCTTCGCTGACTGAATGCGGGGCACCAACCAATGCTATGTTTGCTTTACGGAGAACTTCCAACATGACAGCTTCAACATACGGCAAGGACGGTTTATCCTTTATTGAAGGTAGACGACCGGAACCAACGACATCTTGAATCTCCTTGTAACATTTAGCTTGTGTTTTTGGATGATGCAGAAAATAAAGAATCGTCCACAATATGGTTGTAGATGTCGTTTCCGTACCAGCAACGAACAGGTCAAATATAGATGCCACCAATTGATCTTCTGAAAATATAAAAAATCACATTTTATCTCAAATAGGTGTCCACGAGAGGCGTGAGTAGGGTTATTTAGTTCTGAAGGGAAACCGGAGAAAGCCCAGCAGTTTGGGCAGGTGTACAATCAGGGAATCGAGCTCTGTCACCTCCTTGAAAAACCTTATCCTCTACAGTTGAATATTAGGCCCATAACCAAAATTTCTAGTGTGAAGCTCCGCTACATGGTCTGCCCAAAAACACAAACTATACATTTTTGGAAAGCTTTAAACACCAGGAATACAAACCCGGGGAGTTCCAAGCAATTAATCGATTTAGGGCGAGATGAATATTATAAAAATTGTAAATTATATTAATAATTGTGAAGATGACATAAATTAAATATTGTCAAAAACACCCGATGTCCTATGCAAAGAATATGCTATTGATTAAATTTTGATTTAAAGTAAACTGCAGAATACATAATGGACAGGGACACAAAATCTCCTTTTATGGAAAATATCAATAATTATTGGTAATAATAGTAACAGGTATAACTACAGACAAGGACCTATATACTAATCCGTATAATGAAGATGGGCGTAAGTCATACGTTATTGTGTGTGTAATGGAGCAGCGGTGAGTCAGTAAAGGGCTAGCTTACTTACGGGGGTAGGGGTGGGGGCACTCAGGTTTTTATTCTAATCTGGCGTAGTTTACCCCTGTGGCTCACTAATCAGGAGGTCTTTGGTTTGATCCCTGTGATGCCCCTTGTCCGTGGTGCAGGAAGTGGGAGGGGGCTGTGATGGGCAGCGCTTAGTTATTCAGATGGAATATAAAACTGAGGTCCGGTGCACTAAATTCGAAATAAAGAGTAGACCGTAACGTTGCTGTTTGGACCAAATCCCCCCCCCCCTCCGTAGCATAATGTATGGTGATCGTATGTATATCTTCATTATGACGGTTGATTTTCTTTTCTCTTGATTACAATGGCCACTCCCTAACAGTATTATTTAGGTTTTGCTATATATATCTATTTCAGTGAGAAAATTACATATAGATGCTTTGTTTCAATTCAAATATTTGTTAGGAATTGCTTAAAAGCCCCACATCTAATCTGAATTAAAAGCTTACATATATATTAGTAGAAATGCTGTTTTGACTGAGCCTACATGCCTACCCACCCGACCTTCCAGATTCGTTGAACCGTCCATTTTTCGAGCAAAGTACGTACTTCAGTTTTTTGGGCACAATCTTCAGAGGATGGAGAACGCGATCATATCTCATGGAAATATAAATGTAGGTTTGTGTAATTAATTCAAAATAAACAACCTTCACAGCTTTGTGGAAAATTCATTTTAGTTAATGATTGATTCATTCAGAAAATTTGGGTGAAATCGTACCGGGGTTGTCTTGTACATGACCAGTACATGTACATATCTAATCTGTGTAAATGTGAAAATGGAACAAAAAGACTGTTAAAGAAACCGAATTTGATGGTAATACGTACATTCAGTCATGGGCGTCACACATGGGGGGGGGGGCTGAATATACTTGGACCCACCCACCCACCACCCCCCCCCCAAAAAAAAAAAATTGGCAAAATAAAGTGCCCGAAATCTAATAAAACACTAATTTTAGGATAGCAAAATTTTCTTGGGTGTCCATACAAGGTCAGCTCCGCTTCTTCGCCCTGCGAAGAAAACAAACTGGCCGCAGCCCGT
Source organism: Patella depressa (assembly GCA_948474765.1). NCBI lineage: Eukaryota > Metazoa > Mollusca > Gastropoda > Patellidae > Patella > Patella depressa. The sequence continues at coordinate 70,687,826 of OX419720.1, read as the reverse complement.
AAACCAGCTTCGGGCATTTCTAGTTTTGCTTCCCTAACTTCCTAACAAAACACTAATTTCACTTTTCTTTTAATTGAATACCACGACTTTATACTGAGTTGACTATTGATTAAAACATTTTGTCTGGGGCCACTCTACTTTGTGCGACATTTTTCGGGCATCGATTACGACTTGTGAATGCAACTGCAACAGTGTGATTGGATGGTTGGAATTCAGAGTGGGATTTCGGTTACAAAACCATTGGATACTTTTGAAGTTGCTCACAGAGGCTAGAATAGCAGAAAACGCATTTGCGGTGGTTAAATTTTCAAAATTTTCGCCGGGAGGGTGAGGCTCCCATAGCCCGCGACGATTGATTGGTGCTGTATTCACAGGTTACAGACTGGAATAGCAGGAAAACGCGTTTGTGGCAGTTAAATTCTCAAAATTTTCTCCCAACGGTCCCGTCTTCATGTGTGTAATCGATTGATTGGAATTCGAGTCAGCAAGCCACCTTAATTAGGTAATATTAGACCACTTTGAAATTGCTTTGTTCATGGGCTGAAATAGCAGGAAAAGGTGTTTGCAGCCGTCAAATATTCCAAAATTTTCTTAGGTGGGGGTAAGCCACGCTTCTTCGTCTCTCGGGGAAGACCAGTGCCGCTGTCTGTAAACATGATAAACGTTGTATTGGTGTGATGTTTTAGTTTAACCCCGTAAAATATGCCAAACAATGTTTACAGAAGACTGAGACTTTAAACAAATTTATGGGGGTACCAACCCCCCTACCCCACCGTTGCGGACCCCCCCCCCCAATATATTTCACGGCTACGCCCCTGCATGCAGTGACGGTTATGATGATACCGACTAATTTTGATAACATTTGAAGTGAAGGAGAATTGCGTAATTTTAATTTCAATAATAGATTTACTTCAATAAATAAATTTTGTCTTGAATTTATATTTGTTAGCAAATGACACAATTATATATACGGTGTCAGTTTAAATGTTTTTTATTCGGCCTAAATATCTTAACTAGAAATTTGCCTGTAGTACAATTTATGCAGGTTCTAATTGAAAGGCTGGGTTTACGTTTTAGTGGAAAATAACACATGTGGTTTCAATGCGATTTACAAAACTACGGACATAGACTGGTCTCCATTAATTCATAGACATATTGGTCAACCAATGTCAAACATATCTCCTTGCTCATCAGACTAGGCGCTACATTCGTAATTTCTGGGTAAACACCCCATTAACGATATAAATGTTGGATTTGTGTGCTCACGCATGGTCTTGTGCGTCATGCAACACCGGCAGTCAACACCTGAAATACTGTTATCAACTGCATATAGTTGACAGAAAGGTAGATAACTCTCTATTACCGTTAATGGCTTTCCAAAATTATCTATGTTCCCTTGTCCATTATCTTTTTTGCATTTTGGTTTAAATCAAAATTTAACCAATACCATATTCTTCGCAGAGGATAAGGGAAAATGGGTGTTTTCGCCAATATTTAGTTTCATGTCAATGCATAATTATTAGTATAAATATAGCATTTACTTGACAATTATCACAATTTTCATCCGGCCCTAAATCAATTAATTGCAGACCTTTTGCTTGGAACTCTCAGGATTTGTGTTCCTGGTGTTATAGGGTTTCCAAAAATGTATAGCTTGTTTCCATGTCGCGGAATTGCGTTTCGGAGCAAGCTAGAAATTTTGGCTGCAGGCCTATATATTTAGTTCGCTTACTAAATTTGATCCTCTGGAAATATAAAGCACTACATCTTATGCTCTTCAAACATTATAAAGGAACTAAATCTCTATTCTTTTAAAGGAACTTAATCCCTATTCTTTTAACGGAACTTAATCCCTATTCTTTTAAAGGAACTTAATCCCTATTCTTCTAAAGAAACTTAATCCCTATTCTTTTAAATTAACTTAATCTCTATTCTTTTAAAGGAATTTAATACCAATTCTTTTAAAGGAACTTAATCCCTATTCTTTTAAAGGAACGTAACCCCTACTCTTTTAAAGGAACTTAATCTCTATTCTTTTAAAGGAACTTAATCCCAATTCTGTTAAAGGAACTTAATCTCTATTCTTATAAAGAAACTTAATCCCTATTCTTTTAAAGGAACTTAATCCCTATTCTTTTAAAGGAACTTAATCTATATTCTTTTAAAGGAATTTAATCCCTATTCTTTTAAAGGAATTTAATCTCTAGTCTTTTAAAGGAGCTTAATCTCTAGTCTTTTAAGGAACTTAATCTCTATTCTTTTAAAGGAACTAAATCTCCAGAACCCAAAATGGGCAAAAATGTGCCATAATGTCGTATGAGTGTATACAAACTTTTTTTTATATACCTTGGTAAAGTGCTTATTGTACACTGAAAAAAAACTTGGGTTGGATGTCAACACAAGTACTTGTGTTAAAACTAATCTACACAAGTATGTGTTGTTTTGCATTGCATTAACACAAACTTGTGTAGATTTGTAAGAAATCTTGTGTGTTTTCATATTAGTAACACAAGTAATGTGTAGGCATACCGTCAACCAACGATTTTTTTTTTTTTTTTTTTTTTTTAACAAGTCAGAATTCGGGAGTTCACAGGTTTAAGAAAAGTAATAAAATAAAAGGCTTAATTCAAATCCCGAAATTTACATGCTGTCCTTCACTGGAAGGGTGTGAGCAATAATTAATCAGACAATTGCCAGACAGACTTAAATGTTAATTGGTGTTAAGTTGTCTGTAAAGATGAAATGTCTGGTTGTCTTTTTTTATTGATCCAATATACTGATATATCAAAGGAATATATGGTGTACATGTGATTTTCAGCACCCTTGTGTTTGTCAAAATTGATTCAATGTGCATTGGAAAACAATGAGTAAAACTCTTAATAATGTAATTGTTGATGTAATCGAAATTGGACAGTATTTGGTTAACTAAACAGTAATCAATCAAATTTAATTAATCTTCCAGATGTATCTCATAATTAATTTATTGATACAATGGTTCTCTAAGTTATCTATACTCTATTTGATTTTTTATCAGCGACATTCAGTTAGATGTTTAACTGTTGGATGCCACGTTTCGTAGTTCCTGCCAACCGAGAGTGATATTTTTAAAAATATAATTGTCACACAGAATACAAGACCGCGGGTTAGTAAAAAAATTTTAAAAAACCCCGAAAAACCCGTATATTTAATGAAGCATCGATTTATTGTTTCTATGTATATTACTAATAATTTAAAACATACAAGTCAGGCCAAGAACAAGTCTTGGTCACCTAGAACCGCGTAATCGTCAACGTACGTTATTCGTAGAATAGTTTTCTGGATGTTAGAGACTAACTCAGAACAATTAAACCGGAAGTGTGTGTATGATGGCGGACAAGGAAAATTTTTTGATTGTATTTAAAGCGTCCCGGTAATTCAGCAGTCTAACGAATTTGTCTTAATTTTTCTGAAAATGTGCTTAATTAATATTATTCGGCGCTACACCGTTGTTCAAATACTTGTAATTGCAAAAAAACAACCCCAACTGGGACCAGCAGGTAAGAATCTCTCTTCATTTTATTTTTATACCTGCCCGGCAGCCATCTTTGTTTAGAGCAAAATGAGAAATACGTGTATATCATAGCTAGATACTAACTTTTGTACTAGTTTAATTGAAATGTAATCTTATCTGTGTAAAAGAAAAAAAAAACAAAAAAAAAAACAAGCCAACAAATCAGCCTTTTATTTTTATATCAATCAATGTGTAATATATTAGACGTACTGATTCAGAAACTAACAGTAGCCTACACCTGTCTTCTGAAGTTTCTCTATAATTTCGTTTGCGTTTTTTTTTCAGTCATTGATGTTAGCATATAGGCCTACTCCACAAAGAAAAACTGGTAACAATTTCATTTTCTTTTAATATATTTTTTTATTAATATCACTATCAGTAGTAATATCCAGTCAAGAGAGAGGGGAAATCAGGTTTTAAGTTCACTTAACAGAACTGTGCGATATACATGTCCTAGTGTTAAATTTGTCGAATCAAGTAGGCCCATGCATGATATATATCCTAGAATCAAGAAGGACAGGTCTTCAATTTCCGCCATTTTCCTGAGCACTGACCACTGTGTATGTTGTGTTTATATTAATTCGGCATAAACTTTGGAGTTGTTGTTAGTGTTTGTTGCATAAATCCTTTACACTTACTGGCGCCAGGTAATTTTGAGACTAAAATATGGTTCAATTTTAGTTGAAAGATTTGCTTGCACGTAGGGGTATTCAGCAAAGGGAAGAAACCAGCGTTTCTCGAGAAAACACACAAGGCTGGTCAGGCAACCTTATTCCTAGTCACATTCAAGCGGTTAATCACATAACAGAATGGTCTATTTCAAATATGATATTTGCATAAGTATAAACGTAAATCGGCAACGCTGGACACACAAGCAGAAGGATTCTGCTGAATCAATCAGCGCTAAAATTCATGTAGTGTGTACACTGACATTTGCCCAAATCAAACAGGTTTGATATATTTGGCTGAACTATATTTGATTGGTGTGTCCACTTTGTTGAAGCATTCGTCTGGTTTTAGAATTCATTAGCCAATAAGCACACATTCATATCAAGAAGTCACATGAATTTTTAGAAGACAAATGTTAAATCTTGTGACGTAAGAGGTATTGTAACGGAGTGGTGAATCTGACGAGGGAGAGAGAGAGAGAAATGGGGTTTTACGTCCACTCAACACAAACTAGGTCTTTTCGGGACTAACATATGGTTTAATTTTATTTCAATAATTGGCTTGCGCGTAGGGGCCTTTAGCAGTGGAGGAAACCGGAGTGCCCGGAGGAAACCCACGAGGTTGAGAAGGCGCCCCTTTCTCCATGCCACATTCGCTCACACCAGGGCTCGAAACCACAGCCGCAAGCCAGAGGTGACCGGCCAGCTTGAGGTCGAAGCGCGGCACTCTAGACCACTAGGCCTGGAGTGTCCACTCATTCGGTTGCAATTATGCGCCAATTGAATTGGGCAAATAATTTGTCCACAGCTTTACTAGAAAAGTCTGTATTTTCTAAAAACCAACAATGGCTTATGTAAAATCTTCAGGATTTCAATGGTTTTGGATACCGTAGATATTTTAGTTTCAATTTCATATCACACAGTTTGTATATGGTAAGATATCTTAAACAGTTAATTACTTGTCACATATTCATATTTTTCAGTTTCCATATTAGATGCCATAGCAAATAAAAACATCATATAATAAAATAAGAAAAAAAAAACAAAACAAATATGGGAGAAGAAAGAGCTGAAAAAATGGGGTTTTTGGAGGGTGAGTGTTCAATTCTAATAGAAAAGATTGTTGTTATGTTAATTTGAAATCTCACCATTAAATGTGTTTGGTAGAATATAGCCCGGTTGGAGCGGAGGTGACATTAGCCTCCATTTCAGTTTATTATTTTGAAATATAAAATTCAATTTAGTATAGTAAAAGTATACACATACATGTATGTGCACATATGGCTGTCTCATTTGTGGAGAGTCGAGGTGGCTAAGACACTGGCCCGCCTATTTTAAGGCTGCAGGTTTGCTCCCAATGTTGATATAGAAAATTCAGAATGGAGGGCCTGACAAGGACATTCGTCGATTGAACAAAAAACATGGTCCTGTGTACACATTGGCATGCATGTAAAAGATCCTCTGGCAATTGGAATTTGATACAACAGTATGCCTTAGGGGCGCAGTACAGTGCAAAATTTCAGTCCAAAATCTCAAGACCTTTTCCTGACTTCTAAGGGGGTGGGGGTTAATTGCCGGTTGGATGACCGAATGGTTAGGACATGCGCGCTGTATCATAAAGCTGCGGGTCCTCCGGTTTTTCTCACTCCTAATGACCCCTCAGCGCAAGCGAATTATTGAAATGAAATTAAACTGTATGTTGGTCCCAAAATGACCTAGTTTGTGTCAAGTGGATGTTAAACCCCATTTCTCTCTTTCTCTGACTCTAACCCATTTCATTTGAGCATTATATTTTGCCTGGGCCTGTAACTGGACAAGACGTAAGAGTGTTACGCAAAGTTGAAACAAAATAGACACTAAGTCCTGATGTGGCAAAATAAATTGTTTATTTAAACATAATGAACCATATAGAAAGTATTCTTATTGCCAATTTTTATTTTTTAGGATGAAGCACCCACGGAGGAGAATTTAATGAATGATAACAAGAGAAACCAAGCATCAATTTATTTTATAATTCTGGAAAAGAATGCATTTGACCCAATTTTTAAATATTTATTTTTTGTTTTTAATGTTATTAAATATTCTTCGAAAACACAATTAGATTTTAATCCTCTTTAGAAATTTATGTATAATATAGAAGTAAAGTGACATATAAATCACTTAGAATTTGGTCGGAAATCATAAAAGTATTTAATAGGCATTATCTAGAAACCAAATGTAGACCAGATATACCCAGAATTACAAAAAACCTTGACCTACATTAAGGTGACTTTTTCCTACCCTGCTTATGAAACGAAATAAGGTTTAATATTCCATTTTTTTGTGTTATTAGGGTGATCCTGACAGTCTACTCTTATATCAAATATTTCAGCTGCCAAGGGTTCATTAAAGGGACTCAGTTGGTCGAATGGTTAACAGTCACACATTGGATCAGGAGGTCTGTCATTGAGTCAAATAAGTCAATCGGCAAGGGTTCTTTAAAGTGAACACAGTGGAGATGGCTTTGATCCAGGCTTGTACCCATTTGACCCAGTTTGTGTCAAGTGGACGCTTAACCTCATTTATACCCTTCTTTAAAATGCATGGCAATGTGTACATTAGATCAACGTTTTTTGTCCTATCCAAAGAACTATATATTGTCCCTTCCCACGTCCTACAATACTGACATGGAGGAACTATGCTTGGAACTCCAGATGAAATTTCTCGGTCGATGCCTTATACTCACTGTGGCTTCCCATTGCTTATGATTTGTAATTGTATATAAATATTTTGTACATATTATTCAATATTTGCCATTGTGTCTGATATTTTTATATTTCAATCCTGCAATCCTTATATGTACAAAATAATCATTTTGTTTGGGGTTTTGTTTCAACACAAGTTTGTGTTGTTAAATAGTAACACCCAACTTGTGTTGAAAAGTTTGTGTTGTTTCAACACAAGTTTTTTTCAGTGTAATTTCTAAAGAATACGAAAGCGATCAAAATTGAATGGCAGTCGCTCGTGCTAGGTTAGTCCAGTCTACCTCGGACTTATGGTTTGACAGTTCGCCCCATGCGGCGTAATAAAATGCACACACTTGCGTGCACGTTAAAGAACCATTGAAAGTTTGAATTCGATATAAGAGTATAGCATATAAATTGGTCCAATCAAGGGTTCCTTTACGTACGCGGGAATGCGGGTTTTCCTCCTTCTGAACGACTGGACCATTTTAAAAAAGGCAATACTAACCGTTTAGATAAGATGGTTGACCAGTTTTAGAAACTTTTTTCATTTCTCTGATATAACTACTGATATAATCATCCACGTAATTTTCATCAAAATTCTTCATGTGTTCGTTAATTGATGGAAGGATGATCTTATTCCTAATGTAATCCAGATTGTTCAAAACGCTTTGGTAATTAAACATATCACCCGGTAAAAATCGCAGAAAGGGGAACGCATTCAAAACAGCCCCATTTCCTACATGTTGAAATAAGTTCTCCAATTCACCGACAAAAACATTAAACACGGGATCATCATACTCGAATCGTTTACCATACACCATGGACGATATAATATTGGAAACACCCTTTTGACTTAAACGGCACATGTCAAAATTACTACCATTTTCTTGTCTGATAACTTCTACAAAATATTCAATTTCTTCATGAATTTTATCTTCAAGAATCGTTCGGCCAAAACCAAATTCTCGCAAAGTTTCCAGAGCAAACTTTCTTTGTTCTTTCCACGGCTGGCCCTCTGAAAAAATTATTCCTGTAAAATAGAATGAACACCATTTGTTTTATATGGTACAATTAAGGAGCGGGGTGGGTTGGAAAAGCACTGGCAAAGGGAATCTAGACAGAGGAACCTCCTGCATCAATAACAAGAGGATTCCAGACCGGAAAACTCCTTACACCACTGACAAGGGAAAAACAGTTCAAGGAACCTCCTATACCACTGACAAGAGGAGTCCAGACCGGGAAACTCCCTACACCACTGACAAGAGGAAACCAGATCAAGGAACATCTTACATCACCAACAAGCGGAATCCAGACCGATGAAATTCCTACACCATTGACAAGGCAAAACCAGATTGAGGAACTTGGGCGGCTAATACTAGCGACCCAAATCTTGGACCTCATCTTCAGTGAGCCAAAAGCCCTACTCACCAAGCCACTGTGGTTCATCTAGAAAGGCATCCAATGTTCCCCTAATCATTTCAAACACTTACCTTTTCTCTGTGTCAGATGATCTGTCAAAAACAAGGATGGTCGATTTGAAAATACATCTCCATTTTTAACCAAGGCCTCCTTTATCAGGTCATAACTATTGAGAAAAATAAACAACCGTGATCCTAAATAAGCACTGCATATATCCCCATGCCCCTTTCTTAGTTGCCTGGCAACTACCCTCAAATCCTCTTCTCCCCTCAAAGACAGCATGTCCCCTAATATAGGCAGGGTAAATCTGGGCCCTGGTGGAATCCCTCTGGGTTTTCTCATCAGCCACCATATTCCTAGACAAGCCACAAATACAAGACCAGTTGTTACACCAACATTATCTTTAAACAATCCAGTCATGTATTCTATGTTAAAATATTGGAATATATCTAATAACATGGTGGAGATACCAGCCATCGTGTGGTTTATTCCGTGTCTAGGTTTATTCTGAGTATTATAGTTGAGCCACCTATCTAGATATACCCTCGAACACAGTAACTTACCGTTTGATTAAAGGGGAGGGACTCATTTCATCCTCTACAAATGAACAAATGAAATGAACGTAGATCTCCATTTCTGTTTTACAAATAGAATAAAAGCTCGGTGACGGAATGGTTTAGCGTGCGACTACCCCCACCCCTCGGACACTGCAACCCATTTACCCAGCCTGGTAATTCAATACACCGAGATCTTTCTAAGATTTAACATAAGTTATATTTCCCAACTTGAATCTGATAGGTGACCCTTTATTCAAAGATTTAACATAAGTTATATTTCCCAACTTGAATTTAATAGGCGGTGACCCTTTATTCAAAGATTTAACATAAGTTATATTTCCCAACTTGAATCTAATAGGCGGTGACCCTTTATTTGCACAGTTCAGCATTTAGGACATGTTTTGAAAAGTACGATGGACTGGTTCAGACACGAGTCGCACTTCGTTTATTTCAATGTTAAGCTTAAGGGAACAAAAAGCGACGTCACCAGTGTAATACGACAGTGCCGTTTATAAATTACATTTTTTATTGTAGAATGACTTTTGTTTTAAGGGGTTTTTTTTATAACTTTTTAGATTGAATGATATTCTGTTTTATACGAACAATTTTTAATATTTCTTATTGGTATATAGATAAAGGGCGGGTCGTTCCTGCTATAATATTTATATTATAGGCAGTGAATATTTTGAAGATTTCGGTCAAATTATTATTGGTAAAATCTCTTAATCCATCAGCCTACCGACGATATCGAGAATCAATTGTGACTGTTTGGCGATGTGGCGTAGATTGCTTTTTAACGTACCAATGGTACTTGTCAACCGGAACAAAGTCTTGATTATCCAGGACCTGGGAAAAACTCACGAGGTTGTCACGTACAACCGGGGAATCGAAACCATACCAACTGACTCAATGACAGACCTTAAGATACAGCGCGCACGTGTGTCTATTCTTTCCGTTCAATGAAAGCTATCACTTAAGTACAGCAACATGACAGTCCTTCGCTTAATTTGGGTCTTCCCTAAAACTTTGGACAGTGATTTAAGGTATTCAAAACGGTGAAACTATGTTCGTTTCCAAACAGTATTGTTTACATTTCATTCGACTTGATAGCCTTTTTTGTCACACAATTAGTTTTACTGCAGTATTCTGCTATGCACGGGTTAATTAGGCATAGTAAAATCGTGAGTCATGACGTAACGTTATGTTAACATATTTGGTCCAATATATTGGCAGCTAGTGATTGGTTGGTAGACGGACTACTGACAAATCAAAATTTAAAACAACAATATCCAATATTGCTGTGTAGTTTACTCCAATGCAACTATTGTGATTTTGTGGCTGAAACCGAACACCATACTTTTTGGCGGGGCCAACATCTGGAACACGAACATGTAGATATGCACCCTGTAAGCAGGTTTTATACTCTTTGGTTATGTAAATGTTATAGTTATGTGTAATACCAACAGAAATGGTGTTTAATGGTTATGGTGGATTGAAATACATCTAGATCGACCAACATCGACTACGCTCTTACGCGTTTTATTTAATTGTTTTTACTGTATCATGTGTAATTTGTGGATTATATAAACTTATTTAAACCTTGTATTTTGTTATCAATCAAGAAATCTATTGTCCCGAACTAAGCAGGTTCAATCTACCAACTTTACCACAACATTTCAGGTGATGGAAAGGGTAGGTCTGCAATAAACATATCCTACAAGACAATGTGGAAGTAGATTGTTCTGTCTGATTCACAAACGACAGAAGAGACGTGTAGAATGAATTAAGCAGGCGTAAACGACTGTTGTTCAATATGGATTGTTCCAATTTTTCACAGAATTGAATAGAAATTACAATAATATATCAATATTGACTTCACCTCGTACATTATAATTACATTAGTATGTATTAATGCCCAAAAGAATAGATTTACGGAACAATTATATAGATCACATTATGCTAAAACGGCAACTTGATATGTATTCTTTATTCTAAGATTACTACATAGTGAAATTAAAGAATCTTGTAAAATGTATTGTTGAGTATAAGCCAATATCATCGTCGCTGTACTGACGACCTCACCCACAGTAACATTTACATCTTCAGGAGCATTTGGCAATAAACAAAACCAAACGTCTTCGTCCTGAATATCAATACACTATTTCGCCTACTTAAAGATACATTATGGGAGATTTTGACAAGGAGTTAGCCATTCTTGCTATAAAAGTTCAAAAATAGATGTTGAAACAAGAATATATTGAAAATTTCAGTCAAATAACTTTATCCTGAACAAAGTTGTTACCACTATAATTTTTTACTAGAAATGGTAGTTAAAATCATCGACACCCTTTTCCCACTATGGCCAATAGTTGATTGACAGGCGTTAACTCCACCTACATAGTCTCGATAATCAAGTAATGTTTAAACGGTATCTAGTGAAGCTTGTGTATAGCCTCGGTCATCACTGTCTTTTATGAATAATTTCCGGAAGTATGATGACGTCAACGTCACGGAGAAACCCCACCCATGACGCCATAGTGATTAAATCAGTCGACGAAATCCTGTTTTAATCCGAGCCCAATCCAAGCCAGCCGTGGGTCTACAGTGTTCATTTTAGGCTTGCTGTTTAAATAAAGATCTAATTTATAATTTCTATGACATCTGAGGCTCAAAGGAAGACCGACAAAAGTCAGTTTTTGCTCTTCCATAATGTATGTTTAAGTCATTTTGGAGGACATAGTAACTTAATGAGTAAGACGTTGGTTCGCCACCCTGGATGTCCCGTGTTCGACCCCTGCGTTGGTCAAGAAAGTTCGTCTGGATTTTCCACCGTGGTTCCTACTTGTCAGAAGTGGAGGACCGAGGACTTGTCATCGGACCTGGCAGGGGACAACGTATAGTTGTTCGGATGGGACGAAAAGCCGACGTCCCGTGTGCATATTGACATGCCGGTTAAAGACCCCTTGGCAGTTCTAATTCGATATAAGAGTTGGCCGTAGCATCGGAGCAGAACATTAGGACGTTGAACCCAAATTTAATATCATTTCATTTCGTTTCTTTTTCGTTTACAATATTATCGGTTAAAAGTAGATTGTATTGGTGTGTTTATCTGTTGTTCAATGACAAGGGATGTCTAATCTAATATCACAGTACAATCAATAAAATCAACGCTTCCACTGGGATAAATTATTGTGAGAGCCACGGTTCCTCAGTGAGTAAAATGTTAGCTCCTTTACCGGGAGGTTCCCGTGTTTGAACCCTGCGTTAGCCGAGAAAGTTTCTCCTTGTCAGTGGTGCAGGACCGAGAACTAGCAAGGGATAGTGTATAGTCCTTCGGAGGGCACGAAAAACATTGGCGTGCACGTTAAACACCCATGCACGAGCAAAATGTTCTCATTAGCACTGTCGGAGCAAACAATAGGACGTTAAACCGGATTTAATTCCTTTCGTTTAAATTATTATCTGTAAATATCGGTGTGTTTACCAAGATAAAAAAATATCTATCGATCAATGATCAATGACAACGCTTCCACGGGGATACCCCCACCCCCACCCCCGCACACACACACACACACACTATCGGCCTCTCACACCCACACCCACACATATCACTCTCTCACACCCACACATACACAACATCACACACAAAACAAAACCAAAGAACAATTACTATGTAGGTACAGTTTCGGACCGACATAACTGGACGAGGGCCTTTAAATAGACATGTAAATCACTGGATATTGATTCATAGGAAGTTCGCCTAATTAACTGGTACGACAGTTTATGAAATATGTTTTATCATATTGTAATATATATACACAAAAAAAATATATATATTTTAAATACAAATGTAAGTAAAACTTACCCAACCGTGGAATAATAAATTTTTCTGAAACACCAAGTACACGTTCACATTTTGTATCTTTTGTAACTGTATTAACGAGGAAACAAATTAATGTGGTGAATAAAAAAAAGACTGTACATTCTTTATCTGTGGTAATTATTTTGATTGAGAAAAATAAAATTATTAAAATAAAGTAATGAAATAAAGTTCTAAAACAAGAAAGCTTTTTATCACTGCAGTTTTATTAAAGGTGTTTAACTTTGACGAAGGCACGCTGCTAAACGATTTTTCAAAAATAGACCAACTGAACATACCTATTGTGGGTGTGGTATCTTGTTTTAAAATAGACCAACATACCTGTTGTGAGTGTAGTATCTTGTTTTAAATCTTGTAAAACTGTTTTACAACATGGATCATCTGTTGCTATACAGATTATATCATGTCCTATATCAGTTATATTAACATCTCTATCTTGTAGTATATTACCATCACCATAATATATACCACGTTTAAACCATCCATATATCATAGGTAAACCATGATTATCAATCCATCTATATCTCAAAGGTAAACTGTCAGAAGTCGGAACAGTATTAATCCATCTATATCTAGTAGGTAAACTGTCAGAAGTCGGTATTGTTGTAGATGTTGCATTGCAAGTCAGACTTATCTTCCCCTTTAATTCACCATTGTCTTCAATACGACGTAAAACTGGTTGATGTTGTTTGGATATGACTGTTGCTGGTTTATCTACATGATACAATAACATATTTGTGACTGGGTATATCAAATTCAGTCGTAATGTGCAAATTTTAATTTTGGACTAGAGACAAAATATTGATTTTGTTCGAAATTGAGATTTTCACAAAAGTGAGTCTATAACTATAATATATATCGACATAATGTATAGTAAGAGTACCGTATTCTTAAAATTCTCGACGAAATCCGTTTTTTTTTTTCGCTCGCAATGGGAGGACCGGCCATAATAATTTTCATTGTTGTAAAGCTGAAGCAGAGAATCTCTAGTTTACAAATATTGTCGATAAATTGATTTTAAACGGATACAATCGAGTTTTAAAATCCCTAAAAAATAAAAACATACTCTGCTTGTTGCTATGCTGTCTACACAACTCGTTTGCTGATTGGCCCAGACACCGCGTGCAAAGCATCGATCGTGGTTACGTGGCTGGCTCGAGCGGGCGATAAATATTTGGTTTTGGCGATAATGTTTTTGGGTACCTACATGCAATTCACACTGTTAAGTGGCCGAAAAAAATTAATTCTGGTAGTATATTGATTGCCGTTGGGTGTTAATCAAAACCACGTGGCTGATGATTTAAATTATCGACAAGCGGATGTGCGTCATTGAGTAATACTAATCAACTGTCACCGGTCAATGATAAATCGACTGACGAATCATTATTTACTCCGAATAATTAATCCTAGTAGTGATTTAAAAAATAATTTATAGGCCTTAAATGGAAATAAACAAAATGGCCAATAATTTTCTTTTCGAAGAGAATCTTATTGGTAGGTGAATTCCGTTTACTGTCTCTTTGTCACACGGCATGCAAAGTAAGGAATGCATCTTATTATTATTTTTCAAAATTCTCTTATCACGATGGTTCGAAAAAATGAGAACGGCCAACGAGCCGAAATGCGACGATTCTCTAGTCTGCCATTGTTTAAATACATCAAAGCCAAATGCACCAAAAGAAACGTAAGTAAATCGTGACTATGAAATTGCCATTTCTAAAGGGACTCATATTTTGATAATGTTGCAGTACCTGAAAATAATAATAGACCTATCTATCGTACACGGAATTTTAATTCACGTGTTAAATGAACACGCGTACAGCTGTGGCTGCTTCATTAATGATTATCCAATCAACAACCTTAATGCCCTGACCACTAGCTGGCACTAAGGTGCAAATTAATGGGGGAGATTAAGTTAATTTCACAAAGTTATAATAAAAACAGACTACTAATGTATAGATTTTTCTTCAGTATAACACTATCATATGAATATGCCGCATGTGTTGTGGATGTTTCGTTAAGGAGAGCTTATGTCGACCTTACAACTGAAAGCAACTGAATGCAACTGAAAAAATTCGACCTAAGCGCCTCTTACAACTAGTTGCAGTCAGTTGGAATCTGTTGCAGTCAGTTGCACATGTTCAAGTTTCTGCCTCTCGTTGCAACTAGCGGCAACTAGTTGCAGTCGACATGAGCGTTCTTGCAACTGGAGTCACCTCGTTTCCATGGGAATATATCACGTGATAAGAGACATGTGTCATGTGACTTTATAAATAAGCAGATGGAAGCTAAGGAAAACACCCACTTTTCAAATGTTGATGATGTCGACAATAATATACTAATAGAGTTGTAGTAAGACCGACCATGCCTTTGTGTTGCTTCTTTTAAGTTTTTCGCCATTTTGTTGATCATGTGATGAAGAAATTAACAGTCACGTGTTAAGTGTGATCGCTATCAGTCCCGAGTCGTCATAAGCACTTCGAATTCAGTTGCCCCCCGTTGTCGTCAGTTGCTGATATGATCGACATAAGCACTCTTGCAACTGACTGCAACTAGTTGCTTTGGGTTGCAAAGTCGACATAATCCCCGCTTTACGAAAGGAGTGCATTTACTATGATTTTCACCGTCAGTACCCTTGAAATCCTTAATAAAAAAAATATTTACGACAAAATAGCAAATACAAATTTTTACTATGATTTTTGTCTTCAGCACCCCTAAAAACCCATGGAAATATATATTCAACGATAAAACAGCAAATAAATGGCCTGTTGCATTGCGATTTTGTTTTAGAACATACCAAATCTGTAACTTGTTTTTTCTCAAAACATACATTTGTGAGAATGGTAGCTTCAAATGGACACAGCTCAGTCAATATTTGTCCAACTCCAACAAACTTTACATCAAATTCAGGGTAATGAGTTGGAGAATGTGAAAATAACTCAATTTTCACAATTTCCTCATCGCGACTCAGTACCATAGGCGTACGGGCTCGATGACAGTTAGGGGGGGGGGGGGTGCGCAAAACCTGAAAGCCCGAAAAAATTTCGGGTTTACTGACAGCGGCGCCGGTGTTCTTCGAGAGACGAACAAGCGGAGCTTACCTTGTATGACCCCCCCCCCCCAAGACAATTTTGGACTATTTGACGGCTGCAAACACGTTTTCCCGCTATTTCAGTCCGTGAACAAAGCAACTTCAAAGTAGACTAATGTAGGCTGACTCGAATTCCAATCAATCATTTACAATCCACGAAGACGGGACCGTTGGGAACATTTTTTGAAAATTTAACAGCCGCAAACCCGTTTTCCTGCTATTCCAGCCTGTGAATACAGCAACTTCAGTTTGCACGGTCCAATATAGCCTGCCACAGGGGAAAAAATTAGGGAAGAAATGATTCTTCTTTTTTCTGAAAGTATATGACTAGGACATCATCCAAAAAAAAGTCACACGTTTTCCTGCTTGGAAAAATTTTTCTACAGCAATTTGAAAATCTGACTCCCAGCAATCATGAAAAAAATGGGGTAAAGTTACAAGTATTGTCAATATCTCAGTAAGTACTAGTGATACGGTCATCAAACTTGGTAGGAATCTTCTCCAGTTGAAGCTTGGTGACCTCCTATAAGTTCCACTCGCAATCTGTGACTTCATCAGCCGAAAAAACGAGATGACGAACCATTTTTGTTTTTTTTTCGCGAAATGTAAATTTCCATCGGCGAATGAGTTACCGAGTTTCTGTTACTATTCTGAAATGAAACGGAGCAATTTTCCACTTCCGATGTGACGTCATCTGGCAAAAATCTTTTGATTGGTTTGGTTTGAATGCATGTTTCCATAGTGGGACAAAGCGAGAACGACCTGATTACGGTGTTTCGGGTGAAATTATCGATTCTTCAGACGCAAATTTGTCCTTGTGGATTTTGCATCCCCATTCTTCGGCGTTCAGAATTCTATCGCCCATCGAACAATTTGTAGATGCAACCGCAATGAGTGCTTGTTTGAAGCACCTTCGGTAGAGGGTAAGTCTTTGTGGCTCAAGTTAGGGGCAGATTTGGATCCGGCTCCTGATAATTTACTGAAGGTGATCAGATGCAGTTGCCAAACTATGTGTTCCACTCAGTCATGTTCCTGTCGGAAAAACGGCATTAAATGTGTCCAGGCTTGCGGTGGGTGCGGCGGTCGTGATTTGCGATAATTTTTCCCCAGGTTGGGGAATGCTTTTTCTGCTATTCTAAGCAACTCTAAAAGTATACAATGGTTTTGTATCCAACATCTCACTCTAGATTCTAACCATCCAATGAGACTTTTGCAACTGCATTTACAAATAATAATCGATACCTGAAAAATGTCGCACAAAGTAGAGTAGCTCCACCCAAAATGTTTTAACCCATAGACAACTCAGCACAATTTCGTGGTTTTCTTTTAAAGAAAAGTAAAATTAGTCTTATATTAGGACTCGATGACAGTTACGGAAGCAAAACAATAAATGCCCGAAAAATTTCATGTTTACAGACCGCAGAGCTGATTTTTTCTTCGAGGGGCGATGAAGCGGGGCTGGCCTTGTATGGTCCCGAAATTGTAATTTTTAAAAAGTATATCAGTATATTCATTTATATTCATACTCGGTATTTGTCAGCTGAAATGCAAACCTATTAATATGATGATGATAATATTTACCTGATACAAAGAGTATTACACATCCGAACCTATCCCATCTTGAATCGAAACCCAACCACTCGTATATACCAGCATCAAGTTTAGTCACATTCACTATTTTAAAAGTAAACTGTTGTTTGGACTGGTTTATAATTTCATAGTGTTTACTATTGGAAGTGGTTAAAATAAGCGATCCTTTCCAGACCTTAAATAATGGACTCAGCTCATAAGTTACTTTTATCCGATTAGTAAAATATGGTAGATGAGTTGCTTTAAATGTAATATTTTGTTGTTTGGAAACTTGTACAGTAAACGGATGACACCTATTGTTATAGCTATAACCAGGTAGATATACATCGTATGTGTGATCATTATCACCATCAAAGTCACCTTGAACTGAAACCAGATAAAATAATAAAAGTAAAATGGATTCATGTGAATTAAAAATAGTACGTGTTTATATAAAATACAATTATTATTTATGATGCCAATAACCTTAACTGGTCACCTGATTCACTCCGGTGTTGCCCGAGAAAGTGCCTGGAGATTATTTTCTGGCGTGGTTTAAATTTTTCAGTGGAGGGAGGAGACAAGGAACAGTGTATAGTCATTCGGATGGTACTAAAACCCAAGATCCTGTGCACCTATTGGTTAGCTGCAATTTTGTAGGGTTAGGGTTAACCCAACCCCAGTCTTGTCCGCCGCTACAATTTTGTACGATGGTCCGAATTTCGACTCGGAATACTATAGTCCTTTCACTTTAAAATATTGAAAAATTGGTTATGTTTAGGTTGAGAGCGCGCCCCTGTAATATGATTGTGTCAACTTTTACTAATAATATTTGGAAAGTTTATTCAATTACCTTTCAGAATATATAGAAGTGGTTGCTCAGAATTTTGTACGATGGTCCGAATTTCGACTCGGAAAAATACCGTTCTTTCACTTTAAAATATTGAAAAATTGGCTATGTTTAGGTTGAGAGCGCGTCCCTTTAATATGATTGTGCCAACTTTTACTAATAATATTTGGAAAGCTGATCCAATTGCCTTTCAGAATATATATAGCTGGATGCTCAGAATTTTGTACGATGGTTCGAATTTGGACTTCGAAAAAATATTGGTTTATCTTTATATGTAGAATATTGAAATATTGGCTATGTTCAGGTTGAGAGCGCGCCCCTTTAATATGATTGTGCCAACTTTTACTAATACTATTTGGAAAGCTAATTCAATTACCTTTCAGAATATATATAGCTGGATGGTCAGGATTTTGTACGATGGTCCGAATTTCGACTCGAAATAATACCTTTCTGTCACTTTAAAATATTGAAAAATTGGCTGTGTTCAGGTTGAGAGCGCGCCCCTTTAATATGATTGTGCCAACCTTTACTAATAATATTTTGAAAGCTTATCCAATTACCTTACAGAATATATATAGCTGGAAGCTCAGAATTTTGTATGATTGTCCGAATTTTGACTTCGAAAAAAAGACCGGTATATCTTTACATATAGAATATTGAAATATTGGCTATGTTCAGGTTGAGAGCGCGCCCCTTTAATATGATTGTGCCAACTTTTACTAATAATATTTGGAAAGTTTATTCAGTTACCTTTCCGAATTTATATAGCTGGATGCTCAGAATTTTGGACGATGGTCCGAATTTTGACTCGGATTATTGCCGTTCTTTCACTTTAAAATATTCAAAATTGGCGACGTTTAGGATGAGAGCGCACCCCTTTAATATGATTGTGCCAACTTTTACTAATGACATTTAGAAAGCTTATTCAATTACCTTTTAGAATATATTTAGTTGGATCATCAGAATTTTGTACGATGGTCCGAATTTTGACACGGGATATTAACAGTTTTTCCCTTTAAAATTTTTTAAAAAACTTGTTCATGTTTAAGAAGAGAGTGCACCCCTTTAATATGACTGTGCCAACTTTTACTGGTAATTTTGGAAAGCCTAGAATTTTGTACGATAATGCGAAATTACACCTCTACTCTGAGCTAAAGGAATGGATAAAAAATAATGTATTATTCTACTTTCATTTTATAGACGTACCGTAACGTTGGATTTTATTGGTTGGTAAAAATTGATGAGTTTGGACGACTGTTGTCTTAATTCTGAATAGGTTGCCAACGAACAGGTTGCCAGCTGGATCGGTCGAATAGCTCGCTAGCCGAATAGGTCGCCAATTTGTGTTCGGTCGGATCGAGGGCCTGGCAAGGGACAACGTATAGTCGTTTGGTATGGCGGTATATTAGTGCCAAAATTCTAACATGCTATCGTCTAATTTCTTACTTCTGTTCATGTAATTTCTAACCTCCATTCATGCAACTTCTTACTTCCATTCATGTAATTTCTAAATTAAGACAATGTATAATCAAACTTCTTTATTTGTTCAGTGTAAATATCAATTCTATTTCATCTTATTTTTAATATTGGGGCGAAAAATGTGGTATTACATGTTAAGCATGAACGGCAAACAAATTTAGAATTTTGTTACTTCTACCTAGCAACCATCATTATGACATCGTTTGGTGTCGCCATTGCGTGCTCAATTGGGTGATTGCGCACCTTATCGGGACCATTATTTGGTATAAACGACCCATTCTTCGTTTGGTTGAAGGTTGGAAGGCGTGCTGAGAGAGAGAGAGAGAGAGAGAGAGAGAGAGAGGCCACTTAGTATTAAACTCAGTATCTGTGTAGGCCTATTTATAACATTTATACCCTGTCAGGCGCGGATCCAGGATTTTTTGCGGGGGGGGGGGGGGGGTGGGGGGTGGGATCTAGGTTTGATAATTTCTTAACTAATTGAGCTCAACCAATTAACGGGGGGTTTGCGGGCGCTCCCCCAGAAAAATTTGGTAAATTAGATTCAATTTGGTGCATTCTGACGTATTTCCAGAAGGTAAATTCCAAAATTACATGTCTAAAAATCGCCAATAAAATTGCATAGATTTAAGTTTCAAATTTTCAAGTCTGAGGGGGGGGGGGGTGTCCGGACCCCCTGGACCCCCTGGACCCCCCCCCCCCCCCGCTGGATCCGCGCCTGCCTGTGTTAATATAGACCAACTGCATATAAATATTAATTATTGGCTCTACCGTAAAAAAAAAATAAAATAAAATTCTCCAAATCCCGTTTAGCTTATATTTGAAATAGAAAATGAAATGAAATGAAAGAGGGTTTAACGCCCTACTGTTCTGTTCCTAACCGGGCTAATGGAGACGGACATACACCATACAGTGTGCTTTAGGGAAATATTGCCCGGAGAGCGGATCTACGACCTGGACTTATATCGAAGTCTAACGGTCACGGGATCTTTTACGTGCACGCCAACATGTACATGAAACCTCGGGTTTTCATCCCATCGGAACGACAAGACACTAATAAACTGGCGTGGTTTCGATTTCCCGTTTTTACATGACATGGAGCAGGGCGCCCTTTCCAACCTCGTGGGTTTTCTCCGGGTCCTCCGGTTTCTTCCCACTGCTAAACACTCCGACGCGCAAGCGAATTATTGAAATACAATTGAACGGTGTTAATGACCTGGTTGGTGTCGAGTGGATGTTAAACCCCATGTCCCCATCTCTCTCTCCCGATGTTGTTTCCAATTTTAACACTCAGGCAAGCCACTCAATCTGACGAAGAGCGAGTCCTTTGTATCAATAGAATGGTCCCGATCAGGTGCTCAATCGCCAAACTGAGCACACGGTTCCATAGTTTGGATGGAACGAATAACCGAGGTCCTGTGTACACATTGGCGTGCACGTTAAATATCACTTGACAGTTGGAATCCGATATAAGTGTCGCTGTCTGGGTACAATTTCCTCATTCCACATCATTGTCACCGTAAGATGTTACAAATAGTACCGAGTGTCTTATATGGCAACACGGTAAGGTGTTACAAATAGTGCCCAGTGTCTTATATGGCAACGCGGTAAAATCACAAACAAAGCGCATAACAGCACAAATACCAAGTTACAAACAAGGATAAGAAGGCTGGTAGAGGATGAGAAGGCTTTCTACACAAACACATACCACATTCATTAATAAATATAACGACGATATATTAATAGTAAGGTAGCTATATATATATATATATATATATATATATATCCCATTACGTCAGCTACACTAACACATAATAAATACAACGACGATATACTAATAACACGTTGGACTTTACCTGACCAGAACTAAACTAATATTACGATCAAAAGAATATAAAATACTATAGTACCTACCCGTTACTACAAGTGAAGATATTAAAATGAGTAAAATTACCGACATCTTCATCTACTTGTCTGTAAATCTAGACAATGTATGAGGAAATCAACATGAGTAAGGGGAAATCAACAGTTTCGTTATTTGAGTATCACAAAGAATATGAAAGACTAAAGAATAATATAAAGACTAAAGACGGCGGTTCGTTGGTTAAGTTTTTGATATACTATATATTACTCATTGACCTAATTCACATGTAATATGTAATATATATTACTCATAGACCTAATTCATATGTAATATGCCTGTTTGATATACTATATATTACTCATAGACCTGTTTCATATGTAGTGGTATCTCATCGTATTTAACAAAACTTATCTCTTTTCTTTTGTCTATATGTTAGTCCCGAAATAACATAGTTTGTGTCGTGTGGACGGTAAGTCCCATTCTCTTTTTCTCGCTCTCTTTGTACATGTACCGAATAAAATATGTCACAAGAGTTTAAACCGTGGAATAATAATTGTTTTTGAAACACCAAGTACACGTTCACATTCTGTACCTGTTGTAACTGTATTAACGAAGGAAGCAAATTAATGGAATGAATAAAAAGAAGACTAACTACACCATTAGATTCTTTAAAAAGAGTGAGAGAGAGAGAGAGAGAGAGAGAGAGAAAGAGAGAGAGAGATGGGGTTTAACGTCCACTCGATACAAACTAGGTCATTTCGGGACTAACATATGGTTTAACTATATTTCAATAATTTGCTTGCGCCTAGGGGTCTTTGGCAGTTGAAGGAAAACGGGGGATCCGGAGAAAACCCACGAGTCAGGACGTCATCAGCGGTTGATATGAACCGAATATATCAACCTCTGATGACGTCATGAGAGGTTGTTATGAGATATAACTGCTATGGACATCAAAGAAAAAAACTACTACCAGTTGTATATGTGAGATATAAGCACCTCCTTTTTATACGTCCACATTCATAATGTGAACGTATTATGCCGTCGCCCCTGTCTGTGTGTGTGTGTGTGTGTGTGTGGGTGTGTGTGTGTATGTGTGTGTGGTGTGGGTGTGGGTGTGTGTGTGTGTGTGTCTGTGGTTCGCCTACATAGCGCAATTCTTCATGGATTTTCTTCAAACTTGGTATACTTATTCCTTATACCCCAAGGAAGATCCCTATTGTTTTTGGTGCATGCCCGACCCCATTTGCAGAGCAACGCCCATTTCTAGTATTTGTTTGTTTGTCGCCTACAGGCCACATTTCTTAACTTATAATCTTGAAACTTTGCTTACACATTCTTTGTACCCTAAGGAACACCCCTATCGTTTGGAGTGCATGCCCAACCCCCAGGGGCAGAGCCACATCCATTTTCTTTTCGTGTGTCTTTGTGTCGCCTACAGGGCGCAATTCTTACTGGATTTTCTTCAAACTTTGTATACTTACTCTTTATACTCGAAGGATGACCCCTATCGTTTGGGGGGCATGCCCAACCCCCAGGGGCCGAGCAACGCCCATTTTCTTTTTGTGTGTCTGTGTGTCGCCTACAGGCCGCAATTCTAACTGGATTTTCTTAAAACTTTGTATACTTACTCTTTACACCCTAAGGATGATCCTTATTGTTTTTTGGTGCATGCCAGACCCCCGATGGCCGAGCCACGCCCATTCCTTGTATTTATTTGTATGTCGTCTACAAGCCACATGTCTTTACGTATCATCTTGAAACTTTGAATGCTTATTCTTTGTACCCTAAGGAACATTACTATCACTTGGGGTGCATGCTCAACACCCAGGGACAGAGCCACACCCATTTTCTTTTTGTGTGTCGCCTATAGGCAACAATTCTTAATCGGTCATCTTGTCGCCTACAGGGCGCAATTCTTACTGGATTTTCTTCAAACTTTGTATACTTACTCTTTATACTCTGAGGATGATCCCTATCATTTGGGGTGCATGCCCAACTCCCAGGGGCAGAGCCACGCCCATTTTCTGTTTGTCTGTCTGTGTGTCGCCTACAGGCCGTAATTCTAACTGGATTTTCTTAAAAATTTGTATACTTACTTTTTACACCTTAAGGATGATCCCTATTGTTTTTTCGGTGCATGCCCGACCCCCAATGGCAGAGCCACGCCCATTCCTTGTATTTATTTGTTTGTCGTCTACAAGCCACATTTCTTAACGTATCATCTTGAAACTTTGAATGCTTATTCTTTGTACCCTAAGGAACATTCCTATCATTTGGGTGCATGCCCAACCCCCAGGGGCAGAGTCAAGCCCATATTCTTTTTTTGAGTCGCCTACAGGCCACAATTCTTAATCGGTCATCTTGAAACTTAAAATACTTATTCCTTATACCCTAAGGATGATACATTTTGTTTTGGGTGCATGCCCGACCCCTGTGGGACAGCAACACCCATTTCTTGTATTTGTTTGTCTGTCGTCTACAGGCTGCATTTCTTAATGTATCATCTTGAAACTTTTAATACTTATTCTTGGTACCTTAAGGAAGATCCCTATTGTTTTTGGTGCATGCCCGACCCCCAGGGACAGTGCCACGCCCATTTTCTTTTTGGCTGTCTGTGTGTCACCTACAGGCCACAATTCTTAATCGATCGTCTTGAAACCTTTTTTTATACTTATTCCTTATACCCTAAGGCTGAACACTATAATTTTTGGTGCATGCCGGACCCCCTGGGACAGAGCCACGCCCCATGCTTTTGTGTCTTGTGTTCGCCTACAGGATGCAATTCTTAACAGATCCTTTTAAAACTTTACATACCTATTCCTTATACCCTAAAGATGACCCCTATTGTTTTTGGTGATTTCCTAACCCCAAGGGGCAGAGCCATGCCCATTTTTACTTGGTGTCTGTGTGTGTGTTGTCTACAGGCCACGATTCTTAATGGATCATCTTTAAACTTGGGATATGTATTCCTTATAGCCTAAGGACGTCAACTGCATGTCCCGACTGCATGTGGGTAGAGATAACAATATGAGAGGGGTGACCTAGAACAAACTGCAACAGGCATCATTTCTTTGGGAACTGTTCGGGTGTGGTCTCTAGTACTCCCATAACTAAAGCGGCAATTATCGGTCTTGGGGAAATTTGCATAATCAACACCATTCTAAGATGGCCGTCAGTGGACCAGAAAATCGACTAAGTCTCCGAAACGGTTGGCTTTAGTTCACCTAAATATATACTCACGAGTTCAAAAATGCCGACATTATTTTCCTACGACCTTATCGTAACCAAAGTCCTATATAGGGAAAGTTACGACAACTCGTTTCCAGGCGCCATTTTTGCTCCCAACTATGACGCACAAAAACAATGGCGTCATAGGCCTACAGCTTTACTTAACATTACAAAACGTTTTATTTACTTCATGCAGTATTATGTAGGTGGGAGAGTTAACGTTCTACCTTAAACAAACTGCACCAATGCAGTTTGGATCAATGATAAATATGTCAGACAAAATCATACTCAAAATCGGCTGAATTCGGCCAAGGCAAAATGACGCGATTAACATAATTCAAAATGGCGGTCTTCAGGAATTTCTGGAAAGAGATATCTCGCAATCAGTGTGTTTCGGTGGTGGAAGGATAAATTCCTCAAACACTTAGCGATAATGCAAGCGAAATGTGCCTAAAATTCGAACTTGACAAATATCAATTTAAAAAAATTATTTTTCATAATGGTGCCGGGCAATTAAAGGGCAGCGATAATCGCGTAAGATTTGATTTTTGCAATGTCTTTTATAGGATTTTCGATATCCAGCAGATGTTAATTTAATCTTCGTTTCATTTTTCCATGCTGGATATTACTTGTAACATGTCATTTACGCGGTTCACGATGTCGCCGGTTTCAATACTGATCTCAAAAATGAATCCATGGTGGCAGAAACTCCAATCACAATGCTACACAATATAGTATACCCCTCCCACTATTGAGAATTGTAATTAAAGAATGTAATGATATCTTATGTTTATATGTCTTTGAATCGACGTTGGAGGTATGTGCAACCGTATGACACCTTTAAATATGATTATTTCTACAAAGATCCTATTATAGTCTTGAATTACACGCTGTTTTAACGCCAGACATTGTCGCTTCAATCACTACATTTAGTTTATTCAGTTCGACGTAAGATTTAAACTGAATAGATACAGGTTTTTTTTTACTTGAATGAAGATATAAATCACCTATGTTGCATATATATCTCCTTTCAGTTGAATCATATATCATTTGTTATGTTCATATCGTCTTACGTATTACATCAAGGTGACCTTGTTCTATTGTTCCACCTGCCTATTCAGATTTTTTCAGATGAAAGTAGTACTAAAATGTCATTTTATACGCCCAAATTTTCATGTGGACGTATATTGTCGTCGCCCCTGTTTGTCCGTCCCGACTTCCGTCCACAATTGTTTGTGAACCGTCTACAGGTCACAATTTTTATCCGATTTCAATGAAACTTGAAATGTAGGTTTATCACCCGAAGATCTCGGTTCCTGTCGATATTGGCATGTATCGGACTGTAATTTCATGGGTTATGGCCCCTGATTGTACGAAAAATCATGTTTTTAGCTTTTGAACAGTGTAGAGGTCACAATTTTGAACCGATTTTAATGAAACTGACGGACAAAATCGCTGCCACTAATACGCGAATAGTGTAAAAAAAAATATGATATATCAAGGTTGTGGACCCTGTAGAGGTCACAATTTTAATCCGATTTTGATGAAATTTGAAATGTAGGTTTATAACCCAAAGAATTAAAAAACCATTTGACTATATCCCCGTTACACATTAATGGTGGTTGAGTTTGAATTTCTTGAAAATCGATAATTGAACAGCAAAATCCATAATATTAAATGTTTCGTATACTAAACGTTAGCATGGGGCAGAACTTTATAAAAACCAAATAAATTCTAATTATTTTCTGATATTTACTTAATATGCGACTCTTGTTGATTGCCCTGACGATTTAGCTGCCGTGGGCGTATGTTTCGTTGCCTGGCAACCTATTTGTCCGAAAAGATGTGACTTTTACTTTGTCTTTAAATGGATGTCGATGTCTTTGAATTAAAGGTCACCGTCGAGTGCAGAAGTCATGAAACACGCCGTCGGGGGATTTGTTCTGGCCTGTCTCTCCCACAAAATTCATGAAAATTACAAGCCGGAAAACGCGCTATCTTGCTACGAATTTCGGGCACGAATACAGCAATCTGCAGGTGGTCCATGTTAACGAAGACATCTGAACTCCAATCAACAAATCAATCAGGCTGTTGTCGTTGCATTCACATGTCACCAGACATTTTCACTGATGAAACAAATATTTCCGAAACCCACGTCGCGCTTAGGGCAGCGTGGCGATACACATTTGTTTTAAAATTTAAATTACACTGATTTTAAATGTTTTATCCATTGGACAATTTAAAGAAATTTCGATTACCGAAATATTGATGATACAATTAAAGATCGATGACCCAAAACTGCAGACACATTTTTTTTCCTCCGACCTATTGTAACGTCATATAGTCATTTTGACGGCATTATCAAACCGCTGTATGATTTGTATAAAAGAACACATCTTCACCCAAACTGAAACTATATATCATCGTTCATCTATAGCCTGAAGCCATGGTGGTTCAATGCGTTGCAGGAAGTGGCCAGAGAAAGTAATGACAAGTGCTTCACCTACACAAGTATAGTCCCTATTTCCAACTGAAGATGCTGCACAACAGTCAGGTCAAAATACAGTTTAATCCTCAAAAGATTGCTAAAAAGGGGTTCTCAACTGATTCTGGTAGGCTTCAATGTAGTTTTTAACAAACTGAAAACTTACCCAAGTAGGACCCCCCGGAAAGGTGGTTTTTCAAGATAACGCCCAAGCGGACATCGAAACCTAATAATCATAACTCTGTAACTATCAACCCAAATTTGATGATCTTTGTGTCTATCCCTAGGTTTTTGGGAGCAGAGAACACAGCAAAATCATTAAAAATGGTGTTGACTTTGAAAATAATCCATTGTAACTGTTCGGTGGGATGCAAAGCCTTTCGATGCAGCAGCAGATGCAATGGACACTCCTCTACTACTGCCAAGCTGGAAACTGTGACAAGCCAAACAACACTCATGAGGTCCATACAGAGGAGGATGACACTTAAAACTGAACGCTCTGAAACTTATCCTATGGACAAAGAAGTTTGTGTATTGAGTGATAGTGGACAGCTGGAGGTCATAAATTCAATTTCACAATGATTCAACAGCTAAGTGATAACCAAAGTTTTCTTAATGTGTTTCTTGTCCCCCCAAACCTGGGCATAGACTTCCTACTTTGGTAAACTTTTAGTACATTGTATGTTATGAAACCTTACCAGAAGAAATTTCCATATATCGACTGGGTTACAATATCACAGCTACCTAGTGTACCAGCAGGTTCAAACCTGGACTAACGTTGTCACAGAACTAAATCTAGAATATTTTGGTTGACAACTTTCTAACAATAAATACGTTTCGAACACGATGGATAGCCCCCGTGCGCCCGAATCACTGCTGAATTTCACACGTTGTAACTGCAAAGGGTTATGTCATTTCAAGCGATGTAGGCCGTAAGCATGGTCTGGCTTGCACTGCTGGATGTGGAAAATATATGGATATATCTCCGAAACAGTGATAATTTAAGCCTTTGAAGATGTGGGCGATATTTTCTATTTTTGGGTCTCCTAAGTTGGCCCTGGAAACATCCGATTTGTTCTATTTCATTGATATTTCTAAATATTAAGATGACGATTTTATATATTTTGGTTTTCATATTCTAAGTAGGTGGATTATTCTTATTGGCTTTTAATAGATGGTAATAGATGAAATGGGTTTTAACGTCCTACTGTTCTGCTCCAACTGGGATAATAATACATGTGCTATACGTGATTACGGCCTACTCTTATACTGAATTCCAGCTGCCAAGGGAACCGTAAATTGCACGCCAATGTGAACACAGGATCTCGGCTCTCCGTAACCATCTGAAGGACTATACGTTGTCCCTTCTCAGACCCTCTGTCCTGCACCACTGACAGGGGAGAACCACGCCGGAAAGTCCCGATGAACTTTCTCGGCCAACGCAGGGATCAAACACTGAATCCCAGATAAGCAAGCTAACGTTGCCCCCGCTATAGATGAACGATGATATTTAATTTCAGTTTTGGAGAAGACGTGTTCTTTTATACAAATTATACAGCGGTTCGTGGGTTCCAGCAGTTTTCCGAGTACAGTTACAATAACATTTGATAATGACGTCACGAGAACAACGTAATGCCGTCAAAATTTTAATGACGTTACGACGGAGGAAAAAAATGTCGGCATTTTTGAACTCGCGAGTATCGATTTCCTATAGGTCGGTAATACATTTATTTGTGCTAAAGTCAACAGTTTCGGAGATTTCGGCGATTTTCTGGTCTTCTGGTGGCCATCTTCGATTTATGGTAATTATGCAAATTTCCCCAAGACCGATAATGGCCGCTTTTGTTATGGGAGTACTAGAGACCATACCGGAACAGTTCCTAAAGAAATGATTTCTGTTGCAGTTTGTTCTAGGTGCTTTTTATCTTTACCCGCCTATTAGTTAATATCGTTTTATTGACGTTTACGTTAGAAACGTTCAGATTAGTTGTTCCAAGGTCGTCTGAGCCACCTGATTCAATATTATTTGTCAAGCCTGGTCAGACAAACTTTAAACGTCAGTAAATTATGTTCTTCTAACGTAACTATTGACTGTAGTGTTTTAGCTTATGATTCTTTGAACGTTAGTAATATATTTGTTAGTGGCCTTATATTGATTATATTTGATTTCAATTTTCAAAACGTTCTGTTTTCATTATCTAAAAGCGTTGGAATTAAACGAAAATAAAAACCTTCGAATAAATTTTGTAAAATGTTGTATTTCCTTTTTCGACATCTTACATCATTAGCAAACGTTGCATTAAAATATTAGATCAACGTTTCAAACTCGTTTTTTTTTACCTTATATCGCCGATACTGTGAGGGGTTGCTAAGCATTAATCAATATTGTTCTACTGACGTTTACTTTAAAAACGTTCAGATCAGTTGTTTCAAAAACTTCAGCTGAACCACCTGAATCAACGTTATTTCCTAAGCCTGTTCAGACGACCTGGCAACATCAGTACATTTTGTTCTTCTAACGTAACTACTGTATAGTGTTTTGATTATGATTCTTTGAACGTTAGTAATATATTTGTTGCGACGTTATATTGATTATTGGATTTAGTTTTTAAAACGTTCTGTGTTCCTACTCTAAAAACATTCATTTTTGCTAATCTAAAAACGTTGAAATTAAGTTCGTAAAATGTATTTTTCATCAACATTAATTATTGCCGACTCTGAAATAAAAACTCAAGATAAGGTTAAAAATCTCGGTGTATTTTTAGACTCAAGCCTAACAATGGAAGCTCATGTAACCAATCTATGCAAAATTTGTTATTTTCATTTGAAATCCATAAGTAATATCAGGCACCTGCTAACAAAAGATGCTACTCACACACTTGTCCGATCTTTAGTGTTTTCACGATTGGACTACTGCAATAGTGTCCTTATTGGTCTAAAACAAACTTTACTCTCTAAACTTCAAGTTATCCAAAACAATGCTGCCAGGATAGTTAGTCAATCATCCCGACGATCTCACATTAAACCCATACTGAAGGAACTACACTGGTTACCAGTTCACTCAAGAATCGACTACAAACTTCTTTGTGTTGTTTATAGATGTCTTCATGGTTCCAGTCCTGCATATCTATCAGAGCTAATAAATCATTACGTACCATCCCGTAACTTAAGATCCCACGATATGTGCTTATTACGCATTCCAAAGTACAATCTACAAACTTTCGGCTCAAGAACATTCCAGTACAGTGCACCTTTTTTTGTGGAATTCCTTACCCCATTATCTTAAAACAGCTCCATCACTTGAATCTTTTAAAACGAAATTAAAAACTCACCTATTTACCAAAGCATTTTAGTTGAAGTGGATCAGGATTTTTGTGTAAATAGTGACCATAGAGTACATAGTACGCGCCTAGAGCATGCATTTATTGATGAATTGGCGCTTTACAAATATACATTATTATTATTATTATTATTATTATTTCCATTTTACATCTTTTTTACATCTTACATCGTTAGCAAAAGTTGTATTAAAACATTAAATCAATGTTTCAAACCTGTTTTTTTATGATGCTATATCGTTGATACTGTGAGGCGTTACCAAGCATTATATTGTTGGTACTGTAAGCGTTACTAAGCATTAATTACAATCGTTCTAGCGACTTTTACTTCAGAAACGTTGAGATTAGTTGTTCCGAGAACGTCAGATGAACCATCTAATTCAACGTTGGTTCCTAAGCCTCAGACTACCTGTAAACGTCAGTAAACTATGTTCGTCTAACGTAACTTTCGTAGCGTTTTAGCTTATGATTCTTTGGGTGCCATTAATATATTTATTTGTGAGATTTGTGAGGTTATAATATTGATTATTGGATTTTAGTTTTTAAAACGTTCTGTTTTTCTTTTCTAAAAACGTTGAAATTAAACGAAAATATAAACAGATTTACAATAAAATTCGCAAAGCATATTTCCATTTTACGTCCTTTTTTACACCTTACATCATTAGCAAACGTTGCATTCAAACATACGATTAATGTTTTCACCCCGTACTATTATGACTTTATAACGTTGATACTGTGAAACGCTACAAAACATTAATTGGTATCGTTTTAGTGACGTTTACATTATGAACGTTCAGATTAGTTGTTCCAAGAACGTCAACTGATCCATGTGATTAAACGTTATTTCCCAAGCCTAATCAGACAACCTGTAAACGTCAGTAAATTATGTTCTTCTAACGTAACTTTCGTAGCGTTTTAACTTATGATTCTTACAACGTTGGTAATATATTTGTTTGTGACGTTATATTGATTTTTAAACGATCTGTTTTCCTAATCTAAAAATGTTGAAATTAAACGAAGAAAACAAATCAAAGTTCAAAAAAAGTTTGCAAAAACGTACTACCATTTTATTACGCATTAAAATATTAGATCAATGTTTCAAACACGTTTTTTTTACCTTATATCGCCGATACTGTGGGGGGTTGCTATTTGACGTTATATCGTTGATACTGTGAGACGTTACTAAATAATAATTGATATTATTTTAGAAATATTCAGATTAAAAGCACCAAGAACGTCACCTGATTCAACGTTATTTCCCAGGCGTAGACAGACAACCTGTAAACGTCAGTAAATTATGTTCTTCGAATGTAACTTTTGTAGCGTTTAGTTTATGATTCTTTGAACATTATAAATATATTTGATTGTGACGTTATATTGAATTTTTGTTTTTAAAACCTTCTGTTTTTCTAATCTTAGAAATAAAGCCAAAAAACAAAACAAACAAACTTCCAATAAAGTTCGTAAAGCATTTTCCATTTCACATCTTTTTCCTGTAATTCAACAATGACCTGATGTTATTTTAATGTTCATTGCATTGAATTATTGGACGTTATTAAACATTACGTAATATCGTTCTTGTGACGTTATATTTCCATGTTACATCGTTTTTGTTTTGTTTTTTGTTTTTGCCGTTTTATCGTTGATACTGTGGGACGTTATTAAACATTAATTAGTATCGTTCTATTGACGTTTATTTTAGACACATTCAGATTAATTGTTCAAAGAAAGTCAAATAAACCATCTGATTCAGGGTATTTGCCAAGACTGGTCAAACAACCTGTTACATCGTCAGTAAAGGTTGCATTAAAACATCAAATCAATGTTTATAACCCGGTTTTTTATGTTATATTGTTGGTACTGTAAGCGTAAATAAGCATTAATTATAATCATTCTAGCGACTTTTACTTCAGAAACGTTGGGATTAGTTGTTCCGAGAACGTCAAATGAACGTTATTTCCCAAGGCTGGCCAGACAACCTGTAAACGTCAGTAAACTATGTTCGTCTAACATAGCTTTTGTAGCGTTTTAAATTATGATTCTTTGAACGTTATTAATATTTGTGTTTGTAACCTTATATTGATTATATTGGACTTTGGTTTTTAAAGACATCCCATGTTCTTAATATAATAAACGTTTAAATTAAATAAACAAAAATAACCGTCCAAAAATGTTCGTAAAACGTTTTATATTTAGATGGGTTTTACTGACAAAAACTGCATTTAAACTTACGATTAACGTTTAAAGCGCGTTTTATTTGACGTTACGTCGTTGAAACTATCAGCAGTTACTAAACATTAATTGGTATTGTTCTATTGACATTTACTTTATTAACGTTCAGATTAGTTGTTTCAAGAACATCAAATCAACCATCTGATACAAAGTTATTTCCTAAGCCTGATCAGACCTACAGTACACATTAGTAAATTATTTCTTATAAAATAAAGTATGTAACGTTTTAACTTATAATTCTTTGAACGTTATATATATATTTATTCAAGACGTCATATTGATTCTATTGGATCTTAGTTTTTTTAAACGTTGCGTTTTCATAATCTAAAAACGTTAAATTAACTTTTGTAACCTTTTAATTTATGATTCATTGAACGTTGAACATTAATTAATATATTCTGTTCACGTAAATTTTAGAAACATTCAGAAAGAATGTCAAATAAATCATCTACCTCAACATTATAATTCTTTGAAAGTTATTGATTTTTTTTTATTATTATTTACGTTCTATTAATTCCATTGAACCTTGGCTTTTTAAACGTTCCGTTTTCCTGGTCTAAAACGTTTAAATTGAACGAACAAAAACATCCTTCCAATAAAGTTTGTAGAGCGTTTTATTTTGACGTTAAATCTTGTTCCTTTAATTTGACAATGATTATAACTAAATGTCATTTTTGGTGTTTTCTAATGTTTCATTGATAAACGCTGCATTAAAGCATTATATTATTAATGTCTGAACCATGTCATTTTTGACGTCACGTCGTTGAAACTCCCGAGACGTTATCAAACATTACTTATTGATGTCTTTCTATTGCCGTTTACTTTAGAAACGTTCAGATTAGTTGTTTTAAGAACATCGAGTGAAACACCTGATACAGTGTTATTTCCCAAGTCTGATTAGATCGTCTGTAAACGTTAGTAAACTATTTTGCTGGAACATAAATTGTGTGATATTTTAATTTATAATTCTTTGAACGTTATTGAATCATTCATTCACGGCGTTCTATTGATTCTATTAGAACTTAGTAATCTAAACGTTCCGTTTTCTTTATCTAAAAACGTTTTAATTCAATGAACAAAAATTATCCTCCAACGATGTTACATCTTAATTAAAAAAATGTTTTCTGGATGTTTTATTAGATTTTGAAACAGTCGAAAAACTTTAATGTTTAATGTTTTATTTGAAGTTACATTGTTGATACTGTGAAACGTTACTAAACATTTATTAATATCGATCTAGTGACGTTTGTAAACTTTTAAAACGTTCATATTTCATCTCCGAATGAACCATCTGATATAAAATCGATCAATTCCGAAATGCGACTGGTCATCCTAAATTCTACCACAACATTATTCCCTGTATAAAATTTTGGCAAAGTATGACACAAATCTATTACATGTACATTTTAAAAATCCTCAACAAATAATCAAGGTCATCAGAAGTCATACGAAAAGTACAAACATTTTGCTAAAGTAAAATTTTGACGTAGATCCTTATTTTTTGCACTATCCACGCCGTAATAATCAGTCAACGAAAGTTGACAAAATTTGGCCATCAGTTTTTAATATGCTGAAACACTGACAATTTTCTGCGTAACTGACATTATGACCTTAATCTCTGGGGCATGTTTCTACAAGGGACTTTCCGTTTTGAGATATAGTAAGTAAATGTGGGAGGTAAGGTCAAAACCAAAGGTTCGAACATTTACCTTGAGTCATTTTTCATTCAGTAGATTTGATGGTCAGTTAATGTTCTTCTCACCCATGAATTTGAACCAGGTCAAAAGTCCCATCTTAAACCGAATATAGGGCCAAACACAAGTTCAGGGTCACTTCTTGGTTGGCAATTACATGGACTTTAACACATTAATGGTCAATTTACCTGACTTTATCACAGGTGTCACAGTAAGGTCGAGGGAAATTCATATTTATTTTCAATTTTTGAACAATTTTCAAGTTTGATATGACTTTGACCTCTGAGGTAAAATACATGGCGACGTTCTAGTTCACCGTGGACGATTTAGTTGGGATAGCCGGAGTCTTAAAGTTGTACCAATATTTGTCAACTTCGAATACCCGGGGTGGGGGTGGGGATTTTATACCCCGGGAGATGTTTATGGTATAAGGACGGACTTTAATACCGTGGATCGGCTTCTCCGACATAATTTCCAGGAGTAGCCTGGATAGATGCGCCGTAAACTTAATTAGGGCTACCAAGGTTAGGTGCAGAAAGTAGGACGTTAAACCCCAGTTCATTTTGCCTTGACATCTGGGACATGCATCTACAAGGCCTTTGCATTTTGAGATATAGCTAAACAAATAAAGGACTAATGATAAAGCCAAGTGCAAGATCATTAAGGTCAAGGCCAAGGGGTGGAAAATTGACTGACCTTGAAAAAAAATTTTATTTCAAAGCCAGTTTTGACCTTGGCCCAGGGTTGAAAGTCATCTATTGTTCTTTTGAACCACGACCTTGAATTTAGTCAAACACCCACTCTTTAAGGTCTCAAATAAATGATCTATTTTTTTGGGGGGTGGGGGTAAAAAGCAAATATTATTCAATTTTATCTCTAAAGTATTTTACGTTTTTTATTCTGGAGTTCATCGTAAAATTATACCCACAAATGGCTCTTTGTGGGTATAAAGATTAATATCACCGGAATATTAAAACAAAACGCAATTGGCCAAGAAATGTGATGGTTAGGTCATATTAACGGCTGAAAAACACCGAAGTGTACTGAATGGCGCTTTCATTCAAAATTGGCGCTATTTTTGTCACAGTCAGTGAGATACCGGTAACTGTAGTAAAATCGAAGAAGATTTATTACTTTATTAGACGGTGAGTACAATTTATGTTTTGTTAAATTATAAGTCATTGCAATAATAGTTGGGTACGAGACCTAAAACCCGTGACCAATTTACGGGGAAGTTGTTTTGAAGCGATTAAGCTTGGGTGCCTCTCTCTAAAATGCTGGAGGAAGCCGCTAGAGGACCAAATTCAAAATGGTGGTCAGATGTTGCGGGAAAATCTAAAATTATGTAATAAAGGCTTCTGATGTGTCTATTCGTATGTTTTAAGGGTCCTTGAATCGAAATATTGTAATCAAAAATCTATCCAGCCACTAGTTTTGCCAATATGGCCGAAAAATCCAAGATGGCCACCATTTTTTGGCCTGGTTATAGTTTCGGGGTTGATGTCTTCAATTTTGATGAATTTGTGTCGATAGATGGCAACCAACAATAAAACAATAATACTCACCGATATTTATCATCTGATAGTTATTACACAACGACATATGTCAGAGAGGCGTCCTGCCATATTAAAATACGTGTTAGTGATTGTAACATAAACCTGTTGCTATCAAGACCCGGCTGGAGATCTTGGTAGTATTCCTTATGTCATTGCGTAACTATAACTTGTTGTTGGCATGTCTTATCTAACTTTCTTTGTCTGATAAACTATATTGAATGTTAAACCTTCATATGATGCTTGATACATTAGACAGGTGTCTAATGAGCTCCTTTGTCTCGAATACGTTTATAAACTCAGAACAGAAACGAATCATCAGTCAGGTCCAAGAGGCCTTGCTAGGCGGGCGCCTAGTTAAGGTACCTCAGGAGTACTATAGTCAGGTCTAGGAGTCGGAGACGAGACGAGAGCTTCTGGAGTTAGCACACTCGTGCTAAGCCAGGCTAATTAAGTCATGACTCCCTCCATATAGATAGTTCTACGGTCGTTTACATTACGATGTTTGTACCCAATATGTAAGAAGAAGAATAAAAATATTATATTTGAAGTCACACCAGTGTTGCCTCCAGAACTGATTAAAGAAGAAATACTGTCACATATTAATTGGTGCCGTGACCAGGATCAACGCTTGAAGTCCTATTCCACTAGAAGATCACAGGTCACAGCTCTGAAGGGGTAAGTCCTACCATGGCGACGGTTCATAAATGACATATAAGTGCTATGGATTAAAATTTAACTGGGAAACCAGCAGTTTATCATCACGCGTCATTCAACATCATGGTGTAGTTACTAAATTTAATATATTATATCGTCTTTCAAGCTAGTAGTGGAACAGTCTTTAACTATATGTAGGAAAATTACTGAAACAAAATTGTATATATATTTTTTGTTTTAAAATGCGTCATGTTGTTTTTAAAAGATTATGAATTATAATTGTTTGTTTTTGAACACATATTTTGGCATTTAAAATTAGTATTAACAGGTTTATATTGCGCAGTAAAATGTTTTGTGATTGTTTAACTAGAATTGAGTTAACAACATCGTAATTAGGAATTTTACATTCACAAAGTATTAACGGGTTTATCTCTAAGTTTTTTTCGTTTATTTTGTCTATACGTGTATATTATCCAAATAGTTAATGGCAAAGGCCCCGATATTTACGGGTGAGATTTTTTATTTGTAATACCCCAAATATTTAATGGGAAAGACCCGATATTTACGGGATTAAGATTTTTATTTGTAATACCCCAAAGTTTTAATGGGAAATGCCCCGATATGTAACGGGAGAAGTTTATGTTAAGTGGTTTAACCCCAGGAGGGTTGTGCTCGGATTTAGAGCGAACGTATTGTCTTGTTTTGTGTTGTGTTTAAAAATTATAGAGATAAACCGTTAGTTCTTTCAAAAATATCTTATTTAAGATTGGTTAAATGTGTTCAGATCATTCATTATTCTTGAGATAAAACAATATGACTCCCTAATTTCAATTGTAAATATCGTTAGATCGTTATCTAAAGTCAAGTCTGTTCCACTTGCTAATTTGATTAACTATTAATTAAGTTCACTCCATGATATGATACGCAGATGATCAAACTTCGGCACGGGGAGCAGTTATAATACTTTTCATAGCACGTCATAACACGCCGTTTTGCCAGACGGTATGGAAAATGAAAAGACTACCGGTCAACAACAATAGTTGAACTAAACGGAGCAGGGAAAATTCTGACCCCTCAACATTACTGGAACGAGGAAGGGCATCATATGTACCCCACCCCTACAGTTGGCTACGACAGTGCAGTAGCGGTCTAAGAAGATAATTACAGTAGTTTGTGTTCGCGATTCCACCAAATAATCGGTCTAAGAAGATAATTATAGTACTAGTAGTTTGTGTTCGCGATTCCACCATTTATATGAATAATAAGAGTAGTCTGTGTTTGCGATTCCAGGATCTCGTTTGGTTTTTTTTTTATTATTGACTCGCGTGTGTGACCGATTGTGTGTATAGAACTTTTAAGTTCGTGTGTTTTTCATTGACCTTTTCATTTTGTTTAAAGACATTTTTGGATATTTTGACATTTTTACAAGTATATATAACTTTTAAATTCGTGTGTGTTTCATTTACCTTTTCTTTTTGTTTATAGACATTTTTGTATACGACATTTTACAAGTGTTGTTTGTATTTATATGTCTTTTCATTCTTATTGTTATTTTTATCTTTTAAGATTAGGGTAGATATAATCGATCCTAGTTATATTCAAATTTGTAAAGGCTTTAAAAAAATATTTCATATTTTTTTCTAAAAAGAGGGATAGGTATATTACACAACGACATATGTCAGAGAGGCGTCCTGCCATATTAAAATACGTGTTAGTGATTGTAACATAAACCTGTTGCTATCAAGACCCGGCTGGAGATCTTGGTAGTATTCCTTATGTCATTGCGTAACTATAACTTGTTGTTGGCATGTCTTATCTAACTTTCTTTGTCTGATAAACTATATTGAATGTTAAACCTTCATATGATGCTTGATACATTAGACAGGTGTCTAATGAGCTCCTTTGTCTCGAATACGTTTATAAACTCAGAACAGAAACGAATCATCAGTCAGGTCCAAGAGGCCTTGCTAGGCGGGCGCCTAGTTAAGGTACCTCAGGAGTACTATAGTCAGGTCTAGGAGTCGGAGACGAGACGAGAGCTTCTGGAGTTAGCACACTCGTGCTAAGCCAGGCTAATTAAGTCATGACTCCCTCCATATAGATAGTTCTACGGTCGTTTACATTACGATGTTTGTACCCAATATGTAAGAAGAAGAATAAAAATATTATATTTGAAGTCACACCAGTGTTGCCTCCAGAACTGATTAAAGAAGAAATACTGTCACATATTAATTGGTGCCGTGACCAGGATCAACGCTTGAAGTCCTATTCCACTAGAAGATCACAGGTCACAGCTCTGAAGGGGTAAGTCCTACCATGGCGACGGTTCATAAATGACATATAAGTGCTATGGATTAAAATTTAACTGGGAAACCAGCAGTTTATCATCACGCGTCATTCAACATCATGGTGTAGTTACTAAATTTAATATATTATATCGTCTTTCAAGCTAGTAGTGGAACAGTCTTTAACTATATGTAGGAAAATTACTGAAACAAAATTGTATATATATTTTTTGTTTTAAAATGCGTCATGTTGTTTTTAAAAGATTATGAATTATAATTGTTTGTTTTTGAACACATATTTTGGCATTTAAAATTAGTATTAACAGGTTTATATTGCGCAGTAAAATGTTTTGTGATTGTTTAACTAGAATTGAGTTAACAACATCGTAATTAGGAATTTTACATTCACAAAGTATTAACGGGTTTATCTCTAAGTTTTTTTCGTTTATTTTGTCTATACGTGTATATTATCCAAATAGTTAATGGCAAAGGCCCCGATATTTACGGGTGAGATTTTTTATTTGTAATACCCCAAATATTTAATGGGAAAGACCCGATATTTACGGGATTAAGATTTTTATTTGTAATACCCCAAAGTTTTAATGGGAAATGCCCCGATATGTAACGGGAGAAGTTTATGTTAAGTGGTTTAACCCCAGGAGGGTTGTGCTCGGATTTAGAGCGAACGTATTGTCTTGTTTTGTGTTGTGTTTAAAAATTATAGAGATAAACCGTTAGTTCTTTCAAAAATATCTTATTTAAGATTGGTTAAATGTGTTCAGATCATTCATTATTCTTGAGATAAAACAATATGACTCCCTAATTTCAATTGTAAATATCGTTAGATCGTTATCTAAAGTCAAGTCTGTTCCACTTGCTAATTTGATTAACTATTAATTAAGTTCACTCCATGATATGATACGCAGATGATCAAACTTCGGCACGGGGAGCAGTTATAATACTTTTCATAGCACGTCATAACACGCCGTTTTGCCAGACGGTATGGAAAATGAAAAGACTACCGGTCAACAACAATAGTTGAACTAAACGGAGCAGGGAAAATTCTGACCCCTCAACATTACTGGAACGAGGAAGGGCATCATATGTACCCCACCCCTACAGTTGGCTACGACAGTGCAGTAGCGGTCTAAGAAGATAATTACAGTAGTTTGTGTTCGCGATTCCACCAAATAATCGGTCTAAGAAGATAATTATAGTACTAGTAGTTTGTGTTCGCGATTCCACCATTTATATGAATAATAAGAGTAGTCTGTGTTTGCGATTCCAGGATCTCGTTTGGTTTTTTTTTTATTATTGACTCGCGTGTGTGACCGATTGTGTGTATAGAACTTTTAAGTTCGTGTGTTTTTCATTGACCTTTTCATTTTGTTTAAAGACATTTTTGGATATTTTGACATTTTTACAAGTATATATAACTTTTAAATTCGTGTGTGTTTCATTTACCTTTTCTTTTTGTTTATAGACATTTTTGTATACGACATTTTACAAGTGTTGTTTGTATTTATATGTCTTTTCATTCTTATTGTTATTTTTATCTTTTAAGATTAGGGTAGATATAATCGATCCTAGTTATATTCAAATTTGTAAAGGCTTTAAAAAAATATTTCATATTTTTTTCTAAAAAGAGGGATAGGTATATTACACAACGACATATGTCAGAGAGGCGTCCTGCCATATTAAAATACGTGTTAGTGATTGTAACATAAACCTGTTGCTATCAAGACCCGGCTGGAGATCTTGGTAGTATTCCTTATGTCATTGCGTAACTATAACTTGTTGTTGGCATGTCTTATCTAACTTTCTTTGTCTGATAAACTATATTGAATGTTAAACCTTCATATGATGCTTGATACATTAGACAGGTGTCTAATGAGCTCCTTTGTCTCGAATACGTTTATAAACTCAGAACAGAAACGAATCATCAGTCAGGTCCAAGAGGCCTTGCTAGGCGGGCGCCTAGTTAAGGTACCTCAGGAGTACTATAGTCAGGTCTAGGAGTCGGAGACGAGACGAGAGCTTCTGGAGTTAGCACACTCGTGCTAAGCCAGGCTAATTAAGTCATGACTCCCTCCATATAGATAGTTCTACGGTCGTTTACATTACGATGTTTGTACCCAATATGTAAGAAGAAGAATAAAAATATTATATTTGAAGTCACACCAGTGTTGCCTCCAGAACTGATTAAAGAAGAAATACTGTCACATAGTCAACGGATTTCGATTTTAATTTAATCAACGCTTAATAATGGACCCATGTAAGGCCCTGTATCCATAGACTGTTCACTTGTGGCGTGTTCCCTTGTGACGCGCCACAAGGGCAATGAACCTTTGTTTTTTAATTTGCCTGTTCCCGTAAGGCTTGTCATGGCGGAGGCTATATGCTACTTTTGAAGGCCCTCTTTTGCCGCAAAGCCGTATATAGATAAAGTTGCGACAACTGTGAAGCCAGAAAATTCACGTGACGTCATGAAAATATGACGTTATGTGCAAAGCCGTATATAGATAAAGTTGCGACAACTGTGAAGCCAGAAATTTCACATGACGTCATGAAAATATGACGTCAAATGTAAAAAGACGCCATTTTGGGTCCCAAGTCATTGCTTACTCACTATCTATTTTATGCCCAACTATATTGCTGTGTCGAAGTTGTCTGCCCCAACAGGGATATGGAATGTTGATAGATATAATATAGAATTCCGCGAAAAAGAGTCTATAGGCAATAAAACATGCATTTTTAAAAACGAAAAGTATAGCTGAACATACTATCATTATTAATTATTATACTACCCAAAGAGTACATTGTTATATAGCCGAATTCATAAGAGCATGAAGTAAAAGATTTCCCAGATAAAAGCGCTATTAAATATATTTAACTTGCATACGCTTGTAAAAATCAGATTTTTTTTTGTGCAGACGGTTAAAGTGAAAAATCAAAATATATATAATAATTTGGGAGATAACCATTTTCCCCTCTAGCCGGCAAAGTATGCGCTCGATTTTTTGGTTTGGAGCCATTCCGGATTGTGCGTCAGTCATCGATCATTAATTGTATCATCAATTTTTCGAAAATATACCAAAGCCGTAGGTAAACGTTTTTTTCCGTCCACCGGAGCCTGGTCTTATGACGTCATATGTGGATTGTGGGTTAGGATAAGGGTTAGGCTTGGCCCAGGGTTAGGGTTAGGGCTAGCCCTGTCTTCATCTCGAGACTGTGACGAAATCTGCAGGGAACAGCCCTTATCCTAACCCACAATCCACATATGACGTCATAAGACCAGGCTCCGGTGGACGGTAAAAAATGCTTACCAAAGCCGTATATAGATAAAGTTGCGACAACTGTGAAGCCAGAAAATTCACATGACGTCATGAAAATATGACGTTATGTGTAAAAAGACGCCATCTTGGGTCCCAAGTACCTACGCACTTTCTATTTATAATATGCCCTATCTATCTATTTATAATATGCCCTATTTTATTGTTGTTTTGCAATTGGCTGTCCAGACATACAGGGTGTGGATAGATATGTCATAGATTTCTGCGAAAAAGATTCTATTGGAGATAAAACATATATTTTCAAAACGAAAAGTAGCCTATAGCTGAACATACTATCATTATTATTATACAACACAAAGGGTATATTATTGTTTTATAAATTACTCATAAGGAAATAAAATAGAAGATCACCAGATAGGAGCGCCATGTATTAAATAAATTTAAAAAGCAGATTCATCTGAACAATTCTGAATAGGCTAAATAGGGCAAGTTCACCTTTTGATGTTGACAAATACGTAAGACTATATTATAAGATATTTTTATGACATAATTCAACTATATAAATGGTATGCAACAAGATGGCATTGTACGTCTTATATTGAGCTCAAAAAATTATGATTTTTACCACTATTTGATTTGTTTATTTTTTGCAATGTCTATTTACTGTCATATCCGCAGATTTATCTTTAAGATTTTCTTGGGTTTGCGTGTAGTGCGATCCTGCTGTACTTACCTAGAATTTTTTACATCAAGTCTATTGCATCCAGATATTTAAGGCGCGTTAACAATATATGCATATAAGAGTAACTATATATATCATTTTTCTGGGTTAACATACCGTAGGCTACAATTCATATTTACAAAACTATGGTTTATCCCAACTACAGGGTACATCATGTTTTGGAGACTACCTGGTAGATCATGGCTTAGAGACTGTCCGAACTACAGGATACATCATGGTTTAGAGTCTCAGTGTCATGGTTTAGAGACTCTACCCGAACTACAGTTTAGATGCCCACGACGCGTCCTGGTAGTTGTGTTTGAGAAATTTAAAAAGAAATTATTTATCCTCCCACCACCGAAAGACACTGATTACGAGATACCGCTCTCCGGAGAACGCGACGCCGTATTGAATTATGTTAATTACGTCATTTTTTCCTTGGCCGAATTTTTGAGTATGAATTTGTCTGACATTTTTATCATTGAACCTAACAGCATTGGTTTCTTTTCCAATTAGTTTATTATAAATTGTAGCCCGTAAAATGTAACCCCAAGAGAAAGATAAAACGTTTTGTTTAGTAAAGCTATATCAAAGCCGTATATAGATAAAGTTGCGACAACTGTGAAGCCAAAAATTTCATATGACGTCA
The DNA here is from genome assembly GCA_948474765.1 of Patella depressa. Classification (NCBI taxonomy): domain Eukaryota; kingdom Metazoa; phylum Mollusca; class Gastropoda; family Patellidae; genus Patella; species Patella depressa. The sequence continues at coordinate 70,644,038 of OX419720.1, read as the reverse complement.
TGAAAATATGACGTCAAGTGTAAAAAGACGCCATGTTGGGTCCCAAGTCATTGCTTACTCACTATCTATTTTATGCCCAATTATATTGCTGTGTCGAAGTTGCCTGCCCCGACAGGGATATGAAATGTTGATAGATATGCTATATAATTCCGCGAAAAAGAGTCTATAGGCGACAAATCATGCATGTTTAAAACGAAAAGTATAGATGTACATACTATCATTATTAATTATTATACCACACAAGTAGGCTACATTATTGTTTTATAGCCGAATTCATAAAAAAAAATAAAGTAAAAGATTTCCCAGATCATTAATTGTATCATCAATATTTCAAAAATCGAAATTTCTTTATGTCTATGCGCGACATGTGTTTGTCTAATATATAAACGACACAAATTTAACAGATACAAATACATGTTATTCCACAGGTCGGCCTAGACAATGAAGGGGACGCAGTTAGTTTTGAGTTTGTCCGACTCCTTTGGGTATTTGCCCCCCCCCCCCCATTTCCAATGAAAAGCATGATGTTGTTCTGGTTCTCAACCAGCAGGCCCTATCAAAGACATATCAGATTTGTTACAAATTGTCTCGAGTTTGTTCCACATATCCCAACATTTATCGGCTTTTTGTTCCATCTATAAAATCATACATCCCTACTAAATGTGAAACAAGAAAATTCAAAGGCTAAATGGGACAATTCAACAATAGAACAAGTAGGCCTAAACCTTAAAGTTCCAATAGCATTTTTTTAAGTTATATTTTTAAAATTTATTAAAATAAAGCCCCAAAATAGATTGAACCTATAAACAGTCCTACCTTGTTAAAGAATAATCCTATTAATCCTATAATTCACTATTGCCAGTTGAGAAATTGGCAAAAATATCATTTTCAACTTCAAATTCAAACGTTTGAAGATGGCCGTCCATGGAGAAGAATAGGAAAACAAGGGAGGTAATTGAGTAACTATTTCCTCAATCAACCAGTGTCACCCTTTCTAACCCCCCCCAAAATTTGGTCCATGATCGTATAATAGTGAGTTGACAACCTTTTGAGTAAAAAACATAGAAATAATTATATTTTGACTTTCTTAGAAAAAGTGAAATTGGAACTTTAATGTCGACAAATACGTAAGACTTTATGAAGTAAGATATTTTTGTATGATTCAACCGAAAGGTACATACATTATGTATATGCAACGTAAATTATTTATATCTACATTCAAGTTTAACGAACTGTGTATAACCGAAAGGTACATACATTATGTATATGCAACGTAGATTATTTATATCTACATTCAAGTTTAACCAACCGTGTATAATTTTTTTAATTTTCGTCGAGCTGAATAAAGTATGAATTATTGACATAAGACGTCTATGTGTGGTTAACAGTGTGTAACTAGAACTTTGTAGAACAAATCTATTCAGGCCCGTAGCTAGCGGGGGGCAAAAGGGGCAGCTGTCCCCCTCCCCTGGAAAATTTCGGCGACCCCTATGGGGGCCCTTTGGCCGTTGTGGAAAAATCGGCTCCGTCAATGGGCGCCAAAGCGCGCAACACGAGGTCAACGACCAAAGTCTCCATATTTGTATGGGCGACACATAAAGCCGAGTGACATTGGTTGGGCCCCCACGACGAGATTGGCGCCCAACCAATGTCACTTGGTTTTATGGGCGCCTCGCCAATCATGTCGCTATATATGAGCCGTCTCATAAGAACCCACACGATTAACACGACAACTGATGTGGTGTCCAAAACGGCCTGATTTGTGGGGTGCATTATCTCGGAGAGGCGTCCATAATAACATGATTGGTGCGGTACCTTATAATAATGGGCTGCACATAGTGTATAATGCCGAATTGAACTGGTTGAGCGCCAACGACTTGATCATGGGCGCCCATAATATAATGCTAGTGAGATTAGTTAGGTGCCCACGAATGAATTGGGCGCCGAAAACGGCTTGATCTGTGGATTGCCTTATCCCGGAGAGGCGGCCATAATGGTTGGTGAGGCGCCGTATAATGTCGGGCCGCACATAGTGCATAATGTCGAATCAGATTGGTTGGGCGCCCACAACTTGATCAACGGGGCGCCCAAAACGGCATGAATTGTGGGGCCTCATCCCGGAGGGGCGCCCATAATACCGAGATCGTGGACACCAATAATATGATAATCTTAAAAATTCAAACCGCATGATTTGTGGGGTGCCTCATCCCGTAAGGGCGCCCATAATAACGAGATCACCGGTGCCCAAAATATAATGCTAATGAGATAAGTTAGGCGCCTACGAATGAATTGGGCACCCGAAATGGCTTGATAATCTTCAAAATTCAAACAGGTCGCTCTCATGTGGGTGGCAAAAAAAAAAGTACCTGAAATGTAATAAAACACTAATTCTAAATTTACTTTTCTTATAATAGAATATTGCGAATTAGTACTAAATTGACAATGGATTAAAACATTTTGTCTGAAGCCACACTACTTTGTGCCACATATTTCGGGCATCGGTTATTATTTGTAGATGCAGCTGCCACACTCCGATCGGATGGTTGGAATTCAGGTCGGAATAGAGTGGGATTTCGGTTACAAAACGATAGGAAAATTGGAAGTTGCTTTACTCTTTGTTTAGAATAGCCCCCCCCCCCCCCAAAAGGCATACTAATGCGGCGGTTGTATTGGGTTCGGGTAAGCCACCATATTCTTGAACAATAACCCATGAAATCCATCCTCGGCCATTGCTGGCCAGCAACATGACAGCCTTTCGTTTAATCTGGGGTCTTCCCTAAAGCTTTGGACAGTGATTTAAGGTATTGTACCCGTTAGGTAGCCTTGTTTGTCACGCAATTATTTTTCTGTAACATTCTGCTATGCACTGGTTAATGATAAAATCGTCCAATTTAGAGCTCTATTGAACGCGTAATGACATTGTTACGTAGTTAGCTATTGGTTGTTAATCGGACTATTGACCAGTTATTATTTGGAGCAGAAATTTTCTTCCAATACAGCAGTGTTAAGTGGGATTAGCTCTAATCAAACGAAACACTGCAAGGTAGACTATATTGGATCACATTTCAGTTGCTGTATTCATAGGCTGAAATAGCAAGAAAACACGTTTGCGGCAGTCAAAATTTGCTCACGGCCTCCACATCTCCGTGGAATATAAACAATTGATTGGAATTCGGCCCAGCCACCATAGTAAGGTTATATCAGACCACCCACTGAATTCAGGGACTGGAATAGCAAGAAAATGCGTTTGAGGTCGTCAAATTTCCTCAATTTTCCTGGGGGGGGGGGGGCGTCGAGCGTAGGGTCCCTAGACGTCTGTAGGTATAACCCAAAATTGGTTTGGGCATTCCAAATTCTTCCCCCTAACATACGCCTATGGAGAGCACCCTATAGATCCTTCCACGATGGGTACATCGGCGCCCACAGAAGCTCCATCGGCGCCCCCAGAAGTCTTTGCCCCTCAAACAATTTTGAGCTAGCTACGGGCCTTCTTTTGTATCCATATATTTTAAGCGAGTTAACAATATATTCATTAAGAGAAACTATGTCATTTCAGGATTAACATATCGTAAAATTCATATTCATTTGACGTCCGACCTCCTATTTACATCCCAGCGTAAACATGGTTTAGACTCTATCTGAACTACAGGGTACATCATGTTTTAGAGACGTCAGTGTAGATGATGGATTGGAGGCTATCTGAACTACAGGATAATACTAACTAAGAGGGTTACACCATGGTTTAGAGACTCTATCCCAACTATTCTCTTGCAATTTGTTTAGAATTAATTGTATTCCGTAAAACGATATACCAAGAAAAAAAAACCTTTTGTTGACTAAAGCGATATGACGCCATGACGTCATAGTTTTTATGGCGTCATAGTTGGGACCCAAAATGGCGCCTGTAAATGGGTTGTCGTAACTTTCCCTATACAGGGCTTTGAGCTATATGACGCCATGACGTCATACTTTTTATGGCGTCATAGTTGGGACCCACAATGGCGCCTGTAAATGAGTTGTCGCAACTTTCCCTATACAGGGCTTTGGTTATGTGTAAAAGGACACCATCTTGGGTCCCAAGTACATTGTACCTACACACTATCTATTTATAATATGCCCTATTTTATTGTTGTGTCGTAATTGGCTGCTCAGTCATACAGGGTGCGGATAGATATGTCACAGATTTCTATTGGAGATAAAACATATGTTTTTACAACCTAATTCATAAGAAAAAAAAAAAGAAGATACACCAGATACAGCGCTATTAAATAAATTTAAAAATCAGATTCATCTGAACAAATCTGAATAGGTTAAATAGAGCAAGTTCACCTTGATGTTTACAGGTTTATCTTTTAGATTTTGAATATGCGTGTAGTGCGATCCTATTGTACCTACTATTATTGTCATTAAACATTTATGGGTGGTTAACAGTGTGTGCCTAGAATATTCTACACCAAGTCTATTGCATCCAGATATTTAAAGCGCGTTAACAATATATTCATGTAAGAGTAACTATATCATTTCTGGGTTAACATATCGTAGTCAACAATTCATATTTACAAAACTATGGTTTATCTCAACTACAGGGTTCATCATGTTTTGGAGACTACCTGGTAGATCATGGCTTAGAGACTGTCCGAACTACAGGATACATCATGGTTTAGAGTCTCGGTGTCATGGTTTTCTAATATCGTTTATACTGTTTTCATTAAATATCCATGATGAATATGACATCAGTATCTATTTTTGGAGAGATTATTATAATTTTTAGTATTTTTTCTGAAATATTTTAATTTTTAACAGAACACAATTTTTATGGGGATCAATCACTGGTTTTATTCTAACAGCACGTGCTTGATAACGATAAGAGGATACTTGTCGAAACGTCGTGCTTTTAGAATAAAACCAGTGATTGTTACCCATAAAAATTGTTCTCTGTTAATGTGTTCTCCAATCACTAAATGTCACTTAAAGATTATATTAATTTTTGTTAGTTTAATGACTACATACACACATTATGGTATAGAAATGGCCATATTTGTTGCACATAAATATGATGAAATGTATTATAATCTAACAGGGTTGTCTCCCTTAGATTATAATTCATTTCGACATATCTATGAGCTACAAATATGGCCATGGATTACCATAATGCGTGTATGTGCACATTTAAAATTATTACTCCTTAAACATGCCTTATGCAAGAGCAAAATCTGCGTATTACAAGTCTTTCCTTGTGCCTGAAAGGTATCTCAATTATCAATTAGACATTAATTAACTTATCCAGGCCATAAGCTCTTAATGTCTAGAATAGCCTTCGATGTTGGCTGGATTAGGTTCCTATATACCGTTGAACGGCCATTGAAATTAAATTTTAAAAATTGGATAATCGAGACTATGCTGTTTATATTAATGGTTTTAGTAATGATGAACGAGGCTAGCCAGATATTTTCACAGCTTCGTTCTCGGCTGATAGTGGATCAATTTGACTGAAATTTTCAGCAAATTACCTTTACCTTTACCTCGGTATCTAATCTCCCATATTGTATCTTTAATAATTAAATGTTTATTGTTAGATGTAGTCAGCACTGAAACTTTATTTTAACAAAATGCAAATACAATCCAACAGTCTTGTTGCAGCTTATTATAATTTTGAAACAGACTTACATGTAGCTTGAAATCCCACTCGGCTAATCTCGACAGATTCCGTAAACTACATCTAGTCTCGGATGTATGACAGTAAGTGATATGTACCTACGCCCAGACATTTGCGATGCGGCTACCGGTTTACTTTAACAGGAAAACTTGACGCTATTACACAAATTGGGAACCTTTTCGGCTAACGACCTATTCGACCGATCGAGCTGCAACCTGTTCGTTGGAAACCTATTTAGAGTAAAGACAACAGTCTCTATTTATCAACCAATAAAATCCAACGTTATGTCTATCAAATGAAAGTAGAATATATTATTATTTTTTATCCATTCCTTCAGCTCAGAATAGAAGTGTAATTTCGTCATTATCTTACAGCTGGATCGGTCGAATAGGTCGCTAGCCAAATAGGTCGCCAACTTGTGTTTGGAATGGGCGCAGCCCTGTTTCATCCGGGACCTTTAAAGTAGTTCCAATATGGCGGAATTCATCATACAGCCGAGTTTAGATTGTCCGAAATCTTACGAGGTTTGCCGAGTGCTTGAAATCCGTGAAAAGTAAAAAAAAAGAGTCGTTCCCCTTTTATGTTTTCCACTAGGATTTTGGCTAGCATTATCTCCCTTTAATACATGAGCTCAAAAATTTCTTATTTTTTGATTATGAAAAATAAAGAACAAAGCAGCCGTGCGCCATTTTAAATTGTCTTTCACAATAATGTATACACTCCTAGATCATAATGACAAGAATTTAGATTTTTAAAAAAGTTTTCTTAATTTCGGCGGAAAAGCTAGAAGGTGTCGTGTACGTTAAATTATTGTCTGTTATATTTAACTATTCATGGTTGGAAGATTATAGACTTCAACAAACCTTTTTTAATCGTATATCCAAAAACGTTAGCAAAACGTTTCTTAGATGATAATTATGGTGTTTCTTTTTTGTCAGTATTTATAGAATTTTAGGGGGATTATGACGGCTTCTTTATTTATATTATACATTATATACCCTATTTGTATTTTCAGGTGTCTTTTGTGGAGAATCATTTTGTGCAGTGCGCTGAACTAACAACTAATATATTCATCTGCAACTCTTTTAAAATCCAATTTGTTTCGATTTAGCCAACAATTACAGTGTAATTTTATTCTCCTGTACACATTTAAAGTAGCTAGATACGTCTAACGGCTACAATATTTATTTCTTTAAAGTAGCTAGATACCAACAAATACTTACTTCTTTTAAGCAACAAGTTAAACCATTAAGATCTTGGAATACAAACAAGATCGCAAATAAACAAACTATGATTGTTTGTTGTTTATTTTGTTTACGTCATATCGGTGGGGGGGGGGGGTCAGTCGTCCAGTTTAAATTTCTTTATCGTTTAGATCAGTGATTTTCAACCAGTACGCCGGGAAATCTGGATGGAAAGACACACTAAGACAATGCGAAAAAAACACGTGACCCCATACGAGTATTCACTGGTGTCTACTTGTAAGTTCAAAGCTGTGTTTTTCTTTATTTAGTTTGAGTCATTCGATGTGTCTGTGATTAGTCTCTGTGTCTACGGTTGAATGCAATCTCGACTTGCCATGTTTTTATTTAACAAAATACAAATATTGTTATATATGTTTAGCCAGGTTTTTCCATGAGTGCCGTTGACGGAGAGATGTGCTCGGTCATCTGTGTTTCTGCGTACTCCTCGTCGAATGGGGATAAATAATCCCCATCGTTAATTGTTAATTAATCCCTTAACAAAAGAACTGGCATAGTGGGCGGTAAATCTCAAAAGGATGTAATAAGGGAGAAAAAGACATCCACTTAAATTAGAGTATAAAATTTTGAGTATTGTAGAAATTTCTTGTATTGGTACAGTAAATTTCAGTAGTCGTTATCCGTCACATTTCCCATGAATTTTTTGGTGTTATAGAGTGTTTAGTATTTGGACATTTCCCACAAGCGACCTAGTAGAGTCCATAATGGGAAAAGGCGGTGGTGTGATTGTTTTAACGACAATAAAAAATTCTCTCGGATTAATATCCGAATTTACCCTTTTTGTCAATTTTGTATAACCTTGCAATATTTCAATTTAAAGCCCCAATAACACTCTTGTTGTAACTGAATAATATGTCCCAATCGTCATTCTGGTCAACAAATCGTATTATTTTAGAATATTCCAATTAAATGATGATATAAATCTCATCTTAACACACTTATTTTGAAAAATTGGAAAAATTCAACCAATTGATTTGAAAAGTCTAACGTAAACCTTTACAAATGTGACTTTGATTTAAAATATTTTCGAACCCTCTGGACAAGTAAAATAGGTTGTAATGGATAATTTACACAACAGGTAGGACACTTAAACGTATAGCACTTCGAGTAAGGCTATTATTTATTTTCTGGAGCTGCCAAGCCAGCAAGAGTGTTATTGTCCCTTTAAAGGGAACTTCCAGGATTTTAACAGTGTCAGAAACAAAAGTCTATGTATGAAATTAAAGCACCATTCATTTTGATTCATTTTTTTTTTCGTTGGGTAACCTCATTATCTATTGCCATTCCTTTGCAGATTTATGCAGTGTACTTGATAACGAAAGGTACATTTCACCTACACCTTCTTTTTTATAAAATAAAAGTCTGGTTTATCCGGACACCGTATAATACAGCCTGGGATATCGATCTCCGTTTCCAGATGAAGACTGACGAGTTTAACTTGATTGAAAACGTATCACACACATTGAATTTTTCTCGACCTAAAGACAGAGGATTTTAAGGGCTTTACAACCAAAATTAAGCAAAAGATAGAGAAATGGGGTTTAACGTCCACTCAACACAAACTAGGTCATTTCGGGACTAACATATGTTTTAATTTTATTTCAATAATTCGCTTGCGCGTAGGGGTCTTTAGCAGTGGGAGGAAACCGGAGTGCCCGGAGGAAACCCACGAGGTTGAGAAGGCGCCCCTATCTCCATGCCACATACGCTCACACCAGGGCTCGAAACCAAAGCCGCAAGCTAGAGGTGACCGGGCAGCTAGATGTCGAAGCGCGGCACTCTAGACCACTAAGCAGTTTTATTCTCTAAAATATAGTTGAGATTGGCCCGTTAAATGAGACCACAGACGTGGGCTGGTCACCTGGAATATGAAAATGTAATTATAATGTACTGGCCCTTTAAATAAGAATCTAGACGTAGGCAGGTCACCTGGAACATGACAATATAAATATCATTTTTAATAAAGTTGTTCGTATCGCCCCGCTTGGCATAACATTATAAATTGTTTCTATTTCATGTTTTGATGGAATTCAATTGGCCGTTTAGATACAGCTTTTGCAATTTTTATGCATACAGCTGAATGCCAATCACATACAATTTCATGAGATATATTAAATATAATATCATTTATTATATAAAAAATATGAACAGTATATTTGTAATTATACAGCTTCAAAGCCCTAAAATACAATTATTGAGTTAGCTCCTGTTTTTTCATTTCTGACATCTCTTTGTAGGAAATATTGTGTGATCATATGAAACTGATGCAACAAGGACTGTAACAAACTCTGTTAATGTCATTTCTAGTCAACTTCGCCTTGTGTTTAGTTACCTACATAATCAAATATGCTGTCCTCGATGCACTCGTAGCGAGGATTGGTGGTTTTTTGTTTTTTTTTCTTTCTTTTTGGTTTTCATTTGGGGGGTGGGGGGCTTTTTTTTGGGGGGGGGGGGGTAGCGATTCATTAATTAAAAGAATAGCACGAAAACAACAGCACAATGCAGAGTGGGATTTCGGGGACTTTATTTTGTTGACTGGCGGGCAAAAGGATTTTCGCCCCAATAATATTTCTTTCTTCACTTAAAGTCAAACTTAGAACCCTGAAACATGTCAGGCCAATAAGACCATACCCTGATACAAAACTGGTGTAGATGTTTAAATGTCAGCTTAATGGTCAATATTTTCTTATCAAAATCTAGGATTTGTGGTGTTTGTTGCATTTATGTTACTTAATGAACAGTAAAATGTTAATTTTGCTTCTTTAGAGGCCTATTTTATGTTGCCAACACTGTTATTGACATGGTTAGCAGTGGGGGGGGGGGATACATGTTTCTGTATAGATCTTTAATATTACAATTAATGCAACTGATTTGTGATTTTTCTGTTTGCATATTGTTCAGAGTTTCTAAAAATATATTACTTGTCAGTCTGGCTTTCTAAAAAAGTGGAAAATTATTGGGTATGGGGGGGGGGGGGGGTTAAAGATGTTACATGTAAATTTTGTACATTTTTCATGACATGGCATTAAAAAATTATAGTTTTGAAAAAAAAATCCAGATTTTGAGTGTTTTCTATATAATTTGTTTGCAAATTTGTCTAATATTTTCACAAAACTCAAATACTGCCTTTAATAAGAAAGATTTTTAAATTTTAGCACAAAAGGCCCGCGAGATGCGCCGCTGTACATAAAGTAGCATGTATACTTAAAGGGCCACCATTTTTGCAGTTATTCTTTAATTTTGATTTTCTTTCACCGGTGTGTTACCAGAACCAATGGGAGGCCTTTTGGTGATACCTGATTCCTAAATATCGTACATCTGTAAAAGGTATACATTACCGAGGCACTATGTGCGTGCGTGCGACGGGGGTAAGGGTGTGTGTATGTGCTCGCCTCCAACGAAGTGGTGTCACTGACAATTGCATGTTATATATGAAAAATAAAATAAAATATTTACATAGTTATTAGCAAAATTAGTGAAAAGATTGGTAAAAATGGACCAATTTGCTCTTCCTTTTTTTAAAATCTCCAAACGTTAAAATATACCAGAGACTCGAGCATTTTAAATTTGCAGGAAATTGACGACGGTCTAAACTATTGAGAATATGTTGAATAATGAGCGCAAGCACATGGCAAAATAACGATGTTTCAAAATCGGTGTAAGAATGTTTTCTAAGTAGTCCCGAAGAAAATTCCAAAATATCGTGCTACAATATGGATAAACACTTTCCAGTTTGTTATTTATCGGGGGGGGGGGGCTATTGTTGATTTAACCATGCTTGAATTATCGCGTCTCATGCTCCAATGATTCAAGCATGGTTATATAATTGATAATCAATAATATCTGTACAGTCACAGTCACAGGTGTTCAAGTTCTAACTCTGCATTTACTCGGGGAATTTATATTCTGCTTTAAAGGGACTGCCCCGATTTGAACAGAGTCTCGCGAATAAAAGTCCGAGTACGTATGAAATATATAGGAATGGTGTATTTACCTTTTTTCAAATTTCAACTCAAAATATTAAGTCGTTTGGACGTGAACTTCAAAACTGCGTATCCGGACACGTAACCTTTTATGATTTCGAGTCATATTTTTCGTGGGGTGACCTGATAATCGGATCACGTCCCTTTAGAGGTATATCCAGTGTCCAGGTATACCCTCCAAATAGTAATACTGTATTAAATTATACAGTCAAGTTGTGATATCTTATAGATGACTAGGATGTTTATGGTTTTCCCATGTCAATCGGGGGTTGGGTGGTTTTATCAAATCACCGCATAATAAAGCTTGGGACGCCGATCTTCACTTCCAGACAAAGACAGACAAGTTTAAGTTATTCAAAAATGTATCATATATATTGAGTTAGTTACTCGTAGAATATTTTAACGGATTTAAATACAAAGTAAGCAGTTTTATTCTCAAAAATATTATTGGGGTCGGCCCTTTAAAACACTGTATTATCAGATATGATCTATCTTTTAATATCAACATTGAGCACGCCAGCTGTTAACATATTAATACGCTATTCATTCTCTTAATGAAAATATTATAATATAATATATTTATACGCAGTACAGCATAAATAAAAAATACATTGATAGAAATATTGCCGTGTCATTAACTAGCTCATCTTCACATGGCTGACAGATATTCACAGTTATACGACTCAGTCATCCTACAATACAGATATTAATTTGATAATGGTCTACCTCCACTGCGTGCAATTGATTACCATAAAGATGTAATCAACCATGTAAACCCAGCATATTAAAATCAAGCTGATTAAATTTTGTCAAAGTTTTTCAAATAAAACCTTATTGAATTTTACTACGTATGATATCTCTCATGGCGAGAAAAGAAATGAAATGGGGTTTAACGTCCTACTCTTTTGCACCTAACCTGGGCTAATGGAAGACGGGCATACGACATACAGTGTGCTATGCGGGAAATTTTGCCCGGGCAGCGACGCTACGGCCTACTCTTATATCGAAATCTAACACCCCATAATGAATAAATACGATCACATTGGGATTCATTTTCGATGATGCAAAGCATTTATTGTGATAATAAAATAAAATAAAACCAAGTATGAACAATCCAAACCATTAGTGAAAATTCGAGGTCCTAAAAACATGGTCGAGGCAAAATAGTGTAATCAGCCAATGGACTGTTCGCCGGGTACAAAATACAGTGATAACAGGTGTCTAGAAGAGTGTCTATATCACTTTTTCTGATGATAAAAGATAAAGCACGCGATTGTTTCTTATAAAGTGCTGTTTTACAATTGTTTTTGTAGCGGAGCAGGGTGGGATTCGAACCCCCGCTCCCTATATGGATCCGCACCTGCTGTTTAATTTACCCTCTGTTTATTAAAACTTGTTATTATAATTTCTAATCAATAACTTACGGTGAAATACACGAACAGATTAGTCCATTCTACGCGATTTATTTTATTATTATTATTTTATCGTTTATGCATCAATCATATTTAATTACTTTCGCGTTGTAGTCTTGAATCTGATTGTCTCGTTTTTCATTACTGTATTTTAATAATTGAATTCAGTTTACTGTCGCTTCATACGGCATGTAAAATATACAAGCATAACGGGTATTATCATTTCAAATTATATGATTAACAATGATTAGAAACGAAATAACGAGTCGAATAACGAGTAGGAAAACGGTCGCCGCCATAAAGCAAAGTGAACGAACGACTAGTTTGATCGTAAGCATCTCTTACAAATGAAATTGAAATTTCTGTCCGGGATTCTGATTCTGTTACGGTACCTGAAGATAAAAAATATTAATGAAATATGGTTTAACGTCCTACTTTTTTGCTCCAAACTGAGCTAGAAGGGAAAGATAAAATATTCCAGTTGGCTAAACAAAATATGAACATATATTTATATAAATATCATTATCCATTTTGGCAGAATAAAATTGAAAGCCAGGGTGAGCCCTGTTTGCGTCATTTTATTACTAGGGAGGTTGGATGGCTGAATGGTTAGCAGGTGCGCGCTGTATCATAAAGCCTGTCATTGAGTCAACTGGCATGGTTTCAAATTCCCAGGCGGTACATGATAAGGAGTAGGGTTGCCTGTGCAACCTCGTGGGTTTTCTCCTGGTCAATCGGTTTCCTCCCACGGCTAAAGACCCCTACGCGCAAACGAATTGTTGAAATTATATTGAACCATATGTTAGTCACGAAATTACCTAGTTAGTGTCAAGTCGATGTTAAACCCATTTCTCTCCATCTCTCGTCTAATAGAGAATAGGAAACAAGTTCTATTACCACATGGATAATGCTGTTTCAATATAATAAATTTCCTTTTACCACGCCAAGTATGAGAGAGAGAGAGAGAGAGAGAGAGAGATGGGGTTTAACGTCCACAAGCTAGTTCATTTTGGGACTAACATATGGTTTAATTGTATTTCAAAAATTCGCTTGCGCGTTGGGGTCTTTGGCAGTGGGAGAAAACCGGAGTGCCCGGAGTAAACCCACGAGGTTGAGAAGGCGCCCCTATCGCCATGCCACATACGCTCACACCAGGGCTCGAAACCACAGCCGCAAGTCAGAGGTGACCGGCCAGCTAGAGGTCGAAGCGCGGCACTCTAGACCACTAGGCCATCCCAACCCCCACCAAGTTATGAGAATCCGGAGTTCCGGAGTTCTTTACCTATGCACAATTTTCATAAATGAAGACCCCCGGATTCTCAGACTTAAAACTGGAGCCTAGAGATAAATGGGTATAATCGGATTAAATTACCGTTAAAAAATAAGCGGTAATTAAGTAATTCGTCTTTAGATTTTGAAACCATTACGGTCACTAGACACTAAATCACCATTAAACACTCGTATTCCTTAACGCTCCATTTCACAAGAAGCAGTAATTCGTCTTTAGATCTGAGATCATTGCGGTCACTGAACACAACTGTATGCGAAATAACCGTTCGTTGTTGCTAAAACAAAGGGGAAGATAGTGGGGTTTTTTTTATCTGAGAACGGCTCGAACTTGGTATTTAACAGGAGCATGAGTTATTCCAACAACACCTTGTAAAGTTGGTAAATTATCGACATCAACTGGTTTAAATTCAAATCTTTGTACCAAGGTTGTCACAAATAAAAATAATTCCATTTTAGCCAAGGATTCTCCCAGACATACTCTTCTACCTGGAAGACAAAATATAATTATGTATTCACATAAAACTAGAGAATTGTGTGATAATCGAGGCTATCACAATTCATTAAGACATTTAATCAAGTGTCAAAAGTTTTAGGGAAGTTTTCAGATCAAAGAAACAGATGTATGTTTCATGAAATTGAAGGTTTTTTTTTTAGGGGGGGGGGGGAGTTAAAGCAGTATTTTATTCAATAAACTGAACTTGATTGAACAGCCACCTGTTATGTTTGACAAAGACAATGCCAGAGTTGTTTACAAACCGATGTGTTTTATAAAAATACCAGCCGATTCGTTTTTAAAAGACAAAATCATTGTTTACCTGTCGAGAAAGAAATCATTTCATCTCTTTTTATCACCTGTCCATTAGAATCGATGAATCTTTCCGGTCTAAAAACATCAGCATCACCCCAAATCATATCATCAGTTAAAACAGCATCGGTGTTTGGTATAATGATGGCGTCTTTTGGAAAAAAGGTATCCATGGAACATCGTGTCTTCGCTGACTGCATGCGGAAGCCCTGTCATTACTATGTTTGCTTTTCGGAGAACTTCCAAAATGACAGCTTCAACATACGGCAAGGACTGTTTATCTTTTATTGAAGGCAGACGACCGGAACCAACGACATCTTGAATCTCCTTGTAACAATTAGCTTGTATGTTTGGATGATGCAGAAAATAAAGAATCGTCCATAAGATTGTTGTTGATGTTGTTTCCGTGCCAGCAAGGAACAGGTCCAGAATAGCGGACACCAGTTGGGACTCTGAAACATTTCATAATATTACAAGAAGCTGTGACTTACCAATTACCGACGCAAAGAGAGAGAGAGAAATGGGTTTAACGTCCACTCGACACAAATAGGTCATTTCGGGAATAACACATGGTTTTGATTTTATTTCAATATTGCGCGTAGGGGTCGTTAGCAGTGGGATGAAACCGGAGTACCCGGAGAAAACCCACAAGGTTGGACAGGCGATCCTACTCATTGCACGTACAAGTTGACACAATGGCAGGTCGTATGATACGGCGCGCGCACGCTAACCATTCAGCCATCCACCCACCCCCTCACCCCGCCGCTGACACCGTATTTACCGAGTTACTAAACACACGAGGTAGACTGCAGAAGCGTGAAATTGGATTAATCATTGCTGTTAACTTTGTTACCAGGCCCCATACTTGAGTCATGGGGTGATGAGTTGATCTCGTTAACCACATTTCATTTAATTTAAAATCAAACAATACTAACCGTTTAGATAAGATGGTTGACCAGTTTTAGAAACTGTCTTCATTTCTCTGATATAACTACTGATATAATCATCCACGTGATTTTCATCAAAATTCTTCATGTGTTCGTTTATTGATGGAAGGATGATGTTGTCTTTAATAAAATCCAGATCATTTAAAACACTCTGATATTTGAACAAATCACCCGGTACAAATCGTAGAAAGGGAAAAACACTCAAAACAGACCCATGTGTTATTGCTAAAAGCAAGCTCTCTGACACTAGGAAACTGGAATCGTTTAATTTGGGGTTTTTTGACTTTAAAAAATGCTATCGAGTTTAATTTCAAAACATCGTTTGATAATTGATTATAATCGTTTGAAAATTACAAAAATGGTTTAATTAGTACTATGGTTTAATTTAATGATACAGCGTTTGATTTCTCCGAGAGGGGTTTAGAAATGAACGGACCCTTTAATTATGTCAAGCGTCTAATTACTAGCCGAGTACTTTAATTTCCCGAGATGCATTTATAAATTAAATATTAGACGAAACTTTTAATTTCCCGCGAGTCGTTTAACCGATCGGCTCATTTTGTTTACGATTATTTAAATGTGAAGTACGAATAAAAAATATGAATATAGAAAAATAATGCGCATCAAATAATTGCTAATCTTTTAATTTCCCGCGAGTCGTTTAACCGATCGGCTCTTTTTGATTACGATTATTTAAATGTGAAGTACGAATAAAAAATATGAATATAAAAAAATAATGCGCATCAAATAATTGCTAATCTTTTAATTTCCCGCGAGTCGTTTAACCGATCTGCTCATTTTGATTACGATTATTTAAATGTGAAGTACGAATAAAAAATTATGAATATAAAAAAATAATGCGCACCAAATAATTGCTAATCTTTTAATTTCCCGCGAGTCGTTTAACCGATCGGCTCATTTTGATTACGATTATTTAAATGTGAAGTACGAATAAAAAATATGAATATAAAAAAATAATGCGCATCAAATAATTGCTAATCTTTTAATTTCCCGCGAGTCGTTTAACCGATCGGCTCATTTTGATTACGATTATTTAAATGTGAAGTACGAATAAAAAATATGAATATAAAAAAATACTGCGCACCAAATAATTGCTCATCTTACCTTGGTCGTAGTATTTTTATCCATTATCGATTAAAGAATGATTCCACCATTGACAAACATCAAAAATCGGTAAATCACGCCCAATGTTATTATACAATCGGGAATCGGTAAAGCACATCCCAAAAAATGAACATAGCCTTCCACATGTACGCGTCGCTATTTGTTGGAAATCGGTAAAGCACATCCCAGGTAATGTATTTTCTTTAAATCACAAATGAATGAAAATGGTTTTCCACCTGCATGCGCCGCTAGAAGACATCACAATGTACGTTATCATGGAAGGGTGATAATCTCGCGAGACTTTTACTTTGGCGCCAAAAAGAAGCTATTACTATTTGTCGATCTCTATAGACAAGCTGTCGATCATTTTTAGACAGGACTATAGAATGGCTTCAAACAGTATCAATGACTGATCCCGCCTTGATGTTACGTAATCACTTGGGACAATAAAATGTTGACTGCAGAAGAACGATATCAAACGATATTGCTAAATCAACATTTACTCCCTCAATATATAAAAAATAATGTGTGTTGGCGAGGTATCGGTGTTTTTTTTGTACTATTCAAAATCCACGTTAGATCTTTCATCCCACGACCGTTTCGCCACCCTAAATTACACAGCTCGTTTCATCCCACAAATTAAAAAGACAATTATTACGTATTTTAAATATTTTATTGATACATTAATAACTAGTGATGGTCCGATATGGCACCATCAGATATTGACAGCGAAACATATCGGCCGACACGGATAAATTACCGATAGTGGTGGATATAAAACTATTACACATTAAAATGTCTCGAATGACGTGATGATCTATGTAGATATTTGTCTTTATTAGTCGAGGAACGCATAATACTATTTTACTGCGTGAATCATATCCGAACCCTGTGTTTTCGAAGTAATAATTGGGCCACGCTTCCTACGCAATCAAAAATATACACCATCCAATATGAACTTAATTAAATGCTGTACCATCAATGGTCGAGATTATCATATTTTAAGTGTTGAATACAATATAATTCCTAACAGTTACAGCACGTCTATACGTGCATTAGTTCATGCGGTAATAAAATGATACATCAAAGCGATAACTTCCTGACCTGTTTGTCAACAGTGGCTATCACGTGACACTCTCCCGACATTTCTAGAACTATTGTTTAAAATAAAACATCTAATGGGAACCTATTTGTTTATAATATTATTAATTAATAAAGTATGATTTGTATTATGAGTTTTTATTTGACAACACAATAGTCAAGAATAACAATATAAATCGCTAAATTATTTCTAAATTTATATCGGCTTCTAGAAGCCGGCATGTATTAGACAGTGATTACGTGACATCAAAGGAATATCCCCCCTTTCATCCTTCATTCTACCACACGCAAAACACGTGATATTTTCCCACCTTTTCCAAATCTTCTGACAGACAATATAGTGAACTAGATAAAACAAAGGAAAAAAAATATTTACTTGACGCGTCATGTTTCCAGCACCCAGAATCAAATTTAGCGATATTTTTCTGCAGGCGAATACCGAAATTTCCATTCGACAATATAGTGAACTAGATAAAACAAAGGAAAAAAAAATATTTACTTGACGCGTCATGTTTCCAGCACCCAGAATCAAATTTAGCGATATTTTTCTGCAGGCGAATACCGAAATTTCCATTCGACAATTATTCGAAAATTGTATTTCATGGGCTTTATTTGCAGTTTGGGGGTTCGTTTTTTGACAAATATGTAAAATATGACGAGCGCTTTTATCCTCGAGGAAAAGCAATAAAAAGCTCTCATATTTTGAGGCGAAGCACTGATATCATCTTGTTATTAATGTATCAATAAAAGATTAAAAATACGTATTAATTGGGCTTTTTTTTAATTTGTGGGATGAAACGACCCGCGTAATTTTGGGGGGTGAAACATTCGTGGGATAAAGATCTAATGTAGATTTTGTTTTGAATAGTACAAAAAAAAAACACCGATACCTCACCAACACACATTATTTTTTATATATTGAGGAAGTAAATGTTGATTTAGCAATATCGTTTGATATCGTTCTTCTGCAGTCAACATTTTATTGTCCCAAGTGATTACGTAACATCAAGGCTGTGATCAGTCATTGATACTGTTTGAAGCCATTCTATAGTCCTGTCTAAAAATGATCGACAGCTTGTCTATAGAGATCGACAAATAGTAATAGCTTCTTTTTGGCGCCAACGTAAAAGTCTCGCGAGATCATCACTCTTCCATGATAACGTACATTGTGATGTCTTCTAGCGGCGCATGCAGGTGGAAAACTATTTTCATTCATTTGGGATTTAAAGAAAATACATTACCTGGGATGTGCTTTACCGATTTCCAACAAATAGCGACGCGTACAGGTGGAAGGCTATGTTCATTTTTTGGGATGTGCTTTACCGATTCCCGATTGTATAATAACATTGGGCGTGATTTACCGATTTTTGATGTTTGTCAATGGTGGAATCATTCTTTAATCGATAATGGATAAAAATACTACGACCAAGGTAAGATGAGCAATTATTTGGTGCGCAGTATTTTTTTATATTCATATTTTTTATTCGTACTTCACATTTAAATAATCGTAATCAAAATGAGCCGATCGGTTAAACGACTCACGGGAAATTAAAAGATTAGCAATTATTTGATGCGCATTATTTTTTTATATTTATATTTTTTATTCGTACTTCACATTTAAATAATCGTAATCAAAATGAGCCGATCGGTTAAACGACTCGCGGGAAATTAAAAGATTAGCAATTATTTGGTGCGCATTATTTTTTTATATTCATATTTTTTATTCGTACTTCACATTTAAATAATCATAATCAAAATGAGCAGATCGGTTAAACGACTCGCGGGAAATTAAAAGATTAGCAATTATTTGATGCGCATTATTTTTTTATATTCATATTTTTTATTCGTACTTCACATTTAAATAATCGTAATCAAAAAGAGCCGATCGGTTAAACGACTCGCGGGAAATTAAAAGATTAGCAATTATTTGATGCGCATTATTTTTCTATATTCATATTTTTTATTCGTACTTCACATTTAAATAATCGTAAACAAAATGAGCCGATCGGTTAAACGACTCGCGGGAAATTAAAAGTTTCGTCTAATATTTAATTTATAAATGCATCTCGGGGAAATTAAAGTACTCGGCTAGTAATTAGACGCTTGACATAATTAAAGGGTCCGTCCATTTCTAAACCCCTCTCGGAGAAATCAAACGCTGTATCATTAAATTAAACCATAGTACTAATTAAACCATTTTTGTAATTTTCAAACGATTATAATCAATTATCAAACGATGTTTTGAAATTAAACTCTATAGCATTTTTTAAAGTCAAAAAACCCCAAATTAAACGATTCCAGTTTCCTAGTGTGACTTGTCCAGGAAAACATTAAATACCGGATCATCATACTCGAAACGTTTACCATAGATCATTGACGATATAATATTGGAAACACCCTTTTGGCTTAAACGACACATGTCGAATTGTCTACCATTTTCTTGTCTCATAACTTCCACAAAATGTTCAATTTCTTCATGAATTTTGTCTTCAAGAATCGTTCGACCAAAACCAAATTCTCTCAAAGTTTCCAGGGCAAACTTTCTTTGTTCTTTTCAGGACTGGCCGTCTGACATCACTATACCTGTAAGAAAATTGATATTATTTATATAGGTCGTGTTTCGTGCGGTGCATGGAATATGACGGGTGGTTAACGGGGTAAGCCTCCAGAATTACACGAGGTTAGTTGGGTAGGCCTAATTAAGAACAAATAAAGCACCAGAATAACGCGAAGTTAGCTGGGTAGGCCTATTTAAAATCAAAGGGTTTGGCATAAAACAAAGCAAATGTTTTATCTTTTATCTTTCAATTTCCCGCAAAGAATCTTTAACGTCTGCTACCAATATTGGTTTTTAAGAAAACGATGTGTTGATGTCACATGATTGACCCAAACATCTCGTGTTCACAAAATGCTAAGACACCACATGGGCGCAGCCATTTCTCTACCACGTGACCGTCAGCGCAATACTGTGAAATGCCAAGGGCTTGAAACAGGACAACGTATAGTCGTTCGGATGGGACACCAAACCGAAGTCACGTGTACACAATGAGGTACACGTAAAGGATCCCTTGGTAGTTGGAATACAATGTAAGAGTATGCAGTAGTGTCGCTTTCCGATCAAAATTTCCTTCATAGCGTCTTCATTAGCCCAGTTGCAGAAGAACAGTAGGACGTTAAACAGCAGTTACTTTCCATTTCCAAAATGGAGATCGAACCCGGGACTTCTTGACCTGCAAGCCAGCATCCAACCACTGAGAAACAGGGGATCATTTCTGAAAGAAAAATAGGTTGCCAGGCAACGAAACATACGCCCACACAGCAGCCAAATCGTCCGGGCAGTCAACAAGAGTTGTCGCATATTAAGGAATTATCAGAAATTCATTAGAATTTGTTTGGTTTTTATAATCAAACATTTTTTTTATAAATCAGATAATAATTGTGACCTCCAGAGGCACAACAAGCTGAAAAGGGCGATTTTTTTGGACGATCAGGGGTCATAATTCAGGAAGTTTCATCAAAATTGGTTCAAAATTGTGACCTCTATAAGGTCCACAACCTTGATATAACATATTTTCACACTATTCGCGTACAAACGGCGGCCATTTTGTCCGTCAATTTTGGTCCGATTTTCACGAAATTCGAATTCAACCTTCATAACCATGGAACGGTGATATAATCAAACGTTTTTTTTAAATCGGATAACAATTTTGACCTCCAGAGGGACCACAAGCTAAAAAGGGCGATTTTTTGGACAACCAGGGGCCATAATTCAGGAAGTTACGATCCGATGGGCGCAAATATCGAAAGGAACCAAGATCTTTGGGTTATAAACATACATGTCAAGTTTCATCAAAATTGTGACCTCTATAAGGTCCACAACATTGATATAACATATTTTCACACTATTCGCGTACAAACGGCGGTCAATTTTGGTCCGATTTTCACGAAATCGAATTCAACCTTCATAACCATGGAACGGTAATATAATCAAACGTTTTTTTAAACCGGATAACAATTTTGACCTCCAGACGGACCACAAGCTAAAAAGGGCGATTTTTCGGACAATCAGGGGCCATAATTCAGGAAGTTACGAACCGATTGGCGCAAATATCGAAAGGAACCAAGATCTTTCGGTTATAAACATACAAGTCAAGTTTCATCCAAATCGGTTCAAAATTGTGACCTCTATATGGTCCACAACCTTGATATAACATATTTTCACACTATTCGCGTACAAATGGCGGCCATTTTGTCCGTCAATTTTGGTCCGATTTTCACGAAATTCGAATTCAACCTTCATAACCATAGAACGGTGATATAATCAAACGTTTTTTTAAATCGGATAACAATTTTGACCTCCAGAGGTACCACAAGCTAAAAAGGGCGATTTTTCGGACAATCAAGGGCCATAATTCAGGAAGTTACGATCCGATTGGCGCAAATATCGAAAGGAACCAAGATCTTTGGGTTATAAACATGCATTTCAAGTTTCATCCAAATCGGTTCAAAATTGTGACCTCTACACTGTTCACAACCTTGATATAACATATTTTCACACTATTCGCGTACAAATGGCGGCCATTTTGTCCGTCAATTTTGGTCCGATTTTCACGAAATTCGAACTCAACCTTCATAACCATGGAACGGTGATATAATCAAACTTTTTTTTAAATCGGATAACAATTTTGACCTCCAGAGGGACCACAAGCTAAAAAGGGCGATTTTTCGGACAATCAGGGGCCATAATTCAGGAAGTTACGATCCAATTGGCGCAAATATCGAAAGGAACCAAGATCTTTGGTTTATGGACATGCATTTCAAGTTTCATCCAAATCGGTTCAAAATTGTGACCTCTACACTGTTCACAAGCTAAAAAACGTGATTTTTCGTACAATCAGGGGCCATAACCCATGAAGTTACGGTCCGATACATGCCAATATCGAAAGGAACCGAGATCTTAGGGTGATAAACCTATATTTTAAGTTTCATTGAAATCGGATAAAAATTGTGACCTGTAGACTGTTCACAAACAATTGTGGACGGACGGACGTCCGGACGGACGGACGGACGGACGAACAGGGGCGACGACAATATACGTCCACATGAAAATGTTGGCGTATAAAAACAATATGCTCTCCCTATTCACCACTTACCTTTTCTCTGTGTCAGAAGATCGGTCCAAAACAAGGATGGTCGATTTGAAAATATATCTCCATTTTTAACCATGGCTTCCTTTATCATGTCATAACTGTTGAGAAAAATAAAAAAAAATTGATCCGAAATAAACACTGCATATACTTCCGTACTCCGTTCTTAGTTGCCTGGCAACTACCCTCAAATCACTTTCTCCTTTCAAAGACAGCAACTCCCTTAATATAGGCAGGGTAAATCTGGGTCCTGGTGGAATCCCTCGGGGTTTTCTCATCAGCCACCTTATTCCTAGACAAGTCACAAAATACAAGACCAGTTGTTACACCAACATTATCTTTAAACAATACAGTCATATATTCTAAGTTAAAATATTGGAATATATCTAACATACCAGCCATCGTGCGCCAATTCAAAATGTTTATTTTGTCTTAAATATCAAATTTCAGACGCCCATCTTTTCACAGTAAGATACTTACATCAATATTGATTTGAACTGACCGATAAGTCGTGTTTGCAATGTCGAAGTCTGTGGGTGATATTGGGTTAGCGACTTGCCTCCTTTAACATTGAAAACAGTGACTCGCGAGGTGTCTGACTTAGAGCACCATACATGTCCCAGATTTTGACCCCGCCGTTTGTTTATGCGATCTATGAATCTAAACTTAGTCTGTGTATTTACAATGCGATTGAGAACACTTTGAGTCCCGAGTCACTGTGATCTGAAGTATAACTAGATCAGCGGTGGAACTATAATACTGAGAATAAACCAAGACTTGGAGTAAAACGCACGATGGCTGGTATGTTAGATATATTCCAATATTTTAACATAGAATATCTGACTGTATTGTTTAAAGATAATGTTGGTGTAACAACTGGTCTTGTATTTGTGACATGTCTAGGAATATGGTGGCTGATGAGAAAACCCCGAGGGATTCCACCAGGACCCAGATTTACCCTGCCTATATTAGGGGACATGCTGTCTTTGAAAGGAGAAAGTGATTTGAGGGTAGTTGCCAGGCAACTAAGAACGGAGTACGGAAATATATGCAGTGTTTATTTCGGATCGAAGTTGTTTATTTTTCTCAACAGTTATGACATAATAAAGGAAGCCATGGTTAAAAATGGAGATATATTTTCAAATCGACCATCCTTGTTTTGGACCGATCTTCTGACACAGAGAAAAGGTAAGTGGTGAATAGGTAGAGCATATTGTTTTTCTTTCAGAAATGATCCCCTGTTTCTCAGTGGTTGGATGCTGGCTTGCAGGTCAAGAAGTCCCGGGTTCGATCTCCATTTTGGAAATGGAAAGTAACTGGGGTTTAACGTCCTACTGTTCTTCTGCAACTGGGGTAATGAAGACGCTATGAAAGAAATTTTGATCGGAAAGCGACACTACTGCCTACTCGAACATTATATTCCAACTACCAAGGGACCCTTGCGTGTACCTCAATGTGTACACGTGACTTCGGTTTGGTGTCCCATCCGAACGACTATACGTTGTCCTGTTTCAAGCCCTTGGCATTTCACAGTAGTGCGTTAACGGTCACGTGGTAGAGAAATGGCTGCGCCCATGTGGTGTCTTAACATTTTGTGAACACGTGATGTTTGGGTCAGTCATGTGACATCAACACATCGTTTTCTTAAAAAACAATATTGGTAGCAGGCGCTAAAGATTCTTTGTTTGTGGGAAATTGAAAGATAAAAGATAAAACATTTGCTTTGTTTTATGCCACAACCTTTGATCTTAATTAGGCCTACCTAGCTAACTTCGCGTTATTCTGGTGGTTTATTTGATCATATACAACTGGTTGTAATTTTTTTCTTTGATGTCCATAGCTGCTATACCCATAACAACCTCTCATGACGTCATCATAGGTTGATATTCGGTTCATATCAACCGCCGATGACGTCATCCCAGGTCGATATATTCGGCTCATATCAACCGCTGATGACGTAGATGATCGAAATAATACAAAGAACACAGAAATTGATTTTATTCTTCTTTTGACAATAGAAAAACACCATTGTTATAATACAGTTTGTAGCATTCAGTAACGAAATAGACGGCGTACTTGTCGGCATATTTAAATCGGTTATCCATGACCATACTCCATCTAAGATATCTTTTAGAATTTTCTTTCCGCCCACATTATTTCTCCACACACTCCAAGTTTTCCTCAGGCTTTGGATAGATCCTCGTCATATTTGCATTCACATCAATTCTATCGTCATTATGGTGACTAAAATGGATTGATTATTCGTCTTACTTCGTTTTACTATCCCTTTTGTTTTTGCTTTCTCCAAAATGGCGACGTTTAAATAAACATCTGCACGTGTCAGCTTCGGTAATTTTCGCATTTTGGCGGAAACTGTCGAGCAATTTTAGAAGAGCCCATTAAATTTAAAGGTGAACCCGTTGTATATGTCAGATATAAACCTACTTTCCCTCGGATTGTTATGGTAGAGAACCTTGGGTGGGTTATTATCCTATATTTAAATAGGCTTACCCAGCTAACCTCGTGTGATTCTGGAGGCTTACCCCGTTAACTTCCCGTCATATTCCATGCACCACACGAAACACGACCTAGATAAATAATATCAATTTTAATTACAGGTATAGTGATGTCAAACGGCCAGTCCTGGAAAGAACAAAGAAAGTTTGCCCTGGAAACTTTGAGAGAATTTGGTTTTGGTCGAACGATTCTTGAAGACAAAATTCATGAAGAAATTGGACATTTTGTAGAAGTTATCAGACAAGAAAATGGTAGTAATTTTGACATGTGTCGTTTAAGCCAAAAGGGTGTTTCCAATATTATATCGTCCATGATCTATGGTAAACGATTTGAGTATGATGATCCGGTATTTAATGTCTTTCTGGACAAATCAGAGAGCTTGCTTCAAACAGTAACACATGGGTCTGTTTTGAGTGTTTTTCCCTTTCTACGATTTGTACCGGGTGATTTGTTCAAATATCAGAGTGTTTTGAACGATCTGGATTTTATTAAAGACAACATCATCTTTCCATCAATTAACGAACACATGAAGAATTTTGATGAAAATCACGTGGATGATTATATCAGTAGTTATATCAGAGAAATGAAGAAAGTTTCTAAAACTGGTCAACCATCTTATCTAAACAGTTAGTATTGTTTGATTTTCAATTAAATGAAAGGTGGTTAACGAGATCAACTCGTCACCTCAAGACTCAAGTATGGGGCCTGGTAGCAAAGTTAACAACGATGATTAATCCTCTTCGATACTCCCCCACCTTCCCTCTGAAATAATTCCTCTGCAGTCTACCTCGTGTGTTTAGTAACTCGGTAAATACGGTGTCAGCGGCGGGGTGAGGGGGTGGGTGGATGGCTAAATGGTTAGCGTGCGCGCGCTGTATCATACGACCCGCCATTGAGTCAACTTGTACGTGCAAAGAGTAAGTTCGCCTGTCCAACCTTGTGGGTTTTCTCCGGGTACTCCGGTTTCCTCCCACTGCTAAAGACCCCTACGCGCAATATTGAAATGAAATTAAAACCATGTGTTATTCCCGAAATGACCTATTTGTGTCGAGTGGACGTTAAACCCATTTCTCTCTCTCTCTCTCCCTCTCTCTCTCTCTCTCTCTTTGCGCCGATAATTGGTAAGTCACTGCTTCTTGTAATATTATGAAATGTTTCAGAGTCCCAACTGGTGTCCGCTATTCTGGACCTGTTCCTTGCTGGCACGGAAACAACATCAACAACAATCTTATGGACGATTCTTTATTTTCTGCATCATCCAAACATACAATCTAAATGTTACAAGGAGATTCAAGATGTCGTTGGTTCCGGTCGTCTGCCTTCAATAAAAGATAAACAGTCCTTGCCGTATGTTGAAGCTGTCATTTTGGAAGTTCTCCGTAAAGCAAACATAGTAATGACAGGGCTTCCGCATGCAGTCAGCGAAGACACGATGTTCCATGGATACCTTTTTCCAAAAGACGCCATCATTATACCAAACGCCGATGCTATTTTAACTGATGATATGATTTGGGGTGATGCTGATGTTTTTAGACCGGAAAGATTCATCGATTCTAATGGACAGGTGATAAAAAGAGATGAAATGATTCCTTTCTCGACAGGTAAACAATGATTTTGTCTTTTTAAAATGAATCGGCTGGTATTTTTATAAAACACATCGGTTTGTAAACAACTCTGGCATTGTCTTTGTCAAACATAACAGGTGGCTGTTCAATCAAGTTCAGTTTATTGAATAAAATACTGCTTTAACTTTACCCCCCCCCCCCCCCCAAAGAAAAACCCCTTCAATTTCATGAAACATACATATGTTTCTTTGATCTGAAAACTTCCCGAAAACTTTTGACACTTGATTAAATGTCTTAATGAATTGTGATAGCCTCGATTATCACACAATTCTCTAGTTTATGTGAATACATAATTATATTTTGTCTTCCAGGTAGAAGAGTATGTCTGGGAGAATCATTGGCTAAAATGGAATTATTTTTATTTGTGACAACCTTGGTACAAAGATTTGAATTTAAACCAGTTGATGCCGATAATTTACCAACTTTACAAGGTGTTGTTGGAATAACTCATGCTCCTGTTAAATACCAAGTTCGAGCCGTTCCCAGATAAAAAAAACCCACTATCATCCCCTTTGTTTTAGCAACAACGAACGGTTATTTCGCATACATTTGTGTTCAGTGACCGCAATGATCTCAAATCTAAAGACGAATTACGGCTTCTTGTGAAATGGAGCGTTAAGGAATACGAGTGTTTAAAGGTGATTTAGTGTCTAGTGACCGTATTGGTTTCAAAATCTAAAGACGTATTACTTATCAGTGACTGTAATGGTTTCTTATGTTTATTGTTTAGGAACATGTGTGGTTAATAGTAATTTAATCCCATTAGGTCCAATTATCACTGTCATCAGTTTTAAGTCTGGAAGGTCTTCATTTATGAAAATTGTGCACAGGTAAAGAACTCCGGATTCTCATACTTGGTGTGGTAAAAGGAAATTTATTTTACTGAAAGAGCATCATCCATGGTGTAATAGAACTTGTTTCCTATTCTCTATTAGAAGAGAGATGGATAGGAATGGGTTTAACATCGACTTGACACAAACTAGGTCGTTCCGTGACTAACATATGGTTCAGTTTTATTTCAAATATTTTTTGATAGGGGTCTTTGGCATTGAGAGGAAACCGGAGGACCCACGAGATTGGAAGGCGACCCTACTCCTTGTCACGCACAACCGTTGATTTCGAAACCACGCCAGCTGAACCAATGACAAGCTTTGTGATATAGCGCGAACATGCTATCCATTAGGCTATCACTCACCCAATTTGATAATGACCCCCCCCCCCGACCTTTCCTACGTACTGTAAATTATTCGAGTATTTAATGACTGATACAAAATTAAACCAAATAGTCAAGTTGTGATATCTTATAGCTGACTAGGATGTTTATGGTTTTCCCATGTCAGTCGGGGGTTGGGTGGCCGAATGGTTAGCGTGCGCGCGCTGTATCATACGGCCTGCCATTGAGTCATTGGTCTTGAATTCCTGGTTGTACGTGACAAGGAGTAGGGTCGCCCGTCCGACCTCGTGGGTTTTCTCCGGGTACTCCGGTTCCCTACCACTGATAAAGATTTATATGCACAAGCGAATTATTGAAATAAAATGAAACAATATGTTAGTTAAACCTCATTTTTCTCTCTCTCCCCCATGTCAGTCAGGTAGGAGATGAGGGGGGGGGGGGTAGTGGACGGATTAGAAAATAAAAATACCAATTAGAATTCTATCAATATTGATGGTGTTTTATAGTGAAAATACGGAATCCCAACCCTAACCCTATTATTGCTCATTTAACGGAGCTAAACGTGTAACTCATTTTCATCCATACTATAACAATTTGGAATCCTTAACCCAACCCTAACCCCAGTATTCCTCATTTAACGGAGCTAAACCTCTACCCAACCCTAACCCCAGTATTCCTCATTTAACGGAGCTAAACTTCCAACTCAATTTCATCCATAATAACATTAGAAAATAAGATTAGATTTCTATCAATGTTGATAAGATTCTAATATCCAATAATGAAAACATTTTAAAATCGCTATTAGTAATAAAAAGAGGCAAAGATAAATACAACGCGGGCTCACACTAGCTTTCATTTTTTTCCGCTAAAATGGATAATAATTTTGATATAAAAATATGTTCATATTTTGTTTAGCCAACTGGAATATTTTATCTTGCAACATGTGTGTTAAAAAACCCCATATGTAGCAATTGTATTTCTCAGATAAGCGTATTATAAAACAATTACCGATATATACAATATACAACAAATACATCTTTATATAATACATCAGCACACGGCCATTTGTTACGCTGATCCACCGGTTTAAGGCCAACTAGGTCATGGCCTAAGGTCCTCGCTTTTATCATTTTCCGTGTTTCCTAATATCTCTCTTGGTTCAGTAAACTCTCTCAATAATCGGCTGGTCGGGTGACAGCTTAATAGTCGTGATGTCCCATTTTGCTTATATCGGGGCATAGTCTATATAATCTACTTATATTACGGATTTTCTTGGTATAGTATGGTAGATTAAATAGGCCAATACTTTGCTGTGTTTCTTTTATTAAGTGGCGGGGGAGGGTTAGCGCGTACGCGTTGTATCAAAATGTCTGCCATTAAGTCAACTGGCGTGGTTTCGATTCGCCGGATGTACCTGATTCGTGTGCCAATTTCACAATTTTCATTTTTATCTTAAATATAAGATTTCAGAAGCTCATCTTTTCACGGTAAGATAACAACATCGATGTTGATTTAAATTGAACAATAAGTCGTGTTTGCATTGTCGAAGTCTGAGGATGATATTGGGTAAGTGACTTGCCTCCTTTAACATTGGGGGCTTGGGATGGCCTAGTGGTCTAGCGTGCCGAGCTTCGACCTCTAGCTGGCCGGTTACATCTGGCTTGCGGCTGTAGTTTCGAGCCCTGGTGTGAGCGTATGTGGCATGGAGATAGGGGGGGCTTCTTAACCTGGTGGGTTTTCTCCGGGCACTCCGGTTTCCTCCCACTGCTAAAGACCCCATATTGAAATAAAATAAAACCATGTTAGTCCCAAAATGACCTAGTTTGTGTCGAGTGGAGTTAAACCCCATTTCTCTCTCTCTCACCCTTTAACATTGAAAACAGTGACACGCGAGGTGTCTGACTTAGAGCACCATACATGTCCCAGATTTTGACCCCGCCGTTTGTTTATGCGATCTATCAATCTAAACTTAGTCTGTGTATCTACAATGCGCCTGAGAACACTTTGAGTCCCGAGTCACTGTGATCTGAAGTATAACTAGATCAGCGGTGGAACTATAATACTGAGAATAAACCAAGACTTGAAGTAAACAGAATATTTTCGCGTGCCATTTGTTACAAAGCGAATCGATGAATGAGGCTAAACATATTGATGTAGACTGGAATAACCAGACGCCAAAGACTGCCATTCAATTTGGACTTTTCGCGTATTTCGCCGACCATAACTGATTAGAGATTACAGTAAAACAGAAACGATTGAATGTAAATCAATTTATATACATTCATACTGCGACACATTTGTGTCGATTTCTAGTTGTCATGTAGTGAGATATGCTATGAGGGAATTATTTCAAAGGCAGCGGCTTTACGCCCTTTATCTTGTACCGTTGACATTTCTCAGAATTAAACGGTAAAATATGGACGTTAAATTTATAACCTGGTTCATTTGTCAAATACGATGAAACTTTTTGTACGGTGACCCAGAAATATAGGTCATGGTCGGAAAATATACGGCCCGAGACTGGGAATGTACCGATATATTTTTGAAATGTACGGGCATGATTTGGGAATATACGATCATGTTTTTTGTGGACACAAACTGGGTTATTTTTGGACAAACATATCTTTCATATAATCCATTTACTAGTTATCAAGTATGATTTTGACGTGAGAGATGGAGAGAGAGAGAGAGAGAGAGAGGGAGAGAGAGAGTGGGGGTAACGTCCACTCGACACAAACTAGGTCATTATGGTTCAAATTTATTTCGTTATTAATACACTTGCGAGTAATGTTCGTTAGAAGCGGTAGGAAACCGGAGGACCCGGAGAAAACCCACGAGGTTGGGCGGGCGACCCTACGCCTTGTCATGTATAACCGGGAAATCGACACCACGCCAGCTGACTCAATAACAGACCTCATGATACAGCGCACACGCACTAACCATTCGCCCCCCCCCCCCTTCCCCAAAGAGAAATATCACAGGCAATATTGTCATTAGCCCTGCCCTACTGTAAATTCTACATACTTTAAAGGGCCAATCCCGATAACTTTTTGGGGAATAAAACTGCTTAATTTTGTGTTAAAATCCCTTATAACCCATTATCTAAGGCCGACCAACTAACCCGATATTTGTGATACGCTTGTAAATAACTTAAACCCGACAGTCTTCATCTAGAAATGGAGACCGTTGTATTATACAGTATCTGGATAAAACCAGACTTTTTTTCTATAAAAATGATATGTAGGTGAAATTTACCTTTTGTTATCAGTACAGTACATGGGTCATTCACTGTATAGACCTCTCAAGAAACGAGAATCGATTATCAGGTCACCCAATCAAAAAATTGACCCGAAATCTTAAAAGGGATACGTGTCCGGATAAGCAGTGTTGACGTTAACGTCAAAACGACTCAATATTTTGAGCTGAAACTTTGAGCCAAGGTATATACATCATGCCTCTATATTTTGGTCCATAAATTTCATAAATGCTCGGACTTTAATTTTTGAGACTCTGTTCTTATCGGGATTGTCCCTTTAAGAGTGAGAAGTAAGGACCCGGAGAAAACCCACGAGATTGGACAAGTGCCCCTTCTCCTCGTCACGCACAAACGGGAAATTGATTCAGTGAGCTAACGATTCGGCTACCCCCTCCCCCGCTACTTAAGAAAAAAAATGAAAAGATGAAATGAAATGGGGTTTAACGTCCTACTTTTCTGCACCTAGCCGGGACTAATGGAAGACGGGAATACACCACACAATGCGCTATGATGGAAATATTGCCCGGGCAGCGGCGCCATGACCTACTCTTATATCGAATTCCAACTGCCAGGGGATCTTTTACGTACATGTCAATGTGTACATGGGGCGTCGGTTTTTCGTACCTTCGTCCCATCCGAACGACTAGGCAGCTGTCCTTGTCAAGCCCTCCGTTCTGCATCACTGACAAGGGGAAACCACGCCGGAAAATCGAGATAAACTTTCTTGGCCAATGCAGGGATCGAACACCCGACCTCCAGGCTAGGGAGCCAGCGCCTTACCTACTAAGCCACGTGACACCCCCCCCCCCTTAATAAAAAAAACACAAAGTATAGGCCTATTTAATCTACCATACTATACCAAGAAAGCCCGTAATATAAGTAGATTAATAAGATAATATGTCCTGATAAAAGCAAATCGGATATTATCTGACCAGCCGATAATTGAGAGATTTCACTGAACCAAGAGAGATATTAGGAAAACACAGAAAATGATCAACACGAGGACCCTAGGCCATGGCCTAGTTGGACTTAAACCGGTGTCAACATTTGGGACATGTATGGTGCTCTATGTCAGACACCTAGCGTGTCACTGTTTTCAGTGTGAAAGTATTTGGATTGGGTAAGAAATGGGTGCCCTTTTCTTACCAGAATTTTATCACTGGTGTACACATGCCTTATGGTGATTATTAAAAGGCTTCAGTTTGAGAAATTGAAAATATCTGCTTTATATTATATAAACACCGATGTTTAAGTTTAGGAAGATTCTGTTCGATTAGAGTATGAAATAAGCAGATTCAAAATTATGAATTTAAACAGTTAAGATCATATTAAACTTATCATATTAAAAAGGCTACAGGACACAAACTTATCATATTACAGTGTACAACTTTGTGCAATAGGCTAACGGTTTAAGCCCATATTTTTTCCGACACCCCTACCTATGGTAGAACAAAGGTTATTTGGTATGGTAATTTGACCGACATTATGAAATGGGTTCTTGGGCGATTATCAAAACGGGCTATAATAGTTATTTCCTCTGGTTTCCATATCAAACGAAAACAATCATGCATATTGACTCGATGTGTAAAATCCAACTATTTGACGATTAAGAAGCTACAGATAGGCTATTTATTGTGTGTTTTTCACCGGAACACTCTGTGGTATAAATAACAAAAATCGCAAATAGCACACACAATATCATTTTAGGGACAATAGGGCCACCAACTGGCCCCTTAGCGCGAGTGGTCATGTTCTTGTTGTTCTTGTCGATGGCGCATTTCGAAAAAGGCCTAAGAATCCGTCAATTCTTGGTTTCAAAATAAGGGACGGGGCACCCAATTCTATCTTAACCAATAAAAACAAATAACCAACAATTCTCCACGTTTAGTTTAAGCGACTATGACATATATTCAAAACTTTTGATTATATTTGGTACAAACTCCCTCATTGTTTATAAATGTACATCTCATCTCTTCTCTTTATCTAATTTTCATCCACTTTTTATATGTTTTTCATCCATTTTTATAATGTACATGTATTTATCATGCTGACTGTATTGTATAATTTACATGCTGTGTGATATCCATGTGATATAATGCTTGGAAAACAGGAGACACCCCTGTTGTCAATTTTATTATCATATGTAGCAAATACTACATTTTCCGAAGTAGTATAACAGGTAACTACCTGAATTTCCAAGCCTTATTGACGTTTATTCAGTTTTATTACAGAATTGAAAAGTGAGAGAGAAAGAGAGGGAGAGAGAGAGATAGATGGGGTTTAACGTCCACTCAACACAAACTAGGTCATTTTGGGACTAACATATGGTTTCAATTTTATTTCAATAATTCGCTTGCGCGTAGGGGTCTTTGGCAGTGGCAGGAAACCTGAGTGCCCGGAGGAAACCCACGAGGTTGAGAAGGCGCCCCTATCTCCATGCCACATACGCTCACACCAGGGATCGAAACCGCAAGCCAGAGGTGACCGGCCAGCTGGAGGTCGAAGAGCGGCACTCTAGACCACTAGACCATCCCAACACCCCGAATTGAAAAGTGCATATACAAGAAAAATGGAAACATGCATATCTTTAATAGAAAATGGAATATGATTGCTAAGCTGTTTGATGATATGAAAATAATAGAATAATGTCAAGCTGTTTGAGAATATGTACAGAATAGAATAGTGCTAAGCTGTTTGAACATATGTAAAGAATAGAATATTTTGAGAGTTGCGTATTGTAGTTTGATGATATAGAGTGTAATATAATGTACTTTTGTATGGAATATTAATAAAATTTTAAAAAAAAACATTTGTATGCTGCCCGAAAAGGTTGTTTTATATAATAAAATCTATCTGTCTGTCTCTCTATCCCTCACTCTCTATCTAGCCATCCATCTGTCTGTTAATATCCAATGAAAGCATGTATGTGAGTGTGTGTGTGTGGAGGGGGGGGGGGGGGGGGGGGGTAGAACACAAAGGTCCCGCTTAAAGTAGCTAAATCTCTAACTCAATATCATACAAAGTTTTCAACACTGAAAACACCAATTATTTGTCAGTTTAAATCAACATTGGTGTTGTGCTCTTGCTGGGAAAAGATGGGCATCTCATATCCAATATTAAAGACAAAATAAGTATTTTACAATTGGTACACGAATCGTATACTATAGTGCGTTTCAGCGCCATTTGTAACAAGAGGCTCACATAGACATATTCCACAACTCATGTCAAACGGTGACGCCGTATTCTTATCTGGGGAGCATGCGAAACAAACACACTCGGTGTTGACTGGAATAACCAGACACTAGAGATTGGCATTCGATTGAGACTTCTGGCGTATTTCGGCGAACATAAACGATTTGAAATTAGAGTAAAAACAGAAACTATTGAATGTAAATCAGTTTATACACATTCATATTGCATAATTATTATAAGCGTTGCGACCCATTTGTGTCAATTTCCATGTCACACTATTAGCGATTTAGATTAGGAATTTGACAAAAGGTAATTCTCCTGAATTATCCTCAAGCAAAGAATAAGAGATAGACAATATATATTAAATGCATATTTATCTTTACAACACAATGTGTTAATTAATGAAGATACATTATGTGTTAATCATTAAAGATACATTACGTGTTAATCATTATACATTATCA
The DNA here is from genome assembly GCA_948474765.1 of Patella depressa. Lineage (NCBI taxonomy): Eukaryota > Metazoa > Mollusca > Gastropoda > Patellidae > Patella > Patella depressa. The sequence goes on along the minus strand of OX419720.1, from coordinate 70,609,082 downwards.
AAGATACATTACATGTTTATTATTAAAGAATTATTATAAATTAATTATTAAAGATACATTTAGTGTGAATCATTAAAGATACATTAAGCGTTAATCATTTAAGATACATTATGCGTTAATCATTAAATATATATTAAACATTAATTATCAAAGATACATATTGTGTTAATTATCAAAGATACATATTGTGTTAATTATCAAAGATACATTATAAATTAATTATTAAAGATACATTATAAATTAATTATTAAAGATACATTATAAATTAATTATTAAAGATACGTTATAAATTAATTACTAAAGATACATTATAAACTAATTATTAAAGATACATGCTACAATAATTTTTTAAATATCCAGTAAGTTTTAAGCATTAAATTTAGTGATAATCATTAAAGATATATTATGTGATTATCATTAAAGATACATTATGTGTAAATTAGTAAAGATACATTATGTGTTAATAATTAAAGATACATTATGTGTAAATCATTAAAGATACATTATGTGATTAAAATCATTAAAGATGCATTATGTATCAATTACCAAAGATACATTATGTGTCAATTATTAAAGATACATTAAGTGTTAATCATTAAAGATACATTAAACGTTAATCATTAAAGATATGTTATACATTATCAAAGATACATATTGTGTTAATTATTAAGGATACATTATAAATTAATTATTAAGACACGTGCTATGATAATTATTAAATATACATTATGTGTTAAGCATGAAACGGAGTGTTAATCATTAAAGATACATTATGTGTCAATTATTAAAGATACATTATGTGTCAATCATTAAAGATACATTATGTGTTAATCATTAAAGATACATTATGTGTCAATCATTAAAGATACATTATGTGTCAATCATTAAAGATACATTATGTGTTAATCATTAAAGATATATCATGCATTAATTTAAAAATATATATTATGTATTAATTATTACATGATAAGTGGAAAATCATACAAAGAGAAGTACATCAGGCAGAAGAAGACAACCAGGCACATGCTGTTGGTATGAAGCAACAGGGGGCTGTACAAGATAGGACGCAGCAAGATCCCGGAAACTCACCTGGAAAACTGACAGTCACAAGATAAGATTTCTCTTCCGGTCAGTATATGACGTCCTTCCATCACCAACCAACCTGAAGGTTTTGGGCCTGTAAGCTCTGTGGTAGAGTCTGTAATCTGGGACATGTACTTTCTTCCTGCGATGTTGCGTCTGATCAACTCAGTTGGCGTGCCTCCAAATAGCGTTGTGGAAAGCACCGAAAAACTTGAAGACAGATGACCTCCACATAATGACGGAACCAGTTTTACAGTGGAAATACTTGATACAAGAGTAAGTGGGATATCAGGGTAAAAATTTTGTAACTTGACAATAACATGACCTGGATCAAACATCGATACGAGGGAAAATGGAAAGCCAGGTTAAGAATGGATACAAGGGAATTCCAGATTAAGAATGGATACAAGGGAAAGTGGAATGACATGTTTAAAATTAACAACTGGATACAGTGAATTTCTACTGTGTTATGAACTCTGTTCTTATGTTTCAATTTTTTTTTTTTTTTGAACATTGTCAACCTAATCTGTCTTTCCAGATTGTAAGTACTAATGTACATATGTAAAGATGTCATAACTTCAGGATTTTTAAATTCAGGGTTTTTAAGGTGCTGGTGGGGAAATAAGTCGTGTCCTCTTTTGACTAGTGTGCTTCACACCAACCGTAAAAAATCTGACAAAAAGTCGAGCCTCTATCGTGTGCACAAGTCAATTGTTGATGGCCAGGGTGCTGACCTTATACACCCACATATTGTACTTTTATTTCAGTTTCATTACTTAAACATTGTTGACCTAATGGAATTCCAGGTAAAGAATATCGTTACTTTGAACATTGTTGTTCTAACGTGGAACTCCAGTGAAAGAATATATCGTTACTTTGAACATTGTTGACCTAACCCATTTCTATTTCCAAACGATAAGTACTAAGATCTGAAGATGTCAATGAAATTTAGGGTTTTCAAAACTGGTCAGATACTTTTGAAACAAAGCTTAGATTTCATGCATATAAATCTGTATCTATAAACCGCTTGCCACATCGCTCTTCCCCTTTCACGCCCTCCATTTGTTTCCAACAGTCCGTCATTACAATATTATTATTTTGATCTGGAAATTGAAACTAGTTTTCAGGGATTCCCACACTGTCTATATCGGGAAATGGATGATTTACAATGAAAACATTGTTCTTTGAGGGGTCATGATCAGAGGCTGGTTTCTGGAATGGAGTCGCAACCAACAAAAGATTTGGAACCACTGATCTTGTATGTGCTCTGCTGTTCATGTGTGCCCGAAGACTGTTTCTATGTGTAAATGACCTACTACAAATATCACAAGAAAAGGGTTTTTCTCCGGTGTGAATTCTAGTATGTCTATACAAAGCACCACTAGTGGTAAAACGTTTACTGCAAAAATCACAAGGAAAAGGTTTTTCTCCAGTATGAATTCTCATGTGTTCCAAAAGGTTACTATTCGTAACAAACCATTTATCACAAACTTCACAACAACAAGATTTTTCTCCAGTATGTGTTTTGGTGTGTCGCTGAAGATTACTGTAAGCTATGAATGCATCACCACAAACCTCACAAGCAAAAGGTCTTTCTCCAGTATGACTTTTCATATGTCGCTGTAGATTACCGCTGGTGGTAAATGATTTTCTGCAAACATCACAACAAAAAAGTTTTTCTCCAGAATGGGTTTTTATGTGTGTCTGTAGATGACTACTAGTAGTAAATGATTTTTGACAAATATCACAAGAAAAGGGTTTTTCTCCAGTATGACTTCTTCTATGCATTTTCAAATTTGAACTTGTGTTACATGATTTACTACAAACATCACATTTATAACGTTTTTCTCCCGTATGGATTCTATTATGTCGCTTCAAATTCCCTACATGTCTAAATAGTTTACCACAAACATCACATTTATATGGTTGCTCTCCGGTATGAATAACAATATGCCTAGTTAATCTCGAAAGGTATGCAAAAGATTTACCACAAACATCACATTTATATTGCTGCTCTCCAGTATGAATAACAATATGCCTAGTTAATCTCGAAAGGTATGTAAATGATTTACCACATACATCACAATTATAAATTCTATTGGAGGCAGATTCCGTGGACATTTTCAGATTTTTTCCCGACTCTTCTCTCTGAAAAAAAAACACCCCAATAATAATTAATTTTACTGTTTTATTATTTTTCTATGAAAAAAGAGCAGTAATTATTTTAAAATTTACTATTAATACTAACCAAAAACAATTGGCAAAGGCCTTTAAATAAGTTATTTGAGGGGGGGGGGTAGAAGAAGTAGGAGCATGGCCAAATATAGAGATGGGCTTTTAGGGCAACTTAACACAAATGAGATCATTTTGGGACTAACAATTGATGGCAAGCGGTATATTTACCTACATGTTATTTTCATAAATTCTTTTTAACTTTTTACATGTGTAAATTATCAACTTATTCTGCTACCTGAGTCCGAAACATCGAGGTCATATTTTTTTTTTTTTAGTCTGAAATGATGCGGGACCAAAATGCCACCTACACGAATCCGAAACGACGGGACTGAAATGACATGCAATCATTGCCCCATCACTTGTCAGTGATGCAGGACGGAGGGACTGATGCGGACAGCTATCTAGTCGTTGCGGTGGATGAAAAACCGAAGTTCTATGTACACATTGACTTACACGTAAAAGATCCCTTGGCAGTTGGAATTCAATATGAGTAGGCCATAGCGCCACTTTCCACCAAAATTTTCTTCATAGCACACTGTATGGCGTATGCCAGTCGTCATTAGACTAGTTTTGGAGCAGAACTGCAGGACGTTAAACCCCATTTCATTTCATTGCCCAAAATTCTACTATCAGTAGGCTACTCAACAAAAACGTTGTTATGACAACAAGCGAATAACCGAGTACTAAACAGGCTATGTTCTGTACAACAGAATATTTCAAATTGACATTATACAGTATTAGTACGTAATAAACGTGTATTATACAAAATTAATAAAATATGTCTTGCTTGATTGAATATGCTTTCCTCCATTTCCTCCTGTTATCTTCGTGTCAAAACCTCCTGTCAGTAGAACCGTCTTATGATGTGTGTAGTTATGACTTATGTGTAAGCCCTATAGTCTGTCACCACTAGTATAATTCAAACACGCCGCGATAGTTGTTTCCTCTGCAGTACCATACAGCTTATCTATTTACCGAGTCACTTACCTGGATATATATACGTAGTAAAATATATTCTGTTACTGTGGCCTTGACCTATTTAATAAAGAATGGGTTGTTCTAAAATGTGATTTGGATCTACTCCAACCCGAGTAATGCATGTTTACAGATCATCATTCAGTACTGCGGCTGTGAAATGATATGGTATTCCACAATTTAATCTATCGATATGCATGGCAATAAAAACAAGGTGTTAGAAGAATATGTAATGTTTGTGTACAATCTGTTTCACAGCAATGCGAATGCCTTCTTTCTAACTGTAGCAATCCACCATTATTTCAACTCTATCATAATATTCATATCTGTATTTGATAATATACCGTTATTTAGGCCAACATGTTTTGTTTTGTTTTTTTTTTAAATTTAAAATCGTAGTGATTTTGTTTTTCTTTTTAACTTAAAATCATTGTGTAATAAAAGATTTATATCCTTGGGTTACAACTTCCTACATTGCTTATAAATTACGTCTTGTGGAAGACGGGGGGGGGGGGGGATTTTGACATAAAAACTATACATTGCAAGCAAATGTTTGAATTCAATAACAGTGTGTGCATTTTTTTTCTTTCTTTCTTTCTTTTAAAAAAATTGTTTTATCGGAAATCACATTCACTAATTTTAAAGCGGGAATTTCATAATTTCCAAGAAAGTCAAAACATATTTATTTCTATGTCTTTTGCTCAAATAGTTGTCAACTCACTATTATTATACAATCATAGGCATTATTTTCCACACTGAAACATCTTTCGCATGGGAAATAATAACACAATCACCTCCTTGATTTCCTATTCCCCCCATGCAATAGCTATCTTCAAACGGTTGAAAGTTTCGCAACTGGCAATAGTGAATTATTCTTTAACAAGGTTGGACTGTTTAAAGAAACCATCTATTTTAAGGCTTTTTTTTAATATATTTTAAAAAATATAACTTAAAAATATGAAATTGGCACTTTAAAAGATGAATGACCGAAAGGTTAGCGTGCGCGTGCTGTGTCATACGACCTAGTGGGTTTGCTCCAGGTACTCTGGTTTCCTCCCACTGCTAAAGACCCCTATGTGCAAGCCAATTATTGAAATAAAAATTTAAAAACCACATGTTAGTCCCGGAATGACCTAGTTTATGTCGAGTGGACATTAAACCCCATTTCTCTCCCTTCCAAAATTGCTTGTAAATTGGGTAATTTTGACATAAAAACATTACTTTATAGGCAAAACTTGTTTTGTCTGAAATTACATTGATTAATCTTTGAATGGCATTTAGCGATTGAACATATAACATGATGTTTATGAACAAATTATTCAAACATTTAGCATAAAAAAAACCTTTTTGAAACATGAATCATTTAAAACATGAATCATTGTTACAAGCAATAAAATAAATTCGAGAAAAAAACTTGATACAGAACACACAAATGTAATCATCCAAACCCAAATATTGCCATTTAAACTGTACAGATTTTGACATAAAAACTTTACTTTTCAAGCAAATGTTTGAATTCAATAATGGTCTATGCTTTTCTTTCTTTCTTTTTTTTTTTAAAAAAACTTGTTTTATCTGAAATCACATTTACTAATTTTAAGGGTTGGATGACCAAATGGTTAGCATGCGCGCGCTGTATCATACATCCTGCCATTGAGTCAACTGGCACGGTTTCAAATCCCTGGTTGTACGTGGCAAGGAGCAGGATCGCCTGTCCAATCTTGTCGGTTTTCTCCGGGTACTCCGGTTTCCTCCCACTGCTAAAGACCCCTACACACAAGCGAATTATTGAAATAAAAATTTAAAAACCACATGTTAGTCCCGAAATAACCTAGTTTGTGTCCAGTGGATGTTACACCCCATTTCTGTCTCTCTCTCTTCCAAAATTGCTTGTAATTGGGGGATTTTGACATAAAAACATTACATTATAGGCAAAACTTGTTTTGTAGGAAATCACATTTATTAATCTTTGAATAAAAACAAAATAAAACCAAGTACGAACAATCCAAACCATTAGTCAAAATTCAAAGTCCTAAAAAACGGTTGAGGCAAAATAGTGTAATCAGCAAATGGACTGTTCACCGTGTACAAAATACACGACAAACAGTAAGCTTGGTATTTAGCGACTGAACATATAACACAACGTTGTGTTACACATTTATTAATTCTAAGGAATTGACACTTTTTTCTCCAGTATGGACTCTGCTGTGTTTACGTAAATTACTACTAGTGGTAAATGTTTTTTTACAAACATCACATGTAAAGGGTTTTTCTCCTGTATGGAATCTGATGTGTTGATGTAAATTACCTCTGCAGGTAAATGATTTACTACAAACATCACAAGAATAAGGTTTTTCACCAGTATGGGTTCTGGTGTGTACATGCAAATCACTACTAGAGGTAAATGATTTACCACAAACTTCACATTTATACGGTTTTTCTCCTGTATGGATTCTCATGTGTCCCTGTAGATTACTAATGGAAGCAAATGATTTACTGCAAACATCACAAGAAAAGGGTTTTTCTCCAGTATGGGTTCTGATGTGTACTTGTAGATCATTATTAGTGGAAAATGATTTATTACAAACTTCACATTCATAGGGTTTTTCTCCGGTATGGATTCTGGTGTGTTTATGTAGATTACTACTGCAGGTAAATGATTTATTACAAACATCACAAGGAAAGGGTTTTTCTCCAGTATGGGTTCTGGTGTGGCGTTGTAGATCCCTGCTTGAGGTAAATGATTTACTGCAAACATCACAAGAAAAAGGTTTTTCTCCAGTGTGAATTCTTGTGTGTTGTTGTAGATGACTACGACAGGTAAATAATTTCCTACAAACATCACAAGAAAAGGGTTTTTCTCCAGTATGAGTAATGATGTGTCGTTGTAGAATAGCTTTTTCTGAAAATGATTTATCACAAACATCACATTTATATGGTCTCTCTCCTGTATGGGTTTTGGTGTGTCTACGTAAATTACTGCCAGTGGTAAATGATTTTCCACAAACAACACAAGTGAAGAGTTTTTCTCCCATATGAGTTTTGGTGTGTTGATCCAAATTACTACTAGTGTAAAATGATTTACTACAAACATCACAAGAAAAGGGTTTTTCTCCAGTATGAATTCTGGTGTGTTTACGTAAATAACTACTGGTGGTAAATGATTTACTACAAACATCACAATAAAAAGGTTTTTCTCCAGTATGTGTTTTCATGTGTTGCTGTAGATTACCACGACTGGTAAATGATTTACTACAAACATCACAAGAAAAGGGTTTTTCTCCAGTATGGGTTCTGGTATGTTGACGTAGCTTATCCCTTGTGATAAATGATTTACTACAAACATCACAAGAAAAAGGTTTTTCTCCAGTATGGATTCTGGTGTGTACGTGCAACTCACTGCTTGTAGTAAAAGATTTACCACAAGCATCACATTTATATGGAGTTTCTCCAGTATGGATTCTGGTGTGAAGCTGTAGACCACCTCTGGTGGAAAATGATTTACTACAAACATCACAAGAAAAGGGTTTTTCTCCAGTATGTATTCTTGTGTGGTCCTGCAGGTTTCTACTAGTTGAAAATGATTTGTTACAAACATTACAAGAAAAAGGTTTTTCTCCAGTATGAGTTCTGGTGTGTCGCTGAAGATTACTACTTATGGTAAATGATTTATTACAAACATCACAAGAAAAAGGTTTTTCTCCAGTATGAGTTCTGGTGTGTTGTTGTAGACTACTACTAGTGATAAATGATTTACTACAAACATCACATTTATATGGTTTCTCTCCAGTATGAATCATAATGTGTTTACTTAAATTATGAAGGCATTCAAATGATTTACCGCAAACATCACATTTTGAGTTCTTTTTTGAGTCATAAAGCTTTGACATTTTCTGCTTCTTCTCTTCTCTGTAAATAAACAAAACAAAATGGTAATTAGGAGATAAACACTGACTGAATAGAACTTAGAGACCTGGTATTGTCCATTTGATGCAGCTATAAATCATTGTTGATGGACGTTTCATGGTTTTAATGATGTAATCAGTGTATTATTATCATCGCATTACGTCAACAATATTTTCTTTGGTTTTCAATTGCGATCAATATGGAATGGTGTTTAATCACCTACATGGAATACACCATGTTGTGTAGTATGAAGACTGGTATACACCATGTTGTGTAGTATTAAGGAAATTTTACCCAGACAGATGTGCTATGGATAAGTCGTTTTCCAAATATTGAGTTTATTTTGAAAAAATATTTGTCAGAAATTCATTTTGAGGAAATATATGATGTTAATAAAGTTATATTACCTTTAACCGTAAGAAATCCAGCTATCAAGTTTCTATAAATCTGTCCAGTTGCTACCTTTCACAGTCAGAAATCCAGCTACCAAGTCTCTTGAAATCTCTTGAGTTGTTATCTTGTCAACATCAGTTTCATCCTTTACATCATTACTAGACTACTAACACGTACTTAATCTGAATTAAAAATAATAATAATATTCAAAACCTTCTGGAGAAACTGAAAACGGGACTTAGTTGGAAGTTCAGGAAAAGACAGTATGAAATCTTATGGTTTAATGGTCTTGAACTCTGGGAGTCATTCGTTGAGGAAGACATTGAGGAATGAGGAATCTTATCAGGATACCTCTCATGATGACTTCTGCATTATTCAATCTGATGGAGATGGTTGATTTTCTCAAGATAGATTTGGGTTGATTGGATCTTGATTGATATCTGCAAAAACATGACAAAGATCTATGTTTTAATTTACACAACAGGTAGGACACTTAAGGAATTTAGACGGTCTATAATAATAAGTAATACACCCATAAATTAATTAAATATATCTTGACCAAAAAAGTTTTCCGCCATTTTATAAAGAATGTAGGTCTTGATTGATGATTTTTATGCCAATTCAATGACTGCAATCTCATTCCGTAATGAATTCGACAGTAACAGTGTATAGAAAACAATTGACTCTAACTCGGGGCCCTTTCCCTTGGTCAGGGGAGACCTTTTGTCAGAAGCAGGGCCCTTTTGTCAGAAGTGGGGGCCTTTTGTCTGCCTTTAGGGCTCCTCTAACTAGGATACATTTTCATTTTTCTCATCGGTTTTAGCATTTTTCTCCCGTTTTATTTTCTAATTTCTTTGATTTTTTTTCGCGAGGAGGCTGGTGCCTCCAGCGCCTCAGCTATAAAACGTCTTTACTATAGCTAAGGATTCAACATTATCTTCTATTTTTCATATGGCAAATAGGAGTTAAGCAATTAGGCTGACAATCTATTTTTTGTTAAGTACAAATTGGCATTAGAGACCATCCCAAAATTTCTGAACTTGGAAATTGGAATAATTAAAGTGTTTATTTGTAAATTGGTATAACTAAAGCAGTTATGTTTTAAATGACTCTTAGTATGGAGGAAGTGGGTGGTAATTAATGTATCATTGTTACTACCAGAGAACAAGAGGAAACTTAGCATGGTGTGCATATTGTACAGCTTATCACTGACTTGTTAAGGTTATTGGTCACATCTGCTGTTCTTGTGTTCATTTACCGCCTTGATATTCATTCTTAAGTTAGTGGTTGTGAATCCTATGATGTGTTCCAATGTCGCACCTTTTACATGTATGTCAATAAGAGTTCTAATTATGGGTCATTTGGTGCAAACCAGCATTATTCTCTTCTTAAGTACACTGACCACCAGAAATTTCATTCTTAAGTTGATAATAGGGATTTCTGATATCATTCCGTACAATTTAGGCTTGGTTTCTCACTCGCACCTTTCATGTTGATTAACATTTTAATTACCGTTTGGGGTATCGTTTAAGTTTGGGCGACAGAAACTATTAACTAAAGGCAATTACATTTCTAATTAAATCATTGTTCGACAGTGTACTCAATTTTATTCGCAATGAAAATATCAATGATGGCACGGATACTCGTAAAAATAAAGTCGTATTTTAACTAAACCTTTCCTATCTTCTTTATATCATAAATAATTTAATAAACAACGTGAAGTTCACGACCAAAGTTTCTGAGTGCATCGTTAATTTAATATCATTCTTTAAAGGCAATTTAAACCCCTTTAAACAAATGGAGTTGTTTTTTGTACTGCATTTGTGTTCAGAAGAAAATTCTCCCATTCAACCAATAAAACAATTAGAACAGAATTATATCATTTTAAAAGAAAATGTATAAACTGCAGGGATTTTACTAGAATGTAAAAATAAAAAAGATGATAATAAATATTATTGGGATATTATGGGATATTTATAATTGTCCAATGGATTTTTTATTTAATGAGAGTTGATTTCAAAGTCAAACACATAGGTAAGTTTATGATAACCAAAGTTAAATAGTTTGTTCATAATCAAAGAAATCTGTTTATCAAATAGCAAGGTTCAGACTGTAAGTTACATTTCCTAAATCAGGGTATCAAATGCCATTGAAGCCGAACTTGCAACTTCCATGTTGAATTAACCAATATTGAGTGTGGAGGGGGAACTCTATGAGTGGCTCCTAACCCAGCCATACACCACCAACAGCACAAGCTCTCATCTCAACTCTTGTATCCTTCCAACTCAAAATTATGAATTTTTACCAAAACCTGGCAGAAAATGCATTTTCAAACCCTTTTAGACGATTTTATAACAAAACATCGAAAAAAATCACCAGGCAAAAAGTGTGACAGAGTGATATTTTTAATATAAATAGTCAGTTGCTTTTAGTTATTTAAATCTGCACTTAATATAAACTTATAATGGTTGTACTATCCCTTTAAACCTATCCTATACTGTCCCTTTAAACCTATCCCATACTGTCCACTCTGTACCTGTCTGTAGTGAGTTCACTCACTACATCTTCAACTTTAACCTGTCTAATTTGTCTAGTGAGTTATTTTATGAAAGTTTCCTTGGAGACATTAATGATATAGATTTTGTATGCAAAGGTAGACCTTTTTCCATCTCCTTAGTTTATAGTATTTGGTATCGTGTATTTTTTAGTATAAGTTCAACTATTGCTGGTAGATGAGAATATTGAAGCCTCTTCAATTATAGTGGTTTGGTGTTTTGTGACAGTTTATATTCATCAGGTATGTTATAATATTTAGGTAATTGGTCTTTGTTTTAAGGCGGCAGCCATGTTGAATTTCTTTAAAGTATAAGTTGGTGATTTGAGATATGGGATAAGATTACATCATTATATAGTTAAAACATTATTTAAAGTATTTCACTTTAAATACTCACACATTTATTTACACTAAATAAATTTATATTTATATTTCATTTACAGTATCCCAGGCCAGTTGACAATAATTAGTAACCCCTCTTTAGGGTGAGCAATATAAGTTTTATTATTAAGATCTAATTATTAGTATTAATTAGTATTACCGGTATTATCATTTAAAGGGACAATAACATTCTTGCTGGCTTGGTAGCTCCAGAAAATAAATAATACCCTTATTCTATGTACTAGATGTTTAAATGTCCTACCTGTTGTGTAAATTATCCATTACAACCTATTTTATTTGTCCAGAGGGTTCGAAAATATTTTAAAATCCAAGTCACATTTGAAAAGGTTTACGTTAGCCTTTTCAAATCAATTGGTTGAATTTTTCCAATTTTTTAAATTAGGTGTGTTAAGATGAAATTTATATCATCATTTAATTGGAATATTCTAAAATAATACGATTTGTTGACCAGACTGAAGATTGGGACATATTTTTCAGTTACAACAAGAGTGTTATTGGGGCTTTAAGCTGTAGTAATAAGTATATTTCATACAATTACGAGTATAGCTGTGTTTCGTAGTTCATGCCTTCATTTAAGAAAAGAGTTACACATTATACATATGTTTTTACATAATAATTATTATGACTTTTAAACCATGCTTTGATACTGTTTTTATACTTTGTACATATTATTATATTACGTGTATATTTGCAGGGTTTTCGCTTACTTTGGCTGTAGCCAATGTTAATAAAGTACTTTTTTAAAGAATAGATCCCTTGTGTGGTCATTTAACAAAAGGGTGAACAAGGAAAAGAAAGACTAAAAATAACCTTGGCCGTTGTTTCGTGGGTGACGTGTGACCGCGTAGAAATATTTGATGAGCTGTGTGTCCTATCATGGACCTTATAAGGTCCAACTCCATGGTCCTATATAATATTGTTATATTTTGCTTTACTTAATTGATCGGCGATCATTTTACATTATTAAAATGTCCTGTAACTTACCATCCCTGGTAGTCCAAAAGGAATTTAGACGGTCTTTTTTAATACACCCACAAATTAATTAATATATCTTGACTGTTTGCGTCATGGCCGAGTTTCAAGGTACAATAGCGGAGAAGAGTAGTACGCATCACGTGACTAGCTGGATCGTCAGTTCTATAAATATCGTCTGTTCTATAAATTATCGTCTAGGGGGGTTGGGATGGCCTAGTGGTCTAGAGTGCCGCGCTTCGACCTCTAGCTGGCCGGTCACCTCTGGCTTGCGGCTGTGGTTTCGAGCCCTGGTGTGAGCGTATGTGGCATGGAGATAGGGGCTCCTTCTCAACCTCGTGGGTTTCCTCCGGGCACTCCGGTTTCCTCCCACAGCAAAGACCCCTGCGCTTGCGCTAAGATAATGAAAAAAAAAATGGAAAAAATAAGACTTGTCTGCGATATCACCTTCGGTGGAAGCGGACGTTAAACACCAAGTAGAGAACAAATTATCGTCTGCTGACTATTTATATTTTAGCCAGAGGTGACCGGCCAGCTATAGGTCGAAGCGTGGCACTCTAGACCACTAGGCCATCCCAACCCCCCTTTATAATTAATGGAATATTACATTAACTGTAATGTATGGAAACTGTATATTATATTTGTAAAGATTAAATCAACATTTTAAAAACGTGTTTGAAATAAAATTAGAATTTTACATGTCGTGTAGGCCTACTGTTCTTTTTCGTTCAAGTGTTGGAATTTATTATTTAAGGAGCATTTCATGAAAACAAAACTGATAAAATTAAGGTCATTCATTAAAAGTACCTTTAATTAATAAATACAAAATTGCAACAAATTTTAAAACGGTTTTATTTGACAATGTTGAAAACATTTTAAGCCCTAGCTCTGCCCGCCGAAAAATCCAAGACTAACACAATAAATTGATGGTATATGCGAATGTCGTAGACCCTGTCGACCAAATCATAATGAAATGGGGTTTAGCGTCATCCTGTTCTGCTCCTACTGACTTAATGAAGACGGGCATACGCCATACAGTGTGCCATGAGGGAATTTTTTGCCCATGCAACCGCATTATGGTCTACTCCTAATATCTAATTCCAAATAGGCCTACCAAGTGATTTTGATGTGCACGTCAATGTATACAGGGATCCCGGTCTTCGTACGGAAAACCACGTCGGAAAATCACGACGAAATTACCGACCAATTATAGGCTATTTTGCGATTTGCTTTACCCTTGCATGGGCAGTAATTTTTAAAAGAAGTTTGAAAGTATACGATTTCACTCCGTTATATTTCATCCCATTATTTGCTTGTCCTGTCTAGGGAATAATGAGAAAAAGATCTGATAAAGTGCAGTTTACGAAAATTATCTGAAATATCAAATTAATATACTGACTTTACACAGGTCAATGACAATTGTATGAATATATATTTTTTATATATAAATTTGTGGCGCAAAATAAACGTATAGTAGTGTGTCGCATGAATACCGTACGCCTACTTGCAAACCCAGTCATAAATTTAGTATATTTATCAAATCATTAAATTCATTTTAAGTAAATGTCCAATCTAAATGTATTTTCTTTTACATCTTATATAATTAATAATATTAGTCTACATGTATTAACATAGACTATAAAAGAAGTTGAAATATAATATTACTAGGGCGATATAATGTCCCAGTAACTAACGTTTGTCAAGATTCAATGATTCTGATAAAGTATCAGATAAACAAGATTGTAGCAATGATGACAGAATTTTGGATTTTACTCCCGAAACATCTCAAATTGATAATTCAGTCGACGATCAAACTGCATGCGGTGTACCAAGAATATTAAAGAAAAAGCTATTGCAAAAGACCATAATGTGTGGAATATGTCTTGAAAAACACCAACTTTTAAAGGGACAATCCCGATAAGAACAGAGTCTCAAAAATTAAAGTCCGAGTATTTGTGAAATTTATGGACCAAAATATAGTGGCATGGTGTATTTACCTTGTCTCAAAATTTCAGCTCAAAATATTGAGTCGTGTGGACGTGAACGTCAACACTGCTTATCTGGACACGTAACCCTTTTAAGATTTCGGGTCAATTTTTTCATTGGGTGACCTGATAATCGATTAATGTTTCTTGAGAGGTCTATACAGTGAATGACCCATGCCCTGTACTTGATAACAAAAGGTAAATTTCACCTACGTATTATTTTTATAGAAAAAAGTCTGGTTTTATTCAGATACTGAATAATAAAACGTCCTCCATTTCCAGATGAAGACTGTCAGGTTTAAGTTATTTACAAGCGTATCACAAATATCGGGTTAGTAGGTGGGCCTTAGGTTATGGATTTTAAAGGATTTTAACACAAAATTAAGCAGTTTTATTCCCCAAAAAGTTATCGGGATTGGCACTTTAAATGTGAAAATGTTTTAGAGCTTCAAACTCAAAGCCACATAAAAAATACACATGAACCAGGAGGATTTACCCGTTACTGACTTTGTTGTGATTCTGTGGTAACTTTGCTGTTTGACCCCGGGTATCATTTTACCCTTATAATGGTCAGTCTGTGCCTCACTTAGTCTAACGATCATTTGGAATAAATCGATGAATGTGAACTTCATATCATTTTGTCATTTGTTTCTTCGTCAGTTTCATTAGGTGACTTTAATAACACTTAAAAATCAAATATCCCCTACTTTTTTTGAATAGTATATATGTTTGAAGTGTTACAGAGAGTGTGGTGCTCTTGTGCGGTTTAATAGTAATATAACTTTTGAAAAACACATAAGTGATGGTCATTGTATCATCACTCAAAATTCGAAAATTAACAATAAATTAAAATCATCCACCACAAACCCTATTTCTAATTCTGATAAATGTGATGGAAACACTGATAAATTTATAGAATTAGAAAATAACAATACTGTTGATAGTTCAACTAAAATTGAAAATATTTCTAATGAATTACATTTCTCTTTGGGTGATAATATTCCCAAATTAAATCGATCATCCAAAGTTAAAGGAAAGCCTGGTTTAGCCAATTTGGCAGTAAGCAAATTAAAAAGAATTAAAAAAACTAATGAAATAAAAATTCTGAAAAATAAAATATTTAAATCCATTGAAACAAATAATCGGGGAAAATATTTTTGTCAAAATTGCAAATTGTTGGCAGATTTTGACCCACCCACCATCGAGTGTGAAAAATGTCTAAAGTGGTTTCATTTTCATTGTGTTAAACTTAAAAGAAAATTTTCTGGTAAGTGGTTTTGTTCTGATTGTAAATGATTTTTTGCACTTTATTGAATTTTGAAGACAGTATGACTTTTGTAATTTTAACACTTTCATTGTTAGAATTACAGGGAAAATTGTTCAGTGTGTGAAAAAATACATGCCATGTATTCCAAACTGAGTGCAGTTTGTGTGTTTACTTTTGGAGAAACCGACCAAACATACCATGGTGCTTAATGTTAAGTACACTTCTAGCTTCATCAAAGATCATCCTGTTTTACCATTTTACTAATGCTGAAGGGGTCATCGTCCCTTAAAATATTACAGACAAGTACAGCAGGTATCTATATATGGAAGAGTACTCGGTAGGCTGAAAAAATCTGTAATGGCACCCACCTTCTGCTAAGGGTACGCCAGTTTGTACAATCATATTCCATTCCATCTCGTTGATAAATGTGATCCGTCAACGTCCGTGTACCGTTACCGGACGTCGGGTACAATCACAGATATTTTTCAGCCGACTGGGTTCTCTTCCGTATAGGCTACGGAATGGTACATCTTGTACTTGTCTGTAGTGTAATAGGCAACAATGACACCTTCGGCCCTACACACCTTTTACTTGCAGCCATTGCAAAACACATAAAATTTTTTTAGAGGTACATGTACACACTGTAATTTATATCCTTGTTATGGAATATATTCTCTTATCACAATATATGTATTGCTCTATTGAACTATATGGGGAACTGTGCTTAAGCACCTCGGGCCTACCAGTGAGTATTATAAAAAAATCGTAGAACTTAGTAAATTACGTATTGTAATTAGTATGTCAGAAAAGTGTGTCTACATCATTGTTATATTATCCATGTTCGCCATTTTCATTATTAATAGTTTGATGTTCTAACATATGACGTCTAGAAAAGCCACCAGCCAGCTAGGAGACCATCATCAAGACAAGTCGCATTACCGTGAAGAACTTGTAGATCTTTATTTTGTTTTTCATTTCGAGTGAAACCAAGATAATTACCGGTCCAGAATGGAATAGGAATTGAGATATTCAAATGACGAGTATTGTGTTGACAAGATGTTAAATAAAATCTATTCCAATATTAACTTAAATAGCAGGACCTCTTCTCTTTGATTTGGGTGAAAAATAAAAGCCATTGAGCTTGTCACACATATCAAAACATGCAGCAATTTATTTCGATTCAATTTCAAAGAGTGCTTCTTGATATTTTAAAGAATAAAAGTACTTTTGATTGTATATTTGAGGAATGTTGGGTTTTTAAAAGCCCCAAAATGTATTATTTTCAAAGGACGATGGTATACATACCCTGGCTTTTTGTATATTATTTCCTTAAATGAAATGGTATGTAACGTCCTACCTGTGTCTTTCTTTATACGGTACTGAAATGTTATATAACCATTTAATTAGATATTTATTAACATAACCACTTGTGACAACTTAAAAATAAAGTGACAACAATAATGGTTGAAACATAATTCTGCGTTTTTATTTTATGACAGAAGAGTGCCCCCACCCCCAAACTCTCCAACTTGAACAATGTACAATGTAGGCTATGATAGTATTAGAGGAACAATAGCCTATAATAAGGAAGGAGTTTTTGAGCTGACGATTACAAAAGGGACTAATAAGTAAATATTTATCACTGTCAATAATTGAGTAACAGTCTACTTAAAATTGGAAACTAAAATCAACCAAGCTGTAGACCAATGTAGAACACCCCATCCCCATTTACTATCGCGATTGCAAATAAAAAGGAAGGCAGATATAGTGTTAGACAAATGGGACAGGGTCATTCAACAGCTAAACACGGGTTCAAGTTTAATTTCAAATGAAATGGGGTTTTAAAACTTCCTACTGTTCTGCTCCTAAACTGGGCAAATGAAGACGGGCATATACGTCAAACAGAGTGTTCCATACATTCTCGCGGGAAAGGAGAACAGAAACAGTTTAGGTTGGAAATCGTAATTTGCAGTACTAGTATGAAATTAGTCCTTATGTGGACATTTTAGTCCACTCAAAAATCACGGGTGGGGCTTCGCACTCCCAAGTGGAGACAGCACGCCCCCCCCCCCCCCGATTTCTGAAAATCCTGGATCCGCCCCTGATTTACGTCCACTCACTGAATTCTAAAGATACTTTAAAGACTCAAAAGGCAAAAATAAAATAATATCACATGGCTTTATGGTCTGATTACTGTTTTCTGTCCAACACTATATGTAGAAGTATCGGCCGACACAATATAATATACATACAGCCATAATGATAATAATGTGCAGGCCTGCACGGATGTGACTATAGCTTTAGTTTATTCTGAAAAAATAAAAAACAAAATTACAAACTTTGTTTAATAATGAACGGTCATTGTTCACACAGTTTAGCAAGAATGTGGCAAGCTGTTGCATCAGTTTTATCAATTAATTAATATTAATTGTTTGCAACCGTGTTGAACCGGTTTTATAAATTACCACTATTACCAGCAAGCAGACGATCCATTAATAGCTATATTCTATAAATAGAACAGACGAGCATACAATCAGTCACGTGATGCGTACTACTCTTCTTCGCCATGTGATTGTCCCTTGAAACTCGGCCATGATTACTGCATTTGTGTTTTTTAAAGAATGTAGCTATTCAAAAATTGCGACTTGGACCAACTCCGACCCGAGTAATGCATGTTTACAGATTGCAATTAATTATTGCGTTTGTGAATCAAAAGGTGATATTCCACAATTCCATATTACATATGAAAGTTTATTGTTTCTGTTAAAGTTATTATTATTTTTTTTTTGTTTTGTGTGTTTCCTGCAAATCGGATTTCTCAGAATCTAACCATGGGATCTTTCTGAAACTTTGACCTGCCCCCACCCCCAAAGGGGTGCGAACGTTGTTTGAATATATTTTCAAAACGTTTTACGAATCCGAAATCACCGAATTTTTCGAACGAAAAAAACTGACAGTGCATAGTCGTAACTTTGCTAATTTTTTTTACCGATTTTACTAATTCTTTTTTCTTTGAATACCTTGAAAAAAATCATTTTCATCTGCAGTTTCACATTTTCGAATTTCGAAAATTCGTCGCTGTGATTTCGAACCGGAAGCTTTGACCAATTTGACAACTTCTTTAATAGTTCTACGATTTTCATGAAATTTAGTATATAAGTAGATCTTACCGATGTGACTTCAAAAATATATTGAGAAATTTTCTAAATTATCTCCCCTTGGTGAAATTAAGGATCAAAGTTTTAAAAAAAAATCGTCGAAATATAGGTCAGAATGACCTAAAAAAAAATTCGATACTCGACAAGTAATTACTGATTCCTACACAAAATATGGAGTTTGTCGATCGAACCGGAAGTCTTGAAACGTGAAAAATCCCTAAGGCTTTTTTTGCTATTTTACTTACAGACACGGGAGTTATATTTTCTGAATCCTTGAAGGATGGCCCAAAAATCGCAGGGTGCAGAATTTTGATTTAGGTCAACTGATGGTTGCCATTTTGAAGTGAATATGAAAAGTAGTAGCAATTTGAAGGGCCGAGACTTTGAAACACAATAACTCTCCTTCTAATTGAGCTAGAATGTTCATTTTTGATGTAGAAGATGTTCACTAGGTCAATGTCATGATTGAGTGCAAGATGAGCATTTTCTGCCTAGGGTGATTTGTCGATTCTTGAGGGCACAATAACTTCGGTTATAATGAAGGGAGGGTGGTGAAACTCTCGTCAATCGAGAGTCTAATAGCTAGCCTGTTGTGTGAAATCATTGTATCATTTTTTTTTAAATATCAGGGGTAGCAGAAAAAAAGAGATCGAAAATCCAAAAAGTCGTATTTTTACGATTTGGAGCATTTTTAAGTGTCCTTTTCTCTTAAAGTCAACATAATATTTTTGGGGAACTTCTTCTACAAAGAGTCTTATCGGTAGTCTTTTATATGAAACCATCGATCAACAGTCCAAAATATCAGGAGTAGAAGAATAAAAGGATCGAAAATTGAAAACGGCAGCCTTTCATTGTTAAGCAAAACATGCAGTGTGGGTGGCTACAATCTGCACATTTAGTCATCGTGTAGAGCTTATTCAACAGTATCGAATTCCAACTTCTAAGGGATCTTTTACGTGCACTCCAATGTGTACACGGCGGGTGGGGAGGGCACGCCAGAAAATCGAGATGAACTTTCTCGGCCAATGCAGGGATCGAACACCCGACCTCCTGGCTAGCAGGCCAACGCCTTAGCTACATAGTGTGGACACCCATCGTACATTTCTTCCGTCAAATCAAAGCATTTCATTGCATTAGACCAATAATTAATTATTCTTAATTTAAAACTTTATTTTAATATTAGTTTGGCATTATTAAATCCTAATTTTATTGGTCTTATTTAAAATTATTTAACTATGAACAACCCTTAACGTGTCTCTTTAAAACAATTAAATACTCTAAAACAGTAGCTCAACCTTTTGACCTAAACTGATTAATTTACCATTTTGTTTTGAGCGACTTGTTATTCTTCCTATATGACATATTGCACGTGTCTGATTTCAAAGGGGGGTTGGGTGGCTGAATGGTGACAAGGAGTAAGGTCGCCTATCCAACCTGCCATTTTTAATTTTTTCCCCGCCATTTTCATTTCATTTTCTCATCCGTCTCATTACAGTAATACAAGTTTCAGTTATTTCCCTTTAGTTTTCAGATTATTGTTATGCCTGGGTGTAATGTTTCATACTATATTTAGACTTGTAACTTCGCGAGTTTTTGACCAATTTTGATAATTTTTTCTTCTTATCCTTTTATTTAGGATACTTGATACAATCAATGACACGTGACGATGAATATGAAAGGTTTCATATTTGCATGGGACAGTAGCAAATCTAGTTTATATCGATATTTGATAATACATCAGTTCTTTGTTCTAAATTTTTAATTGAACATCGTTGCGTTTTTTGTTTCAAAGCAAGCATTTTTCTGTAATACAGGAGTTATGTCTCTTGCTTATAAAAATCAAATTTTGATGGGCATTTTGACATAAAAAAAAACGTTACTTTATAAGCAAATGTTTGAATTTGGGGGTGGGTGGGTGTCGGAAATCATTTATTTTGTGGGGTTATCAGGACATATTGTTATTCTTACTAAAGCTAAGAAATTGACACTATGAAAAAATAGGGGTTGTAGAATTTCATGTCCAGTACACGTGGTTTAAGTGACCATTCCAAAATTTTAACACTTGAAAATTAGAATAACAAACCAACAGTGAGGCGGATGTCCCCCGCCGAAATCCCGAAATAAATAGATGACACATATTAATTAATCGCACATTTATATTTTTCAAACGTATCGACCAATCAAACTGAACACGAAGTGTCATCCAAAAATTGCTTATATCTGCCTACCGTAAGAAGAAAATGCTCATCTTCGAACTCCATCAAGGCATTGACCTAATAAGCATATACACCAAGTTTGAACATTTTAACTCAATTCGAAGGAGAGTTATTGTGTTCCAAAGTATCGGCAAATCAAATTGCTTATCGCTCTGCTTACCCTGAGCAGAAAATGCTCATTATCGATCTTAGTTAAGGTATTACTGTAATGAAACTATACACCAAGTTTCATCAATCTCACTTAATTAGAACTAAAGTTATCGTGTCTCAAAGCATCAACCAATCAAATTGCTTATCTCTGCCTACCCTAAGCGGAAAATGCTCATCTTCTAACTCCATCAAGGCATTGACCTAATAAGCATATACACCACGTTTGAACATTTTAACTCAATTAGAAGGAGTGTTATTGTGTTCCAAATTCTCGACCAATCAAATTGCGTATCGTTCTGCTTACCCTGCGCAGAAAATGCTCATTATCGAACTTAGTCAAGGTATTACTATAATGAAACTATACATCAAGTTTCATCACCCTCACTTAATTAGAACTAAAGTTATCGTGTCCCAAAGCATCAACCAATCAAATTGCTTATCTCTGCTTACCCTAAGCGGAAAATGCTCATCTTCGAACTCCATCAAGGCATTGACCTAATAAGCATATACACCAAGTTTGAACATTTTAACTCAATTAGAAGGACAGTTATTGTGTTCCAAATTCTCGACCAATCAAATTGCGTATAGCTCTGCTTACCCTGAGCAGAAAATGATCATTATCGAACTTAGTCAAGGTATTACTATAATGAAACTATACATCAAGTTTCGTCAATCTCACCTAATTAGAACTAAAGTTATCGTGTCCCAAAGCATCAACCAATCAAATTGCTTATCTCTACTTACCCTAAGCGGAAAATGCTCATCTTCGAACTCCATCAAGGCATTGACCTAATAAACACATACACCAAGTTTGAACATTCTAGCTCAATTAGGAAGAGAGTTATTGTGTCCCAAAAAGTGTGACGGACAGACAGACGGACAGACAGACAGACGGACGAACCCATTTTAATAGTCCCCCAACTTTCTTCGAAAGGCGGGGGACAATTAAAATGTTTATTAGTAAATTGGCATAACTATAGCAGTTATTTTGAAATAAGTTTAAGTTTTTTTTTAAATTTTGTATAATTAAGTGGTTATTATTAAATTGGTGTAATTAAGGTGGATTTTTTTTAAATTGGTATAATTAAAATGGTTATTCTTAAATTGTTTTTTTTTATTAAAGTGGTTATTTTTATATACGAGACACTGGTATAAAACAGTTTTTATCCACGGGTCAAGCTATTTGGTTTTTACTGAGAGAACTTTGGTTTTTCCACATAAAGCAAGCAATCTAGTTGACATTCAGATCTATATTTCGTTTCGGTTTTTATAATTTCGATGGCCTACACTACATGTAGATCTAACAAGTTATAGCGGGAGGTCACGTTCAGCCAGTACACATGTCAAGCACGCGACATCTGACCCTATAACCTCAGTCATTCGATTAACCAAACAGAATCGTTGTTGCTTTGTTTTGATGTTGCTGATAATGCCTACCCACAAACCCTCGATTCGACAGAAAATTTGATTGGCTGACCTCTCATTTCAAGCAGAACACGAGTTAAATAACAAGTCTTTCGGATCCTAATGTAGTAAAGACAAGTAAAACGAAATTTTAAACTATGAAAACGAAACGAAATAGGACCTGTATTTTAATCTGATTAATAAAACAAGCAGATTCTTTTTCCCCACTGGTTTTTGTCTATCCACACTGTTCACGCCAAACATCAACTAGTAGGGTGCCCCGAGCTCTCTAAGAAAGTTTGTCTTACCTCGAGAGGTGTTTACTCTGCCAAGACGAATTTCTCAATGATGACGAAACAGGCTCGGGCACAATGGGAGCACGTGCACGGACCAAATATTCACCGTATACAGCCATGCACGTGGTATTATCACAACATAAAATTGTAAATAAAGACAGGTTAAAAATATTTTCATCACGCGTTTGTCTTTCAATATTATTGGATCGCTAACTACGTTAAAAATTCTAAAAATGATTGTCGTTTTTATTTTTCAATTCGCTATTTATTTACAGAGTGCTGTCGTTTAGTTTCGGCGATTTAACATCTCCTAATAACACGTTTTGGAAAAGATAAGAGTACAACCGGTATTTTTCTTTTAATTTTGAAAGGTTCGTGAAATCGTCGTTGTACTCGACTAGATGTGTTATACCAAATTAGGAAATATAACAATTGTTTCGTATTTTCAAATTTGCTACCGGGAATTTATCGAAGCGAAATGTAGTCTCGATTGACCAGATTTCTGTTCGAGACCACTTGCTTTTAGGGTTAAGGGGAAACAAATCTTCTTATTTTGTTAAGGAATTGACCGATGGTATTTTTAAAATTGTTGTCAATCGATTCAATTAGCAGGCATGACGTCCAACGATGAATTACTATCCAGCAGTGGTTCGGGCGATAACTATGATCTCGGCACAATAAAAAAATTTGCCTTTGCAAGAACTACAGGCTAGTACTAGGTACCATTAATAAATTTCCGACCAATACAGAGCGCCAGACTATAATTATTGCTTTACATGACGTCAGTGTGACGTTTGAAGACAATGGTATTCGAAAGAGACTGATCAGACTGAAGACAAAGGCTAGAAAGCTGGGTAAACATATACAAACTTCTAATAAATCTTTAAAATTATATAACGATTATCTCGACAGCCCCCTTTTCCCCGGGATAGTGGACAATACACCATCGAAAGATACCAGCAAGACACATTTAAGTAATAGAGAGACACAGACATCTGTCGATTCGACTTTGGCCAAATTAAATAGGAAAAATAGGTATTTAGTAAGTAGGATCAATAGGTATAAAAAAAAATAATTTTCAGTTTAACAAATCGACTAAGGAAGACCTCAAACGAATTGATTCACACGAAGGCTAATAATAAAGTCTTGACAAATAAAAAAAACTGGTTGTACGTCCCAACCTCGTGTGGAAGAAGTAATTTTGTATGATGTCGAAAATCAAAGATACGCTACCATAATTTTGCCATGCAACTAAAAATCCTCAACGTTCCCGATGGGAATATCGACGCGGTTATAACCGCATTTTTTGATTTCGCGAACTCAAATCTAATTACACTCCAACAGAAACTACAGTCCAAAGAATATCTTTAAAACATGTTTCGGAAAAAACAAAGTCAGCGAAAAACACCACTTTATATTCGGACGAAACAACTAAATATGACTCCTAATTCGGCACATATGCAATAACCGCTGACTCAACTCATATGCCAATAATTGGTCTTCGAAATATGTCAGATGAATCTGCGCAAATTACTCTTGCAACTTTAAATGAAATTTTGGCAGATCTTGATGATATAGCCGGACCCATTAGTAAATACGTAATTTCGAAATTAGAAATACAATGCCGCAATTGTAAATTATATGGCCAAGCATATAACAAATTTTCTTGGTGATTTTAAAACAGAAAATAGATTGACATACCGTTACGAAAGAAGATCTAACATACTGGCCACGAAGATATGTGTTTTTGTAAATGTAATCGATCGCTTTCAGTCCCTATAAAGTTATAGGAAATACACTGCCTTCATTAGCCCAGTTCGGAGCAGAACAGTAGGACGTTAAGCCCCATTTCATTTCATTTCATTTATTCTTGTGTAAATGCTATCATACAATAAGACACGGGATCTCGAATTTGAATTTGTTCTTAATCATGTATCGTCTATTCAAATCCAACTTCAAAATGCCAATGTACATCTCAAATCTGTACATAACAGCTATTGCATATTTTTCATTCAGATTGATTAAAATAGTCTGTCATTATTTATTTAATACTGTTAATTATTCCATAAAACTTTCCTTAAATAAACATACTTCCAAACATTATACAAGGGGTATTTCGGGACCCCACGACATCGGACACCGGGGGTCTTTTGGAACCCGCCTCCCCCCCCCCCTTGCTTTTTACAAGTGTCTAATCTGTTCTGTAATCGGTGCTAGCTTTGTATTAGGAATCTTTCTTACTGATGATATTGTTTTGGTTATTCTAGTAATCTAGATCTGAAAGCAAATCAAGGTACCCCACCGACCCCACCAATAGACGATTCTACATGGAACATGACAATTACGATATTAATTTAGATTTGTATGGTTTAAAAAAAATCTTATAATTCCTATCGTCAGTGACAATACCTGAAATAATTTGTTTTAGCCTGATTGATTATTGTTCAGTCTTGATATGAAGCTGAGGTTTGATAGTATTTGAATACAATTATTCATCCAAAACCTATTTATGTTTGGGGTCTTAGGTTACCCCTTGTTGCCGACAACATTTTTCGCGCGATGTGTACGCACAAGGGTTAAATGGGACATCAAATATAAATTTACAAAGGCACGTTCACATCTTTGGGTATAGAAACTATAAATAGATCGGTCCATTGTATCAACAAAAACTTAAACAAATGTAAATTGGACTGCACACATATAAATTACACAGGAATGGCCGATCCAAACACTGAGCCGTATTGCGCTTGCTTGGAGATCTGAAATCCAATCGATACATGGAGCAGATTTTGTTAGATAGCAAATTACGATATAAACGAAGAGTCCCGAATGGTTGTGGTGGTAAATTCTTATCGGAAAAGAAATCCATCATTTTCCATTTCCAAGAAAACATAACTCTGTCAACATTGAAATCCCAAAATACAAATGTCCGCCGCTAGTACACAAAAGTAGAGATTTTACCGTACAGTCGAATGAATATATCTTGTGAAATAAAGCACGCAGGTATGGGGCGCCGTTTGTAAATTAATTATTTAGCTTTTTATATAGCAAAAAACACTAGATTTAATTTAAATTTATATATATAGTTTAATCTCGACTTTTGTGCAAATTTGTCACTTTTAATATTTAAACTAAAAATACAACAAAAACTCAATATTTAACATAATATATATAAATATTTCTTGATTTGTCTCTATTTTCATATTTAACATTTAGCATTGAATATTAAGACCAAAACAAGAGATTTGATGATATATAAATATTTAGCTAAATATTTAGTTAAATGTTTAAACATTTAGCTAAATATATATATTTAGTTAAATGTTAAAATATTTACTTAAATGTTAAAATATTTAGTTAAACATTTATATATTTAGCTAAATAATATATATTTAGCTAAATATTTATAGATTTAACTAAATAATTAAATATTTAACTAAATAATTAAATATTTAACTAAATAATTATATATTTAACTAAACATATAGTTAAATTTACAAAGCGCAACCGTACCACGCCGTTTGTAAAATAATTATTGTTGTAAGCGACTTCACACTAAACTATGACGTAGTGTACAACTTTCCATTGACTGCACAACACAGTACTATCTGGTACCTGAACGCTCAGCTTAGTTCTTACATCCGCAATTCGTTAATAATGCCTACATATATTTAACGTTGACATCGATCACTCATAAATATGGTAAGTTCACGACATATTACGGGTTAACGTGTTGGGTACACGTCATCATTTGATGCACAGTTTTTTTGTGTCGCTTACGATAATAGAAATATTGGCGGGACCACAAATATATATTTAGTTAAATATTTATACATTTAGCTAAACATATATATTTAGCATGATATTTATATATTTAGTTAACTGTTTATATATTTAACTAAATAAATATATTTAGTTAAATGTTTATATATTTAGCTAAATGTTATATATTTAGTTAAATGTTTATATATTTAACTAAATATATATATTTAGCTAAATGTTTATATATTTAGCTAAATGTTTATATATTTAGCTAAATGTTTATATATTTAGCTAAATGTTTATATATTTAGCTAAATGTTTATATATTTAGCTAAATATTTAACTTTAGATTTTTCAGTGATTTAGTGTTTAGCATTTATACCTACGAGGAACAGCACATTTAGCTATATATTTAACTAAGCGATGTGAAATCAAGATATAACATTTAAAGTTTTTCATAGACCAAAAACTCGACTTTTAGCTACAATATTTTTTGATATTTACATATATGCCATTTTTGTTCTAATATTTATCTAAATATATATATTCGGAGTTAAATCTAATTTTTTTTGCTATAGAAAAAGTTAAATAATTATTTTACAAACGGCGCCCCATACAGTTTCTTGACAGTTTATATAATAAAGGGTTATCTGGGGTTGTTGTTTGTATAGATATAGTGCCATAACAGTAAATAGTTTTCGAGATTTGTTTTTAGCTCGGGGCACCCTACAACTAGCTGGACCCTCTCTTCTCACCCAGGGGCGTAAATGTGGGGGGCAGTGTGATGGGGGAGGGGTGGTACACTCCCCCCCCCCCCCAGCAAAAAAGAAATAGTCGGTCGCAAAATCAGTGCAGTCGGTCGCAAAATAGGAGCAGTCGGTATCAAAATAAGTGCTCACTGTATACGCCACCCTACTCACGCAAAACTTTAGTATAAAATAACCTTGTCAACTCCTCATGTTTGAAAAGATGTTGTGTTTCACTCTCATTCTGTTGTGAGTATGTTGGTCTAACAACAAAATTTCGTCCAGGGAGAAAAATAGTCGGTCACAAAATAAGTGCAGTCACCCTTGGGGGAAAAATAGTCGGTCACAAAATAAGTGCAGTCACTGCAGTCGGTCGGTCTCTTGACATTGATTCAAATTTTCAAGCTCAGTACCCAAAATTTAAAAGCTCTGTTACATATCTGAACATTTTTCGAGCCTGCGGCGCTCGATTCTATTTTAAAATCATTTTTCTACTCCTCAATTGTCTTATACTGTCTCAGCACTATCATATTCACGATTATAATGAACTGCCCAGTTTGTAGTACCACTGGTGTGTCAGGCGTCAGATTGTACAGCTGTTATGTCAACTCTAGAAAACTCACACGTGGTGTTCGGCTCCAGATTGCGTCACTTGCACTGGGGGTGGGGCGGGCGTGGGGTGTATGTGCATCAGTCGGTCACATTTTGGCTAAACCCCCCCCCCCCCAAAAAAACGAAATCGTTATGTACGCCCCTGTTTAGAGGTGCCACAAGCTAAAAACACGATGTTTCGTACAATCAGGGGCCATATTCATAAAAATTGGCCATCCGTCCGATATGACCCAATATCGGTAAGAACAAGGAAACATATATTTCAAGTTTCATCAAAATCAGACCAAACTTGTGACCTCTAGAATGATTCTTCGTACAATACGTCAATATGAGCCTTAATCCTGACAGTTATGGTCTGATACGAGATGATATCGAAAGGATCCATAATCGTGGGTATATAAAGCTACAGTTTTCAAAATTAGATAAAATTAGCTAGACAACAATTTACGTCCACATGCTGGCATAAAAAAATTGACAAATCTACAATAATAACATCTGTAGGTCTATTCAATGGCTGACTAGTTGATCTTGATAAATTGCAATATCTTTTATTTCTTCATTCATAACAAACTAATTAAACTCCTTTTGTACAGATTTTATTTATAGTGTATAAATGATGTGCTATAAAAATATTGCAAGACAAAAGTTTTTCTCCAGTAGGAATACAACATGTGATAAAAGGTTTCACTACAAACACCACAACCTACATGGTTACTACAAAACATCACAAGCTAAAGGTTTTACTACAAACATCACAAGCTAAAGGTTTTACTACAAAACAAGCTAAAGGTTTTTCTAAAAACATCACAAACTAAAGGTTTTACTACAAACATCACAAGCTAAAAAAAGGTTTCACTATAAAAATCACAAGTTAAAGGTTTTACTACAAAACATCACAAGCTAAAGGTTTTACTACAAGCATCAAAAGTTAATAAAGGTTTTACTGCAAAACACCACAAGCTAAAGAATTTCTACAAACATCACTGACTACAGGTTTGTTTTTACTCCAGCATGTGTTCTAGTTTGTATGTGTTTTCATGTGTAGACTACCACTAGTAGTAAATATTTACAACAAACATCACATGAAAAAGGTTTTTCTCCAGTATGTGTTTTCATGTGTTGCTGTAGAGTACCATCCTGGGTAAATGATTTTCTCTGGTGTGAATTCTAGTGTGGTGCTGTAGATAAGTTCGAGTGTTGAATGATTTTCTACAAACTTCACATTTGTAGGGTTTTTCTCCGGTATGAGTTCTGGTGTGTTTATGTAGATTACTACTATTGGTAAATGATTTACTACAAACATCACAAGTAAAGGGTTTTTCTCAGGTATGGGTTTTGGTGTGTTTACGTATATCAGTACTAGTGGTAAAAGATTTACCACAAACATCACATTTATATGGTTTTTCTCCAGTATGGATTCTGATGTGTGCTTTTAGATGACAATTAGTGGTAAATGATTTTTTACAAACATCACAAGAAAATGGTTTTTCTCCTGTATGAGTTCTGATATGTTTATATAAATTACTATTACTGCAAAATGATTTACTGCAAACACCACAAGAAAAAGGTTTTTCTCCAGTATGGATTCTGGTGTGTATATGTAGACCATTAATCCGAGTAAATGACTTATTACAAACATCACAAGAAAAGGGTTTTTCTCCAGTATGGATTCTGGTGTGTACATGTAGTTCACTTATCCAAGTAAATGATTTACTACAAACATCACAAGAAAAGGGTTTTTCTCCAGTATGGGTTCTCATGTGTACACTTAACTTACTACCAGTGATAAATGATTTACTACAAACATCACAAGAAAAGGGTTTTTCCCCAGTATGGATTCTTTTGTGATAATAAAGATTACTACTGGTGGTAAATGATTTTTTACAAACATCACACTTAAACGGTTTCTCTCCAGTATGGGTTCTGGTGTGATTTTTTAAATCGCCATATTCCCTAAATGATTTATCACAAACATCACATTTATATGGTTTTTCTCCAGTATGAGTTCTGGTGTGTGTATTTAAACCACTCTTTAGTCTGAATGATTTATTACAAACATCACATTTATATGGTTTCTCTCCGGTATGAATCATAATGTGACTATTTAAACTAGTAGAGTTTGCTAGTGATTTACCACAAATATCACATTTATAGTTTTTATTGGAGACGGAATGTTTTGACATTGTCAGTTATTCTTGTAATCTTCTCTCTGTAAAAAAAGATAATTTTAATTAATTTCAGAATTCAGCTTAATTCAAATGTCATTTATGAAAACAGGTATACTTTACTACTTTTGATATTTGATAAAATATCAGTAAAAACTCAATCACCATTAAAAGGTAACATATCAGTTCAAACTACTTATGTAATAATATTCATAAATACACTCCAGCTGGTTTCCAGTGTTTAATAAACATACATTATGCAAGAGCTAAATCTGCCTACTGCAGGTCTTTCTTTAGACCTGAAATGATATCTTAGTTATTAATTAGATATTAATTAACTTATCCAGACCCATATCAACTCTGCAAATGTTTACTGGATTTGAATCCCTTTTTGGGAAAATAATTAAAACTAAAATGGATAATCAAGTCTTTGTTTTTAATGTACCCATTTCAGTAATGATGATCAAGGCTAGTCTTAATTTAAAAAGCTATTATCTCATTTCAGAATTGAGCAATGTGACTGAAATTATCAATACTCTATTTTTCAACTATCATAGTTAGAACTGTCAACTTTTACTGTGGATCATTCACCTATAATACAGCACATACTTGGAACTCTACAGACCCATCTCTGAGTGTATTTAAACAAAAGTCTAGTACTTTATGAGAGCCCTTATTATTATTATACTATTCAAAAAAAGTAGGGGATATTTGATTTTTAAGTGATATTAAAGTCACCTAATGAAACTGACGAAGAAACAAATGACAAAATGAAATGAAGGTCACATTTATCGATTTATTCCAAATGATCGTTAGACTAAGTAAGGCACAGACTGACCATTATAAGGGTAAAATGATACCCGGGGTCAAACAGCAAAGTTACCACAGCATCACAACAAAGTCAGTAACGGGTAAATTCTCCTCTGTTTGCCAAACAAGCATTGATCCGACGTGGCATACTCCTAATGAGACGTCTAAGGTCATTTTGGTCCAGATTGTCCCATTCCTGTTGCAACGCAGCAGCAAGTTCTTGGACATTGGCAGGACGTTGTTGACGTTGACGTAACCTCTGTCCAAGCATGTCCCAGACATGCTCGATGGGGGAGAGGTCGGGACTCAGTGCTGGCCAAGGTAATGTGGCCATGTTGTTGGAGGTAACCTGTAACGATCCTGGCCCTGTGACATCTTGCGTTGTCATCCTGGAAGATGAAACGGCGGCCAAGACGTCGTGCGAACGGCACAACATCTGCCAAGATGTTGTCCCGGTAGTACTGGCCTGTAATACGCCCTGCAACAACATGTAAATCCTGGAAGATGAAACGGCAGCCAAGACGTCGTGCGAACGGCACAACATCTGCCAAGATGTTGTCCCGGTAGTACTGGCCTGTAACACGCCCTGCAACAACATGTAAAGCTGTTCTTCCAGCAACAGTGATGCCTCCACACACCATAACAGAACCACCCCCAAATCGATCATGTCTGATGACGTTAACGTCTTGGAAGCGCTCATTTCGACCATGCCACACCCTCCTACGTCTGTCCAAAAAATCAACAGTGAACCTTGACTCATCTGAAAACATCACATTGCTCCAGCGTCGATTATCCCAGTGTTGACGATCCCTACACCAACAACGTCTTGCCTGAATGTGATGATCTCTCAAACAAGGGATCACGCGAGGACATCGGGCGCGAAGGTGACCCCTATGCAGTCGATTCCGAATCGTCTGGCCACTCACTCTCACACCAGTGTCTGTTTGAAGACGAGCGTTGATCTGATTTGCTGTGATGACACGATTTCTCAAGGCCAAGGTATGGATAAATCGATCCTGGGCTTGAGTTGTCGCCCTTGGTCGACCTGAGCGTGGTCTGTCCTGTACAGATTGTGTATCACGGTATCTGGACCATAGCCTACTTATGACAGACTGAGAAACATTCATCGTCTGCGCCACAACCGCCTGTGTTGTGCCGATCTGTAGCATGCCAAGGGCACGTAACCTTTCATTTTGGGTAAGCCGACGCATATCAAAATTTGTTTTCTGGTCACTAAAACAATTAAACTGATGTTTCCACCCTGGAATTCAATGCCACAATGACTGTAACATTCAAAGTCAGAGTCACGCAAATCTTGGGTTGGACCCCTAAGCATCACCTGTATTCCATGCGGTAGCTATTGGTGCGTTTGGGCGTCACATGTAACTGGAAATGTTTTTTCTGTTAGGTTCTATAGTGACTTTTTTCGTAGTCATTTGCATATTTTAATATTATGCCCCCAAAATCAAATATCCCCTACTTTTTTTGAATAGTATATTTATTTACCAAAGGGCAACACCGCAGAACTGTAGGGTGTTAAACCCCATTTCATTTCATTACATTTCAAAAGGCAACACACCAGTGACTTAAATTCTTGTGAACAACAATATTTATTAGAGATTCTTAAAACCTCATTACATTTCAAAAGGCAACACACCAGTGACTTCTTAAATCTCTTGAGTTGTTAACTTGTAAACATCAGTTTCATCCTTTACATCACTTTTAGGTAATCAATACTAAATCTGAATAAAGTAAATAATTAATTTGAGTTGAGTGTTCATCAATTGACATAAATTATCAACCATTAAATTCATAGAAATAAAACAAAATGGGGTTAAAGCCCCAACACCACTCTTGTCCTCTGGCGAAATCGCAGTGATTGTCCTCTGGTGAAATCGCAGTACATTGAAAGTGCTTTCATCGATAATATGGAAACAGTCACATGACATTTGCATTAAAGCCCCAACACCACTCTTGTTAAAACTGAATAATATGTCCCATTCTTCATTCTAGTCAACAAATTGTATTATTTTACAATATTCCAATTAATTGATGATATAAATTTCATCTTAACCCACCTAATTTAAAAAATTGGAAAAATTCAACTAATTGATTTGAAAAGTCTAACGTAAATCTTTTCAAATGTGACTTGGATTTTAAAATATTTTGGAACCCTCTGGACAAGTAAAATAGGTTGTAATGGATAATTTACACAACAGGTAGGACGCTTAAATATCTAGTACTTAGAATAAGGCTATTATTTATTTTCTCGAGCTGCCAAGCCAGCAAGAATGTTATTGTCCCTTTAACCTCCTACTGTTCTGCAACATCTGAAACTATTCTTTACCTAGAAATGGTTCCACTACTGATGCCTTCCGTCATACTTCAGGCACAGTAGTGGCTTTTCCTACAGAGTTCCTTTGCGCAAGTTTTGTAGTCAAATGACTACAAAAAGTTTACTGGCCTATAGCTCCCTTAATTTACACAGACACTAACCCAAAACTGTACTGCACATAGCTTAACATATAATAAATCAATTCCCCATTGAAATAAAGGTGAAGCCTTACCGCATAATTAAATGATTTGATAAAATCAAATCCCTTCATGAAAATTCTCAAGTTCTGAAATTATAATGGCCGCCCAGTCAAATAGAGCATGCGCAATCCAACTCACGTGATCATACGCCCCTTCCATATATGGCATATGACCATAATTATATGCTAATGACCTTAGCGTGGGAAAATATGTCAGAAACAATAATAGACTGCGTGTTGGGGAGGTTGGGCATAAATTTTTCGCTCAAACCTGGACAAAAACTGATAATAGATTTTATTGTTCAAAAAAAGGATGTAATGGGCGTCTTTGACATTTCAGTCGAGATTCTCTTATAGTATTTGTGCTGGGTCAGTGTATCGTAGGCATTGCCTTATATGGAAAAAGATGGGTGGAGTTAAGGCGTCGCGGTATTTGGCGAGATTTCAACTGGCCTGTGTCATGGCTGCCTGCACATTACAAGAACACCGCTAAGAAAATGTAAAACGCATTACCACAAAGAAAAACTGTTCGGTAACTCTTTTAGTTGTTAAGACTTCATTATGTATGATATGATTACTTATTTTAATACAAACTGTAATGACAATTGTGCGTTTTAACCTATTTGAACTTGCGTCAACGGTCTTAGACTGTACCACTTGTAACGATAACCAGCTATAGTTATCGTTACATTATAGTAACTATTCTTTACCCTGCAATATCTAAAACTATTCTCAACCCTGCAGTATATGAAATTATTTGTTGTGTTTTTTCTTATTCAATTCAACATCAAATAATAGATAGCAATAATTTACAAAGAACATCAAATGTATATCCACAGATACAGAATTACGTCTTTACCGAGCTTTACCGACGAAGTAAGATATCCGCCATTGTGTAAGCAATAATTATATCTAAAAGATGACGTGGACAGTCACCTACCCGAGTAACTCATATCTCCACCTTATAGGTCATTTACGACACGATTTACCCAATATTACTCAATACCACCCCAATATCACCACATACTACCCAATACGAACACATAATGGTGCAAAATGAGCCTTTTAGTTGATTGGTTTCAAAAAGAGTGACAAGTGCGAAAAGCAATTCAAATGTATTTACCGAAGACTGACTGTTCCATTTGCCTCCCTATACCACCAGAATCAAGCAAATAGTAACCCAATACTACCCAATATTATTAAATAAAAACGTAATATCGTCAAATAGTAGCACATCACTATTAGATAATTTGCAGAATACTAAAATATTTATTTAGTTATCTCCCTTTTCAACAGATAATGGGGATGCTCGATTCACAACTCCTGAATTAAATTCCAAAACTGGTGTCAATCGAGTGAAAAGGAGAATTTCAGAGTACAACGCATGTGTCGACTATATAAAAAAATATCTCTTTTCACCTACATTGTAGGAATACTCCACGATTCTACTCACTCCACCTCAGCTGTCGGGATTGGCAGAACAGATAAATAGATTTTGAATTGTTTCTCGCATTAATCATAGATGTTACCATCGTGTGACAGACTCCTCGACTCCTTGTCACTATCAAGCAAGAGATGGGTCATTTTGTGAATAAAATATGGTGTATGGTATTGTGGGTTTAACGTCATCCTTCTCATGTCCTAAATGTTTTCATCTTTATTTCAGAAATACAAGTTTAACATTAGAAATTGTCACCGAAAGAAAAGAATGGAAAATAATGTGGACAAAAATATAAAACTAACCACGTTTACAAACGGCATATGATGAGAGAAAAAACATGGTGAGGTCGAATTTGAACTGAATACTATCCAAATGTGATACTGTGAATACTATCCAAATGTGATACTGTTTCATGAAGTGTGCTCTATTATTGTGAGATACGGATAACACATGTACGGAGATGGTGACTGAATAATACAAAACGCTTAGTTTAAATTGCTATTAGTAGATAATGGGCACCATTTGAAATATAAACAATGGTTGGAACACTGACAGGAGCAAATGCAACATTTGAGAGTGTACGAAAGGCAGCTTTATCAAACACAAAATTTTATTCGTGATCAGATTGTAAAATGTCTGCAAAGGGAAGATCAGAGAAGTGGTAAGATCAACGACTTTAATGCAATAAAAAATGAGTGTTTAAAAGCAGACCTTTTCACAGATCATCTTGGTGGACATTTTGAGTTTTAAAAACTGTTTTAGTAGGAGGGGGGTTGGGATGGCCTAGCGGTCTAGAGTGCCGCGCTTCGACCTCTAGCTGGCCGGTCACCTCTGGCTTGCGGCTGTGGTTTCGAGCCCTGGTGTGAGCGTATGTGGCATGGAGATTGGGGCGCCTTCTCAACCTCGTGGGTACGAAATTCCAGCCATGGTGTTATATATCACTGAAAGCACGTTGAATGCTCTCTTCAAATATATAAATAATTTTCTGGCACATTCATATTTACTTACCTAAATAAGCGATCAAAGTTGGGTGGTACTTTTAACTCTATAGTGAGGGGGGGGGCATTCAATGCCAAAATACGAAATTCCAGCCATGATGTTATATATCGCTGAAAAGCACGTTGAATGTTTTCTTCAAATATTTAAATAATTTTCTGGCACATTCATATTTTCTTACCTAAATAAGCGATCAAAGTTGGGTGGTACTTTTAACTCTATAGGGGGGTGAGTATTCAATGCCAAAATACGGTTCTAAGTACGAAATTCCAGACATGATGTTATATATCGCTGAAAAGCTGATTAAATGCTATCTTCAAATATATAAATAATTATCAGGCACATTCATATTTACTTACCTTAATAAGCGATCAAAGTTGGGTGGTACTTTTAACTCTATAGTGAAGGGGAGGGGTCATTCAATGCCAAAATATGGTTCTTAGTACGAAATTCCAGCCATGATGTTATATATCACTGAAAAGCCCGTTGCATGATCTCTTCAAATATATAATTAATTTTCTGGCACATTTATATTTACTTACCTTAATAAGCGATCAAAGTTGGGTGGTACTTTTAACTCTATAGTGAAGGGGGGGTATTCAATGCCAAAATACGGTTCTTAGTACGAAATTCCAGCCAAGATGTTATATATCACTGAAAAGCTCATTGAATGTTCTCTTCAAATATATAAATAATTTTCTGGCACATTCATATTTACTTACCTTAATAAGCGAAGGGAGCCGAGGGAGGGGGGGAAGTAAGAATGAGAGACTTGTTCCAAAATTAAAGTCAATCTTTTATTTAGTTTACCTTAAGGCAGAATGCATGTATATTTTATTAAAAAAAAAAAAAAAAAAATTCGCTTGCACTAACTGAATTCGAGCGGTGTGGTGGGGTGGGCGAGGCGAGGCGAGTGTTTAATGTCAAAATAAGGATCTTAATACGAAATTCCAGTTATCGTGTCATACATAAAGTAAGTTTCAATAGCTCTTTAAATGTACTTGTTATTTTCTGGCACATTCATAATAACACTTTAGAAGAGATAAAAACCCTTTTTATTTTGATCTAAAAATTCATCGCCATCGTACAATAACCTAGTTACTAAAAATAGACTACTTTCAATTTATTTTATTTATCGAAGGCTTCGGCTCAGAGTACGTGATTTCACTGAAGTCATGGTCATCCAGCAAATTCCTTATTGTATGCTGAGTTGATTGTCCCTAATTGTCTGGTAAAAGGTCTTAATTTCTGCTAGCTATTGTCTGCCAGCTTGATCTCGGCCTACTATAGCTAAGGATTCAACATTATCTTCTATTTTTCATATGGCAAATAGGAGTTAAGCAATTAGGCAGACAATCTATTTTTTACAAATTGGCATTAGAGACCATCTCAAAATTTCTGCACTTGGAAATTTATTTGTAAATTGGTATAACTAAAGCAGTTATTTTTAAATTATTGTAATTAAAGTGGTTATTTTTAAATTGGTGTAATCAAAGTGATTATTTTATAAATTGGTGTAATTAAAGTTGTTATTGATTATATGCGCAAAGCTACTATTAATTAATATTAATCAGAAATACAAAAATATTAAAGGAATAACTATAGATGCCGAAGAATACCTATTAACACAATATGCGGATATGGTACATAATTCATACTTGATGGTTCGCCAGAGTCACTAGCGGCAACACTGGAAACTTTAATCTATTTTACAATCCATTAGGGCCCAAAAAATGAACTATTCTTAAACAAAAGTGATTTGGATAGGCAGTAAGAAACATTCAAAACGCGTACGTAATACCATCATACAAGATGGAAACTAGATTGGGGAGGAACAAATTTCAAATGATTAGAAAAAAAAATTTTTGAGTAGACAGACAAAATGATTAAAAAAAACTGTGATAGAAAAATCATGGAAATTCAAAATTTACTCAACAGTTGGCAGTGCCGAAAACATTAATCGGGAAAATTACTGTTATCAAAACACTGGCATAGCCAGAATTAATACATTTACTTTGAACAATTCCCTCTCCACCTGATGTGTACCTTAAAAACCTAAATAATACCATTATAAAGTTTATATGGAAGAAGAAACCTGACAAAATATGGAGAGATACAGCATGTCTACCAGTATCGGAGGGTGGACTTTACATGATTCATATTTATAACTTTACTACCTCTATAAAAATATCTTGGATAAATAAATTACTAAAATCCAATGCTACTTGGACAAAACTGTATAAAAGCATAGTAAAAACAACAGAAAACGAATTAATAAAATACGGAAATATATGTAGCTTTATTGGAAAAAAGTTAAAAAATATAACATACATTTGGAGAGATGTCTTACAAAAATGTGTCATTGCTACAGAATATAATGAAACAGAAAAATATGGTTGACTTCAATTGTACTAATGTCTGGTATAAATAAAATAATTATAACAAAAGACAATCAACCAATATAATACATATAGTAGAGAAGGCATAAATTTCATACAAGATTTAAACAATGAAAATATCTACAATTGTATTTCTTAGTAATGAACAAATTATTCAAAAATGTGGCATAAATTTTTTTTTGAAAAATGAATCATTGCTACAAGCAATAAAAAAATTTGAACACACAAATGTAATCATCCAATCCCCAATATTGCCATTTAAACTGTACAGCTTTATGAAGTACATGTATAAAACTAATGGTAATAGCCAAATTTAAAAAAAAAGCCTACTTACAAAAAAATATATACATCATCCAAAATCTCAAAACAAATTTGTAACACGGACAGGATATTTTTTTTTATTCTTTTCGTTCAATAAGTAGATTGTTTACCTCTACTAAACTCACTGGGGCGTAACCATGCAATAACTAGATATTTTCAGTGTTATTGCACACGCTAGTTTTAGTAGAAATCATATAGAGAAGTGGGGTGGGTTTCCCGTGCAATAACAACGATCCTGTTGAGCAGGCATCAGTATTACCAGTAATTTATAGCATGCTTCATTTGTTACCAGGTATAACACCTCGACCTTCGGTCTCTGTGTTAAACATGTTAACTCATGAAAGCCGTGCTATAAATATAACTTAGACAGAAAGATGTTTACATAACACACAATGATTGGAAAAGATACTGTGGTCGTGACACAAACTTACAATGGTTTCAATATAAAATTATACACAGAATCCTCACTACTAACACCTTCCTATATGGAATCAAATTTATAGACTCACCTCTAGTACAATAAAGCTGAACACATGACATCTCAATGATAACGGCAAATTAAGTTATGTGATTTTTGACATTGCAGGATTTTGCACAGATTGATTTCTCGAAATCCTCCTTAGAATTTACAGTATTCTTATGTTACAAGGTAAAAGGTAATTTTTCATCCTGATACGTATTTCTATCCGGTTGAACCTGATACATATTCCTATCCGGTTGAACCTGATACGTATTTCTATCCGGTTGAACCCGATACGTATTTCTATCCGGTTGAACCTGATACATATTCCTATCCGGTTGAACCCGATACGTATTCCTATCCGGTTGAACCTGATACGTATTCCTATCCGGTCGAACCCTATACGTATTCCTATCCGGTCGAACCTGATACGTATTTCTATCCGGTTGAACCTGATACATATTTCTATCCGGTTGAACCCGATACGTATTTCTATCCGGTCGAACCCGATACGTATTCCTATCCGGTCGAACCTGATACGTATTTCTATCCGGTCGAACCCGATACGTATTTCTATCAGGTCGAACCCGATACATATTTCTATCTAAACTACATGTTCGACATCCCTGATATACATGTAGAGCAATCATTCATTGAG
This sequence comes from Patella depressa, assembly GCA_948474765.1. Classification (NCBI taxonomy): domain Eukaryota; kingdom Metazoa; phylum Mollusca; class Gastropoda; family Patellidae; genus Patella; species Patella depressa. The sequence continues at coordinate 70,569,182 of OX419720.1, read as the reverse complement.
GCACAAATGATTAGAGTTCTTGAATATGGCTTTTAGTAATTGAACTGGAGTATACAATTACTGCTAATTACTGAGCCACTTTCAACTAGTCTTCTCTTGTCATTATCAAGCAAATTTTTTTACCAAGTTTTTTTTTAAAGTTTTCAACTAGTGTTGACATTTTTTGATTTAAAAAAAAAGACTAGGAGATTCTATTTATCGCCCAATCCTTTCTTACGCGATGCGTGCCAGTTGTAAAGGATTTCCTCCAAAAACCACAAGAAAAGAGTTTTTCCTTCTGCGTATATGTAGACTAAGACTAGTGGTAAATGATTTCCTCCAAACATCACAAGAAATGGGTCAGATGGTTCTGGTGTTGATGAGTATTGCTACAGATAAATGATTTACAATGTACTACAAACATCACATGCAAACGAGTTTTTCTCCAGTTTGGCTCTGTGTGTTCATGTAAATCACTACTTTTGTAAATGATTTACTGCAAACATCACATTTATATGGTTTCTCCCAAGTATGGGTTCTTGTCACAAGTAAAGAGTTTTTCTCCAGTATGAGTTCTGGCCCCAAGTTCACAAATCATAATGCTTTGTGAACCCTTGGCCAGGTCTGTTCATGTAGATCACTACCAGTGATAAATGATTTACTGCAAACATCACAAGAAAAAAGGGTTTTCACCGGTGTGAATTCTGGTGTGTAAATGCAGATTACTACTAGTGGTAAAAGATTTCCCACATACATCACATTTATACGGTTTTTCTCCAGTATGGATTCTGGTGTGTCGCTGCAGACTAAAACGGGATGAAAATGATTTACTACAAACGTCACAAGAAAAGGGTTTTTCTCCAGTATGAGTTCTGGTGTGTTGCTGTAAAATACCATAGGCGGAAAATGACTTACCACAAACATTACAAGAAAAGGGTTTTTCTCCAGTATGTGTTTTTTTATGTTGCTGTAGGCCACCGTTGGTGGAAAATGATTTACTACAAACATTACAAGAAAAGGGTTTTTCTCCAGTATGCGTTTTTGTGTGACGATGTAGATCACTGCTAGTGGTAAATGATTTAATACAAACATTACAAGAAAAGGGTTTTTCTCCAGTATGAGTTCTTGTGTGTTTCTGAAGATCACCTCTAGTGGTAAATGATTTATTACAAACATGACAGGAAAAAGGTTTTTCTCCGGTATGAGTTCTCGTGTGTCGTTGTAGAGTAGTACTATGGGCAAATGATTTCCTACAAACGTCACAAGAAAAGAGTTTTTCTCCAGTATGGGTTCTGATGTGTACATTTAGAATAGCCTTTTCTGGAAATGATTTATCACAAACATCACATTTATATGGTCTCTCTCCTGTATGGGTTTTGGTGTGTTTACGTAAATTACTGCCAGTGGTAAATGATTTTCCACAAACAACACAAGTGAATAGTTTTTCTCCCATATGAGTTTTGGTGTGTTCATCCAAATTACTACTAGTGGTAAATGATTTACTACAAACATCACAAGAAAAAGGTTTTTCTCCAGTATGAATTCTGGCATGTTTACGTAAATAACTACTGGTGGTAAATGATTTTTTACAAACATCACATTTATATGGAGTTTCTCCAGTATGGATTCTGGTGTGTTGCTGTAGACTACCACGGGTGGAAAATGATTTACTACAAACATCACAAGAAAAGGGTTTTTCTCCTGTATGGGTTCTGGTGTGTCCACGTAGCTTACCGCTTGTGATAAATGATTTACTACAAACATCACATTTATATGGTTTCTCTCCAGTATGAGTCCTGGTGTGTACATGCAAATCGCCACTAGTGGTAAAAGATTTACCACAAACATCACATTTATATGGAGTTTCTCCAGTATGGATTCTGGTATGTTGCTTAAAACCACCACAGGATGAAAATGATTTCCTACAAACATCACAAAAAAAGGGTTTTTCTCCAGTATGAATTCTGGTGTGTTGATGTAGATGGCTTCTAGTAGTAAAAGATTTCCTACAAACATCACAAGAAAAAGGTTTTTCTCCAGTATGAGTTCTGGTGTGTTCATGTAGCTTACCTCTCGTGGTAAATGATTTACTACAAACATCACAAGAAAAGGGTTTTTCTCCAGTATGGGTTCTGATATGTACATGTAGATGGCTTCTAGTGGAAAATGATTTTCTACAAATATCACATGTATAGGGTTTCTCTCCGGTATGGGTTCTGGCATGTTTACTTAAATTATGAAGGCCATTAAATGATTTACCACAAACATCACATTTATAGTCCTTTTTTGAGACATGCTTTGACATTTTTCGAAAATCTTCTCTCTGTAAATAAACAAAACAAAATGGTAACTAGACCTGCAAGCAGTTATGACGGGTTTCACTGGTGCCACGTTACCTTTGAACTTGTGTCACATTTGGTGCCACATCACCCTTGAACTCATATCACTTCCGGTATCAATGAAATCATTAAACAGATTTACACATCATATAAAATGGAAGCAGAATCCACCAAATCCAGTAATATCAAATCATGTTATACATTTGTTACATTTATCACTGATGTGTTGTGGTTATTGGTCACATCTGCTATTCCAAAGTTCATTTACCACCTAAATATTAATTCTTAAAGCCCCAATATCATTCTGGTCAACGAATTGTATTATTTTACGATATTCCAATTAATTGATGATATAAATTTCATCTTAGCACACCTAATTTAAAAAATTGGAAAAATTCAACTAATTGATTTGAAAAGTCTTAACGTAAAATAGGTTGTAATAGATAATTTACACAACAGGTAGAACGCTTAAACATCTAGTACTTAGAATAAGGCTGTTATTTATTTTCTAGAGCTGCCAAGCCACCAAGTGTGTTATTCTCCCTTTAAGATTAGTGGTTGTGAATCTTTCAATCTTACATTTTACACCGTGTTTCAATGTTGCACCTTTCATGTCAATAAAAGTTCTAATTATGGGTCATTCAGTGCAAACCAGCATTATATTCTTCTTAAGTACACTGACCACCAGAAATTTCATTCTTAAGTTGACGGCAATGATTCCGTACAATTTAGGTTTGGTTTCTCACTCGAACCTTTCATGTTTATTATCATTTTAATTAACGCTGGGGGTCAAGTGATATTTTCGTCACTTTTTAGATTATTTCATACTTGTAGCTAAAACTTTATTAATTTTATGTCTGACATTTTTGGTCCTAGCAGTATCAAAAATGTCCATGTAGTTTTGTGTAATATACTGTATTTTTCGGGGTATAAGTCGATACTTTTTTCTGCCAAAGTCCTGTCTTCGTCTTATACTCTGCTTCCACTTATGTATGGATGAAGATAAAAAAAAAATTGTCATTTCCAGAAAATTTTTTTCAGTTACTGTCTCTCCACGATGCCGAATTCACTATCGTTTCAAATAAAACTTTAAGTTACACCATTACAATTGAAATATTTATAGACGTTTCTTTGCTTGATTATTTCTGTATTTAAAACCATGCCCCTTTTCCCCTTCAAAATATCAACCAAGAATACAGCATCAAAATAAAATCTGTTCTCAGACATTCATCAATAACGGTATGTTTCCGTTTCTCGTAATTTCACGCGTCTCAAGAGATGTCTACTTTTAGTTTTCAGTAAAAAAAAACAATCATACTAAACTTAGACGTTTCAGGTCACATGACTTGGGTGTAAAATCGGACAGCCAGAGGCTAAAATATAGCCCACTTCAATCTTAGATTCTGAATTACTTTTTTATGTACCAGCAATTGCATTGTAATAGTTTAATATCAATCACAATATCTGCAAAGATTCAGGCTAAAAAATATCGAAATGTAAGCGAAATTACCATTTGTTTACATCAGATACTAGTAAGAAAATACTGCTCTGTCGTCACGCTACAGCTCACTTCATTGGTTTTCCGCACGTTATATAACATTTTTGTGATTATCATGGTCTGCGATTCCCTTACAGCCTTAGAAAACGGAATTTGTCTGTTTCGATGACTGAAATTTGCTAAATTTCAATTAAATATAGCCTACATTTTTTGTGGTACATGTATCATCCAGATTATAAATATTTGACATTACGTACGGATTACAATTTTGAAAAGGGTACTAGCGATTCAGAAAGGAAAATACCTATTAGGACGTCACTCAGATATGACTGAAAAGCACTTATTTTGGTGCCATGCCACGCATTGACTGGTATAGAGCATTTTGATTACATTATTGATGTCAATCTCAGATTTTAAAATTCCATAACTTCGGATCTAATTAGAATATTTTGATGAAATAAAAAAAATTGGGTAGCATTTTATCTATATTTTCACAAAATATATTAAAAATTTTTATTTTGTCATTTGAAACTTTGACCTGAACCCCCTACTATAAACTAGGTCATTTCGGGAATAACATATTTTATTTCAATAATTCGTTTGCGTGTAGGGTCTTACAGTGGGAGGAAACCGGAGAACCCGGAGAAAACCCACGTACAACCGGGGATTCGAAACCACGCAAGTTGATTCAATAGCAGGCCGTATGATACAGCGTGCGCACTCTGACCATTTCGCCGAATTCAAATTCGGCGACCATTTCGCCATACGACCCCCGCTACACATGCGATGCGGCATTTTAGTCTATTAAACTTTATTTTATATTAAAAATATCTGTAACTTACAATCCCTGGTAGTCTAAAAGGAATTTAGGCGGTCTATAATAATAAGTAACACACCCACAAATTAATTAAATATATCTTGACTTGCTTGACCAAAAAGGTTTTCCGCCATTTTTTTTTTAAGAATGTAGCTATTCAAAAATTGCGACTTGGACCTACTCCGACCCGAGTAATGCATGCTTACAGATTGCAATTAATTATTGCGTTTGTGAATCAAAAGGTGAGAGAGGGAGAGAGAGAGAGAGAGAAATGGGGTTTAATATCCACTCAACACAAACTAGGTCATTTCGGGACTAACATATGGTTTAATTTTATTTCAATAATTCGCTTTAGCAGTGGCTACGTACAATCTGCACATTTAGTCATCGTATAGAGCTTATTCAACAGTATCGAATTCCAACTGCTAAGGGATCTTTTACGTGCACTCCAATGGGGACACGCCAGAAAATCGAGATGAACTTTCTCGGCCAATGCAGGGATCGAACACCCGATTTCCTGGCTAGCAGGCCAACGCCTTAGCTAGATAGTGTGGACACCCATCGTACATTTCATCAGTCAAATCAAAGCATTTCATTGCATTAGACCACTAATTAATTATTCTTAATTCAAAACTTTATTTTAATATTAGTCTGGTATTATTAAATCCTAATCTTATTTAAAATTAAACTTTCATTTAACTATGAACAACCCTTAACGTGTCTCTGTAAAACAATTAAATACTCTAAAACAGTAGCTCAACCTTTTGACCTAAACTCATTAATTTACCATTTTGTTGTGAGCGACTCGTTATTCTTCCTATATGACATATCGCGCGTGTCTGATTTCAAAGGGTGGGGGGTGGCTGAATGGTTATTGAGTTAACTAGCGTGTTTTCGAATGCCCGGTTGTACGTGACAAGGAGTAAGGTCGCCTATCCAACCTGCCATTTTTAATTTTTTCCTCGCCATTTTCATTTCATTTTCTCATCCGTCTCATTACAGTAATACAAGTTTCAGTTATTTCCCTTTAGTTTTAAGATTATTGTTATGCCTGGGTGTAACGTTTCATACTATATTTAGACTTGTAACTTCGCGAGTTTTGGACCAATTTTGATAATTTTTTCTTCTTATCCTTTTATTTAGGATACTTGATACAATCGATGACACATGGCGTTGAATATGAAGGGTTTCATATTTGCATGGGACAGTTGCAGATCTAGTTTATATCTATATTTGATAATACATCAGTTCTTTGTTCTAAATTTTTAATTGAACATCGTTGCGTTTTTTGTTTCAAAGCAAGCATTTTTCTCTAATACAGGAGTTATGTCTCTTGCTTATAAAAATCAAATTTTGATGGGCATTTTGACATAAAAAAAACCGTTGCTTTATAAGCAAATGTTTGAATTTCGGGGTGGGTGTGTGTGTGTCGGAAATCATTTATTTTGTGGGGTTATCAGGACATATTGTTATTCTTACGAAAGCTAAGAAATTGACAATATGAAAAAATAGGGGTTGTAGAATTTCATGTCCAGTACACGTGGTTTAAGGGACCATCCCAAACTTTTAACACTTGAAAATTAGAATAATTAAAATGTTTATTAGTAATTTGGCATAACTATAGCAGTTATTTTGAAATAAGTTTAATTAAGTTTTTTTTTAAATTTTGTATAATTAAGTGGTTATTATTAAATTGGTGTAATTAAGGTGGTTTTTTTTTTTAAAAAAAAAATTGGTATAATTAATAAGTGGTTATTTTTAAATTGATTTAATTAAAGTGGTTATTTTAAAATTGGTATAATTAAAATGTTTATTTTTAAATTGTTCTCTTTTTTTTTATTAAAGTGGTTCTTTTTTAAATTTGTGTAATTAAAGTGGTTATTTTTAAATTGGTATAATTAAAATGGTTATTCTTAATTTGTTTTTTTTATTAAAGTGGTTATTTTTATATACGAGACATTGGTATTAAACAGTTTTTATCCACGGGTCAAGCTATTTGGTTTTTACTGAGAGAACTTTGCTTATCCACATAAAGCAAGCAATCTAGTTGACATTCAGATCTATATTTCGTTTCGGTTTTTATAATTTCGATGGCCTACACTACATGTAGATCTAACAAGTTATAGCGTGAGGTCACGTTCAGCCAGTACAGATGTCAAGCACGCGACATCGGACCCTATAACCTCAGTCATTCGATAAACCAATCAGAATCGTTGTTGCTTTGTTTTGATTTCTATCGCTGATAATGCCTACCCACAAACCCTCGATTCGACAGAAAATTTGATTGGCTGACCTCTCATTTCAAGCAGAACACGAGTTAAATAACAAGTCTTTCGGATCCTAATGTAGTAAAGACAAGTAAAACGAAATTTTAAACTATAAAAACGAAACGAAATAGGATCTGTATTTTAATCAGATGGATAAAGCAAGCAGATTCTTTTTTCCCACTGGTTTTTGTCTATCCACACTGATCACGCCAAACATCAACTAGCTGGACCCTCTCTTCTCACCCAGGGGCGTAAATGTGGGGGCAGTGTGATGGGTGAGGGGTGGTACACTCCCCCCCCCCCCCCCGAAAAAAAAATAGTCGGTCGCAAAATCAGTGCAGTCGGTCGCAAAATAGGGGTAGTCAGTATCAAAATAAGTGCTCACTGTATACGCCACCCTACTCACGCAAAACTTTAGTATAAAATAACCTTGTCAACTCTTCATGTTTGAAAAGATGTTGTGTTTCACTCTCATTCTGTTGTGAGTATGTTGGTCTAACAACAAAATTTCGTCCAGGGAGAAAAATAGTCGGTCACAAAATAAGTGCAGTCACCCTGGGGGGAAAAATAGTCGGTCACAAAATAAGTGCAGTCACTGCAGTCGGTCGGTCTCAAAAACAATGCCAGAATAGATCCCAAATACTATAATGTAGTTGCATGAATCCGTGTGCCTAAATTGCATACGTCACACAAAACTATAGTATAAAATAACCATGTCTGCTTGTCACTCTTATTCTGTTTTGAGTATGTTGTTCTATAAAATATTTTCTACCATGGCAAAAAATAGTCAGTCTCAAAAAAGTACTGACTGCGGTCGGTCTCTTGACATTGATTCAAATTTTCAAGCCCAGTCCCCAAAATTTAAAAGCTCTGTTACATATCTGAACATTTTTCGAGCCTGCGGCGCTCGATTCTATTTTAAAATCATTTTTATACGCCCACATGGAAATGTGGTCGTATATTGCCGTCGCCCCCGTCCGTCCGTCTGTCGGTCCGTCCGTCCGTCGGTCCGTCCGTCCATCGTCCACAATTTCTTGTGAACGCTCTAGAGGCTAAAGTTAATATCCGATTGACTTGAAATTTATACACGGTGTTTAAGGTCGTGAGACGAAGAAGCCTATTGATTTTCAGCGATATCCGTTAATTACTACCAGAGTTATGACCCTTGATCACTTTGAAAAATCTTGTGAACGCTGTAGAGGCTATAGTTAATATCCGATTGACTTTAAATTTATACACAGTGTTTAAGGTCATGAGACGAAGAAGCCTATTAATTTCCGGTGATATCTGATGGTTACTGCCAGAGTTATGACCCTTGATCACTTTGAAAAATCTTGTGAACGCTTTAGAGGCTAAATTTAATATCCGATTGACTTTAAATTTATACACAGTGTTTAAGGTCATGAGACGAAGAAGCCTATTGATTTTCGGTGATATCTGATAATTACTGCCAGAGTTATGCCCTTTGATCACTTTGAAAAATCTTGTGAACGCTTTAGAGGCTAAAGTTAATATCCGATTGACTTTAAATTCATACACAGTGTTTAAGGGCATGAGACGAAGAATCCTATTGATTTTCGGTGATATCCGATAATTACTACCAGAGTTATGACCCTTGATCACTTTGAAAAATCTTGTGATCGCTCTAGAGGCTAAAGTTAATATCCAATTGACTTTAAATTTATACACAGTGTATAAGGTCATGATACGAAGAAGCCTGTTGATTTTCAGCAATATCCGATAATTCCTGCCCGAGTTATGACCCTTGATCACTTTGAAAAATCTTGTGAACGCTCTAGAGGCTAAAGTTAATATCCGATTGAATTTAAATTTATACACGGTGTTTAAAGTCATGATGCAAAGAAGCCTATTGATTTTCAGCAATATCCGATAATTACTGCCAGAGTTATGACCCTTGATCACTTTGAAAAATCTAAAGTTAATATCCGATTGACTTTAAATTTATACACACTATTTACGGTCATGATACAAAATAGCCTATTTATTTTCAGCGATATCCGATAATTACTGCCAGAGTTATGACCCTTGATCACTTTGAAAAACCCTGTGAATGCTCTAAAGGCTAAAGTTAATATCCGATTGACTTTAAATTTGTACACAGTGGTTAGGGTCATGAGACGAAGAATCCTATTTGATTTTCAGTAATATCTGATAATTTCTGGCACTTGATCACTTTGAAATATCTTGTGGACAAAGGCCTTGAGACAAACCATCAAAACTATTCTAATCAATTCTGATAATTATTTAATGGGTTATTACTCGTAATAAGATTATCATGTGTTGTAAATGTTCTCCTTACTGATAAAAGAAACAAAATGCGACAACCCTTGTTGACTGCCCGGACGACTTAGCTGTTGTGGGCGTATGTTTCGTTGCCTGGCAACCTATCTTTCTACTCCTCAATTGTCTTATACTGTCTCAGCACTATCATATTCACGATTATAGGGAACTGCACAGTTTGTAGTACCACTGGTGTGTGGTGCGTCAGATTGTACAGCTGTTATGTCAACTCTAGAAAACTCACACGTGGTGCTCGGCTCCAGATTGCGTCACTTGCACTGGTGGTGGGGGCGGGCGTGGGGTGTATGTGCATCAGTCGGTCACATTTAGGCTAAATACCAAAGATAGGTTGCCAGGCAACAAAACATACGCCCACAACAGCTAAGTCGTCCGGGCAGTCAACAAGGGTTGTCACATATTGTTTCTTTTATCAGTAAGGAGAACATTTACAACACATGATAATCTTATTACGAGTAATAGCCCATTAAATAATTATCAGAAATGATTAGAATAGTTTTGATGGTTTGTCTCAAGGCCTTTGTCAAAGTGATCAACTGCCAGAAATTATCAGAAATTATCACTGAAAATCAAATAGGATTCTTCGTATCATGACCGTAAATAGTGTGTATAAATTTAAAGTCAATCGGATATTAACTTTAGATTTTTCAAAGTGATCAAGGGTCATAACTCTGGCAGTAATTATCGGATATGCTGAAAATCAATAGGCTTCTTTGTATCATGACTTTAAACACAGTGTATAAATTTAAATTCAATCGGATATTACGGTAACTTTAGCCTCTAGAGCATTCACAAGATTTTTCAAAGTGATCAAGGGTCATAACTCGGGCAGGAATTATCGGATATTGCTGAAAATCAACAGGCTTCTTCTTATCATGACCTTACACACTGTGTATAAATTTAAAGTCAATCGGATATTAACTTTAGCCTCTAAAGCGTTCACAAGATTTTTCCAAGTGATCAAGGGTCATAACTCTGGCAGTAATTATCAGATATCACCGAAAATCAAAAGGCTTCTTCGTCTCATGACCTTAAACACTGTGTATAAATTTAAAGTCAATCGGATATTAACTATAGCCTCTAGAGTGTCCACAAGATTTTTCAAAGTGATCAAGGGTCATAACTCTGGCAGTAATTATCAGATATCACCGAAAATCAAAAGGCTTCTTCGTCTCATGACCTTAAACACTGTGTATAAATTTAAAGTCAATCGGATATTAACCATAGCCTCTAGAGTGTCCACAAGATTTTTCAAAGTGATCAAGGGTCATAACTCTGGTAGTAATTATCGGATATCACTGAAAATCAATAGGCTTTTTCGTCTCATGACCTTAAACACTGTGTATAAATTTAAAGTCAATCGCATATTAACTTTAGCCTCTAAAGCGTTCACAAGATTTTTCAAAGTGATAAAGGGTCATAACTCTGGCAGTAATTATCAGATATCACCGAAAATCAATAGGCTTCTTCGTCTCCTGACCTTAAACACTGTGTATAAATTTAAAGTCGATCGGATATTAACTATAGCCTCTAGAGCGTTCACAAGATTTTTCCAAGTGATCAAGGGTCATACATGTAACTCTGGTAGTAATTATCGGATATCGCTGAAAATCAATAGGCTTATTCGTCTCACGACCTTAAACACCGTGTATAAATTTCAAGTCAATCGGATATTAACTTTAGCCTCTAGAGCGTTCACAAGAATTTGTGGACGACGGACGGACGGACGGACCGACAGAAGGACGGGGGCGACGGCAATATACGACCACATTTCCATGTGGGCGTATAAAAACGAAATCGTTATGTACGCCACTGTTAAGAGGTGCCACAAGCTAAAAACACGATGTTTCGTACAATCAGGGGCCATATTCATAAAAATTGGCCATCCGTCCGATATGACCCAATATCGGTAAAAACAAGGAAACATATATTTCAAGTTTCATCAAAATCAGACCAAACTTGTGACCTCTAGAATGATTCTTCATACAATACGTCAATCTGAGCCTTAATCCTGACAGTTATGGTCTGATACGAGATAATATCGAAAGGATCCATAATCGTGGGTATATAAAGCTATAGTTTTCAAAATTAGATAAAATTAGCTAGACAACAATTTACGTCCACATGCTGGCATAAAAAAATTGACAAATCTACAATAATAACATCTGTAGGTCTGTTCAATGACTGACTAGTTGATCTTGATAAATTGCAATATCTTTTATTTCTTCATTCATAACAAACTAATTAAATTCCTTTTGTACAGATTTTATTTTTAGTGTATAAACGATGTGCTATAAAAATATTGCAAGAAAATAGTTTTTCTCCAATAGGAGAACAACATGTGATAAAAAGTTTCACTAAAAACACCACAACCTACACAGTTACCACAAAACATCACAAGATAAAGGTTTTACTACAAACATCACAAGCTAAAGGTTTTACTGCAAAACAAGCTCAGGGTTTTACTGCAAAACAAGCTCAGGGTTTTACTACAAAACATCACAAGCTAAAAAAGGTATAAACATCACAAGCTAAAGGTTTTACTACAAACATCACAAGCTAAAGGTTTTACTACAAAACAAGCTCAAGGTTTTACTACAAAACATCACAAGCTAAAAAAGGTATAAACATCACAAGCTAAAGGTTTTACTACAAAACAAGCTCAAGGTTTTACCCCAGTATGTGTTTTAGTATGTATGTGTTTTCAAGTGTCACTGTAGACTACCACTAGTAGTAAATAATCACATGAAAATGGTTTCAGTATGTGTTTTCTTGTGTTGCTGTAGATTACCATTTTGTGTAAATGCTTTTCTACAAACATCACAAGAAAAAGGCTTTTCTCTGGTATGGGTTCTTATGTGTTGTTGTAGATTACTACTAGTGGCAAATGATTTTCTACAAACATCACAAGAAAAGGGTTTTTCACCAGTATGGGTTCTCGTATGTGCATGTAGACTACTACTACATGTAAATGATTTACTACAAACATCACAAGTAAAGGGTTTTTCTCCGGTATGGGTTCTGATGTGTTTACGTAAATCACTACTAGAGGTAAAAGATTTACCACAAACATCACATTTATATGGTTTTTCTCCAGTATGGGTTCTGATGTGTGCTTCTAGATGACCATTAGTGGTAAATGATTTTCTACAAACATCACAAGAAAATGGTTTTTCTCCTGTATGAGTTCTCATATGTGTATATAAATTACTATTACTGGAAAATGATTTACTGCAAACACTACAAGAAAAGGGTTTTTCTCCAGTATGGATTCTGGTGTGTACATGTAGATCACAAATCCGAGTAAATGATTTGCTACAAACATCACAAGAAAAGGGTTTTTCTCCAGTATGTGCTCTTATGTGGTGTTGTAGATAAGTACTATCAGTAAATGATTTTTTACAAAAATCACAAAAAAAGGGTTTTTCTCCAGTATGGGCTCTCATGTGTACACGTAACTTACTACCAGTGATAAATGATTTACTACAAACATCACAAGAATGAGGTTTTTCCCCAGTATGGGTTCTTTTGTGTTTATGAAAATAACTATTGGTGGTAAATGATTTTTTACAAACATCACATTTATATGGTTTCTCTCCGGTATGGGTTCTGGTGTGATTTTTTAAATCGCCATGTTCCCGAAATGATTTATCAAACATCACATTTATATGGTTTTTCTCCAGTATGGTTTCTGATGTGAACATGTAGACGAGCTTTTTGTGTAAATGATCTATTACAAACATCACATTTATATGGTTTCTCTCCAGTATGAATCATAATGTGACTATTTAAACTAGTAGAGTTTGCTAGTGATTTACCACAAATATCACATTTATAGTTTTTATTGGAGACGGAATGTTTTGACATTGTCGGTTATTCTTGTAATCTTCTCTCTGTAAAAAAAGATATTTTTAATTAATTTCAGAATTCAATTTAATTCAAACATCATTTATAAAAACAGGTATACTTTACTACCTTTGATCTTTGATAAAATATGAGTAAAAACTCAATCACCATTAAGAGGCAAGGTATCAGTTCAAACTACTGATGTAATAATATTCATAAATACACTACAGCTGGTTTCCAGTGTTTAATAAACATGCATTATGCAAGAGCTAAATCTGCCTACTGCGGGTCTTTCTGTAGGCCTGAAATGTTATTTAAGTTATTAATTAGATATTAATTAACTTATCCAGACCCTTATCAACTCTGCAAATATTTATCGAATTCGAATACATTTTGGGGAAAATAATTAAGCTAAAATGGATAATGGGGTCTTTGTTTTTATTGTACCCACTTCAGTAATTATGATCGAGGCTAGTCTAAAATTAAAAAGCTAATATCTCATTTCAGAATTGAGCAACGTGACTGACATTATCAATATACGCTATATTTTTCAACTATCATAGCTAGAACTGTCAACTTTTACTGTTCCAAAGTATAACCTGAAGACCTTTCACTGTAGATCATTCACCTATAATACAGCACATACTTGGAACTCATTACTACTACCTCTATGGACAGACCCATCTCTGAATGTCTTTAAACAAAAGTCTAGCACTTTATGAGAACCCTTATTATTATCATTTATTTATCAAAGGGCAACACCGCAGAACTGTAGGGTGTTAAACCCCATTTCATTTCATTACATTTCAAAAGGCAACACACCAGTGACTTGAATTCTTGTGAACAACAATATTTGTTAGAGATTCTTAAAATCTCTTGAGTTGTTAGCTTGTAAACATCAGGTTCATCCTTCACGTCATTACTGAGGTGATCAATACTAAATCTGAATAAAGTAAATAATTAATTTGACTTGATAGTGTTCATCTACTGACATAAATTATCAACCATTAAATTCATAGAAATAAAATAAAATGGGGTTAAAGCCCCAACACCACTCTTGTTCTCTGGCGAAATCGCAGCGATTGTCCTCTGGTGAAATCGCAGTACATTGAAAGTGCTTTCATCGATAATATGGAAACAGCAAAACACTGGCATAGCCAGAATTAATACATTTACTTTGAACAATTCCCTCTCCACCTGATGTGTACCTTAAAAACCTAAATAATACCTTTATAAAGTTTATATGGAAGAAGAAACCTGGCGAAATATGGAGATATACAGCATGTCTTCCAAAAACAAAGAGTGGACTTAACATGATTCATATTTTTAACTTTACTACTTCTATAAAAATATCTTGGATAAATAAATTACTAAAATCCAATGCCACTTGGACAAAACTGTATAAAAGCATAGTAAAAACAACAGAAAACGAATTAATAAAATACGGAAATATATGTAGCTTTATTGGAAAAAAGTTAAAAAATATAACATACATTTGGAGAGATGTCTTACAAAAATGTGTCATTGCTACAGAATATAATGAAACAGAAAAATATGGTTGACTTCAATTGTACTAATGTCTGGTATAAATAAAATAATTATAACAAAACCAATATAATACATATAGTAGCAGGGGTGGATCCAGGAATTTTTGCAGGAGGGGGTTTGCCAGGTTTCTGTTACGGAAATCTTCCATCATTGCCTCTAAATTACATAGGCATACATACAAATTGAGCTTTTTAAACAGAGAAATCATTTTTATACTGATCTAGGATCACTTTGTGATGTAATTTCATTGATGCAAGGCATTATTTTTTTTTATGTAGCTGAGCAGGGGGGGGTTTGGACCCCCCAAACCCCCCCTCTGGATCCGCGCCTGAGTAGAGAAGGCATAAATTTCATACAAGATTTAAACAATGAAAATATCTACAATTGTATTTCTTAGTAATGAACAAATTATTCAAAAATGTGGCATAAATTTTTTTTTGAAAAATGAATCATTGCTACAAGCAATAAAAAAATTTGAGAAAAAACTTGAACATACAAATGTAATCATCCAATCCCCAATATTGCGCTTTAAACTGTACAGCTTTATGAAGTACATGTATAAAACTAATGGTAATAGCCAAATTAAAAAAAAAAGCCTACCTACAAAAAATATATACATCATCCAAAACCTCAAAACAAATTTGTAACACAGACAGGATATTTTTTTTTATTCTTTTCGTTCAATAAGTAGATTGTTTACCTCTACTAAACTCACTGGGGCGTAACCATGCACTAACTAGATATTTTCAGTGTTATTGCACACGCTAGTTTTAGTAGAAATCATATAGAGAAGTGGGGTGGGTTTCCCGTACAATAACAACGATCCTGTTGAGCAGGCATCAGTATTACCAGTAATTTATAGCATGCTTCATTTGTTACCAGGTATAACACCTCGACCTTCGGTATTCGTATTCCTATCCGGTTGAACCCGATACGTATTCCTATCTAAACTACATGTTTGACATCCCTGATATCCCTGAGCAATCATTCATTGAGGCACAGAATATTAGAGTTTTTGGATATGGCTTTTAGTAATTGAACTGGAGTATACAATTACTGCTAATTATTGAGCCACTTTCAACTAGTCTTCTCTTGTCATTATCAAGCAAATTTTTTTACAAAGTTTATTTTTTAAGTTATCAACTAGTGTTGATATTTTTTGATATAAAAAAAAACACTAGGAGATTATAATTTATATTTATCGCCCAATCCTTTCTTACACGATGCGTACTAGTTGTAAAGGATTTCCTCCAAAAACCACAAGAAAAGAGTTTTTCCTTCTGCATATATGTAGACTAAGACTAGTGGTAAATGATTTCCTCCAAACATCACAAGAAATGCGTCAGATGGTTCTGGTGTTGATGAGTATTGCTACAGATAAATGATTTACAATGTACTACAAACATCACATGCAAAAGAGTTTTTCTCCAGTTTGGCTCTGTGTGTTCATGTAAATCACTACTTTTGTAAATGATTTACTGCAAACATCACATTTATATGGTTTCTCCCAAGTATGGGTTCTTGTCACAAGTAAAGAGTTTTTCTCCAGTATGAGTTCTGGCCCCAAGTTCACAAATCATAATGCTTTGTGAACCCTTGGCCAGGTCTGTTCATGTAGATCACTACCAGTGATAAATGATTTACTGCAAACATCACAAGAAAAAATGGTTTTCACTGGTGTGGATTCTACTGTGTACATGTAGATTGCTACTACTCGTAAATGATTTCCCACAAACATCACATTTATATGGTTTTTCTCCAGTATGGATTCTGGTGTGTCGCTGCAGATTACCACGGGATGAAAATGATTTTCTACAAACATCACAAGAAAATGGTTTTTCTCCAGTATGAATTCTGGTGTGTTCCTGTAAAGTACCATAGGCGGAAAATGACTTACCACAAACATTACAAGAAAAGGGTTTTTCTCCAGTATGTGTTTTTGTATGTTGCTGCAGACCACCGTTGGTGGAAAATGATTTACTACAAACACCACAAGAAAAGGGTTTTTCTCCAGTATGAATTTTTGTATGTTCATGTAGACTACTACTAGTGGTAAATGATTTAATACAAACATTACAAGAAAAGGGTTTTTCTCCGGTATGAGTTCTTGTGTGTTTCTGAAGATCACCTCTAGTGGTAAATGATTTATTACAAACATGACAGGAAAAAGGTTTTTCTCCGGTATGAGTTCTCTTGTGTCGTTGTAGACTATTACTATGGGCAAATGATTTCCTACAAACATCACAAGAAAAGGGCTTTTCTCCAGTATGAGTAATGATGTGTCGTTGTAGAATAGCTTTTTCTGAAAATGATTTATCACAAACATCACATTTATATGGTCTCTCTCCTGTATGGGTTTTGGTGTGTTTACGTAAATTACCGCCAGTGGTAAATGATTTTCCACAAACAACACAAGTGAAGAGTTTTTCTCCAATATGAGTTTTGGTGTGTTCATTCAAATTACTACTAGTGTAAAATGATTTACTACAAACATCACAAGAAAAGGGTTTTTCTCCAGTATGAGTTCTGATGTGTTCCCGTAGATGACTACTACGGGCAAATGATTTTTTACAAACATCACAAGAAAATGGTTTTTCTCCTGTATGGGTTCTAATGTGTCCCTGTAGATTACCTCTAGTGGTAAATGCTTTACTACAAACATCACAAGAAAAGGGTTTTTCTCCAGTGTGGGTTCTGGTGTGTCCACGTAGCTTACCGCGTGTGGTAAATGATTTACTACAAACATCACATTTATATGGTTTCTCTCCAGTATGAGTCCTGGTGTGTACATGCAAATCGCCACTAGTGGTAAAAGATTTACCACAAACATCACATTTATATGGAGTTTCTCCAGTATGGATTCTAGTGTGTTGCTTAAAACCACCACAGGATGAAAATGATTTCCTACAAACATCACAAAAAAAAGGTTTTTCTCCAGTGTGAATTCTGGTGTGTTGTAGTAGGATAAAATTAGTGGTAAATGATTTACTACAAATATCACAAAAAAAAGGTTTTTCTCCAGTATGAATTCTGGTGTGTTGATGTAGATGGCTTCTGGTAGTAAAAGATTTCCTACAAACATCACAAGTAAAAGGTTTTTCTCCAGTATGGGTTCTAGTGTGTTCATGTAGCTTACCTCTTGTGGTAAATGATTTACTACAAACATCACAAGAAAAGGGTTTTTCTCCAGTATGGATTCTGATATGTACATGTAGACCACTACTAGTGGAAAATGATTTTCTACAAATATCACATGTATAGGGTTTCTCTCCGGTATGGGTTCTGACATGTTTACTTAAATTATGAAGGCCATCAAATGATTTTCCACAAACATCACATTTATAGTTCTTTTTTGAGACATGCTTTGACATTTTTCAAATCTTCTCTCTGTAAATAAACAAAACAAAATGGTAACTAGACCTGCAAGCAGTTATGACGGGTTTCACTGGTGCCACGTTACCTTAGAACTTGTGTCACATTTGGTGCCACGTCACCCTTGAACTCATATCACTTCCGGTATCAATGAAATCATTAAACATATTTACACATCAAATAAAATGGAAGCAGAATCCACCAAATCCAGCAATATCAAATTATGTTATACATTTGTTACATTTATCACTAATTTGTTGTGGTCATCGGTCACATCTGCTATTCCGAAGTTCATTTACCACCTGAATATTAATTTTTAAGTTAGTGGTTGTGAATCCTACAATCATGCCCTACATTTTACAGTATGTTTCAATGTCGCACCTTTCATGTCAATAAAAGTTCTAATTATGGGTCATTCAGCATTATACTCTTCTTAAGTACACTGAGCAATGATTCCGTACAATTTAGGCTTGGTTTCTCACTCGAACCTTTCATGTTTATTTTAATTAACGATGGGGATCAAGTGATATTTTCATCACTTTTTAGATTATGTCATACTTTTAGCTAAAACTTTATTAATTTTATGTCACACATTCTTGCTCCTAGCAGTATCAAAAATGTCCATGTATTTTTCGGGGTATAAGTCGATACTTTTTTCTGCCGAAGTCCTGTCTTCGTCTTATACTCTGCTTCCACTTATGTATCTGCTTCCACTTATGTATGGATGAAGATAAAAAAAAAATTGTCATCTCCAGAAATTTTTTTTCAGTTACTGTCTCTCCACGATACCGAATGCACTATCGTTTCAAATAAAATTTTAAAGGGACAATAACACTCTTGCTGGCTTGACAGCTCCAGAAAATAAATAATAGCCTTATCCTAAGTACTAGTTGTTTAAGTGTCCTACCTGTTGTGTAAATTATCCATTACAACCTATTTTACTTGTCCAGAGTGTTCGAAAATATTTTAAATCAAAGTCACATTTGAAAAGGTTTACGTTAGACTTTTCAAATCAATTAGTTGAATTTTTCCAATTTTTTTAAATCAAGTGTGCTAAGATGAAATTTATATCATTAATTAATTGGAATATTGTAAAATAATACAATTTGTTGACCAGAATGAAGATTGGGACATATTATTCAGTTACAACAAGAGTGTTATTGGGGCTTTAAGTTACACCATTACAATTGAAATATTTATAGACGTTTCTTTGCTTGATTATTTCTTTATTTAAAACCATGCCCCTTTTCCCCTTCAAAATATCAACCGAGAATACAGCATCAAAATAAAATCTGTTCTCAGACATTCATCAATAACGGCATGTTTCCGTTTCTCGTAATTTCACGCGTCTCAAGAGATGTCTACTTTTAGTTTTCAGTGAAAAAAAACAATCATACTAAACTTAGACATTTCAGGTCACGTGACATGGGCGTAAAATCGGACAGCCAATGGCTAAAATATGTCCCACTTCAATCTTAGATTCTGAATTACTTTTTTATGTAAATGTATTACTAGCAATTGTATTGTAATAGTTTAATATCAATCTCAATATCTGCATAGATTCAGGCTAAAAAATTATCGAAATGTAAGCGAAATTACCATTTGTTTACATCAGATACTTGTAGGAAAATACCGCTCTGACGTCACGCTACAGCTCACTTCATTGGTTTTCCGCACATTAGATAACATTTTTGTGATTATCATGGTTTGCGATTCCCTTACAGCCTTAGAAAACGGGATTTGTCTGTTTCGATGACTGAACTTTGCTAAATTTCGATTAAATATAGCCTACATTTTTTGTAGTATCATCCAGATTATAAATATTTGACATTACGTGCGGATTACAGTTTTAAAAGATAGGCTGGCACTGCCAGGCAGGATACGCCCACATTTTCGAGAGATGGATAGAGAACAAGCAATACCGAAAGTGATTAAGTCCTGTATTTCATACTGTATTGGGAGCAGCCATTTAGTTGGTCAGGTCCAGTCTGATATTCATGAAATTCGAAGCCGACAATGATTATGGTGTGACGGTACACAACCTAGAAATGTGACTTTTCATCAAAATCGGATAAGAATTGTGACCTGTAGAGAGTCCACAACCATGATATATAATATACCATATTTTTACACTATTCGCGTACAAACGACAACCATTTCGTCCGGCAATTTTGGTACGATTTTCACGAAATTAGAACTCAACCTTCCTCATCAAAATCGAATTAAAATTGTGACCTTTACAGTTTCCACAACCATGATATACCATTTTTTTTTAACAGTATTCGCGTACAAACGGCGACCATTTTGTCTGTCAATTTTGGTCCGATTTTCCCGAAATTCAAACTCAACCTTCCTTACGGTGTAACGGTGATATAATCAAACGGTTTTTTTAAATCGGATAATAATTGTGACCTCCAGAGGGACCACAAGCTAAAGAAAGGGGGATTTTGCGTATAACCAGGGGCCATAATTCAGGAAGTTACGATCCGATATGCGCAAATATCGAAAAGAACCAAGATCTTTGGGTTATAACTATGAATTTCAAGTTTCATCAAAATCGAATTAAAATTGTGACCTTTACAGGTTCCACAACCTTGATATACCATTTTTTAACAATTTGATATGCGCAAATATCGAAAAGAATAAAGATCTTTAGGTTATAAACAAGCATTTCAGGTTTCATCAAAATCGAATTAAAATTGTGACCTCTACAGGGTCCACAACCATGACATACAAATTTTTAACAGTATTCGCGTACAAACGGCGGCCATTTTGTATGGCAATTTTGGTCCGATTTTCCCGTCCTTAGCGTGTAACGGTGATATAATCCAACGGTTTTTTAAATCGGATAATAATTGTGGCCTCCAGAGGGACCACAAGCTAAAAAGGGTGATTTTTCGGACAATCAGGGGCCATAATTCAGGAAATTACATTCCGATAGCCGCAAATATTGAAAGGAACCAAGATCTTTGGGTTACAAACATCCTTGTCAAGTTTTATCAAAATCGGTTCAAAATTGTGACCTCTATAGGGTCCACAAGCTAAAAACGTGATTTTTCGTACAATCAGGGGCCATAATCCATGAAGTTTTGATCCGATACATACCAATATCGAAAGCAGCCGAGATCTTTTGGGGATAAACCTATATTTCAAGTTTCGTCAAAATCGGATAAGAATTGTGACCTGTAGAGAGTCCACAAACAAATTGTGGACGGACGGACGTCCGGACGGACAGGGGCGACGACATAATACCTCCACATTAAAATGTGGGCGTATAAAAATAATAATAATAACTTTAACAGCAATTCTGAAAGGAAAATACCTATTATGACGTCACTCAGATATGACTGAAAAGCACTTATTTGGGGGCCATGCCACACATTGACTGGTATAGACAATTTTGATTACATTATTGATGTCAATCTCGGATCTTAAAATTCCATAATTTTGGATCTAATTAGAATATTTTGATGAAATAAAAAATTTGGGTAGCATTTTCTCTATATTTTTACAAAATATCTTTAAATTCTTTTTCTGTCATTTGAAACTTTGACCTGAACCCCCTACTACATGTATACTGCATTGTTTTATTCTATTTTTACTTTAGTAAAATATTTTATAAACAGAGAGAGAGAGAGAGAGAGAGAGGGTAGGGTTTTATGTCCACTGGAAATTGAGAGCAAACAAACTAGGTCATTTCGGGAATAACATATTATATCGTTTAATTTTATTTCAATAATTCGTTTGCGCGTAGGGTTTTACAGTGGGAGGAAACCGGAGTACCCGGAGAAAACCCACGAACAACCAGGTATTCGAAACCACGCAAGTTGATTCAATAGCAGGCTGTATGATACAGCGTGCGCACGCTAACTATTTCGCCATACGGCCCCCGCTATACATGCGATGCGGCCTATATCAATGTTGAATGCATTTTAGTCTATTAAACTTTATTTTATATTAAAAATATCTGTAACTTACAATCCCTGGTAGTCTAAAAGGAATTTAGGCGGTCTATAATAATAAGTAACACACCCACAAATTAATTAAATATATCTTGACTTGCTTGACCAAAAAGGTTTTCCGCCATTTTTTTTTTAAGAATGTAGCTATTCAAAAATTGCGACTTGGACCTACTCCGACCCGAGTAATGCATGTTTACAGATTGCAATTAATTATTGCGTTTGTGAATCAAAAGGTGATATTCCACAATTCCATATTGTAATTAAGCTTTCATATTACACATGAAAGCTTATTGTGTCTGTTAAAGTTATTATTATTATTTTTTTTTGTTTTGTGTGTTTTCTGCAAATTGGATTTCTCAGAATCTAACCATGGGATCTTTCTGAAACTTTGACCTACCCCCCCACCCCAAAAAAGAGGTGTGAACGTTGTTTAAATATATTTTCAAAACAAAATCACCGAATTTTACGAACGAAAAAACTGACAATGCATAGTCATAACTTTGCTATTTTTCTTTAACCGATTTTACTAATTCTTTTTTCTTTGAATACCTTGAAAAAAATCATTTTCATCTGCAGTTTCACATTTCCGAATTTCGAAAATTCGTCGCTGTGATTTCGAACCGGAAGTTTAGACCAATTTGACAACTTCTTTAATAGTTGTACGATTTTCATCAAATTTAGTATATAAGTAGATCTTATCGATGTGACTTCAAAAATATAATGAGAAATTTTCTAAATTATCTCCCCTTGGTGAAATTAAGGATCAAAGTTAAACCCCATTTCATTTGTAATCCGAGCCTTCGATAAATAAAATGGGATACACCCCCCACCCCCATAAAAAAAAAACAGTCAGTCGCAAAATCAGTGCAGTCGGTAGGGTCGCAAAATCAGTGCAGTCGGTTGCAAAATAGAGTAGTCGGTATCGAAAACGTACTCGCTGTATGCGCCACGCTACTAATGCAACGTAAGTATAAAATAGTCGGTCGTAAAATCAGTGCAGTCGATCGCAAAATAGGAGCAGTCGGTATCAAACTCAACTATAGGAAAGGCTAAAGTTAAATACATATGGGAGTAAGGAGAGAGATGTGCATGTCCACCATGGTGTGTTCCATTGAGATTGGTTGGGGAGGACACTTCAGGTGCCAGTGAGAGAGAGAGAGAGAGAGATGGTGATCTCCCTCCATTAGGACTCAGACTAGTAATTATTTGCCCATTGACTTCAATGTTAAATGCCTGTAACATCACAGGCTGTAGTTTTTTTCTCAACATTCCGTTGCTTCCAATCTTTTTAGGCACAATGGGGACCACATTTGGCAATCTCCTCATCATAAGTTTGTAGGGGGTTGACCGTTTAGATTTTTTGCTACGGGGATTTTAAGTTGACTGGGGTGAAAATCTCACTTCTGACACAATGATTGCTCCGCAGAAAGACATTTTACACCCCTATCCCTCCGCTGTAATATCCTCAGTATTACCCAAAACTGCTATGAAATTGAAAATTTGATGCCTTTTTTCCAATTCTAGACCAAAAAGTCAACCCAAAAATGCAGGAAGAGGGGAGAAAAAAAATAAGGGAAAAATTGTCTATTTATAAATCGCACTACATTCGTAATAATTACTAGTCTTAGTCCATTAGTCGGACAGGAGTTATCTCCTCTTGTCATTAGCGAGAGATTATTATCAGCGTTTACCTTTTCTAGATGACTTTCATTTGGTATATTACTGTTCATTTCTTTCTTTCAGAAAGTTTGTTTTCGGTTTCTAATTTATTATACCCCAATGAGATTGTGATGATTAAAAATAATATTATCAGTCAGTGTGTACAAATAGCTGACTAGTTGGGGTTGATAAATAAGAATATCCTTAAGTCAGTAATAACAAATAGCTGACTAGACTTGCTTGCAAGGCTGAAGGCTTTCACCTTACCCAAGGCAGCACAAAATGCCTACCACTCATCCCTTAAAACACACACACACACACACACACACTTAAATAACTCAGACATTGACACTTTCTGTGCATGCGCATTACGATAGAAGGAAAGTGAAAAATATAGTTGAACAATTATGAACTTGGATCGGTAGAATCCTACAGACGCCAGAAATCTAAATACGCAATCAAAAACGCAAAAATTCTAAAAAAAAAATTACAATTTTAGTACACTTTCAAATTTTCAGGAAAAAAAGAGAACTGTGTGGTATTGCAATTCGACCTATATCTCATCCGCAATATCCCCGGCTCTACAAAAATATAACTTTTTCGAAAATCGGTTGGGAATTGAGATTATTAGGACCTATTTTCATTTATGCACGTTAAAGATTTACTTCACTTCAGGTCTGTTCAGAACTTTCGCAATACTTCTAAGTACTTACTGCTTAAAACATAGGAAAAATCATTATTCAGAACTCTATCTGCTTTACTTTCAGAGATCTACACGAGAATGAAAAAAAAACTGTTTTTCGAATGGGACAAAAAAAAAAGATCGTGTCAGATCATAACCAAAACCAAGAATCATACCTTTCAACATCAACTTTTCAACATTTGTCCAGAGGGGTGCCTTCCTTATAAATAGTTTCGGCAAATAGCGTCATTTTCGCTGGTATCATATGATGGCGTCATGTGGACAAAAACCCTGGGATAATAATTTCAGGAGTAAATGTTATTGACTAAAATGAATTATTTTCACTCTAGAAGCAGCATTACCAGATATTGGTTACCAGTAAAACACCTTTAGGTAAAATATTGCCTCTTTCAAAAAAAGCTCTCTATATAATGCTTTATACGTAGGCAAAACGTTGCGATTATGACCAACTCGGACTTTTGTCAATGTCACACCAATGTGTACACGGGACTTTGGAATCACGTCCATATCAACTACTCAAATATGCAACAGGTTCAAAGATAGGCTGGCACTGCCAGGCAGGATACGCCCACATTTTCGAGAGATGGACAGAGAACAAGCAATACCGAAAGTGATTTTTCCTACATCTTTAAGTCCTGTATTTCATACTGTATTGGGAGCAGCCATTTAGTTGGTCAGTTCCAGTCTGATATTAATGAAACTCGAAACCGACAATGATTATGGTGTGACGGTACACAACCTAGAAATGTGACTTTTCATCAAAATCGGATAAGAATTGTGACCTGTAGCGAGTCCACAACCATGATATACCATATTTTTACACTATTCGCGTACAAACGGCGACCATTTCGTCCGGCAATTTTGGTACGATTTTCACGAAATTAGAACTCAACCTTCCTCATCAAAATCGAATTAAAATTGTGACCTATACAGGGTCCACAACCATGATATATCATTTTTTTTAA
Organism: Patella depressa; assembly: GCA_948474765.1. NCBI lineage: Eukaryota > Metazoa > Mollusca > Gastropoda > Patellidae > Patella > Patella depressa. The sequence goes on along the minus strand of OX419720.1, from coordinate 70,543,908 downwards.
CAGTATTCGCGTACAAACGGCGGCCATTTTGTCTGTCAATTTTGGTCCGATTTTCCCGAAATTCAAACTCAACCTTCCTTACAGTGTAACGGTGATATAATTAAACGTTTTTTTAAATTGGATAATAATTGTGACCTCCAGAGGGACCACAAGCTAAAGAAAGGGGGATTTTGCGTATAACCAGGAGCCATAATTCAGGAAGTTACGATCCGATATGCGCAAATATTGAAAAGAACCAAGATCTTTGGGTTATAACGATGAATTTCAAGTTTCATCAAAATCAAATTAAAATTGTGACCTTTACAGGGTCCACAACCTTGATATACCATTTTTTAACAGTATTCGGGTACAAACGGCGGCCATTTTGTATGGCAATTTTGGTCTGATTTTCCCGAAAATCGAACTCAACCTTCCTTACGGTGTAACGGTAATATAATCAAACGTTTTTTTAAATCGGATAATAATTGTGACCTCCAAGCTAAAAAAAAAGGCGATTTTGCGTATAATCAGGGGCCATAATTCAGGAAGTTACGATCCGATATGCGCAAATATCGAAAGAAGCAAGATCTTTGGGTTATAACCATGAATTTCAAATTTCATCAAAATCGAATCAAAATTGTGACCTCCACAGGGTCCACAACCTTGATATACCATTTTTTAACAGTATTCGCGTACAAACGGCGGCCATTTTGTATGGCAATTTTCGTCCGATTTTCCCGAAATTCGAACTCAACCTTCCTTAGGGTGTAACGGTGATATAATCAAACGTTTTTTTAAATCGAATAATAATTGTGACCTCCAGAGGGACCACAAGCTAAAAAGGGTGATTTTTCGGACAATCAGGGGCCATAATTCAGGAAATTACATTCCGATAGCCGCAAATATCGAAAGAAACCAAGATCTTTGGGTTACAAACATGCATGTCAAGTTTCATCAAAATCGGTTCAAAATTGTGACCTCTATAGGGTCCACAAGCTAAAAACGTGATTTTTCGTACAATCAGGGGCCATAATCCATGAAGTTTTGATCCGATACATGCCAATATCGAAAGCAGCCGAGATCTTTTGGTGATAAACCTATATTTCAAGTTTCGTCAAAATCGGATAAGAATTGTGACCTGTAGAGAGTCCACAAACAAATTGTGGACGGACGGACGGACGGACGTCCGGACGGACAGGGGCGACGACATAATAGTTAATACGTCCACATGTGTAACATAATCAGATAATAACTGTGGATTGGACTTCTTTATTATAACAGCTCAGGAACGAACATTACAAATAGATCTATAACTCTAACAACCAATAAAGCACACCGGAACATAACATATCATAACATTAGTTTGTCGTCATAATGACCAGCGTCCACATTCACGTCTGCTTCCATTGTCACATGCCCTCGTTCTGTCTTGTATAGCAGTCTCCGGTCTGCGGCCTCTCGATAAGCTTGTATTCCATCGTCTCTCTTAAGCTTCTAACTTGAGATCATTTATAAGGCCAAGGTGTTATCCACAACCTTATTAGTATTTCACAGCCATTCACAATTTATAATACATATATATTAGAAGCCTTCATTAAACGGACAATCATATAATATTATCTAATAATACGAGAAGATAGTGACTAATTAACTAACTTAAATAATGCACGTGTAACACATATATATACTAATTGTACGACAGCTATAAACCACAGCTGCTTAATGTTGTGTTACAATTTCCTCCCTTTCCTAAGCTGTGAAACAGCCAAAATAATTATGAATTAATCATCATTTTTTTCTTGTTACGGTTGACAGGATGAAATATTTATAAATGCATAAGAATAACATAATGATCTACAAACAATACATAATAAGGGTCTTGTCAAATTGATTTTACTCGAGATAAACGATTATGAATATTTTGAACACATATAATTATCTTCAATAAGATATTTTCTGTTTTATAACGCATCAAATTTTCAAATGATTCATCTTCCTATACAAAACAAACGACAACACAAAGTAAAAATCTACCATAATGCTCTTAACTTGAGCTAAACCCTTCATCTGGGGTAATTACATATTAAAGATAGGTTGCCAGGCAACGAAACATACGCCCACAGCAGCTAAATCGTCCGGGCAGTCAACAAGGGTTGTCGCATATTTTTACTTTTTTTTGGTAATGAAACATTTGTAATACACTAAAATCTGAGTAACAACTCATTATGTAATTATCAGAAAATCATTACAATTTGTTTGCTTTTTATAAAGTTTTGCCCCACGCTAACAATTAGTATAGGAAACATTTAATATCATGGATTTAGCTGTTCAGTTATCAAAATTCATTGAAAATCAAAATACTTGTTCGTTTCAACACCTTAAACTCTGTGTATCAATCTGAAGTCAATCGGATGATAAGTTTGGCATCTACAACGCAACAAGGTTTTTTGAAGTGATCAAAGGAGATAACTCTGGAGGTAATTATTTGAAATTGATGAAAATCAGTAGGCTTCTTCCTCTCAGGACCATAAACTGTGTGTGTAAATTTAAAGTCAATCGGATATTAACTTTGGCCTCTAGAGCGTCCACAGGATTTTTTGATGTGATCAAGGGCCATAACTCTGGCACTAATTATCGGAAATTGATGCAAATCAATAGGCTTCTTCGTCTTATGACCTTAAACACTGTGTATAAATTTAAAGTCAATCGGATATTAACTTTGGCTTTTAGAGCGTCCACAAGATTTTTTGAAGTGATCAAGGGAGATAACTCTGGCACTAATTATCGAAAATCGCTGAAAATCAATAGGCTTCTTCATCTTATGACCTTAAACACTGTGTATAAATTTAAAGTCAATCGGATATTAACTTTGGCTTTTAGAGCGTCCACAAGATTTTTTGAAGTGATCAAGGGCCATAACTCTGGCACTAATTATCGGAAATTGCTGAAAATCAATAAGCTTCTTCGTCTTATGACCTTAAACACTGTGTATAAATTTAAAGTCAATCGGATATTAACTTTGGCTTTTAGGGCGTTCACAAGATTTTTTGAAGTGATCAAGGCCCATAACTCTGGCACTAATTATTGGAAATCGCTGAAAATCAATAGGCTTCTTCGTCTTATGACCTTAAACACTGTGTATAAATTTAAAGTCAATCGGATATTAACTTTGGCTTTTAGAGCGTCCACAAGATTTTTTGAAGTGATCAAGGGCCATAACTCTGGCACTAATTATCGGAAATCGCTGAAAATCAATAGGCTTCTTCGTCTTATGACCTTAAACACTGTGTATAAATTTAAAGCCAATCGGATATTAACTTTGGCCTCTAGAGCGTCCACAAGATTTTTTGAAGTCGTCAAGGGCCATAACTCTGGTAGTTATTATCGGAAATCGCTGAAAAACAATAGGCTTCTTCGTCTCATGACCTTAAACACTGTGTATAAATTTAAAGTCAATCGGATATTAACTTTAGCCTCTAGAGCGTCCACAAGCAATTGTGGACGCCGGACCGACGGACGGACCGACGGACCGACGGACCGACGGACGGACGGACGGACGGGGGCGACGACAATATACGACCACATTTCAATGTGGGCGTATAAAAATGTACCATAATGCTCTTAACTTGAGCTAACCCTTGCCTCTGAGGGTATAAATACATGTTCCTCTCTTTTTAGGAATCAAATAAAATACATCCCATTAATTATTGGGGAAAATATATACATAAAACATATTTATAGGAAGATAAAACATTAATTTTGGGATTGCCTCTTTAATCAAAACCGAAACTTTACGGAATACGTCTTAAGCGTTTTACAAAAATCTTTGAGACAACCACAAAATATTTCAATTCGTTTAAGAATAATACTTATTCTATTTCTCGTGCCAAAATAGTTATCATATTATGCCAAAGGATGTGTTCAAATTAAGACAAAAATCGTTTATATTCTTTTAAAACAAAATGACTCACCTTCTACAAAAATATTTTACACAAAGAGTTCATATTCTACAGTTCGTTCTTCTTTTATGTTGAAATCTCAGTCTTTTAGAGTTCTCATTATTCGGGTGTTTGTGTACAACAACTTCTTATTTCTTCATAACTTGTTTCCATGTTGTCTCGTGTTTTTATAACGGCTTCGACGTTGTGTTCTCTTTTTTTTAACTGTTGATTGACACGAATTCTGTCTTCTTCTCAACATCGACCAACAGGTTCTTCAGTCACGGACACCAAATGTTTGAGTTGTAACATAATCAGATAATAACTGTGGATTGGACTTCTTTATTATAACAGCTCAGGAACGAACATTACAAATAGATCTATAACTCTAACAACCAATAAAGCACACCGGAACATAACATATCATAACATTAGTTTGTCGTCATAATGACCAGCGTCCACATTCACGTCTGCTTCCATTGTCACATGCCCTCGTTCTGTCTTGTATAGCAGTCTCCGGTCTGCGGCCTCTCGATAAGCTTGTATTCCATCGTCTCTCTTAAGCTTCTAACTTGAGATCATTTATAAGGCCAAGGTGTTATCCACAACCTTATTAGTATTTCACAGCCATTCACAATTTATAATACATATATATTAGAAGCCTTCATTAAACGGACAATCATATAATATTATCTAATAATACGAGAAGATAGTGACTAATTAACTAACTTAAATAATGCACGTGTAACCATATATATACTAATTGTACGACAGCTATAAACCACAGCTGCTTAATGTTGTGTTACACATGAAAATGTGGGCGTATAAAAATTGATTAAATATTCAATGAAATATCGACAATTTTCTGATTTCGTGCACGTTAAAGATTTGACGTCACTACTTGTAACATATAAAAAAATAATATTTATTACAGATAGAGTCCATGCTCAAACTGGTTATCTCAACTGAGAACGACATGGTTATCTCAATTCGACCTTTATCCCATCCGCAATATCCCCGGCTGTACAAAAATATATTTTTTTCGAAAATCGGTTGGGAATTGACATAATTAGAACCGATTTTCATTCGTGCACGTTAAAGATTTACATCACTTCCGGTCTGGTTCACAACTTTCGCAATATTTCTAAGTACTAACTGTTTATTACAAATGAAAACTCAATATTCAAAACTCTATCTATTTTAGTTTCAGAGATCTACACGAGAATAAAAAAAAACCCGAGTTTTCCGATTGGGACAAAAAAGTATCGTAAGTGTCAAATAATAATCCAAAGCCAGAATCATACATTCAACATTAATTTATCAGCATTTATGTAGAGGAGTGCCTTACTTATAAATAGGCTCAACAGAGAGGTTTATTTTCACTGATATCAAATGATGACGTCATGGAGACAAAAATCCGGCGATATTAATTTCAGGGGTAACTGTTATTTACTAAAACGAATTATTTTCACTCTAGAAGCACCAGTAACAGATATTGGTTACTATTAAAACACCCTTAGTTCAAATATTGCCACTTTTAAAAAAATCTCTCTATATATGCTTTATACGTATGCAAAACGTTCCAATTTTGACCAATTCGGACTTTTGTCGATGTCACACCAAGGTGTACACGGGACTTTGGAATCGCGTTTTCATGTCAGCTACTCAAATATGTAACTGGTTCAAAAATTGATTTTATATTCAATGAAATATCGCCAATTTTCGCATACGTTAAAGATTTGACGTCACCAACATATAAATGTTCGATATTTATTAGAAACAGAGTCCACGCTCTAACTACATTAAACTTTCTATGACCGGTGCAATATTCGTACTTCTGCACGATACTACTGCAAGATACAACTACAACCTCTTAAAAATTGGATTTGCTTATAAACTGCGCGAGCCGTCGATTTGTGTCGAGATGATTACGGCTATGAGGTAATTTTGGCCAAAGAGAAACAATATTAATTCAAAGACTAATTATTACACACATAAATCAAATATTTCTGCTACAGGGTCACTATACCCTTATTTTGAATAGAAGTAAAGACTCAAAGTTGATATACTTTCTGCCCAAATATCGTCACTGTGAGAGAAAAAGAGACTTTTGAATATGCTCTAAACGTTGCTAATACGTACACATTGTACCAACTCTAACTGCATGTTTCGCTTAACAATGAAAGGTGACGTTTTCAATTTTCGATCCCTTTGTTCTCATACTCCTGATATTTCTAACTGTTGCGCAATGGTTTCATACCTAAGAGTACCTATAAAACTCTTTGTAGAAGAAGTTCAAAAAGAAAATTACGTTGACTTTTCGAGAAAAAGACGTCTAAAAATGTTCCAAATGGTAAAAATACGACGTTTTGGATTTTCAATCTCGTTTTTTGACTACTCATGACATTTAGAGAAATTGTACAATGGTTTCACACAATACACCACCTATAAGACTCTCGAATGAGAAAGTTTTAAAAAAATCGTAGGCGGCGTTTTCGAGAAATACGCGTCTAAAATTGATCGAAATAGCAAAATACCTTACTTTTCAAACTCTGATAACTTTTTTATTTTTTGATAGAAACTTGTCGCTATAGTACCATCTTGTAGATAATTCACGTGGCTATCAAACGATATAATACTTTAACTACTCGGTAAACAACCAATCGATACATCTTATTTGACGCACAGGCACCCATTTTTCTGAATTTTGTCAAACTTTGGATACCTTTCTTGACCACTTCCGGTGATTAGAGGATTTTCATTTATAGTTCATGGACTGGTTTGGTCCTTCGACTTCATATTCCTGAAGTTTCAGAAAAATCGTTGGAGCCGTTTTAAAAAAATAAGAACTCTACGATTTGACCAAAATGCGAAAAAAAGTGAAAAATCAAAGTTAACATTTCGGAACAAAACTTATATTGTTGGAATCGGATCGATGTCAACAATCCTAAAATATAAGCAGAAATTCAAAATTCCAAAAAATAAAAATTTTGGGAAATTTTTGAAAATTTTCAAATTTTCACCAAAAAAAATAAAGCGACAAAGTTTCTAAATTCAACATTTTTGAACTGCTATCGGCTCAGAAATATCTCCAGCTATCCAAAAATGTAAATATAAAAAAAATTGGTTGAGAATTAACAGAATTACGGCCGTTTTTAGTTTTTCGTATTAAACGTCACTTCCGGTGTGCGCACAGATTTCAAAATAGCTTTAAGCAGTAGCTGCACACCACTTTTCCGACAGAATATCAAATTGCAAACCTCTATCTCTTATAGTTGCTGAGATCTAGCTTCCCCCAATAAAAAAAAAAATAATAATAATCTTAGTAATAACAATAGTCTTTCACCGAAGGTGAAAGCCTAACTAGCTAGTTGAGGTTGATAAATTAGAATATCCTTAAAGGACAATATTGGTGCCAGTCATTATCACATATGTGGTAGAACTGATTAAACACTTTCCAAATATAATATTAACACAGAGATCATCGCTACCATAGAGGAGTAATAAAGGATTCATGAATCGGAAGTGACGAACGCCAAAGGAAAACACGAGTTATCTCTCTATGTGAATGACTGAAGTGAAGAGTGATGACAGATAAACGGCCGAATTTCTGCTCACTAATAATTCCTTCGAAGACAAAAAGTTGTTATATGGGACCGCAAGAGGTTATCTGACGATACAATAAAGTAATTAAGTGTCATAAGATAAGAGAACATGGGAAAAATAGAAATACTCCGTACAGCCCCTTGTTTTTATTCATTCTATAGGGGAGACCGGGGCACATTGAACCGCTTTGTTCACATACATGTTTGTACTCATTTCATATCAAATGTTTTTATTAGAAGATCTCTTTATTTCATGATCAAAATTTAAAAAAAAAAGCGATATGCCCTCTTATATGGATCAAACCCCGGTTTATCTGGATTGTATAGATTAGACATATATGAACTTAAGTACAAGAATTTCGTAGGCTAAGAAGTTAACATATATGGAAAATTTTTCTCTTTTTAGCGCTTTTTTGAAAAATCCACTGCCTAAGAAAATAATTGACAGCATGTGGCTTACTGATGGTGAAATGGGTCTAAGAAGTTATCTCACATCTGTATAGTGTTGGGTTGTATAGTGTTATTTATAAAGGATATATCCATGGTGGTTCAATGTGTCCCGGTCTCCCCTACCTTATAAAAACATGGTAATGCACGGACTTTTAATCTGTTTTTCTTTCCTGTTCTCTTATCTAGTGGCAGTCAATTCTTTTCATGAATTGTAAGATATTCTCTAACAGCGTCACACGGCAACTTTAGGTCTTCGAGGGAATTATTAGTGAGCAGATATTCGCCCATGTATCTGTTATCATTAGTCACTTCAGTTAGTTATATAGAGGATTAACTCGTGTTTTCCTTTGGCGTTCGTCACTTCCGATTCGTGAATCCTTTATTACTCCTCTATGGTAGCGATGATCTCTGTGATAATATTATATTTGGAAAGTGTTTAATCAGTTCTATCACATATGTGATAATGACTGGCACCAATATTGTCCTTTAAGTCAGTAATAACATATAGCTGACTAGTTGATAAATTAGAATATCCTTTAACAAACTAATTAAACTCATGTACATATTTTATATTTCTTGTTCATATGTTCATAAAAATCTATAATAATGTCTATGATTTATTACAAATATCAGAAGACAATGATTTTGATTTCCTATGGGTTATCACATCAGTGCTGGATTATGATTTTGTTTGCCAGGAAGACAGTTTGTTTTGAATCTAGGAAGTTTTACCTGTCAGCCATTCCTTTAACCGGTTTTCTATTTGCTATAATTATTAATCACATGTTAACTATAAACATACTTGTTTAGTATATTGACTACAATCAGCTACTCCTCATCTACTGAACAATTTTATATTTGCCTTAGTCAGCACACTACAAATATACATGTATATGTTACTGATCTATGGTTGGAAGTTGACCAGGTCCCTGGGGCTATGGTTGGAGGTTGACCAGGTCCCTGGGGCTACAGCCTCTAATATGTATACCTTTGTCCAAAGCTGGATCTCATATAGAATACGCCTGATCAAAAATGATTCACTACAAACTTCACAAGAAAAGGATTTTTCATCAGTTTCATTTTTTGATTGTTTATGTAGATAACTCCCAGTGTTTATCGCTTTACAACAAACATCATTTTTCACCAGTACGCTATTCTCTAGAATGGATTTTTTTATGTTTATTTAGATTAGTTTTGTGTGTATATGATTTACTACAAACGTCACATTTAAATGGTTTCTCTCCAGTATGGGTTCTGGTGTGTTCATGAAGATTACTATTGTTGGCAAATGTTTTGCTACAAACATGACAAGCAAAAGGTTTTTCTCCTGTATGAGTTCTTGAGTGTTTCTTTAGACCACTATTAAGGGCAAATGATTTTTCACAAGCATCACAAGAAAAAGGTTTTTCTCCAGTATGAAATTTGGTGTGTTTCTCGAGATTACTGCTAGTGGTAAATGATTTACTACAAATATCACAAGAAAAGGGTTTTTGTCCAGTATGGGTTCTGGTGTGTCTATTTAGATTACTTCCATTGTTAAATGATTTACTACAAACATCACATTTATAAAGTTTTTCTTCTGTATGAGTTCTGATGTGTGTCTGTAGATTACTACTTGTAATAAATGATTTACTACAAACATAACATTTATATGGTTTCTCTCCAGTATGCATCATAATGTGATTATTTAATGTTGTAGTCTTTGTTAGTGATTTACCACAAATATGACATTGATAGGTTCTATTGGAGACAGAATTCTTTGACATTTTCAGCTGTAGAATCACAGATCTTCTCTCTGTAGAAAAAAATAACAATAATTAATTTCAAAATTTAATTTAATTCAAACGCTATTCATAAACATACGTATATTTTCCAACCATTGATCATTAAAAGGCAACAAACCACTGACTTGAATTCTCTGTGTACTTTATGTTCAGCAAACTCATGCAGAATCTTTTCAAAAGTCCCCTCAAAATGAAATTTCAAAACAAAGGATTTTGTGCAATAGACAAGTTATGTCCTTTGGTAGGAATAGTAGTGGTTTTAGGGGTTTGGTTATTTTTGGGTAAATTGTGCTACCCCAGAATAAATGTTCATTTTTCATAATAAAAACCAGTTTTAAGGTAATTTTGTTATTTTCCAAATGGACCCTACATTTTAATGCAGTTTATAGAGGTTCAAAGAATGGAGGAATTTAGAAAAAGATAAGTGGCCAGGCAACGAAACATTCGCCCACAGCAGTTTAATCGTCCGGGCAGTCAACCAGGGTTGTCGCATATTTTTACTTTTTCGATAATGAAACATTTTTTAATACACTAAAATCTGATTAAGAGTAACAACTCATTATGTAATTATCAGAAAATCATTAGAATTTATTTGCTTTTAATAAAGTTTTGCCCCACACTAACAATTAGCATACGAAACATTTAATATCATGGATTTCGCTGTTCAGTAATCAAAATTCATTGAAAATCTGTGTATCAAACTGAAGTCAATCGGATGATAGGTTTGGCCTCTATAACATCAAAAGATTTTTTGAAATGATCAAGGGAGATAACTCTGGCAGTAATTATTTGAAATCGCTACAAATCAATAGCTTTCTTCGTCTCATTACCTTAAACACTGTGTATAAATTTAAAGTCAATCAGATATGAACTTTATCGTCTAGAGCGTCCACAAGCCGGCCGGCCGGGCGGAGGCGACGACAAATTACGATGCAAAGAGTTTAAAATCGTTTAATGTACCGGTATGCTTTTATATTATGTTATTATCTATTTATGTTGATAAATATCATTTCGTACATGTAATAAATGGTCTGGCTTTTATTGCGGTTGTGACCAAACCTTTCGGTAGTTATGATCAAATATTTAGGCATTTATAACCACATTTTTAGGCTGTTATGATCAAATTGTTTGGCCATTGTGGTTTAGGGCCGTTATGTCTATAACCCAAAGAAATCCAGTGAAATGAGAAATGATGCCTCAGTCAGCTTCTTATCCAAATCTCAAATTTATCCATGCAAGTATTGGTATTTGCTTCCAATGCATGCAAGCCTAATATTAATTGAAGTCAGCACAAAAAACACAAGATTTTATTTATTAAGACGGCATTCCCGTTAAGCGCTCAATCATAAAAATTCACTTGGGTGGCTGCTTAATGAAGATTCTACTGTATCTTATTTTATTTATTCAAAATATTTAAATTATTTGCAATGTCTGTATTTTAAGTTGTTTAAAGGAGCTAAATCGCTAATATTTGGGACCTAGAAATTGACCCAAATGGGTCACAACGCATATAATAATGTACTCTGATTGTATATGAACTGTTTTGACTCTATTTCAAACCAGTTATTTCCAGCAAAATATGGCATGAGTCTCAACCAAATAGAAATTTCTAGTGTCTGGTTATATAACAAACCTCCATGTTTCGAGATAAGAGATGGTCCTATTTAGTTACATGTAGCAAAGCCCAACGCGAATCACACTCTCAAAAAGTAAGCAATATGGACAATGTTTTTCAACAAAACAACGATTGATTATTGTTATTTATAATATTTCTGCCACATCCAACTACAATTAAGAAGAGAATCCTACCAGACACGGGTACAAATCCCCTCGTTTTAAATCACAACGATAGTAGATTGCTTTTTCCGAAATTTTAAATTTAACACATAAAAACAACGCTAGATTTACTTTATTGTCAATACATCCTGATAAATGAATGTTGTTTCAGTAGATTGGGCTGCGTATCTGTTATAAGTACTAATAGTATTAAATTAACATACTTTAAAGATGTTACATGCTTTAATAAAGATATTGAGTTTGCTACTTGGAACTAAATGGCATCCAATCATAGCTAAAAACAAGCACATCAGTATATCTCAACGTTTTATTTACGTTCTCGTAGTTAGTGTCTGGTTATTCCAATCTATTGAGCATGCTTTCCAGATAAGTTATGACATGAAGTGTGGAATGTGTCTAGCTTCTTTCTTTTTGGTCACATATTAGAAATGATGCTGAAATGCATTATCGTACACGATTCGAGTAACCAATTACATGATTCGTGTAACAATGGTAAAGGATTTTTTGTCTTAAATACTGGATATCAGAAGCCCATCAGAAGATCACATCATCAATTTTGATTTAAATTGACAAATAATTTGTATTTTCAATGTTGAAGATTTTGGATGATATTGAGTTAGAGACTTAGCTACCGGTACCTTAATGGTCTCAAGCTAAAAGTAGCTAAGTCTCTAACACAACATCATCCAAAATCTTCAACATTGAAAACATGAATTATTTATCAATTTAAAATCAACATTGATGCTGTGATCTTACGGGGGAAAAGGTGGGCTTCTGATATCCAATATTTAAGACAAAATAAACATTTGAAATTAGAGTAAAAACGGAAACCATTGAATGTAAATTGAGACCCACTTTTGTTAATTTCTAGGTCCGAAATGTTAGCGATTTAGCTCCTTTAAAGCCCCAATACAAGGGTAGCACGATTTACCCAAATCCCCAAATCTACCCAAATCAACCCAAATCCACCACTATTTCAACTCATACCACAATAATTTATTTTGATATTTGATAATATACCGTTCTTTATGTGGAATTGACCCAATACAAGGGTAGCACGATTTACCCAAATCCCCAAATCTACCCAAATCAACCCAAATCCACCACTATTTTAACTCATACCACAATAATTTATTTTGATATTTGATAATATATCGTTCTTTATGTGGAATTGACATTTCTAATTTAAAATCGCAGCTTTTTATTGTCAAAATGCGATTTCCAAACAAGTTTGGAAATCGTAACCAAGGGAATAGCTCGTGTAATACACAAATCTACCAAAAAAACCACGTTATTTCCACATATATCACAATTATGTTTATCGTTTTACTATCATACTATCATTCGTTTAGCTAAATATGCCATAATTACTTTAAAATCATGGTCTTCTTGTCTTAAAATCCAACAATTCATGCGTGTTTCGTCGTCATATGTAAGGATATAACTCTTGTATATACCCACATGGATGCAGATCACCATTAAATTTGTAGTTCTTCCAAAGTTACTTGGAAATCACATTCTGACACAAAAACGCTACGATTTTAAATTTAAAATGACAATTTGACAGAAAGAACTGTATATGATCAATTATCGATATAAATTATTGTGATATCAGTTGAAATAATGGTGGATTTGGGTGGATTTGGGTAGATTTGGGTGAATTTGGGTAAATCGTGCTACCGCCAATACCACTCTTGTTGTAACTGAATAATATGTCCCAATCTTTATTCTGGTCAACGAATTGTATTAGTTTACAATATTCCAATTAATTGATTATATAAATTTCATCTTAACACACCTAATTTAAGAAATAGGAAAAATTCAACTAATTGATTTTAAAAGTTTAACGTAAACCTTTTCAAATGTGACTTGCATTTTAAAATATTTTCGAACTCTCTGGACCAGTATAATAGGTTGTAATGGATAATTTACACAACAGGTAGGACACTTAAACATCAAGTACTTAGAATAAGATTATTATTTATTTTCTGGAGCTACCAAGTCAGCAAGAATGTTATTGTCCCTTTAAGCTTAAATTATTTGTTGTGTTTCTTCCTATTTAATTCCACATTAACCCTTGTCGGTGCACGTGGGGGGGGGGGGGGGGTGCACATATATTTATAGTGTTTTGTAAAAACTACTGTGCACTGCTTTCGGTTACATGCAAATCGGGACAAGCGCTTCTTCCTATTAATTCAACAACAAATAATAGATATCAATAATCTACAAAAAAACCTTACACACCGATACTGTATATAACATCAAATTAAAAATTACATCTTACCTAAGGAATTACGACAACCGCCATTTTATAAGCAATATTTATTTCTAAAAGATGACGTGGACCGTCACCTACCCGAGTAACTCATATCTCCACCTTATAGGTCATTTACGACACGATTTACCCAATATTACTCAAAACCACCCCAATATCACCACATACTACCCAATACGAACACATAATGGTGCAAAATGAGCCTTTTCGTTGATTGGTTTCAAAAAGAGTGACAAGTGCGAAAAGCACTTCAAATGCATTTACCAAAGTCTGGCTGCACCATTTGCCTCCTTCTGCCACGCCAAAGCAAGCAAATAATAACCCCAAAATACCAAATACTAACCAATATTATTAAATACCAACGTAATATCATCAAATAGCAGCACATCAGTATAATCACTGCAACAAATATTAGATAATTTGCAGAATACTTAACTATTTCTGCAGTTATCTCCCCTTTCAACAGATAAATAGATTTTAAATTGTTTCTCACATTAATAATAGATGTAACCCGTCTTTTGGGAATAAAATATGGTATAGTTGGTTTAACGTCCACAAACTGGGTCATTTCGGAACTAACATATGGTCGAAGTAATTTCAATAAATTGCTTGCGTTTGGAGGTATTTAGCAGTGGAAGGAAACCACTTGACCATCAAACCCCTGTAATTTTTCATTCAATTTGGGACCAGATAATCGTCAGTATTGGAAGGGAATTTTAGGTGAGGATTAAAAATTGTGACCTTTAGCTGGTCGACAACCTTGGTATTACATGCTTATGATACTATTTGCGTTAAAAGGAGCGTAAAGACAAGCAGCCATTTTGTTAGTCAAACACAAACGCTATTACAGTGTAACAATGTCACATTTGAACAGTTTTTAAAATCAAATACTCATTCTGACATCTAGAGGTGCAACAAGCTAAAAACGTGACGTTCGTACAATCAGGGGCCACAATCCGTCAAATATGACACAATATCGGTAAGAACAAAGACCATCGGGATATAAACCTAAATTTCAGTTTCATTAAAATCAGCCAAAAATTGTGAGCTCTACAATGTCCACAAGTTATAAAACTTGATTCTTCCTACAATAGGAGCATTTTTTCTCCTGGAAGTTATGGTCTGATACAAGACAATATCGAAAGGAACCATCATCTTTGGTATATAAAGCAAAATTAGTTTATAAATGTCCAAAAACAAAATGTGAATAGGCAGGTAGACATCCGTCGACATCCGTCCGGACACACGGTCATGTGGACATTAAAAATTGATGGAGGAGAGTTTAACGTCGCCTCTACAATAATAATATCTGTAGGTCTGTTCAATAGCTGACAACTTGAGGTTGATAATTTACAATATCTTTTATTTCTTCATTCATAACAAACTAATTAAACTCCTTTTGTATAGGTTTTATTTTTAGTGTATAAATGATGTGCTATAAAAATATTACAAGGGTTTTTCTCCAGTATGAGGAAAAGGTTTTACTACAAACATCACAAGCTAAAGAATTTCTACAAACATCACGGACTACAGGTTTGTCTTTGCTCCAGTATGTGTTCTAGTATGTATGTGTTTTCATGTGTCGCTGTAGACTACCACTAGTAGTAAATAATTTACAACAAACATCACATGAAAAAGGTTTTTCTCCAGTATGTGTTTTCATGTGTTGCTGTAGAGTACCATCCTGGGTAAATGATTTCCTACAAACATCACAATAAAAGGGTTTTACCCCAGTATGTGTTTTCATGTGTTGCTGTAGATTACAATTTAGTGAAAATGCTTTTCTACAAACATCACAAGAAAAAGGTTTTTCTCCAGTATGAGTTCTAGCATGTACGCGTAGATTAGTTGTAGTGTTAAATGATTTCCTACAAACATCACAAGTAAAAGGTTTTTCTCCAGTGTGAATTCTGTTGTGTCGTTGTAGATCACAACTAGAGGTAAATGATTTACTACAAACATCACAAGAAAAGCGTTTATCTCCAGTGTGAGTTGTTGTGTGTGAATTTAAATTGCACTTCTGACTGAACGTTTTTCCGCAAAAATCACATTTATATGGTTTCCCTCCAGTATGCTTCATAATGTGACTTTTTAAAGTAGCAGAGTTTCTTAGAGATTTATCACAAATGTCATATTCATATGGTTTCTCTCCAGTATGAATCATAATGTGTCTATTTAAATTAGAAGAGTTTTTTAATGATTTACCACAAATGTCACAAATATAGCTTTTAGCTGCAGAATGGGTTCTGATGTGGTGTAGTAGACCACTATTACTGGTAAACGATTTTCTACATATATCACAAGAAAAAGGTTTTTCTCCAGCATGAATTCTGGTGTGTGAATTCAAATTGATCTTCTGACTGAATGATTTATTACAAACATCACATTTATATGGTTTCTCTCCAGTATGAATCATCATGTGTCTACTTAAATTAAAAGAGTTTTTTAGTGATTTACCACAAATATCACATTCATTGTTTTTTGGGGAGTCAGAATGCGTAGACATTTTCAGTTTTACTCCTCAATCTTCGTACTGAAAAAAAAGTTGACATTAATAAATTTCACAATTTAGTTTTTTAATTAAAACACTATACATCAGTAACGGACCACTAACTTAAAATTTTGTCTCCATACAGCTCTTATGCGGTGGCATTTTCTTGGGTATTAACTTAAGCCTGTAGCCAACCACAAGTTTTTTCAAAGCGATCTGGCATTAATTATCAAAATGGCTGAAAATCAACAGGCTTCTTTGTCTCATGACCTTAAACACTGTGTATAAATGCAAAGTCAATCGGACCTTAAAGGCTCAATACCACTCTTGTTGTAACTGAATAATATGTCCCATTCTTTATTCTGGTCAACAAATTGTATTATTTTACAATATTCCAATTAATTGATGATATAAATTTCATATTAACACATCTAATTTAAAAAAATTGGAAAAATTCAACTAAATGATTTGAAAAGTCTAACGTAAACCTTTTCAAATGTGACTTGGATTTTAAAGTGTTTTCGAACCGTCAGGACAAGTAAAATAGGATGTAATTATTTGTAATGGATAATTTAGACAACAGGTAGGACACTTAAACATCTAGTACTTAGAATAAGGCTATTACTTATTTTCTGGAGCTGCATAGCCACCAAGAGTGTTATTGTCCCTTTAACTTTATAGCCTGTAGAGCGTCCACAAGATTGTTCAAAACGTGACCAAACCATAACTGTGGCAGTAATTAACAGAAAATGCTGAAAATCAATAGGCTTCAAGATCTTAAACACTGTATACAAGTCAATCGGATATTAATTTTGGTCTCTAGCTTGTGGAAGCCGACCAACGGATGGGTTGACACAATATATAACCACATTTCAATGTTGGGGTATAAAAAGGTGATTTTTTTAAAAACAGTTTGATACCTGAAATATAGAGTTTATTTTGAAAAATATATGTTAGAGAGACATTCTGAGGAATTATATTAAACTATATTACCTTTAACAGTAAAAATCCAGCAATAAAATCACTAGAAATCACTGAAGATGTTAGCTTGAAAACATCAGTTACATCACTACTAGTTGTACTATTGTGTGACCCATGGTAAATAATAAACGGATTTCTTCGATTATGAACAAACTAGTAAACTTTGGTTATTATAAATTTACCTGTGTGTTTGAAATCAACTCCCGTTAAATAAAATCCATTGCAGAACTTAATATCCCAACGAATAAAAACAGTTCTCTTTTGAAAAATTGAAATCCCACAAACTTTTGGTTAAGAAAAATAGCAATATGGAAGCTAGTTACGTCACGCTTCGGGAGATATCACTTTGTATTAGGGGTGACAGCATAGGAAATTTGGCATTTTTACGACAATTCAAGTTTGGTTTAAGCGTATCTCGATTCGGCATCGAGTTTGACAATATTGTTGCCAGTCATTATTACATATGTGATAGAACTGGTAAAATACATTCCAAATATAACTTTAACACAGAGATCATTGCAACGGGAGATGTAGCCTTTCCTCCTAAATTAACAAAACTTTTTTTAAAAATCTAAAAATGTGTTCATATGATTCAGAAGTGTATACATTATTGTGAAAAACAATTTAAAACTTGTACGGTAGCTGTCTTTTTAATTTTTCATAATCAAAAAATAATAAATTTTTGAGCTTATGTATTAAAGGGAGATAATGTTAGAAAAAAAATCTTGGTTGAAAATATATAGGGGGAACAACTCTTGTTTTATTTTTCACGGACTTCAAGCTATAGTCTGTTTCAAAATAAGAAGGTGTAACAAGATTGTGATAGATTGTATTTGGATTATGTTAAAATATAGTTCCAGTGCTAACTTTATCTTACAAAATCATTTAATTATTGAGCACTCATAAGTTATAAATGTGCAGATACATGCATTATGGTACAGACATAGCCATATTTGTAGCACATACATATAGTTCAGTCAGTTATATAGAAGGACAACTCGTGTTTATCATGTTTGACGTCACTTCCCGTATATTTAATAGTTTGTTACACATCTCCCGTAGCAATGATCTTGGTGTTAAAATTATATTTGGAATGTATTTTACCAGTTCTATCACATATGTAATAATGGCTGGCACCAATATTGTCCTTTAATTATTTGATCAGCGACTCGGATGGGATAATTTTCTTTTTAAAACGCACGAGGCACAAAAATAATTACATTCGTTTTACGGGCCTTAAATATAACCCATCTTTAATATGACATGATAATATTATTATTTAACATATGTACAGGCCATTTACAATTCATGTTCCGCTTCTTACTGGGTCTTACACCTACCCAATAGGCACTTTGAGGGCTGCCACAACACGCTTAAAAATGTTCTTGAAAGAATGTGATCAAATTAATAATACACTCAGACACTTCCGAGGTGTGCTTCCATATATAGGTGTATGGGCTCGATGATAGTTTAGGGGGCAGAACACGAAATGCACGGAAAAAAATTTGAGTTTACAGAGAGCGGCCCTGGTGCTCCTCGAGAGGCGAAGAAGTGGAGCTTACCTTGCATAGACACTCCCCCCACCCCCCCCACCCCCGTTCAAAAGAAAATTAAGGTGTCTGACTCGAATTCTAATCAATCGCTTACAGTCCACGAAGACGGCACATTTGGGAGAAAATTTAACTGCTGCAAACGCGTTTTCCAGCTAATCCAGCCTGTGAATACCTGAATTCCAAACGTCGCTAGGTTTATGGGTCTTGCCCTCCCGGGGAAAATTTCGGTTTTGTAACAGAAATCTCACTTTGAATTCCAACCATCCAATCAGACTGTTGCATTCACAAATACTAATCGATGCCTGAATAATGTCGCACAAAGTACAGAGGATCCAGACAAAATTTTTTAATCAATAGTCAATTCAGTACAAATTCGTGGTATTGAATTAAAAGAAAAGTAAAATTAGTGTTATTTTAGGGTCGGAAGCAAAACTAGAAATGCTCGAAAAAAATTCAGGTTTACAGACATCAGCGCCGGTTTATTCGAGGGGCGAATAAGTGGAACTGGTCTTGTATGGACCCCCCAAGAACATTTGGGAATATCTGACGGCCGCAAACGCGTTTTCCTGCTATTCAAGTCTGTAAAATTAGTTTTTTTTATTAAATTTTGTGCACTTTTTTTTGCCAAGTAGACAAAATAAAAACTTTACCCGTCCGCCAAGTAGACAAAATACGCCTAAGGGGGGATTCTTGTTATAATTATTTATAACATAAAAAAGATAGGATATTAAAATTTTGTATTTAATATATGACGTTATTTTTACGAGTTACCGTGCAACCAGTGATAATTTCATTGTAAATAAAATTTGATAGACTGGCGATCAATGGTTTCAATATAAATCCCCTATGTAATTGCCTTCAATTGATATTTGCGTCATCCAATTGAACGTGATGGTGGGGCTTTGTTTTGAGTACAACACGTGATTGCCAAAATCCGCGTCAAATTTAAACCAACCTAGCTTCAGTGTCTTGGATTCCTCCAACATGTGACGAAAGCAATGTTGTTTTCTGTCGAAATTACAAGTAAATATTCACACAAGTAAACCCACACTTACATTTTACAGGCTAGTTAGAACGACAGCTCTTGAACTAGAGAAGGCTATGCTATAACACGTTTTCTACTAGAAAAGGCTATGTGTTATTTATATTCAAATCTTTATATTTAATTGAACATCAAATAATGTATGTCAATCATCTATAATGAAGCTAAATACCGTTAAGATACATTTAAGAAATAAAATATCTCTCGAATACTCGATCGGACGATCGCCATTTTGTACCATTGGTTGAATTTTAAATGTGACTTGGATCTTCTCCAACCCGAGTAACTCACATCTCCTGCACCAAGATAGTCAGGCGGCGCTGCATAGACGAATTGTTTGTATGTGTGCGCTGTATCATAAGGTCTGTCATTAAGTCAACTGGTGTCACTAGATAAGAGAACACTAGAAAAATAGAAATAGTCCGGATATTTACTTGTTTTTATTCATTCTGCACTTAATAAAACCACGGTAATAAAACCACGGTAAGTACGTTTCATAGATAAGATAAGATAAAGTTTATTGTACGACTACATCATAGTACATGTAAGAAATATAAATATTAACATGAGATGAGTATGACAACGTTTGAACCTTAAAATTAAAAACATGCATAATTAAATCATTTATTTCTTTTTTCAAAAATATTTTTAATAAAGTTGCTAAGCAGTTGAAAATAGTTTTCTGTCTGCTTGTTATAATTTATAAAAAATTTAACTAATTGTTGATTTTCTGTTAAAGCAGAATTCATATTTGTATTATTGAAAAATACATCTCTTAGAGATTTGTAATGAGGACAATGTAACAAAATATGAGTCTCATTCTCTACCTCCTTGAGATTGCATTTAGTACATATTCTTTGATATGATTGGGGTTGATCCTGATATTAAGTTTTGTTTTCTGTTATTGTTAGATTTTGGTCAGAAGTTTTGACCCAGAAAAATCCTGATATTTTATTTATTTTTGGTTGATTTTAAGTTTTATTGGTTTTGTTAGTTGAAATAAAGAAAAAATTTGGGGGCGGGGGGTCATAATACTTGTGATTTTCCATTCCCGAAGCACCTATTTTTGTCAGCTAAAAGATGAACATAGTCTATGTGTTTTTGCATGTATCTGAGTAACCCCACTCTTTCGGATTCCTGTTACCACTGTCTGTCGTGTATTTGTTGTGTTTCTTGGTATCTAATTCAATATTACATAATAGATTTCAATAATCTACAAAGAACTTATACACCGATACTGTATATAACATCAAATTAATAATTACGTTTCATCTAACGAGTTAAGACATTCGCCAGGGCGACCTTCGGATGTAGACTATGGTCGCGACTACAATCTGAACCAGCAACCGAACGCAAATGGCCTTAGCCATTGACGGTGGCAACCATGTCAGTTGTTCCCCCTGCTATATTTTTTGCTATTTACTCAAGTATTTTTAAAAAGTGGTTAATTTTCCATACTGCAATATGAAAGCATGCTTAAAATAGATGTAACACTACAGATAACAGACGATCAGCATAGTTGGTAGATCTTTATTGAGAACATAGAATAGACATAGATCGGAACGAGCTCTATTCAAGTCTGACTTACTGTCAGTTAATTCTGGCTTTATAAATCATACAGTCATTAAGAATAATGATACATGACAGATTAACTTATTTGGAATTGAGATTATAGTTTCTATAACTGCACCGCATCTTTCCTTTAAAGTCGCGAAGTTCTGCTGAGTGTTAAACACATAGAACATGTGTAGATTATAAATAACATATGAATAAATAAGATATTTAATGAGATCGTGCGTTTTGTCAAAACGAGCAGAGGTCATTCGTGTGTTGCCCGTAAATAACATATTCAACACATTAGTAGAAGTTGTATATAGTTGAAAACGTCCAATATAATATAATGTCAAATCTAGCAAAGTTCTATGTATAAATTACTTTGGCACATAGATTACAAAAAGGATTAGTCAATATCAGAATTCTTTTCATTGGATTTATGTCACCCAACTCAAGATCATTTCACAGGTACAGTTTTTCGTCGTGGGCCTATATATATATTCGATTTCAATATAAGAAGATCCTAATCTGTCAAATTCATCAAAAAAGACGGAAAAAAATCAAACCTAAGATCTATACTCCAATGCCCATTCACTAACTTTCGGGTGTTAACATGGACCCTATAATACCGACCAAGGCGTAAATAACTCAACGTCAATCGGCAATTTTATTATATTTTTCAGAAAATCTTCTCAAGTGTCAGTTTTGTCAGCCATCTTTGAACTATCCCGACCGTGCTTTATCGCATGGTATGGCTGGTCGCGACCACTGGTTGAACTAAATGTCATTCTGACGCAGATGGTTCGACTATAGTACGAAAATACGTGCAACCGAAGGTCGCCCTGTTTGTAAGCAATAATTATGTCTAAAAGATGACGTGGACCGTCACCTACGCGAGTAACTCATATCTACAGCTTACAGGTCATTTACGGCACGATTTACCCAATATTATTCACTACCAAATTCTACAACATAAAGGTGCAAAATGAGCCTTTTAATAGATTGGTTTCAAAAATAGTGAGAGAGTGGGAAAGACACTTGAAATGCATTTACCGAAGCCTGGCTGTTCTATTTGCCTGACGATAACACCCACATCAAGCAAATAATAACATAATACTACCCAATATTATTAAATAAACTATGTAATATCGTCAAATAGTAGCCCAATACTACCCAATATTATTAAATAATCAACGTAATATCGTCAAATAGTAGCACATCACTATAAATAATGAATATTAAATAATTTGCAAAATACTTAAATATTTATGCATTTATCTCTCTTTTCAACTGATAAATAGATTTTAAATTGTTTTTCGGATTAATCATAGATGTAATCCGTCTTTTGACAGACTATCCCACTCCTTGTCACTATCAAGCAAGAGATGGGTCATTTTGGGAATAAAATGTGGGTTTTAACGTCCACCACTAGGTCATATCGTTACTAACATATGGTTCAATTTCATTTTAATAATTTGCTTGGCCTAAAGATCTTTAGCAGTGGAAGTGAGGGGGGGTATTCATTTAGGTGGTAATTACTGCGATGTCGTCACCCCTATCTAAATTCAACCATTTTTTTTATCACCCAAAGTTTGGGTTTGACACCCCTTGAGTTTATAGTTGACAAAAGGGCCACTGAGTCCGAGTCAATCGTTTTCTATAGACTGTTATTGGCGGATGCACTACTGGATGAGAATGCAGTCATTGCATTTGCACGGAAATCATCAATCAAGAAATCACCTTTTCTTAAAGCGATAATTTCATATTTTCTAAGAAAGTCAAAACATAATTATTTCTTTGTCTTCATTGTTCAATAGGTTGTCAACCCACTATTATACGATTATAGGCATTATTCCCCAGGCTTATAAATCACTAACGAGGAAATAATAACACAATTACCTTCCTTGTTTTTCTATACCCCTCATTGAAAATAAAAATTTTGCCTATTTCTCACCTGGCAATAGTGAATTATAGGATTAATAGGATTATTATAAAACAAGGTAGGATTGTTTATAGTTATCATCTATTTTAAGGCCTTATTTTAATATATTTTAAAAAAAAATAACTTGCAAATATAAAATTACCGCTTTAAACCTACTAATAAGCTATTCAGGAAAGAGATGGCTAGGCCGCCCAGTGTGGTTTGGCTTGGCGGAGCGATCATTTCCAGGATTACGCATGCTGCTCGCACAATAGGCCCACCCCACCATATTCCATTTTTGCAATATTTCTCGACCTCCGGTGGCTGAAGGCACAGACACCCACCCCCACGACAGAGGGCCCTGAAAATAGTATAGCCTCCGTCATGACAAAACTAGATACGATTAAATTCATCATCATGCTAAGAAAATCAGTGATGATTTCATAAAACTCAAATAAAATGGAGTGTAACGTCCTACTGGGCTAATGGAAGACGGGCATACGCCATACAGTGTGCTATGAGGGATATTTTGCCCGGGCAGCGGCGCTACGGCCGACTCTTATATCGAATTCCAAATGCCAAGGGATCTTTTACGTGCACGCCAATGAGAACACGGGACCTCGGTTTTTAGTCCCATCTGAACTACTAGACAGCTGTTCTTGTACATCCTGCATCACTGACAACACCGGAGATTTCATAAAAACTACAGAAAGTAAGTAATTGAACATGTGCTGTTGACTTAACCCTGGCGCACACAGCGACGAGTTTGGCGACAAATATCGCCGTAATATAAGTAGAGTGGGCACATTACACGACGACGTTGGCAATCACGAAAAAAAACTGTCACGTGCTTCGTCATGTGACACCTCTAAATGCATTTTAGTGGTCATCGCGTGGAATACTTCAATTAATATTGTTTTGTACATTATGATCAAGCGGCGGCTACGTCGTATTAGTACAACGCTGGTAGAGCGCCGTACGTTTAAAGTATTAGAAGTAAAGAGAACAAATTGAGAGACTCTTGTAGAAAAAACGGGCTACGTGAGGATGAGCCCAGAGACATCAGCTAAGTCGTCCAGTCAGTCAACAAGGGTTGTCGCATATTTTTCTTTTGTCAGTAAGGAGAACACCTGTATACAATTAATAGCCCATTTGATTTCAAATCAGTTATGTTCGGCGAAATAAGAATGCAAATTTCTAGCACCTGGCTACTCCAGTCTACATAGTATGTATTGCGCATGGTCTCCAGATAAAAATATGGCGATGCCGTTGATTTGGTACAATTTTTTTAGCCTCCAGTATCTTGTTACAACTGAGGCTGAAACGCATTGTGGTACAAGATTCGTGTACCAATGGTAAAATGTTTACTTTGTCTGTCTTTTCCGGTAAGATCACAGTATCAATGTTGGTTTAAATTGACAATTAATTTGTGTTTTCAATGTTGAAGATTTTGAATGATGCTGAGTTAGAGACTTAGCTACTTTAACTTAAGCCTCTAGAGCTTCTACAAAATATTTCAAAGTGATCAAGGGCTATAACTCTGGCAGAAATTATCGGATATCGATGGAAATCAATAACCTTCCTTTTCACATGACTTAAACACAGTGTACAAATCGGATATCAGCTTTCACAAGATTTTTCAAATTGATCAAGGGGTATAACCCTGGCAGTAATTATCGGATATTGCTGAAATCAATAGGCCTCTTGTCTCATGACCTTAAACACTGTGTATAAATGTAAAGTCAATCGGATATTAAGTTTAGCCTCTGAAGCATTCACAAGAAATTGTAGCTACGAGAACGTATCTAAAACGTTGAGATATACTGATGTGTTTGGTTTTTTTAGCTACAATTGGGAGCCCTAAGTTTGACGTGACAAACTCAATTTATTTATTAAAGCATGTACCATCTTTAAAATAAGACAAGTTTATGCTATATACTATGATCCTGATCTATCCCTAGCTACAGTGCTTTAGGCATGCGTCAACACTTACGATTGCCTTTTTGATTGGCTTTTATAAAGCCTTATATTTAGCCCCGCCTTCGTGATGTCAGCGTCAATACGTTTCTGATTTTTCATCGTCGGCGACAAAAATCGCCTATGTCGTCGCCCGACTGATCAACGGAATTCACATATCACAGGAATTCACCGGAATTCACTTCGAAAACCACCGATTCAGCCCACAAAACATTTTATGGCAAATAGTAATTATTGATTCAGGCAGACTACCCCTTTTCTTGCCAAGTACGATTGGTATAAAGGACCATCGGAAAATTTCAAGATAACGAAAAGAATATATACTGAAATTATTAGTCAGATTCTTCACTCTGAACCGAGATATTAGCTATTGAATCTTTAACTAGTCTCGGTTGTCATTACTGAAGTTGATATGATAAAAAAAAGTCTTGATTATGCATTTTTACTTTCAATCATAAATCACAAAATGTATTCAAATCCAGTAAATATCACTGGCTAATGATGATATCGAGAGTTGATTAATGGTTTAGATAACATTTCAGGCCTAAAGGAAGATTTTCATACTGTAGGTTTCATGTAATTAAAGTGGTTATTTTGAAACTGGTATAATTAAAGTGGTTATTTTTAAATAAGTATAATTAAACTAGTTATTTTCAATTTGGTGTAATTAAAGTGGTTATTGTTAAATTGGTGTAATTAAACTAGTTATTTTGAAATTGGTGTATTGTAATTAAACTGATTATTTTTAAATTGGTGTAACTAAAGCAGTTATTTTTAAATTGGTATAACTAAAGCAGTTATTTTTAAATTGGTATAACTAAAGCAGTTATTTTTAAATTGGTGTAATTAAAGTGGTTGTTTTTAGAGTTGGGTTAGGGTTGGTGTAATCAAGTGGTTTTTTTTTTAAATTGGTATAAATAAAGTGGTTTTTTTTTCAAAATTCGTATAATTAAAGCAAGCAGATTCTTTTTCCTCACCATTTTTTTCTATCAGCACCGATGACACCAAAGATGGATGTCATGCTTTAATTTGTTCTTAGTTTGACAACTGGAGAAGATGACTAGCTCTCTCTTCCCATGACAACGCTTTAAACACCAAGTTTTAAAGTGACTATTTGATATACCAGAAGTCTTTTTTCAATGTTTTTACCTCTTTTCCTTTTTATATTTTACGCCTTCAAATGTAAATAACCTGTCCATAATACCACATTAAATGTATTTGACGTAAAAATTGTAATAAACAACAACGCCGTAAAATATTTAAGAACTTCCATCGACAAGAGAAGCCAACAGCTGTCTAGTGTACACATTGGCATCCACAAATCCCTTGGCAGTTGATATCAGAGTAGACCACAGTGCCGCTGTCCAGGCAAAACTTCCCTCATAGGGCACTGTATGGTGTATGCCCGTCTTGATGAGTCCAGTCATTTTTTTTGTTTAAGGGTAGCAAGAAAAGATCAACAACAAAACCTGTCATTGCTAAATAGAAGAATAGAAGATCTAGTTATGACTAGAAGCTCTTCCTTGTCTGACCTTCCATCCTATAACCTTGACCTTCCATCCTACAACCTTGACCTTGCCTGGTTTTCCATTCTACAACCTTGAAAGAGGAAAAGGGAGATTGGTTTAATATCTGTAGGTCTACCTCGTTTCAAATAGACGAGGTGGATTAATTGCAATATCCTTTATTTTTCATTCATAACCAACTAATTAATCTCCTTTTGTACAGGTTTTATTTTTCTTGTTAAATTGAAGAACCATATTTAAAGATAAATCTTATTAGTACTAAAACAAATCATTTTCAAATTCATTTTATTTATATAAACCTCTAGAAGATGACAAAATACTTTGGACGTGTAAATAAATAATTTTCTTTATATTATGAGAAATTGTCATTTGTTTTTACAAAGTTCTGTTGGCTGTAAATAATTTGTAACAACAATCAAAAGAAAATAGTTTTCCTTCCATATGGGTTATAGTATCATATTTCATGTTGAAATTCTTTACAAACGTCACAAGAACAAGTTTATTCTCTGGTATGAATTCTGGTGTGTTTACGTAAATTATCACTAGTGGTAAAAGATTTTTTACACACATCACAAGAAAAGGGTTTTTCTCCAGTATGAGTTTTGGTGTGTCGTTTAAGACCACTACTACGTGTAAATGATTTACTACAAACATCACAAGAGAAGGGTTTTTCCCCAGTATGAATTCTGATGTGTACGAGTAGATAACTACTAGAGGTAAAAGATTTACCACAAACGTCACATTTATATGGTTTTTCTCCAGTATGAATTCTCATGTGTTGCTGTAGACTACCACTAATGGTAAATGATTTACCACAAACTTCACAAGTAAAGGGTGTTTCTCCAGTATGAATTCTCATGTGTTGCTGTAAACTACTACTAATGGTAAATGATTTACTACAAACATCACAAGTAAAGGGTTTTACTCCAGTATGGATTCGGGTGTGTTCGTGTAGATTACCGCTTGTAATAAATGATTTACCACAAACATCACATTTATATGGAGTTTCTCCAGTATGGATTCTGGTGTGTTGTTGTAGACTACCACGGGTGGACAATGATTTACTGCAAACATCACATGAAAAGGTCTTTTCTTCGGTATGGATTCTGGTGTGTCGTTGTAGACTATTACTAGCAGAAAATGATTTATTACAAACATCACAAGAAAAAAGTTTTTCTGCAGTATGAGTTCTGATGTGTCGCTGAAGATTACTTCTTATGGTAAACGATTTCCTGCAAACATCACAAGAAAAGGGTTTGTCTCCAGTATGGGCTCTGGTCTGTCCTTGTAGACTACTACTAGTGGTAAATGATTTACTGCAAACATCACATTTATAAGGTTTTTCTCCAGTATGAAGGCAATCAAATGATTTACCACAAACATCACATTTAGAGTTATTTTGTGAGACCCAATGCTTTGACATTTTCTGAATCTTCTCTCTGTAAATGAACAAAACAAAATGGTAATTTAGAGATAAACACCGACTGATTAGAATTCAGAGATCTGGAGTTATCCATGTGATACCGTTTAAATCATTGTTGATGGTTGTTTTAGGATTTAAATGGGTATTATTATCTTCGCAGATGTTTTCATTACGTCATACTTATTATCTGTAGTTTCCACATCGTTTGCCACCATCAATCAAGAAGATTTTGCCATCAATAAGATTTCTACTTTGATGAAATAGGTAAACTAAAACCAACATGTTGTAGCTTGTATCATATCGTGATCATTAAGAAATAAAATGGGGTTAAAACTCCAACATTGATAAGCTCCATGAAGACAGGCATACACCATGTTGTGTAGTATGAAGGGCATTTTGCCCAGACAGGGGTTTATAAAGTTATGTTACCTTTAACAGTAAGAAATCCTGTTATAAAATCACTTGAAATTTCTTGAGTTGTTAGCTTGTAAACATCAGTTTATATCACTACAAGACGACCAATACCCAACCTGAATAAATCAAACAATTAATAATAATAATCAATATCTATAAATAATCAACCATACAACTTATAGAAATAATATAACTGGGCCTTGTTTCACGAAATTTTAACTTAAGATAAAATCCAATTTTAGTAGATACTTCAATTTTGATTGGCTGAGCACTAAAATCAATCTAATATTATCCAATCAAATTACTAAAATTGGGATCTTATCTTAGTTAAAATTTCGTGAAATAGGACCCTGGTTTGTGTGGTCAAGTCTCTTTCCCTTTTCTCCCTTTTGCATGAAAATCTTTCCTGACTTTTGGGTATAGACGTCAGCGCTATGATATAATTTTGGACTCGGGCTCGAATATGTGACGTTTGGGCTCGGGATTAATTTACCGCACGGCATCAAGAACAACACGTTGAGTTGTGGTACACACTTCCTATAGACCTCTTAAGCAGCGGCAAAATTTCCGATTTTGAATGTTTATGTGTAAAAAGAATGTTTATGTATATAAAAAAGTAGCTGATGAACTTAGTGACATTAAACAAAGATTATGCAAGAGTAAAATCTGCCTATTGTAGGTCTTTATTTAGGTCTGAAATGTAAAAACTATTAATTAGACCATAATCAACTCTCGATGTCAAGGTTTAGTCTTCATATGTGTTGGGTAGTAGTTCGATTTGCTATAAATTTTCCTTCAAGATTAACGATTAAATGGATAATCGAGACTACTAGTTTTGTCTTAGCGGTTTTAGTAATGATGTTCGTGGCTAAACGGAACTTTCATTCGCTTAGTTTTCGGTTCAGCAGAGTGGATCAATTTGACTGAAATTTTCAGCAAATTGCATTTAAATTAGCCAGTTTTTAACATTATAGTGAGAACTGCCAACTTGTTAATCTAATCACCCATAATGTATCTTTAATGAGAAAAACATGGTTATTAAAAGGCTCCACCAAACAATAAAACATTAGTTGCACTTACGGTAATGATAAATGTACATGTATATGAAAATGTAGCTGATGAATTTAGCGACTTTAAAGTGAAACACATGGTTATAAGAAGGCTTTACCAAACGATAAAACATTAGTTGCACTTAGGTTTTTGTATCCCGACCTATACAAATACAAATGTACTTATGTCCTGATAATATGTGCCTTTTGACAAGTGATTTTAGCTATCAAAGGAGATTTGAAATACTATTTTATAAAGAATGGTAACAATGTTTATACAGCGGACTCTGTTCCAATTCCTCCCTATCGATAATGCCCATGCATAGCCTCTCGACTGGCACATATTTTCTCGGCAGCTATCGGACTGACAAATGTCACATAATATTTCAAATGAACAACTATGGTATAACTTACTTATTGCCTTGCCCCTTGGAACGAACTGTTGACAAAATAATACATGTTATACCACGTGTAATCAGTCGGGTATGGGCTGGCTATAGCCGCACGTGCAGTCGGTACACACGTGCTCTTAAGTAAACAAATTTACACACACAACCCTTCACACTTAGCTATAGGTTCACTAAACAAATCAATAAAGTAAACAAACTTTATTTTAACCTATAAATAAAATAATTCATTATAACTTTCTTTTCCCCTTTTTAAACGAAAGATTTAGCAATTAAATAATACGAATTTTTATCAGTACTACTTACCAGCAATATATAGGTCAAAACCCGCTGATAGTAAGAGACTCCGTGGTAAGGTGGAAGTAGTCCCCGTTATCCTGTAACTTACAACCCCCTGTAAAGAATTTAGACGGTCTATATTAATAGTAATAAACCCACACATTGATTAAACATAATATCTTGTCTTGCTTGACCGAAAACGTTTTCCGACATTTTTGGTGCGTTCGATTACTGGCGCAGCGCTTACTCAAGCCCCCACGAGTGCGTTCGGGTTACCGATGACGTCATTTAAACGGCTTACTCGCGCCAGGCCGAAGTAACCGACCCCAAGGAGCCGGTTACTTCGGGAAAGTATCCCACAATCAAATTATTCAACAGCAGATAAATGTTTTGATCGAAGTTATATTTTCTGATTACGTTTTGGCGCCGAAAAATTATTGTTGACACTTTGCTCTGAATAAAAATACCATATTCCCATTTCACAGTAGTGTTGTGTTTAATTTAGTGATTCTACATCTTGGTCACGGTGGCTAAATGGATAAGGCGCTGGTTCGCCAGCCTGGAGGTCGGGTGTTCGATCCCTGTATTGGCCGAGAAAGTTCATCTCGATTTTCCGGCGTGATTTCCCCTTGTCAGTGATGCAGAAGGAGGGCCTGACAAGGACAGTTTCGTAGTCGTTCGGATGGGACGAAAAACCGAGGTCCCGTGTACAAATTGGAGTGCATGTAAAAGATCCCTTGGCAGTTGAAATTCGATATAAAAGTAGGCCATAGCGCCGCTGCCTGGGCCAAATTTCCCTCATAGCACACTGTATGCCGTATGCCCGTCTTCCATTAGTCAAGGTTAGGTGCAGAAGAGTAGGACGTTAAACCCCATTTCAAGACACATAACCTCCCGGTCTGTTTCACAGAGAATTACTTACGAATTATCTCTGTAACGGATGCCTGTCCAAAACACGTGCGTTGACTGCACGCCTCGTAGTCATTGGCTCAACGGCTCGTGCACCTAACTGCTTCGGGCAAAATGACGCATTTTACTCATTTTAATACCCATTTACACTAAATAGGAAATATTTTTTAACTACAAATACTTCAAACGTCTTTATTTATTTTTCTTTTACCTCAAAAAAATGTTTGAGAATTTAATTTGTCGGAGTAAAAAAGTTAATATGCCGTACTCATTAAGCCTCGTCGATGTCATGCTTATCAGTGATTGTAGCAGCCAAGCGAATATTCACTGCGGGATCAGTTTGATAACCTCCTATGAGTTGCCCAAAGGCACTTCTATCGCAGAATTGATCTGTTTATTAAATATATTTTTGAATATGGGTCAATTTCCCCAAATCCTTGGGTGGAGTCATAAGCCATGGCTGAAGAGGGCGGGTTGGGTCCCCAAGTAAGAATTATTCTCACTCCAGAAATTTGGTATCTGGTTAGGGGAAAACACAAGAATGTCCCGAACCCTCAGCGTCCTGTGTACACCCGGACCAGCCGGTGTGAACATAAGTAAATCGAATTCGATGATCACGTGCAGTCTGGAGTACGACCCAGTGAACTTTTTGTGGAAGATGCATGATATTCCATTGTCCTTGATGTTTCTTGGGTGCCATAATTCGCATAGCTTCGATTGGTCCGGGAAATTTACAATACTCGGCAAAACAGTTATGGATTTCTCAACGTCTTAATGTAGTGTCCAGTGCGTTGATGAGTTATATACATATTCAAAATATATTGGACCGTGGGCGAAATGGTTCTAGGGTAGCAGTATGCCACATAAACACCATTGCTTGTTTTGTTTGGAATTGTGACTAGTGTGCGCCCATACCCTTGTTCTCCTAACTGCACTTCTGGTAAGCCATGGAACTTGTTAAAGTTATCAAACGCTACATTGGTTAAACGGAAGTGGATTTAAGGTCTTCTATTATGGGGCTTTACATCACTTCTCTGGATTTAATCACACGCACTTGAAAGGATCAAAACAAAACTGCTAACTACTGCTTGACTAAATATTACAGTATATACATTGTTTCTCACCCGCCATCTTATTTTCACGCGTTCAAGACATTTCGTCTGCCGTCATCTCACAATACAATACTCATTAGTTCTAACACTTCCCGTCGTTTTTATTGCCAATGAGACTTTATTTGATCATTACACACCTTTCAACGTAATTAAATTGCTCATTTTACAGCGTTATTAATTACAAATCAAACTTGAAGCGTGATCACTTGGCTATTCGTATCGATTATAATGCCATTTATTTTTTGATCAATTAAATTTTCTAAAGTACGTTGCCTACCAATGGGAGTATTCGGCTGTCATTCTGAGATTCTTTATTTGCGATCAGCAATGAAGGTCAATTTTAGTTTTAGTAACGCGCCGCGACCAAACAACCAGCGGCTGCCAGGCAGGATACGCCCACATTTTCGAGTGATGGATAGAAAACAAGCTAAAAAGAAAGTGAGTTTTCCTACAATCAAGGGCCATAATTCAGGAATTCACAATTCGATATGCGCAAATATCGACAGGAACTAAGATCTTTGGGTTATAAACATGCATTTCAAGTTTCATGAAAATCGGTTCAACATAGTGACTCCTACACTGTTCACAAGCTTAAATCGTGATTTTTAGTACAATTATTGGCCACAATCCATGAATTACTGTACGTTACATGCCAATATCGAAAGTAACCGTGATCTTTGGGTGATAAACCTACATTTCAATTTTCATTAAAATCGGATAAAAAATTGTGACCTATAGAGTGTTCACAAACAATTGTGGACGGACGGACGGACAGGGGCGACGACAATATACGTCCACATGAAAATGTTGGCGTATAAAAATCAGTAGTAAGAAATTTTATTTCAATCCCTTAAAGTTATAATACCCCCACAATAAGATGCCAAGGTGTCTCATTGAGTCAACTGGAATGGTTTCGATTCCCCGGTTGTACGTGATAATGAGTAGGATCGACTGTCCAACCTCGTGGGTATTCTCCGGGTCCTCCGTCCCCCACTGCTAAAGACCCATACACGCAAGCGAATTTTGAAGTAAAATTGAACAATATGTTAATCCCAAAATGACCTAGTTTGTATCGAGTGGACGTTAATCTCCATTCTCTCTTTCTCTCTCTCTACTTAGTACTGTTAAAACTGAATTCCGTTTCCAAAACTACAGAAATATTCAAATAAAGTAAGTTAACGCCCTAAACAATCGCCATTGTTTTTAATTTGTAGAACAAGCATGACGATTGCTCACGGCGTACAAAAACAGAGGCAGGGCACGCCCATATCCAGTACATGAATATGGTTCATTCCCATATCGCCGAGTTTTAGAGGACAAATTTTGGTCGATGTGGCTGAGAACAATAGACCAAAGCGGAATTTCAATCGTCTTTTGTTCCTCTGGCAAAAATATCTTATTCCTGGCTCTATATAGGGTACTCTTCTTTGAGTAAAAGGTTGGTATGTTGGCGATGATGGCTATATTATCTTCCGTCCATTCACCATTCCGTTTACCGTTTATTTATTCTTGATAAGTTGCGTCATCGGAGTTGTCGTAGACTGGGCCTTTCCTTTAAGTACGGCATCAATTCTGTAATCTATAAAATAATAATGTTTTATTAATAATGTTTAAATAATAGAAAATAAAATTAGAAGCTTACAGCAGAAATTACAACAAATATGAGAATCGAGATGCTATTTTAAAGATTCTTTTTATAAAACAGTAACTTACCGAACCGTCATATCACTAAGGCTTTATTCTTTCTCTTATTCAGTGAGTTGCATTCTGACAAGTTCATGTAATTTAAGTGAACCATTTTCATTTTATTAATTATTAAGTGATTTGAATTCTGATAACCATTTTCATTTTATTAATTATTAAGTGATTTGAATTCTGATAAAAATCAATTTAAGAGAACTATATTAATAATGACTGGTCCCTGTCACATTAAAGCTTTTAATCCATTTTTAACCCATGAAAGAGTGCCGCGGTCGACTTCCAAATTCTAGTGAGTTGGCGATATGGGAAGACCCCATGAATAAACCTTATCAAGCTATTCAACTACCAATTTACCTCTTGACTGATTGACGTTTTTCACTGAAAATATTATTGCTACACAATTATTATGTCTGGTCAGGTATGTATTATTTTACTAATTAGATGAAATAAGTCAATCACAATGTACTTTTACTCTAAAAATTGCTACCCCCCAACAATATACATCAATAAACTCGATAAACATGTCACACCCATTACGTCCACGTGTTTTTTAAAATAATTATAGCATTTTATAATAACTGTCATT
Organism: Patella depressa; assembly: GCA_948474765.1. Classification (NCBI taxonomy): domain Eukaryota; kingdom Metazoa; phylum Mollusca; class Gastropoda; family Patellidae; genus Patella; species Patella depressa. The sequence goes on along the minus strand of OX419720.1, from coordinate 70,509,155 downwards.
CATTAATAATTTTAGATATATATTAATTAATGATTTTGTATATATATATTGACGCCGCGACCTTATCTAATCGGACACTCGAAAATCAATCCTACTATCACGCCTCCTATTGGTTAATTCAAAACATATAAAACAATTCATAATCAAACTTTGTACCAGATTAAAAAAACATACTAAAGGGAATGCTGCTGGAGAAGCAACAAGTTTAGTAGAAAATTACAGTAGCTGTAAGTATATCTTTCAAACATTTTTATACGCCCACGTCAAGCGCGGATCCAGAGGGGGGCGCCCCCGGCGCACGCCCCCTCTATTTTTTTTAGGTGTCGAACAATTTTTAGCTCCATATATTCTCGCGAGGAAGTAGAACAATAATAGTTTAGGATGGAAATAGTAATTTACAGTACTGGTATGAAATTAGTCCTTGTGGACATTTTTTCCACTCAAAAATCACGGTTCCAGGCTTCGCACTCCCTAGTGGGTGCAGCACGCCCCCTCTTTCGGAAAATCCTGGATCCGCCCCTGCACGTTCACAAAACTGAAACGACATGGGGTTTAAAACGTTTTAATAATAATAATAATCGTTTTCTATAGCGCTGAACATTCAGTCAGTCTGACTGCTCTACAAAAACATACACGTATATACAAATAAACAAAATAATACAAAGGAATAGTTAAGTTACAATATACAGATAAAAAGTGATTATTGTTCAAAAGTTTGGGTAAAAAACAGGGTTTTTAGACGTCGTTTGTATACGGCCAGGTTTGGACTTCCAGGGGCAATTTGTGCCATTCTTTTAGTGCTGCGTACAAAAAAGCTCTCTCACCAAATTTTGACTTTTGTACTGGACATACAAGCTGGTTTTGTTCATCACTATGCAAACTACAAAATAAGCTGAGGAGTTCAAGAAATGAAATTGAGTTTAACGTCCTTCTGGGCTAATCAAGACAGGCATACGGCTTGCAGTGTGATATGAGGGAAATTGTTGCCGGAACGCAGCATTATGGTTTACTCTTTTATCGAATTCCAAAAACTAAGGAATCTTTTACGTACACGCCAATGTACACACGGGACCACTGTTTCTCGTCTCATCCGAATGACTAGACAACTGTCCTTGTCAGACCCTCCGTTCTGCACCACTGACGAGGAGACACAACGCTGGAAAATCCCGAGGAACATTTTCGCTCAATGCAGGGATCAAACACCCGACCTCCAGTCTAGCGAGCCAGCGTCTTACCCACCGTGGGTATTACGTCCGTGCAGGTGTCCTTCCGCTGAAGGGGATCACGTGGCTAAGTGGGTAAGGCACTGACTCGCTAGCCTGGAGGTCGGGTGTTCGATCCTTGCATTGGCAAAGTTCATCTCGATTTTCCGGCGTTGTTTCCCCTTGTCAGTCATGCAGAACTGAGGCATGAGAAAGACAGCTGCCTAGCCGTTCGAATGGGACGAAAGACCGAGGTCCCGTGTACACATTGGCGTGCACGTAAAAGATCCCTTGGCAGTTGGAATTCGATATAAGAGTAGGCCGTAGTGCCGCTGCCCGTGCAAAATTTCCCTCATAGCACACTGTATGGCGTGTGCCCGTTTTCCATTAGCCAAGGTTAGGGGCAGGAGAGTAGGACGTTAAACTCCATTTCATTTCATTTCCTTCCGTTAAAATTAGTTTATGGACCCTTTATGGAAGTCAGAAAAGTCAACTTTGTGTGCTGATAACACAGTCTTTAATTAGACGACACTATGGTTAATTTGGAGCTTGTTTATCTAATGGAAAGTGCAGATTTCCTGAACCCAGCTAGCTCAGCAGAGTTACATGTCACTTACTTATAGAATCTTGTAGTGTAAGGTTGAATGTTTGGTAGTGGTTTTGTATTTAAAGTTTCAAAAGTAATAATATTTTAGTTTATTCTCACCAATTGTATGTATGGTTATTGGCAGTATCATTACCTACAAATTTATTGTTTACAGTTTAAAGAGAGCTATAGGGTACTTCACCTTGTTACACACTCTGACTACTGTATTTAAAACCCTTCATGGTTTTTTGCGTCTTATAGTAATAAATTGATGTTAAACTGAACCCTTGGTGTGGTTATTTTTCTCATAATTATATAAATATTCCATTTTGTTTAAAGACGTAGGCCGTAATGCCGCTTTCAAGGCAAATTCCCCCCATAGCACACTGTATGGCGTATGCCTGTCTTCATCAGCCCAGTTCGGAGCAGAATAGTAGGACGTTAAACCCCGTTTCATTTCATTTGTTTAAAGATGGGTTCCCGCAGATAAATATATACGCATTAAAGGGAAATACTCTCAAGAAGAAAATATCCAACATGTTCAAAATAATGTTATTATTTAAAATTTAAGCACCCTAATACGGCTGGACCCTATGTAGATTCACTTTTAGGGAAATGAAATGAAATGAAATGGGGTTTAACGTCCTACTCTTTTGCACCTAACCTGGGCTGATGGAAGACGGGCATACGCCATAGATTGTGCTATAAGGCCTGTCATTACTACCAAAGTTATGGCCCTTGATCACTTTCAAAAAATCTTTTGTACGCTCTAGAGGCTACAGTTAATATCCGATTGACTTAAAATTTATACACAGTGTTTAAAGCCATGAGACGAGTTGCTGTGGGCGTATATTGCGTTGCCTGGCAACCAATCTTTCCCTAATATATTACATCATTCACGTCACACCACTCAGTCAGCAGACGGCTGTCTCCCTAGATAATCTATTCCTTTGCTTCTTTGTATTCAGTTGTGTTTTTGTTTCTGTGACGGTTGCAATGTTTGTCCTAAATGCATTTATATACTTCAATCCTTTTATTGATTAAGTTTTGAACTAGGCCTACTTCTGATACATTTAACTATGTGGTTACTTGTGTAGCGGAATTTATACAACAATATGCTTGCATTCGTAATTCTTGTAACATATAATAGATCATGACTCATACTGACACTATATAATTATTTCTTTGGGTTGCATTCCCAATTGTTTTCAAATATGAGTGAAGTCTGTGTCACCACAGGCCCGGGACTGTACAGCGCAGTGGACGCTTACGGCTAGTCCCCGGATCCATTCACTCTCTTTGATTTGTTTATGTTTGTGGTCTTTGAGTATGATGTCTTGTCCATATATTTGTTTTTGTGTAAAATTGTGTGTGGTGCAACCCTCCTGCACTTACTATTCAGTTAACTGATCCGTCATACTGTCCTACAACTATAGTTCCTTCCTGTGTAATTGAATCTGATATTATTACAGCAACCAAGTGGAATCTGATATTATTATAGCAACCAAGTGGCTTAATCGCCAACTTGGTGTACACAATCATTTCATTTTTCATCACCAGTACTAGTGTATTATTTTGCATATCAAACTTAACAGTAATCCCCGCCTCTGCTATGTATTTGGGAGAGAGAGAGAGAAATGGGGTTTAACGTCCACTCAACACAAACTAGGTCATTTCGGGAGTAACACATGGTTCAACTTTATTTCAATAATTCGCTTGCGCGTAGGGGTCTTTAGCAGTGGGAGGAAACCGGAGTGCGCTATGTATTTGGAGATCACTTTATAAATATTATGACATATTCCTAGGGGACAGGGAGAGAATACATGCAATTGTTTACTTACAGGAAGTATTTGGTTTTCGTATTTAAAGCATACGCTGATCAAATGGAGCCGCATTCGCACTTCACTGGTTTATAGTTATGGTAGATTATTAAATCTTTAGTTCTCAGTCTTTCAATTAACCCACTAGATTATTATTCATTTTGAATCTAAAAAGTATTTGCTCCTCCCAAATCATTTCACATTCTATTTGATTTAAGTTTTAACAATGCTTATAAATTCACGGACGCAATATTGTAAGTCTTCGGTCTCGCAGTGGTTGAGTCCGTTGCGTGCAAGAATGTCTAAAGACTTATTTCCTACTATGCTGACATCAGTTGATATAAGACAGTAAAGGGCTGTGGATATTGTCTTTAATTCAGCTGTTTTAGATGATGGACCATACATCTGGTAACCATTTTGATATATTAACGTGAACGTCACCTTATCCTGACACGTAAACTTCTTTAGATTTCGGGTCAATATTTTCGTTGAGTGACTTGATGATCTATTACCGTTCCTTTAGAGGTCAAAACAGTGTGTGAGTGCATGTGCTGTACCTGATAACGGCCGGCATTTTTCAACTACACGTTGGGTTTTTTTTTCATGAAATAACAGTCCAATCGTATTATAATACAGCTTGGGACACCGGTCTCCATTAACAGGCGACGACTGACGGGTTTAAGTTGATTGAAAGCATATCACGTAGATTGAGTTATTTGCTCCACCCTAAGGTACAGGTTTTTAGGTGTGGTTTTTTTTTTTACACAAAATGAAGTAGATTTACTCTCCCCGGGATATTGTATCTTAACATAGTATCTCGGTGTATGTTCGTTAAGTCTATAACGAACATGTAATGAAATGAAATGGGGTTTAACGTCCTACTGTTCTGCTCCACCAAGTGGGTTAATGGGGACCGGCATACGCCCCCTACGGCCTACTCCATATCGTATTTTAACTGACAACGCCAATGTGTACACGGAAACTCGGTTTTTCGTCCCATCCCTAACGACTAGACAGCTGTCTTTGTCAGGCCCTCCACCCTGCATCACTGGCAAGAGGAAAATCTGGATGATCCTTCTCGGAAACCCGACCCCCCAGCTATCCCCTAATGGACACACGGAATTGACAAAGCTGCAATGGGTCAAAGTTTGAATAAGGGTTTTGATTCTATATCTATATTAATGTGAAATGTTTTATTTTCAGAATCATGGCTTTTAATGCAACATTAAATACTCTGGAAACATTTGGAAGTTCATTCACCACAGTGAGTGCCAGTCAGATGAATTCTACCATAGATGACCAGTATTCAAACAGTAATACTACCGGAAGTGGGGGCTTCATTACAAAAGTTGCCGCAGATGCCATTAGATCGGTGATAAATTGTTATTTAATTCCACCAGTGGCCTTTTTCGGGTTAATTGGTAACATATTGAGCTTGATTATTCTTGGTGGCAAGAACATGAGACAGTTCACTACAAACATTCTTCTTGCTTATCTGGCTTTTATAGACACATTGTTACTGTTGATTGTATTTATGAGAAAGGTGCCCTGTCTTGTAGCAAAAGCTGACCCAATCACGGCCCAAAACATTGATTATGTAATGCTTACAGCACCTGCAATATTGGAGCTCATAACCAGTCGCACATCCAGTTTGCTGTCGTTGGTTATATGCTGTGAGAGATGTATTGCCGTTTTCAAACCTCTAAAAGTGAAACTGTGGGTAACTCCTAAGCGGATGATATTTTCTATAGTAGCTGTTACAGTAATCGTAATTGGGCTTGCTGCCGTGGACTTTAATTATTCCACAGTTATTTTTTATTATGACAACACAAAGAACAGAACCGTGGCTCAATTAATGTACCAGCCATTTTTTTTGGAGAACCAACAATTCTTTAATATTTACAACAATGTATTTCTAGCCTTAGTTTTGCGAATTTTGCCCATGATTCTTATAACAATATTAACTGTAGCCATTATCACACAAGTTCGTCGAAGGATGGAATGGTTGAAAGATATAACTCATGCTACACAAAACTCAAATGCAGAGAATGACATCCATTCAGTGACCAAGATGTTGATGACTATTGTCTTAATATACATCATATGTAATGTTCCTGGAAGTATTTCCCTTTTTATATCATTGGTAGATAGCAGGTTCACAGGGCGTGGAGAATTCCGTAATACACATCGCGCAGTTAGCTCCATGGCTTCGTTTCTATCGGTCGTGAACTCCTCAGCTAATTTTGTAGTTTACATAGCGATGAACCAAAAGTTTTCAGATATCCTTGTCCAGATGCTGTGTTGCCTCCGGAAGAAACATAGAAGAAGTGATCATGGAAAAGTCGAATCAATCGGAACAATAAGTAGCACATTACGTTCATGATAAGTATCTCATTGACTTAAAGATACATTATGGGAGATTAGATAAAGAGCTGGTAGTTCTCACTATAATAATTCAAAACTAGATTATGTAAGTGAAATTTGTTGCAAATGTCAGTTAAATTGATCCCCTCGATCATCATTACTAAAATGAAAAACACCTAGTCTCGATTGAGCGGAATATCGGATCCTAATCCAGTTAATATCGCAGGCCAGCAAGGACGTCGAGGATTGATTATGGCCTAGATAAGTTAATTAATGTCTTATTAGTAATTTACATAACATTTCGCAGGCTTAAGGAAAGGTCTGCAATAGGCAGATTTAGCTCATGTATAATATATGTTTAAACGATAAGAATCGCGTGTAGTACATGTACTGTATAAAAGCATCCCTTAATAGTTAGTTCTCTTAGTACAAATATTGTACATTCTACAAGATTTTCTACTTGATGAACGACAATATATTTAACTTAAAATGTTTTTTTCTAAACACGTATTTTCAGAAATCACTGTGAATTGATACCTCACACAGAGCAATAAGGGGTTTGAGAAGAGAAGCTAAAAATAATTACGTCTTTCCCATGTCAGATGGGGGGTTGGATGGCTGAATGGTTAGCACGTGCATGCTGTATCATAAAACCTGTCATTGAGTCAACTGGCGTGGTTTCGAATCCCCGGTTGTACGTGACAAGGAGTAGGGTCGCCTGTCCAATCTCGTGGGTTTTCCCCGGGTCCTCCGGTTTCCTCCCACTGCTAAAGACCCCTACGCGCAAACAACCATTGAAATAAAATTAAACCATATGTTAGTCCCGAAATGACGTAGTTTGTGTCGAGTGGAGTTAAACCCCATCTCCCGTGTGGTTTTTCCCTTGTCAGTGGTGCATGGCGGTGGCCCTGGCAAGAAAAGCTGTTCAGTTGTTTGGGTGGAACAAAAAACCGAGGTACCGTGTACATGTTGACATACACGCAACACGAACAACCAAGGTCCCATGTATACATTGACATGCGTTTAAAAGATCCATTGGCAGTTGGAATGGCGTATGCCCGTCTTCATTAGAACAGTTTGAGCAGAGCAGAACAGTTAGTCGTTAAACTCAATTTCATTTCACTTGCATTATCTTCCAATATATTGTGGGCTGGGGCGTTTTAAAGTTACATTATGGGAGATATGATAAAGAGATGGCAGTTCTCACTATAATAGTTAAAAACTAGATAGTGTAAAGATAATTTGCTGAAAATTTCAGTCAAATTGATTCACTATTAGCCGAGAAAAAAGCATTTAAAATATTCATAGCCTCGGTCATCATTACTCAAATCATTAATATAAACAGCGTAGTCTCGATTATCCACTTGATTGATTTAATTATCAACCGCCATTAAGCGGCATATACGATTTTAATCTGCCAACATCGAAGGCTAGCCTTGACATAAAGAGTTTATTATGGTCTGGATGTGTTAATTAATGTCTAATTGATTATTTAGATAACATCTCAGGCTTAAAGAAAGACTTGTAAAAAGCAGATTTTGCTCTTGCATAATGCTATTTTTTAAGGTTTATCATGGCGGAGGCTATACTATTTTGAGGACCCTGTTTCGCTGGGGTCCAAAGGGTGGGGGTGGGGTGTCTTGATTGATGATTTTCATACCAGTGCAAAGACTGCATTCTCATTCAGTAGTGCGAATTATTGAAATGAAGTTGAACCGTGTGTTAGTCCCGAAATGACTCAGTGTATGTCGAGTGGACGTTGAACCCGTCTCTCTCGCGCGCGGCCAAATGTATCAGATATTTTGAACATAATAAATTCTAGCAAGGAATTCTTCTCGTTACTGCATGGTGATTTTTTCCAATAAACCCCGTTAATACCCCCCCCACCGTTAATACCCCCCCCCCACCGTTAATAAACCCCGTTAATACCCCCCCCCCGTTAATACCCCGTTAGTCCAGAAGTTACAGTTACCAATCCGATTAGAACACCTATAAAAATCGGATGTAAATAACGGAAACCACACCCACGCCTTTCTAGTATTATATAAAATAATATCCCCAATTCATAAGCAAATCTTCAAGAATGCATGTAAGTTCTTTAGTCATCAATATTTTTTGAGCAATATAAATATATTAATAATGATACAACTTGATAATATGTTTTGAGCAATATAAATATATTAATAATGATACAACTTGATAAAGGTACCTGTAACAGTATAGAAAAGTTGTATGCCACGAGGGAGACACGGTGGGTAAGACGCTGGCTCGCTAGCCTGGAGGTCACGGGTTCGTTCCCGATGCTGGCCGAGAAAGTTGGCCTTTTCAGCGGTGCAGAACGGAGGGCCTGAAAAGGATAGCTGTCTAGTCGTTTGAGTGGGACGAAAAATCGAGGTCCCATGTACAAATTGGGGCGCACGTAAAAGATCCCTTGGTAGCTGGATTTCAAAATAAAAGTAGTCCGTAACGCCGCTGTCAGGGCAAAATTCCCCACGCTGTATGGATTATGCCCGTCTTCATTAGTCCAGTCAGAACAGAACAGTAGGACGTTAAACCCCATTTTATTTCATTTTGTGTATGCAATAGACTAAGAAGCAGTCAATCTATAAGAGAGAGAGGGAGAGAAATGGGGTTTAACATCCACTCGACACAAACTGGGTCATTTCGGGTCTTTGGCAGTGGGGGAAACCGGGGGATCCGGAGAAAACGAACGAGGTTGGACAGGCGACGCTACTCCTAGTCACGTACAACCGGGGATTCGAAGCCACACCAGGTGACTCAATGACAAACGTTAGGATACAGCGAGCACGTACTAACCATTCGCCCCCCCCCCCCCCCGTCAATCTATTAGGTTGTGTTAGTACGAATGTTATACCTTTACTTGTAAATATCATTCAAGGATCAATATAAATATAAATCACGATAATTGTAATTACAGACATTACCTTCTATCTTTGAGAAATCAATACCTTCTAATTACTTATCTCAATAAGAATGTTGATTGGCTTAATGAACTACGGGAAGCACAAGGTACAATTTTATGGATACACAATTACTGAGTTTGATACTAAACGACGTTTCGACGATTAGAGGGCACCCTTTTAATCCCCGTAAGAGTTTTCCGTTGTGTAGGGTTAATTCTTAATGACCCCCTAATCAAAGGTGTTAAACTTTAATTGTATTTGATTTTTATCTTTGTTGCATATTCTGTATACATTTGCCTACTATTCACATTTTTGTATCATTTGTTTGAAATAGACGAGAGTGTCCTCGTCGAAACATCGCTTAGTTTTAAACTTAGTAATTGTGTATCCATAAAATTGTAGGCCTACCTTGTGTTAATATGTTCAATAACAAAACGCCAATCAACGAAGAACTACCGGAAGTATATATATGTCCTTCTAAATAAACGGTTGTTTTTCTACAATCTGATTCAAAAGCAGATCCTATTTCGTTTCGTTTTTTTATAGTTCCAAATTTGGTTTTACTTATCCTTTACTACACTAGGATCTGAAGAAGGAGTTGTTATCACTGACATGTGCTGGATGATGTGAGGGATTAGCCAATGATATGGTCTGTTACTGCGAGCTGTGGGTAATCTACTAGAAACACCAATACTGATTGGTTAATCAAGTGTCTGACTTCATAGGGTCATCAAATCCAGTAATCTAAAGAAGCCAATGCGTGTCTAACACTATTTTAGTCCCACTCTCCCCTAATTGCTTTACGTCAAAAAAGTGATAACAGCTAAATTCCAAATAGATAATGGACATGCACCATTTCCGACGCATATCGCCAGGGATTGTTACCTAATTTGGTCAAACAATATGATATACCTTGATAAGGAAAATGTAAAAGCCCAACATCATTATAAATCTAAACCTCACTTAACGTATCAAAATAACCTGCAATACTTGCTAAATTTTTGGATTATGAATTTAAAAGATAACAATATTGTTTCAGTCACCATACTGTGACACACACAAAAAATAAATAAATACATGAATTTATATCTATTTAACAAAATAATTTAGTTTAATAATTTTATTTCAATAATCCGCCCACTCCCCACCCTAAAATTCGCACCTGTTTTTTGTAAGCATTTTCACTATTAAATAAGTTCAATTTGGCAATAATTGTTATAATAAAATACAATTTATCATAACCACTGGGACCTAATGAGAACGAATTATATCTAATTATAGCGACCGTACGCCAACAATAAATTAATCACTACTCAACACTCTTACTTTCAGTTTATTATTATAATTAAATAACATGTCAATAGATTTAAGGCGTGTGAAAAGATATGGAAGTCATTAAAATACGGTGGCTGATAAGGGACATGAAAAATAATACAATTTGTTTTTTTTAAATTTTCAAAAAGTCAATTTTAATTTAATTTGTTTCTTATAATTTCCACCCAAGTCAATTTTAATATAATTTTTTTTATATATAATTTCCACCCAAGTCAATTTTAATAAAAATTGTTTTTTTTATAATTTCCACCCAAGTCAATTTTAATATAATTTGTTTTTTATAATTGGTCGGCCTTAGGTAATGGGTTTTACAGGATTTTAACACAAAATTAAGCAGTTTTATTCCCCAAAAAGCTATCGGGAGTGGCCCTTTAAATGTTTTATTGACATTCGATGTAGAGAGCGCAGTTAGTTGGATATTCAGTGCTTTATAAATATATTGTTATTATTATTATTATCATTGACAATAATATTGTATTCAAATTATAATACCAATGTATCAAAGAGATAAACCATATGAGTTTAAGCAGGGGCGGATCCAGAGGGCCCGCCCCCCCCCCCCCCCTGCTCAGCTACATCAAAAAAATAATGCCTTGCATCAATGAAATTACATCACAAAGTGATCCTACATTAGTATAAAAACGATTTCTCTGTTTAAAAAGCTCAATTTGTATGTATGCCTATGTAATTTAGAGACGATGATGGCAGATTTTCGTAACCGAAACCTGGCAAACCCCCTCCTGCAAAAATTCCTGGATCCGCCCCTGTTTAAGTCCATCTAAATTTCATTCTGAACATTGTACCAATGGAGAGGGTTTTCTAAATGCAGATTGATCACCTTTAAAATTCACTTGACCGCCATATCACTGATAAGGATGAATTATAAGGTGGAAAACTGATTGTATATATTTGTCACCTCCATTTGTCCGTCGATTTTTGGATGCCTACTACATGTGAACATTTGTCTGTATGACACAAACTAGGTCATTTCGAGACAAACAAACAAAAGTTTTTTATTTTATTACAATAATTCATACAACCAGGGATTCGAAACCAGGCCAGTTGACTCAATGACAAGCTGTATGATACAGCGCGCACGCTAACCATTCGGCCATTCACACACACACACCCGTAGGCCGCCGGCATGGTATGAGTATGGGTTTAGGACACAATGACTGGCCTTATGAACTAGATAACACTCCCCAGACCACTTGACTTGATCACCCATCCAGGCCCTAATCAACTCTCGGTGGCATTGGATTTCATCGATGTTAAATAGGTTAGAGACACAAACCAGGTCATTTTAGAGGTCATTTTAGGACTAACATATGGTTTTATTTTATTTCAATAATTCGCTTGTGCGTAGGGGTCTTTAGCAGTGGGAGGAAACCGGAGTGCTTGGAGGAAACCCACGAGGTTGAGAAGGCGCCCCTATCTCCATGCAACATACGCTCACACCAGGGCTCGAAACCACAGCCGCAAGCCAGAGGTGAGATGGCCAGCTAGAGGTCGAAGCGCGGCACTCTAGACCACTAGGCCATCCCAAATAGGTTAGAACAGTTCAGCCTATTTTGATTTAATCTAAAAATGGAGGGGCGAGAGTTAGCTTCGAAAACCAGTATGTGGTTTCAATTATTGCACATTTCTTGTCAATCTGATTAAAAAACAGATCCAATTTCGTTTCGTTTTTTATAGTTCAAAATTTCGGTGTTTCTTGTCTTTACTACTCTTGGGTCTGGAAGACTTGTTAATTAAGTCGTGTTCTGCCTGAAATGAGGGGTCAGCCAACCAAATGGTCTGTCGAAATGAGCATTTGACCTTTTCATGTGTGGAACTGTGGGTAGATATTACCAGCCAATGACGCCTATACTAACACCAGCGGATAGAAATCAAAACAAAACAAAAGTAGATTTTAAAAAGCATGGCGGTCGCTAATTGGTTAATCGAATGACTGACGTTATCGGGTCAAATGTCCCGTGCTTGATACCTGACGTCATAGAACGTGAGCTCCCACTATAACTTTTTAGATCTACATGAGTGTAGGCCATCGAAAGTATAAAAAACGAAACGAAATATAGATCTATATTTTAATTAGATTGATTTCTTGTCAAACCCTCAAAGAGTAATTTGAATGAAATTTTCCAGTTATTCATTTTACATGATCTACTTTTGAACTATCATCGCAAGAATGGCTAGTTCTTTATCTAAATCTTACATAATGTATCTTTAAGGTCACGTTTTCCTTAACGTTTTCAAATGTTGCTTGAAAACGTTGAGAGAATACTCTTCAAAATGTCCCCTAAATAAATCAGTAATTGTTCTTCCATAAATATGTGTTACAGTTTATTGTTCTACCCAGTTACTTAATACCTCTTAAATGAAATGAAATGGGGTTTAACGTCCTATTCTTTTGCACCAAACCTGGGATAATGGAAGACGGGCATACGCCATACAGTGTGCTATTCCAACTGCCAAGGGATCTTTTACGTGCACTCCAATGCGTACATGGGACCTTGGTTTTCCGTACCATCCAAACGACTAGGCAGCTGTCCTTGTCAGGCCCTCCTTCTGCATCACTGACAAGGGGGAATCACGCCGGAAAATCGAGATGAAATATCTCTTAAAAGATTGCTACAACGATACACCAAGTTAATGACAATGACAGATCCAAGATTGTCTGAGTGTTTAAAATACAATCAAATTCTATAATTTGGATGCATTCATATAGCTGACTAGTTAAGGTTGATAAATTAGAATATCCTCAAGTCAGTAATAACAAACTGACAAGTTACGGTTGATAAATTAGAATATAGATCGGTCAGTAATAACAAACTAATTAAACTCCTGTACATATTTTATATTTCTTGTTTGTATATAAAGATTTATAAAATGTCTATAAATTACTACAAATATCAGAAGAAAATGATTTATAAAATGTCAATTTCTATTACAAACATCAGAAGAAAATGATTTTAAAAGGGTATTCACATCACAAAGTGTGACCCAATTATTCATTCATTAAAAGAGAGAGAGAGAGAAATGGGGTTTAACATCCACTCGACACAAACTAGGTCATTTTGGGACTAACATATGGTTTCATTTTATTTCAATAATTCGCTTGCGCGTAGGTGTCTTTAGCAGTGGGAGGAAACTGGAGTGCCCGGAGGAAACCCACGAGGTTGAGAAGGCGCCCCTATCTCCATGCCACATACGCTCACACCAGGGCTCGAAACCACAGCCGCAAGCCAGAGGTGAGCGGCCAGCTAGAGGTCGAAGCGCGGCACTCTAGACCACTAGGCCATCCCAACCCCCCACATTCATTAAACACGTTGTTTGGGTTTGATTCCTGAGATAAAATAGCACCCAGTGTTACCTGACTGACAAGGACATGTTGAACAAACATAAACTGAGCAAAGCTGCCTTGGTTGATAAATGGATCACAAAAGATATTTTGTTGTTTTTCAATCTGAACACCTACCTACCCATTAGTCAACAGAATAAATCTTGATAGACATTGTGTCAAATATCACAATATTATGTCTGACATTTGAAAGTTATTTTCTGGCTTGACATCACAAGAAAAGAGGTTTACTCCAGTATAGATTCTGGTGTGTTCCTGTAACAAAGTGGAAAATGATGTTATACTATCATCACAAGAAAAGTGTTTTTCTCCAGCGTGGGTTCTCATGTGTTGTGTCAGATTGCTACTAGTGCTAAAACATTTACTACAAACATCACAAGAAAAAGGTTTTTCTCCAGTATGAATTCTTATGTGTTTAGTTAGATTACCACTTGTAGTAAAAGATTTTCTACAAACAGCACAAGGAAAGGGTTTTTCGCCAGTATGTGTTCTTACATGTCTCTGTAGACAAACTAAAGTGGTAAATGATTTACTACAAACATGACAAGAAAAGGGTTTTTCTCCAGTATGGATTCTGGTGTGTTGAGTCAAATTACTACTACTTGAAAAAGATTTACTACAAACATCACAAGAAAATGGTTTTTCTCCAGTATGGGTTCTTGTGTGTTTCTGGAGACTGCCACTAGTTGTAAATGATTTATTACAAACATCACAAGTAAAAGGTTTTTCTCCAGTATGAGTTCTGGTGTGTTCCTGTAGACTAGTTTTAGTTGCAAATGATTTTTGACAAACATCACAAGAAAAGGGTTTTTCTCCACTATGGGTTCTGGTATGTACATGGAGATTACTAAGAGAAATAAAAGATTTTCTACAAACAGCACAAGAAAAGGGTTTTTCGCCAGTATGTGTTCTTTTGTGTCTCTGTCGACCACTGCAAGTGATAAATGATTTATTACAAACATCACATTTATATGGTCTCTCTCCAGTATGGATCATAATGTGACTGCTTAGACCAGAAAAGTCCCTAAGTGATTTACCGCAAACATCACATTTATAGTTTCTATTGTAGACAGAAGACTTTGACATTTTCAGCTTTTCTCCTGATCGTCTCTCTGTAAAGAAATATAATGCTAATTAATTTTACAATTTAATTTATATCAAATAATATCCATAAAGACAGGTATATATTTGTCTAGCATCAAATGAAATATCAGTAACGACTCGATTTCCATTGAAAGGTCATTGCAATTTTCTTTGGGTTAAATGTTCATATCAATAGATGGAGCCACATGTGGCAATGACGAGCTCAAAAGTATGAAGTAAACAGGGTAAAACTGGCGATACAAGCAACGAAACATGCGCTAACAGCAGCTAAATCATCTGAGCAGAGATTCAATAGGATTTTTCGATGTACTAATCTAGACAATGAATATAAATTGATCAGATGATAACTTTATTCGTTAGAGCATTCGCCAATTTCAACAAGTAATCATAGAAATTGTTGAAATTAAATCGGTTTCTTCACCTTACTAATGTAAACAAGATACTGGTATGTAAATTAAAAAAGATCAGATACTAAATATACACTGTTAATAATCCTATATTGATATTTAGCGATTGGAAACATAATAAAACTAGCACAGTTACATGGAACAACAATCTCTGCTTTATTTTACACTAGCACGACTTTTCGTTAAATATCCTCTTATCGTTATCAAGCACAATGACATTAAGTACCACTACTACCTGGTGCTTTAACGTCTGCTTTGTTCGATTGTTTCTAGAGTTTTAACGTCCACTGCTGCTTCGTTCGTTCAGTAAGTCTGAGATATTCAGGAGAGGAATGTTAGTATTTTGATGCCAGAGTTTATTACGAGAAAATATTTGTTAACAGATTCATTTTGAAGAAATATATGATATCAATAAAATTATATTATGTTTACCTTTCACTTTAACAGTAAGTAATTCAGCTATAAAATCACTTCAAATCTCTTGAGTTGTTATCTTGTAAACATCAGTTTCATCCTTTACATCACTACTGGACAACCAATACTGAACCTGAATAAAGTAAATTTATACTTTTAGTTGAGAAATAATCAGGAAAGTTTGATTTTGTATTAGACCATACATCTTTTATCGATATGAAATTTGGGGGTCACGGTGGCTAAGTGGATAAGGCGCTGGTCGCTAGCCTGGAAGTAGGGTGTTCGATCCCTGCAGTGATGCAGAAGGAGGGCCTGACAAGGACAGCTGCCTAGTGGTTTGGATGGGACATAAAAACTGAGGTCACGTGTACACATTGGAGTGCACGTACAAGATCCCTTGGCAGTTGGAATTGGATATAAGAGTAGGCCGTAGCGCCGCTGCCCGGGCAAAATTTCCCTCATAGCACACTGTATGACATAAGCCCGTCTTCCAGGTTAGGAGCAGAGCTATAGGACGTTAAACCCCATTTCATTTCATTTCATTTCGATATGAAATTTATGGAATTTGTAGTTAGGATAGGTTGATCAACCAAGGTCCTGTGTAGGCCTACATCTTGGCAACTCATAAAAGAAGCCTTGACAGTTGGAATTCAATTGCTGTCAGTTCATTTGAATTAGACCGGTATGTCGAGCTTGCGTTCGGGGGTCACAGGACTGCTGCTATCATTGGCCAATATTCAAAATCTAGAAATGGAATTTTACGGATTAAAATGTTTTATGTAATAGTTGTTTAGTATGCAGAATAAAAAAAACGGAGTTGTATCAACATACACGAATTGCCATCAGAGGCTGCCATATTGTATTTGACGTAGGTCAAAGGTCAATCGGAGTAAACTGGCGAGAATTCTGTCTGACCGGGCAGCTCTTGATCCACAGTTGATTCGTTCGAAATTTTAGGGAGATCGGTTGTAAAGGCGAAAGGCTATATTTTCATCATATTTTTTTCTGAATCGCCATTTCTTACAATTAGCCATAAAGGAATTGAAACATATAAAATCAGTATTATAAACTGATTCTACTTTCTTCTGCCAACTTGCTTTACTATGCGCGACATTTTTTCGGGCATATTATATTTTTCTCGGTGCTTGTAGACGACGGGCTTCGCAAGCCGCGGTTTTGTGCAAAACCATTTAAATACCGCATATATTGGACCACTTTCTCATTGCTGAACTCACGGCCTGGAAGAGCAGTAATACGCCTTTCCGGACCTTTATTTGTTTTTCTCTGCAGCATTTCTTTTCTTTCTGTCCCTATCCTCAACAATATGGAATTAATTTAGACATATACATGTATACTGGGATTTCGGATGAAAAACGACATAAATAAGTCCATACTGGTGACAGAAGAAAAAAATTGATGCATATTATTGATATTTTATTATTTCACAGAACAATTTATGTACCTGTGTAGGGTACCGTAGGCTATAGACTATAGTGTCTATAGCACTATATAGTCCTAAAACAAATATGGCATTTCTCGACTTTACCTTTAAAAATCTTTGAATGTTAACATGTAATTGTTTTAATGAACTAGAAATACACAGGTGAAAATTCTTCTATGAAAATCATAATTATCATGAAACGTCGCTCACTAATAAACAGTATCTGTACGGTATTCCATAAAATTGTAACCCGTGCACATAGTCACATACCGACATCGGCAATTGGTCTAATGACAGTTCAGCCCATTATTAGCAAATTCTACTTGAAAATACTAATACTACTGTTTGAGTCCTGGTAAATAATAAACGGATTTCTTCGATTATGAACAAACCAGTTAACTTTGGTTATTATAAACTTACCCGTGTGTTTGAAATGAACTCCCGTTAAATAAAATCCATTGCACCACTAAAAATCCCAACGAATAAAAACGGTTCTCTCTTGAAAAATTTGAATATTTACTTGTTATTTCGACAGAGTGGATAATAACATTGCTTTCGTCACATATTGGACGAATCCAACACACGGAAGCGAGATTGTTTAAATTTGACGCATATTTTGGTAACCACATGCTATACTCAAAGCAAAGCTCCAACATTACAATCATTTGAGTTTGGGCGACAATTGAAGGCAATTACGTAGGAGCTTTATATTGAAACCATTGATCGCCAGTCTATCAAATTTTATTCACAATGAAGAATCACTGATTGCACGGATACTCGTAAAAATAAAGTCATATATAAAATATAAATTTTAATATCGTATCTTCTTTATGTTATAAATAGTTTAACACGGATCACGAAGCGGCTGAGGACTCTGAGTGTATCATTAATTTGATCTCATTCTTTCGATCAAATAATAACCGCTTCAGTGCCATTTTAAGCGTGTTGCGACAGCGTTCAAAGTGCCTAATGGCATTGGGTGGCGTATACAATGCCGATAAGTCTGTAACACGCTGTAAGAAGCGGAACATTAATTGTAAATGGCTTGCATATATGTTAAATAATAATATTATTATACCATATTATAAAGATGGGTAATATTTAAGGCCTGTGAAAAGAATGTAGTTATTTTCGTTCCTCATGCGTGTTAAAAAGAAAATTATCCCATCCGAGTCGCTAATCAAATAATTAAGACGGTAACAAATTTTAAAAAATACAGGTTGTTAATATGTGTGCGAACGCTCAAACTCAATGCTGAGTCGAGACGTGCTTAACTTACCAAACTTGAATTGACGTAAAAATGCCACATTTCCTATGCTGTCACACAAAGTGATATCTCCCGAGGTGTGACGTAACAAGCTGCCATATTGATATTTTTCTTAACCGAAAGTTGTGGGATTTCAATTTTTCAAGAGAGAACTGTTTTTATACATTGGGACATTTAGTGGGGCAATGGATTTTATTTAACGGGAGTTGATTTCAAACACACAGGTAAGTTTATAATAACCAAAGTTAACTAGTTTGTTCATAATCAAAGAAATATGTTTATTATTTACCAGGACTCAAAACAGTAGTAATGTATTGTAATAGTAATAGTGTTGATGTTGAATATCCTACATTTTGTGTCAGACATGTCGAGGAATATTTTCTTTTGGCGAAGAAAGAGGAATCATAAATAATGCTTTAAATAATACATTAAATAAGGCATCTTGATTATCTATAATGTAGTGAAATACCTGTAATATATATTAATTTAATACACAACATATTTCTTGAAAGCTGGCTTCCGTCAGCCGCCATTTTTTAAGCCATTGGGTGAGTTTGAAATGTGACTTGGACCGTCTCCAACCCGAGTATCTCATATTTCATCTTTATGATTCGCCATTATTTGTTGTGGGGTATCTTATGTTGCATATTTAACTTATAAATATAATGTATTTGTTCAAAATGATGTAGAAGAGGGTAACAATTTAATGGTATAATTAATCGAAAATAAAATGTTAATATCGGAACCTCACCTGTCAGATATGAGTTACTCGAGTATGAAGAGATCCTAGAGGTATTTGAAACTCAACAATGTTTAAAAATGGCGCCATAGATCGCGCGCACTCGGCAAATCCGGAACCTTTATCTAGTCTCGGCTGTAATGACAATAAGTGGTGACGCCCATACATTTGCGATGCGGCTACCGGTTTACTTTAGCAGGAAAACATGACACTATTACAAACTAGACACCATGAGCGCAGCCATGTTTCATCCGGGACCTTTAAAGTAGTTCCAAGACACCATAGGCGCAGCCATGTTTCATCCGGGACCTTTAAAGTAGTTCCAATATGGCGGAGTTCGTCATACAGTCGAGACTAGATGTAGGTTCCGGAATCTGTCGAGGATTGCCGAGTGACATCGCGCGGTCCACACTGACCAGCACTATCCGGTTTCGGTCTTATTTTTGTTTTAAAGTAGCTAAGTCTATAACTCAATATCATCCCAAATTTTCAACATTGAAAACACGAATTATTTGTCAATTTAAATCAACATATTTTTGATGCTGTGATCTTACCGGAAAAAGATGGTTACCTCGGGCTGTTTCATCCCAACCTAATTTTTTATCGGGCTGTTTCATCCCGGGGTTGTTTCACCCCCCTTGTTATTAGAATAGCAGCTAATTAACTGAGTTGTACTTATTGTTAAATAAACTGTTAAACACTTACGCATTGTTAAATAAACTGTTAAACACTTACGCATTGTTAAATAAACTGTTAAACACTTACGCATTGTTAAATAAACATATACTTAATTCTTTATTATTAAATAAACTCGTAATTAATTGTTATGGATTAGTAATAAAAACATGCGGTGAGGGTTGAGTTGTATTCATACATTTAAGTAAGAAGTCAGATGAATTAACAACTTTCAATCCATAAAGTGAAAATAAATTAATTAAATCAACCTGTATTTTACACCTATAATTTTTAGACCTATACATGAAATTTAAAGCATGATTTGGGACGCATGCTTTTACTTAGTGGAATTCACGTCAATTCGAGTCAAACCATCTTATTTGCATATTGCATAATTTATTGAATAATGGTTGGACCGATAACCGCAACGAACAACATGCATTACCTTTTAATATTGTACTACCTAGTTTGGCATTATCTACAATAAAAATGAGGAATATTTTCACGTTAACAAAAATATTTACGGGCTTTTATATACAATAAAAAAGGGAATATTTTCACGTTAACAAAAATATTTACTTGACGCATCATGTTTCCAGCACCCAGAATCAAATTTAGCGATATTTTTCTTGGGCCAAAATTAAAATTCCCATTGGACAATTAATTATTAGATGATTATTTTACATGGGCTTTATTTGCAGTTTGGGGTTCGTTTTTTAACAAATATAAATAAAAAGCTCTTCTATTTTGACTTTTACGCGAGACGAGAACAGCAAGAGCAATCGCTCGCGTCAAACATGAAGCAATGCATATTGTTATTAATGTATGAATAAAATATTAAAAACACGTAATACCTGTTTTTTAATTTGTGGGATGAAACAGCCCGCAATATAAGTGGAATGAAATGATCCCTGTGATTTTGGGATGAAACAGCCCGGGGTGAAACGGTCGTGGGATGAAACGACCTGCTCCCATATTGAGTTAGAGACTTAGCTACTGTGAAAAGTATAAGAGGTTAATTGAAATATTGGGTTTGGCGATCAGACTAACAGATTTTATATTGTTATTTCTGTGTAGTATTTACAGAGTTGTAATCTCTGTTTATAAACAGGATTTATATTTTAAGAGCTATAAGATCAAAATAAAATGGGGCATTAGGTCAAGATTTATATTGTTTGCCACTTTAATTAACTCATAAACTAAATCATATTTTATTGATTGATGATATAAGAAACAAATAACTAGATCTTTATGAAAATATAAGATATTGTTGTGTGATTATGCAAGAGCAAGATCGGCTTTCGTTTGAAGGGAGACATGTTGTTATTAGGACCCAATTAACGGTGTTAAAGATTTTATGAATTTATGTTAACTCTGAATTTTATCCACCAATTGCCAACTAACGATGAATATCAAAAAATCACCCAAGTAGTATTCACCTATTCGCTCACTCACACAATCAGTGTCATTATTAAAGATATAAAATCCCCTTAATGTTTGTTATATTATAGTTGTTTTTATTGGCGAAGTTAAATTTAATTTTTGTTATAGTATTATCTTTTTTATTTATTTGACGAAATTAAATTAATTTTTGTTATATTATAGTATAGTTATGTTTTTTATTGCTTATCTGATGCTAAAATGTTGGTTAATTAGTTACAGTGGGGATTATGAAAGTGTAAATTCTTATCATAACAATCTATAACACCATTGTTACGTTTTTAATCCATTTTAATCCTTAGGGCTGAATTCCCGTTAAGGCGTCGAAAACGACCTTTTTTAATCCGTTACGGTCAATAACTGCGCCTTCGCGGGAATAAACCAGCCATAGTCTTCTACATGAACACACCAGAAACCATACTGGCGAAAAACCCTTTTCTTGTGATGTTTGTAGAAAATCATTTACCACTAGTAGTCTTCTACAACAACACATAAGAACCCATACCAGAGAAAAACCATATAAATATGGTGTTTGTGATAAGTCATTCATTCAACAGAGCACTTTGAATTCACACACAAGAACTCCTATTGGAGACAAACTATATATTATGTCATGTTTGAAGAAAATCATTTACTACTAGATGTGATCTACAGAAACACACGGAAACCAACGACTGCCAGGCCGGATACACCCACATTTTGCAAGAGATGGATACAGAACAAGCTCAAAACAAACAGGATCTTTTGTACAATCAGGGCCAATAATCCAGAAAGCTATGTCCTGATATGTGCAAATATCAAAAGGGGCTGCGAACTTTGGGATATAAAGGTATGGTTTAAGTGTCGTCAAAATTAGATAAAAATTGTGACCTCTAAAGGGTTCACAACCTTCGTATTACACAATTTGCGTACAAAGAGCGGCCATTGTGGCAGGCAGTTTCATTTTGTTTTTCCCGAAATTCAAATTCAACTTTCATTATGGTGGCATGATGATGTATTTAACCGCTTTTTAAAATCGGAAAAAATCCAGGAAATTAATTTCAGGTATCCGCGATTATCAAACGGAACCAATAAATACGTACATAATAAATACTTTACTGTGGCAGATTCATAATAACACAACTTTAAAACATGGGTAGAAAGAGACTCGGGTTATAAGACAACTCATCCCAACAAATATAAGTGATATTTGTTTCAACACAATTGCTTTCTTTGAAGACCACTCAGACAAAATTAATATTGTTTTTAATCAAATTGATATTGTTGTTGTAATAAATTGATGATTACTGTTTGTATTACTGTTTTAGTACTTTGATGTTTTAACAGATTGGTAGTTGTGTTGTTTTATTCTTTCATCATGAAGCACTTCAAACAAAATCAATTAACAAAACATCGATTAACTAAACTGATTAGTATTATTTACCCCTATTACAAGCTAATTAAATTGGTGAAGCACTTCATAGACAAATGTTAAAATGTTATTTAAAATGATTTGAGTAAGTGTCAAAGCTTGGGTATTGTATAAAAATACTAAAATCAAATATTTAGGATCATTTTTCAAAATGTCTGATAGCTGTATAGTTGGTGAGTCAGTAGTTCGCCCAAGACAGGAGGCTGTTCAGCGCGATGGATGTTACCAATGGCAACACAGAACTTGTACTACTGGTAAGATTTCAATGTTATTTCTCTTTAATTTATATTTTTTAAGAATTCAACAATATTGTATTAAATTTAAGTTTGAGATTAGAGACAAACAATCGAAACAAATTCTAATGTTTTCTGATAATTACTTCAGATTTTTTGTGTTGTAAATATTCCCATTGATGAAAGAAAAAAGGGTATCAGAGCTGTATATGAAGCTCACAGCTTTCCTTTGATGGGTCCTCCGTCTTGCATCACTGACAAATTCATGCGACAAAATAATCTAAAAATCTAAATCATTTCTAATGATTTCTGATAATTATTTAATGGGTAATAATTACTTGTAAAAAATGTTTATTTGTTGTAACTTTCTCGTTACTTTGTTGACTGTCTGGATGACTTGGCTGTTATGGGCTAATGTTTCGTTACCTGGCGACTTATCTTTAAGAGGATTTTGACTGAGGATAGCCCCCCCCCCCCCACTTCCTTTAAGTTACAGTTTGTGTATCGCAAGATTTATACATTCCATTGAGCAAGACATTCGAATTCGATTAAAACGACGAAATTATTTTTTTTTTACAGAGAAAAGACCGGGAGAAAAGCTGAAAATGTCAAAGCCTTCGGTTTCCAATAAAAACTATAAATGTGATTTTTGTGGTAAATCACTAACAAACTCTACTGCTTTAAGTAGACACATAGTGATTCATACCGGAAAGAAACCATATAAATGTGATGTTTGTAATAAATCATTTAGGGACCTTTCTGGTTTAAATAGACACCTAATGATTCATACTGGAGAAAAACCATATAAATGTGATGTTTGTAGTAAATTATTTTCCTGCAGTAGTAATTTACATCAACACATCAGAACCCATACCGGAGAAAAACCCTTTTCTTGTGATGTTTGTAGAAAATCATTTACCACTAGTAGCGACTTGAATGTGCATATCAGAATCCATACCGGTGAAAACCCTTTTTCTTGTGATGTTTGTAAAAAATCATTTTCCAGGAGTATAAGTCTACATGAACACATGAGAACCCATACTGGAGAAAAACCCTTTTCTTGTGATGTTTGTAAAAAATCATTTACCACCAGGCGTTATATGACACAACACATGAGAACCCATTCTGGTGAAAACCTTTTTTCTTGCGATGTTTGTAGAAAACCATTTACCGATAGAAGTAATCTGAAGCGACACACCAGAATACATACTGGAGAAAAACCCTTTTCTTGTGATGTTTGTAGAAAATCATTTTCCACTAGTACTCATCTATGGAGACACATAAAAACTCATACTGGATGAAACCCTTTTTTCTTGTGTCGTCTGATGTCATGTTTACAATCAGTATAGATATGAAATGAAAAGAAAAATAAAAGATGTTGTAAATTATCCAAGTAGTCAAGTTTTGTGTTTTGAGATGTTACACTCCCTCCCATCCCATTCCATTCTCATTGGAGATAAAAACAACAAGTGTAGACAGATGATCTTACTCCTTGTCTCATACAAGCCCATCAGTAAGGAGTTCAGAATTTTGTTTTGTAATATTGAGATATATTTTTGGACTAACATGATGCCATATGTGGATTGTGCGTTAGGGATGGGGTAAGGGTTAGTCTTGGTTAGGATTGGGGTTTGCGCTAGCCCTGTGTACATCTCGAGACTTTGACAAAGTCTGCAGGCCGGACCGTCGCTGATTCAGCATTTTCTGTGTACATTGTTGACATCAGGCTAGTAATACAAACTGATGTGGGAAAATTTCTACTGATTTTGCTCTTGTGCGTACTATTTATATACCTAATATTGTCAACTTCTACTGATTTTGCTCTTGCTCGTACTGTTTATATACACATTTACACTAAATAATTTAAGAGACAACTTGTCAGGCAACAAGACGTATGCCAAGGGTTGTCACATATTTATTATTTAGTGGTTATTCTATATACCAAATATGGCATATTTTTTCTTCAAACGTACAGAATACTCACTCACAATAAAATTTTAAAAAATTTTAATATTTTGAATTAAGGTTGCTAAGCAGCAGACCAAGATATCTGTCAGTCGACAGAGGCTTGATACATTTCATTTGTTTTATTGGCAATGGCAGCATTTCAAAATTCTAAAAACTGACCAAGAGTAACAACCCAAATATTTATTGGCAAAAATAATTAAATTTTGATTGATTCCTAGTTCTTTAAGATGCTGTGAATTTATACAATTTCAATTTAAATACATTATTATTATACCAAAACTTTTATATGTAGTATTACAATTTGAATTGAATAGGAGTAGGAAAAAAGTTGGTGTTGATAAGCAGCTGTGACGATTATCAAGTTGACCTTCTGTTCAGCATCAGACTCATCAAATACATTACAAATTCTATTTCACCTTCACATTGATAAGTTGAATTATGGAACATGACGTACCAACGTGAGTTACTCGGGTTGGAGATGGTCCACGTCATATTTGAAACTCGCCCAATGCTAAAAAAAATGGCGGCCATCTTTGTTAATGTTCGAGAGCGGGACATTAAGTAATATATTGCACTAATACAAGACGAGGGGCGTTAGTCAGAATGTAAATGTTTTGTGTGTAAGTTTATTAAGTGATATACTGGTGCTATCGTATGTAAATATTGCAACTATTGACTGCGTTAAAGGGAAACTTTTAACTGTAATGTTATAACTGTAAAGTTTAATTGAATTTTATTTCATAATTGTAACATATTTTGGTTCTATTTCAGAATCGCACCTCTACCAGTTCCCGGGGTCGTAGAGACTTGAAATTTTCAGGGGATGTTCCGCAGGGTTAGCGATAACCTCACACCAAATTTTAGCAAAATCGATCAATAACTTTTCATTTTACCGACCTTTAGCTTCTCCCGGGAGGTATGTTTATCAGTACGACGCCATTTGCATTTCTTGACAATTTAGACTCGAATAACAAGACACTCAAACGAACTCCAACACTCGGCGCCACGTGCCTGATGCTGGCGTTCATAAAAATAAGAATAATTTTCGTATATTTTAACTATACGCCCACATGGCAATGTGGTCGTATATTGCCGTCGCCCCCGGCCGTCCGTCCACCTGTCGTCCACAATTTCTTGTGAACGTGCTAGAGGCTAAAGTTAATACCCGATTGACTTTAAATTTATGCACAGTGTTTAAGGTCATGAGACGAAAAAGCATATAATGGATTTTGAGGGATATCCGATAATTACTGCCAGAGTTATTACCCTTGATCTCTTCAAAAAATATTGTGAACGCCCTAGCGGCTAAAGTTAATATCCGATTGACTTGAAATTTAAGACCACAGTTTTAGGTCACGAGACGAACAAGCCTATTAATTTTCAGCGATATCCACTAATTACTGCCAGAGTTATGGCCCTTGATCACTTTGAAAAATCTTGTGAACTCTCTAACGGCTAAAGTTGATATCCGATTGACTTGAAATTTATGCACAGTGTTAAAGGTCACGAGACGAAGAAGCCTATGGATATCCGATAATTACTGCCTGGGTTATTACCCTTGATCTCCAAAAAAATTCTTGTGAACGCTCTAGCGACTAAAGTTAATATCTGATTGACTTTAAATGTATACACAGTGTCTAAGGTCACGAGACGGAGATTCCTATTGATTTTCCGCTATATCCAATAATTACTGCCAGAGTTATGGCCCTTGGTCACTTTGAAAAATCTTGTGAACGCTCTAACGGCTAAAGTTAATATCCGATTGACTTGAAATTTATGCACACAGTTTAAGGTCAGTTTTTCGACACTTGGCCTTTGGGTACGACCTTCACCCCATACAATATTTTAAAGGCCACAATCTTGACTTGGACCACCGACCCTGACCTTGGTCGTGTCACACACGGCTCGGTCAGAAAACGGTCAAACGTTAAGGGCCTGTGTTTGAAGGGTGGTCTATGGGCCTTGTCAATATGAAAGGTCGTGGGTCAAGGCAGGGTTTGAAAGGAATAAAATCATGGAGAGCTCTAAAAGCTGCACCTAAAATTACAAATTCAAAAAATCGCCCTCCTAAAAACCTCACCTCAGATATTCTAGGAGAGTGAAAAGTCGACTCAATGTTTTCTGTGACTTAATCCTTCGTATAATAATACAATAGCCTACATCGGTCACTTTATATTTACTTCAAAGTCTCAATCTCAATGAAGCTTTTTCACCCAAACAATGTTGAAATAAATTCGCCCTCATTTAAACAATACTTTCATTAGAAGCAATAATCGCCATATCATGGAATTCGCTAAATTGGATATACCCGGATGTGTAAATAACCCGGGGTTTCCCCTAAACTTTCAGAATTCGTCTGCTCATTACAAATGACTGATAGATGACAAAAACGTTTGTATTTCTTATTCGGAATCAAGGCTACATTATTTTAATAATAGTAAACAATTTACGAATTTGTGATAAGTTATTTAGGCTATTAAATTTTCTTTAATTTTTGCACGCGAATTGACAACGTATTGTCCTCCATGTTGGTATTGGTCGCTCTCACGTACGCAATGTTTTGAATCGACTCGTGCTCATTTTATTTTGGTTCCTCCACATACATCGGCCTATCAACCGTATTTCGTCATTCAGAACCAAGGCTACATTTTTTAAAAATTAAGTACAATTTATACGTAATATGAAACGTTTTATTATTAATTAGACAAACAAAAAAACATCTATCGCAACATCGTATGGTTTTGACTTTTGAATACGTAACCCATTCTTGGTTACGACCGTGAAAATAAGATTGTTTCGATACATTTCGATGTCGATTACTGTCGTTGTTTTTTGTATTTCAGAGGAGAGCCAAAAAAAGCTCCCCTCAATCAACAAATTGAAAAAATGGCTCTCCTAAAAGGTTCTCCAAGTTTCGATAAGATGAATGCTTTAGAAATTAAGGCGAGTGAATTAGAAATTAAGGGGAGTGATCTGATATTAAGGAGAGTGATTGGTGATAAATGTTAATAAACCCCCAATGAATTTGTAAAGGAGAGTGATTTTCAATTTTAAGGGGACGGAAAAAAACTCCCCTGGGTCGACATTCAGGTGAGCTGTAGGCGCTCGAGAGCGATCACTCGCCTTAAAAAACAATGATTGCGATTATCGATAGCAAAATAACTATTGATATCCAACACAAATCGCTGACCATACATGGCCGTGGATAGTTAAAAATCGGCCACGAATCTGCGGCCAAATTGTAAAATTCGTAGGCCATGCCGCCGAGGCCGACGGCGTGTTAAGCCTTGCTTGAGACCGTTAAATAAATATAGATTATTTTTACGAGAATTTTATTAAAAGCAAAAGCGTTCGCGTTAATTCATTTAAAAGGCCGGGTGATATTTTAAAAAGAGAACCGTGAGTTAGCCTTTGGTGCGAGGAGCGTTGTTTATAAAATTCGGGTGCGTTTAAAAATATGTACCTGGGTTTCACTTTAGGTGCATGGTAGGTACGCGAGCGCTTTCGCGCGCCTTTCGTTTCGAGCCCTGTCAAGGTCATGTTACAGAAAACTGAACTCAAACTTTTCACCACGATCTTCCATATTGATCTTTCGAACACAGGCCCTCCACGTTTGACCGTTTCCTGGCCAAGCAGTGTGTGACAGGACCAAAGTCAAGGTCGTTGGTCCAAGCCAAGATTGTGGCCTTTAAATATTGTATGGGGTGAAGGTCGTACCCCAATTTCAAGTGTCCAAAACCTGACTTTGAAAAGTTTGAGTTCAGTTTTCTGTAACATGACCTTGACCCTCGACTTTGACCCAGTTACCCTTTTGAAGGGCATCGTTTCTGCTTTAACCTCAAACATCGACCTTCATAATACACGAGAATTAATGCCACGAGAAGCATAAACGTAAAGGCCCTGGGTTCAATGGGAATTTGGGGTTCAAGGTCAAAGTTGATGTCACAGTTGGTTAGCCTTGATTACCGGAGGTCACCACGACCTTTAATATTGACAAGGCGCAAAGACCTCTTTTCGAACTCGGGCCCTCAACGTTTGATCGTTTTCTGACCGGGTCGTGTGTGACAGGACCAAGGTCAAGGTATGTGGTCCAAGTCAAGATTGTGGCCTTTGATATATTGTATGGAGTGAAGGTCGTACCCAAGGTCAAGTGTCCAAAAACTCACTTTGAAAAGTTTGAGTTCAGTTTTCTGTACCATGACCTTGACCCATGACTTTGACCCTGCTACTTTTTTTGAAGGGCATCGTCTCTGCTTTCACATAGAACATCGACCTTCATAATGCAACGAGCAATAGGGCCATGACAAGCATAAACGTAAAGGCCCCGAGCTCGATGGGAATTTGGGGTTCAAGGTCAAAGTGGAGGTCACGGCTGGTTAACCTTGATTACCAAAGGTCACCACGACCTTTCATATTGACAAGACCCGTAGACCACCCTTCAAACACAGGCCCTTAACGTTTGACCGTTTTCTGACCGAGCTGTGTGTGACACGACCAAGGTCAGGGTCGGTGGTCCAAGTCAAGATTGTGGCCTTTAAAATATTGTATGGGGTGAAGGTCGTACCCAAAGGCCAAGTGTCGAAAAACTGACCTTAAACTGTGTGCTTAAGTTTCAAGTCAATCGGAAATTAACTTTAGCCGTTAGAGCGTTCACAAGATTTTTCAAAGTGATCAAGGGCCATAACCCTGGCAGTAATTAGTGGATATCGCTGAAAATCAATAGGCATCTCCGTCTCGTGACCTTAGACACTGTGTATACATTTAAAGTCAATCAGATATTAACTTTAGTCGCTAGAGCGTTCACAAGAATTTTTTGAGAGATCAAGGGTAATTATCGGATATCCATAGGCTTCTTAGTCTCGTGACCTTTAACACTGTGCATAAATTTCAAGTCAATCGGATATTAACTTTAGCCGTTAGAGCGTTCACAAGATTTTTTTCAAAGTGATCAAGGGCCATAACTCTGGCAGTAATTAGTGGATATCGCTGAAAATTGATAGGCTTGTTCGTCTCGTGACCTCAAACTGTGTGCTTAAATTTCAAGTCAATCGGAAATTAACTTTAGCCGTTAGAGCGTTCACAAGGTTTTTCAAAGTGATCAAGGGCCACAACTCTGACAGTAATTATTGGATATAGCTGAAAATCCATAGGATTCTCCGTCTCGTGACCTTAAACACTGTGCATAAATTTGAAGCCAATCGGATATTAACTTTAGCCGCTAGAGCGTTCACAAGATTTTTCGAAGAGATCAAGGGTAATAACTCTGATAGTAATTATCGGATATCCCTGAAAATCCATTATATGCTTCTTCGTCTCATGACATTAAACACTGTGCATAAATTTGAAGTCAATCGGGTATTAACTTTAGCCTCTAGAGCGTTCACAAGAAATTGTGGACGACGCACGGACGGACGGGCGGCCGGCCGGCCGGGGGCGACGGCAATATACGACCACATTTCCATGTGGGCGTATACTTAAAATATACGAAAATTATTATTAATATTATGAACAGCAGCATCAGGCACGGGGCGCCGAGTGTTGGTTTTCGTTTGAGTGTCTTGTTATTCGAGTCTAAATAGTCAAGAAATGCAAATGGCGTCGTACGGATAAACATATCTCACGGGAGAAGCTAAAGGTCGGTAAAATGAAAAGTTATTGGTCGATTTTGCTAAAATTTGG
The DNA here is from genome assembly GCA_948474765.1 of Patella depressa. Lineage (NCBI taxonomy): Eukaryota > Metazoa > Mollusca > Gastropoda > Patellidae > Patella > Patella depressa. The sequence continues at coordinate 70,478,785 of OX419720.1, read as the reverse complement.
TGTGAGGTCATCGCTAACCCAGCGGAACATCCCCTGAAAATTTCAAGTCTCTACGACCCCGGGAACTGGTAGAGGTGCGATTCTGAAATAGAACCCATATTTTAATGTAAATTTGGGTTAAATTTATAGCCTTTGGTCACTTTGAATAAATTTGGGTGATGCTCTAGATGTTAAAGTTAGTATAAATTGTTCATGGTCATGAGAGAAAAAAAAATCGAAACATTCTAATGATTTCTGATAATTTCTTAATGGGTTATTTAATTACTCGTTAAAAGATTTTCATGTGTTGTAAACATTCTCGTTACTGACAAAAGAAGAAATATGTGACAGCCTTGTTGACTGCCCAGAACGGAGGGCCTGACAAGGATAGCTTCCTAGTCGTTCGGATGGGATGAAAAACCGAGGTGCTGTGTAGACATGGGAGTGTACAGAAAAGATCCCTTGGCAGTTGGAATTCGATATAAGAGTAGGCCATAGTGTTGCTGCCCGAGCCAAATATTCTTCATAGCACACTGTATGGCGTATGCCCGTCTTCCTTTGCATAAGAGTAGGACGTTAAACTCCATTTCATTTTGTTGACTGCCCAGATGACTTGGTTGTTATGGGATTATGTTTCGTTACCTGGCAACCCATCTTAAGTGGAATTTGAATGAGAATAGCCCCCCCCCCCCCCAATTAATTTATACATTCTATTGAGCAAGGCATTACCATATGCTGCTCAATTTGTGGTTAAATTCGTTCAACCAATTTTTTTTTTAAAAAGAAATTTGTAAAAAGAATTCTATTCAGTGGTCTTTTGCCAGAGGTTAGAAAAAATACCTGTTCGAATTAGATTAAACTATGAAATTAATCAATGTTATTTTTTTTACAGAGACAAGATCGGGAGAAAAGCTGAAAATGTCAAAGTCTTCTGTTTCCAATAAAAACTATAAATGTGATATTTGTGGTAAATCACTAACAAACTCTACTGCTTTAAGTAGACACATGATGATTCATACAGGAGAGAAGCCATATAAATGTGATGTTTGTAATAAATCATTTAGACATACAGCTAGTCTAAATGTACACACCAGAACTCATACTGGAGAAAAACCATTTTCTTGTGATGTTTGTAGGAAATCATTTAACAATAGTAGTAATTTACATAAACATACCAGAACCCATACTGTAGCAAAACCCTTTTCTTGTGATATTTGTAGTAAATCATTTACCACTAGCAGTTGTCTCAAGGCCCACACCAGGACCCATACTGGAGAAAAACCGATTTCTTGTGATGTTTGTGGGAAATCATTTAACAATAGTGGTAATTTACATAAACATACCAGAACCCATACTGTAGCAAAACCCTTTTCTTGTGATATTTGTAGTAAATCATTTACCACTAGCAGTTGTCTCGAGGTCCACACCAGGACCCATACTGGAGAAAAACCCTTTTCTTGTGATGTTTGTAGGAAATCATTTAACAATAGTGGTAATCTACATAAACATGCCAGAACTCATACAGGAGAAAAACTCTTTTCTTGCGATGTTTGTAATAAATCATTTTCCACTAGTAGTAGTCTTCACGAACACACTAGAACTCATACTGGAGAAAAACTCTTTTCTTGTGAAGTTTGTAGTAAATCATTTACCACTTGTCGTTATATGAAACAACACATGAGAATTCATTCTGGTGAAAACCTTTTTTCTTGTGATGTTTGTAGAAAACCATTTACCAATAGAAGTAATCTGGAACGACACACCAGAATACATACTGGAGAAAAAACCTTTTCTTGTGATGTTTGTAGAAAATCATTTTCCACTAATAGTCTTCTGGAGAGACACATCAGAACCCATACTGGAGAAAAAGCCTTTACTTGTGGTGTTTGCAACAAATCGTTTACACGAAGTGGTAGTCTAGAGAAACACACCAGAATTCACACTGGAGATAAACCCTTTTCTTGCGATGTTTGTAAAAAATCTTTTACCACTAATTAAATCAGGATTAACATATGGTATATATTCATTACATTAATAATTTCTGTATAGGTGTTATTAGACTGGAGTATCTACAGAAAATCTAGGAGATTAGGCACATGGCCCTATTTTCTGAGATCAAACCTGTAAGAGCAATTACACGAGACCATTCAGATCAAACTGTTGGCGGTTGCACAACTGTGATGAGGGCATCCTTTTAGTAGACCAAACTGTTGTACAGTTGTAGTTAGAGGGCCTTGTTTTGCTAGACCAAACTTTTGCAAACAATCATATTGATCCCGCTAGATCGGTGACGGTCCTGCATACATGATGTTATATGTGGATTGTGCATTAGGGATAGGGTAAGGGTTAGTCTTGCTCCAGGGTTAGGGTTTGAGCTAGCCTTTTTTCCATCTCGCGACTTCTACAAAATCTGCAGGCCCTAACCCACAATGAACATATAACATATGTTCTAAAATGTTTAGGACTGTCGCTGATCTAGCGTTCTCCGTGTACGTAATAGTTATTAGCACACTTTCCAAGGTGTATCGGTGAATATCAGGACAGTTTTGGTCGTGGGCCGTCCCAGGCGTTTAGACCACATCGTCATAACGACTTGTCTTAAATGTAGTGTAAAGGAAATGCGAAACGTGGGTCATTCCTGGTGAAAGTATGCATCGGCAGATGGTTCGTCCGTTGAAATTTATTTATAATAAAATTTATGACTCTCTGGGCGTTTTTTTTTTATCCTGCTTATTTTCAAAGCTTATGAAGTGTCCAGCAAGAGAATCACAATTCAGTATTCTGATTTATATGTTTTGCATATTAATATAAATCAAACCAAATTATGGAGTAGATGCCAATTGATATGTATAATAAATGTTTTTCGTAATATGTTGTTATGTTAATTTAATGTCATTGTATATATTTTTGCACTGCCATGTAGTTTCTACCAGTTTGTTTCGTTACTATGATTTTGACTAGTTGTCTCATGTAAATTAGCCTAATGCAGTATTAACAACTAGTGTAGTACTATCCGACTATACTTCTTAGTTTTTGGCCTGATCATCGAGTGAGGGGTTGGTTGACTCTGGACTGGCTACTGTATAATCTTTCTTCTACAGGACTTCACCGTGTCTTTTCTCACTATACCGAAATCAAATAAAACAGGGACAAAGTTAGTTTTTCTTCTATACGTTTTTATGTCACAACAGTTACATAGTAGTTTAAATTACAATATCTAAAATTAAATATTCCTTTTCTCAACTCCGCTCCTGTAACAGTCTAACCATAGCGTGGTTAGACACGGGAAACCACTACATGGTAAAATGTTCGTCTAAAGAACCCAATGCCTGTCTGACTAGCTAGAATCTACATGGCGTCACCCGAATGCTATTCCCACACCGTATTTAATAGATGCATATTACTTTGTCTGTGTGTATTCTTTTGTCTGTGTTATGTACGTAAAATGGACTGATAACTAAATTCCAAATATAGAATAGTCATGCTCCTCAAACCTGGATATGGACAGGGATTGTTACCTAATTTAGCCAAACAAGTATGATATCTGATGAATAACAACATGGTTCAATCGATAGCTTAGTTAATTATCAAAATAACCAGCATATACTTCCTATATTTTTGGGTTGTGAAGTCAGAATCAATAATATGAAAGATTTAAGCCCTCATATTCCTTCATTCTTTATCCTTCAACCCATGCCCTGGTGTGAGCGTATGTGGCATGGAGATAGGGGCACCTTCTCAACCTTGTGGGTTTCCTCCGGGCACTCCAGTTTCCTCCCACTGCTAAAGACCCCTACGCGCAAGCGAATTATTGAAATAAAAATTGAACCATATGTTAGTCCCGAAATGACCTAGTTTGTGTTGAGTGGACGTTAAACCCCATTTCTCTCTCTCTCTCCCTTCAACCCATGTCTGGTTATTGTCAAAATATTTCACAATTTTCTTTTTAGAATATACTATAGCATGCTCTGACAATAGTGAATAAATAATTGCATATGTGTTCTTTGGCACAATATTACGGTCCCCCATATTACTACACTAGTTATCATTGCGATCTGAGTCGGACTTTGGACTAAACGCCAGCTTCTTATTGCTTGATAACTTTCTTAAACAGAATAAAAGTATCCGTGCATCAGAAATGAACAGTACTCTTTTACGAAAGTGTACTGTTCATTTCTGATACACGGCTACTTTTATGCATGTATTGGAAATGAACAGGACAGTTTCATCAAAGGTTGCCAGTGGCAACGAGTAGAAGTGGGAGGTAAATTGTTGACATTTGGCGTAGTAATACTAACTGTTCTGGCAAAATTGTCAATTGCTATTGATTTTGCTCTTTTGCGAACTATGTATATACCTTCTTGCACTAAGTAATTCAAGAGAGAGGTTGCTTAGCAACAAGACATACACCGAGAGTTGTTACATATTTATTACTTTGTTGTAGGTAATGTGAGAACGACTATCATCCCATTCACACTAAAATAAATTCTTTATAGTTTAAAAGAAAGTTGTCAAGAAACAACCCAAGTCGGGCAGTCCACAAAGGGTTGTTGCATTTCTTTTGTTTCATCGGTAATGGGAGGATTTCAAAACTCTAAAAACTGATCAAAAGTAACAACCCATTAAATAATTAACAAAAATAATTCAAATTTGATTAGTTTCCAGTTCTTTAATAGTAAGTGCAGGAGGACCTCACTACACGAAAAACAAAAACCTATAAGATGCTATAAATTGATAATATTTAAATTTGAATGCATCGATTATCATACCCAATCTTATTCTATATGATATTAAAAAATTGAATTGAATAGAACCAGGGGGAAATGGTGAAAGTTGGTGTTGATACGCTTCTGTGACGATTATCAAATTGAATATCTCATCTGCATCATTATTATCATATTACATTACAGATTCTATTTTACCTTCACATTGATGAGTTGAATTATGGAACATGATATACCCTCACAGCAACAATGACCGATATGAGTTACTCGGGTTGGAGATGGTCCAAGTCATATTTGAAACTCACCCACTGCTAAAACAAAAATGGCGGCCATCTGATCGTATGACAAAGAGGTATTTTAGTAGAATAATATATCGTATGTTAATGGTCGAGAGTGAGCCATTAAGTAATACAAGACGAGGGATGTTAGTCCCAAGTGTTGTTTCGGAATTTAAATGTTCAATGTGAAAGTCCATTAAGTGATATACTGGTGCTAAAGTGTGTAAATAGCAACAGTATTGACTGTGATAAAGTGAAATGAAATGAAATGGGGTTTAACATGCAATGTACAATGGTCAACTGGACCGTGTGCCTGATTTCTTGCGCCTGATTTCTTGCTTTTAAAGGCAACTTTGTCAAAATATATTTCCTCAAAATCTCTCTTTACAAATAAACTCAATATAGCTGGATTTCTTACTGTTAAAGGTAATAATGTGAATTCCCCGAAGTCCCACTCCGGTGTATGTCCGCTATAACCACAAACAACAATACCTTATTACTCTTTGTAAACTCTATAAATTCTGGCCACATCTATTCATCCCTACGGCTTATATACCTGTAGCGTAGGAATGTCCAACGAAGTAGTCCCGTCTACTGTCGGGTCTCAGACCACTAACCACATCACTCCTCCCCGTTTACTTTCGGGAGGTTAGCATCTCCTGGGCTACAAAAAACAAATTATCCAATCACACACCAAACACACAGACGACGGTATCTAATATACACCGTAACATTCATTCAAACACGCCCTTACAAACAAAAATATACACATATATACAGTAACCCCTCCCTAGGCCTACTTACGACAAGTTAACGTAGCACCTCCGACCCCCTTGATTTTGACCCGCCAAAATTCCGGGACCAGAATCCTAATTGCAGCAATAGTCCTTATCGTCCAAGTCCTTTGATATAACGGAAAGACTTTCCCAGCAAATTGCTTTATGAATGTTTTGTGATAAGCAAAACCCCAAAACGCCCCATCAGAACTTGACGGCTGAATTACTTTTGAATCTAACATTTTTTTTAAATGTAGGCCTACTTCTTCCTCCCCTGCGAAACAAATAGGAGCTCTGCGTAAGTTTTGCTTAATGGGTTTAGATTTAAATTCTTTTGTTTCTATGCTATGCTCAAGAGAGTTACAATTCCCAAAATCAAATTGATCTTTAGCAAATACGTCCTGGTATTCAACAAGTAATTTAGACAATTTAAATTGGTCAGCTGGAGTTAACAGTCCTTTTGATCTGTCATATAAATCTACTAAATGCTCTGGAATTTTAAGTGAATTAACTTTACTATTATTCCCTTCACCCGTCTCTAACGGTGTCATGACGTCATTTTCATTGAATTCTACTGCCTTGCCGACAGCTTGATTAGTCTCTAATACAATCGTTTCTTGTGATGGATTGATTAAACATATCCTAGGAAATTCCGTTTCGACGTGAGAATGAGCAGATCGTGCTATCAACAAATTAGGATGATTTAAGGGTTCTACCACATATCGCGACAGACTTTTACTTAAAGTACATCGCACACGCGCTACACTTAACGGTGGTATAAGGGTACGTTTTACAACAGCAATATCAGCATGTTCACTGATTTCGTCCTTTTCGCTATATATCAAATCAAAATCATCATTACCAATTTGTAATTTGTCCGTTAACATGTCAATTCGGACTTTATTTTCACGCATAAAATCTAATCCAAGCAACATGTCGTCTTCGATTGGAGCGACATACAAATGATCCAATTCCATTTGGAAAGACCCAAGATCTAATACAGCGGGGCCTACGATAAAACCTTGAAAATCCATTTCACGGCTCGCAGTATACAATTTAACGTCCATAATTTTTGGCGGCTTTTTCTTAAGTATTTCATAGCGTTTATCGCTAAGAATAGTGCATTGACTACCAGTATCTATAACAGATAATATGTTTTCTCCTTGTACTTTTACTTTTAATTTATACATTGCATCAGTATTGACGCGACCAATGCTCGCAGGCGCGAATCCAGGAGTTTCAGGAATTATACCTATGACACCTTCATCAACGGTATCAGCTGGAACAATATTGACACCGACCTCCGGGGCAACGGTGTTTTTAGAAGTAGCACCGACGGCTTCGGTGGTATCACAAACCGGAACAAGAAGCTCACTCCTGAATTTATGTGTACCGTCCAAACCGGCGTCGCTGTACGTCTCGTCAAAAAGAGGAAAAGGCGAATCATAATTAGGTGGGATCGGACGCTCGCCCGTTCGTTCGATCCTTACTAGTTTAAATCCGATTCAAAAGCCACGTGTTTATCGGCATCCTTTTTACCCGATAAAGGCGTACTATGTTTTGGAGGATATAAGTCTCGACATTCCCGCTTATAATGACCTTGATTTCCACAATGAAAACATGAACTTCGGTCCCTGGAAGGAGAGCGAGATCTAGAAGGAGATCTTGAACAAGATTTCAAACGATCAAGAGATTCCAATAATTCAGAGACTGAAGCGGTATCTATATTTACCCACATACTTTTAAACTGTCTCTAAAATAAAACCAAGTCCTAAAAAAAACGTTATAGGCAAAATAGTGTAATCAGCAAATGATTTAATCTCTTTGTTTATTTATCAATGTATAAACAATACTAGTTAGACACCAGAGGTGTATCGCAATGTAAACAATTGCTAATCTGCACGTGCAATGCACAAGCATCCGTGTGTAACTCTAAATAGACCACGTCAGTATATCAACAATTACAATATATCAATCAACGATTAAACAATTGTATGAATAATAATATACGCTCTAACTTCTCCTCCCCGTCAATAGAAAAAAAACTTTTTTTCAATCAACGTAAACTAAATTTTTATCCGGCTACTACCAATAATGTGAATTCCCCGAAGTCCCACTCCGGTGTATGTCCGCTATAACCACAAACAACAATACCTTATTACTCTTTGTAAACTCTATAAATTATGGCCACATCTATTCATCCCTACGGCTTATATACCTGTAGCGTAGGAATGTCCAACGAAGTAGTCCCGTCTACTGTCGGGTCTCAGACCACTAACCACATCAGTAACATCACTTTAATAAAGTATAATTTATATAAACTTGTTAAGAGTAAGATAAAGGGAGCCATGTTGGATCAGTAAGTAAAACTCGGGGACTCACTAACGAGTATGTGTCAGGTTCCGTTCCTATGTTGGTCAAGGCAGTTTCTCATGATTTTAGGTTTTCCCTCCATGACCTGGCCTTGAACACTGTTTCAGGTTTCCTACCTATGTTGGTTGAGAAAATTCCTGGTATACACATTGGCTTGCAAAATGAACCTATGACAGTTGAAATCAGAGTTTGCTAATCCATAATTTCTCTTCATTAGGACTTGAAGCTCCATTTCATTTCTTTATGATCAAAATATGGTTAATCTCCATTTGTTTTATTTCTTAAAGCAGAAATTTCATATTTTATAATAAAGTCAAAACATAATTATTTCTATGTCTTTTGCTCTGAAGGTTGTCAACTCACTATTATACGATCATTGGCAATATTTCACAGGCATAAAAATCCCTGACACAGAAAATAATAACACAATTACTTGAATTACCTCCCTTGTTTTCCCATTCCCCTCCATGCAATGGCGATCTTCAAACGTTTGAATTTGAAGTTGAAAATGATATTTTTGCCAATTTCTCAATTGGCAATAGTGAATTATAGGATTAATAGGATTATTCTTTAACAAGGGAGGACTGTTTATAGATACAATCTATTTTAGGGCTTTATTTTAATACATTTTAAAAATATAACTAAAAGATGTGAAATTGCCGTTTTGATGATCAAGATATGATACAATCAAGCTAACATTTTCTCTTTTTTACAGGGAGAAGATTGAAAAAATGTCAAAGTATTGTATTTCAAAAAAGAACTATAAATGTGATTTTTGTGATAAATCATTTGAATACAAATGTAATTTAAGTAGACACATTATGGTTCATACTGGAGAGAAACCATATAAATGTGATGTTTGCAGTAAATCATTTACACACAAAGATACTCTACAGCAACACAACGGAATCCATACTGGACATAAACCTTTTTCTTGTGGTGTTTGTAAAAAATCGTTTAGTGGTATTTCTAGTCTGAGACAACACTCGAGAACCCATACTGGAGAAAAACCATTTACTTGTGATGTTTGTAGTAAATCATTTACCACCAATGGTGGTCTGCAGATTCACACCAGAACACATACTGGAGAAAAACCCTTTTCTTGTGATGTTTGTAGTAAATCATTTACCAGTTACAGTAATCTACAGCAGCACATAAAAATCCATACTGGACAAAAACCTTTCTCTTGTGACGCTTGTAAAAAATCATTTACCACTAGTGGTGATCTACAGCGACACACAAGAACTCATACTGGTGAAAAACCTTTTTTTTGTGAGGTTTGTAGTAAATCATTTGCCAGCAGTAGTCATCTAAAACGACACACTAGAATTCATACTGGAGAAAAACCCTTTTCTTGTGATGTTTGTGGTAAATTATTTACGAGTAGAAGTGATCTAAATGTACACACTAGAAGACATACTGGTAAAAAACCTTTTTCTTGTGATGTTTGTAGGAAATCATTTACCACTAGTAGTGATCTACAGCGACACATCAGAACACATACTGGAGAAAAACCCTTTTCTTGTGATGTTTGTAGAAAATCATTTACCACTAGTAGTAGTCTACATGAACATACAAAAATTCATAGTGGAGAAAAACCTTTTTCTTGTGATGTTTGTAAAAAATCATTTACCACTAATGCTCATCTACAAAAACACACCAGAACTCACACTGGAGAAAAAACGTTTTCTTGTGATGTTTGTGGTAAATCTTTTATAAATAGTAGTAATCTACATAAACACACCAGAACCCATACCGGAGAAAAACTCTTTTCCTGTGATGTTTGTAATAAATCATTTAGCAGTAGCAGTTATCTAGTTGTACACACCAGAATTCATACTGGAGAAAAACCCTTTTCATGTGATGTTTGTTGTAAATCTTTTAGTGTTAGTGGTAATCTACGTAAACATAAACAAATTCATACTAAAGACTAAGATACTGGTGAAAAACATTTTACATCTTGTAGTCATCTACAGCAACTCAAAAGCCGTTGATGAAATGGTGTTTTTAAGTCCTACTATTCAGCACCAACTGGGCTAATGAAGAAAAGTGTACAAAGACTATTCTGTCTACCTCGCTCGCACTTAACAAGTGAAGGATTACAGATAGCTAACCAAGTCCTGTGTTTATTATATTATTGTTTATATAATGTGATGCATACATGTAACAATAAGATACAAACGAGGATCACACGGTAAAAGGACTGTATTCATTGATTTACAGTACAAAGACTATTTTGCACTGACTGGGCTAATGAAGATCACCATGAAATAAGATACTATAACCCATATGGAAGGAAAACTAATTTCTTTTAAAGGGACAATAACATTCTTGCTGGCTTGGTAGCTCCAGAAAATAAATAATACCCTTATTCTAAGTACTGGATGTTTAAGTGTCCTACCTGTTGTGTAAATTATCCATTACAACCTATTTTACTTGTCCAGAGGGTTCGAAAATATTTTAAAATCCAAGTCACATTTGAAAAGGTTTACGTTAGACTTTTCAAATCAATTGGTTGAATTTTTCCAATTTTTTAAAATAGGTGTGATAAATTGAAATTTATATCATCATTTAATTGGAATATTGTAAAATAATACAATTTGTTGACCAGAATGACGATTGGGACATATTATTCAGTTACAACAAGAGTGTTATTGGGGCTTTAATGATTGTTATTAACAAATGCTAATTCATCAGAATTCATCAGTTCTTTTTTATTTATTTCATCTATAAAATATTATGATTTTTTAAAAATCACAAAGAATAAAAAAATGATTTTGATTTGAAATAAAAATATATTGAAAGTTAAAAGCATTTTATTTTTTAAATGAACTTAAAAATTCCCACGTGGTCCTGGTCTGTGACGACAATCCCACTAAAATAAGCTTCAATGGAGCAAATTTCTGTTTCAAATTATGACTGGTCAATAGTCCGATTACACTTTAAACAGAGCTCCAGATTGGACCAAATATGTTTACATAATGTTACATCATGACTCAGGATTTTATTATGCCCAATTAACTAATGCATAGCAGAATATTGCTGAGAAACTAATTGCATGACAAATGAGGCTATCAATACAAATACAATGTAAACAATACTGTATGGAGAGGTACAAGACTTTCACCAGTTTTAATACCTTCAATCACTCTCCAAAGTTTTAATGAAGACCCTAGATTTAACGATGAGCTGCCCTGTGGCTGTACTTGGGATAGATTTGATTGAACGGGGAGAATACACACACTCCCTCAAAAGCTCAAGTATCAGAAGCCAATTCAGCAATGGCCAGAGAGGAATGTTGCGGGCCATTGCTTCAGGAATATGGAATGAGTCGGGCATTCACCAAAAACAATAGGGATCATCCTTAGGGTGTAAGGAATAGGTATGCAAAGTTATAAAGGATCTGTTAAGAAGTGAGGCCTGTAGGCGACACAAACAAAAATTGGCTGAGTCACAGATCGGTCGGTGCATGCATAAAAAATAAGAGGTCATCCCAAGGGCAGTGCTGGACTGGTGGACAGAAGGCCCACCTGTCACGTCACTGACCAAAGCACACGGCATGCACCAAAAACAATAGTGAAGATCCTTAGTGTCGTATGTGGAATAAGTATGCAAGAGGCCGCAACAACTTTTATATGACAAGAGGCAAAGACGGCTAGGTGTTAGGATTGTTTTGCCAAAATTTACAGACTAATCATTAGCAAATACGTGGGTGTGACACCGCCCCAGGGGATCAGGGCATGCACCAAAATAAGTTGTTGCTTTCTTTAAGGTGTAAAGAATAAATATGTTAAGTTCACAGCTGATCCATTCAGAATTACAGATTCCATTTATCTGTATATCTGTAGGTTAAATAACGGTATGTAATGTACTTACAAACAATGATGACCCGTAATCTTGAGATATGAGTTACTCGGGTAGGACACATTCCACGTCATGTTTAAGACGTTCACAAAACTTTTAAAAATGGCGGATTCTGATTCTCGCAGAAAAGATGTGTAACGTACCGTAACGGTATACAGGTTCATTGTAGATAATTTTTCTACAAGTTTTATTATTGTTGATAATTTATGTCATTTGATGAACATTATCAATTAAAGTAGGGATGACAACAAAAGATTCAATTCAACTATCCTGTATGGCTTTAATTCTTTTATTTCTGGATAGGGCTTTCTAATGGATATATTATTAACCCTACATTATTCTGATACTCTGCACTCGAAATATTCAAAAACAAGGCGAAGTCTAGTTTTTTATTTACGAAAATAACAACATGTGAAGCTGCAGTTTCGTATCAATGGATGATCCGACGAGGAAGAAAAACCAATATGCAAATAGCAGTAGTGTATTTATGGCGTGACTCGCGACAACAAAATTAGGTCAGCGGTTTAAGGCTTCATTGGCGTACCTAATTAAAGCAAGAATTTCATATTTTTAAGTTATATTTTTAAAATGTATTAATATTATAAAACCCTGAAATCAATGGTATCTGTAAACAATCCTACCACCTTGTTAAAGAATAATCCTATTAATCTTATAATTCACTATTTTGGTTGAGAAATTGGCAAAAATATCATTTTGAACTTCAAATTCAAACGTTTGAAGAAAGCTATTCACATGGAGGATAAAAACATGGGAGATAATTGTGTTATTATTTCCGGTGTGAATGATTTTTAAGTGTGAGAATGATACCTATGATTGTATAATAGTGAGTTGACAACCTTTTGAGCAAAAGATATAGAAATAATTAGGTTTTGACTTTCTTAGAAAATATGAAATTCTCGCTTTAATCTTTTAACGACCTAATGGTTGATGATTTATGAAACATATTATTAATTATTTTATTTGTTCAGATTCAGTATTGGTCTGGACTAGTAGGGATGTAAAGGATGAAACTGATGTTTACAAGCTAACAACTCAAGCTAATTTATAGCTGGATTTCTTACGGTTAAAGGTAATACAACTTTATTAAAATATATTTTGGCAAAATAAACTCAATATTTAGCTTTCTTATTTTCATGTGGACATATTATGCCGTTGCCCCTGTCTGTCTGGATGTCCATCTGTCCGTCCACAATTGTTTGTGGACTCTTTACAGGTCACAATTCTTATCGATATTCACGAAACTTGAAATATAGGTTTATCCCCATAAGATCTCAGCTGCTTTCAATATTGGCATGTATCGGATCAAAACTTCATGGATTATGGTCCCTGATTGTACCAAAAATTATGTTTTTAGCTTGTTGACCCTATAGAGGTCACAATTTTGAACCAATTATTAGCTTATGCTCCCTCTGGAGGTCACAATTACTACCAGATTTAAAAAAACAGTTGATTATATCACCGTTAAAGGGTAATCTAGGTTGAGTTCGAATTTCGTGAAAATCGGACCAAATTTGACAAACAAAATGGACGCCGTTTGTATGCGAATAGTGTAAAAATATGGTATATCAAGGTTGCAATGTGGACCCTATAGAGGTTACAATATTTAATTCCATTTTGATGAAACTTGAAATACATGTTTACAACCTAAAGATCCTGGTTCCTTTCAATATTTGTGCATATCAGTTTGTAACTTCCTGAATTATGGCCTGATTGTAGAAAAATCACCTTTATTATCTTGTGGTCCGTCTGGAGGTCACAATTATTACCTAATTTAAAAAAAAAAAATCCCCGTTACACTGTAATGAATGTTCGGTTCGAATTTCATGAACATCGGACCAAAATTGCTGAACAAAATGGCCGCCACTTTTATGCGAATGGTGTAAAATACTGTAAAAATATGGTATATCAAGGTTGTGGACCCTGTAGAGGTCACAGTTTTAATCTGATTTTGATGAAATGTGAAATGTTAGTTTATAACCCAAAGATCACACTTCCTGTCGATATTTGGGCACATTGGACAATAACTTCCTGAATTATGGACCCTGATTGTACAAAAAATCATGTTTTTACCTTGTGGACCTTTTGGAGGTCACAATTTTATTCTGAATTAATAAACCGTTTGACTATATCCCTGTTACACATTAATGATGGTTGAGTTTCAATTTCTTGAAAATCGATAATTGAACAGCTAAATCCATAATATTAAATGTTTCGTATACTAAACATCAGCATGGGGCAGAGCTTTATCAAAACCAAACAAATTCTAATAATAATTACTTAATATGCGACAACTCTTGTTGACTGCCCAGACGATTTAGCTATCGTGGTTATATTTTGTTGTCTGTTATATTGATGTGCGTTTTTTCGGTTTAACCGTACGGTATTGGTTTTTACATATAAACCGAAAACCAAAGAAAGATTAAACTAATAAACTAATTAAGATTAGATGACACAAAATGTAGATGTAGTCTTCTGCTGCATTCGGAACACATCTAACTTGAAGGTGCACCTAAAATACAAGCATGACAAAGAATATTTAACAATTTGTAAGTTATGTTTTGGTGTTGCATCAGCACCATATTATTTTCTTATGCAAATTGAATTTGGTGTTTGACAATGATCATTGGATCCTTTTTATAGTAACTTTATTGTTATTGGTATTATATCGCTATGTTAATTTATTATTATGGTGTTGGTCAGATCTTTTTTTTACAGTAACTTTGTTATTACTACTAGTCATAATTAAACTTTAATTAAAGTCATATAACAGTAAAAAAAAACTTGTTGTTTACTATTTACATCAAAATGTTTAATATTTTTTCTGGCTTCCAAGTATTCCTAAATCAGTACATACATAACACAGTCACAGTGTTTGTTTAAATGAATAAAAAAACGAAACCGAAAGAAAATTTAAAAACCGCACATGAACCAAGAAGTAATTTTAAAACAATGGCAGAGGGTTCGGTACAAACTGTATTTCCCCAAAACAACTATTGTTTCATTGGTCAGAGGCATCTAACCGCGGGAAAATTAATATTTACTATTGGCTGACAGCATGCATGCACGCATCAAACCATCTAATTTGCTTATTGCATACTTTATTGAATAATGTTTGGATCGAAAACCCCAACGACCAACATGTATTACCTTTTATTAGTGCGCTACCATTATATACAATAAAAATGCGGAATATTTTCACGTTAACAAAAATATTTACATACAAAAATATTTACTTGACACATCATGTTTCCAGCACCCAGAATCAAATTTAGCGATATTTTTCTGTGGGCCCAAATCAAAATTTCCATTGGACAATTAATTATTAGATGATTGTTTTACATGGGCTTTATTTGCAGTTTGGAGGTTCGTTTTTTAACAAATATAAAATGTGACGAGAGCGATTTTATCATCGGAGGAGAGTAATAAAAAGCTCTTCTATTTTGAAGTTTATGCGACCCAATAACAGCAAGAGCAATCGCTCGTGTCAAACATGAATCACTGATTCCTGTATATAAAACTATGATTATCTGAATATTTAAATATTGATTGGCCTATAGATTATAATGTTTATATAATCTTGTTAAGACTAAGATATAGAGGGAGCCAGTAAGTAAGTAAAACTCGGACTTACTAAGCAGTATGTGTGAGGTTCCGTTCCTATGTTGGTCAAGACTGTTCATCATAATTTTAGATCCCCCTCCCTTGTCTAGTTGTAAGGATGGAATCTGTGTACACATTGGCTTGCAGCAAAATAAATCTATGGTGGAATTTTAAATCAGGGTAAACTTATCCATAGCACCTCTGTGCTCTGTCTAGGCAAAATTTCTTTCATACTACAAAACAACTGATGTAACTTCCCTAATGAGAAGTTATCTTATTGGTGGGAAATGATGTGAAAACTAAAGTAAATAATGCTGACGTAATGAAAACATCTGTGACGTAATGAAAACATCTGTGACGTAATGTGATGATAATACCCCTCACATCATTTAAACCAGAAAATGTCCGTCAACAATACCAGATCTATAAGTTCTAATCAGTCAGTGTTTATCTCCTAATTACCATTTTATTTTGTTTATTTACAGAGAGAAGATTCAGAAAATGTCAAAGCACTGTGTCTCAAAAAATAACAACTATAAATGTGATGTTTGCGGTAAATCATTTAAATACAAATGTAATTTAAGGAAACACATTGTTATTCATACTGGAGAGAAACCTTATAAATGTGATATTTGTAGGAAATCATTTATCAATAGTAGTACTCTACAACAACATACCAGAATTCATACTGGAGAAAAACCCTTTTCTTGTTCTGTTTGCAGGAAATCATTTTCCACCCGTGGTGGTTTACAGCAACACACTAGAATCCATACAGGAGAAAAACCATATAAATGTGATTTTTGTGGCAAATCTTTTACCGCAAGAAGTGATTTGCATGTGCACACTAGAACCCATACTGGTGAAAAACCTTTTTCTTGTCATGTTTGTAGTAAATCATTTACCACAAGCGGTAAACTACATGAACACACCAGAACCCATACTGGAGAAAAACCTTTTTCTTGTGATGTTTGTAGGAAATCATTTACCGCTAGAGGTAATCTATATATACACATTAGAACCCATACAGGAGAAAAACCATTTACTTGTGATGTTTGTAAAAAATCATTTACCACCCGTAGTTATTTACGTAATCACACCAGAATTCATACTGGTGAAAGACCTTTTTCTTGTGATGTTTGTAGTAAATCATTTAAACTGAGTAGTAATCTACATGAACACACCAAAACTCATACTGGAGAAAAACTCTTCACTTGTGTTGTTTGTGGAAAATCATTTACCACTGGCAGTAATTTACGTAGACACACCAAAACCCATACAGGAGAGAGACCATATAAATGTGATGTTTGTGATAAATCATTTTCAGAAAAGGCTATTCTACATGCACACACCATAACCCATACTGGAGAAAAACCCTTTACTTGTGATGTTTGTAGGAAATCATTTGCCAGTAGTAGTAGTCTATATAGTCACATGAGAACCCATACTGGAGAAAAACCATTTTCTTGTGATGTTTGTAGGAAATCATTTACTACTAGTAGTCATCTACAGCGACACATAAGAATCCATACCGGAGAAAAACCCTTTACTTGTGGTGTTTGTAGTAAATCATTTAACAGTAGCAGTAATCTACAACACCACACCAGAATCCATACAGGAGAAAAACCATATAAATGTGATGTTTGTCATAAATCATTTTCCACTAAAAGTGATCTACAAGTACACTTCAGAACCCATACTGGAGAAAAACCCTTTACTTGTGATGTTTGCAGTAAATCATTTTCCTCCATTAGTAATCTACAGGGACATATCAGAATCCATACAGGAGAAAAACCATACAAATGTGGTGATTGTAGTAAATCTTTTAACACTAGTAGTGATTTGCTTGTACACATCAGAATCCATACTGGAGAAAAACCATATAAATGTGATGTTTGTAGTAAATCATTTGCCTCTAGTAGTAATTTACATCAACACATCAGATCCCATACTGGAGAAAAACCCTTTACATGTGATGTTTGTAAAAAATCTTTTACCACTAGTAGGTATTTACGTAAACACACCAGAATACATACTGGAGAAAAACAGGTTTTCTTGTGATGTTTGTAGTAAATCATTTACCACTAGTAGTACTCTACAGCAACACATCAGTAGTAGTATTCTACATGAACACACCAAAACCCAACTGGAGAAAAAACTTTTTTCTTGTGAAGTTTGTAATAAATCATTTATGATCGAGCAGTTGTGATCTCCAAAAACACACCAGAACCCAACTGGATAAAAAACTTTTATCATGTGATGTTTGTTGTAAATCTTTTAATAATGGAAGTAATTTAAATAAACATCGAGATTAAGACACTGGTGAAAAACTAAACCCTTTTATCTTGTAATGTTTATAGTAAATCATTCACCACTAAAAATATTCAACATTTAACATCCTACTAGTTTGTACTGACTGGGCTAATGAAGATCACCATGAAATATGATACTATATAACCCATATGGAAGGAAAACTATTTTCTTTTTATGGTTGTTATAAATTATTTACAGCCAACATGAATTTTGTAAAAACAAATGAAAATTCCTCAGAATATAAAGAAAATTATTTATTTACACCTCCAAAGCATTTTGTCATCTTCTAGAGGGTTACATATATTTTTAAATAAAATGAATTTGTACCAATAAGATTTAGATTTATCTTTAAATTGAACAAGAAAAATAAAACCTATACAAAAAGAGATTAATTAGTTGGTTATGAATGAAAAATAAAGGACATTTATCATCTATTTAAAACGCGGTAGACCTACAGATATTAAACCAATCTCCCCTTTCCTCTTTCAAGGTTGTAGGATGGAAGACCAGGCAAGGTCAAGGTTGTAGGTTAATAATGTAACCAGAGACTGGACCAAGGTGAAGTACCTTATACCTCGTGGGTTTCCTCCGGGCACTCCGGTTTCCTCCCATTGCTAAATCTAAATAATCTTACTAAAAATAATAACTAATAGATTCTTACCCATGAGGGGGGTTTTAATAATGTAACCAGAGACTGGACCAAGGTGAAGTACCTTATACCTCGTGGGTTTCCTCCGGGCACTCCGGTTTCCCCCACTGCTAAAGACCCCTATGCGCAAGCGAATTATTGAAATAAAACTTAACCATATGTTAGTCCCGAAATGACCTAGTTTGTGTTGAGTGGACGTTAAACCCCATTTCTCTCTCTCTGTGAAGTATCTTATAGCTCTCTGTAATAAAATATGGGATATTGTACATTAAATTATTATTAAAACGAAATGCTTTAAATGGCGTTATTATTATTGGATGTATGCAATGTATTTGTAGAAATTAATTTATAAAAAAACCAGATAAGCTTTAACTTATTTGAGAACTTTACATAAAACCAACATGTCCACCAACTTTAACAAAGACAAATTAAACATATATAAAACTGATAAAACAAATAGCAACACATACCTTTAAACTTAAACTGCAAATCTGTTGACAATAATTCCGCCAATACACACAATTGATGCGAATAAATGAAACTACTATTATAAATATTGAAACTTTAAATATAAAATCACTACCAAGGTTGAATGAAATATTCAACCTTACACTACACTACAAGATTCTATAAGTAAGTGACCAAGGAGATTTGAAATACAAATCCAAGAAACCTTAGGGTCAAAGGTGAAAAAAAAATACCAGTGAGCTAAGTGAACTGGAACTCACTGGAAACCCCTTTAAGAAGAGTGTATAGAACAGGATAGTTTAAAGAAGCAGTGATGTGTAACATATTATCTAAGATTAAATTAGTATTGTGATTCATTTAAAATACCCATAAAATAAATAAAATCACTCTACGACATACTTACTCCCTTCCTTCGATAAAATGTTGTCCTTAACATTTAAAATAAAACCTACTAATGAAACACATCTGGAAACAAACAATGCGACATAACATAATCTGCATACCGGGTTGGTGGTTTCCTCTCTCTCCCTGATCTTCTTGGAGCGGGGCTTTCTGACAAAAGTGATTCAATTGATGTTTCCGAATCTGCTAATCGGTAATAAATGATTACGATGTAAAGTCCCTTTTCTCCTTCCGCCTACTTCCAACAACGTATACACTGGAATTTCTTCGTTTGGTTGTCTGACGATCTTATATGGTTTATCCTCCCATTTATCTGCTAACTTGTGTCTTCCTTCCTTGAAAGCTAATCTCCGCACCAAAACTGCATCGCCAGGACTCGAAGGTGTTTGTTCTGGCTCTCAGGTTGTATTTATTTCTTTGGTTCTGGTGCGTGTCATCCACAAGGGCTGATGCAGTTAAATACGCATGTTCCAGTCTCTCCTTCACGGATTCAACGTATGAATGATAGCTCTTAGTGGCCTCTTTATCCCGTACGAGTCCGAGCATAACATCAGTAGCTAATGTTGGCTTCCTACCAAACATTAGCTCATACGGAGAATACCCTGTTGAAGAGTGTCCGGTACAATTGTAGGCATGAACCAGCGGCGCAACGTAAGACTTCCAATCAGACTTCTGCTCAGGATGTAGAGTACCTAACATGCTGAGTTGCGTCCGATGGAAACGCTCACATTGGCCATTCCCTTGTGGATGATACAGTGTTGTTCGAGATTTCTCCATCCCAGTCAGCTGACACAATTCTTTGATCACTTTTCCCTCAAAACTGTTGACCTTGGTCACTGTGTATTCGTTGAGGAATCCCGTAGTGCAAAATGAAATAATAAAAGAACGCATTAGCTGTGGTCTTGGCGGCGGTGTTTCTAACTGTGACTGCCTGGGTATACTTCGTAAAATGGTCGGTGATGACAAGGATACTATCGTAGCCCCCCTTCGACTCTTCTACGTACATATAATCCATGCAGACTAGTTCAAGCGGCTGACTGGAGGTAATGTCTATCAAGGGGCATGTAGATGGTAAACTCTTTCTTCTGATGGAGCGTGGACAGTTCTAAATGTAGCTCTCTATCATCGCCGTCATCTTAGGCCAATAAAAACGTTCTCTTTTCAAACTGATGGTACGATCCCTGCCTTGGTGTCCTAGTTCGCCATGTACGCCTTCCAGTGCTAACTTTCTATAGGCGTTGGGTAAAACCAGCTGAAATATTTCCTCTCCTGCTATAGTGGAACGCTTATACAAAACACCAGACTTGAGAACGAAGTAGGATTATGATTAGCTGGTCTTCCATGTTCTACATGTTGACACAACTTAAGCAGTAAGGGATCTTGACGATGGTTCTTCTGCCACTCTGTGACACTTGCTAAGGGTGTGGTGATTTTTGGAATATCTGGTACCACCTGATGAGACATGCTGACAATCTGAATGTACCCATCCTCTAGGTCGATGTTCTGTATGGCTTCTACCACATCCTGGTTGACCTCTACGAAATCGCCTTTCACATTCCGGCTCAGAGCGTCAGCACCCATGTTCTTCTTTCCAGCTCGGTATCGTATGGGGAAATTATAGTTGGTGAGGGCAGCTAACCACCGATGTCCTGATGCATCCAACTTTGCTGTTGTAAGGATGTATGTGAGAGGGTTGTTATCGGTGTAGACTGTAATGTAGTTGTCAAATAGATATTGGTGGAATTTCTCTGTTACAGACCACTTCAATGCCAAAAATTCAAGTTTGTGTGCTGGGTAATTGCGTTCAGACCGGTTCAGACTTCTGCTGGCACAGGCAATCACCTTCTCTAAGCCATTATGTTCCTGGTATAGTACGGCACCAAGTCCTAAACCACTGGCATCTGTATGTAGAATAAATGGCTTCGAAAAAT
This sequence comes from Patella depressa, assembly GCA_948474765.1. Classification (NCBI taxonomy): domain Eukaryota; kingdom Metazoa; phylum Mollusca; class Gastropoda; family Patellidae; genus Patella; species Patella depressa. The sequence continues at coordinate 70,457,410 of OX419720.1, read as the reverse complement.
CAGCATACGCTAGAACTGGTGGCTCAACTAATGATGTTCTTAACTTTTCAAATGCTGCTTGTTGTTCTTTCTCCCACGTCCATTCTTTCCTTTCTTTCTCCTGTACTCTTCTCCCCCTCTTCTTTTTAGTTGGACTAACAGATCATTAAGTGGCTTGGCAATCTTCGAAAAATCCTTATTAAATCTTCGGCAATATCCAACAAATCCATGGAATCTACAAAGTTCATCGACATTGGTAGGGGCTGGCCAAGATTCAACTTTATCAGTCTTCTTTGGATCTGTACAAACACCATCTTCAGACACAATATGACCGAGATATTTCACTTTCTCCCTACAGAACCCACATGATGCCATGTTCATTCAGCTTCTCAAACACTTTAGATAACCTGTCATGGTGCTCCTCATACGTCTTAATGAAGATAATAAGATCACAATAAAAATAGCACAGATCTTCCAATCAAGGTCTCCAAGGCAATCTTGCATTAATCGTTGATATATGTGACTGGTGCGTTCGTGAGTCCGAATGGAAGTCTCTGGTACTCGTAGAATCCTAGAGGTCCCACAGTAGAAGCTGTTTTAGGAATATCTGCTTCCTCAATGCTGACCTGATGGTAACCACTCTTCATATCAACAACACTAAAGTATTTGGAACCGGCTAAGTTATCTAACATCTCCTCGATGCGAGGTAAGGCATAGGCATCACGTATGGTCTTCTTATTCAGCATTCTGTAATCAACACACATGCGTAATGAGGAATCTTTCTTTCTTGCCAACACTATTGGTGATGCGTAAGGGCTATGACTCTTCCTGGTTTTTCCTGCTTCCATCAAATCTTGAAGTGGCCTTTCACTTCTTCGTACATCCCAGGTGGGATTCTTCGATGTGGTTGTTTGAAAGGAACATTATCAGTTAGGTTGATCTCATGTTTCATCAGGCTTATGCTTCCTGTATCATTATCCCTCTGTGAAAAGATAGATGACCATTCAAGTAGGTAGTTCTTGAAGGAATGGATTTGGTCAGAAGTCAACGCTGAAGAAGCAAAGTCCATCTGATCAAGGAACGTGCCGGTAGTTGTGGTGTCTGTGTTACATGATGGCAAAACACTATTCATTGACGTCTTCCGAACTAGGTTTACTACTTGAAGTTCACAAAGGATAAAGGGTGGGTAAATTCTCACTGGTGACAAGGATAGATTTGACAAACGAACGATAACCTCTTCCTTCTCTTCCCCTGGATATACCTCCAAAACGGTAGGCGTCACTTCAATCGAAGTCGATATCAGGGAATTGGGTGAATTCTGGAAAATCAAACGCTGTCGATGGGTTAAATTCAAATCCTTGATCTTCCCTACAAGACACACTGATCTATTACAGCCAAGTCTTCGGAGCACCTAACAATTCCAACCTTTCCATCTAGTTGTTTCTCCTGCACTTGCATACATCTAAAAGTAAAACTCCAAATTTCTGGTCACACTGATTGGTTAAGGTAATTGTGGCCATGAACTACTAAAAGTTGATTCAACATGGGTTTCAGTACATTAGTTCCTACAAGAGCTGGTGTTGGAACGAAGTATCTGGAACCACTAGACACAAACTGTCAATGGCTTTCGACTTCAAACTGGGAATCTTGACTGTAACAGAAATACATCCTAAGTAGGGTAAACTATGGCAACCAGCACTTTCACTTAGAAGCAACTGGTCCAATGGATTCATTACGCAATCTTCTGACTTTAGGTACTTCTCGTAAAATGACAGACACATTGTTGAGATGGTAGACCCCGTATGGGTAGACACAGATGCGGGATGTTGACGTGATGGTGTTGAAGTTTGAAAAGGTACAAATGATGTTGATGGTTTTTCCTTCTCTTTTTTCATCTCTTTCATCTCTTCCTGTAACGATTGCACTGACACAGTTAAACTTGCCACTAGTGCTCTCAAATCGTCCTCTGCTGGTTGCTGCACCATCTTCATGTGCGATTAGTTGCATTTACGTTTCTTTGATAATCATCGTTGCCCGTAAAATTTATGTATTTGTTTAAATCCAATAATATGCTGATGAATTTATTTGAAAATGACCTACACAAAAACATAAATTTACACGACATGCACTCTTTTTACAAGTCCCTATAAATTGTTAACAATAATCCGGTGAGCTGCCCAATCGATAAGTTAGTGCGTACAAAGCAAAGTGTTTCTGTGGAAAATAATAGAAATAGTAACGATCAAAGCGGGATAATTAAAGCTGATTAACCGATAACCCCGATGTTATTATAATATATGTGCAAAGAAATCTTGCGGTTCTTTGGTGGATGATGAAAAGCGTGAGTTGTCAATCATTGATAATGGCGGCCGTATGTTGATTGCAATTATTCCGTTGCACAAAAAAAAAAAAAAAAAAAAAATCAAGCTCGTTTACTATTCGACAAAAGAAAAACAAAGAAGTATTACTAAATATACACAAATTTTATTTTTCAACAATATTTTATTGCCAAGTTCAAAACTCGCCGATGAAACAACACAAAGGAGAACTAGCTGTGTTAATCGCGACATCAACAATGGCCGATCAATGAAATGAGACAACTACTAGTCTCACATAAAACGAAAAAACAAAGAGCTGTACTATCACATACATTTTCTACAGTCTTTTAATTATTAATCAGAGTTCAAAAAGTCGCTTGACTAAGTCCGAAACGTCTCCAAGTAAGTCCGAAAAGTCGCCAGACTGAGCCCGAAACAACGTTTGTGTTGAGTACGATGTGATGCGGGAACGAAATGACGTGCTACCACAGGCTCATATAACAACATATGGTTCAATTTCATTTCAATAATTCGTTTGCACGCTAGCGGAGGGCCTGGATAAATTCCACAGGGTTGGACAGGCGATCCTTGTCATGTACAACCGGGGAATCTATACTGAGATTGAAAACAACATCCAACGTTATATTGTTGACAAATACTATTTCAAATATAAGTGAAACAACATTTTTCCCCTTTTTTTGAAAACAAGTGAAGGATTTTACGAATTTTATTTAATAGGAATCAAAAAATGTAATTTCCGATAAAACAATTTAAAAACAAATCGCACAAATCTTCATTAAATTCAAAAATATTTGCTTATAAAGTGGCGTTTTTATGTCAAAATGCCCCTCAAAATGTGCTTTATAACCAAGTTTGGAAGTTGTACCTCAAAATGTGATTTATTATCAAGTTTGTAAGTTGTAACCAATGGATATAACTCTTGTATTACATAAAATCCCTTGCATGGAAATTGCATTTCGAGAAACAAAAACGCTACATTGTTCAATTAAAAATGACAATTTCACAAAAAGAATGGTATATTATCAAATATAGATATAAATTACAATATGGAATTGTGGAATATCACTTTTTGATGCACAAACGCAATAATGAATTGCAATCTGTAAACATGCATTACTCGGGTTGGAGTAGGTCCAAGTCGCAATTTTTGAACATCTACATTCTCTTTTAAATGGCGGAAAATTTTTGGTCAAGCAAGTCAAGATATATTAAATTAATTTGTGGATGTATCAATTAGGCGCTATTGCACTTTCGTACCTCTACCAGTTCCCGTGGTCGTAATGATTATTATATACCGTACGCGTATAGATTTACTGAAGAGTACAGGGGATTGTAAGTTACAAAACATTTTTAATATAAATTAATTAAAGTTCCAATAGCATTTTTTTAAGTTATATTTTTAAAATTTATTAAAATAAAGCCCTAAAATAGATTGAACCTATAAACAGTCCTACCTTGTTAAAGAATAATCCTATTAATCCTATAATTCACTATTGCCAGTTGAGAAATTGGCAAAAATATCATTTTCAACTTCAAATTCAAACGTTTGAAGATGGCCGTCCATGGAGAAGAATGGGAAAACAAGGGAGGTAATTGAGTAACTATTTCCTCAATCAACCAGTGTCACCCTTTCTAACCCCCCCAAAATTTTGTCCATGATCGTATAATAGTGAGTTGACAACCTTTTGAGCAAAGAACATAGAAATAATTATATTTTGACTTTCTTAGAAAAAGTGAAATTGGAACTTTAAAGCATGGACCTTATAACACATAAGGTCCATGATTAAAGTTAAAGCCCCAATAACACTCTTGTTGTAACTGGTCAACAAATCGTATTATTTTAGAATATTCCAATTAAATGATGATATAAATTTCATCTTAACACACCTAATTTAAAAAATTGGAAAAATTCAACCAATTGATTTGAAAAGTCTAACGTAAACCTTTTCAAATGTGACTTGGATTTTAAAATATTTTCGAACTCTCTGGACAAATAAAATAGGTTGTAATGGATAATTTACACAACAGATAGGACATTTAAACATCTAGTACTTAGAATAAGGGTATTATTTATTTTCTGGAGCTACCAAGCCAGCAAGTAGCTAAGTCTCTAACTCAATATGATCACCCAAAGTCTTACACGTTGAAAACACAAATCAACATTTGTCAATTCAAAACAACATTGATGTTGTTATGTTACATGTACCTTGGAAAGGTTGGCTTCTGATATCCAATATTTAAGACAAAATAAACATTTTACCATTGGTATACGATTCGTGTATAGACTGGAATAACCAGACATTACAAATATCCATTGAGTTGAGGCTCAAGCTGTATTTCGCTGAACATAACTGATTTGACATTAGAGTCAAAATGGAAACAATTGAATGTTTATATCCAATCAGTTCACCACATTATTATATACGTTGCAACCCATTTGGGTCAATTTCTAGGTACGAAATATTAGCGATATTTGGTCCTTTAAAATACACCAAGTCAAAAGTGACATTACGCATCAAATGGTGTCACTTTTATGAAAATCCAATAATAATTGATAGGCAAAATAGCATGAAAAGTGGCTAATGCAAAGTTTCCCATTTCTAGGCAACTGCTCATATTACAAACTAATTTTGAGATAGATTCTCTTTGTACATGTATGGATTAATGCTGCAAGTATATGAAAGTTACGAAGAAATATTTTAAAATGTTAAAAGCCAGAATGGGTTGTAATTGGCTCGTTTTTACACCATTTTTCACCTTTATATTGAAATGGTGCAAAAATGAAATCGAAATTTAAAAAATTTCTTCCAACTTTTTTTGCAACCTCTACATGGCACATCTTTTCTTTGGTCCGGGTGGTCATGGAACTGAACATTATCTCCTTACATTTATTACTTTCCCATAGTCTGTTATACCACGTCATTATACTTAAAACCTGGTCATTACAACAGAATGTTAAACCTCATTTCATGAAAATGACTTTCGATTAATTGTAAACAATTTAAATTTAGTGAAATGCATCGTGAGGCGTTTTTTTTTGCTTCTTAATATCTTAACAGACTGTGGTATATTTTAAATGTTTCATATTCATGTAACTATTATTATCAATGCATACATTTCGCGTTTTGTTATTAAATCTTCGAACTTAATTCAATTTTGGTGAACTAATCTAAAATCATAATGGCAATTAACTAACAATATGATCGAATTTACTTTACCACAAACACGTCGGTGAACTCACCTAAAATTATAACGCCAATTAACAAACAATACGAAAATACAACAGTGAACTAATCTTGGTCGTGATCGGTAATCAACAAAAGTCTACAAGTAAAACTTATTTGTTTATTCCACACGTTATTGTTTACGTAACAAATAAGCTTTTAACAGTTTATTTAACAGTAAGTACAACTCAGTTCATTGACTGCTATGATGATAACAAGATGAAATAGACCCGGATGAAACAGCATGATGACAAAATAGGTTGAGATGAAAAAGTCCAAGCTTGATGAAACAGTTGTGAGATGAATTGACCTGCACCTTTAGTGCATGTCCCAATTATCTTGGAACTTCGTGTACTTATCCATTGATTTTTTTTATTTTAAAAAGTACCATATCAATGAAACAGGAATGTCGATGTACATGTATATTGCAGCATCAGCCATGCTCTAGTTTTACCAATATAAAGCAATAAAACATTCTTTTTATAAATATTCAACATTGGCAATTTAGCCATTCCATAAGAGGTGTGTACGGAGCATGAAATGATATCATAGCCTTTTGTTTCATTATTTACATTATTTTTGGCTATCGACTTTGTGTCACAGACTCCATGCGCCAACATCACACAATAAGCTAACCAATGTCTGAACTCTTGTATCCTTCCACCTCAAAATCATGAATATTTACAAGAATCAGGCAGATAATGTTTATTCAAACCCATTTCATTGATTCTATGCCCAAAAGTCATCAAAGCTCACCATGCAAAAGGGAGAAAAGGGAAAGTGGCATGTCCAGTTATTTTATTTCTATAGAGAAATGGGGTTTTGACGTCCACTCGACACAAAATAAGACATTTTGGAATAAACATATGATTTCATTTTAATTCAATAATTCACTTGCGCATAGGAGGGTTTTAGCAGTGAGAGGAAACCGGAGTGCCCAGAAGAAACCGACGCGGTTGAGAAGGCGCCCCTATCTCCATGCCACATACGCTCACACCAGGGCTCGTAACCACAGCCGCAAGCCAGAGGTGACCGGACAGCTAGAAGTCAAAGTGCGGCACTCTAGACCGCCAGGCCATCCCAACCCCTCTTTATTTCTATAAGTTGTAGGGTTGATTATTTATGCGTCTTGATTATTATTATTAATTGATTGATTTATTCAGGTTGAGTATTGGTCGTCTTGTAGTGATATGACCTGATGTTTACAAGCTAACAACTCAAGAGATTTCAAGCAACTTTATAGCTGGATTTCTGACTGTGAAAGGTAGCAACCAAACAGATTTACAGAAACGTGATAGCTGGATTTCTTTCGGTTAAAGGTAATATAACTTTATAAACATCACATATTTCTCAAAATGAATTTCTGACAAATATTTTCTCAAAATAAACTCAATATTTAGAAATCAAAGTAAACTTATTCATAGCACCAAAATATGACAGTCTTACATGTTGGTTTTAGTTCTAGCTATTTCATCAATGTAGACAACTTTTTTTTTTTTATATAAACAATATTTTATTCAGAATGTCTGAACTGGATTGGGGATCAGGCTTAGCCTATGTAAAACCCCTCTCCCTAGATAATATACATACATAATATTAAGACAAAGGAACAAAATGGGTGTATAGACAGAGTTAAAATGGCAAACACACACCTAAATATATGTCAATGCATATATAATAAGAAAGAGGACAATGTACAATATATATTATGGGTTAAATCATCACGTTAATTAAAACCAATACAGTAAAATAAAATAAAACTGCTAATGAGGCAGATTAAATCTATTTGACATGTCAATAAACTTGTGAACTTGATTAAAAATATTGTTGTTTACATCGGTACAGTAATTTGTGGATCCGAACAAGAGACAGTTTATGTTTTTATGATTGTATTGTAATTTGTCTAATGTAGACAATGGAATACTGATGTAATTTCCTTAAAGAGAAGAAATCTTATCGGTGACAAAATCTTTCGCGATTGTTAGTTTCATTGATGTTAACATAATGATAACATCTGTGATGTAATTTGAAATCATAGTAAACTTATCCATAGCACCTCTGTCTGAGCAAAATTTCTTTCTTATTGCAAAGAAAATGATTTTGAACCAAGAAACGTTCATCAACAATGATTTATTGCCATGTCAAATGGGCAATACCGGGGGCCTATTTCACGAAATTTTAACTAAGATAAGATCCCAATTTTAGTAATTTGATTGGATAATATTAGATTGATTTTAGTGCTTAGCCAATCAAAATTGAAGTATCTACTAAAATTGGATTTTATCTTAAGTTAAAATTTCGTGAAACAGGGCCCTGATCTATAAGTTCTAATCAGTCAGTGTTTATCTCCTAATTACCATTTTATTTTGTTTATTTTACAGAGAGAAGATTCAGAAAATGTCAAAGCATTGTGTCTCAAGAAAGAACTTTAAATGTGATGTTTGTGATAAATCATTTGAAGGCATGTCTAGTTTAAGTAGACACATTGTGATTCATACTGGAGAGAAACCATATAAATGTGATGTTTGTGGTAAATCATTTATCAACAGTAGTACTCTACAACAACATACCAGAATTCATACTGGAGAAAAACCCTTTTCTTGTTCTGTTTGTAGGAAGTCATTTTCCACCCGTGGTGGTTTACAGCAACACACCAGAACTCACACTGGAGAAAAACCATATAAATGTGATGTTTGTGATAAATCATTTAGGGAACTTGGTGATTTAAAAATTCACACCAGAACCCATACCGGAGAGAAACCATATAAATGTGATGTTTGTAAAAAATCATTTACCTCCAATAGTAATTTTCATAAACACAAAAGAACCCATACTGGGGAAAAACCTCATTCTTGTGATGTTTGTAGTAAATCATTTATCACTGGTAGTAAGTTACGTGTACACATGAGAACCCATACTGGAGAAAAACCCTTTTCTTGTGATGTTTGTAGTAAATCATTTACTGGTAGTAATAATCTACAAAACCACATGAGAACACATACTGGAGAAAAACCGTATAAATGTGATGTTTGTAGCAAATCATTTACTCGGATTTGTGATCTACATGTACACACCAGAATCCATACTGGAGAAAAACCGTTCTCTTGTGGTGTTTGCAGTAAATCATTTTCCAGTAATAATAATTTACATAAACATATCAGAACTCATACAGGAGAAAAAACATTTTCTTGTGATGTTTGTAGAAAATCATTTTCCACCAGTAGTATTTTACATCAACACACCCGAATTCATACTGGCGAGAAACCATATAAATGTGATGTTTGTAGTAAATCATTTACCTGTAATAGTAGTTTACATAAACATACCAAAATTCATACTGGAGAAAAACCAAATAAATGTGATGTTTGTGGTAAATCATTTAACTGTAGTAGTAGTCTACATGTACACACCAGAACCCACACTGGTGAAAAACCTTTTTCTTGTGATGTTTGTAAGAAATCATTTAACAATAAAGGTAATCTACAACACCATATCAGAACTCATACCAAAGAAAAGCCCTTTTCCTGTGATGTTTGTAGAAAAGCATTTACACTAAATGGTAATCTACAGCAACACATGAAAACACATACTGGAGAAAAATCCTTTTCATGTGATGTTTGTTGTAAATTATTTAGTACTAATGGTAGTCTACAGCGACACATGACAACACATCCATACTAGAACACATACTGTAGCAAAAAAAAAAATCTTTATTTAGTCAGTGATGTTAGTAGAAAATCTTTAGTTTGTTTTGTAGTAAAACCTTTAGCGTTTGATGTTTGTAGTGAAACCTTTTTAAGCTTGTGACGTTTTGTGAAATGAAATGAAATGGGGTTTAACGTCCTACTCTTATGCACGTAACCTGGGCTAATGGAAGACGAGCATATGCCATACAGTTTGTTATGAGGGAAATTTTGCCCTGGCAGCAGCACTACGGCATACTCGTATATCAAATTCAAACTGCCAAGGGATCTTTTACTGGCACTCCAATTTGTTTTTTGTCCCATCTGAATGACTAGGCAGCTGTTCTTGTCAGGCCCTCCATTCTACATCACTGACAAGAGGAAACCACGCCCGAAAAAACGAGATAAACTTTCTCGGCCAATGCAGGGGATCGAACACCCGACCTCCAGGCTAGTAAGCCAGCGCCTTACCCACTTAACCATGTGATACCCCGTGATGTTTTGTAGTTAAACCTTTAGTAGCTTGTGATGTTTGTAGTGTAATGTTTGTAGTAAAACCTTTAGCTTGTGATGTTTGTAGAAAAACCTGTTTTAGCTTGTGATGTTTTTAGTGAAACCTGTTTTAGCTTGTGACGTTTTGTAGAAAAACCTTTAGCTTGTGATGTTTTGTAGTAACGGTGTAGGTTGTGGTGTTTGTAATGAAACCTTTTATCACATGTTGTACTCCTACTGGAGAAAAACTATTTTCTTGCAATATTTTTATAGCACATCATTTATACACTAAAAATAAAACCTGTAGAAAAGGAGTTTAATTAGTTTATTATGAATGAAGAAATAAAAGATATTGTAATGTATTAACCTCAACTAGTTAGCTATTTGAAACGACGACATAGACCTGCATATAACATTAAACTTATCTCCCCTTTCCTCTGTCAAGGTTGTAGGATGGAAGACCAGACAAGGTCAAGGTTGTAGGATGGAAGATCAGAACATCGTGGTTGACTTATTTCTTCTAATTAGTAATATAATTTATCACCCAATAACACATTTTACAGTAGATATCGCTTGTGTGATAAATTACATAATCTACTGCGATATCTCCTAAGGAGATATCGCTTTACATGAATTTGATTGGTCAATCAAAAAGGAACTACTTGCTTTTATTTTAAAGAAACCATTTATTTTAAATAAAAAGTAACTTTTGTGTTGTTAAAAAGAAACTGTCTTTATTTAATTGACCTTGAAGGAAATACTTGGTCAATAGCTAAACTTCTGTCTGTAATGTAATCACATTCAGTAAAAGTGAATTCTCTACCAAAGTAATATAATCAGAGTTTTTTTTTAAAATCAGATGATAATTGTTCGAGTAATAGACAGAGAACAAGCAATACCGAAAGTGATTTTTCCAACAATCAAAGGCCATAATTCATTAAGTTACAATTTGATATGCGCAAATATCGAAAAGAATAAAGATCTTTAGGTTATAAACAAGCATTTCAGGTTTCATCAAAATCGAATTAAAATTGTGACCTCTTCAGGGTCCACAACTTTGATGTACCATATTTTCACACTGTTCGCGTACCGTAACGGCGGCCATTTTTTCTGGCAATTATGGTCCGATTTTCTCGAAATTCGAACTCAACCTTCTGTAGGGTGTAAAGGTGATAGAGTCAAACGTTTCTTTAAATCGGATAATAATTGTGACCTCCAGAGGGACCATAGGCGATTTTTCGGACAATCAGGGGCCATAATTCAGGAAGTTACGATCCGATATGCGCAAATAACGAAAGGAACCAAGATCTTTGGGTTATAACCATGCATTTCAAGTTTAATAAAAATCGAATTAAAATTGTGACCTCTACAGGGTCCACAACCATGATATACAATTTTTTTTAACAGTATTCGCGTACAAACGATGGCCATTTTGTATGGTAATTTTGGTCCGATTTTCCCGAAATTCGAACTCAACCTTCCTTACGGTGTAATGGTAATATTATCAGCCGTTTTATTAAATCAGATAATAATTGTGACCACCAGAGGGACCACAAGCTAAAATAAGGCGACTTTGCGTATAATCAGGGGCCATAATTCAGGAAGTTACGATCCGATATGCGCAAATATCGAAAGGAACCAAGATCTTTGGGTTATAACCATGAATTTCAAGTTTCATCAAAATCAAATTAAAAATATGACTTCTACAGGGTCCACAACCTTGATATACCATTTTTTAACAGTATTCCCGTACAAACGGCGGCCATTTTGTGTGGCAATTTTCGTCCGATTTTCCCGAAATTCGAACTCAACCTTCCTTAGGGTGTAACGGTGATATAATCAAACGGTTTTTTAAATCGGATAATAATTGTGACTTCCAGAGGGACCACAAGCTAAAAAGGGTGATTTTTCGGACAATCAGGGGCCATAATTCAGGAAATTAAATTCCAATAGGCGCAAATATCGAAAGGAACCAAGATCTTTGGGTTATAAACATGCATGTCAAGTTCCATCAAAATCGGTTCAAAATTGTGACCTCTATAGGGTCTACAAGCTAAAAACGTGTTTTGTACAATCATAGGGGCCATAATCCATGAAGTTTTAATCCGATACATTGTCTTCTATTTACCATAAAAAAAAAAAACAGGATTTAACAAACAGCATCTGGTAAGTGTCAATTCCTTAGAATAGGTTGGAATAAAAATAAATTGTCCTGAAAACCATGTCATCTCTGATGAAACAATTTTTTTTTTTTAAAGACAGAAAAAAACGTAGTACACTAGTATTTTTATACGCCCACATTGAAATGTGGTCGTATATTGTCGTCGCCCCCGTCCGTCCGTCGGTCCGTCCGTCCGTCCGTCCGTCCGTCGGTCTGGCGTCCACAATTGCTTGTGGACGCTCTAGAGGCTAAAGTTAATATCCGATTGACTTTAAATTTATACACAGTGTTTAAGGTCATGAGACGAAGAAGCCTATTGTTTTTCAGCGATTTCCGATATTAACTACCAGAGTTATGGCCCTTGATCACTTCAAAAAATCTTGTGGACGCTCTAGAGGCCAAAATTAATATCCGATTGGCTTTAAATTTATACACAGTGTTTAAGGTCATGAGACGAAGAAGCCTATTGATTTTCATCAATTTCCGATAATTAGTGCCAGAGTTATGGCCCTTGATCACTTCAAAAAATCTTGTGGACGCTATAGAGGCCAAAGTTAATATCCGATTGGCTTTAAATTTATACACAGTGTTTAAGGTCATGAGACGAAGAAGCCTATTGATTTTCATCGATTTCCAATAATTAGTGCCAGAGTTATGGCCCTTGATCACTTCAAAAAATCTTGTAGACGCTATAGAGGCCAAAGTTAATATCTGATTGGCTTTAAATTTATACACAGTGTTTAAGGTCATGAGACGAAGAAGCCTATTGATTTTCAGCGATTTCCGATAATTAGTGCCAGAGTTATGGTCCTTGATCACTTCAAAAAATCTTGTGGACGCTTTAAAGGCCAAACTTATCATCTGATTGACTTCAGATTGATACACAGAGTTTAAGGTGTTGAAACGAACAAGTATATTGATTTTCAATGAATTTTGATAACTGAACAGCTAAATCCATGATTTTAAATGTTTCATGTATATATACTAATTCAATTGTTAGCGTGGGGTAAAACTTTATAAAAAGCAATCAAATTCTAACGATAATTACATAATGAGTTGTTACTCTTAATCAGTTTTTAGAGTATTACAAATGTTTCATTACCGAAAAAAGTAAAAATATGCGTCAACCCTTGTTGACTGCCCGGACGATTTAGCTGCTGTGGGCGTATGTTTCGTTGCCTGGCAACCTATCTTAAATGGTTATTGAAATCTTTTAGATAAATGTATAAATACGGGGGCTGTATTAGAAATGTACATACTATTATTTCCCTCATAGGACACTGTATGGTGTATGCCCGTATTCATTAGCCCAGTTTAGGAGCAAAGCAGCAGGATGTTAAACTCCATTTCATTTTATTTCATCCTGATGTGAAACGTAATTGGGAGAACAAGAACCAATAGTGATGTAAACGGTTGGCACAACGGAATCGAACAGAGGACAAGAAAGCTGTTACTAACTTCCGATATGAGTTACTCGGGTAAGAGAGGTCCACGTCATATTGTTTCTTTACTTTTCTTACAAAATGGCGGGTATCTGTTTCCGGCAGCTAAGATGTAATTGTTAATTTAATATTGTAGATTATTTTATGTTTAATTAGATACAAAGAAGCACACTTAATGATTTAAGACACAGGAATGTAATAATTTGACCACAAAACCCAATCATTGACTACAGACTAGAAGGGCGTTAAACCCCATTTTATCTTATTTATAAAATAAACTCTGTATTTCAATTTCTTGCATCAAAGTGGTTTATAAAAATTACAATTTTTTTCATGCTTCTCATTTCAGTAATTAACACATTATTAAAACAGATACTGAATATGTACAATCTGTTTTACAGAGAATTACTTACGAATTATCTCTGTAACGCATGACTGCCCATAGCACGTGCGTTGACCACGCGCCTCGTAGTGATTGGCTCAACGGCTCGTGCAATGTTTACTTAACACCTAACTGCTTCGGGCAAAATGATGCATTTTACTCATTTTAATACCCATTTACACTAAATAGGAAATATTTTTTAACTACAAATACCTCAAACGTCTTCATTTATTTTTCTTTTACCTCAAAAAAATGTTTGAGAATTTAATTTGTCGGAGTAAAAAAGTTAATATGCCGTACTCATTAAGCCTCGTCGATGTCATGCTTATCAGTGATTGTAGCGGCCAAGCGAATATTCACATCAGTTTGGAATATGTACCCACTCTCTCATTAACCAGTAATGAATAAAAGCGCTGATTAATCATTCTTGACATCAGCATTAACAAATCAGCATTAACAAAAAGCCTGGGATCAATCAACTGTTTATTTATTGTAAATATTTCTTTAATTTAATAATGATTGGTTAAGAAAAAAAAATTAACCATCCAATGAAAAGCAATGACGAATAAATATACAAGTATAACACCTGTTCTCTTTCAGCTGCACTGGTTGCCCATTAAATATAGAATAGATTTTACTTTTAACTTCCAAATGCCTTCATAAGTTATCACCAAAGTATTTATCTGAACTTTTAGAATTATATACCCCAGACAGAACCCTACGTTCATCTGATAAATAACTCTTAAGGCGAAAAATTGTAAATCTTTCTAATTACGGGGCACATTCTTTTCGTTATCAAGCGCCTATTTTATGGAATCAGTTACCTTTTAATATTCGAATTTCATCATCATTAGTTGAGTTTAAAAAACGGACCAAAACTTTCTTATTTTTAAAGGCTTATAACAAATTTTAACACCTATTATTTTGTCTATTGTAGTTCTTGCATGTATTTTTGAAAATAATTGCTTAATTAATGTATTTTTAACCTTTATCATGTTATTTATTTTTATTTAAAGTGCCCTTGAACACATTTTGTTTAAAGCCCCAATAACACTCTTGTTGTAACTGAAAAATATGTCCCAATGGTTATTCTGGTCAACAAATCGTACTATTTTAGAATATTCCAATTAAATGATGATATAAATATCTAATTTAAAAAATTGGAAAAATTCAACCAATTGATTTGAAAAGTCTAACGTAAACCTGTTCAAATGTGACTTGGATTTTAAAATATTTTCGAACCCTCTGGACAAATAAAATAGGTTGTAATGGATAATTTACACAACAGGTAGGACATTTAAACATCTAGTACTTAGAATAAGAGTATTATTTATTTTCTGGAGCTACCAAGCCAGCAAGAATGTTATTGTCCCTTTAAATTATATTTTGAATGTTTTTAACCAGTTTGATCACATATGTAATAATGACTGACACCAATATTGTCCTTAAGTTACAGCTTGTGTATCTCAAGATTTACCTTGTTAACTTCATACTTCACACAGAGATCATCTACTTCATACTTCAAGAATAGATCTCTGTCATACATGGCCGCCATATCCATCTCGGTCAACTATGGGTAAACGTTTTTTTCCATCCACCGGAGCCTGGTCTTATGACGTCATATGTGGATTGTGGGTTAGGATAAGGGTTAGGCTTGGCCCAGGGTTAGGGTTAGGGCTAGCCCTGTCTACATCTCGAGACTGTGACGAAATCTGCAGGTCACAGCCCTTATCCTAACCCTTATCCTAACCCACAATCCACATATGACGTCATAAAACTAGGCTCCGGTGGATGGAAAAAAACGTTTACCAACAGAGCTAACTGTAGAGAGAGAGGCAGCCAGCCTAAGTTTGGTATGTTATTCTTTATGAGTAAGACATTGCCACATGCTGCTCCATCTGTAAGGGCGGTTGGGATGGCTTAGTGGTCTAGCGTGCCACGCTTCGACCTCTAGTTGGCCAGTCACCTCGGGCTTGCGGCTGTGGTTTCGAGCCCTGGTGTGAGCGTATGTGGCTTGGAGATAGGGGCGCCTTCTCAACCTCGTGGGTTTCCTCCGGGCACTCCGGTTTCCTCCCACTGCTAAAGACCCCTACGCACAAGCGCATTATTGAAATAAAATTAAACCATATGTTAGTCCCAAAATGACCTAGTTTGTGTTGAGTGGACGTTAAATCCCATTTCTCTCTCTCTCTCTTTGGGAAAATATAAGAGATGCATCAAGACGGAATTCAGTCAGTGGTTTGTTGCCTTTTAATGATCGAAAGTTGGAAAATATATGTATGTTTTTGAATAGCGTTTGAATTAAATTTTGAAATTAAGTAATGGGTTTTTTTTCTACAGAGAGAAGAATCAAGAGAAAAGCTGAAAATGTCAAAGCATTCTGCCTTCAAAAAGAACTATAAAAAGAGTTATAAATGTGATATTTGTGGTAAATCACTAAGAGACTCCACGGCTTTAAATAGTCATATTATGATTCATACTGGAGAGAAACCATATAAATGTGATGTTTGTAGGAAATCTTTCAGACTAAAGAGTAATTTAAATACACACACCAGAACTCATACTGGAGAAAAACTCTTTTCTTGTGATGTTTGTAGAAAATCATTTACCAAGAGCAGTGATCTAAAGCGACACACCAGAACCCATACTGGAGAAAAAACGTTTTCTTGTGATGTTTGTTGTAAATCATTTACCACTTGTAGTTATCTACATCTACACACAAGAAATCATACCCAAGGAAAACCCTTTTTATGTGATGTTTGTAGTAAATCATTTACCACTAGTAGTAGTCTACATCTACACACCAGAACCCATACTGGAGAAAAACCTTTTTCTTGTGATGTTTGTTGTAAATCATTTACCACTAGTAGTTATCTGCATGTACACACCAGAACCCATACTGGAGAAAAACCCTTTTCTTGTGATGTGTGTAATAAATCATTTAATAACGGTAGTAATCTAAATAAACATAAAAAAATTCATACTAGAGAATAAGATACCGGTGAGAAACATTTTACATCTTGTAGTCATCTACAGCAACATAAATACTCATACTGAATAAAAACATGTTTGTAGTAGAGCATTCAACAGTAAATGAGAGAGATAGAAATGGGGTTTAACTTCCACTCATCACAAACCAGGCCATTTCGGGACTAACATATGGTTCAATTTTATTTCAATAATGAGCGTATGTGGCATGGAGATAAGGGTGCCTTCCCAACCTTGTGGGTTACCTCCGCGCACTCCGTTTTGTTTTGATGTTTATGATAAATCAGCTATAACCAATAGAAATTTTGATAAACAGATAAAATTTATCAGAATATAAAGAAGATTATTTATTTGCACTCTACTAGAGGGATTTTTCAATAAAATAAATAAGAATATGATTTATTTTACCACCAGTAACAATTTAATGTATCTTCAGATGTGGTTCTGCAATTGAACAACAAAAAACAAATAAACCTGTATAAAAGGAGTTTAATTAGTTTGTTATCAATAAAAAATAAAAGATGTCCTGATTTATTTCCATGTCCAGATCCATGGGTTTTTCCCAACAATGGATGTTCTGAAAGGTTGTTGATAACAAACGGTATGATAGCCAGACTCATCGGGGTTTTTTTTCTTGACAATGGACTTCAGAAAGATTTTACGTTGTTGTTGTTTATTACAAATTTAACGTCCAATACATTGTAATATTATATTATAGACAGTCACTATAAAACATGGTTTTAAAATTATTGTGGTGAGAAGAGGGGGTGGGTCATCTTCTCCCTTTGTCATAATACGCTGAGTAGGAGATTTCATTTATCACTGAGTTCTTTCTTACATGCACAAATAAATGAGTAGTAATATATGTACATCAATTTTTGACAGCAATTCAACCATTGGCATTGCAAAGACCTTTATATTGACTCAGTTTATCCATCAAGGTCAATTGAATAAACATTATTCATTTTTATACGCCCACATTGAAATGTGGTCGTATATTGTCGTCGCCCCTGTCCGTCCGTCCGTCGGTCCGTCGGTCCGGCGTCCACAATTGCTTGTGGACGCTCTACAGGCTAAAGTTAATATTCGATTGACTTTAAATTTATACACAGTGTTTAAGGTCATGAGACGAAGAAGCCTATTGTTTTTCAGCGATTTCCGATAATAACTACCAGAGTTATGGCCCTTGATCACTTCAAAAAATCTTGTGGACGCTCTAGAGGCCAAAGTTAATATCCGATTGACTTTAAATTTATACACAGTGTTTAAGGTCATGAGACGAAGAAGCCTATTGATTTTCAGCGATTTCCGATAATTAGTGCCAGAGTTAAGGCCCTTGATCTCTTTAAAAAATCTTGTGGACGCTCTAAAGGTCAAAGTTAATATCCGATTGACTTTAAATTTATACACAGTGTTTAAGGTCATAAGACGAAGAAGCCTATTGATTTTCAGCGATTTCCGATAATTAGTGCCAGAGTTATGGCCCTTGATCACTTCAAAAAATCTTGTGGACGCTCTAGAGGCCAAAGTTAATATCCGATTGACTTTAAATTTATACACAGTGTTTAAGGTCATAAGACGAAGACGCCTATTGATTTTCAGCGATTTCCGATAATTAGTGCCAGAGTTATGGCCCTTGATCACCTAAAAAAATCTTGTGGACGCTCTAGAGGCCAAAGTTAATATCCGATTGACTTTAGATTTATACACAGTGTTTAAGGTCATGAGACGAAGAAGCCTATCGATTTTCGGCTATTTCCGATAATTAATGCCAGAGTTATTGCCCTTGATCTCTTTAAAAAATCATGTGGACGCTCTAAAGGTCAAAGTTAATATCCGATTGACTTTAAATTTATACACAGTGTTTAAGGTCATAAGACGAAGAAGCCTATTGATATTCAGCGATTTCTGATAATTAGTGCCAGAGTTATGGCCCTTGATCACTTCAAAAAATCTTGTGGACGCTCTAGAGGCCAAAGTTAATATCCGATTGACTTCAAATTTATACACAGTGTTTAAGGTCATAAAACAAAGACGCCTATTGATTTTCAGCGATTTCCGTTAATTAGTTCCAGAGTTATGGCCCTTGATCACCTCAAAAAATCTTGTGGACGCTCTGGAGGCCAAAGTTAATATCCGATTGACTTTAGATTTACACACAGTGTTTAAGTTCATGAGACGAAGAATCCTTTTGATTTTCTGCGATTTCAAATAATTACTGCCAGAGTTATCTCCCTTGATAACTTCAAAAATTCTTTTGACGCTATAGAGGCCAAAGTTACCATCCGATTGACTTCAGATTGATACATAGAGTTTAAGGTGTTGAAACGAACAAGTATTTTGATTTTCAATGAATTTAGATAACTGAACAGCTAAATCCATGATATTAAATGTTTCATGTATATACTAATTGTTAGCGTGGGGTAAAACTTTATAAAAAGCATTCAAATTCTAATGATTTTCTAATAATTACATAATGAGTTGTTACTCTTAATCAGTTTTTAGTGTATTACAAATGTTTCATTACCGAAAAAAGTAAAAATATGCGACAACCCTTGTTGACTGCCCGGACGATTTAGCTGCTGTGGGCGTATGTTTCGTTGCCTGGCAACCTATCTTTGAAAAAAAACAATAGTTTATTTTTGAAAAAAAAACAATAGTTCATTTTTAATAAAAGAAAAATTAGTTCATTTTTAATAAATAAAAAATAGGTCATTTTTAATAAATAAAAAATAGTTCATTTAATAGGTCATTTTTTTAATAAAGAAAATATTTTATTTTTTAAAATAAACTGTTCTTTGGAAATACAAACAAGTAGTTCCTTTCAACTGACCAGTCAAATTCATGTTAAGCGATAGATATTGCAGTAGATTATGAAATTTATCACATAATGGATATATACTACAGAATGTATAATTTGGTGATAAAAATTATTTACATCCAACATAAATTTTTATTTTCTATTGTATAAATCGGGCATTCACCAAAAAACAATAGGGATCATCCCTATGGTATAAGGAATTAGGTATGCAAGGTATAAGGTGTGTAAACAAAGAAAAGGATCATCTCTAGGGTGTAAGGAATAGGTATGCAAAGTAGGAAAAGTGCAGACTGTAGGAGACACAGACACAAACAAAAATTTGATGTAACTCTGTAACTTGCGGTCATATATATGTGTGTCAAGATCCAAGACTACCATCCATTAAGAATGAGTGTGGCTCTGTCCCTGGGGATCAGGATTCACAAAAAAACGATGTATATTGTATGTATTTATGTATTGTAAATAAAATTCCCGAAAAATTTTTTTAATAGTTATTATTTTGGCGGAAAAAATATCTGGCTAATAAATTAAAATGAAAAATTGGCGGAAAAAAAAATGGAACCCAGAGTGAGCACTGGACACACATAAAAATTGGGCATCACTCTGTGTCAGGGGGTCGGATATGCACCAAAAATAGGGTATAAGGAATAAGTATGAATAGTTTTCATGACGATTGATTGAAGAATTGCAGTCTATAGGCGACCAACAAACACAAAAAAGGAAAATGGACGTGGCTCTTCCCCTCAAGGATGCACCAAAAATAATAGTGATGAAGGGATCGGGGAATGCACCAAACAAAATAATTTGAAGTCTTTACGGTATATGGAATAAATATGTCGTGTTCCAAGATGATCTATTCAGAATTACAACCTGTAGACGATACACACAGAAATAGGGTATTTTTCTGCCCCTGGAGGTGTGAGATGGACCAATATAAATAGGTACAACCCTTTTATTGAAATGATTGATGTGTTGAATTTAAACAAAATTTGTTATTTACAGACAAAATATTAAGATTATAATGTGGACGTATAACAACAGATAATAAAAAGCAGAGGCGGATTCTATGGGGGCGCAAGGGGCGCCCCCCCCCTCCTAATTTTCGACAATGCCCTTTTTATACGTCCACATTCATAATGTGAACGTATTATGCCGTCGCCCCTGTGTGTGCGTGTGTGTGTGTGTGTATGTGTGTATGGGTGTATGTGTGGGGGGGGGGGTGTCTGTGGTTCGCCTACAGGGCGCAATTCTTCATGGATTTTCTTCAAACTTAATATCTTATTCCTTATACCCCAAGGAAGATCCCTATTGTTTTGGGGGCATGCTCGACCCCCAGGGGCCGAGCCACGCCCATTTCTAGTATTTGTTTGTTTGTCGTCTACAGGCCACATTTCTTAACTTATAATCTTGAAACTTTGCATACACATTCTTTGTACCCTAAGGAACATCCCTATTGTTTGGGGTATATGCCCCACCCCCAGGGGCAGAGCCACGCCCATTTTCTTTTCGTGTGTCTTTGTGTCGCCTACAGGGTGCAATTCTTCATGGATTTTCTTCAAACTTGGTATACGTATTCCTTATACCCTAAGGAAGATCTCTAGTGTTTTTGGTGCATGCCCGACCCCCAGGGACAGAGCCAGGCCCATTTCTAGTATGTATTTGTTTGTCGTCTACAGGCCACATTTCTTAACTTATAATTTTGAAACTAAGCATACACATTCTTTGTACCCTAAGGAACATCCCTATCATTTTGGGTGCATGCCCAACGCCCTGGGGCAGAGCCACACCCATTTTCTTATCGTGTGTCTTTGTGTCGCCTACAGGCCGCAATTCTTATTGGATTTTCTCTAAAACTTTGTATACTTACTCTTTATACTCTAAGGATGATCCCTGTCGTTTGGGGTGCATGCCCAACCCCCAGGGGCAGAGCCATTCCCATTTTCTTTTTGTGTGTCGCCTAGAAGCCGCAATTCTAACTGGATTTTCTTAAAACTTTGTATACTTACCCTAAGGATGATCCGTATTGTTTTTGGGTGCATGCCCGACCCCCAATGGCAGAGCCACGCCAATTCCTTGTATTTATTTGTTTGTCGTCTACAAGCCACATTTCTTAACGTATCATCTTGTAACTTTGAATGATTATTCTTTGTACCCTAAGGAACATTTCTATCATTTGGGGTGCATGCCCAACCCCCAGGGGCAGAGTCACGCCCATATTCTTTTTGTGTGTCGCCTACAACCCACAATTCTTAATCGGTCATCTTGAAACTTAAAATACTTATTCCTTATACCCTAAGGATGACCCCTTTTGTTTTGGGTGCATGCCCGACCCCCGTGGGACAGCAACACCCATTTCTTGTATTTGTTTGTCTGTCGTCTACAGGCTGCATTTCTTAATGTATCATCTTGAAACTTTGAATACTTATTCTTGGTACCTTGAGGAAGATCCCTATTGTTTTTGGTGCATGCCCAACCCCAAGGGACAGTGCCACGCCCATTTTTTTTTTGTCTGTCTGTGTGTCACCTACAGCCCACAATTCTTAATCGATCGTCTTGAAAACTTTTTTATACTTATTCCTTATACCCTAAGGCTGACCACTATTATTTTTGGTGCATGACGGACCCCCTGGGACAGAGCCACGCCCAATGCTTTTGTGTCTTGTGTTCGCCTACAGGATGCAATTCTTAACAGATCCTTTTAAAACTTTACAAACCTATTCCTTATACCCTAAAGATGACCCCTATTGTTTTTGGTGATTTCCTAACCCCCAGGGGCAGAGCCATGCCCATTTTTACTTCGTGTCTATGTGTGTTGTCTACAGGCCACGATTCTTAATGGATTTTCTTTAAACTTGGGATATGTATTCCATATAGCCTAAGGACGTCAACTGCATGTCCCGACTCACACAGGCAAGACACGACCAATTTTTGTGTTTGTCGTTTACAGGCCGCAATTCTGAATGAATCAGCTTGGTACTTGGTTTATGTATTCCTTATAGCCTGAGGGCGTCCACTATTGATTTTGATGAATGTCCCGACCCCCAGGGGCAGAGCCACGCCCACTTTTTGCCTTTAGTGTTAGGAAGGCACAATTCTGAATGGATTATCTTGGTATAGTTATTCCTTATACTCTAAGGACGGCAACTATTAATGTTGGTGCACGACCCTCAACGCTAAACAAACCAAACGCCTAGCCTTCTTGACAAAGTACCATATCAATCAAAGCAGGAATGTGGACGTATATTGTAGCGTTAGCGTTATGTTTTATTACTGAAAGTGCCTTTCAAAACTAGCTTTTTTGCTCGATTTTGAGGCTCTTTTTCTACGATTTCCGAACGTTTAGACGAAAATATCAGCCAAATAGCTCTTGAATTGGCTACAGATGCAAGGGAATGATGGATAATTTTCTTGCCCCCCTCTCAGCGGCGTGTCCTGTCTCCGTGGTCAGTGCCCCCCCCCCCCACTTTCAAAATTCCTAGATCCGCCCCTGAAAAGAGAATAGGTTAAATATTTCAGTCAAATTACTTTACCCCGAGTCTAAATATTAGCGATTCAATTATGGACTAGCCTCGATCATCATTACTAACTTTGTTAGAATAAACAAAGTCTTGGTCATCCATTTTTACGGTAACTGATTATTGATTATGACCTAATGAATAGTTTAGAAAAAACTGCAATAAACAGATTTAGCTCATGCATAATTATAGTAGTAGATGATTTTATATGTTTGGGGTTGATAAGTCGTAGTAACAATAATAATTTGGAATTTCTCTTATTCATCATTCTTATCAAATACATTACAGTCTCCATTTATCTGAAGGTTAAAGTACAATATTGGTGCCAGTCATTATCACATATGTGATAGAACTGATTAAACACTTTCCAAATATAATATTAACATATCATCGCTATCATAGAGGAGTAATAAAGGATTCATGAATCGGAAGTGACGAACGCTAAAGGAAAACACGAGTTATCTCTCTATGTGAATGACTGAAGTGACGACTGATGACAGATAAACGGCCGAATTTCTGCTCACTTATAATTCCTTCGAAGACACAAAGTTGTTATATGGGACTGCAAGGGGATATCTGACGTTTCAATAAAGTAATTAAGTGTCATAAGATAAGAGAACAGGGGCAAAATAGAAATACTCCGTACAGCCCTTTGTTTTTATTCCTTCTCTAGGTGAGACCTGGGCACATTGAACCATTTTGTTCACATACATGTTTGTCCTCATTTCATATCAAATGTTTTTATTAGAAGATCTCTTTATTTTATTGTATTGTTTAAAGACATATCATAGTTGCTATCGTGTATCAGATTCAATTAAATTAATCTTTAATTTATTTTTTCACCCCCCCCCCCCCAACAAAACCTATTGTAATCCACTTGACCATAATGGTTCAGTGTATCCCTCTTACAAAATAGTGGGGGTAGGTTTAACCAAATAATTAGGAAATTGAACACCGATAAAAAAAATTCCATGTTAACATAGATCTGGATTTAGATCTTAAACCTACTCACTTATTTCGTGGTGATCTAATGAATATGCAAACAATCAGCAGTGCGTAGTTAAAAACAAATATCCACAGATTTGACAGCGGTGCAACGATCGAAACAAGCAGGAGTCTGCATTCCCTAGGTTTCTACAAATAGCCGTAAAATGCACATAAGTTGGGAGTTTGGTGGGATCAATTCAACTTTTGTAGTGATTCAAACAAAAGTTGGTCTAATATTCAAACAGCCTGATTTGCTGACGAGCGACTCTAGTCCGAGAGACCCATTGCGCCCATGCAAGTTTCGAACAAGTTTAATTGCTTTTATACGATAGGCCTACAGAGTTGGATAAACTGATATTCTAAATCTTTTGTTTTTATTTTCAAAGATATTTTTTAAAAATTCAAAATGGATCAAGCCCTTGCTTATATGGATTGTAGATTATACATACAAGAATTTCTTAGGCTAAACAAATTATTAAATGATATATAGTCTATAATTCACTGGGGAACATTGAACCATGGTTCAAAGTACCCTGCTGACAGTGGTTCAATCTGCCCCATCACAGTTTCATGATCAAAAGTAAAAAAAAATCAATATGCCCTCTTATATGGATCAAACCCCGGTTTATCTGGACTGTATAGATTAGACATATATGAACTTATTTTAAGTACAAGAATTTCCTAGGCTACGAAGTTAACATGTATGGAAAATTTTTCTCTTTTAAGCGCTTTTTATACGCCCACATTTTCATGTGGACGTATTATGTCGTCGCCCCTGTCCGTCCGGACGTCCGTCCGTCCGTCCGTCCGGACGTCCGTCCGTCCGTCCGTCCGTCCGTCCGTCCGTCCGTCCGGACGTCCGTCCGTCCACAATTTGTTTGTGGACCCTCTACAGGTCACAATTCTTATCCAATTTTGACGAAACTTGAAATATAGGTTTATCCCCATAAGATCTCGGTTCCTTTCGATATTGGCATGTATCGGATCAAAACTTCATGGATTATGGCCCCTGATTGTACGAAAAATCACGTTTTTAGCTTGTGGACCCTATAGAGGTCACAATTTTGAACCGATTTTGATGAAACTTGACATGCGTGTTTGTAACCCAAAGATCTTGGTTCCTTTCGATATTTGCGGCTATCGGAATGTAATTTCCTGAATTATGGCCCCTGATTGTCCGAAAAATCACCCTTTTTAGCTTGTGGTCCCTCTGGAGGTCACAATTATTATTCGATTTAAAAAACCGTTTGATTATATCACCGTTACACCCTAAGGAAGGTTGAGTTCGAATTTCGGGAAAATCGGATGAAAATTGCCATACAAAATGGCCGCCGTTTGTACGCGAATACTGTTAAAAAATGGTATATCAAGATTGTGGACCCTGTGGAGGTCACAATTTTGATTCGATTTTGATGAAACTTCAAATTCATGGTTATAACCCAAAGATCTTGCTTCCTTTCGATATTTGCGCATATCGGATCGTAACTTCCTGAATTATGGCCCCTGATTATACGCAAAATCGCCTTTTTTTTAGCTTGGAGGTCACAATTATTATTCGATTTAAAAAACCGTTTGATTATATCACCGTTACACCCTAAGGAAGGTTGAGTTCGAATTTTGGGAAAATCGGACGAAAATTGCCATACAAAATGGCCGCCGTTTGTATGCGAATACTGTTAAAAAATGGTATATCAAGGTTGTGGACCCTGTGGAGGTCACAATTTTGATTCGATTTTGATGAAACTTGAAATTCATGGTTATAACCCAAAGATCTTGCTTCCTTTTGATATTTGCGCATATCGGATCGTAACTTCCTGAATTATGGCCCCTGATTATACGCAAAATTGCCTTTTTTTTAGCTTGGAGGTCACAATTATTATCCGATTTAAAAAAACGTTTGATTATATTACTGTTACACCGTAAGGAAGGTTGAGTTCGAATTTCGGGAAAATCAGACCAAAATTGCCACACAAAATGGCCGCCGTTTGTACGCGAATACTGTTAAAAAATGGTATATCAAGGTTGTGGACGCTGTAAAGGTCACAATTTTAATTCGATTTTGATGAAACTTGAAATTCATGGTTATAACCCAAAGATCTTGGTTCTTTTCGATATTTGCGCATATCGGATCGTAACTTCCTGAATTATGGCCCCTGGTTATACGCAAAATCCCCCTTTCTTTAGCTTGTGGTCCCTCTGGAGGTCACAATTATTATCCAATTTAAAAAAACGTTTGATTATATCACCGTTGCAATGTAAGGAAGGTTGAGTTTGAATTTCGGGAAAATCAGACCAAAATTGACAGACAAAATGGCCGCCGTTTGTACGCGAATACTGTTAAAAAAATGATATATCATGATTGTGGAGCCTGTATAGGTCACAATTTTAATTCGATTTTGATGAGGATGGTTGAGTTCTAATTTCGTGAAAATCGTACCAAAATTGCCGGACGAAATGGTCGCCGTTTGTACGCGAATAGTGTAAAAATATGGTATATCATGGTTGTGGACTCTCTACAGGTCACAATTTTTATCCGATTTTTATCATGGTTGTGGACTCTCTACAGGTCACAATTCTTATCCGATTTTGATGAAAAGTCACATTTCTAGGTTGTGTACCGTCACACCATAATCATTGTCGGTTTCGAATTTCATTAATATCAGACTGGAACTGACCAACTAAATGGCTGCTCCCAATACAGTATGAAATACAGGACTTAAAGATGTAGGAAAAATCACTTTCGGTATTGCTTGTTCTCTGTCCATCTTTCGAAAATGTGGGCGTATCCTGCCTGGCAGTGCCAGCCTATCTTTTGAAAAATTCACTGTCTAAGAAAATAAATAATTGACAGCATGTGGCTTATTGATGGAGAAATGGGTCTAAGAAGTTATATCACTTCTGTATAGTATTGGGTTGTATAGTATTATTTATAAAGGATATATCTATGGTGGTTCAATGTGCCCCGGTCTCCCCTACCTTATAAAACATGGTAATGCACGGACTTTTTTCTGTTTTTCTTCCGTGTTCTCTTAAATAGTGGCAGTCAATTCTTTTTATGAATTGTAAGATATTCTCTCACAGTGTCACACAGCAACTTTAGGTCTTCGAGGGAATTATTATTGAGCAGATATTCGCCCATGTATCTGTTATCACTATTCACTTCAGTTAGTTATATTAAGGAATAACTCGTGCTTTCCTTTGGCGTTCGTCACTTCCGATTCATGAATCCTTTATTTTTCCTCTATGGTAGCGATGATCTCTGTGTTAATATTATATTTAGAAAGTGTTTAATCAGTTCTATCACATATGTGATAATGACTGGCACCAATAATTTCTATTAAATTACGGGATATAATGTACAGACGAACAATGATGACCCGTAATCTTCAGATATGAGTTACTCGGGTAGGACACGGTCCACGTCATGTTTAAGACGTTCCAATCCATATAAAATGGCGGATATCTGATATGACGTACCGGTATTTAAGTTGATTGTAGATGATTAATATCTGTTATTTAATGTTCAGTCAAACACTAAGACGCATAACAAATAATTATTAAAATTCTACAAGTTTTGTTGTGGTTAAAGTATCATGTGCCAACCAAAATACATGTACAAATTTTTGAGCTAGGGACCCAAAACTTTGCATATGTTAGGCGCAGATTGCCCTCCTTGCGCAGATTACCCCTGCGCATGCGTGAATCTCCGTCTAATTTTCGATGGGCAATCTGCGCGCGCGAAGTGAACTTTGTCCGGGCAATTTAATGAGTTACTGCGATGATAATAATCCGCTTAATCTGAATCGGTAATCACCATTGATCACTGCCTTAGTATTATAAGTCATTTTAATTAAATTTGCGAGAAATGAACCGAGTGTTTTATAACACAAGGCGTTCAGATATTACGCCAAATTACCACTTTACCGACTCGAGGGTCGTCCATGTGGTTATAATTACAATTTATAGAAAAATTTACTTGTTCAACTTGGTCATCGTTTTATTCTTTCTGTTATTCATATTCCAACAAGAGGAATTTTTTAAATAAAAATGACGTGCACCAAACAGCGATAATTTTTCATTGGTTAGAGTCGTAAAAATGCGGTGAAATTTACAGTAGCTATTGGCTAACAGCACGCATAAACAACCTTATTTGCATATTGCATACTATTTATAGTATTATTGGTTGGAATTATTTTCAAATCGACAGCCACAGGGAGCAACTTACCGTGTTTTTTTGCATAGTGTCAAGTAGGGTAGCACAGAATTGTAATAATACATAGTACGCAAGTCTAAAATAATTATATTCGTGAAAAATTGTCTTACATTATCGGTGCTCCACAGGTGTATTTCCAGCTAGATTAATCCATATTATGTGCACAATGATAATACTATAGCAGATCATTTCGTTCGTTCTTGGGGATTTACGCCCACTTCCACCAAGGGTAATACCGTAGACACAATGATAATACTATAGCAGATCATTTCGTTCGTTCTTGGGGATTTACGCCCACTTTAGACAATCAGATCATTTCATTAAATGTCCGCTTCCCCATAAGTGACTAATCATTTCATTTATTATCCTTGTCATATTAACCTGGACGGTGTTGTTTCGGATGAAACCCAGACATGTGTCTGGATTAGGGGATTAATTAAACAATAGGTATAGCGGCCATTCAAAGAATCTATCGACAGGCATTTATGACTGTTGTATATTCCATGCGACGATGGTGTAATTACACGTCTGTAATATGGAGGTAGTCATTCAAAGAATATAATCTAAATGACGGACATTTATTACTGTATATTCCAAGCGACGGCCATGGTGTGTTTTTGGGGCTTTTTTTGTGTGAAAATACCGTCGTACAATAAGTTTCTTTTACATAAAGCCATTTTTATGTACGTGTAAGAACTTAAAGGACAATATTGGTGCCAGTCATTATCACATATGTGATAGAACTGATTAAACACTTTCCAAATATAATATTAGCACAGAGATCATCGCTACCATAGAGGAGTAATAAAGGATTCATGAATCGGAAGTTATATAGAGGAATAACTCTTGTTTTCCTTTGGCGTTCGTCACTTCCGATTCATGAATCCTTTATCGTTTACCGACCGATGCCAGAAATCGATACTTACAAACACTTCGATATAGTATCAGGGGCGGATCCAGGGGAGGGTGACTAGTCACCCCCTCCCCACCGGTGTATAGGAATCCCGGTCCTATACAAGCTTCCACCGGGACATGCACACATGGTCGTATATATATTATATAGCACACGGTACGCGTCTTATCAGACACACAATCAGCATCTATGTTACTAGCGGCAGAAATAAGCTCCGTAAACCTCCGTATAAAAAAAAAATGTCCCCTTGATGGAAAATGAATAATAGAAAGAATAAAACGATGACCAAGTTGAATCGGTGAATATTTTCAAAATCTTTTTTTTCTATTAATTGTGAACACATAAATTGTAACCATATGTAGTTACATCAAACTACAGCAAATATTTTTTACATTCAGTAACGTGGTCAGCACCGATTATGAGATACTGCTGACAGAATTTCAAATTAAATCTTATTTTCTATGCACACACGCTAATTATGTTGTGATTTTAAAAATTACTCACTACAAAGCCGATAGGGGGCAGGTCATATATATATTTACGTCTGACAGACAACTAACATCTCGAAAAACATCGAGGGGTAATCAGCGCAACGTGGGCAATCTGCGCACCAGCTTCATCAGCGCAGATTGTAATCTGCGCGCGCGAGGTGCAATCTGCGCGCGCGGAGTGCAATCTGCGCAACACGACAGCGCAGATTGCAATCTGCGCGAGGGGTGAAGATTGCGCCTAACACATACACAGCTAGAAAAAAACCTTAGAATCATTAAAAATCGGTTTTTAACTTTATTTTAATAGCTTATTTTATATACCCATAGGTAAGCAGCGTTTTGCAAAATTTCGTAAAAAACGGGCAAAATTGATAAAATGATAATTTGACTGACTAGATGACTTTGGAGCAGGCTCAGATTATAGTCACATGTTCTAGGTATACACATTGACTAAAATCAACCACAAAAATATTTTTTTAAACATTTATTTCGACATAATTGAGACGAAATCGGACATATTTCTTATAGAAAAGTAAAAAAAAAAAAAACTATAACTGATGTTGAAATGATTAACAAGAACTTTAAGTTTTCTCTAAATATTTTTAGAATAACATTTCTTTTTATTTTACAATGATTTCAAGTTTTGTCTAAATAATTATAAGTACCTTATCAAAAAATAAAACTTGATAATAAATCATATACAAACAAAACCTATACCCTGTACTAATAACAATAAAAAAAAAAAAACAACTTCAACAAGGCTGCTCAATTTCAATCAAATCTTTTACCAAAATCTAGGAACCTGAAAAATTATAGTAAATTATATGAATGATTAAACAAGATTGATAAACAATTGGTAGGCCTACCCTATAGTATAATTAATACAAATGAATTGAAGACTGGCATACGCTGTGCGATGAATAACATTTTTATTTAACACAAAATTTATAAAACATACAATTTAAACTAATTTTATTTATCTCGTAAATAACAAACTCACTCTCAAAGAATTAAAATTGTTAACATTTCAAATATTTTCTCGCATTTGCACGTGAGTAACGGTCATATAACTGTAATTTGATATAGTCTCGATCAGCAGTACTCCTCAGTGTAAAGCATACAGCGAATAGTTGTCTGAATGATAGAGACTACATTTGACACGCCTTCCGCCATGACAGAATGGCCGATAAAATTTCAGTCATCTCAGAACAATTGAATTTTTATGACTTTCACGTCCACCCACATATGGAAATAAATGAAGGTGGATCTTATCAAGGAACATTTCTTCCATAATTTAGCAAGTTTTTTACCCCGGCGCATCTTCCACGAAAAAAGTTCCATACTTTTCAATCGAAGAAAAAAAATATTCTTACCTTGCTGTGTGTGACAAAACTTTCCATGCGCCGCAACCTTGACATCTTAACTAACTGTTTTCGGTTGAATGGAACCGATAACAATAACAGGAAACCGACACAGGGCCGTAATGCAACGTGCGGATTCACCTATGAAGTGCGTCGTAGCAATGGAAAATCCTGCGAGCGTCTCATGTAGATAAACAGTTATTTCGCTTACATTTCGATAATTTTTGAGCCTGAATCATTGCAGATATTGAGATTGATATTAAAATATTACAATACAATTGCTAGTAATACATTTACATGAAATAGTAATTCATAGTTGCAGGGTTGATAATTTATCCATCTTGGTTATCATTATTAATTATTTACTTTATTTAGGTTCAGTATTGATTGTCCTTTTGTGATGTAAAGGATGAAACTGATGTTGACAAGATAACAACTCAAGAGATTTGAAGTGATTTTATAGCTGGATTTCTTACTATTAAAGGTAATAAACTTTATTACAATATTTCCTCAATATTTGGATTTGTTATTGTTAAAGTAAACTTAAAAGATTTACAAATTGATAATGATAAAAGGGAATTTTAAATATGGTTTAACTTGTTTAACATGTTTATATAATTTATATAGATAGGCCTATAGATTGTAATGTTTATATCAAGGGAGCCATGTTAGATCAGGCCTATAGATTGTAATGTTTATATCAAGGGAGCCATGTTGGATCAGTAAGTAAAACTCAGAGACTCACTAACGAGTATGTGTCAGGTTCCGTTCCTATGTTGGTTAAGGCAGTTTCTCATGATTTTAGGTTTTCCCTCCATGTCAGTGGTGCTACACGATTGACCTGGCATTGAACACTGTTTCAGGTTTCCTACCTATGTTGGTTGAGAAAATTCCTGGTATACACATTGGCTTGTAAAATGAACCTATGACAGTTGAAATCAGAGTTTGCTAATCCATAGTTTCTCTTCATTAGGACTTGAACCTCAATTTCATTTCTTTATGATCAAAATATGGTTAATCTCCATCTGTTTTATTTCTTAATGATTAAAATATGATTCTTTTTTTTTACAGGGAGAAGATTGAAAAAATGTCAAAGTATTGTGTTTCAAAAAAGAACTATAAATGTGATTTTTGTGATAAATCATTTGAATACAAATGTAATTTAAGTAGACACATTATGATTCATACTGGAGAGAAACCATATAAATGTGATGTTTGTAGTAAATCATTTATCAACAGTAGTACTCTACAACAACATACCAGAATTCATACTGGAGAAAAACCCTTTTCTTGTGGTGTTTGTAAAAGATCGTTTAGCGGTATTTCTAGTCTGAGACAACACTCGAGAACCCATACTGGAGAAAAACCATTTACTTGTGATGTTTGTAGTAAATCATTTACCACCAATTGTGGTCTACAGATACACACCAGAACACATACTGGAGAAAAACCCTTTTCTTGTGATGTTTGTAGGAAATCATTTATCAGTTACAGTAATCTACAGCAACACATAAAAATCCATACTGGACAAAAACCTTTTTCTTGTGATATTTGTGGTAAATCATTTGGCCGTAGAAGTGATCTACAGAGACACAAAAGAATTCATACTGGGGAAAAACCCTTTTCTTGTGATGTTTGTAGTAAATCATTTGCCAGCAGTAGTCATCTAAAACGACACACCAGAATTCATACTGGTGAAAAACCCTTTTCTTGTGATGTTTGTAGTAAATCATTTACCAGTAGAAGTGATCTACATCTACACTCTAGAAGACATACTGGTAAAAAACCTTTTTCTTGTGATGTTTGTAGGAAATCATTTACCACTAGTGGTGATTTAAAGAGACACATCAGATCACATACTGGAGAAAAACCTTTTTCTTGTGATGTTTGTAGAAAATCATTTGCCTCTAGTGGTAGTCTACATGAACATACAAGAATTCATACTGGAGAAAAACCTTTTTCTTGTGATGTTTGTAAAAAATCATTTACCACTAATGCTCATCTGCAACAACACACCAGAACTCACACAGGAGAGAAACCTTTTTCTTGTGATGTTTGTAGTAAATCTTTTATAAATAGTAGTAATCTACATGTACACACCAGAACCCATACTGGAGAAAAACCCTTTTCATGTGATGTTTGTAGGAAATCATTTACCAGTAGTGGTAGTCTACATATACACACCAGAATTCATACTGGAGAAAAACCCTTTTCTTGTGATGTTTGTGATAAATCATTCACTAGTGGAAGTTATCTGAAGGAACATAAACAAATTCATACTAAAGAATAAGATACTGGTGAAAAATATTTTACATCTTGAAGTCATCTATAGCAACATAAAAACTCACATTGGAGAAAAAGATTTTCTTGTGATGTTTGTATTTTATCATTTACCACCAAACGTATTCAACAGTAAATAGAGAGAGAGAGAAATGGGGTTTATTGTCCACTCGACACAAACTAGATCATTTTGGGACTAACATATGATTTAATTTTATTTCAATAATTCGCTTGCGCGTAGGAGTCTTTAGCAGTGGGAGGAAACCGGAGTGCCCGGAGGAAACCGACGATGTTGAGAAGGGGCCCTTATCTCCATGCCACATACGCTCACACCAGGGCTCTAAAACCACATCCGCAAGCCAGAGGTGACCGGCCAGCTAGAGGTCGAAGCGCGGCATTCTAGACCACTTCCAATTTAAAAATAACCACTTTAATTACACCAATTAAATAATAACCACTTTAATTATTCCAATTTAAAAATAACCACTTTAATTACAATACACCAATTTCAAAATAACTGCGTTAATTATGCTTATGTAATAATTAGGACTTTAATTATACCAATTAAAAATAACGACTTTAATTACACCAATTTAAATGTAATGACTTTAATTACTCCAATTAAAAAATAACCACTTACTTATACAAAATTTAAAAACTTTAATTACACTAATTTAAAAATAACTGCTTTAATTAAATTTACAAAGTAACATTTTATAATTATTCTAATTTCCAAGTATTGAAATTTTGGGGTGTTCCCTTATACCAATTTGTACTGGACAAGAAATTCCACGACCCCTATTTGTTCCAAAGTGTCAATTTCTTAGCTTAAGTAAGATTAACAATATGTCCTGAAAACCCCACAAATATGTGATTTCCGACAAAAGTCACAAAAAGTCGCACAAACTTTCATTGAATTCAAACATTTGCTTATAAAGTAACATTTTTATGTCAAAATGCCCCTCAAAATGTGCTTTATAACCAAGTTTGGAAGTTGTACCTCAAAATGTGATTTATTATCAAGTTTGGAAGTTGTAACCAATGGATATAACTCTTGTATTACACAAAATCCCTTGCATGGAAATTGCATTTCGAGAAACAAAAACGCTACAATGTTCAATTAAAAATAACAATTTCACATAAAGAATGGTATATTATCAAATATAGATATGAATTATGATATGTGACTGCGAATTATCACCTTTTTATTTTAAAAACCCCCACTATAATAAATTGCAAGCTGTAAACATGCATTACTCGAGTTGGACTAGGTCCAAGTCGTATTTTTTAACAACTACATTCTTTATAAAATATCGGAAAACTTTTTTAGTCAAGCAAGTCAAGATATGTTTAATTAATTTGTGGGTATATTACTATTAATTTTATTTTAAAAAAACCCACTATAATGAATTGCAAGCTGTAAACATGCATTACTCGAGTTGGACTAGGTCCAAGTCGTATTTTTTAACAACTACATTCTTTATAAAATATCGGAAAACTTTTTTAGTCAAGCAAGTCAAGATATGTTTAATTAATTTGTGGGTATATTACTATTAATATAGACTGTCTAAGTTCTTTACAGGGGATTGTAAGTTACAGGAAATTATTAGTATAAAAAAAAGTTTAAAAGACTACAATGATACCGGGGATGCTCGATTCACAGTCCAGAACGTCCCGAATTGACAGAATTGCAATCGAATTCTGTCCTGTCACAGTTCTGCTATTCCCGACAGCTGAGGTGGAGTGAGTAGAATCGTGACTTATTTTAAGCAAAAAATATGTTTCAGCTGCCATGATTGGTTGATATATTTTTTATGCAGTCGGCACATGCGTTGTACTCCCCTTTCACTAGATTGACACCGGTTTCGGAATTCAATTCCGGAACTGTGAATCGAGCATCCCCATTGTGATTTGCCCAGAACCACTCAGCAAACCTCAGCAGATCCTGTAACCTCCGGAACCTACATCTAACCTCGGCTGTCACTCGGCAAACCTCAGCAGATTCCGTAACCTCCGGAACCTACAACTAACCTCGGCTGTATGACGAATTCCGCCATATTGGAACTACTCTAAAGGTCCCTGATGAAACATGGCTGCGCCCATACCGAACACAAATTGGCGACCTATTTGGCTAGCGACCTAATCGACCGATCCAGCTGTAAGATAATGACGAAATTACATATCTATTCTGAGCTAAAGGAATGGATAAAAAACAATATATTCTACTTTCATTTGATAGACATAACGTTGGATTTTATTGGTTGATAAATAGATGAGTTAAGGCGACTGTTGTCTTTATTCTTAATAGGTTTCCAACGAACAGGTTGCAGCTCGATCGGTCGAATAGGTCGCTAGCCGAATAGGTTCCCAATTTGTGTAATAGCGTCAAGTTTTCCTGTTAAAGTAAACCGGTAGCCGCATCGCAAATGTATGGGCGTAGGTACATATCACTTACTGTCATACGGCCGAGACTAGATGTAGTTTACGGAATCTGTCGAGATTTGCCGCGTGCTCGGCTGTATGACCACTGATCTCTATAAATAATTAGAAAACCGGAGAAAAAAGTTATAATAAATTATTCATTTATAAGTTGAAATAAAGATTGTTTACGTTGTTGATTTGTTTTGTGAACCTAATTGGTCCGAACACAAATTGGCGACCTATTCGGCTAGCGACCTATTCGACCGATCCAGCTGGCAAGCTGGATGTCGGCAACCTATTCAGAATAGAGAGAGAGAGATATGGGGTTTAACGTCTACTCAACACAGACTAGGTCATTTCGGGACTAACATATGATTTAATTTTATTTCAATAATTCGCTTGCGCGTAGGGGTCTTTAGCAGTGGGAGGAAACCGGAGGAAACCCACGAGGTTGAGAAGGCGCCTCTATTTCCATGCCACATACGCTCACACCAGGGCTCAAAACCGCTGCAGCAAGCCAGAGGTGACCGGCCAGCTAGAGGACGAAGCGCGACACTCTAGACCACTTGGCCATCCCAAACCCTCTTGTTCAGAATAAAGACAACAGTCGCCCAAACTCATCTTTTTTTTAACCAACTAATAAAATCCAACGAAATCCAATCAAAGTAGAATATATTATTTTTTATCCATTCTTTTAGCTCAGAATAGGGGTAATTTCGCATTATCTTACAAAATTCTGGATATCCAACTCAATATATTCCGAAAGGTAATAGGCTTTCCAAATATTATTAGTAAAAGTTGGCATAGTCATATTAAAAGGGTGCACTCTAATCCTAAACATAGCCATTTTTTTTTAAAATTTTAAAGGGAAAGACAGTTTATATCCCGTGTCACAATTCGGACCATAGTTCAATATTCTGAGCAACCAGCTATATATATTCTGAAAGGTAATGGAATAAGCTTTCCAAATATTATTAGTAAAAGTTGGCACAATCATATTAAAGGGGCGCACTCTCAACCTGAATATAGCCAATTTTTCCAATATTTTGAATGTAAATATAGACCGGTATTATTTTCGAAGTTGAAATTCGGATGATCGTACAAAATTCTGACCAATCAACTAAATATATTCTAAAAGGTAATTAAATAAGCTTTCCAAATATAATTAGCACAATCATATTCAAGGGGTGAGCTTTCAGAATATATATAGCTGGATGCTCTATCTTTACATTTAATATGATTTTGCCAAATTTTACTAATGATATTTGGAAAGCTTATTCAATTACCTTTTAGAATATATTTAGTTGGATCATCAGAATTTTGTACGATGGTCCAATTTTAAAAAATTGTCCATGTTTAGAATGAGAGTGCACCCCTTTAATATGACTATACCAACTTTTACTAATAATATTTTGAATGCTTATTTAATTACCGTTCGGAATATATTTAGTTGGATGTCCAGAATTTTGTAAGATAACGGCGAAATTACACCTCTTTTCTGAGCTAAAGGAATGGATAAAAAATAATAATATATTCTACTTTCATTTGATAGACGTAACGCTGTATTTTATTGGTTGATAAAAACAAATGAGTTTGGGCGATTGTTGTCCTTATTCTGAATAGGTTGCCAACGGACAGGTTGCCAGCTGGATCTTTCGAATATGTCGCTAGTCGAATAGGTCGCCAATGTGAATTTGTGTTCGGGTTGTGTTTGTAAATTTGTTTACTTAACAGCACGTATGTACCGACTGCACGTGCGGCTATAGGCAGTCCATACCCGACTGATTACACGTGGTATAACATGTATTATTTTATCAACAGTTTATACCCAGACAATAAGTAAGTTATACCATGGCATAGAAATTATTGGTTTATTTAATAGTTTCTAATTAATTGATTTATATTTATTTAAAGGGACAGTATGTCTTGCAGAATAGATATTAACAGTTGTTCATTTGAAATATAATGTGACATTTGAGTCAGTCAGATAGCTGCCGAGAAAATATGTGCCACTCGAGAGGCTATGCATTGGCATTATCGATAGGGAAGAATTGGAACAGAGTCCGCTGTCTAAACATTGTTTACATTCTTTATAAAATAGTATTTTAAATTTCCGTTGATAGCTATAATCAATTGTCAAAATATGAACAGCACTTTTGTATTTGTATAGATCGTGATAAAGAAACCTAAGTGTAACTAATGTTTTACCGTTTGGTGGAGCCTTTTAATAACCATGTGTTTATTCTTAAAGTTACATTATGGAGATAATCTTGTGATGTTGGTAAAAATTCTTTTACCAATAGTGGTAATTTACGTAAACACACCAGAATACATACAGGAGAAAACCAGCCAACATAATTTTTTATAAATAGTTGGACATTCCTCAGAATATACAGAATATTATTTACACATCCAAAGTATTGTAAGTTTTTTGTCATCTACTCGAGGGCTATTTCCAAAAAATAAATTTAAATATGATTTATTTCAACACCAATAACAATTTAATGTATCTTCAGATGTGGTTCCTCAATTGAACAAGAAAAAAAACCTGTGGAAAAGAAGTTGAATTAGTTTGTTTTGAATAAAGAAACAAAAGATATTGTAGTGTATCAACCTCAATTTGTCAGTCATTTGAACAGACCTACATATTTTATTATTGTAGACTAGATATTAAACCTATTTGTTCTTTACTCTGTCAAATTCTGAGAGTCCATCCTCCCAGTTCACCCGAACTTCACGTTTTGTTTGTGGACAGTTTGCCAATTTATATCTGATTTTGACATGTATCAGAACATAACTTGGAGGAATGTGGCTCTCACTTGCCACCTGCTATAGTAGCGAAGAATCAAGTTCTTGGCTTGAGGTCGCTAGACAACTGTTACCCAATAATGACAGACATTGTCCAACAAAATGACTTACTTTTAATTCCAAATCACTTACGTTTGGCGAAATACACCAGAAGTCTCAATTGAATGACAAAATATATAGCGCCTGGTTATTCCAGTCTACATGGTATTTATTGTGCATGCTCACCGTTTGACATATGGCTAGCTTAGCCTTGTTCTTTGAGTACCTTGTTGAAAATGGGCCTGGAAGCCTTATGGTACACGATTCGTGTACCAATGCTAAAATGTTTATTTTGTCTTAAATATTGGATACCAGACGCCCATCCGTTCCCGGTAAGACCACACTATCAATGTTGATTTAAATTGACAAATAATTTGTGTTTTCAACGTCGAAGACTTTCGATGATATTGAGTTACAGATTTAGGGGACATACAATTGCATTAGGGGACATACAATACGCGTTTGACCTATGACGTCAGACTTTTAATTAAATAATCATTGCTATGTTTCTACTGGGATACCCACGCCACGCCAAGATCGTTTCATTGGGTAATCCCTCACATGCACCAGAACGTGGGTTATATAACAACTCTTGCCCCCGAGTTCACAAAGCATTCTCAGACTTAAGTTGAGAATTTACTCAAATTTGTTCGCCTTATTTTCACTATAATATACCCCTTTATAATAATTTTGTTGTTTTAATGTATCAAATACATCAATAAGAAACTATATGCAATGTTTGATATTTCTGGATCAAATATATACTATTCAAAGAAAGTAGGGGATATTTGATTTTTAAGTGTTATTAAAGTCACCTAATGAAACTGACGAAGAAACAAATGACAAAATGAAATGAAGTTCACATTCATCGATTTATTCCAAATGATCGTTAGACTACGTAAGGCACAGACTGACCATTATAAGGGTAAAATGATACCCGGGGTCAAACAGCAAAGTTACCACAGCATCACAACAAAGTCAGTAACGCTTAAATCCTCCTCTGTTTGCCAAACAAGCATTGATCCGACGTGGCATACTCCTAATGAGACGTCTAAGGTCATTTTGGTCCAGATTGTCCCATTCCTGTTGCAACGCAGCAGCAAGTTCTTGGACATTGGCAGGACGTTGTTGACGTTGACGTAACCTCTGTCCAAGCATGTCCCAGACATGCTCGATGGGGGAGAGGTCGGGACTCAGTGCTGGCCAAGGTAATGTGGTGATGTTCTGTTGTTGGAGGTAACCCGTAACGATCCTGGCCCTGTGACATCTTGCGTTGTCATCCTGGAAGATGAAACGGCGGCCATGACGTCGTGCGAACGGCACAACATGGACTGCCAAGATGTTGTCCCGGTAGTACTGGCCTCTAACACGCCCTGCAACAACATGTAAAGCCGTTCTTCCAGCAACAGTGATGCCTCCCCACACCATAACAGAACCACCCCCAAATCGATCATGTCTGATGGCGTTAACGTCTTGGAAGCGCTCGTTTCGACGACGCCACACCCTCCTACGTCTGTCCAAAAAATCAACAGTGAACCTTGACTCATCTGAAAACATCACATTGCTCCAGCGTCGATTATCCCAGTGTTGACGATCCCGACACCAACTACGTCTTGCCTGAATGTGATGATCTCTTAAACAAGGGGTCACG
The DNA here is from genome assembly GCA_948474765.1 of Patella depressa. NCBI lineage: Eukaryota > Metazoa > Mollusca > Gastropoda > Patellidae > Patella > Patella depressa. The sequence goes on along the minus strand of OX419720.1, from coordinate 70,417,220 downwards.
CGAGGACGTCGGGCGCGAAGGTGACCCCTATGCAGTCGATTCCGAATCGTCTGGCCACTCACTCTCACACCAGTGTCTGTTTGAAGACGAGCGCTGATCTGATTTGCTGTGATGACACGATTTCTCAAGGCCAAGGTACGGATAAATCGATCCTGGGCTTGAGTTGTCGCCCTTGGTCGACCTGAGCGTGGTCTGTCCTGTACAGATTGTGTATCACGGTATCTGGACCATAGACTGTTTATGACAGACTGAGAAACATTCATCGTCCGCGCCACAAACGCCTGTGTTGTGCCGATCTGTAGCATGCCAAGGGCACGTGACCTTTCATTTTGGGTAAGCCGACGCATATCAAAATTTGTTTTCTGGTCACTAAAACAATTAAACTGATGTTTCCACCCTGGAATTCAATGCCACAATGACTGTAACATTCAAAGTCAGAGTCGTGCAAATCTTGGGTTGGACCCCCATGATGATCCCAAGCATCACCTGCATTCCATGCGGTAGCTATTGGTGCGTTTGGGCGTCACATGTAACTGGAAATGTTTCTTCTGTTAGGTTCTATAGTGACTTTTTTCGTAGTCATTTGCATATTTTAGTATTATGTCCCCAAAATCAAATATCCCCTACTTTTTTTGAATAGTATATTTCTCATAAACTGTGATTCAAAGTTCAGCAAAGTTTTGTGAAGTCGGGGCCAGATAATAGTGTAGTAAAGATGGGTAAAGGGAGATTTTGAACTATAAAAAGGAAACGAAATATAATTTGTGTTTTAATCCGATTCAGATGATATTAAAATTATTAAATAACGAAGCCCCCCCCCCGCCCTAAACAAAATGTCATGGTCAAGATATAATGCTATAAGAGACGATGTCATGTAACAATAAGATAAAATATGGCCCTGAATTGATTACCCATTATCACAAAATGGTTTCTATTAGTTGCGGCGGAGAAATAGATTTTCAACCGGTCACTTTTAAAGGTTTTTGGTCCATAAAAGTGTCAATTATGATTCGATTTTCATGAAATGTTCACTGTGTGATACCTAATGCCAATTACGATTTCATAATAGTGATTTAAGACTTTCAGTATCACCGGAAGTAACATCAATTTGGCAAAAACTGTATTTTTAGCCTTCAAAACAGATATTTCATTCAAATCATTTGACAAATGAGTCTGATTTGTAATGTGTAGTGATTTTGTAACTTGACGAGTTTCTAACGTTCAGAGTAGGTTTGGCTCTCCCAATCCCAACCTCATTTGGTGGGCTTCCTTGACTCGACTATATGGTTTGCCCAAACTCTTGTATAAACTTGGAGTGCACGTGCTGTTGGCCGAAATACGAGGGTTGTTAAGCTGAAGTGGGGTGTTTTTTGTATTGCAGTTTAGAAATGGTCGCCTGTCGAGCAGACCAGGGGGCAGTTTCACAAAAGTTCGTAACTTTTAAGAAAAAAAACTGCGTAAAGAAAACCTTACGAAAAAGATATGAATTATTTACGTCGGTTTTACAAAAACGTGGTGTAAGTTTTCACGTATCTTTTTTCGTAAATACGTCGTGACTATTCATGACGTCATGTTGCGTCACTTTATTCAAACTTTTGTAAACATTCCCACGGTCTAATGTTGACAATGTCGGCATTATAGCCGCTATGTTTGATTTGATCATTACCTTTTGAAACATAAACGACGAAATGATATATATATATATATATACTTTAGCAGTGTATTTATTATTATAAATAAACTGATATTTTCAAGCCTTTTGTATACTTGTTTTGTTTGCTACGTCATAGCGCGTGTCACAGTAGCATGCGCTTCGTCTGTCAGTCTGCCAAAAGCCGAAATGGGGTCTAAAATTGGACCCCTGCAGCTCTCCGCTTTTTGATTGAGGCAGTTGATCAGAATTGTGGAATTCTAAAAGGAAAATTGAGCAGCAGCCTGACCAATGAAAACTAGCCTACTGAGATTATTTTTCCTGGGTTCCTGTTTGTGATAAATCAAATTAAATACTATGTTGTAGGCCTACTTGTGTAAATGCTTGCCTTCAATCGAGAGAGAGAGAGAAATGGGGTTTAACGTCAACTCAACACAAACTAGGTCATTTCGGGACTAACATATGGTTTAATTTTATTTCAATAATTCGCTTGCGCGTAGGGGTCTTTAGCAGTGGGAGGAAACCGGAGTGCTCGGAGGAAACCCACGAGGTTGAGAAGGCGCCCCTATCTCCATGCCACATAGGTCATTTCGGGACTAACATATGGTTTAATTTTATTTCAATAATTCGCTTGCGCGTAGGGGTCTTTAGCAGTGGGAGGAAACCGGAGTGCCCGGAGGAAACCCACGAGGTTGAGAAGGCGCCCCTATCTCCATGCCACATACGCTCACACCAGGGCTCGAAACCACAGCCGCAAGCCAGAGGTGACCGGCCACAGCTAGAGGTCGAAGCGCGGCACTCTAGACCACTAAGCCATCCCAACCCCCCTGCCTTCAATCGAACAATCTAATTAAAATATAGATCTATATTTCGTTTCGTCATGTATATCTAACAAGTTATAGTGGGAGCTCACCTTCTATGACGTCAGGTATCAAGCACGGGACATTTGACCCGATAACGTCAGTCACTCGATTAACCAATTAGCGACCGCCATGCTTTTTAAAATCTACTTTTGTTTTGTTTTCTATCCGCTGGTGTTAGTATAGACGTATCTACCCACAGTTCCACGCATGAAAAGGTCAAACGGTCGATTCGACAGGCCATTTGATTGGCTGACCCCTCATTTCAGGCAGAACACAAACAAGTTCTCCAGATCCAAGAGTAGTGAAGACAAGTAAAAACGAAATTTTGAACTATAAAAAACGAAACGAAATTGGATCTGTGTTTTAATCAGATTGTCAATCGAAGGTCCACGAGAGCCTAGTTTTAAGCCTGAGTTAGGGGGGTTGTTAAATCAAAAATTTTCTACTTGCTACACGAGGACCTACTAAATTTATGTGGTGTGATGTACTCGTTATGTGTGAAAAAAATTTGGGGGATCAGACCCCTCTAACCCCCCTGTACATACCCCCTGAAGGTTCTTACCCCTATTTTGACGCCAAAATAGCAGTTTTTGGCGTAATAAGCCACATAAATATGTCAAAGATGGTTTGTATGTTGTCTTTTTATACGTTTTTAATGATGATGAGTCTGATTATTGACTTTATAATTATTTTCGATATTCCAAAATGGCGGAAATTCAAAATGGCGATCAAAATGACCAGTTCTTTGTTTATTTCTAATGTATGGCTTGTAATATGTCTTTTTATGGGTTTTCGCTGCTGCAAAGTCTTATTCAGATCTTGAAAAATAGTTTTGACCATTCAATATGCCCGAAATTCAAGCTGATGATACAAACATGGCCGCCATTTTGAACAAAGCTTTTAGTGATTCGAATATATGGCTTGTAATATGTCTTTTTGTAGGTTTTCATTGCTGCAAAGTCTGAATTGGACCTTGAAAAATAGATTTGACCATCCAATGGCGGATATTCAAGACAGTGGATACAAACATGGCCGCCATTTTGTAAAACTCATACTGGTACATAATCTAGTGACAACTCGACCCCCGCCTCAAATTAAGTGCTTAAAATGCTATCATGTCCATGTAATGGCAACGTCTGTATATTTGTGTCTATAACTGATGTCCATGTAATGGTAATGTCTGTATATTTGTGTCTATAACTGTGTCTATCATGTAATTAGATTAACTAGATGTACACGTATGCACTTCTGTTGTCTCATCCCATGCACGATTCGCACATTGGCGTAACATTCGTGTAATTTTCAGATTTTGTTATCGTAATGTACTAGTGATGTTGTCCTATGTGTACCTCCAACATGTACAGCTTATCAAACACGCCAACTTGCCTTCAGCAAGGAAAGACCTGGCAGACAGAAAGTATATGGAAACTGCAGGCTTTTTAAGTGGAATATTGCCAACCAAATTGATGGTCATCATCAATTTGATGTACCTACTTAGACCGACTAGTGCTAGACAAGATCAGCGAAGTAAGGACTCTGTCGAATCTATTCTATCTGAAATTTTACAAGAACATTTTCATGTCTATTTAAAATATTTTGTGAGGAATAAGATGTGGGAATTCCTACAAGCTCAGCACAATCAGGAAAACAGTTTTGCGAACGTTTCGTCGACAAATAATAGGCGAAGACAATGGAAAGACGACATCATGATATGCAGTCCTTTGAGAAAATGAGAGCTGAAATTGAAACAAAAAAATGTAATTTCATCATGCCATAGTGGCCCATAATCGATATCACTTTGGGATGGGTTCGCACCATCTTCATCTCAAAGAGTACTAAAGTCTATTGCTTACTCAGACTGTTTTTTTGCTTCTATTTTAGCTCTCATTTGACTCAAAGGACTGCACATCATGATGTTGTTTTTCCAAAACTGTTTTTGCTGATTGTGCAGATATTGTAGGAATTCCCATTCGTTTTCGATCATCTTGACACCATACACTACTTCTAAACACTTTCTAACATCTTCATCCTTACAAAATTCTTGTAAAATTTATGATAGAATAGATTCGACAGAGTCCCTGCTTCGCTGATCTTGTTTAGCTCAAGTCGTTCTAGGTAGATACATCATTTTCTTGATGACCATCAATTTGGTTGGCAATATTCCACTTAAAAAGTCTGCAGTTTCCATATACTTTCTGTCTGCCAGGTCCTTCCTTGCTGAAGATCAAGGTGGCGTTTTTGATAAGCTGTACATGTTGGAGGATACACATAGGAAGACATCACGATAACAACATCTGAAAGTACACAACTGTTGCGCCAATGCTCTGCAAATCGTGCATGGAATGAGACAATTGCAGAGTATACATTTAGCTAATCTAGTTACATGGTAGACACAGTTAGAGACACAAACATACAGACATTACCATTACATGGAGATCATATGAGCACTTTAAATTAAACACTAAATTTGAGCTCTTTTTCAAGTTGTCACCTGATTATGTATGTGTTTGTTCAAAATGGCGGCCATGTTTGTATCCACCATCTTGAATATCCGCCATATTGGATGGTCGAAACTATTTTTCAAGATCCGATTCAGACTTTGCAGCAGCGAAAACCCATAAAAAGACATATTACAAGCCATACATTAGAAATAAACAAAGATCTCCAGCAAAATGGGGGTCACTGTGATCGCCATTTTGAATTTCCGTCATTTTGAAATATCGAAAATAATTATATAGTCAATAATAAGACTCAGCATCATTAAAACTTGTAAAAAGACAACATACAAACCACCTTTTACATATTTCTGTGGACTATTACGCGAAAAAAACGTTATTTTGGGGTCAAATAGGGGTAGGAATCTTCAGGGGTTATGTACAGGGGGGTTAGAGGGTTCCGATCCCCAATTTTTTTTCGTTGAATAATCAGTATAGTAGGCCTCATGTTTCTAAGGTGTCCTCGATCGAAAGTAAAATTATCACCCCCCCCCCCCCCACCTGAGTATGCCAAGTCTATACGCTATATAATAATTATATATATATGCATACCTTTGCGTTACTATAGCAGGTAAACCCGATCCTGACCACAAAAGTTAAAAGGCGATTAGTCTAGTCACTGATGGTACGCAAGCACCTAACCTGGGCTAATGGAAGACGGGCATACGCCATACAGTGTGCTATGAGGGACTACGGACTACTCTTTTACAACGAATTCCAACTGTCAAGCGATCTTTTACGTGCACGCCAATGTGTACACGGGAATTCGGTTTTACGTCCCATCCAAACGACTAGACAGCTGTCCTTGTCAGCCCCTCCGTTCTGCATCACTTTCTAAACCAATGCAGGGATCGAACCCGACTTCTAGGCTAGCGAGCCAGCGCCTTAGCCACGTGATCACCCCTATCGTAATGCAATCTGGACTTGTACTGTAGTTTGTACACTATACAGATGACAAGGATTTCGATCGGTGAGTTGCGGTTTCGATATCATAATTAATACAGTTAATAACATGTAATGTATTGGTCCGATCAAGTCTGTACCGCGAAACTAACTCCTCGTCTGTATGGATGTCGGGAGGGTTTAATCTATCACTGAATATTCTCTCCCAACGAAGTTCCTGAGGGCAGTTTTAAAAAAGTTCGTAAATTTAAGAAAAAACGTTACGTTAAAAAAAACTTACGAAAAAGATACGAATTATTTACGCCGGTTTCACAAAGGTCGGCGTAAGTTTTTTCTTAACTTTTTCTCGTATCTTTTTACGTAGACACGCCACGAATGGTAGTGACGTCATTTGGCGTCATTTCATTCAAACTTCTGTAAACATTCCCCCAGTCATAATGTTGACATTCGGCATTATAACCGTTATGTTGGGTTTTATCCTAACCATTTGAAACATAAACGACGAAATGATATATTCCTTATATATACGCTAAGATGTAGCTGTGTATTTATGAATAAAAAGCTATTTTCATGCCTTTTGTTTACTTGTTTTTCTTTGCTACGTCATAGCGCGTGAGACACAGTAGATACGTCGTCTGTCAAAAGCCGAAATAGAAAGCATGAAAATTGAAATCGAAAACAAAATTGGAACAGCTCTCGGTGTTTCGATTGATGGCGTAGAGCAGAATTATGGAATTCTGAAAGGAAAATTGAGCAGCAGCCTGACTAGGTAGGCCTAATCGAAATACTGAGTTTGGGAGAATATTTGTGTCTGTCTTTGCCGCGATAGGCGTAAGCCTACTCTTTAGGGGAAATTTATTGATAATTAATCGTTAACACGGGTTGTTATTGCTCGTGAAACACGATAAATTACTTTAGACACTGATGGTACACTAACCCCGTGATCATGTGCATCATGATGAGTTTTTTGAAACTAGGTGTGGCATAGTAGGCCTACTGTAATGCAATCAGGACTTGAAAGTTGTACAGTAGGATTTCGATCGGCAAGTTGCGGTTTTGATATCATCATTAATACAGTGAACAACTACGGGGCCTACTGGTCCAATCAAGTTTGTTACGTGAAACTAGGGAATCACGGTGGCTAAGTGGGCAAGGCGCTAACTCGCTAGCCTGGAGGTCGGGTGTTCGATCCCTGCATTGGCCGAGAAAGTTCATCTCGATTTTCCCGCTGTGGTTTCTCCTTGTCAGTGATGCAGAAGGAGGGTCTGACAAGGACAGCTGCTTAGTCGTTCGGATGAGACGAAAAACCGAGGCCCCGTGTACACATAATTTGGCGTACACGTAAAAGATCCCTTGGCAGTTGGAATTCGATATAAGGAATTCGATATAAGAGCAGGCCGTAGCGCCGCTGCCCGGGCAAAATTTCCCTCATAGCACACCGTCTTCCATTAGCCCAAGTCAGGCACAGAAGAGTAGGACGTTAAACCCCATTTCATTACGTGAAACTAACTCCTCGTCCGTACGGGTGTCACTAAATATTCTCTCTCGCCGAAGTTGCCGATCCGCATAAAGCAATGGTTGCCAACCTGTTTGTGATAGAGTACCATTTGGAGGTTCCGTACAGTCTCCACGTAGGCTACCACCTGGTTCCAGAAAAACTCAATTCGATCAAATAAAATAAAACCAAGTACGAACAATCCAAACCATAAAACAGAATTCGACGTCCTAGAAAAACGTAAAAGGCAAAATAGTGTAATCAGAAAATGGACTGCTCCCCGTGTACAAAATACACGACAAACCGTGGTAACAGGTGTCCGGAAGAGTAAGCTTACTCTGTCTGGCGCCACATCCGCCATAGCTGGACTTTATCGTAATACTTTTACAAGTAGAACACACAAAAGAACTAAAAAAGAATCCAACTCAATGCTATCTGCTTCTTTCCCTATAAAAAAGATTAATCAATCAAGAAATAGATAAAGAAGTATAGAGATAAAATATAAGTAAGTAGGCCTATACAAAATAATAATAAGAATAGTAACATATACAAACTGAGGAAATAATGGGCATTATCTTGTGTTAGGCAGTAAACATTTTTGTGAAGTAAAAAACAACTAAAAACGTTCATAACCCCAAATGTGCTCGCGTACCACCTGGAGGCCCTCTCGTACCTCTAGTGGTACGCGTACCACAGGTTGGGAACCACTGGCATAAAGTAACAATGCGGACATTTTGTTCAAGATCCGTAAAAAAAAAATCCAACTTACGACAGGGTGAGAGTTGGCGTAGACTTTACGATCAAATTTACGAATTTTATAAGTTAAGAATTTTAGTGAAACGCAATTTTTTCGTAAGTTTGTGTTACGATAAATTTTTCATCGTAAGATGCTTTGTGAAACTACCCCCTGATACGCCTAAAGTATAAAAGCGTTCATTTTGTCAAAGTTGTCAAAGATACGAAAAATTTCCAACTTACGACTGCCGTAGACTTTACGATAAAAGTTATGAATTTCGTAAGTTAAGAAGTTTAGTGAAACGCGATTTTTACGTAAGTTTACGTTACGTAAGTTGCTTTGTGAAACTGGCCCCAGTTGATTATATGGTTATCTTGGTTCGCTTCTTTAGCAGACCTGGTTATTTTATATTATATATATTGTATTTTATAGTGTTCTGATGGAGTTGTCGATTGGTAAATCTCGCTAGCCTTTATCTAACCTTCCTTCATTTGGCAAATCACTTCATTGGCGATGCGAGCTAAAGATTTTAAAAGCGGGGGAAGTATAGGTTATTTATGTTTTGAGATTCTATTTTTTGGCTTACAAGTATGTGACACACAAAGCATGTATCCCGTGAACTGGTAATGTGGATATTTGAGATGTTGGGACCTTATTGTACCTTTTTATTAGGATTTGACGGGCATTGCTGGATAGTATATATAAAGCCTAGTTTAAAAACCAGAGGGGAGGACACCAGAGACCAGGGTCAGGTCTTGTGGAGACCCAGGCAGAAGTCGGTCCGTCCTGGACTATGGGGGTCTGCCCTCAGACCCCTGGAGCAGTTGGGTTTTCTGTGACCTAGGGAGAACATCTTTAGTTAGATATCTCCTGACCAACCATCATATTTATATATGTTATGAAGTAATAAAACATCTGTTTAATAAAAAGAGTTATGTATTCTATTACATTATTTAAAGTAAGGCACTCTTCAATTAAAGGGACAATAACATTCTTGCTGGTTTGGTAGCTCCAGAAAATAAATAATACCCTTATTCTAAGTACTAGATGTTTAAGTGTCCTACCTGTTGTGTAAATTATCCATTACAGAGGGTTTGAAAATATTTTAAAATCCAAGTCACATTTGAAAAGGTTTACGTTAGACTTTTCAAATCAATTGGTTGAATTTTTTCCAATTTTTTAAAATAGGTGTGTTAAAGCCCCAATAACACTCTTGTTGAAACTGAATAATGTGTCCCAATCTTCATTCTGGTCAACAAATTGTATTATTTTACAATATTCCAATTAAATGATGATATAAATTTCATCTTAACACACCTATTTTGAAAAATTGGAAAAATTCAACCAATTGATTTGAAAAGTCTAACGTAAACCTTTTCAAGTGTGACTTGGATTTTAAAATATTTTCGAACCCTCTGGACAAGTAAAATAGGTTGTAATGGATAATTTACACAACAGGTAGGGCACTTAAACATCTAGTACTTAGAATAAGGGTATTATTTATTTTCTGGAGCTACCAAGCCAGCAAGAATGTTATTGTCCCTTTAAGATGAAATTTATATCATCATTTAATTGGAATATTCTAAAATAATACGATTTGTTGACCAGAATGAAGATTGGAACATATTATTCAGTTACAACAAGAGTGTTATTGGGGCTTTAAAAACAGGGTAGCTGGAAGTCAATATAACGATGATTCTAATATTATTATCGGAAAATTTCTACATTTTTAAGTTTTAAAGCGACAGTTTCACGTCGAGTATAGAAAATGTTTTGCACATTGTTGTCCAACTCCTGTGAGAGGACGAAGTCTTGTAGGTGCTGGTCGTATGATAAAGTCAAACTATATTTTTAGGGTTTTTTTGCCATCGCTCTCCATTTGTTTTTATTTAAGAATCTAACCCCTACTCGAAGGATGATCGTAGTCTAAATGGTGCCACAAAGTTAGCCACTCCTTTTCATATTCACGTGGTTTCCGGTGTTTTTTTTTTTAGTTTATTCGAGAACTGTCCTTGGGTTTATGTACGATTGAGCAATCAAAACGGTTTTCTTTAAAAAAGATGTTTTGGTTTTATTTCTAGTCGTTTGTTCGGTGGGCACCTAGAAATGGTTCCACTACTGATGCCTTCCGTCATACTTCAGGCACAGTAGTGGCTTTTCCTACAGAGTTCCTTTGCGCAAGTTTTGTAGTCAAATGACTACAAAAAGTTTACTGGCCTATAGCTCCCTTAATTTACACAGACACTAACCCAAAACTGTACTGCACATAGCTTAACATATAATAAATCAATTCCCCATTGAAATAAAGGTGAAGCCTTACCGCATAAATAAATGATTTGATAAAATCAAATCCCTTCATGAAAATTCTCAAGTTCTGAAATTATAATGGCCGCCCAGTCAAATAGAGCATGCGCAATCCAACTCACGTGATCATACGCCCCTTTCCATATATGGCATATGACCATAATTATATGCTAATGACCTTAGCGTGGGAAAATATGTCAGAAACAATAATAGACTGCGTGTTGGGGAGGTTGGGCATAAATTTTTCGCTCAAACCTGAACAAAAACTGATAATAGATTTTATTGTTCAAAAAAAGGATGTAATGGGCGTCTTTGACATTTCAGCCGAGATTCTCTTATAGTATTTGTGCTGGGTCAGCGTATCGTAGGCATTGCCTTATATGGAAAGTGATGGGCAGAGTTAAGGCGTCGCGGTATTTGGCGAGATTTCAACTGGCCTGTGTCATGGCTGCCTGCACATTACAAGAACACCTCTAAGAAAATGTAAAACGCATTACCACAAAGAAAAACTGTTCGGTCACTGTTTTAGTTGTTAAGACTTCATTATGTATGATAGGATTACTTATTTTAATACAAACTGTAATGACAATTGTGCGTTTTAACCTATTTGAACTTGCGTCAACGGTCTTAGACTGTACCACTTGTAACGATAACCAGCTATAGTTATCGTTACATTATAGTAACTAGTGGGCACCTTGTGCTATATTTTGGTGACATCAAAATTACGGACTTCACCATTCTGATATTTTAAACATATGGTTGTCATATGGTTATGTTTTGTATGTAAGGCATTCTCTGATTCTCTCTCTGATTCTCTATGATTACATGTAGTAGATAAATAGGTAGTCCGATCACAGACGAATCGATTATCTGAGTTTTTTTATTAGAAGAATAGAGAACAAACGAGAGTTAATAAGTATCATTAAATTTGGTAAGGTGGTAGTTGTTTTTATTATTCTTTTTCAAATAAGAAGGTGAATGCTTGATGTCACCCTTACTGCATGTCTACGTAAAACCCGCTCGGGCCGCAATCTAATAAAATAGTGTTTTTATTAGTGTTGCGTGTAACACTCTGTCTTATATGCAATACTATTATAATTGATATTATAATTTGAATACACTATTAATTGAAAAAATATCAAAACTATAAGAAAAAATACTACATGTACAATGTGACTACAAGTAACCAGAACAAGACAGGAAGCGGAAACAATGAAGAATACAAAAGTCAAAATATGAGTTACTCGGGTTGGAGAAGAACCAAGTCATATTTGAAACTCACCCAACGTTAAAACTACAAAATGGCGGCTGCCCGATTCCAGGACTACAGAAATCAAGAGATATTTTGTTTATTCAATTTGGTACCACACTGATCAGCAGTGAATATTCGCTACAATCACTGATAAATATGACATTGATGCGACTTAATGAACCACAAATGTTATCTTTTTTCCTCCGGCCAATTCAATTCAATTACAATAGATTTGAAGTGACTTTATAAACCTGATTTCTTTCGATAAAGGTAATGTAACTTTTATTAAAGTAGCTAAGACTCCAACTCAATATCCTTAACATTGAGAACACAAAGTATTTGTCAATTAAATCAAAAATGAAGCCATGATAGCTTCTGATATAACTAAAATTTTACCATTGGTACACCAAAATGAGTTTCAGCTGAGTTCTAGCAAGAGACTAGGGGTAACAAGGCTAGAGACATATATTTCAAAACTAACACAGTTATATGGGACAACAATCACTGGTTTATTATACGCTTGTACGAAGTTTCGTTAAATATCCTCTTATCGTTATGCTGTATAACTGTGTTAGTTTTGTTATGTTTCCAATCGCTAAATATTTCCTCAAACTGAATCGTTAACAAAATAAAATCATGCACCAAAATGTTTTTTAAAAAATCCTTTTTTTTTCATACCGGTACTTGTCATTTCAGTGAAAAAAACATGGCAAAGGCGAGTGACTCATCAACCCAATTTTTTGTGAAAATAGAAAGAGTGGAATCCCCAGTCGCAGTTACACTCCAAACCCTATATTCAAAGAAAGATGTATGTATTTTATGTGGATTTTCTTTCGTTCTTCGAGAAGATAACTCAAACGACGACATTAAAGAAAGAAATCAGCATGAAGAGAGATGGTCTGTTACTGTCGAAAGACTTGAAAAAATAAAGAAGATCAATTTACATAATTTTGACAGTGACACAACTGTGGAAGACCTATTTCACAGTGGTATATGTACTACCTGTTTAAATAAAGTCGAGAATATTCTTCAGTATGAAAATGAAATTATACAACTAAAACTCGACCTGACACAATCCATACAAAATGCTAAACAGTTATTATTACAACCCAAACAAGAAAATGCCATAAGATTGCCAGAGTTGCCACCATCCAAACCTCCAATGGAGCTTCAAATAACGTTAGTGCCACAAGTTTTTCCACAACAAACTGTACCTGTGCCTGTTTTTCTTGTGAAGGTCCCAGCGCAAGAAAAGGAAACTGTTACGAAAGGTATTATAACTTTTAAAGCTGAGCCACAGGAGTTTAACCATTCACTAATATACTTGTAGAATACAGAGAGAGAGAGAAATGGGCTTAAAGGTCCACTCGACACAAACTAGGTCAATTCAGGACTAACATATGGTTTAATTTTATTTCAATAATTCTCTTGCACGTGGGGGTCTTTAGCAGTGATATTGCATTTAAAGCTGAGCCACAAGAGTTCAGCCATACAATAATACTTGTAGAATACAACACATGTTATTTTAATCTCTACGATAATAATGTGTATTAATTATAGAACAGAACTGTAATCTTAAACCCCATTAGCCTGCTTGAAATGAAAAGGTCATTAAAGGAACCATCCCAGTTTGAACAGAGCCAAAAAGTAAAAATCTGAGTATGTATGAAATTTAAGCACCAAAATATAGAGAAATGGTGTATTTACCTTTCCTCAAATTTTCAGTTAAAAATATTGAGTCATTTGGATATGAAAACTGCTTATCATTTGGTGTCAATTTTTGTTGTTGTTTGACCTGATAATCGAATCCTGTTCCTTTAGAGGTCTATACAATGCATGACTCGCGTGCTGTACTTGATAACAAAAGGTAAATTTCACCAACACAAGTTGGTACACCGGTCTCCATTTCCTGATGAAGACTGACATGTTTAAGTTGTTTTAAAACGCATGACATATGTCGACTCAGTTGATCGGCTCTAAGGGAAAGGCAAGGAGTAGGGTCGCCTGTCCAACCTTGTGGGGTTTTTCCGGATCGGCCTATTTCCTCTAACTGTTAAAGATTCCTATGCGGAAGTGAATTATTGAAATAAAATTGAACCATGTGTTAGTCCCGAAATTATCTACTTTGAGTCGCTTGGGCATTAAACCCCATTTCACTCTCTCTTGCTCCATCTGTCAAAAAAAATTCAACTCAAAGAAAATTGCAATGACATTTCAATGGCAATGGGGCTGTTACTGATATGTGTATTTCATCTGAGGCATAACTACTTGTCAGTGTTTATGGATATCATTTTATATAAATTAAATTGTGAAATTATTTAATATTTGTTTAATTTTTTTAACAGAGAGAAGATCACAATTCAAATCTAAAACATCAAAGAATTCTGTCGCCAAAAAAACCTATCAATGTGATGTTTGTAGTAAATCATTTACCACTAATGGTAATCTCAAGATACACATCAGAACCCATACAGGAGAAAAACCCTTTTCTTGTGATGTTTGTGGAAAATCGTTTAGCACTAGTACCGTTATGCGTATACACACCAGAACTCATACCGGAGAAAAACCTTATCCCTGTAATGTTTGTAGAAAATCATTTACCAATAGCCGTGATTTACAGGTACATATCAGATCCCATACTGGAGAAAAACCCTTTTCTTGTGATTTTTGTAGTAAATCATTTGCCACCAGAAGTCGACTACATGAACACACCAGAACTCATACTGGAGAAAAATCATTTATTTGTGACATTTGTGGTAAATTTTTTGGCACTAGTACTGTTATGCGTATTCACATGAGAATCCATACCGGGAAAAAGCCTTTTTCATGCAATGTTTGTAGTAAATCATTTACCACTAGTGGTGATCTACAGAATCACATCAGAACTCATACTGGAGAAAAACCTTTTACTTGTGATGTTTGTAGTAAATCCTTTTCAACTAATAGTAGTTTACAACGACACACCAAAAGTCATACCAGAGAGAAACCTTTTTCTTGTGATGTTTGTGGAAAATCGTTTACCACAAGTTGTGATCTGCACAAACACGCCAGAACCCATACTGGAGAAAAACCCTTTTCTTGTGATGTTTGTAAAAAATCATTTACCACACGCCATAGTCTAATTTGTCACACAAGAATTCATACTGGAGAAAAACTCTTTACTTGTGATATTTGTGGTAAATCATTTGGCCGTAGTAGTGATCTACATGTACACACCAGAACTCATACTGGAGAAAAACCTTTTTCTTGTAATATTTGTAGTAAATCATTTATTACTAATAGTCGTCTAAATGTACACACCAGAATTCATACCGGTGAAAAACTCTTTTCCTGTGATGTTTGTAATAAATCATTTAACAGTAGTGGTAATCTACAACACCACACCAGAACTCATACTGGAGAAAAACCCTTTTCTTGTGATGTTTGTAAAAAATCATTTGCCCACAGTAGTCATGTACAAGTACACGCCAGAATTCATACTGGAGAAAAACCCTTTTCCTGTGATGTTTGTAAAAAATCATTTTCATGTAGAAGTAATCTGCATCGGCACACAAAAACACATCTTGAATAAAACCATTTTTGTTGTGTCGTCTGATGTCATGTTTACGATCTGTATAGAAATGAAATAGAGGTCACCTCCTACTGTTAGGCTCGGACTTGGCCATGCAGTGTGCTGTGAGAGAATATTTGCCCAGACACTGATGATGTGGCCTACTTTTATATCAAATTCAAACTGCGAAGGGATCTGTTATATGCATGCCAATGTATACTACACTAGACCCTCAGTTTTCTGTCCCATCCGAACAACTAGATAGCTGTCCTTGTCAGGCCCACTGTCCTGTACCAACACCTGGAGCGACAATCGGATTAAAACACAGATCCTATTTCGTTTTTACACCTCAAAACTTCGATTTACTTGTCTTCACTGGAAGAGTTGTTATTATTGAAGTGTTCTGGATAGTGTGAGCAAGTAGCCAATGAAATGGTCTGTGGGTAATCCACTAGTAACATCAATGCTGATTGGTTGATCAAATGTCATAGAGTCAAATGTCGGTCTTTTGACCCCAGTACAACTGGTCAGATCTCCATGTAGTGTAGGCCATCGATCGAAAGTATACAAAAACTATAGATCTGTATTTTCATCAGATTGCTGGAGAGAACCTGTGACCTGTGACCTCCAGGCTCGCGAACTATCATCTTACTCACTTATCCACCGTGACTCCAAAAATTCTATTTATTAGTTTGTTATGATTGTGTATAGAAAGAGTTTATTAGTTTGTTATGATTGTGTATAGAAAGGGTTTATTAGTTTGTTATGATTGTGTATAGAAAGAGTTTATTAGTTTGTTATGATTGTGTATAGAAAGAGTTTATTAATTTGTTATGATTGTGTATAGAAAGAGTTTATTAGTTTGTTATGATTGTGTATAGAAAGAGTTTATTAGTTTGTTATGATTGTGTATAGAAAGAGTTTATTAGTTTGTTATGATTGTGTATAGAAAGAGTTTATTAGTTTGTTATGATTGTGTATAGAAAGAGTTTATTAGTTTGTTATGATTGTGTATAGAAAGAGTTTATTAGTTTGTTATGATTGTGTATAGAAAGAGTTTATTAGTTTGTTATGATTGTGTATAGAAAGAGTTTATTAGTTTGTTATGATTGTGTATAGAAAGAGTTTATTAGTTTGTTATGATTGTGTATAGAAAGAGTTTATTAGTTTGTTATGATTGTGTATAGAAAGAGTTTATTAGTTTGTTATGATTGTGTATAGAAAGGGTTTATTAGTTTGTTATGATTGTGTATAGAAAGAGTTTATTAGTTTGTTATGATTGTGTATAGAAAGAGTTTATTAGTTTGTTATGATTGTGTATAGAAAGAGTTTATTAGTTTGTTATGATTGTGTATAGAAAGAGTTTATTAGTTTGTTATGATTGTGTATAGAAAGAGTTTATTAGTTTGTTATGATTGTGTATAGAAAGAGTTTATTAGTTTGTTATGATTGTGTATAGAAAGAGTTTATTAGTTTGTTATGATTGTGTATAGAAAGAGTTTATTAGTTTGTTATGATTGTGTATAGAAAGAGTTTATTAGTTTGTTATGATTGTGTATAGAAAGAGTTTATTAGTTTGTTATGATTGTGTATAGAAAGAGTTTATTAGTTTGTTATGATTGTGTATAGAAAGAGTTTATTAGTTTGTTATGATTGTGTATAGAAAGAGTTTATTAGTTTGTTATGATTGTGTATAGAAAGAGTTTATTAGTTTGTTATGATTGTGTATAGAAAGAGTTTATTAGTTTGTTATGATTGTGTATAGAAAGAGTTTATTAGTTTGTTATGATTGTGTATAGAAAGAGTTTATTAGTTTGTTATGATTGTGTATAGAAAGAGTTTATTAGTTTGTTATGATTGTGTATAGAAAGAGTTTATTAGTTTGTTATGATTGTGTATAGAAAGAGTTTATTAGTTTGTTATGATTGTGTATAGAAAGAGTTTATTAGTTTGTTATGATTGTGTATAGAAAGAGTTTATTAGTTTGTTATGATTGTGTATAGAAAGAGTTTATTAGTTTGTTATGATTGTGTATAGAAAGAGTTTATTAGTTTGTTATGATTGTGTATAGAAAGAGTTTATTAGTTTGTTATGATTGGTAAATAAACTTTAATGATATCAGATGTTATTATTTCATCGTGACCATCCCTGGTCTTCCAAAAATCACATGTATATATTATCTCTAAATTCAGGGGTTCTGCAGGGGTTTTAGACATGAGAGAAATCTATAGTCCACATATATATCACTGTCACTTACAACCCTGGAATTAAACTTATGACATGCATACACAACATGCCTTCTTCTCATCGAAATGAGAGCAAGATTAGGGTTTACCGTCCACTCAACACAAACTAGGTCATTTTGGGTCAAACACATGGTTCAGTCTTATTTCAATAATTCGCTTGTACGTAGGGGTCTTTGTCAGTGGGAGGAAAATCGAAGGATCCAACGAAAACCCACGAGGTTGGACAGACCACCCTACCCCTTGTCGTGTACACCTGGGGAGTCGAAACCATGCCAGTTGAATCAATGATAGACCTTATGATGCCACTTGCACACGTCAACCAATCTCCCCATCCCCACCCCCACCCCCACACACCAGATCCCACCTCCCTGTCATTGACATAAACACTGGGTATTAATTTAGAGTGTGAAAGTCACAAATATATGCAGTGGGCCAGACCATGGTGGGGACAATGGATCGTCTTGCTTCTAAGTGGGCGTATTAATTTGTGTTACAGAAAAGCTAAAGATTCATAAAGGGCTATAATAGGTATATTAAAGATACCCTTCTTGCTACAATAGTTATATTAAAGATAGTTATATCAAAAATAGATAATAAAAATATCATTCAAATTACTTCATTCTGAGAGATAAATATGTGATGATGAAAGGTTTGCCAAGATGTAGTATAGGTCATTTATTATTGTAGAAATGGTACTAAGCCTTGATCTGCCATTGTTTGTCAATCCATTTAGATCTTGACCACCTGATAGTCTAGAGTTAATCATTGGCTAGTCATGTAAACAAATGTCTGAATAACATTTGAAGCCAAAATATAGAATTAGTTATTGCACATTACTTTTTCTTGGGATGTCTGCAGTAAATCATTTACCACAAGTAGTAATCCACGCCAGAATCCATACTGGTGAAAAACCCTTTTCTTGTGATGTTTGAAAACAATCGTTTTTCCACAATAGAAGTCCCCATAAACATAAAAGAATTCATTACAACAATTTAGAAATAATTATTTTAATTGTACCAATTTAAAAAAAATACACTCTTTTCTTACACAAATACTGTAGTAATACCAAATTAAAAACTATTTCTTCCATTATACTAATTTCAAATTAACCACTTTTATTTGATCAATTATAACAATATCAAAATATCAGTTGTACCAATTTAAAAATAATCACTTTGATACTTCAAATTAATTTTAACACTTTCAAGGTAACCCCTTTCAAGGTAACCACTTTTAATTACAGGCGTTTTTATCGACCACTGATTAGCCAAAGTGATTTGCATTCAATCACATTTTCATCTTTAACGTCCATCTAATTCAAATTGGTTACCCTAATCAACGAATTTATCGACACTGATTTCCGAAGCGATAACATCAAATCACCAAATCAGTTCAGGGTGCGATTTGACGATTTGATCGGGTGGTCACGTGTTTTTTTCAACTGTGTCCAGCCACAATAATTGTTTACAGCTAATCGGAGCATTTAATGAACTCGCCAAAGTAAATTGTCACATGACATCTCTACTAAATTCAAATCAATTTGGCAAGTCGATAAAAAAGCCTTACACTTTCAAGGTAACCACTTTAATTACATCAATGGTGAGTTGCATTATTATAGTAAAGAACTTGAAATTGATTCATGAATTAACCTCTTTAAGTTCAATAATGTAAACTAAACACTTGAAATAAACGTGTTAATTACACCAATGTCCTAATAACTTTAAACACTCTAATTTAAAATCATTTTCATTTAGGTTACAAGAAATTGGATACCTTGTCTGAATATTCAGATGCAATTTGATCAAGTGATCGTATACGGGCATCTTTACTAAATTCCAAGTGATTTTTCAAGTAGATAAAAGCGCTTTTAATTTTAATTGATTTATCTTTCACGCGCTGATCCCTGGTGTGAGCGTATATGGCATGGAGATAGGGGGCACCTTCTCAACACTGTGGGTTTCCTCCGGGCACTCGGGTGTCCTCTCACTGCTAAAGACCCCTATGCTCAAGCGAATTATTGAAACAGAATTGAACCATATGTTAGTCCCAAAACGACCTAGTTTGTGTCGAGTGGACGTTAAACCCCATTTTCTCTCTCTCTTTCACGCGCTTGGACACCGACATGAGTTACTCGGGTTGGAGACGGTCCGTGTCATATTTTTGACTTCCTTCAAAAAATGGCGGCAATCTATTTCAAGCTCATAAACTGAGGTATAGTCTCTTATCATCCAAACAAATATTCTACGAATATTAGTCTGGATGGGTCCTCAAAATTTGACAGAAAGTCGGTCACTGTCTGGATTATCCAGTCTTTTAAGTTACCACGTGCTGAATCTATCAAAACATCTCGCTTGTCAACAATGACACTCTCTAAAATTTTGTTTTAAAGTTTTTAATTGAAATGGTAATTTTCTCTCGTCATGAATCAAACGTATGGCTTCTCACAATCTCCTTAATCACGATTCATGCTGTTGTATCGTCTCTATTTTGTTTCTAATAATAGATGTGCCAAGTGAATTGTGGGATATATTTTATCCTCGCCTTATAGAATATATCAAAATCGGCCCGGCTTCATAATATCTATCACTTACCGAGACTTTAGCCAAAGGGTTCCATTGCCCATGCGTAACCGGGAGTTTGGTTTTTTATGTGGTAGATTATCCAGTAATTTTCGTCAATAATTGAGAACCCACCCAGACCCTCCGTGCGTTGAAGACTAGGGGGGTCTGGATGACCGAGACTAACTGAGGTATTAAACTGAATGAAAAATAGCCTAGAGACCATGGTCCGATAGTTTAATACCTCAATAGGTACCAGTGAAGTTTATTACTGGTCATGTGCTTTATTATTTAATGTAGGTATTTTATACAAATCGAATTTCAAATCTTACGTTAGCATGTGTGTATGCGGGTCAGTTCATCCCAAGACCGTTTCACCCGGACTGTTTCATCCCAACCTAATTTTTATCGGACTGTTTCATCCCGGGTTGTTTCATTCACCTTGTTATTGAATAGCAGTTAATAAACTGAGTTGTACTTATTGTTAAATAAACACTTACTTATTGTTAAATAAACATGTACTTTATTATTTATTATTAAATAAACACGTAATTAATTGTTATGGATTATAGTAATAATAAAAACATGCGGGGAGGGTTAATGATCTAACAATTAAAATACATTACTGATCTATGTATTCGTTGCTCTTCTGTAGTATCAGTCTTTCACAAATAATTTTTAGCATAAATTAGTCGGAATGTGAGAAAGGAATTCCAGGGGGCACGATCAGCTGTCCTCTGCACGTGTTTATAGTGTAATGTACAGGTGCGATGTTGTGTTTGATATTCAATTTTATGCCGAAGTTTTAGAATCCAAATTCTACTCCATTCTCAACAGCAGTGTCATAGACCTGTTCATTAAATTTAACGCATGCTTTGGGGCACATGCTTTTACGTTGTGGAATCCACGTCAATTTGAGATGGAGACTTACAGCAAATCCGGCAAATCGTGCAAATTTTAAGTCCGGTCAACGTGGAAGAAATTAATTATGATATTCACATGGATCAAAATAAGAACCAAACCGCTTAATCGTGTTTTTGTGCATGGATAATGTGCGATGTGGAAAATTATAAATAACAGGTTGGTTACTAAGGCGACATTTCAAGGCCTGTTGAAACTCTATATTTATATATTTCTATTTTTTTCATTGGTCAGAGGTGTCTAACCGCAGGAAAATTTACAGTTACTATTGGATGACAGCATGCATGCACGCATCAAACCATCTTATTTGCTTATTGCATACTTTATTGAATAATGTTTGGACCGAAAACCCCAATGACCAACATGTATTACCTTTTATTATTGTGCTACATATAGTTTGCCATTATATACAATAAAAATAAGGAATATTTTCACGTTTTTGTTATAAAAAAAAAAGATATATTTTCACGTTAACAAATATATTTACTCGACGCATCATGTTTCTAGCACCCAGAATTAAACGTGAAATTGTTATTGTTATTAATGTATGAATAAAATATTAAAAACATGTTTCCAGCACCCAGAATCAAACGTGAAATTGTTATTGTTATTAATGTATGAATAAAATATTAAAAACATATAATGTTTATTTTTTGATTTGTGGGATGAAACAGCCCGATATAAGGGGATGAAATGACCCTTGAAATTTTGGGATGAAACAGCCAAGTGTGAAAAGGTCGTGGGATGAAACGACCTGCTCCCAGCATGTGCCAATCAAAGTTCAATTTTTGAGCTAGAAACCTGAAACTGTGCATACAGTCAGAAAAAAACCTGAGAATCATTAATCTGTTTAAATACCGGTTCTGCACTTTTATTTCTTTATCTGGTTTTATATACCCCTAGGTAAGCAGTGTTTTACAAAATTCACTCAAAATGATAATTTGACTTGACTAAATGACTTTGGAGCAGGCTCATATTTTACTCACATGTACTAGGTATACATATTAACTAAAATCAACCACAAAAATATTGTTTTTAACATTTATTTGGATAAAATTTAAAGGAAATCAGACATATTTCTTGAAAATTGGTTTTCTGATTATGGAATACTAAAATCAAACTAGGACATATGTTTTCATTGACCAGATATGAAATATTAAATAAAATATGAAATTTAATTAAAAATAAAAGGATATGACTCAACAAAAACCTGTTACATTTGGGTAGACCTACATGTATGTCTAACTACATGTATATGGTACATACTTACTAAGATGAAATCAACAATAAAGCGAATTCAATAATTTTTAATGGGGACAAAATTGATAGAAATCTTTCTTATTTCTGACTGCAGAAAAAATAATATCACAATAACTAAAAAATATGTATCTTAGAGACTGGTTTTCTATCTGACAAGGGGGGGTTGGGATGGCCTAGTGGTCTAGAGTGCCGCGCTTCGACCTCTAGCTGGCCGGTCACCGCTGGCGTGCGGCTGTGGTTTCGATCCCTGGTGTTAGCGTATGTGACATGGAGATAGGGACGCTTTCTCAACCTCGTGGGTTTCCGTCGGGCACTCTGGTTTCCTCCCACTGCTAAAGACCCCTACGTGCAAGCGAATTATTGAAATAAAATTTTTAAAAAAGAAAAAAAAAACCCAAATGTTAGTCCCGAAATGACCTGGTTTGTGTTGAGTGGACGTTAAACCCCATTTCTCTCTCTCTCTCTCTCTGACAAAATGATAAAATAAAACCAGAATTTTAAGTTTTCTCTGAGTAATTAAAGAATAACATTTCTTTTTATATTCTTTACAATGATTATAAAGTGGCTATGTCTCCAACTCAAGATCATCCCAAATCTTACACATTGAAAACACGAATTATTTGTCAATTTTAATCAACATTGATGTTGTGATCTTGCCGGGAAAAGATGGCCTTTTGATATTCAATATTTAAGACAAAATAAACATTTTACCATTGGTACACGAATCGTGTACCATAATGCGTTTCAGTGTCATTTTTAACAAGGAACAAGAAAGAACGAGACTAGAGATTCCATAGTTCATGTCAAGCGCAATAGATTGGAATAACCAGACGCTAGAGATTACTACTGGATTGAGACTTCTAGCTGATTTTTCTGAACATAACTGGTTTGAAATTAGTCAAAACGGAAGCGATTGAATGTAAATCATTTTATTTACATTCATGCGTTGCGACTGTGTCAATTTCTCAGTCCCAAATATTAGCGATTTAGCTCCTTTAAGTTTACCCTAAATAATTATAAAGCATAAATAAATAACACTTGACAAATGAACCATATACAATTAAACAAAACCTGTAGCCTAACATTACAATAAATAAAAAAAACAAGGTAGCTAAATATCAATCAAAACTTTTACTAAGTTCTAGGAACCTGAAAAATTAAAGTAAATATGATTAAGAAATATTTGTAAACAATAATCAAATGGAATGGAATTTTGAAATGAACTATGCTGTGATAGGTGCCATGATGAACAATATTTTTACTTTGAAAACCGGATAAGCGCTGAAATAGAAATAAAGTATTAGAAATAATGTATAAGTTGGTTATAAGCCCTTGGTATAAATAGTCCGACAACACAGTTTAACTTGGGCTTGATGCGTTTTATATTGATGGCCTCAAGAAGTTTCCTATTTTTTCTGGTGATGATGTACTGCAAGGGTTCTCGTTTGGTCCCACAAGATTGTATGATGTCTGTTGTTAATAATACGCTTTGCTACGGCTGAAGGATTGATGGAAGCTAGTGACTTGTGCTCTTTTATTTGTAAATCAAGTGTGCGCTTTGTTTCCCCCCATATTTTTTCGGTGCACGAGCATGTTATTTCGTAAATACATCCTTTGGGCTGTGGGGGTTGGTTTATGTTGATCTACCATTGGCTTGCAGTAAATTCTGTATGGTTCTGTCGCTAGAGAAGGTCACGTCTATGGCCACTTCTTTTTTCATCAACCTTTTGATCTAGTAAGAAATTTTGCCGCGGAACGGATGGTTATTCTGATTCTGGTGTTCTTGGCTTGTATTGGTTCTGTATGGTGGTGGTGATGACGTTATTAACTAGTTGTGTGGGGTAACTGTTGTTGTTATGAAGACGTTCCTCAAATGCACTAATTCCGCGGGTAAACTTCCTTCATCACATATCTTGGTGGCACGTCTAGTTAGAGTGGTGATGATGGATTTCTTAATTTGATGTGAATGATTTGAATTATAGTGAATATATTTATCAGTGTGAGTTGGTTTCCTGTGAATTTTAACCCCGTTTGTCGACTGTTCAGATGTTGGAGTAGCGTATCTGGGTTGTCATTTTGGTTGAGGACCACAAATGCATCATCGACTTTGCGATACCAACAAAGAGGTTTGATGGGAGAAGTCTGTAATGCATCAGTTTCAAACCTGGTCATGAATACTTCGGACAGTAGTGGCGAAAGTGGGTTACCCATAGGCAGGCCATGGATTTGTTGATAATATTCATTCATCACCCCATCTAAAGTAGGTGGCAGTTATACAGAGACGTAACAGTTGTTTGATATTATCAGTGGTTAGGTTGGTGTCCAGTGGGGTCTCTAATTCATTGATTTTCTTTTTAAGTATTTGGAGTGTCTAAGCTGTGGGGGGTATTAGTGAACGGGTCTACAACATCACAAGAAAGAATGGTTTATAGTTTTGAGAAAAATAATTTAGCAGAAAATTTGATTACTAATGTTATTTCTTTCAGACATAAGAATCAAGGGAAAAGGTGAAAATGTCAAAACATTCCGTCTCCAAAAGAAACTGTAAATGTGATATTTGTGGTAAATCATTTCAAGGCAGAGGTAATTTGAATTTGCATATTATGATTCATACTGGAGAGACGCCATATAAATGTGATGTTTGTGATAAATCATTTAACAAACCTGGTAATCTACAACGACACATCAGAACACATACTGGAGAAAAACCATTTTCTTGTGATGTTTGTAGTAAATCATTTAACAGTAGTGGTAATCTACATAAACACACCAGAATCCATACTGGGGAAAAACCCTTTTCTTGTGATGTTTGTGGTAAATCATTTACCAGTAGTGGTGATCTACCGCGACACATCAGAACACATACTGGAGAAAAACCCTTTTCTTGTGATGTTTGTAATAAATCATTTACCTGCAGTAGTAATCTACAGATGCACACCAGAATTCATACTGGAGAAAAACCCTTTTCATGTGATGTTTGTAGTAAATCATTTATCACTAGTGGTAAACTACATCGACACACCAGAACTCATACTGGAGAAAACCACAGGAAGTAATCTACAGAGACACACCAGGTCCGGAGTTCACAAAGCATTCTCAGACTTAAGTTAGGAATTTACTTAATTTTCAATCACTGTTTATGAGAAATAACTTTTGATCCAGAAACACAAATCATTGCACATAGTTTCTTATTGATGTATTTGATACATTAAAACAACAAACGTTTTATAAGCGACAGCGAGAGAAATGGGATTTAACGTCGACTCGACACAACTAGATCATTTCGGGACTAACATATGGTTTTAATTTTATTTCAATTATTCGCTTGCGTGTAGGGGTCTTTAGCAGTGGGAGGAAACAGGATTGCCCGGAGGAAACCCACCAGGTTGAGAAGGCACCCCTATCTCCATGCCACATACGCTCACACCAGGGATCGAAACCACAGCCGTAAGCCAGAGGTGACCGGCCAGCTAGAGGTCGAAGCGCGGCACTCTAGACCACTAGGCCATCCCAACCCTCCAAAAAAAAAAAAACAAAAAAAAAAAAGTTTTATAAAGGGCTATATTTTACAAAATAAAGCGAACAATTTTGTGTAGCTTTGTGAACTTGGGACCAGAATTCATACTGGAGAAAAACTTTTTTACTTGAGATGACTGTAGTAAATCATTTCCCCACCTTCCCCATATATCTTTGTAATAGACATCATATAATATATTTCTTTGTAATAGATAATTTGAAAGACATAATATGTATACACATCGTTTTAATATAGACAGTATTTGTTGATGTAATACATACCATAGATAATAGACATAGTTTATAGTTTTAAAGAATTGGACGATGTAATGTATCATGTAAAGTATCATAGATAATAGTACCGGTATATTTTGTAGTGTTAAAGTATTTGTTGATGTAATATATCATAGATAATAGTATATTTTATAGTTTTAAAGTATTGATATAATTATATCATAGCTAATAGTATATTTTATAATGTTGAAGTATTTGATGATGTAATAAACCATAGATAATAGTATATTTTATAATGTTGAAGTATTTAATGATGTAAATATACCATGGTATACTATTCAAAAAAAGTAGGGGATATTTGATTTTGGGGGCATAATACTAAAATATGCAAATGACTACGAAAAAAGTCACTATAGAACCTAACAGAAGAAACATTTCCAGTTACATGTGACGCCCAAACGCACCAATAGCTACCGCATGGAATACAGGTGATGCTTGGGATCATGATGGGGGTCCAACCCAAGATTTGCACGACTCAGACTTTGAACGTTACAGTCAGTGTCGCATTGAATTCCAGGGTGGAAACATCAGTTTAATTGTTTTAGTGACCAGAAAACAAATTTTGATATGCGTCGGCTTACCCAAAATGAAAGGTTACGTGCCCTTGGCATGCTACAGATCGGCACAACACAGGCGGTTGTGGCGCGGACGATGAATGTTTCTCAGTCTGTCATAAGCAGGCTATGGTCCAGATACCGTGATACACAATCTGTACAGAACAGACCACGCTCAGGTCGACAAAGGGCGACAACTCTAGCCCAGGATCGATTTATCCGTACCTTGGCCTTGAGAAATCGTGCCATCACAGCAAATCAGATCAGCGCTCGTCTTCAAACAGACATTGGTGTGAGAGTGAGTGCCCAGACGATTCGGAATCGACTGCATAGGGGTCACCTTCGCGCCCGACGACCTCGCGTGATCCCTTGTTTGAGAGATCATCACATTCAGGCAAGATGTCGTTGGTGTAGGGATCGTCAACACTGGGATAATCGACGCTGGAGCAATGTGATGTTTTCAGATGAGTCAAGGTTCACTGTTGATTTTTTGGACAGACGAAGGAGGGTGTGGCGTCGTCAAAACGAGCGCTTCCAAGACGTTAACGTCATCAGACATGATCGATTTGGGGGTGGTTCTGTTATGGTGTGGGGAGGCATCACTGTTGCTGGAAGAACGGCTTTACATGTTGTTGCAGGGCGTGTTACAGGCCAGTACTACCGGAACAACATCTTGGCAGTCCATGTTGTGCCGTTCGCACGACGTCATCTTCCAGGATGACAACGCAAGATGTCACAGGGCCAGGATCGTTACAGGTTACCTCCAACAACAGAACATCACCACATTACCTTGGCCAGCACTGAGTCCCGACCTCTCCCCCATCGAGCATGTCTGGGACATGCTTGGACAGAGGTTACGTCAACGTCAACAACGTCCTGCCAATGTCCAAGAACTTGCTGCTGCATTGCAACAGGAATGGGACAATCTGGACCAAAATGACCTTAGACGTCTCATTAGGAGTATGCCACGTCGGATCAATGCTTGTTTGGCAAACAGAGGAGGATTTACCTGTTACTGACTTTGTTGTGATGCTGTGGTAACTTTGCTGTTTGACCCCGGGTATCATTTTACCCTTATAATGGTCAGTCTGTGCCTTACTTAGTCTAACGATCATTTGGAATAAATCGATGAATGTGAACTTCATTTCATATTGTCATTTGTTTCTTCGTCAGTTTCATTAGGTGACTTCAATAACAATTAAAAATCAAATTTCCCCTACTTTTTTTGAATAGTATATAATAGAAGAATTTAAAGTGGCTATGATATCATTTTGTGGGGAGTATTTATGCAAATCAAACTGGCTAGATTTAAGAAAAAAACATATCTGAGTGAATCAACAGAGGTTTGATTGCCTGACATTACGAATTGTTGAATAAAATGAGCCTAAGCGAGAGCAGTTAAAATCAAATCTACAACAGGCATTGCATTCCAGTTCTTTTTTTTATTATATATTACCTAGTTTGATATGGTGTACACATATGTATACGATTAGGTCTGATTGCTGTGAGTGAGCTGACATACCTGTCGAATAAAATGAAATGGGGTTCTGCTCCGACTGGGCTAATGAAAAAACGTGTATATGCCACACAGTGTGCTATGAGAGAAATTTTGTCCGGGCAGCGTCACTATGGACTGCTCTTATATTGAATTCCAACTGCCAAGGGACCTCAACTTTTCGTCACATCTGAACAACTAGACAGCTGTCCTTGTCAGGCCCTCTAACCTGCTTAACGGCCAATGCAGGAATGGAAACCCGCGACCTAGGGTCTTGCCCACTTAGCCACCATGACTACAATTCAATGTCACTGGATCATCTACAATTCCCCGGTTCTTAAAACCGGTCACAACAACGAACATGTACATCCTTCCGAAACACTTACCCCTAAACATTTAGCACGAGACATGAACAAAGTCTAACTCTAAGGAAGGAAATTACTCCTAAAACAAGATGTCAATGCCCATGAAATTGATTTAAGAATTGCCATTTCAGAAAATCCACTTTCCTTGCCAGTTTAATATTCAAAACTCTTTATGGACGATATGTTTTTTTTAATTAATTCTTATTGTCGTCACGACACAAACTGGAAATAAAGACCATTAAACATGCAATTTTCAACCTAACAATCCTCTCGATCAACTCTTGTATCCTTATTCCTCATGAATATTAACCAAAATATAACAGCAAATGTATTTTCAAACCCTTTTCTTTCATTCTATACCAAAAAGTCAACGAAAATCGCCATGCAAAAGGTGTGTACTGGCAACATGCTGGAGAAAGAAAATCAAAGAATAACGTCAAAAATAAAGTATACAAAAAATACTGCTTTATGTACAGCGGTGCATCTCAGGTCCAGGGGCCTTTTCTATTAAAATTTTAAAAATTTCATATTAAAGGGAGCATTTGAGTTATGTGAAGAAAAAATTAGAGAAGTTAAAACAAACTATATAGACTTATAGCCAAGAATATGAAATATACAGCCTTTGAATAAGGATTTAAGGTAACACACTCTTAACGTTAAGAAAACTTTTGAATACGTCCAGATATGAGTTACTCAGGTTGGAGAAGATCCAAGTCATATTTAAAACTCACCCAATGCTGGAAATGGGGAGAACGCTAGATCGGAGACGGTCCTACGCAAATTGTGACGTCATATGTGAATTGTGGGTTAGGGTAAGGGTTAGACTTGATCATGGGTTAGGGTTAGGGCTAGCCCTGTTTATATCTCGGGACTTTGACCAAATCTACAGGTCCTAGCCCTTACCCTAACCCTAACCCACAATCTATATATGACGTCATATGTGCTAAAATGCGTAGGACCGTCGCCGATCTAGCGTTCTCCTGGAAATGGCGGCCATCTTATCGAGCAGTCGAGGAATATTTTATTAATTTAAAATATATTACCGGTATTTAACCTTATTATAGATGATTTATAAAGAAACATAACAAATCATTTAAAATTTTGTTTCTGAATCCATGCTGGTTGTCTGATAGAATTGGTTCCACTACTGCTGTCTTGCGTCTTACTCCAGCCACAGTAGTGGTTTTTCCTACAGTCCTACAGAGTTCCTTTTTGGGCAATTTTTTTTAATCAAATGACTACAAAAAGTTTGCTGGCCTATAGCTCGCTTAATTTACAAATAAACTGGCCCAAAACAGTACTGCACGTAGCTTAAAGGAGCTAAATCGCTAACATTTGGGACCTAGAAATTGACTCAAGTGGATCGCAATGCATATAATACTGTGATATAAATGTATATAAACTGATTTGCATTCAATTGTTTCCGTTTTTACTCCAATTTCAAATCAGTTATGTTCGGCGAAATAAACCAGAAGTGTCAACCGAAGGCATTTTTTTAGCGTCTAGTTATTCCAGTCTACATGCGCCGTTTGATTTGGTACAATGTTTTTAGCCTCGTTCCTCGAGTCTCTTGCTAGAACTGGGGCTGAAACGCATTATGGTGCACGATTCGTGTACCAATGGTAAAATATTTATTTTGTCTTAAATATTGGATATCAGAAGCCCATCTTTTTCCGGTAAGATCACATCAGCAATTTTGATTTAAATTGACAAATAATTCGTGTTTTCTATGTTGAAGATTTTGGAAGATATTGAGTTAAAGACTTAGCTCCTTTAACATATATTAAACCAATTTTTATTGAAATAAAGGTGAGGCCTTACCGCATAATTATATGACTTGATGAAACCCATCTCCTACGCGAAATTTCAACTGGCCGACCGTCATGGCCGCAAGTTGCGTAATACGTCATTAGGCCTACAACAAAAACAGCGCTATGCAGAGAAAAACTGTTCGGTAACTATTTTAATGGTCCAGTCTTCACTATTTGTGATAGAATTACTTATTTTAACACAAACTGTAATGATGTGTGTTGACAATTGTGTGTTTGAACCTATTTGAACTTGCGTAAGGGGTCTTAGACTGTACCAATTGTTACCTTAAACACAGTTTGAGCTAACAAGTATAGTTACTAGTTGTCTGAATGTATGCTCAAAAAGTACTTTTGAATTATCATTTGTGTTACTGGCCTTGGATCTCACCCTTAAATATTTTTGATATTTCCTTATGGTGAACTTAAGCAGTCCTGCCAATTAACCTCTGCAATCTGCTGTAGACGAGGTAATATCTGATGTATTTTACATTTGCCTTGGCAAAATTAATAGCCGAGTCCATTGAATCATTGAATAGGTATATAACATTTTTTATACGCCCACATTTTCATGTGGACGTATTATGTCGTCGCCCCTGTCCGTCCGGACGTCCGTCCGTCCACAATTTGTTTGTGGACTCTCTACAGGTCACAATTCTTATCCGATTTTGACGAAACTTGAAATATAGGTTTATCCCCATAAGATCTCGGTTCCTTTCGATATTGGCATGTATCGGATAAGAACTTCATGGATTATGGCCCCTGATTGTACGAAATATCATGTTTTTAGCTTGTGGACCCTATAGAGGTCACAATTTTGAACCGATTGTGATGAAACTTGACATGCATGTTTATAACCCCAAAATCTTGGTTCCTTTCGATATTTGCGCCCATCGGATCGTAACTTCTTGAATTATGGCCCCTGATTGTCCGAAAAATCGCCCTTTTTAGCTTGTGGTCCCTCTGGAGGTCAAAATTATTATCCGATTTAAAAAACCGTTTGATTATATCACCATTACATGGTAATGAGGGTTGAGTTCAAATTTCGTGAAAATCGGACCAAAATTGACAAACAAAATGGCCGCCGTTTGTACGCGAATAGTGTGAAAATATGTTATATCAAGGTTGTGGACCCTATCGAGGTCACAATTTTGAACCTATTTTGATGAAACTTGACATGTATGTTTATAACCAAAAGATCTTGGTTCCTTTCGATATTTGCACCAATAAGATCGTAACTTCCTGAATTATGGCCCCTGATTGTCCGAAAAATTGCCCTTTTTAGCTTGTGGTCCCACTGGAGGTCAAAATTATTATCCGATTTAAAAAAACGTTTGATTATATCATCATTACATGGTAATGAAGATTGAGGTAAAATTTTGTGAAAATCGGACCAAAATTGACAGACAAAATGGCCGCCGTTTGTACGCGATTAGTGTGAAAGTATGTTATGTCAAGGTTGTGGACCCTATAGAGGTCACAATTTTGAACTGATTTTGATGAAACATGACATGCATGTTTATAACCCAAAGATCTTGGTTCTTTTTGATATTTGCGCCCATTGGATCGTAACTTCCTGAATTATGGCCCCTGATTATCTTTTGATATAAATACCAATAATTATGATCAACAAAACATAGCGCGCATTAGTTTAATTATCGGTAGATAGTTCCAAACCATGTCTTTCTATTTCTCTTTGAATGTTATTTCTGGTGTGTTCAGAATTTTATAATCGTGAAATTCACAAGACAGTTTATCCAGAATGGAATTTTCTCGATCATGGGTCAGTTAATCAACGCTTTGAATTCTATTACTGTGAAATTGCTATTATTTGGATTTTATCTTAGTTTCAATTTCATGAAAAGGCCCAAGGATTATGGTCACTGATTTTACGCAAAAATCTTGATTTTAACTTGTGGACCTAGAGGTAACAATTTTTTTGCATTTTTAAAAATCATTTCAATATATCATCGATACAATTTAGTGCCGGTCACCGGGAGGCTTTATTCATCCGATCTCAAAAATCAGACATGCAAACTCACATGGCACAAGCACGAGAAAAAAATGATGACAATTTAACGGCAATGATGAGAACGGTTTTGTTTATGGCCAAAGAGAACATTCCTAGCACTAAATTTAATGAACTTATGCAATTGCAAAAACAAAATGGATGTCCATCGTTAACTGGTGTGATTTACACACATTCCGATAGTTTCGAAGATATGGAATCGGCCTTGGTTCAAACAACTGTTGACGAATTGAAAGATAAAATAGCTAGCAGTAAATTTGTTGGTCTTATTGTTGACGAAACCGTTAATGTAATCACTGAGAAAAAACTAATACTATTTTTGCGAGTTTTAAATAACACTGCGAAAACCGAAACAATATTTTTAGGAAATTATTCAGTTCATAGTGGCACGGCCGAATGTATCGTCGACAAAATAAAGGAAGTTTTTATAGAATGGGGAATCCCTTTAAATAAAGTAATTGGGTTGGGTAGTGACGGAGCTAGTGTGATGACAGGAATTCGGAATGGTGTAGGTGTTAAACTGCTAACACCATAATGAAGGTTGAGTTCGAATTTTGGGAAAATCGAAACAAAGCTGCTCAACAAAATGACTGCTCCTTGTATGCTCCTTGTATGTAATACAAAGGTTGTTGACCCCTAGATGTCACTTTTTTATACGCCCACATTTTTATGTGGACGTATATTGTCGTCGCCCCTGTCCGTCCGTCCGTCCGTCCGTCCGTCCGTCCGTCCGTCCGTCCACATTTTTTTGTGAACAGTCTACAGGTCACAATTTTTATCCGATTTCAATTAAACTTAAAATATAGGTTTATCACCATAAGATCTCGGTTCCTTTCGATATTGGCATGTATCGGACTGTAACTTCATGGGTTATGGCCCCTGATTGTACGAAAAATCACGTTTTTTAGCTTGTGAACAGCGTAGAGGTCACAATTTTGAACCGATTTGGATGAAACTTGACATGTGTGTTTATAACCCAAAGATCTTGGTTCCTTTCGATATTTGCGCCAATCGGATCGTAACTTCCTGAATTATGGCCCCTGATTGTCCGAAAAATTGCCCTTTTTAGCTCGTGGTCCCTCTGGAGGTCAAAATTGTTATCCGATTTAAAAAACCGTGTGATTATATCACCGTTCCATGGTTATGAAGGTCGAGTTCGAATTTCGTGAAAATCGGACCAAAATTGACGGACAAAATGGCCGCCATTTGTACGCGAATAGTGTGAAAATATGTTAAATCAAGGTTGTGAACAGTGTAGAGGACACAATTTTGAACCGATTTGGATGAAACTTAAAATGCATGTTTATAACCCAAAGATCTTGGTTCCTTTCGATATTTGCGCCAATCGGATTGTAACTTCCTGAATTATGGCCCCTGATTGTCCGAAAAATTGCCCTTTTTAGCGTGTGGTCCCTATGGAGGTCAAAATTGTTATCCAATTTAAAAAAACGTTTTCTTATATCATTGTTCCATGGTTATGAAGGTCGAGGTTGAATTTCGTGAAAATCGGACCAAAATTGACGGACAAAATGGCCGCCATTTGTACGCGAATAGTGTGAAAATATGTTATATCAAGGTTGTGAACAGTGTAGAGGACACAATTTTGAACCGATTTGGATGAAACTTGAAATGCATGTTTATAACCCAAAGATCTTGATTCCTTTCGATATTTGAGCCAATCAGATCGTAACTTGCTGAATTATGGCCCCTGATTGTCCGAAAAATCGCCCTTTTTAGCTTGTGGTGCCTCTGGAGGTCAAAATTGTTATCCGATTTAAAAAACCGTTTGATTATATCACCGTTCCATGGTTATGAAGGTCGAGTTTGAATTTCGTGAAAATCGGACCAAAATTGACGGACAAAATGGCCGCCATTTGTACGCGAATAGTGTGAAAATATGTTAAATCAAGGTTGTGAACAGTGTAGAGGACACAATTTTGAACCGATTTGGATGAAACTTGAAATGCATGTTTATAACCCAAAGATCTTGATTCCTTTTGATATTTGCGCCAATCGGATCGTAACTTCCTGAATTATGGCCCCTGATTGTCCGAAAAATTGCCCTTTTTAGCTTGTGGTCCCTCTGGAGGTCAAAATTGTTATCCGATTTAAAAAAAACGTTTGATTATATCACCGTTCCATGGTTATGAAGGTTGAGTATGAATTTTGTGAAAATCGAACCAAAATTGACGGACAAAATGGCAGCCGTTTGTACACGAATATTGTGAAAATATGTTATATAAAGGTTGTGGACCTTATAGAGGTCACAATTTTGAACCGATTTTGATGAAACTTGACATGTAGTTTATAACCCAAAGATCTTGGTTCCTTTCGATATTTGCGCCCATTGGATCATAACTTCCTGAATTATGTCCCCGGATTGTCCGAAAAATCGCTTTTGTTCGCTTTTGGTCCCTCTGGAGGTCAAAATTATTATCCGATTTAAAAAAACGTTTGACTATATCACCGTTACATGGTAAAGAAGAGAGAGTTTGAATTACATGAAAACCGGACTAGAATTGACGGACAAAATGGCCGCCGTTTGTACACGAATAGTGTGAAAATATGTTATATCAAGGTTGTGGACCCTATAGAGGTCACAATTTTGAGTCGATTTTGATGAAACTTGACAGGTATGTTTTAAACCCAAAGATCTTGGTTCCTTTCAATATTTGCGCCCATCGGGTCATTACTTCCTGAATTATGTCCCCTGATTGTACGAAAAATCACCCTTTTTAGCTTGTGGTGCCTCTGGAGGTCACAATTATTATATGATTTAAAAAAAAACGTTTGATTACAAAAACCAAACAAATTCTAATGATTTTTTGATAATTCCTTAATATGCGACAATTCTTGTTGACTGCCCGGACGATTTGGCTGCTGTGTGGGCGTATGTTTCGTTGCCTGGCAACCTATTTTTTCCTGTCTTTGTGAAACTTTAAATATATATTTATATCCCAAAGATCTCAGTTCCTTTCAATATTCACACATTTTAGACAATAACTTTCTGGATTAGGGCCCATGATGGTTCAAAAAATCATTCTTTTTGGCTTTTTCCCTATCCATTTCTTGCAAAATGTGAGCGAATCTTGCATTTCAACCACTGGTTTTTCATGCTTGTCATTTGAGTAAATATCCAATGCCATCACACATGTTCCATGTGCATTTTAAAAATTGAGTTATGTTGTTTACATTAGTGAGATGAAGAATTCTAATTAATTTCAACAATTTCCGTTATTACTTGTAGAGTAATGGCCCTTGTTGCACTTTGTTCAACCTTTTTAACGCTTGATTGATGAAAGTTTTACGAAATTTATATGCATTATTTCATTTAGCACAACAATAAAGCCAATTGAATTTCTACTCAGAGGATTTAGCTACTGTGGGCGTATATTTTGTTGCATGGCAACCAATCTTTCTTTCAAAATATTGGTGAGCAGTAAAGGTCTTGAGATGAACAAGTATATTGATTTTCAATGAGTTTTGATATCTGAACAGCTAAATCCATGATATTAAATGTTTCTTATACTATACTAAAGGTTCCACTCTTGTTGACTGCCCTGACAATGTAGCTGCCGTGAGCGTATGTTTCGTTGCCTGGCAACCTATCTTTAAATGAGGATGTTACAGTTTTTGTATCTAAAGATATATCTTGTTAACATACTTTATTTATGAACAAGACATTCTACATACTGCTCCATCTGTATTAAAAAACTGTTGTCTGTTGCCTTTTAATGGTGATGGAGTTGTTATTAATATTTTATCTGAGGTAGTGAAATATACCTGGTTTATGGATAAATTAAACTGTACGTCTCTTTACTTCTACCAATTTAATCCACGTAAAAATAACAAGATCTCTGACATTTTCTCACCTTGAATATAACTACAGCATTTTACGTCCAAACCTAGAATGGTTTATGGTTAATTTTAAGAAAAATAATTAAGCAATAAATTTAATTATCGATCTTATTTTTTTCAGAGAGAAGATTGAGGAGAAAAGGTGAAAATGTCAAAACATTCTGTCTCCAATAGAAACTATAAATGTGATATTTGTGGTAAATCATTTATAGGCAGAGTTAATTTAAATTTACATATTATGATTCATACTGGAGAGAAACCATATAAATGTGATGTTTGTGGTAAATCATTCAGACAGAAGAGTTCTTTGAAAACACACACCAGAATTTAGTGATGTGCGTTTTTTAAATTTTCTTTCGGTTTCGGTTTTCGGTTTTTCTGAGGCAAAAAACCTCGGTTTCGGTTTCGGTTTTCGGTTTTTTTATTCATTTAAACACTGTGTCATGTATGTACTGATTTATGGTTATTTTATAGGAATACTTGAAAGCCAGAAAAAATATCAAAAATATTGATGTAAATAGTAAACAACAAGGTTTTTTTTTTACTGTTATATGACTTTAATTATGACTGATAGTAATAACAAAGTTACTGTAAAAAAAGATCTGACACACACAACGCCATAGGCATAATAATAAATTAATATAACGACATAATATCAGTAACAATAAAGTTAGATTCTACTGTAAAAAAAAAAATACCAAAATAAATTTGCATAACAAAATAATACCAATCAAACAAATCGAAACATGTGGTCTTTTATTTCTCGTTTATAAATTATAAACTTAAAAACAAAACTAACGCAATTGCCGTTTTCGGGTGTTGTTCAAATGTTGTTCTAAACCTGACTCAAAATTGTTAAATTATATTCTTATAATTTATGCAGCAGAAATAGATTTTTTTCAAAGATTAAATCTACATTTTGTGTCATCTAATCTTTCATAGTTATTGAGCAAGCCATGGAGGCATTTTACTTTTTAGAGGAAGCCATCGTTCGATATTGACAAGCGGCTTCGGGTTGAATAAAATTTTGGATTGTAAACCGAACCGAATTGAGAAAATAAATAGTCTAAGCCAACCAGACTGACTAAACACTCTATTATTCTATACATACAGGCTCTGGTTGATCGAAAATAAAAACGGAAGTGGTGGCTACATTAAAATTTAGGAATTATTAAGTAAACGAAATACGGCTACATAAAAATTAGGAATTTGGAAAAAAACCGAAACGCACGGTTATTTTTTTTTTTAACGGTTCGGTTTTCGGTTTATTTGTAAAAACCGATACCGTACGGTTAAACCGAAAAACCGCACATCACTACCAGAATTCATACAGGAGAAAACCCATTTTCTTGTGATGTTTGCAATAAATCTTTTACTACTAGAAGTCATCTACAGACACACACCAGAATTCATACTGGAGAAAAACCATTTACTTGTGATATTTGTGATAAATCATTTATTAGTAGTAGTCGACGACAACGACACACCAGAACCCACACTGGAGAAAAACCCTTTTCGTGTGATGTTTGTAGGAAATCATTTACAGAGAGGGGTAGTCTACATAAACACACCAGAACTCATACTGGAGAAAAACCTTTTTCTTGTGATGTTTGTAAAAAATCATTTTCCACCAGGGGTATCCTCCAACAACACACAAGAACCCACACTGGAGAAAAACCTTATTCTTGTGATGTTTGTAGGAAATCATTTACCTGTAATAGGAATCTACAGCAACACATAAAAATCCATACTGGAGAAAAACCCTTTTCTTGTGATGTTTGTAATAAATCTTTTAACAAAAGTGATAGTCTACAACGACACACCAGAACTCATACAGGAGAAAAACCTTATTCTTGTGATGTTTGCAGTAAATCATTTACCATTAGTAGTGAACTACAACGACACACTAGAACTCATACTGGAGAAAAACCCTTTTCTTGTGATGTTTGTAGTAAATCATTTACTCGTAGTAGTTATCTACATGCTCACACTAGAACCCATACTGGTGAAAACCCTTTTATTTGTGATGTTTGTAGTAAATCATTTACCATTATCGGTAGTCTACATATACACATGAAAACTCATACTGGAGAAAAACCATATAAATGTGATATTTGTAGGAAATCATTTGCACAAAATGGTAATCTGGATCGACACATCAGAACTCACACTGGAGAAAAACCCTTTTCTTGTGATATTTGTAAAAAATCTTTTACCACGGGAAGTAATCTACAGAATCACACCAGGTCCGGAGTTCACAAAGCATTCTCAGACTTAAGTTAGGAATTTACTCAACTTTTAGTCACTGTTTATAAGAAATATCTTTGATCTAGAAATACAAAACTTTGCACATTATTTTTGTAATTTAGATATGTATATATATATACATATATCTTTGTAATAGACATTTTATGTATGTAAATATCTTTGTAATTAAAATAGCATTATGCAAGAGCAAAATCTGCTTTTTACAAGTCTTTCTTTAAGCCTGAGATGTTATCTAAATAATCAATTAGACATTAATTAACACATCCAGGCCGTAATAAACTCTTTATGTCAAGGCTAGCCTTCGATGTTGGCAGATTAAAAAAGTATATGCCGCTTAATGGCGGTTGATAATTAAATCAATCAAGTGGATAATCAAGACTATGCTGTTTATATTAATGATTTGAGTATGATGACCGAGGCTATGAATATTTTAAATGCTTTTTTCTCGGCTAATAGTGAATCAATTCGACTGAAATTTTCAGCAAATTATCTTTACACTGCTATCTCTTTATCTTATCTCCCATAATGTAACTTTAATAAAAATATATTTTATTGTTTTAAGTATTTCGCAGTGTAATATATTTTAATATAGACCTTGTATGTAGTCTATCATGGTATAATAGTATATTTTGTAGTTTTAAAGTATTTGTTGATATAGTATATCATAGATAATATTCATATTTTATAGTTTTTAAGTATTTGATGTAAATATACCATAGATAATAGTATATTTTGTAGTTTTAAAGTATTTCGCAGTGTAATATATCATAGATAATAGTATATTTCATAGTTATTTAAAGATACGTTATGGGAGATTAGATGAGATAAAGAGTTGGCTGTTCTCACTATCAAAGGTAAAAACTAGATAGTGTAAAGGTAAATACTGATGTAGTCTATTATAGATAATAGTATATTTTGTAGTTTAAAGTATTTGATGTAAATATACCATGGTATAATAGTATATTTTGTTGTATTGCAGTATTTGTTGATGTAATCTATCATAGATAATATTCATATTTTATACTTAAGTATTTGATGTAAATACCATATATAATAGACATATTTTAAAATCTTTGTTGATGTTTTAGTTTTAAAGTATTTTTCAGTCTTAAAGGGCAAATCTGATTATATTTTGGTGAATGAAACTGCTTAATTTTGGGTTAAAAACTCCCAAAATAAAAAGATGACACATATTAAATTAATCGCACATTTATTTTTTTTAAAAGTATGGAGCAAGCAAACTATACACAAACAGGGTTCCCGCGGTCCTTGAAAATCCTTGAATATCCTTAAATTTAAAATTTCATTTTCAAGGTCTTGAATATCCTTGAATTTCGCGAAAATAGGAAAATATCCTTGAATTTCAGTTGAGATCCTTAATTTTGTTGGTAATACTGGTAAGTTGATCTAAAAAGACCGTTTAGATTATAAGTAATGCTGGTTATACTAAACAATAACTCTGACGTATACCTGTCAATCAACTGATCTAAATAACAGCTGTGTTTTGTCACGTAATAACAAGACAAGCCAATGACATTTACCCTTAGGCAACCAAATACTCTCACGTGACTCCATTGTCCAATTAACATACTAGAAGCCACTACACTGACTAATCAAAATCGGTATTAGTAATTACATTAAACAATGCATAATAAGGAAAAGGGAAATAACTATGTTTTAAAAATGGCGGGAGTTTTCCCCGGTGTGCCGAAAGTCGATCTGTAATAATAAAAAACGGTTTATGTCTTCAATTATAACGATAGTTGGTAATGTTTTGGTTGTTTTTAAGATGAAAAATTGTAACTTTAAGCTAAAAATGTCCTTGAAAATCCTGGAATTTGACGTATAATTATCCTTGAATATCCTTGAAAAAATGTTTGACGAAGCCGCGGGAACCCTGACAAAGTTTCATCACTCTTTGTCAGATCAAATCAAGATTATCTTGTCCCAATGAAATTAATTGCCTCTGCTTAGCTTCAGCTCGAAATGTTAATCATTTAACCCAGTCAATACATACACCTAATGAACATCTACATCAACTTTAAACATTCTACTTTAATTTAAAGCAGAGTTGTTATGTTCCAAAGTCGTGACCAATCAAATTATCGCTCAAGGTAATGACATAATAAATCTATATTCTGAGTTTCATCACTCTCACTTCATTATAACCAAGGTTACAGTGCCCCAAGCATCAACCAATTAAATTGCTTATCTCTGCTTACCCGAAGCAGAAAATGCTCATCTTGGAACACCATCAAGGTATTAACCTACTAAACACATACACTATTCTAGCTCAATTAGGAGGAGAGTTATTGAAAGACAGACGGACAGACAGATGGACGAACCCATTTTTAATATAACAGGATGCAATGGCTGTTGAAGCGTCAATTTTACCTGCTTTTGCTTCGCCCACATTACTGTGAGTTAGGGGGGATTGGCATGGCCTAGTGGTCTAGAGTGCCACGCTTCGACCTCTAGTTGACCGGTCACCTCAGGCTTGTGGCTGTGGTTTCGAGCCCTGGTGTGAGCGTATGCGGCATGGAGATAGCGCGCCTTCTCAACCTTGTGGGTTTCCCCCGGGCACTCCGGTTTCCTCCCACTGCTAAAGACCCCTACGCACAAGTGCATTATTGAAATAAAATGAAACCATATGTTAGTCCCAAAATGACCTGGTTTGTGTTGAGTGGACGTTAAACCCTATTTTTCTTTCTCTCTTTTTACTGTGAGTGAAGTGACATACCATAATTAAATGGTAGCTGACTTTTTTTTTTCCGCACATATACAGTGAATGGCCATTTTGCTCAGTAATCCCAGCCAGAATTTGGCTATTTTTTTTTAAAATTTCGTTAAAATTTTAAATCTTTGTTTAGAACTGAAATAAATTAACTATTAGTCAATCCCCACGCTAAAAACATTAACAGAATTGATTGTTTATATCTGAAATAGACAAGACCAAAGCACAAAATAGTGCCAATATGCCGACGTCAAATCTAGAGTTGTAGGTGCTATTTCTGTGAAAAAATCATTGGAAGAAGCGATAAGACGTTATGGCTGTACGGATTATACAGTCTTACAGGCTGCAAGAAGGCTATTGTTTACAATGTAACATTGTGTCTTGTAATGTTGATAATGATCACAATGATGGTGTTGGCTATTGTTTGTTGATGTGACGTCATTTCCTGTGACGTTTAGATAACGTCATATGGATATCATGGCTATTCACTGTGTACGAGTCTCTTCTCTGCAGGTAGGGTGAGTATGTCAAATCAGATTGCTGACATGCCTGTCAAATAATGCCAAACTTAACATCCCTACAACAAGGGCGGATCCAGGATTTTAAGAAAGAGTGGGCGTGCTGTCCCACTAGGGAGTGCGAAGCCCGGCCCTCGATGGGCGGACTGATGGGCAATCAACCATGTCACAAAATTAGGATTTCCAACCTTAACTATTTTTGTTCTCCTTTCCCGTGAGAATATATGGAGCTAAAAATTGTTCGCCACCACAAAAAATAGAGGGGGCGTGCGCCGGGTGCGCCCCCCTCTGGATCCGCGCCTATACAACATGAAATTAAATTGTTCTGGGCTAATAAAAAAAACGGGTATATGCCACACAGTGTACTATGCGGGAAGTGGCACTATTGCCTACTCTTATATTGAATTCCAACTGTCAAGGGACCTCGACTTTTCGTTCAATCTGAACAACTGGATAAGCTGTCCTTGTCAGACCCTCTGTCCTGCATAACTGACAAGAGGAAATCACAATTAACTGTCTCGGCCAATGCAGGGATCGAACACACGACCTAATATAGCGAGCCAACGACTTACCCAATTCAATGTCACTCGCTTGATCATCTACTATTCCTCCGTCAAAACCTGTTACAAGAAAGAACATGCACACGTACATCCCTCTGAAACACTTACCCTTAAAACAAGATGTCAATGCTCATGAAATTGATTGAAAATGGGAATTTCATATTTTCTAAGAAAGTCAAAACATATTTATTTTTATGTCTTTTGCTCAATAGGGTTGTCAACTCACTATTATACAATCATAGGCATTGTTTCCCCACGGGTAAAATTCTTTCACATCGGAAATAATAACACAATTACCTCCCTTGTTTTCCCATTCCCCTCCCCCTCCCATGCAATAGCTATCTTCAAACGTTTGAATTTCAAGTTGAAAATGATATTTTTGCCAATTTTTCAACTGTTAATAGTGAATTATTGGATTAATAGGATTATTCTTTTCACGGTAGGACTGTTTATAGATATCATCTATTTTAAGGCTTTATTTTAATATATTTTAAAACTATAACTTAAACGTATGGAATTGAGTAAAAGATACGTTACGTGCCCTTGTTTTGAAATTAGTCTCGCTTAACCAGTCTACCGACCATTCTACATCTGATTGACAGGTTGGGATAAACAAGACTACTTGTTTACGAAACATAACAGAAAGCTGGAACACGAAAATGAATTTAGAAATACGCACGTTAGGCAACTCAAGAAATGTTTTAAGAACCTTGTAAATGTAAAATGAATGAAACTACATGAAATATAGTATAATAATTGATTAAAATATTTTCTATGCAGCATAATAATAATTAACTGAAATGTTTTTATATAGATATACTGTGTAGTTTTCGACTTTATAGAAAAATAATTGTCTCATATATGAATAAAACTATGCAGTATTCTACTTTTCTCTATAGTAATAGCATAATAAAGAGAAAACGAAAAAATATAGAAAGCGTGCGTGCATTACCATATTTTCATTAAGTACAAGTAAATGTACAGACTATTTCTATTGTTCTCTTATCTAATGACACCAGTTGACTCAATGAGAGACCTTATGATACAGCGCAAACATACAAACTGTTCTACCATCATAGACATAATAGTAATTGCAGGGGATATGAACTACTCGGGTTGGGGAAGATCCAAGTCACATTTAAAACTCAACCAATGGTACAAAATGGCGATCGTCCGATCGAGTATTCGAGAGATATTTTATTCCTTAAATGTATCTTACCGGTTTTAGCTTCATTATAGATGTGTGGCATAAATTATTTGATGTTCAATTAAATATTCAGATTTGAATATAAATAACACATAACTTAAA
The DNA here is from genome assembly GCA_948474765.1 of Patella depressa. Classification (NCBI taxonomy): domain Eukaryota; kingdom Metazoa; phylum Mollusca; class Gastropoda; family Patellidae; genus Patella; species Patella depressa. Next base: position 70,373,678 of record OX419720.1, on the reverse strand, counting down.
AACGTGTTATATCATAGCCTTTTCTAGTTAAAGAGCTGGTCGTCGTTCTAACAAGGCTGCAAATATTATATTAATACCTGATTTACTTTAAATATATACACAGTGTTTAAGGTCAGTAGATGAAGAATTCAATGGATTTTCTGATAATTATATCCAGTTTTATAGCCCTTGATCACTTTGAAACATCTTGTGGAGGCGCTAAAGTTAATACCCAAGAAAATGTGACTGCTAAAGAGCTATATGGAGACAAGATTTTAAAGATACATTATGGAAGATAAGATAAATTATTTTCGACATTGATTGAATGGGCCAGTCCCTGAACGATCAGGGTGAGTGTAATGAGACCGACGTTCAGAGCTGAACTAGTTCTCACTATAATAGTTAAAAACTATATAGTGTAACTGTAAATGTAATTTGCTGAAAATTTCAGTCAAATTGATCCTCTATAAGCCGAGAACGGAGCGCGTGAAATTTCTGAATAGCCTCTGTCATCATTACTAAAATCATTAATAAAAACAGAGTAGTCTCGATTATCCAATGTTGTGATTTAATTACAATGGCCTTTCTGCAGCATATTTGAATCAAATCCAGCTTACATCGAAGGCTAGCCTTGATATCGAGAGTAAATTATGGTCTGGATAAGTTAATGTCTAATTAATAATTTAGATAACATTTCAGGCCTAAAGAAATACACGTAAAAGGCAGATTTTGTTCTTGCATAATGCAAGTTTAAGTTAGTGGTCTGTTACCTTTAATGGTGATAGAGTCGCTGCTGATGTAATTATGTATAGTGTTTTAATTAAAAAACTAAATTGTGAAATTTATTCATGTCACCATTTTTTTTTCAGTACGAAGATTGAGGAGTAAAACTGAAAATGTCTACGCATTCGGACTCCCTAAAAAACAATGAATGTGATATTTGTGGTAAATCACTAAAAAATTCTTTTAATTTAAGTAGACACATGATGATTCATACTGGAGAGAAACCATATAAATGTGATGTTTGTAATAAATCATTCAGTCAGAAGATCAATTTGAATTCACACACCAGAATTCATACTGGAGAAAAACCTTTTTCTTGTGATATATGTAGAAAATCGTTTACCAATAGTAGTAGTCTACTACACCACATCAGAACCCATTCTGCAGCTAAACCATATAACTGTGATATTTGTGGTAAATCATTAAAAAACTCTTCTAATTTAAATAAACACATTATGATTCATACTGGAGAGAAACCATATAAATGTGATATTTGTGATAAATCTCTAAGAAACTCTGCTACTTTAAAAAGTCACATTATGAAGCACACTGGAGAGAAACCATATAAATGCGATTTTTGCGAAAAGAAATTCAGTCAGAAGTGCATTTTAAATTCACACACCAGAACTCACACTGGAGAAAAACTCTTTTCTTGTGATGTTTGTAGTAAATCATTTACCACTAGCAGTAATCTACAGCGGCACTCCAGAATTCATACTGGAGAAAAACCCTTTTCTTGTGGGATTTGTAAAAAATCATTTACCTCAGCTAGTACTCTACAGGGACACACAAGAACCAATACCGGAGCAAAACCCTTTTCTTGTGATATTTGTAGGAAATCATTTACAGATCGTAGTCGTCTACGGGAACACATTAGAATTCATACCGGAGAAAAACCCTTTTCTTGTGATTTTTGTAGTAAATCATTTACCACTAGTACTAGGCTACATTATCACACCAAAACTCATACTGGAGAAAAACCCTTTTCTTGTGATATTTGTAGGAAGTCATTTATCACTAGTAGTAATTTAAACGCACACATCAGAATTCATACTGGAGAGAAACCATTTTCTTGTGATATTTGTAGGAAATCATTTATCACTAATGGTCATCTACAGCGACATACCAGAACCCATACTGGAGAAAAACCCTTTTCTTGTGATGTTTGTAGTAAATCATTTACCTGTAGAAGTCATCTACAACGACACACAAGTATCCATACTGGAGAAAAACCCTTTCCTTGTGTTTTCGGTTCAAATGTCCAACAAGAACAATTTTGAAATCCCATCACTGAACAGTAGTATTCTACAATGACACACCGGTATTCATACTGAAGAAAAACATCTTTTCTTGTGCTGTTTGACGTCATCTATAGAAACACACTGGAGATCACATCGGAGAAAAACCATGATGTTTGTGGTAAATCATTTACCACTACTGTTTGAACTGAACTGTCGTGTTGAGTTGACGTTAAACCCCATTTCTCTCTCTCTCTCTGAACTGTCGTCAACTTTAAAGAGATTTCTTTGATTATAAATAAACTACTCTCTTGCTCTCTCTGTGAACTGTCGTCAATTTCAAATAGATATCTTTGATTATAAATAAACAACTTAAGAATGGTTATTAAAAACTTCCATGTGTATTATTTATTATACTATTCAAAAAAAGTAGGGAATATTTGATTTTGGGGGCATAATAATAAAATATGCAAATGACTACGAAAAAAGTCACTATAGAACCTAACAGAAGAAACATTTCCAGTTACATGTGACGCCCAAACGCACCAATAGCTACCGCATGGAATGCAGGTGATGCTTGGGATCATCATGGGGGTCCAACCCAAGATTTGCATGACTCTGACTTTGAATTTTACAGTCATTGTGGCATTGTATTCCAGGGTGGAAACATCAGTTTAATTGTTTTAGTGACCAGAAAACAAATTTTGATATGCGTCGGCTTACCCAAAATGAAAGGTTACGTGCCCTTGGCATGCTACAGATCGGCACAACACAGGCGGTTGTGGCGCGGACGATGAATGTTTCTCAGTCTGTCATAAGCAGGCTATGGTCCAGATACTCTGATACACAATCTGTACAGGACAGACCATGCTCAGATCGACCAAGGGCGACAACTCAAGCCCAGGATCGATTTATCCGTACCTTGGCCTTGAGAAATCGTGTCATCACAGCAAATCAGATCAGCGCTCGTCTTCAAACAAACACTGGTGTGAGAGTGAGTGGCCAGACGATTCGGAATCGACTGCATAGGGGTCACCTTCGCGCCCGACGTCCTCGCGTGATCCCTTGTTTGAGAGATCATCACATTCAGGCAAGACGTCGTTGGTGTAGGGATCGTCAACACTGGGATAATCGACGCTGGAGCAATTTGATGTTTTCAGATGAGTCATGGTTCACTGTTGATTTTTATACGCCCACATTGAAATGTGGTCGTATATTGTCATCGCCCCCGTCCGTCCGTCCGTCGGTCGGTCCGGCGTCCACAATTGCTTGTGGACGCTCTACAGGCTAAAGTTAATATCCATTGACTTTAAATTTATACACAGTGTTTATGGTCATGAGATGAAGAAGCCTATTGTTTTTCAGCAATTTCCGATAATTAGTGCCAGAGTTATGGTCCTTGATCACTTCAAAAAATCTTGTGGACGCTCTAGAGGCCAAAGTTAATATCCGATTGACTTCAAATTTATACACAGTGTTTAAGGTCATAAGACGAAGAAGCCTATTGATTTTCAGCGATTTCCGATAATTAGTGCCAGAGTTATGGCTCTTGATCACCTCAAAAAATCTTGTGGACGCTCTAAAGGTCAAAGTTAATATCCGATTGACTTTAAATTTATACACAGTGTTTAAGGTCATAAGACGAAGAAGCCTATTGACTTTCAGCGATTTCCGATAATTAGTGCCAGAGTTATGGCCCTTGATCACTTCAAAAAATCTTGTGGACGCTCTAGAGGCCAAAGTTAATATCCGATTGACTTCAAATTTATACACAGTGTTTAAGGTCATAAGACGAAGAAGCCTCTTGATTTTCAGCGATTTCCGATAATTAGTGTCAGAGTTATGGCCCTTGATCACTTCAAAAAATCTTGTGGACGCTCTAGAGGCCAAAGTTAATATCCAATTGACTTTAAATTTATACACAGTGTTTAAGGTCATAAGACGAAGAAGCCTATTGATTTTCAGCGATTTCCGATAATTAGTGCCAGAGTTATGGCCCTTGATCACTTCAAAAAATCTTGTGCACGCTCTAGAGGCCAAAGTTAATATCCAATTGACTTTAAATTTATACAAAGTGTTTAAGGTCATAAGACGAAGACGCCTATTGATTTTCAGCGATTTCCGATAATTAGTGCCAGAGTTATGGCCCTTGATCACCTCAAAAAATCTTGTGGACGCTCTAAAGGTCAAAGTTAATATCCGATTGACTTTAAATTTATACACAGTGTTTAAGGTCATAAGACGAAGAAGCCTATTGATTTTCAGCGATTTCCGATAATTTGTGCCAGAGTTATGGCCCTTGATCACTTCAAAAAATCTTGTGGACGCTCTAGAGGCCAAAGTTAATATCCGATTGACTTCAAATTTATACACAGTGTTTAAGGTCATAAGACGAAGAAGCTTATTGATTTTCAGCGATTTCCGATAATTAGTGCCAGAGTTATGGCCCTTGATCACTTCAAAAAATCTTGTGGACGCTCTAGAGGCCAAAGTTAATATCCGATTGACTTTAAATTTATACACAGTGTTTAAGGTCATAAGACAAAGACGCCTATTAATTTTCAGCGATTTCCGATAGTTAGTGCCAGAGTTATGGCCCTTGATCACCTCAAAAAATCTTGTGGACGCTCTGGAGGCCAAAGTTAATATCCGATTGACTTTAGATTTATACACAGTGTTTAAGGTCATAAGACGAAGAAGCCTATTGATTTTCAGCGATTTCAAATAATAACTGCCAGAGTTATCTCCCTTGATAACTTCAAAAATTCTTGTGACGCTATAGAGGCCAAAGTTACTATCCGATTGACTTCAGATTGATACATAGAGTTTAAGGTGTTGAAACGAACAAGTATTTTGATTTTCAATGAATTTAGATAACTGAACAGCTAAATCCATGATATTAAATGTTTCATGTATATACTAATTGTTAGCGTGGGGTAAAACTTTATAAAAAGCAATCAAATTCTAATGATTTTCTGGGGGTGTGGCGTCGTCGAAACGAGCGCTTCGAAGACGTTAACGTCATCAGACATGATCGATTTGGGGGTGGTTCTGTTATGGTGTGGGGAGGCATCACTGTTGCTGGAAGAACGGCTTTTCATGTTGTTGCAGGGTGTGTTACAGGCCAGTACTACCGGGACAACATCTTGGCAGTCCATGTTGTGCCGTTCGCATGACGTCATGGCCGCCGTTTCATCTTCCAGGATGACAACGCAAGATGTCACAGGGCCAGGATCGTTACAGGTTACCTCCAACAACAGAACATCACCACATTACCCTGGCCACCAGCACTGAGTCCCGACCTCTCCCCCATCGAGCATGTCTGGGACATGCTTGGACAGAGGTTACGTCAACGTCAACAACGTCCTGCCAATGTCCAAGAACTTGCTGCTGCGTTGCAACAGGAATGGGACAATCTGGACCAAAATGACCTTAGACGTCCCATTAGGAGTATGCCACGTCGGATCAATGCTTGTTTGGCAAACAGAGGAGGATTTACCCGTTACTGACTTTGTTGTGATGCTGTGGTAACTTTGCTGTTTGACCCCGGGTATCATTTTACCCTTATAATGGCCAGTCTGTGCCTTACTTAGTCTAACGATCATTTGGAATAAATCGATGAATGTGAACTTCATTTTGTCATTTGTTTCTTCGTCAGTTTCATTAGGTGACTTTAATAACACTTAAAAATCAAATATCCCCTACTTTTTTTTGAATAGTATAGTATAAGGGTGTTTGTGACTTTTACCAAAGTTTAAACTTTGTGCATCAATAAGCTGTCTTTCGTATTATAAACAGTCTTGTTTATTTAATAAGGAAGTTGATTTTCTTGAATTTCACCCTTGAGTATGTTTGATATTTCTTGATGAACTTAAGCAGTCCTGTCAATAAACTTTGGCATCCGCAAATGTTGATGCATTCTTATATGCCTATCTGCTATCCTATAGTAATTGAATAATCATTCTTTTATAGACATTATACTATGCAGTATTCTACTTACTTTTTTATTGTATTAATTGACTGAAATGATCCATACAGGCCTAACACTATCCAATATGCTACTTAGCTTTTTATTTTAAGGATTTATATAGTATAATAATTGAATGAAATGTTTTATGCATACATAATTCTATATATGTATAATATTAATCAAAGAAATGATTTTTATAGACAAAATGCTTTTCAGTAATCAGCTGAGTTTATAGGATAATAATTACATGAAATATAAATATAATGATTGATTAAAATATTTTTAGCTTATTTTTCTAGCATAATAATAATTACATGAGTATAATAATAGATTAAAATATTTTCTGTGCAGTATTCAGCTTATTTTTATAGCATAATAATAATTGACTGAAATGTTTTTATATAGATAAACTGTGCAGTATTCAACTTTATAGAAAAATAATTGTCTCATACATGAATAAAACTATGCAGTATTCTACTTATCTTTAGAGTAATAGCATAATAAAGAGAAAACGAAAAAATATAGAAAGCGTGCGTGTATTACCATGGTTTAGAATGAATAGAATTAGTATAGAATGAATAAAAACAAGCGAATATACAGACTATTTCTATTTTTCACATGTTCTCTTATCTAGTGACATCAGTTGACTTAATGACCTTATGATACAGCGCACACATACAAACAATTCGTCCATGCAGCACCGCATGACTATCTTATTGCAGGAGATATGAGTTATGTTGCAAATTTGGGTTTATTCCCTGATACTATAGGTGGGTTTTTTGGGGTCCTTAATTGGCCCACCTAATCCTCAGATAGACCGAGAGGGGAAATAATGGGTCGAGGGGTATGGAAGTTAAGAGACAAGACTACAGACATAAATTACTAGCTCTACAGGTACAGCTTCTAATACTTAGGCCTACACCAACCACATCTACCATGCAGCAGATAAAGCCAGGCAATAAATAGAACTAAAAGCTTTTACTTAATATCAGCAATCCAAATGGAGAATAATTAACACTAATATTAATATAGCACAGGTAAATAATACACTACCAATAGCACACAAATAGTAGGCTAACAGTAACACATGTCTTGTCACGTTGATTTGCACAGCAGATCTTCTATTGAAGTTGAAACTTTCCAAATTGCTTTAATCTAAGTGGGACGACTATGGACCAACCCTGGCCTTTATACCCAAAAATCGTGCACGTGCAAAAATAATAAACGTCACCGACAGGCTAATCCATTTTAGCATAAGGGAGATCAGCTCATGTCTGCAACAGTTACTCGGGTTGGAGAAGATCCTAGTCACATTTAAAACTCAACCAATGGTACAAAATGGCGACCGTCCGATCGAGTGCTCGAGGCATAATACTAGATCTTTCCAATCTGTGAAATATTTTCCCTTGGGTTAGGGTTAGGGTTCGGGTTAGTTTTATCTAAAACTATTCTGTAGGGTTTGGGTTAGGGTTCGGGTTATTAAGATCTAGTATCGTGCGTATTCGAGAGATATTTTATTCCTTAAGTATTTAACTTCATTATCATTATAGATGATTGACATACATTAATTGATGTTCAATTGAATATAAAGAATTGAATATAAATAGCACATAATCTTTTCTAGTAGAAAACGTGTTATAGCATAGCCTTTTCTAGTACAAGAGCTGGTCGTTTTAACAAGCCTGCAAATGAAAGTGTGAGTCTACCACTATTAGTGATGTAACTGATATTTTCAAGCTAACATCTCCTGTGATTTCTAGTGATTTTATTGCTGGATTTTTACTGTTAAAGGTAATATAGTTTAATATAATTCCTCAGAATGTCTCTCTAAGTCTTAACCTATATATTTCAAATCAACTTTTTAAAAAAAGAAAATCACCTTTTTATACGCCCACATTGAAATGTGGCTATATATTGTGTCTCCCCATCAGTTGGTCCAACATGGACGCTCTAGAGGCCAAAGTTAAATTTATACACAGTGTTCAATATCATCAGAAATAGAACAAGCCTATTGATTTTCCGCATTTTCTGTTAATTACTGCCAAATTTAAGGCCCTTGATCATTTTGAACAATCTCTTGGACGCGCTACAGGCTAAAGTTAATGCCCAAAGAAAATGACATTAAAATTGTATCTTTTATTTTTTCCTGGCTGAGCTCTCGTCAAATTTTCACAATTCAATCGTTCATAGTGTTCACAATGGGCTAGTGTATCCACCGCTTAAAGCTGTATGGAGACAAGAATGCAAGTTAGTGGTCTGGTTCCTTATAATGGTGATAGAGTCGCTGCTGATGTAATTATTTATAGTGTTTGAATTAAAAACTAAATTGTGAAATTTCTTTATGTCGCCTTTTTTTTCAGTACGAAGATTGAGGAGTAAAACTGAAAATGTCAAAGAATTCCGACTCCCCTCCAAATAACTGCAACTGTGATATTTGTGGTAAATCACTTAAAAACTCTAATAATTTAAATGACCTAGTTTGTGTCAAGTGGACATCAAACACCATTTCTCTTTCTCACTCTCTCCATTTCATGATTAAATGATGAATAAAAGTTGAGCAGCAAATCGAATCCTAATTCTGTAAATGTCGCAGATTAACGATGACATCGAGAATTGATTATTATGGTCTGGATAAGTTAAGTAATGTCTAATTAATGATTTAGATAACATTTCAGGCCTAAAGACCTGCTGTAGACAGAATCAGCTCTTGAATAATGAATGTTTAAACTCTGTAAATAATTATTATTATATTTATTACAGAGAGAAGATCAGGAGAAAAGCTGAAAATGTCAAAGAATTCTGTCTCCAATAAAAACAATAAATGTGATATTTGTGGTAAATCACTAACAAGGTTGTTTGATTTAAGTAGACACATGATGATTCATACTGGAGAAAAACCATATAAATGTGATGTTTGTGGTAAATCATTCAGCCAGAAGATCAATTTGAATTCACACACCAGAATTCATACAAAAGAAAAGCCTTTTTCTTGTGATATATGTAGAAAATCGTTTACCAGTAATAGTGGTCTACTACACCACATCAGAACACATTCTGCAGCTAAACCATATAACTGTGATATTTGTGGTAAATCATTAAAAAACTCTACGAATTTAAATAAACACATTATGATTCATACTGGAGAGAAACCATATAAATGTGACATTTGTGATAAATCTCTAAGAAACTCTGCTACTTTAAAAAGTCACATTATGAAGCATACTGGAGAGAAACCATATAAATGTGATTTTTGCGAAAAAACATTCAGTCAGAAGTGCATTTTAAATTCACACACCAAAACTCATACTGGAGAAAAACTCTTTTCTTGTGATGTTTGTAGTAAATCATTTCTATATTTTAGTAGTTTACAACAGCACTTCAGAATTCATACTGGAGAAAAACCCTTTTCTTGTGGTATTTGTAAAAAATCATTTACATCTGCTGGTAATCTACAGGCACACACAAAAACCCATACAGGAGAAAAACCCTTTTCTTGTGATATTTGTGGAAAATCATTTACAGAGAGAGGTAGTCTACGGGAACACATTAGAATTCATACCGGAGAAAAACCTTTTTCTTGTGATGTTTGTAGTAAATCATTTACCACTAGTGGTAGGCTACATTATCACACCAAAACTCATACTGGAGAAAAACCCTTTTCTTGTGATATTTGTAGGAAGTCATTTATCACCATTAGTCATTTAAAGGAACACATCAGAACCCATACTGGAGAAAAACCATTTTCTTGTGATGTTTGTCGTAAATCATTTACCACTAATGGTGTTCTACAGCGACACACCAGAACTCATACTGGAGAAAAACCCTTTTCTTGTGATGTTTGTAGTAAATCATTTACCTGTAGAAGTCATCTACAACGACACACAAGTATCCATACAGGAGAAAAACCCTTTCCTTGTGTTTTCGGTAAAAATGTCCAACAAGAACAATTTTGAAATCCCATCACTGAACAGTAGTATTCTACAATAACACCGGTATTCATACTGAAGAAAAACATCTTTTCTTGTGCTGTTTGAAGTCGTCATCTATAGGAACACACCTGGGATCACATCGGAGAAAAACCATGATGTTTGTGGTAAATCATTTACCACGACTGTTTGAACTGAACTGTCGCGTTGAGTTGACGTTAAACCCCATTTCTCTCTCTCTCTCTGAACTGTCCAAAATTTTAAACAGATTTCTTTGATTATAAATAAACTACTCTCTTGCTCTCTCTCTGAACTGTCGTCAATTTCAAACAGATATCTTTGATTATACATGTAAATAAACTACTTAAGAATGGTTAAAAACTTCCATGTGTATTATTTATAATATAAGGGTGTTTGTGACTTTTACCAAAGTTTAAACTTTGTGCATCAATAAGCTGTCTTTCGTATTGTACTATAAACAGTCTTGTTTATTTGATAAGGAAGTTGATTTTCTTGAATATGTTTGATATTTCTTGATAGCTTAAGCAGTCCTGTCAATTAAAGGGACAATACCGATAAGAACAGAGTCTCAAAAATTAAAAAGTCAGAGTATTTATGAAATTTATGGACCAAAATATAATGGCATGGTGTATTTACCTTGTCTCAAAATTTCAGCTCAAAATATTGAGTCATTTGGACGTGTACATCAACACTGCTTATCCGGACACGTAACCCTTTTAAGATTTCGGGTCAATTTTTTCATTGGGTGACCTGATAATCGATTAACGTTTCTTGAGAGGTCTATACAGTGTATGACCCATGCATTGTACTTGATAACAAAAGGTAAATTTCACCTACATATTATTTCTATAAAAAAAAGTCTGGTTTTATCCAGGTGCTGTATAATACAACGGTCTCCATTTCCAGATGAAGACTGTCAGGTTTAAGTTATTTACAAGCGTATCCCAAATATCGGGTTAGTAGGTGGGCCTTAGGTTATGGATTTTAACACAAAATTAAGCAGTTTTATTCCCCAAAAAGTTATCGGGATTGGCCCTTTAACCTTGGCATCCGTAAATGTTGATTCAATTCTTATACGCCTATCTGCTATCTTTTATCCTATAATAATTAAATAATCATTCTTTTATAGACATTATACTATGCAGTGTTCTACTTAGCTTTTTATTATAAAAATTGACTGAAATGATCCATACAGGCCTAATAGTTACACAGTATTCTACATAGCCTTTTTATTGTAAGGATTTATATAGTATAATAATTGAATGAAATGTTTTATGCATACATAATTCTATACAAGTGTATTAATCAAATAAATGATTTTTATAGACAAAATGTTTTTCAGTAATCAGCTGAGTTTATAGGATAATAATTACATGAAATATTGTATAATAATTGATTATAATTGATTAAAATATTTTCAGCTTATTTTTATAGCATAATAATAATTGACTAAAATGTTTTTATATAGATAAACTGTGCAGTTTTCGACTTTATAGAAAAATAATTGTCTCACATATGAATAAAACTATGCAGTATTCTACTTATCTTTATAGTAATAGCATAATAAAGAGAAAACATACAAATATAGAAAGAATCTGTGTATTACCATGGTTTTATTAAGTATAGAATGAATAAAAACAAGCGAATGTACGGACTATTTCTATTTTTCACATGTTCTCTTATCTAGTGACACCAGTTGACTTAATGACAGACCTTATGATACAGCACACACATACAAACAATTCGTCTATGCAGCACCGCCTGACTATCTTAGTGCAGGAGATATGAGTTACTCGGGTTGGAGAAGATCCATGTCACATTTAAAACTCAACCAATGTGGCAATGGTGCAAAATGGCGACCGTCCGATCGAGCATTCTAGAGATAATTTAATTCTAAATGTATCTGATGTTAACGGTATTTAGCTTCATTATAGATGATTGACATACATATAAATAACACATAGTCTTTTCTAGTGGAAAACGTGTTATAGCATAGCCTTTTCTTGTTCAAGAGCTGGTCCTTCTAAAAAGCCTGTAAATGAAAGGGGGGTTGGAATGGTCTAGTGGACTAGAGAGCCGCGCTTCGACCTCTAGGTGACCGGTCACCTCTGGCTTGCGGCTGTGGTTTCGAGCCCTGATGTGAGCGTATGCGGCATGGAGATAGGGGCGCCTTCTCATCCTATTGGGTTTCCTCCGGGCACTCCGGTTTCCTCCCACTGCTAAAGACCCCTACGCGCAAGCGAATTATTGAAATAGAATTAAACCATATGTTAGTCCCGAAATGACCTAGTTTGTGTTGAGTGGACGTTAAACCCCATTTCTCTCTCTCTCTGTAAATGAAAGTGTTAGTCTACTAGTATTAGTGATGTAACTGAAATTTTCAAGCTAACATCTCCTGTGATTTCTAGTTATTTTACTGCTGGATTTTTACTGTTAAAGGTACCGTAATATAGTTTAATATAATTCCCCAGAATGTCTCTAACCACAGGAATCTGACCTTCTATCCACATATATGCATACACCATACCGAACTAGACAATATATAATAAAAAAAAGAACAGGAATGCAATGCCTGTTGAAGCCTCGATTTTACCTGCTCTCGCTTCGGCTCGTTTTTATACGCCCACATTGAAATGTAATTGTGGACGCTCTAGAGGCTAAAGTTAATATCCTATTGACTTTACATTTATACACAGTGTTTAACGTCATGAGACGAAGAAGCCTATTGATTTTCAGCGATTTCTGATAATTAGTATCAAAGTTATGGCCCTTGATCACTTCAAAAAATCTTGTGGTCGCTCTAGAGGCCAAAGTTAATATCCGATTGACTTCAAATTTATACACAGTGTTTAAGGTCATAAGACGAAGAAGCCTATTGATTTTTCTGGCAGAACTCTCGTCAAATTTTCACAATTCAATCGTTCATAGTGTTCACAGTGGGCTAGTGTGTCAACCGCTTAAAGCTGTATGGAGACAAGAATGCAAGTTAGTGGTCTGGTTCCTTATAATGGTGATAGAGTCGCTGCTGATGTAATTATGTATAGTGTTTGATTTAAAAACTAAATGGTGAAATTAATTCATGTCACCTTTTTTTTTTCAGTACGAAGATTAAAAATGTCAAAGCATTCCGACTCCCCAAATAACTGTAACTGTGATATTTGTGGTAAATCACTTAAAAACTCTAATAATTTAAGTAGACACATGATGATTCATACTGGAGAGAAACCATATAAATGTGATGTTTGTGGTAAATCATTCAGCCAGAAGATCAATTTGAATTCACACACCAGAATTCATACAAAAGAAAAGCCTTTTTCTTGTGATATATGTAGAAAATCGTTTACCAGTAATAGTGGTCTACTACACCACATCAGAACACATTCTGCAGCTAAAAGCTATATTTGTGATATTTGTGGTAAATCATTAAAAAACTCTTCTAATTTAAATAAACACATTATGATTCATACTGGAGAGAAACCATATAAATGTGATATTTGTGATAAATCTCTAAGAAACTCTGCTACTTTAAAAAGTCACATTATGAAGCATACTGGAGGGAAACCATATAAATGTGATTTTTGCAAAAAAACATTCAGTCAGAAGTGCATTTTGAATTCACACACTAAAACTCACACTGGAGAAAAACTCTTTTCTTGTGATGTTTGTAGTAAATCATTTCTATATTTTAGTAGTTTACAACAGCACTCCAGAATTCATACTGGAGAAAAACCCTTTTCTTGTGGTATTTGTAAAAAATCATTTACATCTGCTGGTAATCTACAGGCACACACAAGAACCCATACAGGAGAAAAACCCTTTTCTTGTGATGTTTGTAGGAAATCATTTACAGAGAGAGGTAGTCTACGGGAACACATCAGAACCCATACTGGAGAAAAAACGTTTTCTTGTGGTGTTTGTAGTAAATCATTTACCACTTGTAGTTATCTGCAAGTACACACTACAATTCATACTGGAGAAAAACCCTTTTCTTGTGATGTTTGTAGGAAATCATTTACAGCTAATGGTAGTCTCCAGATACACATCAGAACCCATACTGGAGAGAAACCCTTTTCTTGTGATGTTTGTGGTAAATCATTTACCACTAATGGTAATCTACAGCGACACACAAGAATCCATACTGGAGGAAAACACTTTTCTTGAGATTTTTTTAGTAAATGATTTACCGGCAGTAGTATTCTACAATGGCACACCGGAATTCATACTGAAGAAAAACATCTTTTCTTGTGCTGTTAAATTTTAAATGGATTTCTTCATAAACAAACTTCATTGTGTGTTTGTAATTACTTGTCATTAAATAAAATCCATTGTATCACAACAAATAAAAAGATTCTCTCTGGCAAAATTAAACTGTTCAAAATCTTTGACATGGAGAAATAAAAAAATGGAAGCTTATTACGTTGTTTATCGGGATAAATTATTTATTACATGGGGGAGTGGCAGCAAGTAGTCTTTATCAACCAGAAAAATATTCTACGAATATTAGTCTGGACTCTGGATGCATTGTCAAAATTTGGGAAATATCGGTCATTGACTAGAGAATGAAATTCGCTGTTTGGGCCTTGAATTTCACCCTTGAGTATGTTTGATATTTCTTGGTGAACTTCATATTCCTGAAGCAATGGCCCAAGAAATCCCTCTCTGCCCATTGCTGGAATAGCATCTGATTAGTGATTAGTGTGAAATTTATATACGTCATTTACATCAGTGTAACAAAGAATCATATTGAATTTCAGCAATTTCCATAAAATACGTCTAGCGTTATGGCCTTGTTTCACTTTGTTGAACCTTATGAACGCTTGAACGACAAACGTTATCATCCGATTGGTATGGAATTTATATGCACCATTGAAATGCAGCAATTTTTGTCATTACTTCTAGAATCATGTTACTTATTTTACTTTGTTGAACTTGGTAAATTTAACCCTCAAAGGTCAAAAATGTCTTGTATGAAATCGTGTCTTGTTTATGCCCCCCCCCCTACATGTACCTACTAAAGAATAAATATGCGACAACCCTTGTCAGCCGTGCAGACAATTTAGCTGCTGTGTGCGTATGATTTGTTTTCTGACCATCTTTCTTTTTTATGTGTAGCAAATATATAATAACACACAAGAATATATAATAATAATTATACTTGTATCGATCTATTCAATCCATTAGGGGAATACTCTAGGCGCTAGAGATGTTCTCACTTTAGAGTGTTAATGATAGTAAATAAATATCCATTTGATTTAAAATCTGACACAGATTTACATTATCGGATATTTTCTGTTGGAATGTTCAGCTATTTAATCTCAGCTATTTAACCTCCGACCCCGACAAGCCCCTCTTGCTGTGGAATGCCGGACAAAACAGTGTTTTCAGGGGAGATAACTACAATTAATAATGCACGAAAAGGATACAGACCACCATTAATTCCCCCATTGACTTGTGTTAATTCTGGACCCTTTGCCCACCCCCAACTTTTCCTCAAATGTCTTCGCACTAAAATCTGTATGAGGTTGACCACCAAAATTTTGAGATACACTAACATAAGAAGAAAACTAAAAACATGTAACTAGTTGCCGTACATATCACCGTAGCCAACCTGATAACGCCGTTATCCTTCCGCCTAAAAATCATGAATGTTTAACCAAAACCTGTCAGAAAATATTGATTCAAGTCCTCTTCGCCTATTCTAGACCAAAAAACCAACAAAAATGGGCATGCAAAGGGGGAGGAAAGAGACAGAGAAAGAACTACTATAAATAGACGAACAACAGTATTGGTGGTCTGCCTCCAAAATCCTTGGAGTTCATGATACAGTATTGGTGGCCTGCCCCCACAATCCTTGGGGTTTATATTATGTGGGCGTATATTGTCGTCGCCCCTGTACGTCCACCCACAATTTGTTTGTGGACTCTTTACAGGTCACAATTCTTATCCGAATTTGACGAAACTTGAAATACAGGTTTATCCCCATAAGATCTCGGCTGCTTTCGATATTGGCATGTATCGGATCAAAACTTCATGGATTATGGCCCCTGATTGTACGAAAAATCACGTTTTTAGCTTGTGGACCCTAAAGAGGTCACACTTCTGAACCGATTTTGGTGAAGCTTGACATGTATGTTTATAACCCAAAGATCTTGGTTCCTTGTGATATTTGCTCATATCGGATTGTATCGTCCTGAATTATAGCCCCAGATTGTACGCCAAATCGACCTTTTTAGCTCGTGGTCCCTCTAGAGGTCTCAATTATTGTCCGATTTAAAAAAAAAAGATATTAAACGTTTCGTTTACTAAACGTTAGCATGGGACCGAACTTTATAAAAACCAAACAAATTCTAATGATTTTCTGATAATTACTTAAAGCCCCAATAACACTCTTGTTGTAACTGAATAATAGGTCCCAATCTTCATTCTGGTCAACAAAATCGTATTCCAATTACATGATGATATAAATTTCATCTTAACACACCTATTTTTAAAAATTGGAAAAATTCAACCAATTGACTTGAAAAGTCTAACGTAAACCTTTTCAAATGTGACTTGGATTTTAAAATATTTTCGAACCCTCTGGACAAGTAAAATAGGTTGTAATGGATAATTTACACAACAGGTAGGACACTTAAATATCCAGTACTTAGAATAAGGGTGTTATTGATTTTCTGGAGCTACCAAGCCAGCAAGAATGTTATTGTTCCTTTAATATATGTGTTTAAGTTACATTTGACTCATTGAACTATTTATTTATTTATTTTCCTTCAGGTAATCAACCCCATACCCAGTAGTTCGTTTGCGCTGAGACTGTTACAAGGCCTAAAGATACAGCGTATAGTATATATCTATATATTGCATCACAGGTTATCTGTTGGACATACCGTTCATAATGTGATATAAGGTAGAACTGCGTATATCGATCTATTGCATCACACTTTATCTAGTGTAAATACCTCTCTAGTAGTATATGGAGATTATTTGTACATCATAAAATCTCTACAAACCGATAGTCGAGTTATAGGATATAATCTTTAGCGATTGAACATAATATAACACAACACAGTTCTCAATCTGTTTCGCAGAGAATTACGAAAGTCTTATATCTCGGTCACAGATGGCCGTCTTCAACTGAACAAATGCAATTACATCACGTGGCGTCAATCATTGGTTCAATGGCGCGTGCATTGTTTACATAAGACGTAACTGCTTCGGGCAGAATGACGCATTTTACTACCCATTTACACTAAAAAAGATATATTTTTAAACGTCTTTTTTATTTTTCTAATGCATAAAAAATTGTTTTAAAATTATATTTGTCGGAGGAAAAAAGTTAATAGTTTTGGCTCATTAAGTAGCTTCGATGTCATCCTTATCAGTGACTGAAGCGGCCTAGCAAATATTCACTGCTGCTCGGTGTGCACAGCTCTGTGGATAACAATCACTATAATATTGGGGGGTTGGGATGGCCTAGTGGTCTAGAGTGCCGCGCTTCGACCTCTAGCTGGCCGTTCACCTCTGGCTTGCGGCTGTGGTTTCGAGTCCTGGTGTGAGCGTATGTGGCATGGAAATAGGGGCGCCTTCTCAACCTCGTGGGTTTCCTCCGGGCACTCCGGTGTCCTCCCACTGCTAAAGATCCCTACGCGCAAGCGAATTATTGAAATAAAATTAAACCATATGTTAGTCCCGAAATGACCTAGTTTGTGTTGAGTGGACGTTAAACCCCATTTCTCTCTCTCTCACTATAATATTATATGGACAAAAGTGAATTCTTGTCGAAACGTCGTGTGTATGATATTGAGTCGAATCCCCGATTGTTCATAACAAGGACTTGTCCAACCTCGTGGGTTTTCTCCGGGTCGAGTTTCCTCCCACTGCTAAAGAACCGTACGCACAAGCGAATTATTGAAATAGAATTGAACCATGTGTTAGTCCCGAGATAACCTAGTTTGTGTCGAGTGGACGTTAAACCTCACTTCTCTCTCTCTATGGATAACAATCGCTATAATAATGACAGGCTTTATGATACAGCGTTCGCCTGCTAACCACTCAGCCATCCAACCCCCCATTATCCACAGAACTATGTTGTGTTATAGTTATAGACTTCCATAATAGTCTCGGGATTTTGTATTCATTGACGTTTTTGATGCTGAAGGTTCTTAAAATTGGATGCATTTGGGTATCGGGTTTAACGCTTTGTAAGGAAAAATGGCCGTCCTCAGTTAATCGGATTCAGTCAAAAGTTATCGTTTTCTTGGTCAATATTTCTTTTTCGGTAATGATAGGATTCCAGGCGTGGATCCAGGATTTTTTGCAGGGGGGGGGGGGGCTAGGTTTGATAATTGCTTAACTGATTGTGGTCAACCGATTAACGGGGGTTTGGGGGCCCTCCCCCCGAAAAATTTGGTAAATTAGATTCAATTTGGTTCATTCTGACGTATTTCCGGAAGGTAATTTCCAGAATTACAGGTCTAAATCGCCAATAAAATTTTCAAGTCTGAGCAGGGGGAATCCGGACCCCCTGGATCCCCCCTCTGAATCCGCGCCTGGATTCAGATAGAAAGGCTATCGATATAGTTAAAGCTTGATAAGTATATAAAAAAAGCGCTAGAGAAAGAAACAACCAGTCTATAAACTATCGCTCTTACTTAACTCAACAAATAGAAATACACTGTAAAATCATGGTATATGACAAGTTTACAATAACCTTTATAATAACGGTTTGTAAATAGCCTTAATTAATTCAATAAGTAAATTATTTGTATATCACTTACTGTTGACTGATGTTCTAATATATATATATTTTTTATTTTAATAATTCGATTTCGCGTATGTGTTTTTATCAGTGGAAGGAAACCGAAGGTCCAGGAGAAAAGCCATTAGGTTGTAAGGCGATCATACTCCTAATTACAACGGGGGAATCGAAACCCCGCCAGTTGACTCAATGATACAGTGCGCACCAGCTAACCATTTGACCGACCAACCAGCCTTCCCCACCATCACCTTTCTGTAACGGACCAAATTAAATGTTAGATTCTTTAATTTGGTGACTTGCTCTCCCAACAATGACGTTGTTTCTCTGATTTACGCTGTGTTATTAAGATATAATTATAAATTTATGATATTAAAATTTAATTTCAAATAGGCCTATAAAATGTCTCAATAAACACATTTGAGATTATTGATTATCTTTTTACAAACCATCGTAACCCCTAAAAGCATATGAGGAAATACTTAGCATATGGCGTGTCTAATATAATAGGACTGTAGTCCCTCTAATACCCATGAAGCACTGGGCCGAGAAATCCACCAGGAAATTTTCAATATTAAACAATTAATTGTAGGCCTACAAAGATATTTATAATAGACATTAAATATAGAGTGGGTTCAAATTATTTTTAGAAGGTTTTTTTGGATGGAGTTGGGTGGGTGGGGGCTATTATTTATTTGAAAATAGTATAATTTATACTTGAATATAAAAACGTGACAAAAAGTTTTGTTTAATGAGGTTTTGAGGATGGTTTTTTTTTTGTTCTTGTTGGTTTTAATTTGGGGCGTCATCGAATTTCTTAACAAAACAAACCAACAGATGGATGTGCCGCAGCTACATTTCCCATGCAATCAAAACGAAGTGAGTGAGAAATATTTTTGTTAATGATAGTATGTTAAAAGCATGTGACCCTAGCCAATGGCAATATTATCATTATTCCAAATATATCTATGTGGCGCAATAGATCTAACAACGTAGCCCTAATTAAGTTTGTTAATGTCTTGATTTTAAGTTAGGAGAGGGTGACGGCTATCCTAACTTAAAATTGATTTTAGTTAAAGGGACAATAACACTCTTACTGACTTGGCCGCTCCAGAAAATAAATAATATATAGCATTATTCTAAGTAGCCTACTACATGTTTAAAAGTGTCCTACCGTACCTGTTGTGTAAATTATCCATTTCATCCTATTTTAATTGTCCAGAGGGTTCGAAGATATTTTAAAATCCAAGTCACATTTGAAAAGGTTTGGCATTCATGATGTAACTCCCATTTTTGTGTTATAGTTATAGTTGTTGTTGTTCTTGGTGTTTAACGTCCGCTTCCACCGAAGGTGATATCGCAGACAAGTCTTATTTTTTCCATTTTCATTATCTTAGCGCACGCGCAGGGGTCTTTGCTGTGGGAGGAAACCGGAGTGCCCGGAGATAACCCACGGTGTTGAGAAGGAGCCCCTATCTCCATGCCACATACGCTCACACCAGGGCTCGAAACCACAGCCGCAAGCCAGAGGTGACCGGCCAGCTAGAGGTCGAAACGCGGCACTCTAGACCACTAGGCCATCCCAACCCCCCTATAGTTATAGGTTTTAATCTTATTTATATTCCTACATGTACTTTCTATTAGGGTTAGGGTCAGGTATATATAAATATATTTAATCTTATTTATATATACCTGACCCTAACCCTAAAGTACATGTAGGAATGTCAATTTGTGGGCACAGTATGGACGACTAACTGCTAGTTTTTCGGTGTAAAAATGATGGAAATAGAAAAGAGGAGTCGGATCAAACATGATCGCCAAAGGTTTACGTTAGGCTTTTCAAATCATTTAGTTGAATTTTTCCAATATTTCAAATTAGGTGGGTTAAGATGGAATTTGTATCATCAATTAATTGGAATATTGTAAAATAATAAAATTTGTTGACCAGAATAAAGATTGGGACATATTCAGTTACAACAAGAGTGGTATTGAGCCTTTAAAATTTTAGTCCCTAAAATAGTTTCGTGAAGATAAAATTTTAACTTAAAAAAAATATTTTTTGGGTCGATTTTATCTTAAATGCTTAAAGCTCCAATAGCATTTTTTTAAGTTATATTTTTAAAATGTATTAAAATAAAGCCCACAAATAGATTGAACCTATAAACAGTCCTACCTTGTTAAAGAATAATGCTATTAATCCTATAATTCAGTACTGCCAGTTGAGAAATTGGCAAAAATATCATTTTCAACTTCAAATTCAAACGTTTGAAGAAGGCCGTCCATGGAGAGGAATGGGAAAACAAGGGAGGTAATTGAGTAACTATTTCCTCAATCACCCTGTGTCACCCTTTATAATGCCCCAAAAATTTTGCTCAGGACCGTATAATAGTGAGTTGACAACCTTTTGAGCAAAAGACATAGAAATAATTATGTTTTTACTTTCTTAGAAAATGTGAAATTGGAACTTTAAAATCGTTTTGTAAAACGCACCTATCTTAAGTTAGAATGAAATTTTAGTTGAAGATAATTTTAAGGAGATTTAAGTTTTTGTGATACAGGGCCCACGATGTTTGATGAGAAATGGTTTTACGTTTTGTAAACATATCGGTATTGATCACAGAACGCGCTGTTTGTCCATGATTTTTCTCGAATGGAATTTCACATAACATGCCGCGTTACGTGGTAACGGGTTAATTATAAGCCGTCGATGTTTATCGTGCTCTGTTTGTTTATCTTAACGGTCAACAATCCTTTCTTGTTTATATTTATTTCATACGTTTCGCACGATCAAACACTTAATCCAATCTAGATATGTCACCATCATACACGCGCATTTCATGGTCAGTCAACCATGACTTGCCACGTGATATGATTGAAGCGAAGAGTACGGCGATATTGAGAAATGGCGATATAATCTATTTTTAGCTGCGCCACATGGTTGAATATTGTCCATAACAAGCTTGTTAATATCGGACTTGGATGTTGTATTAAACTGTCCAGGATTTTAATTTTCAACAGAATTTCACCAGAATTAACAGTGGAAGGTAAGATTGTTTTCGTTTCCTTGCGATGTTAATTTCTTTGTTAAAATATTTTTGAATAAATTAATAATCATATCGATCCAATTCAAAGGATCACAAAGGTCTGTGTTAAAATAGTAACCTGCACTGCCAACATTATAATTTTTTTCTAATAATCCGTCGGGGCATTTCAAACTTCAAATCTTTATAACCAGACTTTCTTTGACATGTCTAACCTTATAAGTTCTACATCGGGATTTTTTTTCGGGGTTTATAAAGATATTGCTCCTTTGTTTAGTTTGTCATTTGAAAATTCACCATGTTGGTCTTTGAATTCCTCAAAGAATAATTTATTCTGTCCTTTAAGATTTTGATTATTTTTTTCTGTCATAATTTAATTAGTGTCGACATTATTAAAGTAAGAATCAGGAACTATTGAATCCAGCAGCTTGGTTTCGGGGCAATATACATGTATTATATTGAATCAAACAGCCAAGTTTCGAGGGCAATGTACTCTATTGACTAGTGACCTAAATATATAATTAATATATAATTAATAGATTATGTAAAATATTAATCAAGGTAATTAATTATGTAAAATATTTCAGAAGTTAATTAATCATTTAGTAGCACAGATCTAATAATAATTAGTTGATGGTGTATGTTTGTAACGCTTTCCTTATGCATTCACATAAATATACCCGACTTTAATAGTTAAAGTAGTCCGGACTTTTTTCCGTATGCAAATGAGGTTCGGCGTAATCCCATATAAGGTATATGTTCTAATACCTTATATGTTCTAAGGTTCTATTACGCAAAATGCAGAATTCAGAATTGTAATGTGCAAAATAACTATTATACAGTTTTTTGTATAATTGAAGAGTTTATTCTGTATTTTAACACTGTGGCAATGGAATTGTGGAGCAATGGAAATTGCAAATTGTAAAACTAAAATACGCATTTTGAAAGGCTGACATTTGCAGTTTGCATCGTGAACAATGAAATAATATTGGCAACGTTATTCTTCCATAGTGTATTACCGGAGGGCTTGACAAGGAGAGCTATCTAGTCGTTCGGGTTGGACCAAAAAACCGAGTCCTCGTGTACATATTGGCGTACACGTAAAAGATCCCTTGACAGTTGGAATTCGATATAAGATTAGGCTGTAGTACCGCTGTCTGGGCACATTTTCCTTCATGGTAAAATGTATGGCGCATGCCCGTCTTCATTAGCGTTAAAGCCCATTATATTTGTATAACTTGACTGTCAGAGTCTTATGAGTGGCAAAATTTCCCTCATTTGATTGTGATGGCCTAGTGGTCTAAATTATTAATTAGATTAGACATTAATTAACTTATCCAGACCATATTCAACTTTCGATGCCATCGCTAGCCTGTGGGGGGGGGGGCTAGTGGTCTAGAGTGCCGTGCTTCGACCTCTAGCTGGCCGGTGACCTCTGGCTTGCGGCTGTGGTTTCGATCCCTGGTGTGAGCGTATGTGGCATGGATATAGGGGCGCCTTCTCAACCTAGTGGGTTTCCTCCGGTTACTCCCACTGTTAAAGACCACTACGCGCAAGCGAATTATTGAAATAAAATTAAACCATATGTTAGTCCCGAAATGACCTAGTTTGTGTTGAGTGGACGTTAAACCCCATTTCTTTCTCTCAATCGTTTGATTGGATTTGATTTGGTTTGATTTCATGTCTGTTGAGAACCACCCTAAATACACGTACATTTCATTTTATCACCGGTCACGTACACGCGTCTTTTGCAATTTGTTTTATTTTTAATTGTCAACTTTCGGAATGAATAACCAAGAAAGGACATACAAATAAAATAAAAAAAATCTTTATGAAATCGATCAGAAAATATGAAATTAACGAGAACAAAGAAAATTGTTGAGATGTTTTTAGGATGAAAAACAACTCCGGGTCGTTGGGTTATTTTGCCATTAGCTAGTGACCTCACTCTGTTATCATCAGTTTTTTTATTCTCCAAGTAATATTAATCCCAGTGGGTATAACTATTGAACTATATAATAGAGAATAGGTCATGAACCCTGACTCTCACGTGAACCCCGACTCCACACATGAACTGTTACAACCAAAGCAAATAGAAAATCAGTGAAGCCCAATTATACTTAAGTACTTACATAATGATATACTGAATGAGAGAGAGAGAGAGAGAGAGAGAGAGAAGGAGAGAGGTTTAACGTCCACTCGACACAAACTGGGTAATTTCGGGATTCCCATGGTTTTATTTCAATAATTCGCTTGCGCGTAGGGGTCTTTAGCAGTGGGAGTAACCCAAAGGATCGCAGAAAAACCCGTGATGTTGGATATACCGAATAAAGCAATGTCCAACCTCGTGGGTTTTCCCGGGACTTCCGGTTTCCTCCCACTGCTCAAGACCCCTACGCGCCAGCGCATTATTGAAATAAAATTAAATCTTATGTCAGTCCCGAAATGACATAGTTTCGAGTAGAAATTAAACTCTCCCCTCTCTCTCTCTCTCTCTCTCTTTCTCTCTCTCTTGTATTGATATCTTTCTCAAACAGTTGTTTAAAGAGGCACTCTTACAACAAAAAAATTCATATATTTTAAACTGAAATTTACATGTATAGCAGAAATAAATGTTAAATTACCCGGCAACGTATTTCCATTGTGAAGTTTGAAATGCCCATTGATGGTTTATTAATGTTTGCGATAACAATAAGCTGTTGGTTTTGTGGATCCATTAAAATGTGTCACGATGACCTGACATCGTCAGTGACGTGTGTGTACTCTTTTATTGTGACGGGTATGCACTTGAAATTAAATGAAACATTATACCCGTGCGGTTTACTTGATGGGTTTTGTGGGCTGTCGAACCTTTGTGATAGTTGACAGCTAAGTCTTATGTAACTTTAATGTTTGATGAATGAAGAAGTTGACGAGATGGATGGTTACTATATCAGTGTTCCAGCAATACTGTCAATCATGATCCACCCATATTACACAGCATGACAATAAACAGATCAAACATTGAAGGCTTGATGTTTATTTGAGCAGCTGTCTTGTTGCAACTGGGTCACGGTGACAGAACAGTCGGACGTTAAACCCCATTTCATTTGTTTTATGTAGGTCATCCAGGGGCGGATCCAGGAATTTTTGCAGGAGGGAGTTTGCCAGGTTTCTGTTATTGAAATCTGTCATCATCGTCTCTAAATTACATAGGCATACATAAGAACTGAGCTTTTTAAACAGAGAAATCATTTTTAAACTTGACCTCCCCCCCCCCTCTGGATCCGCTCCTGTCATCGTTCTGGGTTTGTACGCGAACTAGCGTCTCCCGTCTCCTGAGAAAATATAATAGTTAAAATTGAAAATTATCATTGCTTGATAACGACTAGAGAAGCCTCGTCGAAACGTCGCTCAGTAATAAGCAGTAATTGTATTCCATAGAATTGTGACCTAACCTAGTTCAATGACTAAATGTCATTAAAGAAAATGGTAAAAATGGCCATTTTCGAGAATTTTCACTTGTAAATATCACATGACAAAAATCACGATACTAGTATCAAAAAAAACCCCAAAAATCTACTTTTCACTTTTCTCCTTTGCAAATTCAATGTAACTTTTTCATCTTTACATTTTCAACTATCAGAATTTCTCCATTGTATTTTCTACCACCAAAATTTCTACAATCGAACAGAACAGACATAGGGTGTGGTTCCGGGTTCAGCCGAAGTTGACGTCATAACTCTTTAAGTATTGGCCGATTATATTTATTATCTTTTGGAGAAAAATAAAATGAAATAAATTCGTTGTCATGTCGAACAACTTTTTGTTTAATAAGTTATATCATCTAACCTTGAGGTTGGCTCATTGGCTTAACATACCGCGGGGTGAAACTTTGACAACACATCGACAAGAATGTGAGCGAATTGCTGGCGTTATATCTGAAATAAGTGTAACTACAAAAGATGAATCTGTCTGCATTAGGGATTAAGAAAAGTTTTTAAGTTTAAAGATTAGTGGTTGTCTGCTTTTTGTGTGCCAACGGTACACCATGCAACACACGAATAAATAGCGGCACACCAGGCGCGGATCCAGAGGGGTTGGGGGGCAGGGCGTCCAGACCCACTCAGGCTTGAAAAAATTTTATGCGATTTTATTGGCGATTTTTAGACCTGTAATTTACCTCCCGGAAATACGCCAGAATGCACCAAATTGAATCTAATTTACCAAATTTTTCTGGGGGAGGGCCCCCAAACCTCCCGTTAATTGGTTGACCGCCTTCGGCGCTGGCGCAGTTATCAAACCTAGACCTCCCCCCTGCAAAAAATCCTGGATCCGGGCCTGCACACCTGGCTAACTATATAGGAAAATTATTTGAATTTTGAAATATAAAAACATGGCAAGTCATAGACGATATATAACTATAGATATAGACTAGTCATAGACATGAATCAAACTAAATAAAGAAAAATACAGCTATTTACCAGTGAATACTCAATTAGGATGACATGTTTTTTCGCATTTTTTTTATTAGTGTGACGTTCATAATTTCGCGGCACACTTAGGGCTATTTTGCGGCACACCTTTGTGCTGCGGCACACTGATTGAGAACCACTGTTTAGACGAAGTAATAAATTGCAAACAAGACAATCGGGAGGACATAATGGAGAGTATTATTTTTCGTCAGGAAGAGTTGATCCGCCAAAGTTATTTATTTCACGAGAACAGTTACTGCCCGGTTAGAGTGTTTTTACATGTGATACCCCCCCCACCCTCCCCAACCGAAAAGCTACGCCAGAAATATATGGTCATATTCTAAATTCGATTTTGAAGAACTGAATAAGCAGTTTTAAGCATTAAATTGGCAAAGTATTTTTGAGATAGACGAATCCCCTAATAATTTGGCCAACGCCTTTTCTGATGTGTTGATTTAACCCATCCTAGATTACAGCATCATAACACCCCACACAATAGCGTGATTAATTATACGCCCCGCGAGACGCGCCATGGATAAATGGTCACTTGAGGAAAATCATACGTAACAGAAACCGTATACAACGTTTGTCGAATTGTCATAACACTTACGAATCTTGGGAAAATTTCAAGTCGTATCGCAAATTTGTTATTTCTCAAATTCGGAAATCGAAACAATTATACTGCGATAAACTTGACCAAAAAATTTCAGAGACGATTTTCAATGAGAACAATTGGTGACGGCTTGTCAAACCAGTTTCCGCTAATCAACAGGTAAATCAATTAAAGAAATACCACCGCTCCATTTTAATAACACGATACTTTACGATACGAACGAAAAGGCAAATATTTTTAAATAATGTCGTTGTTAGTAACATTGAATTAAGCGACAGAGACGATGATAACACACTGATCAGCAGTGAATATTCGCCAGGCCGCTACAATCACTCGTAAGGATGACATCGACCAGACTATAAAAGCCAAAAATATTAACTTTTTTTCCTCCGACAAATTAAATCCAAAACATTTTTTATGTATTGAGTATTAGAAAAATAAATGAAGACGTTCCTATTTAGTATAAATAGATATTAACATGAGTAAAAAGCACCATTCTCTCCGAAACAGTAACGTCTTATGTAAACAATGAACGCGTCATTGAGCCAATGACTGAAGCCGCGTGATGTGATTGCACGTGTTGAAGACGGTCATCTTTTACAGAGATATTAGAAGACTTTCTTAAGCCCTGTGCAACAGATCGAGACGACGAGCCGCCGGCATTACCATTTAATGATCTCGATATGAAATATAGTGATTACATCTTCCGCTTTATCAACCCTGGATTACACTGCAAACACGATTATTACATCATTTGGTTATTTACACTATAAAAACAACAACACTTGTCACTTAATCAGATGTTACACTAATCTTGTTAATCTAAACATTGTAAGGATTAATGAGTAACGGAAGGGCTAACAACAGGGGATCAGAGATTAAAGAGCATTAGGTTTAGCATGACTAGTATTAGCATTATATTTGTTTGTTTAGATTAGCTTAATACCGTCAGTCGTACAAGGAGGGGACTTGATTGCTTTATTTGTTATCATCAGTACCGAAGAAGAAGTGTTTATTAAATTGTCACACGGTGTACATTTACATATCGTAATTCAGTTAAAAACGTAATTAAAAAGAACACCGCCCGACCATAATGGCCTATGGGACACTAGATATATCTATATATTTCTAAATTACAGATTACATATATTATTAGATAAAATATCATGTTATAAAATAATATCACATATCATTTAAAAACCCGGTCAAATGTAAAATTGCATATTATTCTGGGGTTCTTATCACTAGAAAAAATACCAATAACCTTTCGACAAAATGGCTGCTATAGAATTGGATGGTTTGACTAGTTATATTTCTGAAATAATTAATACCTCGACTAAAACGTTCAAACAGTTTGCTGTGTGATTTTAAAAAAATAATTAAATTCAACATATTGTATAACTTGAAGGGGGAGGGGTTAGATGGGCGGATGGTTAGCACATGCACGTTGCATCACAAAGTCTGTTATTGAGTCAACTGGCGGGGTTTTCGATTCCCCGGTTGTACGTGACAAGGAGAGGGGTCATCTTCAAGCCACGTGGGTTTTCTCCAGGTCCTCCGGTTTCCTCCCACTGCTAAGCGAATTATTGAAATGAAATAGAACCATGTGTTAAGCCCGAAATGGACTTGTTTATGTCGAGTAGACGTTAAAGCCCCATCTCTCTCTCTACATGTCTTTCTATACTTTGAACGTAGATGTTTTCCGTTTGTCTTTGTATAGTTTATGAAAGCCCTGGAAAATTGACAATACAAATTGAATATAGGCCTAAACCTTTCCACTTTTTTGGTATCCATGAAATATATATTGTTAAACTGGCTAGTATGGACTAGAAATATCAACAGTTTCTATTTTCACTCGTGGTTAGTTAATTCCTGGGGTTTAACGTCCACTTCCATCTAGGGTGATATCGTAGACAACTCGTTCGTGCCTAACGTTGTTGTTGTTCTTAGCGTTTAACGTCCGCTTCCACCGAAGGTGATATCGCAGACATAACGTTGATGTTGGATCAAAATTATTTGACTTATACATGTACTAGGTTTGGCGTCCGCTCCCACCCTTGGCGATATCGCGGACAAAAAAACAATTCGCGTGTTCTTGCCTTCCTTGAGGCTTAAAGCCCCAATAACACTCTTGTTGTAACTGAAAAATATGTCCCAATCTTCATTCTGGTCAAAAAATCGTATTATTTTAGAATACTCCAACTAAATGATAATATAAATTTCATCTTAACACACCTAATTTAAAAAATTGGAAAAATTCAACCAATTGATTTGAAAAGTCTAACGTAAACCTTTTCAAATGTGACTTAGATTTTAAAATGTTTTCGAACTCTCTGGACAAGTAAAATAGGTTGTAATGGATAATTTACACAACAGGTAGGGCACTTAAACATCTAGTACTTTAAAGGGCCAATAACATTCTTGCTGGCTTGGTAGCTCCAGAAAATAAATAATACCCTTATTCTAAGTACTAGATGTTTAAAGGGCCAATAACATTCTTGCTGGCTTGGTAGCTCCAGAAAATAAATAATACCCTTATTCTAAGTACTAGATGTTTAAGTGTCCTACCTGTTGTGCAAATTACCCATTACAACCTATTTTACTTGTCCAGAGGGTACGAAAATATTTTAAAATCCAAGTCACATTTGAAAGGGTTTACGTTAGACTTTTCAAATCAATAAGTTGAATTTTTCCAATTTTTTAAATTAGGTGTGTTAAAATGAAATTTATATCATCAATTAATTGGAATATTGTAAAATAATACAATTTGTTGACTGGAATGAAGATTGGGACATATTATTCAGTTACAACAAGAGTGGTATTGGGGCTCTAACGTCTGCGTCGACTTGAAACTTGCAAGAAGAGTCCGTCCCATAATAGGCTTGCCAAGAACACTGGTGTGTGTGTATTTTACATGTCTTATATATCCTTGTTGATTCAAGACGATTTAAGTAAATATAGATTGTGCTAGTTGACCGTGGAGTCGTATGATGTTCAATCAAGTCAGGTCAAGCGGGGATAATCCAGGGTCATCTTCTCAGGTTAATTTTTAACAAAACATCCGTTTATTTTGTTTGATTAATAGGGTTGTTATGGTATGGAATGCGCCAGTAGATGAGTACTGCCTGTAGAAGATAAGCGTGTATTAAGAGGTCACGTGTGTGTGTGTGAAATAGCTTTTTTTAACGTCCGCTTCCATCGAAGTCAAGATTATGTAGTATTTTTATAGGGGGTGGTGTATGTGTATATATAAACTAAAATCCCGACCACTGTTGTATTGAGAATTGGAGACTGGAAGACATAAGTTATCGTGTGGATCATCTAGTCATATATTTATAACAAATAATGGGTAAGTGTCGATATTATCAATTGGGTTTATTATTATATTTACGTGACGAATAGTATCTTCTATAAAATAATGACGAAAACTGTCTGCATTGTCGCTTAATAAATCAAAATATTCTGTTAATTTTTGTTTCCGTGAAATCAAGACAAAAGTAGATTTTATACGCGAAGACAACGGTCTAATTTTAAAACTTTTATACCAATAATAAATGTATAAGTCACACCTCTAATGTCTACATTACGCTCAAAGCAGTTTCTATGTAAGTAAAGTAAATTAGGTTTATTAGTTGTTCATAAAGTCGCGTTAGGCGATGACAGCTAGGTAACTCGTCCATATAATTATATAGTTCAACTTGGTTTAAACAATATTTGTATTCATAAAATTATCATCTAATACATTACAGTTTTAAATATATGATACAAAAACAAGCTAAAAGCTTATATTTGCTTCATATATGTTTATGTTATGTTACTTACTTTTGATATTACAAGAATATGATAAATGTACTTATATGAATTACAAAAACATTAATTAAATTCAACATACTCTATAACTTGAACATTAATTAACACCAATTAGCTAATTATATGAGAGAGAAATGGGGATTAACGTCCACTCGACACTAGGTCATTTCGGGACTAACATATGGTTTAATTTTATTTCAATAATTCGCTTGCGCGTAGGGGTCTTTAGCAGTGGGAGGAAACCGGAGGACCCAGAGAACTCCTTGCCACGTACAACTGGGGATTTGAAACAACGCCAGTTGACTCAATGACAGGCCGTACGATACAGCGTGCGCACGCTAACCATTCGCCCCCCCCCCCACATTATATGAATTACAAAAATAAACATAATATGAATTACAAATGGGAATAATAAATTATCTGAAGTTTAATGATTTATAATGATATTTGAAACAAATGGTTGCCATGCGTGCTATGCCCACATTTTGCGACAGATGGACAGAGAACAGGTTTAAAAAATTAATGTGATTTTTTTGTACAATCAGGGCCCACAATTCAGGAAGATGTGGTTAGATATGCGCGAATATCGAAAGGAATCGATATCTTAGGTTATGAATATACATTTCAATTTTAATAAACATCGGATAACAATATTGACCCCGAGAGGGTCCACAACCGTCACATTACATACTTTTACACAACTTGCGTACATAATAGATATACATGTAGCTGATCACAAACACCTTGGGCTAATATTCATTTCCCCAGGACAGTGGACCGTTCATATTAACTCCATAATTACTAAAGTATAAGTAAAATTGAGGATGTTCTCAGAAGTTTCAAATATAAATTGTCACGCTGATGTAATTTATGATAACTCTAGTAACACTGACTGCGAAAACTTGAAAATATCCACCTTGATACCCTTAGAACTATAACGGGCCTGGTTAAAGGAACATCCCATAAAATTCTATGTACTGACCAAGCTACTTCTCCAAAACAACGAAGATATATAGGCATAGGTTAACCATATTTTACAAGCTAGTAAACAAACTGCTCCCCAAAACTTATGTCTTATTGTCCCGCCTTATCCATATTTTCTGCGCGACACCAAATCTCTTGTAACACGGAAACCCATAAATCTTCCTTTGTCCCAATAACAGTTCGCGATTGGAATGATGATCTACCTGACATTGTTAAAGATTCCGCGTCACTTAAAATATTTAAACAACATATTTCTCCTTTGACAGTCGCTCAGTAAATGTCGTCCATATACAAATTAGACATGGTAAAAGCACACTAAATTATCATAAATTTCTAATGCATCGAAAATCCTTCAAGTAAGTGTGGCTACAACATTGAAAATGCTGTCCGAATCCGTACCAATAATCTCCCCTTCCAGTTAAACAATATTTTAGCAATTCTTGACGGAAACCCGAGCGTAATTGAGAGTGAAAACCAGGCCTGTTTTGAAATAGTTGAGCAATTTCATTTCATTTTTACTGAAATTCGAATTCAACGTTCATTATAGTGGAATGGTGATATTTCTAAACGGTTTTTAAAATCCGAAAAACAATTGCGACCTCTAGAGAATCCGCACGCTAAAAATGCGATTTTCGCACAGTCAGGGGCCATAATCCAGGAAGTTACGTTCAGATATGCACGATTATCAAACGGAACCAAGATCTTAGTGTGTAACGGTGATATATTCACAGGTTTTTTTTTTAAATCGGATAAAAATTGTGACCTAAATTTTGTACAATCTCAAGGGCCTTAATTCTTGAAGTTACGATCCGATTTGTGCAAATATGGAATTCATCCAAGATCTTTGGGGTATAAACATGCGGCCTGTAGGTGCGACGACAATATATGTCGACATGTCTGGGGGTTCCTTGGACAATTGCTTGACTGTGTCGGGGAGAGGACAGGTAGAGGTGGGGGTTGTATTGGACTTATTTAGAATTGTACAGTACATTTTATGCTTTACGTTTACGAATCTAAAAGATGTTCATTGTGTTTATTAAAATCATCACATTTCTCGTCCATTTCCAGAATTCTTCTTAACCCTCAAGGCTATACATTTATTGTTCAAAGTCATTGATCTAATTTCCCGCCAATTATAGATATTGCCTACCCCCCCCCCCCCCAACCCACGAACGCCACACTCACAAAGCAATCCAATTGTCCAAAGGGCATCCTGTAGAATTGATTCATATGGCTAGAAATTAATGTTTTACTAATCTATCAGTTGACCATCAAGATCAATTTCGAACCACATGTTTTTTGTCCACAAACGTTTATTTCCCCCCCCCCCCCATTAAAAAATGGTATGACAATTTTCGACATTGCACCGTACCGACAAAGCGAAAAAGACACCAAGAGGGGCATCTTATACACTTGTTCAGTGCTAAAAATCAATGTTGTACTATTAATGATCGTTTAACTTACCGCCAAAAATGGGGCATGCCCACCCCCCAGCCCCTCACAAAGCAAAACAAGAGCATTATATACACTTGTTTGGAGATGTACGGTGTTATAAATTGATGCTTTTACCGTATCACATTTCTAGCCATTTAAATATATATTATGAGAGATAACATAAAGAGCCCGTAGTTCTTACTATAATAGTTAAAAATTAGACATTGTAAAGGCAATTTGATGAAAATTTCGGTCAAATTGATCCACTTTGAACCGAGATTTTAGCGATTGAATTTTCGGCTTAGTCTCGATCATCATTACTTAAGTCTATACGATAAAAAAACATAGTCTCGATTATCCATTTCATGATTAAATTATAAATGGAAGTCGAAAAGGAAATCGGAACCTACTCCAGTAAACATCACAGGCTAGCGATGACATCGAGAGTTGATAATGGTCTGGATATGTTAATTAATGACTAATTAATAATTTAGAATACATTTCCGGCCTAAAGAAAGACCCGCAATATGCAGATTTACCTCTTGTATAGATGTTATAAATGTGACGTCATAATGTAAGTTTAAAGAGTTATCGAAGAGGATAACGATGTAATGTGCTATAAAATGATAATCAACATTATCACAATTTCTACCCGATTAAAGACACTGGACCCCCACCCCCTAATATCTAATCACCACCCAGAATCGAAATTTAAGCGAAAAAAAGACTGCTGTAGAAATTCGTGGTTTCATAAATTCTCCTCTTGGGCATACTCCGCGCAGCGTTTCGTTTGATTAGAGGTAATCCCACTACACACTGCTATTATGAGTGGATATTGTTTGATTGGTTAGTAGTCCGACTACCAACCAATCACTAGCTGCCCTACAAAAGCTTTACATTTAAAACGAGTGCCAATATTGGACCAAATATGTTTACATAACGTTACGTCATGGCTCACGATTTTATTATGTCTAATTAACCCGTGCATAGCAGAATACTACAGTAAAACTAACTGTGTGACAAACGAGGCTATCAAGTCGAATGAAATGTAAACAATACTGTTTGAAAACGAACATACTTTCACCGTTTTTAATACCTTAAATCACTGTCCAAAGTTTTAGGGAAGACCCAGATTAAACGAAGGACTGTCATGTTGCTGTACTTAAGTGATAGCTTTCATTGAACTGGAAGAATAGACACACTCCCGCATAAGTTCAAGAAACAGACGTCATTCCAGCAGACCATTATCACATTTCCACTCAATGTAAGACATTGAACCCACCCCACCCCAATGGGCACCCCCGTATCACAGGAGGAGCACCGCAAAACATACGATCAACACCCAGAATAGAAATCTAAGCAAACAGAATAAAAAAAATGGACTCATAAATTCTCCTCCTTGCCAGACCCACCATCCTGTACTATTTTTTGTAAATTTTTATATTTTTATACATCTACATGATCAAAACAGTGTTAGTGTTTTCAAAAATATTCAACTATTTTCCTTTTATAAAAACGAAAATTTAATGCATTTCTTTAGCATGACTCAAATAATTAGGTCCGTTACAGTTGTACAACTTGCGAGCTTTCGTCTCCAATCCTTGTCTATTTATTTTAAATGTGTGCTGGTTATTTGAAATCGGGTTGAACTACTCCTTGTATTCAATCGTAGCTTACTGTTCAAATAGCGCGTTCCTTTATTGACATCAAATTCTGCAGTATTATATTGTATTGGCCGGTGATGTAAGTGATCCACCCTTACTGAACAATGCCTAGACATTGGTTATACAAACAATGTGTACGATGTAGTATAAGGTCTTTCTATTGGGTCTGTATTACTTTACCTGATCGTGACGAAAATGTTGATAATGTGGCTTGTTAAAAGAGTAATCTAGATTTATTTAAAAAAGGTACAGTAGAGGACACGTGGATCCTGGTACGTTTTGATGTTGTGTCAAATTTGGAGGAAAGTCTCGGTCACATATTGCCTTGACTTAAACGACGCCCCCTTCTTCCGCCCCTTTCATTACGCCCGTGCTATGTCATGCGTAGCCTTTACGGGAAATCGAAAGTAAATTCCAAGGCTTTTTTTTATCGACTTGCCAAATCGATTTGAATATAGTGGTGATGTCAGGTGACAGTATTGGCGAGTTCGTTAAATGCTCCGGTTAACTGTAAACAATTCTTGTGACTGGACAGATTTTTAAAAAAAACGTGATCACCCGATCAAATCGTCAAATCGCGACCTGAACTGATCTGTCGATTTGATGTAATCGCTTCGGAAATCAATGTCGATTAATTCGTTGATTAGGGTAACCAATTTGAATGCAAATCACTTTGGCTGATCAGTGTTGGATAAAAACGCCTCTAAACTCTACTGGTATATTTCATGTTTTCTGTAATTTGTTTTTACCTATGTAGGCCTGAAGCCAAAATTCCTAGATTGCTTAAAAACACAATACTGCTACAAGATCCTCCCTAATAAACAAACTATACATTTTTGGGAAAGCTTATAACACCAGGAACACAAATCCTGCGAGTTCCGAGCAAACTGTTTGCACTAAGCCGACTTAGGGTCCGTGGAAAATTGTGATAATTGTCAAGTAAATAGCAGAGGCGGATACAATGGGGGCGCAAGGGGCGCGCGCCCCCCTCCCCTAATTTTCGACAGTGCCCTTTTTTACTACTGAAAGTGCCTTTCAACTATAGCTGTTTTGTTCGATTTTGAGGCACTTTTTCTACAATTTCCGAACGTTTAGACGAAAATATCAGCCAAATAGCTCTTGAATTGGCTACAGATGCAAGGAAATGACGGATGATTTTCTTGGGGCCCCACCCCCCTCTCAGCGGCGTACCCCGTCTCCGCGGTCAGTGCCCTCATTTTGCGGCGCCCCCCCCCCTTTTCAAAATTCCTGGATCCGCCCCTGAATAGTATCTTTATACTAACAATTGTGATGTCGACATAAAATTAAATATTGGCGAAAACACCCAATGCCTTCATCCTCTGCAAAGAATATTGGTTAATTCAAAAACATAATGGATAAGATAAGGAACAAAGGTAATTTTGGAAATTCATTTACGTTACAAAGAGTTATCTCCCTTTATTCAGTTATTCAGTTTACCTACACGGTCCAATTACATTATGGGAGATTAGACAAAGAGCTGGCAGTTCTCGCTATAGTAGTTAAAAACTTGATACTGTCAAATTCATTTACTATGAACCAAGATTTTAACGATTGAATTATCGGTCTAGCCTCGATCATCATTACTAAAGTCAGTAAGATAAAAACCATAGTCACGATTATCCATTTCATGGTTAAACTATGAATGGAAGTCTAACAGCAAATCGGAACCTAATCCAGTAAACATCGCAGGCTAGCGTCGACACCGAGAACTGATTATGGTCTAGATAAGTTAATTAATGCCTAATAAATAATTAAGATAACATTTCAGGCCCAAAGAAAGACCTGCAATATGCAGATTTAGCTCTTGCATAATGCATGTTTAATACATTTTAGAAAATTGTGGTATAAATACCACACCCACCACCAAAAACCCGATAGACTTACATTCTGATGATACCCGATATACATGCATTGATACCATATAGGAGAAAATTGGTACACTTTTCAGCTAAGTTAACCCCTTGGCCTTCTGATCTTTTATATCGTGGTTCAATTGTTTATGACTTTAAATATCGCAATCATTTATTAATTTCTGGTTTTCATTTTCAGAGTGTCACCGATTCCGAGTGAATAGGAGAAGGAATTACCACCCTCCTCAACGCAGAATGGCTTCTCCACCAAGAAAACACTTATCAAGACCTGAACCAAACACCAAGATAGCCCATGGAGCTGCCATTGAAAGGGAACCAAGAGGCAAGGCTAATAGTGGGCTGTATCCTACACTGTCATCTTGTTACAGACGTGAAAACTTGGACTATTCACCACCAGAACCTACCGCTGATTATCCCTACACGGACGATTTACCTATGAATAATATTTACCCGCGACTAAATATTGTAGAAAGTGTTAATGATAATACAGTTGTTAATGCCGGACAGCCGCGACTAAATATTGTAGAAAGTGTTGTTGACAATACAGCTGTTAATGAATTAAGTCCCTCGAATGAAAACCCTAATATGGATTTTAAGGAGAATAAAGTGCTAAATGACAAAGGGATTAATGTAAGTGACGAGTGGAATAGGGATTCGATTTATAAAAACCCTAAAAAGCCTTATTCAGTTGATCCTCCAACACCTGACATCTTTATTCCCGACTCGGATTATCCGATGGATATCAATAATCCTCCGCCTAAAAATACCGATGATTTTAACCGATGGATGACGTGGCGAAAACAAGTCAATCGTCACATGGCGTCAATGATCTTACTAAAACAGGGCAAGGAAGTTCACGTCGCTCCGTCAGAAGTCAACAGAAAACCATTACCAAAGTCCACCATGAAATCGGTATTTGACCAAGCTAAAATTGAAAATGAACGGAAGACATCGCTACCGGGTAAACCGTATATCATGTACGGTATTCCACGGGTACAGTTATTAGGGTAGACGTTCGTGTTCTATTAGTGCTTAAATGAACGAAAAGAATTTTACTGTTGGATATTAAGTACGATATTCCACGTGTACAGTTATTTGGGTCAGGACCGTATGTAGGATTTTTAAAGTGGGGAATGCAGCAGAGTGGTGTGGCGTCAATATAATGCCCAACTTACTGAACACATGTAGTGGCACAGGTGCGGATCTAGAAAAGGATGACAGGAGGGGCACTTCGCAAAATAATGCTGACGGAAACATATTTTTCGGCCACTCTGGTAATTTTCTATTTTACAAGATTTCTTATCAGGGGCGCCGTATGTCATTTTTTTTAAATTTTATTGGCATGCCGTTTATCGGGGCGCCTTATTTTTCTACCCCCTGCACCCCCCACTAGGTACGACCCTGATTAAGGTAGACTTTCATGTTTTATTATTAGTGCTTAAAAGAATGAAGCGACTTTTACTGTTAGATATGCAGATAATTATATTTATTTTAACCTATATGTTAGTGACTATTTGATGTATTTTGGCATTAAGCTTACCATCGTTAAAACACTAGTTCATGTGTTGTTGTGTTTAGACAAGGGCGCCGGAACGCCGTGAGGGCCAGGGTACCAAACGAGATTGGGGGTGGGGGGCCGGAAAATTGTCAATTCCGATAACGTAGAGCGCATCTAGCATTCCAATTTCCAAGATAAAACCCTTAAAAAAATAAATGATTCCCGACCGACCAGAGAGCGAATAGACTAGTAAAAAAGGTTGAAAACTGTCATCATTAGGGCATATGTATACCCCAGAAAAGGGCAGGGTACCATTTGTACCCGGGTTCCGGCGCCCTTATGCTTATGTTTTAGTAAAACGCCACTTATTGTAGCAATGAATGATTATCATACGCCCATGTTTTATCTGAAAGTATGCTGTCGCTACATTAGTCCATCTACGGGGAAACAAGGAAACGCTGTCGAGAACTGATCGCGTTTAGCGGGGTTTTCTAGAGTTCGTGAACGCAGTACAGAACAGATGACTGGGTTTGACAAATCGCCGGGATTGGCCTTGAATCATCAGAAGGAACCCCTATTGAAATTCCATTCTCACAGTCTGCTTGTTCTGATATCGGGCAGATTTGGAAAAAATGAAATGGGGTTTAACGTCCTACTGTTCTCCTGCTAAACTGGGCTAAGGAAGACACATTGGCGTGCACGTAAAAGATCCCTTGACAGTAGGCCGTAGCGCTGCTGTACGGGCAAAATGTCTCTCAAAGCACACTGTATGACGTATACCCGTCTTCATTAGCCCAGTTTGGAGCAGAACAGTAGGACGTAAACCCCATTTCATTTCATGTCCCAAAGCATCAACCAATCAAATTGTTTATCTCTTCTTACCCTACGCAGAAAATTATCGAACTTAGTCAAAGTATTGATTTAACGAAACTATAACTATTTAACGAAGTTTCATCCCTCTCACTTAATTAGAACTAAAGTTATCGTGTCCCAAAGCATCAACCTATCAAATTGCTTATCTCTGCTTACTTTAAGCAGAAAATGCTCATCTTCGAACTCAACCAAAGTATAGACCTAATAAACACCTACACCGAGCTCCAATTAGAAGGAGGAGCGGAGAGTTATTGTGTCCCAAATCCTCGACCAATCAAATTGCTTATCTCTGCTTACCCTAAGCAGAAAATGATCATCTTCGAATTCAAGGTGTCAGAAAACTAGCGGATACAATACCTAATCAATACAGTTTAAGATATATGAAAAATAATATAAACAAAAAAAGGATAAAATAATCTTCAAAACACACATAGAGAAATCTTATGTATATATTCTAGCATTACGTTGAGTGGCTGGCAGACTGATAGACAATTCTACCTCCAGTGTTTTGTACTAGCTTTAATTCATTAAAGCTACAATTTCATATTTTTAAGTTATATTTTAAAAATGGATTAGAAGAAAGCCTTGAAATAGATGGTATCTATAAACAGTTCTACCTTGTTAAAGAATAATCCTATTAATCCTATAATTCACTATTGTTAGTTCAGAAATTGACAAATATATCATTTTCAACTTCAAATTCAAACGTCTGAAGGGTGGGGGGATAGAAAAACAAGGGAGGTAATTGTGTTATTATTTCCCGTGTCAATGATTTTTAAGTGTGGTCGACTGACCTTTAATAGTAAGGGCAGGTCAGACAGCTATAGTTCAACGGGTGACGTCACACCTTTACATCAAACGTAGTAATATGAACTGGTACAGGCAGAATTATATCTTTTTTACCCATTATACGCCTCCGCATACTATTTTCTGTACCTATTTATGCTAAATAGGGAATACTTTTATCGAGATATATTTTAAATACCTTTATTTATTTTTCTTATACTTCAAAAAATTGTTTCAGAATTTAATTTGTCGGAGTAAAAAAGTTAATATGCCTGACTCATTAAGTCTCGTCTATGTCATGCTTATCAGTGATTGTAGCAGCCAAGCGAATATTCACTGCAGATCAGTCTCCCGTAATCTGGAAAAACCTAGTAACTCTGCTGAATGTAGTTTTGAGTAAACAAAGGAAAACTGTTTTGTTAAGCTACTGAATATATAACCAATTTGATTTTGTCTTTTTAGATGGAGAAAATTATACGCCTTTTCGGTGAAGGAGAAAAAAAACCCAAACTATTATTATATACATGTATACTGAGTCCATATAAGGGTCTAACTCAATGTTCACCAAAATTTGACTTGCTAGGTTTTTCCAGATTACGGGAGCAGTGTTATTAATATCCTGTGTAAATTTTCTCAAGATTTCGAATTAATTGTGTCGAGATCTTGATGACATGTAATAATATCGCCTCATCTACAGTTTTCCCTAAACCTTGTGAAGCAACCATTGGGCCAATACTTCACACCTAATTTGATAACAAACAAATACCCCCCCCCCCCCCAAAATAGAAATACTCTGGCATTTGTTAAAAAGGTGGGGATCACGGTGGCTAAGTGAGTAAGCCACTGACTCACTAGTCTGGAGGTCGGGTGTTCGATCCCTGCATTGGCCGGCGTGGTTTCCTCTTGTCAGTAATGCAGAATGGAGGGCCTGACAAGGATAGTTGTGTAGTCGTTCGGATTGGACGGAAAATCGAGGTCCCGTGTTCGTAAAATATCCCTTGGCAGTTGGAAGTCGATATAATTGTAGACCGTAGGGCAGCTGCCCGGGCAAAGTTTCCTCATTGCAGACTATATGGCGTATGTCTGTCTTCATTATCCCGGGTCAGGCGCAGAATAATCGAATTAACGGACAAGATTCGATAGGATTCGCCCATTGTCTTACGGTCCCAGTGGTTTACACTAAGTCTGAAAAATGATTAAAATCGATAGAGTTCATCGTTTTATGGCCCCAATGTATGGCGCGCTGATTGCGACTTTATTGTCAACTCAAAATATATATGCTAAACTCTATAAATATGACAAACTTCGTTTTATTTCTTTTGTAAACTTTAAATTGATGCTAAACTCCAAATATATATGACATGTATGCTTAGACTTGATGCTAAATTCAAAATTTATATGTATGATCAACTCCAAATATATGACGTTCTCCTTTTATAGATGACAAACTAAATATATATGCGGAACTTCCTAAATACATGCTAAGTTAGACTCGGATTACCGGTCTTAGAAGTTCATTTTTTCTACGTCTTGTTATTGGAGTCTAGGAGTCGTTTCGCCCCCCCCCCGCCTCCAAACTTCTACGACTCTAACGTCAATAGAGATGCATACTCCGCGCAGTGTTGCGTTTGATTAGAGGTAATCCAACTACACACTGCTATTATGAGTGGATATTGTTGTTTTAAATTTTGATTTGTCAGTAGTCCGTCTACCAACCAATCACTAGCTGCCAATATTGGATCAAATATATTTACATAACGTTACGTCATGACTCACGATTTTATTATGCCTAATTAACCCGTGCATAGCAGAATACCGCAGTAAAACTAATTGCGTGACAAACGAGGCTATCAAGTCGAATGAAATTTAAACAATACTGTTTGGAAACGAACATACTTTCACCGTTTTTAATACCTTAAATCACTGTCCAAAGTTTTAGGGAAGACCCAGATTAAACGAAGGACTGTCATGTTGCTGTACTTAAGTGATAGCTTTCACTGAACGGAAAGAATAGACACACTCCCGCATAAGTTCAAGAAACAGACGCTATTCCAGCAATGATCAGAGAGGGATTTCTCGGGCCATTGCTTCAGGAATATGATAGAGATGACGCTGAGAGGTTATTAGATCCAAATTGCGTCTAACATGACCGTAGTATATAACTATTATAATGCTTAATTGTTCATTCGAAAGGGTAATCTACAGGAACACATGAAAACACATTCTAGAGAAAAATCTTTTTCTTGTGATGTTTATAGAAAATTGTTTATGCAATTACATTTAGAGGCTTATATAAATATAGGTTTACATATGACAAACATCAAATTTTATAGCACCAAAGAAGTAAATTACTATGTCTGTGGTAGTGGTAAAAAATCATATTTAAATGTATTACTTTTACGTCAACCGAAAGCTGGTTTAATGTCAGGATACTAACAATTTAATTACCTTTAGTTTATGGTTAGTTTCTAATGTAAATTGAAAGTAACTTACATGTCAGGATACTATTAAATTACTGGGGGGATGGCCTAGTGGTCTAGAGTGCCGCGCTTCGACCTCTAGCTAGCCGGTCACCTCTGGCTTGCGGCTGTGGTTTCGAACCGTGGTGTGAGCGTATGTGGCATGGAGATAGGGGCACCTTCTCAACCTCGTGGGTTTCCTCCAAGCACCCCGGTTTCCTCCCACAGCTAAAGACCCCCACGCCCAAGCGAACTATTGAAATAAAAATTAAACCATAAGTTAGTCCCAAAATGACCTAGTTTGTGTCGAGTGGACGTTCAACCCCATTTCTCCCCCTCTCTCTCTCTCACTATTAAATTACTGTTAGGTTTTGATCTTCAATCTAAGATAAGTTTTCAAACATGTCAATATTCTTAATTTGAATGGTATTTTAATCTACATTCTGGAAGGTGCAATCCTAGCATTTTAATATGACCAACCACTAATGATAGTTGCACAAAGAGTGGAAATTTGAAAAAGTTGATATGCCTTCAACCAACTGGACTTCTATTATGGTGACAGGGTTTTCAGAAAAGGGCGGTAATTGTGACAAACTATTCTATAACTTTCATCAAATTGAACACTCATTTGGGTGTATAGAACTTATTGACCTAAGCTGTTTTTGATAATATATGATATTGACTTTTCAACTCTCAACAAACTTCTGTTTAGGCACGAACTGGCTATGATCTAATTAAACATGTAATTAATCCAATATGTCATTTACAAACTACATATACATTTTGTTATTTGTGTACACGCTCCACATGACTTCAAAGGAATAGGCACTGGTCAGTAATAATACCATGATCTGATAAGAAGACAATTCCATATATGGTCTTATCTATTTTCCCTATTTGTCGGACGCTATATAATCGGGAGATGGCTGACAGTTAGGCAGACGACTGGAGACGAGGAGAGATGACTTGACGAGCACAGACGCAGACAAGACTAGAGACCGGCGTATGGACTCGCCAAGGTTCAGCTGCTGCCTTGGCAGAGAGGCGGAATGTTGGATATATGTGTATTTGTCGTAGTCTAGTTCCCGATGTAGTTTAGTTCCGGTTGTATGTATGTTACTGTTTTATGTACCCCTGTAAATAAATCATATATTTTACTTAACAGATCTCTGTTACCACTAGAAATGTTACATAATTCCAGAATGGAAGGTCGCAGATTCGTCCTCTCATTACCTTGATGCTACAGATCAGAGTTGTAAAACAAACCATTAAAGACTGTAGCCTCTATCATGTCCACAAGGTTTTGTAAAAAAAAAAGTGGGTGTACAGTTGTGGATTTCAGAACATCACCA
The DNA here is from genome assembly GCA_948474765.1 of Patella depressa. NCBI lineage: Eukaryota > Metazoa > Mollusca > Gastropoda > Patellidae > Patella > Patella depressa. The sequence continues at coordinate 70,330,149 of OX419720.1, read as the reverse complement.
GGGCCTTGAAATGCTTCACCCAAACCAATATTTTGATAATTAAGTCTGTGTCCTGTTCACCTGGTTTTCGACAGAAGATCTGTTAAAGATTATAGCCTCTATCGTGTTCACAAGGTATTAGGGAAAGGGGTGTAAGTCCAGAAACAAAGGGGCGCGGAATGTCTTATTGATTTGCTCCGACCAGGCTAATGAAGACAGACATACGTCATCCGATGTGCACAGACATCAATTGAACTCAATCTTATCATGGGATATTTTATATGCTTGGTTTATCATCCAATCCAAACTATTAGATACTGTTCCTTGCCAAGCCCTCCATCTTCCACATCTGTCAAGGGGTAAACGGGGAGCCACAGTGGCTGCGTGGGTACGATATTGGCTCGCTTTCCTGGAGGTTCTGTGTTCTATTCCTAAATTGGACAATAAAGTGCATCAGCATTTGCCGGCGTGGTTCCAACTTGTAGGATAAATGCTTAATCATTTAGATGGGACAAAACCGAGGCCCTGTGTACATATGGCACGTTAAAAACCCTTAACAGTTAGAATTCGAAGTTGGTCATTGCGCTGCTATCCGCGAAAAATTTGCCACATAGCACAGTGCATGGTATATGCCTATCTTCATTAGCCTAGTAGCATAGGAGCCGAACAGTAGGATGTTAAACCCGATATCATTTCATATCAAGGGGAAACCAGGCTGGAATAGCCCGGGGAACTTTCTCAGACAATACTCAGACTCCAGGTGAGTCTGTGGATCTAGTTACGGTCATTTTCCATAGCCCTCGGTCCCGATAGGCATATACGACCGAGGTGAAACCTATGGCCTGGGCCTTGCTCATTAAACCACCATGCTGGAAATCTCAAACAGTCTAGCTGAACATGCGATATTAGGGACCAAGAAAATATTTACTGTGGATCATTTTTCATTGAGAACCACAACTATTGTGTATACGAGACAGTTAGTTGGGGGTTGGTAAGCTGCAGTGACGATTATCAAATGTAATTTATCGTCTGCATCATTCTTATCAAATAGATTACAGATTCTATTTAACTGTCGATTGATAGGTTAAATTATGGAACATGGTGTACCCTCACAGATACAATGAGAAAAGCTGAAGTCCGGGAGTGAGTTACTCGGGTTTGAAAGGTCGACGTCACATATAAAACTCAACTAATGGCGGCCAACTGATCGAGTAGTTCAGATGATTACTTTAATGAATCTTAACGGTATTTAACTTCATTATAGATGATTGAGATACATTAAAAGATACGAAGAAACATAATAGTATATCCTTTATTGACATTAGAGGTAAAAGTAAGATATTCATAATAACACAACCTGTCACAGGATCACATCTCATATTGTGGAAGCAGCTGCTTTGCACTGGTAGGCAGATTATATAAAAATTTCAACTTGCTTCTTTTTAGCTGGAAATGGGCTCATTTGATAGATCTCATTGAGACAAATCCGGTGCTTTTTGAATTATTGCAATAGCAAGAGTACTTTTTGAGATATTACATTTTTTCAGTCGCGTTTTTTGTCTTGTCATTGTTATTAAGAAAACTGTGTCAATTAAGGCTAACGGAAAATGTCAATATCTTGAGAACTATAAATGCTAGAATGAAAATTCAAAAAGCAGTGGATTTGTCTTTCTGAGCCCTATATGATGGGCCTATTCCCAGAACACAACCGACGTTTCGACTGCTTTCCAAGATGGCGACCATCCACTTCGTCATACGCATTACGGCACCATGTCATGTTTCGGGGCGATATTTTTTCTACGTTCGGGGGAATGGATTACAATGATATATACATCAAAATGTTCGTTAGAAGTTACTATTTAGGTCAGAAGTAATAATAATTTATTTATCTACCTTGGTAGGGGTGTATTTTATCCTTGAAATCGAAGAAATTTTTGACGACGTTCAAAATTCACGAATAATATGCGATGACAGAAAGAATGCGCATAGTCTATGAAAGACGGCCTCTGATTAGCTCAATTTCAACCCCGCGTGGATTCTAAACCAATTATATTGCTTTTAACGAGCATTTTGTTAACCGACCCGCAGATCGTTCAACCATTTTGGCGTGCACACGGGCGAAGCGTAAATATTGATAACGTCATCGGAAGTGGCGCCGCGGGCGGATTTTGGCGTACCTAGCACTGGACTGGCTACCGGTGGCGGTGAGAGCAAGAAGAATAAAATATAAAATTCTCGTCAACACCCATAAATCAGTAATACGGTAACCAAAACAGCTCCTATCTATATGGTGCATATGTTTAATGTTTACACAAGAGAACTCATCTTTCGACCCCCACCCCCACCCCCTGCTTCATTATATGGTCCTGTATAGTTCAACGTAGCTGTCAGTTCCCATCGAGCTCTATACAGATGTAATATGAAAATACAGTGAAATACCGCTCTTCCCACCTCTGTTCTCAGGCTATTTTAGAACCCTTATCCTCTAATTTTCACTGTGAATGTTTATTTTTCGCAAAAGAAATTATTTCTTGTCATATCTGACACAAATTTATAATAATTCAACAAGTCAATATGTTCAAGTAGAATTTAGAAATTAATTAAACAGGTTCGGGTTAAACGTGTTTGGGGGGTTGGTGGCCGAATGGTTAGCGCCCACTGTATCATACCATGCCATTGAGTCAACTGGTGTGGTTTCGAATCCTCGGTTGTACGTGGCAAGAAGTAGGGTCGTGGGTTTTCTCAGGGTACTCCGGTTTCCTCCCACTGCTAAAGACCCCTGCGCGCAAGCGAATTATTGAAATAAAATTAAACCATATGTTAGTCCTGAAATGACCTAGTTTGTGTCAAGTGGACATTAAACCCCATTTCTCTCTCTCTCTGTCAAACGTGTTTTATGTATGTTTTCAATCGCAGAATTCTACTTGAAAATAGTGTTGAATTATTATGACTGTGTGCCAGCTGTAGCGAGAAATGATTCCTTTGACTAACAAAGAAGAATCTGGGTGAAAAATAGTCAGTAAGAATTGAAAAATAGCCCTTAGACCAGAGGTGGGGATGAGCACTATTTTCATATTGCAGTTATATAGATAGGGCTTGAAAGGAACTCTCCGGGGATATGTCCACTCAAAGACAGTTCCAAAAGGAACTAAGCATGTGCATGTGGTATCATAAAGCCTGTCATTGAGTCCACTGGCGTGGTTTCGAATCCCCAGTTGTATGTGACAAGGACTAGGGTCGCCTGTCCAACCTTGTGGGTTTTCTCCGGGTCCTCAGGTTTGCTCCCACTGCTAAAGACCCCTACTAGCAAGCGAATTATTGAAAAAAATTAAACCATATCTTAGTCCCGAAATGACCTAGACTGTGTCAAGTGGACTTAAACACCATTTCTCTTTCTCACTCTCTCCATTTCATGATTAAATCATGAATAAAAGTTTAGCAGCAAATCGAACTCTGATCCAGGAAATATCACAGATTAGTGATGACATCAAGAATTGAGTATCATCTGGATAAGTTAAGTAATATCTAATTAATCATTTAGAAAACATTTCAGGCCTAAAGACCTGCTGTAGGCAGATTCAGCTCTTGTATAATGAATGTTTAAACTGTATAAATAATTATTAGGTCAATATTTTTTTCAGATAAGAATCAGGAGAAAAGCGGAAAATGTCGAAGAATTCTGTCTCCAAAAGCAACTATAAATGTGATATTTGTGGTAAATCATTAACAGGCTCTACTACTGCTTTAAGTAGACACATGATGATTCATACTGGAGAGAAACCATATAAATGTGATGTTTGTAATAAATCATTCACCATTAATAGTGATCTACAACGACACATCAGAATCCATACTGGAGAAAAACCGTTTTCTTGTGATGTTTGTAGGAAATCATTTGCCCGTATTAGTCATCTACCAGAACACATCAGAACTCATACTGGAGAAAAAACATTTTCTTGTGATGTTTGTAGGAAGTCATTTGCCCGTAGTAGTCATCTACAGCAACACTTCAGAACCCATACTGGAGAGAAACCCTTTTCTTGTGATGTTTGTAGTAAATCATTTACCACAAGCAGTAATCTGGAGCGACACACCAGAATCCATACTGGAGAAAAACCTTTTACTTGTGATGTTTGTAGTAAATCATTTACCCATAGTAGTCATCTACGGCGACACACCACAACTCATACTGGAGAAAGACCCTTTCCTTGTGATGTTTGTAGAAAATCATTTTCGAGACCTGCTCATCTACGGCAACACACAAGAATTCACACCAGAGAAAATCAGTCATAACCTTTCTGTTGGTATCTGTTATAAATCTTCGACAACTAGATGTTAGTTGCCTAACGATCTGGGCCCTGTTTCACGAAATTTTAACTAAAGATACAATCCAAATTTTAGCAGATACTTCAATTTTGATTGGCTAAGAACTAAAATTAATCTAATATTTTCCAATCAAATAAGGTCTTATCTTAGTTAAAATTTTGTGAAATAGGCCCCTGTTTTACAGATATTGCGAAAAGTCTTCTTATAGCTCTGCTTTCAACATGTGAGATCACATCACGCAGGTTCAATCATTGGTTCAGTAGTGCGTGTATTGTTTATATAAGAGGTTACTGGTCAGACAGAAGGTTGCCTGTTAAGTACCATTCAACCTGATTAAAACACAGATCCAATTTCGTTTCGTTTTTTATAGTTCAAAATTTAGGGCTGGGTAAAATATCGATATAAATCGATAGTATCGATTGGACGGCCCTGAAAAGCACTATCGATAGCGGTGGGTTACTATCGATTATCGCTCTTCGTCTATTTTTCTTGCGTCTGAAATGTCAGTGGCTTCTTTCAGTTAATCATAATACACCGCTCACTTTAATTACCACATAAGAAAATTGTGACTGCTTATTGAACAGCCGTTTTCATAAATTCAGGAGCAAACGATCTTTCGCAACTTCATATGGTTTTGAACTTTGAACTTACACTGTATCCAGTCTTGATGACGACCGTGAAAATAAGTTTTCGATACTATCGATTATCGACTGACATTTCATTGCCGATTATCGATAGTAAAAATCACTATCTATACCCAGCCCTATCAAAATTTCGTCTTTACTTGTCTTTACTACTCTTGGATCTGGATGACTTGTTATTTAACTCGCGTTCTGCCTGAAATGAGGGGTCAGCCAATCAAATGGTCTGTCGAATCGACCGTTCGACCTTTCCATGTGTGGAACTGTGGGTAGATATTACCAGCCAATGACATCTATACTAACACCAGCGAATAGAAATCAAAACAAAACAAAAGTAGATTTTAAAAAACATGGCGGTCGCTAATTGGTTAATCGAATGACTGACGTTATCGGGTCAAATGGCCCTTGCTTGATACCTGACGTCATAGAACGTGAACTCCCACTATAACTTGTTAGATCTACATGAGTGTAGGCAATCGGAAGTCCACTATAACTTGTTAGATCTACATGAGTGTAGGCAATCGGAAGTATAAAAAACGAAACGAAATATAGATCTATTTTTTAATTAGATTGTGTACCATTAGGTCTGTCCTTGAGTCAACTGGCCTTGTTTCAATTACCTGGTTGTACCTTGACAAGAGGTAGGATCGACTGTCCAACCTCAGGTTTTCGTTAGGTCCTCTGGTTCCCTCAAACTGCTAAAGACCCCTCCAAAATAAAATTAAACCATATGTTAATTGTTAGTCCCAAAATGACCTAGTTTGTGTTTAGTGGATGTTAAACCCCATCTCTCTCTCTCATTTCCCCTTGTCAGTGATGCAGAAGGAGGGCCTGACAAGGACAGCTGCCTAGTCATTCGGATGGGACAAAAAACTGAGGTCCAGTGTACACATTGGAGTGCACGTAAAAGATCCCTTGGCAGTTGGAATTCGATATAAGAGTTCATCTTTCATTAGCCCAGGTTAGGTGCAAAAGTGTAGGACGTTAAACCCCATTTCATTTCATTTCTCACACACACACACACACACCTTTGTTTATTTTTCTGATTGCAGCAGCCTATCAAATATTCATTCCTGATCAGTTTGTTTGCCTGTGTGTTCACTCCAGAACTCATACTGTATTATATTGTATTGTATATCGTACAGTGTATTATATTGTATATTGTACTATACTATTATATTGTATATTGTACTATACTATTATATTGTATTGTATCTGGTACTGTTTTGTTTAATTTTATTTCCATAACTTGCTGCTTCCATACAGGGGTCTTTAGCAGTTGGAGGAAACCAGAGTACCCAGAGAAAACCCATGAGGTTGGATAGGCGACCTTACTCCTTGTCACATACAATCAGGAAATCGAAAATACACCATTTGACTCAATGACAAGACTTTATGATTGAGCCATCCACACCCCTGGTTTTTGTCCCATCCACATGACTATACATTTTCCATACCAGGCTCCTTATCTTACACCTCTGAAAAATGGGAACAAACCTGGAAAATTCTGGCTCCCTGTTTTCCCCTCGACAGATGTGGAAGTTAGATGGCTTGGCAAGGAACAGTATCTAGTAGTTTGGATGGTATGATAAACCAAGGTCCTGTATACACGCTGCCAAGCATATAAAATAACCCATGATAGATTGAATTCAATTGATGTCTGTGCATGATGTAGCTACGCGCAAGCGAATTATTGAAATAAAATGAAACCATATGTTAGTCTCAAAATGACCTAGTTTGTGTCAAGTGGACGTTAAACCCCATTTCTCTCTCAAGTCGGTCTACATTAGCCTGGACAGAGCAAATCAGTAAGATGTTCCACGACCTTTTGTTTCTGGCCCCCCCCCCCCTTTTATATCCCGAAAAGCCTGCGAACATGATACAGGCTACAATTATTAACAAATCTTTTGCTAATTTTGTATGAAATATTGTAGTCATTAGACAACAGACCCAATCCATCCATATTCATTGTTGCATAACCTTTAAAAGTTAACCCCAGCTCCCACCCTGCCCAAAACCATGTGAACAGGATAAAGGCTTAGTTATAATCATATTGGTTTAGGTGAGGCATTTCAAGGCTGTGATGATTTTACGAATTCCACAACTGTACACCCACTTTTTTACAAAACCTTGTGAACATGATAGAGGCTATAGTCTTTACAACTCCGATCTGTGGCATAAGGGTAATGGGAGAACGAATCTCAAATATTTATATTTCTGTTCCCGAATTATACAACAATATCGATAGCTATTTTAGAATCGATGTCTGATAGAGGCTAGTTTACGTTAACATTCAATTCCTAAATTTGGAACATTGGCTGAAAATAGTGTTCGATGTGGCAAAAAATGATTCCTTTTGGGGCTCAAAGACAAATAGACGTTAAGGATTCCAAAATAGCCTTAGAAGTTAGAACCCAGGTGAGAGAAAAGCCTTATTTTCATATTAGTTGTCATTAGGATTGGCCAGTGATGATGAGAGCTAGCCTCAATCAGACATCGGTACTAAAGTAACTACATTATCAGAATCTAGTGATAACAGATATCAGTTTAGTAAATATATGATTTATTTACATCAGGTATATAAAACAGCTACATCTACATACGGACAGGAACATATATAACAATATTAAATCCATTCTGCCAGGGCAGCGACTGAACACGAATGAGTCCAATTAAATTGTTAGAAACTAACTAGAAACTAAAGCGGCCCACATACACTCAATATAATTGTCAATATGCGATATTGAAGCTCAAAATAATTGACGTCAAATGGTTTTGAAGAAATCA